>OZ057415.1:17899989-19257489 GCA_964056705.1 Troilus luridus | reverse complement strand
TTAAAAATGACTCATTAATATTTAAATACGTTTTTGAGTCAAAACTTGTTTGATGCTACAAGTAAAGCAATGACGAGTTTAAGTTGCTCTTCCCTTCCATCCACAAATAATATTTTTTCGGTTCATTTTTATACCAATCAATATAATTAAAACTCCCGTCCTTTATCTTGACTCTTTTAACTCAAACCTTCAAGTCCAGGATCAGGAAACATTATATCTATACTCGCTCACATAGAACCAAAATATTGGAGCGTTCCTTTCTGGGCGTTTCACCACCACCTGGAATTCAATCCCTCCTAATATCCGCCATTCTTCTTCCCTATTCTCATTTAATATCTTGCTTTTCCAAAATCTTCACAGTTCACAAACAAATGCCCAACGAAGGTTAATTTATTTGCTTAAATGGAGCAGTAATAAATAATGACTTATTGTTTTGTCTATTTCTTTTATCTTGTAACTTCTTCATATTTTATTACTTTATACGCTGATATTTATGTATTATCTTTAGTTGCTTAGTATTTTGTTACGAAATGCACTTTTCTCTTTTTTTAAATTATTTACGACTTGTATTATGAAGTTTTCTAGCCAGATATGCATTTTTCTGTCCACGTTGGTTATTCTAATAGGACCTAGTCCCAGAATAAAGTTAATTTTCTAGTCTGTTCTAAAGTACTCGAGCAATTGGCTTAATGCTTATAGCTGAGATCTAATGTGTTATTCCCATTAATATAAACGCATTTATTATTATAATGAAATAAAAAGTTAAATGTGGTTGAATTGAAAAAAACAAAAAATATTTAACAATTTTTGTTTAAACAAATATGTTTAGAACTTCAAATGGAGTACAATTTAAGGTGATCGCAAAAATAAATAAACAACCAACAAATTTTATTAAGTGTTCCAACAATCACGAGTATATTATTTCAACTTTCTACCACAAACAATTTTGGGGTTATGTGGGATACGTGGTGAATAGTCAGAAATAGTCAAAATGAAATAGGGGAGAATGAAGATGAATATTTTTTGAAATTCGAGAAAAAAATTACAATGATTCCTTCATTGCTTATAAGAAAGTAAAAATGGTAATAGATTAATTACTTTTCAAAAGAATAATCAAGTATTTGTTATTAAAAATAATTATATACTTAAAATATTAGGAATAGACTTAATATAGACGCTGGATGAGTATAGCGGTCTTTTGTAGGGGCATGATACTGATGAAACTGCTATTGACAATTGTTGACGGGGGAGACAATGCTGTCATATTCTCTAGCATCGGCTGGCTCAAATGAAACTGGACCACACGATAACATTTATAAATGGCATCAATGGAGGAGGCAACCAAGGGGCAAAAAATAAACTCTTGTTATACTGGCAACATTTCACGCCTTTTGTAAGCCATTCTTTAATTATTTTTATTATTTCCCTTGAGAGACGATAATCAACATAAATAATCTTGGTAAAAATATGATTTATTTTATTGTTTATTTATATAATTTATTTTTAGAATAATTAACTGATATACGAACTTGTAAAATTTTACTAATAATTATATATTAATTTTCATATTGCCTAACTGTAAAAATTATTTTAGAACATAATTTTATATTTAGGGCAGGGATGAAAAATTGAATTAAATAATTATATTTCTCATTTTTATTGAGTAGTTTTATATGAAATGTTCGTTTTTATTGTTTCAAAAATTCAAAGCGTAATTAGTGGAATTCTGTTGTTTGCAGATTGGAATGAGCTGTTATTAATCCTATCTTTTTTGATAATATTTATTATCACTACAATTGATCGAATATTGTTTAGTATGTCTCAAATATGATCATGGAAACATACGATTTTCATGTAATTTTTTTTATAAGTTTAAACTTGGACATTCAGGAACCCAAGTTGCAAGAAACATTACCACCACGTTCAGGGAAGGGCGTTCAACGAACGGACCATTTTCAGTTGTTAACAAAGACTTATTCATAAATAATTCGTTTCTCCTTTCAACCCAGAGCGAAACCATCACATCCACATTGTACTACAGGGATATTGACATAAAGCAACAAAAAACAAAAACAGCGCCAGACCTCTTGTTTTCCAACAGTGAAGAAACTAAACGAGCAGCTGGGTTACGGAGTCCTCCCACACCCCCCCCCTCATTTGTCTGACTTATTTCTAATACATTTCTGTCTGTTCAGCAACTTGGACAATTTCCATAAGGATAAATTTGTTTAAAACTATTCTCAAGTCATAAAAGCATTTTCACATTTTATTTAATTACAAAGCACTGAATTTTTCAGTCCTGGGATTGAAAATTTGATAACAAGTAGGGAAAAATGTATGGAAAATGAGGGTAAATATTTTGAATAAATTTTTTGCTCCTTGTGTATTAGATGCACCACCAGAAAAGACCGATGTTGTACGCATGGGCAAACAGTTACATTTTATAACAGTTAGATTTCTAACAGTAACAGTTACATTGTTTACAGATACGATCTTCTTCGTTTCTTCCTGTGTTCTAGAGTTGCTGTATCCTAATTTTTGTTTGTTGGTGATTTAGTGTTTGATTGGTGGTTAGGTATGGTTTTTATTTTAAATTATTGATGATATATTCCATTATTTATTTCTATTATTATTACATTTATTTATAGTATATATTTCATTATTTCTAGAGTAGTTGTTGTATCCTCATTTTTCTTTGTTGCTGATTTGTTGTTTGTTTGGTAGTTAGGGGTGGTTTTTATTTTAAATTGATGATATATTCCATTATTTATATGTGCTATATATTCAATATATTATCTATATATGTTATATATTCAATTATATTATTATTAGTTTTATATATCTATTTCAATTATTATTATATTCCATATTATGTTAAGCAAATTCTAACCCTAATAAAAATATTTAAGAAGGTTATCCAAGGTAACTGTTAGAAATGTAACTGTTATAAAACGTAACTGGTTGCCCATTGGCCTTTTCTGGTGATGCATCTAATACACAAGTACCAATTTTTTAAAATTTCATGTCTTACTAAATAACCTTTCCTTTGAAAACGAACATTTCATATTAAACGACCCAATAAATAGTTTATCTATAGCAGGTTAAAAAAACATGTGTTTTTGGGTCAATTAATTAGGACTAAAGTACGTCATTTCACCCTATCCGTTACAAACAAGGCTTATAAGTAGAAAAGGATCCCTAGGGAACTAGTAACAAAGATGACAACTATATAACTACAGCTAAAATTTAGTAATCCAACAAGTAGCAGAGGTCATGATTAGGTTGGTACGTATGCCATTAAGTGCAGTTGTTTTGGTTATGACTAGGAAAGGTTATAGAGAGGCTAGAACACCTACAGTATCTGCGTTTGTGCTGTTGTGTTATTTCATGTGGAGATAAAATCTTGTATGAAGCTCGAATAACTTATCATTATTCCCAGTGATATTTTTTCTCACGAGGCTTCGCCTAACAAAGCTATTACAGAGGGAATAATGATATTCTTTAGGCCCCAGGTGCATAAATAACTATTCTAACTATTTAAGATTCTACTTTGGACCTACACTCAGACACCGTAATATCCTCGATATTGACAGGTCAAGATTACCTTGTAGATTGAGAACTGCCCAGGTAGCTAAAGCAGCCCAGTGGAGGTAGTTGTTGGCGAAGCTCTTCCAGCAGCCAAGCGAGCAGAGCGTGATGTTGGCCGCGATGCCCCCGCCGGTCCACAGCCACCGCTCCGGCTTGTGGTCCTGGCTCTGTCCGCCTGCCGTAGCGATACCTGCAAAGTTACAAATATTATTATTACTACTATATGTTGCTACTCGATCATTAGATCAAGCCTCGGAGTGGACCCTGCAGAAAAAGTCATTGAAGAAAACATTCTAAGATCGTTTGGACATGTTTTAAGAATGGAAAACATCAGTCTGGCCAAGATGATATAGAGGCTAAGGTCGATAGAAGAAGGTCCAGAGGGAGACCCATACCTGGGAAGATAGCGTTAAGGAAAGCTTCGCAAAGAGAAGGCTGCAATGGAATAGAAGAAGAGAAGTGGAAGAAGATCGAACGGTGTGGTCCGATCTGAACAGAAGGAAACATCACACTGCATGAGAGGTAGAGAGGATGGCCTATGATGATGGTTACTATATGTCATAATATAGTAATCCAGGATATTTATAAACAAAAATATTTGGGATATTATTCTTAGGGAGAATTCAATAATCAATCATTGTTGACCCGTCCAGGTTCTCTGAGCTACCGCCAAAGATTTTCATGGTCAATAGAGTCAACTGAAAAAAAGAGTTGACATTCGACATTGGCCGGTCAAAGTGAAAATAGTAAATAAAATCGGGAACAACCACCAAAAGCCGCCTTTGACGCTAAAACCCAATTTTTTTCATCAAGCCAGTCTTGGCATGTTTTAAAAAGTTTCAAAAAACGTGATTTTGAATATTTTTCCCGGAAAACTGGACAATACAGCATTCGTTGGCCTATGTTCACTCTCTCTATACAAATATATATTTATATTTATATATACCGCTATATTTGCTATTTTCTCCGAAACAGAAACACTTCATGTATATACAGAATCCGCAGTCCTCAAGAAATTTTTCGAGATTGAGATATCCACGCCCAAAGCTACGTAGATTGTTTTATTTTTTTAAATTTCATCGTAAATACTTTTGTAATGGAGTGCAGGCGCGGTATTTTAACCCTTTTCCTCAAAGGCCTGTTATTGTTTTAAATTGAAATGTTTTGTTTATCAAGTCCTGCAATGTATTTCTGCTTCCTTTTATTGATTTATTTTCGATAAGAACCCAAAATATACTATATTATCTCCATTTTGTTTCTTTAATGTTTATTCATTTAATGTCACCTTATGCTACTATTGTTAATCGGGCGATGGTGCTGTGTGAGTCCTTAATTTCGTCTATCCAGGTTTCATTAGGATAGGGATCTTTAACGAGTACTTAAAACCACACAGGCTCGGTAACCCCATATTACGTCCCTTCCGAACTGTGTCATAACCAAGGATTTCTTTTCCCTTGAAAAAAAGGGCCACTTGTCGGGAAGGAACTCGCAATTTTGGGCATAGTAGGTTGTTATGCAAATCACTAGACTACAGGTACCTTATTATTCATTCTGTCTTTAATTCATATATTCTGCATTTGGTATTTAATATTAAACATGATGTTCATACATAGTGATTTCGTAGTACATGACTTATATTTGCATAATATAAAAATATGTATATTCCTACATCAAACATCACACAACACCAGGACGGAAATAATGTGAACTGAACGATACTATTCAAGCAGCAATAAAGAAAAGGTACATGAGTTACACTTGTTCCTTTCTGATAAACTTTGTTCGTGACTGAGCACATAGGCAATCCCAGACGATTGCCCATGTGCTCTGGATGGCAGATTATAGGCATCCTATGACAAGCCCCCAGGCGGCAATCGTGTTCCCTCACGGTGCCATTACCGTCCCGTGGTCTACGGTGTCTGCTTTTCTATATTTATCTTCAGTATTTAAAAATATTTAGCCCGCTAACAGATGGAAAATCTCTTCCGAGGACTTGTCCTAATTAAAGAATTTAGGGCATATTTCCTTCAACAACACCAGCTTAAGAAAACATTATTCTATTTCGAGCCATTACTTCTTGTATCTATTTCGCAGGTTGTCGCTTCGAGGTTAGGTCATAATAAGTTTTCATTCGTTTTATTTTTAATATTCTCGAAGATAAAAATAATCCTGAGTTTTACTATGGAAAAACAAGTGCAATGATGGGAAATGTGTATATTTCGATAACAATTTCACCAAAAAATATACGTTTCAACTAAAATTTCAATGTATAGATGATAAATGTTTGTTGAGACGTCCATTTCTTGATTAAATGATTACAGAAATATACATATTTCCCATAATTACCCACTTTTTTGCCATACTACAACTCACGATTCATTTTATTTTAGAGAATATTAAATAAGAAACCCTTTAAATATTTTCTCTTCAAAATAGAAAATATTCACCATCAAAAGAACACTATATAAAAAAAAATTATAATAATTGAAAAGATAAAATTTGTCGTGGTTTAACTCGAAGCTAAAACCTGAGGAAAGGATACTGTACCATTTACTACTTTCAAAGATAGATCGCTTACTTTATCATATCAACAAATATATTAACCAGAATGTTAGTTATTTATGATTATAGTAGTCGGTTCTAGGCTAAATAAGGAGTACTAAAAATAATTAGTATAAATACTTTATGTTACGCAAGGGAACTGGCGTAACAGTGATAACAAAAATCTGAGTGATCTATTAGGTCAGGAAGACATCGTTAAGTTTATTAATGTTAGGAGGATAAACTGGCTCGATCACGAGCAGTGAAGCACCAATGAGCGAATGATTAACAAAATAATGCACGAGATTTTTTCGGTGAAAGGAGGATACCACAGAAAATCTTAGTTTAAAGATGGTGAAGATGATCTAGATGAAATAAAAATTATCGATTGGCGACGTGAGGAACTGGACCCAGATGGTTAGAGAAGGATCGTTGGGGGGACCAAGGTCTGTACTTGGCTGCAGTGCCGCTAAGTAAATGTAGATAATATCTAGCAGTAGAGGGTATTTTAAAATACATTTATTCTTATTCATTGAGGGAGCGGGATAGGTCATGGGGTAGAGTCATGAGTTGGTTTGCAGAAGGTTATGGCTTCCAACCTGGCTGTGGCGGGTAAATTACTGAATATTTTAACAGCCATACATCAAACCTGTGGGATATGCAGGCCCTCCTGGGGCTCACCTAGTGTCTATAAGATGGGTAACCTTAATTGGGGGAAAACCTGACGGTTGAGTGTGACCTTGGACAAATCACCTCTAGGAAATAAGATCCTTCATAGTTTGTAGTGGTCCGGATTTTCTTTCTTAATCGTTGAAGAAACTTTACACTCATAAATGCTAATGTTTAATATTAGACCTCTAAGATACTTATAACAAAAAAACAAAACAAGCACAATCATTTTTTATAGATAAATAAGAGTTAAATTAATATTAAAAACCGTAGTTTAATATAACGAGAATGCTTAGAAATGAAAAAGACATAGTTGATCTTATAAAAGTAAAGAGAATAGACAATTTTTAAGTTCTAGTTATAGTAGAGAAATCAATTTTTTGTTTTAGTTCTTGGAGGTAATTTCAAAATACGCTGAAGACTCTTCCTCCAGTAAAAGAACGATTCTGTCCATCAAACTATATAAGTTACATATGCTACTCTGGAAGAATGGTTCTTGAAGGTTTGCAGTAATGAAGTAAGTTGCCTTTAAAGTGAAAATGGTGCTCTTGTTGAGTGTATGACGGTTGCAAAGGTTGAAGAGTTTGGACTTGAAGAGGCGTTGGCGGTTGAGAATGATCTCGGAAAAATCACTTCCCTGCAAAACTGTCCTCCTAGTAACATCTCTACCATGTACTGAACCTCTATGAATGTAGACTCTCGTATCTACCTTGATAAGGGTTAAAATTTTTGGGTCTGCTGAAATAACCTGTTTTTTTTCTTTATTTTCAAATTGATATTTTACCTACATTGTACATTTTATCATTTTTTTTTCTATATAATTTTTAACATACTTCCAATTGGAAAAAATAATATTTATTTTAGCTAGACCAAAAATGTATAGTTAATTAATTAATTATTATTCATCATTGACATTTTGATCCAGAACCGACTGAAAAGCTGGAGATAATAATCACACACAGGTAGCCAAATAACACTTGGTATTTGCGCTATTAAGCTATTCCCAGGAGGTAATACGCCCTATGCTAAAACTTACTTTTCATTCCCAGAACACGCTAACGGATATAGCATAGCAATTATTTGGTCACGAGATCATTAATTAATTAGGACCAGTCGCCAAAAAACAATTTTATAAATTATTACACAGAATAGTTGATAAATAATAAATATATAATGAGCGTAGACGATTGATAATTATTGTGTGGTAATGTACATATCAATCAAACTATGAATGAACAGCCGAAGTCTGAGACTGGCATGTCAATGGCTTAGAGCCCACGTGTAATTTACCTGCTAAAATGACTTAGCACCACAATTACTATGGTTAATTATCATCTTTGCAATATTTTAATTAATTCCTCATTTTTTTTCTACATACTTATTAGAATTTATTATTATTTGTTAGGAAATATCGCACTAGTCCTTTATTTATAAAGAGATATAAGTAAAAAATTTACATTTTGGAAAAACAGGAAACACGATTAGTGAGCTGTTCTAAGCAACCGGACACTAGTGCCTTCTGACAGACAAGCTCTGAAGCTATGCTGTTACAGTTTTGATGAGTGATAAATATATATTTATTATCTATTTATTTCATGGTCATAGCTCCGAACCATAAACACCGGTTTTTGAGTTGTGTCACTTTAGAAAAACTAGTGCAATACAGATTATTATATATATTATTAAATATTTAATGCTACAAAAACAAAATTAATAATAAAGGGAACATAATTAATAAATATTTCTGTATAAATTAATTCAAAACAATATATTTATAAAGATCTACACTATTTAATAATTGACAATTCCTGTATATAAAAAATTTTTAAACACCCCCCCCCATAAAAAACTCCATTAATTCAAAATATTAAACTGATATCAACAAAATATAAAATGATTTAGTCTATACTAGTGTCGATATTTCATATTTAAAAAATTAATATTAATAGTATAAGGGGATCTATTTTCTAGAATATAATCTAGTAATGAAAATCAAAGGCCGCTACTTGCGTTCACAGAAGTAGGAAAAGACCTGCAAGTAGTGGGGATTAAGTGGGAGGATATTCAAGAAAACGTGATCCTCTTAGCACAAAACTTCAAGCATTCAGGATTTTCCAGGAAAAGCCAAGCTCAAAACAGGCAAAGAGTGGACTGAAGAACGGAAACAAAAACATCGAGAACGGATGCGACAGTACTGGGCAAACATAAAAGCCCAAGGAAGAAAACAGTTGAAATAACCTGGTCCCGTTGGTCCCGAGCTGCTCGAGGCGAAAGAAGAAGAAGAATATAAGGGGATCTATTTCGCTTTCTGCAGTAAACAAAATATTGAAGGTGTTGTCAAGATTGTCGAACTATCTTGCCGACAAGTTTCTGGTTTAACCGATGCCTTCCGTCTATGGTAAATATTAAAGTAAGGAACGAAATAGTTGGGGGTGCAGTCAAATTAAACACTGAATAAGTGGGTACTTATTTTTTTCGTAAGTCATCTTCAGGGCTGATGAAAGAAGAAGAAGATTAAGGGACCTATTTCGCTTCTAGTCTAGCCTCAGCTTTCATTAGCCCTGAAGATGACCTACAACGTGTGTCGAAACGTTGGCACAAAATAAAATAAGTCTGTCCACTTATTTAGTGTTTAATTTGACTGCACCCCTAACTATTTCCTCCCTTACTATTTCCAACTTAGATCTTCCAGTCATCTATCTCCTCGCTAACGTAAATATTGAAGGTTAAAGAAAATCTCAAAAGTTGGACTAGTAGCCTTTGTGTAGTTCGCTATTTATGTATCTTACAATAACTATGTTAGAAAAGAAACTATTGATACCTACATTTAAGTCCTAACGGCAAAGTTTTTAATTTAATCGGAGCCACAAAAATTAGCTTTCTCTTAAGTTGTCACCATTATCCCACTCATTCCCACTTTTCAACTTGGGGTGAAACTTTGTGATAAACTTTTTTCTTTTTTTGACTTTTTCGACTAACAACATTAATCATAACTTGCAGGTAGGACATCGAAAACTATTGCCCAAAGTGTTACTCCTATTGGAAATTTAAAGCAGAAAATTCAAAAATACTAAGAACAAAAGAATTGTAACAAAATAATCCTATCTTACTGGAATTTCTAAAATAAGGTATGATTCACATATTACCTATAAATATAGTAAAATGTATATGAAATTTAACATAAGTTATTATCATAAATAATAAATGCACCTCTCAGTCAATCTTAAAGTAATACAAAGTTGGATATTAATTTTTAATTTCGGTAATAAAAAATAATATTACTTTCAGACTCGACTGCTTCGGACATTTGATGTATATGCAGTCTTGGTTGATTAATCGATAGCAATCGCCATGTTAGAGTAGTTTATGTGAAGCAGTACCAGAAAATATTATTCTATATTCAACCCAAATCCCTGCGAACCTTTTGGCAATGGTAAACAGTTTATTTTAATTCAAATTTTCTATTTGATTGAGGAAAAATCTAATTTTCACGTTTTGACATGAAAACCAGCGAATCTTATTTATGGCGGGGATTATCCATTTTTTGATTTACTATTTAGGACATTTAGTCCTTAAAATTTTATGTTCTTTAATACCTAGAATTATTTAGTAATGGAGGGAGAGGAGTGGCTCAGTGGTAATGCTCAGAGTCGCCATGCCGTAAAAATCCTGCTGCAGGCAGTACTTTTATTTAGTCTGTTTGCAGCCGCAGATGGATCATATAGGATCTAGGACCCTCCTGGGGATCACCCAGCCTCTATAATATGTTATAAAAATAGGGTACCCAAAATAAGGGGGGAAATATGGTGGTTGAGCGTGATCTAGGACAAATTCACCTCCTTGCAGAACCGTTGTCCATGAAACAGTACAGTCTCTACCATTTACTGAACCCCAGACCCGTTAACGGGTTGTTGTAGTGGTATAGGTTTTTTATTTATTTAGTAATGGCCGTTTTTATAAAAATATAGATTATTATCTAAAAAGCTGAGACCTAATTTCTTTTAAGGTGTATTGTTGAAGGAAGGAACTGGTATATGAAGTTATGTAAGCCATTTAATACCGATTTTAATAATTTATCATCTTAAAGGCGCTCATGGCGAATATTTATTACGTGTTTATACAATTATTATTTATTACATAGTTATGCATCCAATCTATAAGACAACATCTAGTTCCTTTTAATTGGTCTATTATAAACTCTGAGAGAATTAATAGAGTAGCAAACCCTATACGTTGAGGTAACTTGGCATGTTCTAGTAACACCGATGTAAAGTTTGCTCAGAATACCATATTTACGGTGTTAGGTCAGAAGGCTACTAAGTTGATAGATCAGAATATTAATAAATAAACTTAAGAACTTTGAATAGTACAGAAATATTAAAAAAAAAAAAAACTTAGTCTTCAAATATAAATTTATGTTGACAATCATAATTTCGAAACATGGTATCAATTAGTCTTTTGATTTGGAGAATTTATATAGCAAGTGTTTAAAAAAATATATACAGTGAGAAAACAAAACGTAACGGAGAGAGGGACTATCGAAATTGGCAGAATGATAACAAACGCCATTAAAGACAATATCTTGAGAATCTAGAAAACGCATGCAGATGGACTGTTCGACCAAGGCTCTTCGGTTTCATTTTGCAATGCATCATACTTTGGCAGTAATATCGGGCTTTACTAGAAAAAGAAATCTGAATTTAGAAAATAAGGGAAACGACAGTTACAAAAACCAGTTACCAGCTAGGGAACCTAGCAGGAGGTGAAGATACCTGCAGAAGGGGACATTTCTTGAAGAGACACCGAAGACCCAAGCCTCTGGGACGCAACAGAGTCCTAATTGACGAAGAACCCTAGAAGTACTTTTTTTTAATACAGATGAGTTTTAATTATGTATATGTTTCTTGGCAAGAATCAATCCGAAAAAATAAAATAAATTTCTCAATAATATTCATAAATTATATTTGTTTTAACGATTGAACTGGATATATTTCCCTATTATTACATACTGATAATTCTATTAAGGTAGTTAGTGTGACTGGTTAGTAAATTGGTAAACAGCCAACCTCTGGAAAAGAATCCGATCTAAACCATTTATGGAATCTAAAATAAATAATAAAAAAAACAACCTGTACCACTACAACCCGTGAACGGGTCTGGGGTTAAGTAAATGGTAGAGACTGTACTGTTTCATGGACAACGGTTCTGCAAGGAGGTGACTTGTCCTAGCACACGCTCTACCGCCAGATCCCCCCCCTTATTTTGGGTACCCTATTTTTATAATATTTTATAGAGGCTGGGTGAGCCCCAGGAGGGTCCTAGATCCTATATGATCCATCTCCGGCTGCAAACAGACTAAATAAAAGTCTTGCCCGCAGCGGGATTTGAACCAGGATTACCGGCATGACAACTCAGTGTTCTAACACTGAGCCACTCCGCTCCTAAAATGAATAATAAGTATCTCAATAATTATTCATGGTATCCCAAAATAAATAATTAGATGAAAATAAATAGCCTCATAAAGGACAGACCTAAGCATTAAAAACACAACAAATATTCATTAAGAAAACAAAATAAATGTACTCATCGACAAAATGAATACAGA
Source organism: Troilus luridus (assembly GCA_964056705.1). Classification (NCBI taxonomy): domain Eukaryota; kingdom Metazoa; phylum Arthropoda; class Insecta; order Hemiptera; family Pentatomidae; genus Troilus; species Troilus luridus. Next base: position 19,245,086 of record OZ057415.1, on the reverse strand, counting down.
ATTTTTATTTAAAGAAATATAGCAATTTATTTATAAATAAATAGACTAATTGCATTGCTGACATTAAATACAATATTTTTTATGAAGATAATGATATATGTAATGGCAATGACAGAAGAGTGGCTATGATTGAATAACGATCTTTGCTACTTTCAAGATAAAATTAATGGCCTACATAGTTTTATGATAAAATAAAATAATATTTGTTTTAAAATATAAAAAAATGAAATAAATTTCACTTACCACAGACAGCAAGTTTGACGACAGCATCCACGAGATTGACAATTATCAGCGAACGCTGCCTCTGCCTGTGAGAGTAACGCTGGTAAGAGAGTTCCAAGTGCTTCTCCTTGAAGCTGTTCGTCAATGAGAGCAAGTAAACTCCTTTGTAAACCTTCCCTCGTTTGAAAACTTCTGATTCATCCAACTCTGTCAACATAAATTAAATGAAAACTTTTAATTGATATCTTCGTTATATGACTGAAGAAAAAAATACCAATAGAACTAATGTCGAAATTAGAGAGCCAATGCAAATCCAACAAAGCGTCGTACAAAACATAGGGAACAAGAGATTGGAATGGTCATCTCAGAAGAACGAAGAAGGAAATATTGCCCAATTTAATATTCAATTGATATGCTGGAGGGAGGAAATGGCAAGGAATACCACGAAAAATGTGGATAGAAGGAATTGAGGAAAGTAGGAACGGCCAAGGTCTGAGGGAGGAAGATGTACAATATAGAAGATGATGGAAAAATGAAATCCTATTGGAACTAATTGAGTTCAGCAAACCAATAGGCTTTCTTCCTTCCTTAGTCTTTGTTCTAATTCCTGAGTATCTAGGGTCTGTCCTTCAAACCGATAGATCACATAAAAGGAAAGTATCACGAAGGACTCTTTTTTATCCAATAATACCTTTTTTTTCCAAGGGTTCCACTAGATTGAGGTTTCCTTCAAACAGAAATTTATTTTATTTCATTTTTCCATCATCTTCTATATTGTACATCTTCCTCCCTCGGACCATGGCCGTTCCCACTTTCCTCAATTCCTTCTATCCATATTTTTCGTGGTATTCCTTGCCGTTTCCTCCCTTCACTATATCAATTGAATATTAAATTGGGCAATATTTCCTTCTTCCTTCGTAAACCCTTTCTTGCAGGAAACTCAATTAAAAAAAGTAAAAGAGGTAAAATTATTCCTAAAAAATTGAATACAAATCCATGAACAGTTATTGAAAGCCTATGAAGTAAAAATAACCAGACACTTTTAAATATAGGGTATAACTGAATATATTTAGCATTAACATATAAGAAACTTATAAGGGAAACGCTTTGCCGCAGTGACATGCTTCAGCCCAAGTTGAAAAGAAATTGATTGCATACTACGGAATGGTTCAAAAGCCTTTAAAGGCCTCTAAATGTAAGTGGGAAAATTCCATGTAAAACCTCCATCGACAAGAAACAGTCATATTGGCGGCCCCCGTCAATTGAACTCGTTATTTGAAAAATCCCATATCCCACGTTCCACGTTCCTACATTCCCAGAAGTATCTTTAATCTCGACGTTTTTTCATTCGCGTTTCTTATGACGTTTCTTTTCGCGAGCCTTACTACACCCGACTCAGAACATATTCCAAAGAAACAAATGCCCAACTCCTACTTCTTCAGTTATTAACTTCTATCTTATTAACTCCCTTTTCTTCAGCTATTAACTTCAAATCCTTTAAAGTACCATAAAAAAGGTATGTAACAATGATTTTTTTTAAACACTCTAAAAAGGTACTAAGCCTGACTCTTCTAAGGTATTTAAAACAAATCATCGTTTTCTCCCTAATGGCTCAAATGTTTTTGATATTGTTTCGAAATAATAAATAAAAATACCGAAAAAATATTTCATTTTAATTTAACTATTTTTGACATATTTAAAAGTTACTTATTATATGTACATCGCACTTGTAAGTTCATAGATTTATGGTATTAATCATGAATCACAAATTGATAACTGTAAAACTGAGAAAGTTAAAATTTAAGAATTTAACATAACAAATCTCAATACTTTACAATCTTTCATTGTAATTAAAATAGGACTGAATGTAATTGCTTAAGTACTTAAACACGTTAGTAGGTAGTTAATGAAGTTGAAGCCTGCTGCATTATAAGGAAGGTTACAGGGCAACAGCTGGAAAAGGTTCAGTTACAACAGCTGTTAAAAAATTATATTGAAAATACATACATTAAACTTAAACAAAGCACAAAGGAAAATTAAATTAAAACCAATCACAAAAAGCAGACGAAAATGATATAAAAAGTACAAGAGAAAAAAATCATTAAAGAATCAAGTGGATATACAGCTATTCCAAAAAAATATTTTAATATAAAAGAGCAAAAGCACAAAATAGCAATAAAAACTGTTAAGACGCGAGTAGAAAAATTCCAAACAAAATGTCTTCAGTTTCTAAAATCGAACAATTAATGTTATTAATTGTTTATTCACATACATACATATACATTATTATGTTGCTTGAACAAGTTAATTTTTGTCAATAAAGGTCAAAGAAGACCTTTTATTTCGAAATTACTCTTCTCATAATAATATAACCTTATATTGATTGATAAGTCCTCGGCCGCGTCTGTATATCTGTTCGCGGTAATCTCAATAACTACTTCACGGATTTTCATGCGGTTTTCAACATTAGATAGAGTGACTCACCAGGAAGGTTTAGGTATATAATTTGTCGAGGTTTTGTGTAGATTGGTTGTAATATAACGCTAATTGTTAAATGTGATGGAAAAAGGTACAGCGGCCTGGCAGTATAATCCTCTTTTATAGATCTAAAAAAAAGTCACAGGTTTGTATATATCAATCTTTTAAGGATACCTTACTATACCTATTTTATCTTCTAAAAAATTGATGACGTACAATGCGGTATTTGGAAAGCTATTTAGAAGAGTACAGTATTAATCCTTATCAACTTATATACTCTAGTTACCATAAGCATTTCATGGGCAATAGTAGAATAGTTTATACAATATTATTTAATTGTGTATATTATGGGTTATTGCAAAAAAATAACGGGCATGAAAATAAATTCGTATATAAAGAAATATTTTGTTTTGTTTTTATATTTATAATATCTACATAATAAAATACGCTAGACAGACAAAACATGGGTCGCTAGTATCAAAAAAGATAAAGACTGTATAAAAAATTAACAATCATGTTATTATGAGTCTTGAACAGCTGTCTGCAACAATATTAACAGTAGCTATAATTGGAAATAACGTTTTTAGGGAATTTTGAAAAGAAATATTATCTTTTACTATTATCTTTATTGCGTTAGTCTTTAAGATAACAGCACAACATTGTAAACCTTTCTTAAGTTGCAAGTTGCAAGAAAAGATCACTTACTCCTTTCTAAGAGCAGTTTGCTTTATGGAGGCTTTACACCACAGACCTATCTAGACTAGATCCAACCTTTATAGCCATCATTAAACGGACAATTTAAAACAATTCAATATGTTTCCACCGTCAACAGATTTAATCAAACTTGACTAGATAGTTTATTACTAAAATTGTATTATAACCTTCTTTTTTTAAAATTTATTTATTGATATTTACAACTGTATTACAATAATACATCAAGTAAATAGGCTATGTGATACATAATGACATAAGTTAATGGCAAGTAGAGAAACTACCCACTGGTAGTATTCAAATCACTGGTTCAACTAAGGTCATGTGGTCATCTTTACAGGCGCCTCGGAGGATCATCGGTAATTGAAGAGGAAGCTAGGTTTGAAACTAGAGGGTTTGAGTGGGAATGTTGTATTATAACTGATCTAAAAATGTAGCCCTCTATTTGCTAAGAGTAAATAAGGAAATGCAAATAAATATCAAGGATTGTGCTCGATACACCTCGAAATATTAACTATAATACAATATTAACTAGCAAGTATAACGTCAAAGAAGCTAATTATTTTGAAATTTTTCGTCAAGATAGAAAACAAAAAAGTGTTTCGTGAATCAAAACTTTTATTTTCCTTCTTCTTCTTTGACTTCCCCCTATAGTGCCTTTCAGCCGAGGGGGGGGGGGGGAGTGTCCAGCCAGAAGCCGAATCTATCCCGGTCTCTTGCTAGGTTTCTGGCCTGTCGGAGATCTTTCCCTCTTTTTCTGCTGAGGCGTTCGATGTGAAATTTATGAGTTTTTCTTCGATTACCCCCTACGGGTTTAAAAAATATTTCCGCAGAAATTTTTTAATATTTACATAAACGAACATATATATACATCGAATGTGAGTAAACAGGCAGCGGCTTAGCTCAGTGTGTAGAGTGATGAATTGCTAGCCAATAACACAATCTTGATGGGAATAATTAAAGCAATACTGTATTTTATTAATGAGCATAGTACTAATTAGATGCGATGAAAGATTTTAATTAACGGTGTAAGGAATGGATATTATTAAGCTTTTGATATAATGAGCTCAGTTATAAGATTATAAATTATTATTTTAGGACAAACTTTTGCTAATTAATTTTTTTTCTCGGGTTTATAAAAGTTTATTTTATTTTTACAATACCTTCAGTATGATACTTGAGATTTTTATTTTAATATTTTTATCTGTAAATAAATCAGTCCAGACCGATTTTTTCGGTGTATGTTGCTAAAGGGTCAGTAGCACTATATGCTTTGCTCATATGATACCTTTAATGATCAGATTAAATAAAGTAAATATAGTAGATAAGATAATAAAAAAAAAGTTTCACTGTGACACAAAAATTGATCGACTTAATCTGGCGAAGATAAGTCATGGATATTGCTGGATTAAATTTATTCTAAAATAGATAGGCTAGATTTAACTTATAGAGTAATAGAACTTTTCAGCGGAGCCATTGAATAATTTATTTGATTAATGGAATAAAAGAAATACCATATTTAACTAGTATAATCAATTTATTTTATTATAACCTGCTGTAATAAATATAAAGGACTGAAATATAATCCAAATGTTTCATAAAATATCCCATTTGACAGAACAATAATCGATCCCACAAGTTTCTTGTTATCTTACAGCTGTTTTTCTATCGGGAGAAAGTTTTAGTAGATGGTATTTGGATTGATTCTTTCGAGATGTATGAATAATGGGATTATTAGATATGAGTAATCCTTCTATTTAAGTGACGTGGTTGGGAGGGAATTTTGGATGAGAAATGAATGTGTTAAAAGGTGTTTGGCGAATTCCTCAGCTTTATATCATCAGGGACTTGGTATAATCATCTATAAAAAGACACTCATTTTTCTTCCTAAAAACATTATTGATGCTTAATTACCATTACAAAAAAAAATTTAAGCCGTCGCGGGACGCCTAGTAAATGCGAAAGAACAACCATGAATATCTGTCTCCCATCATCTAATGTAATTTGAGAAGCACATTTAACGAGGCATTTAAGCACTTAAAGCGTAATTTTATAAAGATAATAATTGTATTAATATTAAATAAATGATTGATATTATAATTTTAAAGCGTAATTCAAAAGTTTTTTTTTTCTTACCCTACAAATTTATTTATATTACAATACAAAAAAATACATTAAGACAATATAACACTTGTAACTGATGCCTTCTTTTATCCTAGAGTATTCTTTTATTTTGCGCCTTGCCATCTCCCAGGCCTGGGAGAGCGTTATAAAGCGTTAAACTGTGGACTAGTACACGCCTTTAGCCCATCGAAGAATTTGATGTGCCTCCGGTTGATGTACTCAGGCACTGTGGATAGTCTCACTTGCTCACGGATGAAATTGTTCTGTGCCCTTTCAAGTGAAGTCCCCCTGACTATTCGCCGAAGGATGGAATTCTGGAAACTCTGCAATCTTTTGAGGGATGCATTCCTGAGGCACAGGCCTCGTCTCCGTGCGGGTCGTATAAAGGCTTGTTTGAGATGCCGGGGGCTTGATGATAATAGGAGGCGGGAACTTTTGTCTCAGAGACCTTTCAGGTTGTGCCTGCAGTGATGTGCTGGGCGCAATGGGCTCAAAACGGCTGGAGACCGGCACAGGCGTGGGTAATATGTCCACTGCCGTCTTTCTTTTGATGGTCCTCTTTCTCTAGACCGGGATCATGGCCTCTTCTGTGTCATTGGCCCTCTTGGCCCTCGAGCTTTCTCTAGGTCCATCATGTCTTCAGTTGATGTAGACATGGTGGGCAAGGCTGCCCGTTTGGTTGTTGAGGTTGATTCCACTAGATACGTGTGGACCTCGTCAGCGTAAGACGCAAGACCAGCACACAACACTGCAAAAGTGAATGGAAGGATAGGTGTCTTTTATAGACCCCTATGCCAAAAATGTATTACGGTTCGAACGCATTCTACGATCTTAGTAATTCGAAAATAACTTAAATTTGAGTACATTTATTGTTCAATTAAATAATAAATTTAACGAGAATCACAGCCACGGGGCTGCTCGAAGTTTTCGCATCACGACGTCACCAAACGCGCCATTCGATGTTTCAGATCAAAAAAACTTATTATCTAATTATTCGATTAATATCTATTCTTGGAATATTTCTCAGAAGAGAACCCCGCCCCCGTTGCTAAGAGATACCTCCTTACCCTTGACCCTCGTTATTAGCACCTTCGAAAAATATAATAAGAATTTTAAGTATTAGATATTATTATTATTAAACATTTGATATGAATATATTGGATAAGCAGTTCCTTTAATATATTTAACTTTTATTGCTGCTCTGAAATATTTATAGACATAAAAAACTACAAGTGAACGGGTTTGGGGTTCAGTACATGGTAGAGACTGTACTGTTTCATGGACAACAGTTCTGCAAGAAGGTGACTTGTCCTAGGTCACACTCAACCGCCAGATATTCCCCCTTATTTTGGGTACCCTATTTTTATAATCTTTTATAGAGGCTGGGTGAGGCCCAGAATGGTCCTAGATCCTATATGATCCATCTTAGGCTGCAAACAGACTAAATAAAAGTCTTGCCCGCAGAGGGATTTCCGGCATGGCAACTCAGTGCTCTACCATTGAGCCACTTCGCTTCCATTTTTATAGACATACTCTGCAATTAGTTCTTTAGTTTAAATGAATAAAAAACCTGTAACAATACAACCCATCAAAGGGTCATGGGCCCAATACAGTGTTGCTAAACCAAGTGTAGTGCAGAAATGTGATTTGTAGAGACCTAAACACAATACCTAATAAAGGGTACCCACTTTATAGCGCCTCGGTGAGCCCCCGGAGAGCACCTGTAGATAGCACAAGCCATCTATGGCTGTTAGCAGATTATATTAGGTATCTGTCAGAGTCAGAATTAAACCCGAAACCCTCAGCACAGCAACTTAGAGCTCTACACACAGTTACCTCGCTCCCTGTTATAAATTACTCAGATGGAATTATCATGAAGATGTAAGTAGTTAATCCTGTGAATCTCTAGAAGTTCCATTGGTGTATTACCACAAACATAGTTCTAAGCAATCAAGCGTAAAATAACTTATATTAACTTGTCACTTAGCAGAAGTTAATAACACGTTAGTCCTGTGAATTATCTGGAGCACGCGGCTCCCAAGGACATACATCCGGGCAGGGGAGGGTAAAACTTGTAAACATCTAAATATGTTTCTAGCCTTGTCTCGGAAAGAGAATAGTTTAGATAGATAACATTTGATTACACATTATACTTTATTACATTATAGTACTGATAATTCAATTTTTGTCCATGTGCACTTAATTTTATTAAGTTTAATAACGATAATTTATAGCAGCAAAAAAAAGTAAAGGGTATTCATTTAAAGTTGAGTAAGTCAACTAAAACTCCTTCAATCTGGCAGAGGCAACCCGCACAGCTTGAGCACCCCTTGGGCAGCCTGAGGGGCGTATCAGTGGAAGTCAGTGAAAGAGGAAAAACAACGCCAAGATAGTTTTATTTTTATTAAGTTTACCAGGAATGTAAAACTGAGTTTAAACTTTTGGAAGATTCGATTGGTTTCTATAGAACTGGGTCATATTACTCGTTAGATTGGTTTCTAAAACTATTGTTTAATATTGTACGCTCTGCGAGGCATTATTAAGAACGAATTTTTTCAAAAATAGGTCGGTGTGATTTCTAAAATGTTCTCTATATTTTTCAATTTCAAAAATGTTCTTTAAAGTTCGGAAAGTGGCTGGAAAAAATAGAAATGAGAAAAATGATGAAATGAACGGAGTGGCTCAGTAGTAGCGGGCTCAGTTGCCGTGCCGAAGGTTTTATTTAATCTGTCAACATTGGGGATAAATGCTTTGGGATCTGGTACACTCACTGGGACACACCAAAAGAGTTAGAAAAAGCTATTTGAGCATGATCTAGGACACGTCACTTCCCTGCATAATCGTTTTCCAAGCAATAGTACAGTCTTTATCTGGTATTGAACCCCAGACCATAAATGGGTTTAGTTTTTTCTTAAATGCACGGAAAGTGATTGAAAGAATAGATATGAGAAAATTCCGCAATTTGCTTAGACCTTATCCAGGTAATAAAATAGAATAGACAAATAATTATCCAGGTCCCTTAAGAATAACAGAAATGCTCAAAATTAAATAAATATATATCTGGCCAAAGGACTACATTATTAGAATAAAACAATATTTACTTAATATCTTGAAAGTAAATAACTAACAGGAATGTTTTGGTAGAGAATTAGAAAATGTAATACAAAAATAAAATATAAAAAACAGACAAATTTACAATACAAAGAACTAGGCTTATAGAAAAATAAGTGAACAAATAATAGGATATAATCATATAAAAGATGATATCATTATGAGTGAGGAATATTTACAGTAATTCATCAATCGATTAAGTTGATTGTATCTATAATAATTTATTGATTATAGAGCATCTGTTTGGGAAGTTAGAAGATGTAGGAAAAGTTTGGATTTAAATGAGGTTAAAGAGGACGCCTGACGGATATCGAGTGAGAGTGAGTTCTAAAGAGAGATAGAACGAGCGAGAAAGGAACGCTCAAAAGTTTTGGATTTATGGGAACGGATATAAAGATCGGAAGGGCGAGACCTTGTGTCCTGGGATTGGATAGAGAATTTGAATTGTAGGAGACTATAGATATAAGATGGATGTTGTGAGTTGATAGTTTGATATAAGTAAGAACCGAGTAAATAGAGCCAGCGGATAGAAGGGAAGAGCCACTTTAATTCAACGTAAAGGACGCATGAGACCTCCTCGGGGCGTCGAAGACAAATCGAAGCGTATATAATTCGCCTCAGCCTTTTCTTGAGCCTGTTCGAGAGGCCACCAAATGCCACACAACCATAGTCAAAGTGTGGGAAGATAAAATAAGTGATAAGAAGCTTACGGATAGCTATTGTCAAAAGATGCCTTGAACGGTCGAATAACTTTAGAGATTTCATTGATCGACGGGAAATTTGGGAAATGTGGGGTTTCCATGAGAGGGATTGGTCGAAAATGATTCCGATGTTTCTAACAGAGGAACTGAAAGCAATAGGGTGATGATTTAATAATACAACCAAATGTAGTTATTATAGAATGGAATATTTAAACTTCTTTTCCTAAGAAACAATATTTTACTATCAAAACAACATACAATTTATCATAATTTTATTTCCTACCCCTCGAGGATAGTTGAGGAGAACCTAAAAAAATGTTTCTTCACCATAAATAATAATTTAAGAACTCTATAATGTAAGATTGAATGCTTATCGTTGCCTTCTTACATTATGAATATTATTGTTATTGATCAATCAGGATGTCGCTAGGGGCTACAAAGCTGGGAAACAACTTATGACGACTCACGAAAAGTTGTCCATTTTAAGGGATCGGTAAAATACCGAGAGGGGGAAAAAAGAAGAAAAATATCAATTCATTATTTTGATAACATCCGCAGTGTAATAGGTATTTATCACAAGAAAAAAATATAATTCATGTTCAGATTGTCACCTGTGATGAAAAGTGGGTTTACTGGCGAAACCCGAATACCCGTGGGAAATGAGTAGATCGCGGTCAAACTCCTTTTCCGGTTGCTGCACGGGGGCATTGTGAAAAAAAATCCATGCTTTGCATCTTTTGGAATTTTGAAGATGTCATTCTTCAATTTGTTCCTGATGGATGCTCTACCAATTCTGACCTCTACTGCTTACTGTGAAAAACTGGAAAGATCAGTCAGAGCGTTATCCTTCTATTTTTATTCAATGAATTTTACAACTGTATTATACTAATACAAGTAAATAGACTGCTAAAAACCGAAAAGGAGTTTCGGATACTACTTGTTTCGATCCATGGCCCATTTTCTTCAAGGGAAAAAATTTGATAATTTTACGGAAGATGATATTGAGGTCTAAGAGTTCTTTGACAGCCACCCCAAGGAATAGTATCAGTGTAGGATCCAGCAATTGGCTAGCACATGGCTGATGAAGGTTGATACAAAAAAAAAAGGAGATAAAAAATATGTAAGTAGGGAGAATGTTTATTAAAGAGCCAACGTTTCGACCCACAATACAGGTCTTCTTGAGGGCTAAATATGAAAAATACACACAATTAAAAATGACTAAATTATTAAAGATTACTACATTATGGTTAACATTAAAGTTAAAATGTATAAGCATCAAGAGTACAATTTTTTAAAATCATTTTTTATATTTCTTAAGTTTTATATTTATTAGCGTAAGCCTCAATTCTTTATTACTTTATTTTTTACTCACTGTATTGTTGATTATTTTTTAATACCTTCCTTATCAATTTGTTTTTAATACTCTATATTGATTATCCTTGCTCTGTGTATATATACTTCAGGTTCTCCTCCCCATCTTTATTTTCGACCACACAGATACATTGATACTTATGTATTTTAATTTTAATATTTATCAATTGTAATTTTAATTTTTACAACTTTCTGTATTACTTATTTTATTCTTTATAACTTTTTGTACTACCTTACTTGTCACTTAGTTAATACTCTTGAAGCTTATACATTTTAACTTTAATATTTACCATAATGTAGCCATTTTTAATAATTTAGTAATTTTTAATTGTCTGTATTTTGCATATTTAGCCCTGAAGAAGACCTGCAATGTGGGTCGAAACGTTGGCTTTTTAATAAACATTTCTCCATACTTTTAGAGAAATTGTCTGATTTCCATACGGAACATTCTTCCACATATATATACAAGGTCATTTATTATTATTCAAGATTATACTTTGAGTATTAATTGTATGTTATATCAAATAAATAATACTAAAAACATTTGGTTGAAAAACGGTTATTTTTTTTTACTCCCTATTAAATATATTTAAAAAATAATGGGAAATGAAAGTATCTGTATTATAGTTTAAAAAACATGCTTTAATACAAAACCAAGCCAAGAGGTAAAAAATAAATATTCTAAAAAATTAGGAACTATCTAGCTTATTTGGGAAAGAAAAGTAGAAAATAATTTTCAAAAAGTTTAAGATAAGAATGAGGAACAAAAAAACTCATGCTACCTTAAAAAATCTTGGGGTACTTTTTTCGATATTTTCGTAATTACTCTAGTTTTCGGTCAATTAAATATTTACAACAAATAACATCAAGGACCCCTCGCTTTTGTATGATAAAATTGATTGTTTTGTCCATCACTCTATTATTATTTTAAACTATTTATTAATTTATTTTAAAATGAAAATTATATATTGTCATAAAACATATATTGTGTATGCTGTATGTATATGTAAAAACATATGTTTATGTATGTTATATATAGTCATAAAACCTAGGAGACACTGGCAAACTACTCGGTATTCGGAAGAGACCCCTGACTGCTTACGGTGTTCTACTGCTTTACCGTTCAAATTGCTTTAATATCAAGTGCCTCCACTTCATTTGGCCCTTGTGATCATGAGAGAGAAACTCCATTTAGCTGTGATTATATTATGCCTTGTACAGCCAGTTTGATGGAAGGTGAAATGCCGCAGCAAAATCTCTAATATTAAGATTTCTAGTCAAATTACTCATTAGGATTCATCATACTTAACTGGAAAAAATCAAAGATATTTATCAAACTGTAATTAACTTTACAATTATGTTTGGTAGAAGAGAATTAAAGAAAAAAAAATGTTCAAATAACAAAAATAATATATGATTCATTGTGTAGAGCCCTGAGTTGCTGTGATGAAGGCTCGAATCCGGCGGTGGTAGATATATTATTCAGTATTTTAAGAATCATAGATGGACCTGGTTCACAACGCTCACAATCCCAGGCTCTTGGCCAACTGAGACCTTGTAATTATCTGAGAACTTTAATGGCTTTCTTGGACGTTCAATAGAACACCGATTTATACATTTTCCTCTACAGCTGATAGTTAATAGATTCAAATTTCAAAATAATTTGTGTTCCCAACCATATAACATTGTGCATTTGGTTCTTGGTGGAAAACAAATTTATCAAAATCAAAAGAAATCATTGAAGGGATGCTAGAACTCTAAGGAAATTGACTAATTTCGCTCTACCGGACTTGGTACATAATCACTCGAGTTATTGGAGATAAATTTTGGCTATTAACATTGTAATATCGTAAGAGTTTTTATGGCTCTCTTAAAACTTTTACAAAGTACCGCTTAGTACCTTTTCCTCAAAACTGACAGTAAAGAAGTTAGATAAATTCATATTTCGAAATAATTTGAGTTGCTTCACAGACATGTGGATTTTTTTTCTTGGAGGAAAATATATTTATCGAAATCAAAGAAATCATTGAAGGGCTAACCTACCTGAACCCTAAGAAAATCGACTATTTAACCTTAAAAATCTTCTCCCTATTAGAATGAATATATAACTCGAAATTTTGGCAGTGAATGTAGGTTGGATGGACATTGAAAGGACTGCCTGTTCAGGTTATATAACTATTGGTAGCCTGTCGGTGTACCATGAGAACATAAGTTCGTAGTAACTGAGTTTGGGTAACCCTTAAATTAAACACACTCCCTTTAAATCCTCAAAATAGGACAATAATCCTTAATTTTATGGTGAAAATATAACACAATCCGATGTTGTTCAAGTCTCTGGTTTACATCTTGCTTATAAAAATATTGTTTTTTGTGAAAATATGAGATAGCCTTTGCTTTTAGGAGAAAGAAAAGCCAAAAATTCTACATAAATATGCCGAGGAAACCATCCACCCATTCATTTGGCCAAGGAATGATCCATCATCGGCGCATTACTCACGGGTCATCTGGGTCGACCTCCTTGTCATATCAGGACCTAGATCTGTCTAGCGGTCGTCGGTCGATCCCATCTTTTTAGGATCTGTTTAATCTTGGCTAATGTTTATTGTCACGGAAAATCACCTAACGGAAGATCAAGCAGTAAATATCTGAAGGTATTGAAAGATCATAAAACAGAAATGTAATATATATATATATATATATATATATATATATATATATATATATATATATATATATATATATATCTGAAATAAAGTGTCATGATAATAATATAAAGATGAATACTTTTGCGCTATAGCTTGAAAGTAAAAAGGTTTATTTCAATATAAAATATAATAAAATTAAAATATGTATAGGAATACAAAGTCTTTTAATATCAACAGTCCCGGCCAATAAGTCGAATTTTCTCTAAAAAGAGTTTGTTATACTTAGAGAAGATCGTGTTGTTTTCGAAGTGTATAAGGGGTTAAGTCCGGCATTCGGTTGAAATGGAGTTAATCTTTATATTACAAGGGTGCGGAGTGGCTCATCCGTGGACGCTGTGTTGCCATGTCGAAGGACCCGGGTTCAAATCCCGCTCGTGGCAGACTTTTATTTAATATGTTAGCGGCCGGAGATGGATTCTATGGGATCTAAGACATTCCTTAGGCTCACCCAGCCTCTATAAATAAAAGAATAAGGAAGAATCTGGCGGTTGTGCGTGATTTAGTACAAATTACCTCCCTGCAACCACCGTTGTCCAGGGAAAACAGTAGTCTCTACCATGTATTGATCCACATACCCATTCACAGGTTGTAGTGGTACATGCTTTGTATTTAAGGGGCAGATGACAAGGAAAGAATAATAATAAACCATAAATTATGTTTAAACCATACTTTTAACTAAAGTTTGAAGGGAAAAAAAATTAGCGGTAATCCTAACTAATATAGGCTCATATTAAATAATTTAAGCTATTATTAGTCTAAAAATAATAAACTGAGCATATTAAATGAAAAATATGTACACAATACAATTGCAGATACTCGCTGAGAATATCAGCGAACAGAAGGTTGCTAAAGAATTTCACGTTGTGATGTCTAAAAAATGCCAAGTGTTCATATTGCTCTTGCCTTATACAAAGAAAGGGTCAATAAGGGGTGCAGCCATATTGCAATATTTTTATGATAGCTCATCCTCCCGTTTATGAAGAGATGCAACAGAGATAAATAGTTGGAGATGGAAGTTACCAATGTAATAATCAAGAGTACCATATTCATTACTACAAAATTTTGAAAAACAAGAAATATTTCAGATCTGTAATATAAAAGAAGTGATTAAAATCAACGATTTTCAAAAAATATCTGGATATATGAAGCTACCTTGACAAGAGGAGGGATTTGGAATGAGAAAAACAATCATCACAGGTTTCATGAATAAGTTGGTCCAATTCTTCAGCATCATTTTCAGTAGTAGCTCTTCATACATTTTACTCATAGTTTGGGTTAGTAGATAATGTTTTAATTCTGTGGTGTAGTAGTTACAATTACAACCCACTATGCCGAAGATCGAGCGTTAGCAGCCTTAAGATTTTTTAAAGAAGTTAAAAATCCTTAGTCATGCCGTCCTTCCAAGGTGGCGTGCAATGGTGGCCCCCAGCCTGTGCGGTGTCAGATACACATTATAGATTTCTATTGTAACTATATCTGAATAGAAAAAATTTAGGACTCCCTCTGAAGCATCGTCCAAAGAACCATAATAAATGACCATAAATCTCTTCATAAACGGGAGGATGAGCTATCATAAAAATATTGCAATAAATGACACCATAAAGTTAAATCACAATATTTGAAACAAACAGTGTTTTAAAGATTTAAAACAGTATTTAGTTCGCATTTCTTAATACCTCGGCTCAAAATGGGCACATTTGTACCATTTTTCAATAATATTTACTATATTTTAGTTGGGATATTTCAATAAAACTGAAACTTGTATACTTTGTTGTTGAAGTAAGATTATTGTCCTGCATGTTACTGAAGATATCTACAATGGGTAAATAATTATACCATTCGATGGATTGGTATAATTATAAGGGCTGTGCACGATGATTGATTGATCAAAACGCCCTCTAGGTTAAGACATCAAGGTTTTATTATTATATGAAAAATAATAGTAATTTGATAAAAAATAATACACACCCGGTATTAAACATGGTAATTTATTAAAAAAGAGAACTCAGTGATGGTTAACTTCTAAACAAACTAAATAATTACTGATCCCCACTACTTCTGTGACTATAAATTTTACTGAGTAACGTTGCGAAGAGAAATATAGCAAGCAATGGAACGCATTTGTTAAAGAAAGTGCACATGTATCACAAGTGGTGACTTTCATGTGGCGGTGAATCAACAGATTTGAAGTTCAACAGTTTATTTACTTTTTACCAAGGACTGAGAAAAATTTATCTAAATACAAAGAAACAAAAAACATACAAAAAATTGTGAATCAGAAATATTAATGGAGCATAACAAAAAAAATAACCTCTTCTTGAAGAAAAAAAAGTAATTTCACCCCTCCTTAAGCTCATTGTTAAAAGTATGTAGGGGGTTCGTGACACGAAATAAACATAGAGGCCAAGGTTATAAAGACATAGTAACCTCCATTATCACCAAGGCCTTACAGATACCTGAGTCAGACCAACCAACAACCATTTTTAATATTTATAAATCAAATATAGTTTATATGTTATAAATGTATAAATAAATAAATTAAACGAGGCTATTTTAATTTGGACATAGAGAAACTTATTTTTCTTCCCTAAAACAATTGCTGAAAAATATATTAAAGGATCCATTAAGGAAAGGAGGTAATCGGACTGTTACAATTTATTACAATCTTTTTATTTTTAGTTTATTAATTTAATTAAATTTTCTTATTAAAGCTGAATAAGAAACAAATGGGAAGTATAATCGCTTAAAAGGAAATGAAGTCAGAAATGAAAAATAGAATAACAGCAAAGAGGTATTTTTTTATTTTCTTTGTATTAGTTATATTGTGCAATTTCAAAGTAAAATTAATACCATGAAGACATATAAACCAAAAGATGGGTAGAGACCATCAGTTGGTGAAATTATTTATTGATAATCATAAACGGAGACTTTGCAATAGAATATTATTTTCAAACAATACTATTAATTCTCTAAAAGTATACCATTGAATTTTATTTTAAATTATATATTATTCAACTTTCATTAGTATCATAAGCATTAAAATGAAGAAAATGTTTTAAAGAGATAATACTTTTTTATAAACATTTATCTTGTTTTTTAAATAGAAGATATCATTATAAAAACAACATTTACAACTTAGTTTAGTCTTATTGCAAAACAGCTGTTATGAAATTGACGTGAATATATATTAAAAAAAAAATTATTTAGCAGGTTGAGTATAATACATGCTCATGTTGTTTGTGAGTTAGCGAAACGCCGCGCCGTCAATACAGGGTTAGATATCTAATTTATTACATCTTCATCAATAGTAATAAAAACAAAAAAGGTAATTAATAATTGATGATTTTTTTTTTAAAGAGGCAAGATAAAAATAGAGGCTAGCTAAGATATATATTTATGGCTTAAGCTAAAACGAGTTTCAGTTTGACGTCATTTAAAGTATAAAAAATCACTTAACGCGTGAATACTGTATTTTTAAAAATAAATGTTCTAAAAATACGTTAAAAAAATAATGGTATTTATAGGTGTTATAAATATTGAATAATATAGGTTTCTCAAAAACCGACACTAAATAATATTTGGCACATTCTATTGTATTTTTAATTTGATTTCAATATATCCTTATCACCGAGGAAAGTTTAATTACATTATTTATTTAGAAATAGGTATACATAATTAAATATGAAAAAGTGTAATAATATTTATCTCAATAATTTTTTATAATCATTATTTAACCGTAATTCATAAAAAATGACAAAAATAAAAAAAATGGAAAGCAAAGCTTAACAATTTCTACTATTAGTAACATTAATCCTATTAAGTGCTATTATAAATGATTTTGTTGTTCATTAATTTAATGTTATTTTATGCTCCATGGCTAATCGGATTACAGTGGGGGGGGATCCTTAATCTTGCCTATTCAATAATCAGGATAGGGATCTTTAACGACTCCCCAGACACGGCACACGCTCAGGAACCCCATTGTAAGTCTCTTCGGAAGGACGTGATAACCAAGGATTTTTTCCGCCCTTTAAAATATTCTAAGGCCGCCTGCCGGGCTGCGATCTCGCGATATTTAAAGTGGATATCTTGAAATCTCCCAGCCAACTTTCCAAGACACACTAATCCTCCACCTCAACCTTCTGACCAGTATCCTATTCCCAGTCAAAGTCCTGTAGACATCCACATAATCCTTTCGACCTTCTTATTAGACCTTAATAATACCATCGAACCACTCATTTCCCTTCTAACCCGGCTCCTTTCCGAAATTCCATTTAATACCCCACGATGAACACCAAGCCCCTAGCAATCATACTGTGGAATGCAAATGGCCTACATAACCATCGAGACGAACTTGACTTATTTCTTCATAACAGTCACATAGACATCACCCTATTGACCAAAACACACTTGTCAAAACGATCATATTATTACATGCCTGACTACATCACTTATAGATCAGATCGTCCTGACAATACAGCACATGCTGGTTCTTGTATCCTTATCCATAAATCCATACCTCATTCTCTTATTCCTACTACTCCAACTTTTTTTTTTTTTTTTTTTTTTTTTTGGGCCCCCTTCCTGCCATTGCTGGCATACGGGGTTCTCGGCAGTGACGGGTTGATGCGTTGGGTTTACGCACGCCCGCCACTACCAATAAATAAACCTCCTACTACTCCAACTGACACAATTCAATCAACTTCAGTAACGATTTGAACTAGTGCTTTCCATATAACATCCTCAGCTGTATACTGTCTTCCTGGTAACCCCATTTCTTATAACCTCCTCGAATCCTTATTCCGATCCATCGGACCGCGTTTTATTGCCGGAGGAGACTACAACGCCAAACATCAACGATGGGGTTGTCGAAAATCCAATACATCCCTCAAAAAACGTCCAGATATTCTTGATATATTTGTTTCCTCACAGATTTCCTGCAATCAAACAACTATAAAATCCCTGAATGACCTTTTCCAGGGACTCTGATCACAGTCCAGTTTTCCTTCAAGTAAATTCAGTTCCCATTCCTAAGCCCTCTCATCCCAGACTGACTACTGGACGTGTTGACTGGGATAAATTTCGATCGAATCTGGAAAATAATTAAGACCTCAAAATTCCGCTTAAAACAACAGAAGACATCGATTCTGCAATAGACAAACTTACAGAAGCAATATAAACCAATATAAAAGATAACACCTTACTAAGTAAAAATCATTATCAACAGAATAACTGGACATTTCATATTCCCGAGTTATTAAAAGAAAAACAATGGGAAAGAGCGAAGTGGCACCGCACCAGATATCCATCGGACAGGAGTCATTATACCAAACTACCCAACAAATTAAAATCAGAGATTAGAACATTCAAAATTTGTATTACCTTACAGAAAATCTCAGTAGGCACTACTAACAAATCTTTATGGAATACCACTAAAAAACTCCTAAAATATAAAAATTTCAACCATCCTATTATAACCGAATCCCAAACCTGGTCAAGATTTGATGAAGAAAAATCACAAATTTTCGGCCAGAACCTATTCAAAACATTTAACCCTCAGATATCCTTAAGCCAACCCACTCACAATGTATTGAACTACCAACCAACTATTCCTCTTCAGTTGTCCCCTCCTCCTAAAGCATTTCATCCTTCCGAAATATCAAACAGTGTTCACAGATTACACGCCAACAAAGCCCCTGGGCACGACCTAATCACATCCTTACTCACGCCTTCCTGGGAAAGCGATTCTACTTCTTACATATATATACAATGCCGTACTCCGCACCACATACTTCCTGATTCCTGGAAATTATCTGTAGTTAGGATGATACCAAAACCTAAAAAACCACCTGAACTCCTTTCTTCTTACCGTCCTATATCTCTCCGGCCCATAATGGGCAAAATATTTGAAAAACTCATTCTGATACGTCTTTATCCTATCATAGAATCCAATCAAATAATCCTAGATCACCAATTTGGTTTCCGAACATCTCACTCAACTATCCAGCAATGTCATCGTGTGATGGAGGTTGTCTCATCCACATTAGAGCGCGGAATGTACTGCACGGAAGCTTTTCTCGATGTAGAGCAGGCTTTTGATCGAGTCTGGCACCCAGGACTGCTGTACAAACTCCGTAAATTCTTACCTTCTACTTACTTCCATATTATCAGTTCCTACCTCAGTAATAGAACCTTTAATGTAAACCATAATTGTTCCTACTCTTCCCTCTTCACCCAGTCTGCCGGTGTTCCTCAAGGTAGTATCCTGGGTCCCATCCTATACATGATATATACAGCTGACATCCAAGCACTGTCCTCACTACGTACGCTGATGACACGTGTGTGTTATCAGTAAATAAGGATCCATTTGTTGCATCCCAATATCTTCAATCCCATTTCTCAAACCTTCAAGAATGGTGTCAAAATTGAAGAATTAAAATAAATCCTAACAAATCCCATCAAATTACCTTCACCCTTCGTCGTAATCCTACGGATTCCTGCCTTACTGTATCCTTTAATAATATTCCACTGAACCCTGCCGAACAGATACGTTACCTAGGACTCCATCTGGACAAACGTCTCACTTGGAATCCTCATACAAGACTGAAAAGACAAGAAACTGCTCGACGTTTTCGCCTACTTCAACATTTACTGGACAAACGCTCTAAGCTTCCAATTAATTAGAAAAGACTCGTTTGCATGACAGTTATCAGACCTAATTGGACATACGGAGTTGAGCTTAGGGGCTCTACTAAACCATCCAATTCATCTCGTATCCAATCCTTACAATCCAAAATCCTTCGTAAAATCCTCAATGCTCCTTATTATGTCACAAACAAACTTCATGATCTTAATATCCCATATGTTACTGATTAGGCCCAAACTAGATACCTATCCTTCCATGACAAGCTCCATACACACTTGAATCCGCTTGTCTCTCAACTTGCTTCCCATACTATTCCTGATAACCCTCCGAGGCGCCTGAAAAGAAGGTGGCCTCGATACCTTCTACTATAGAACTTTATTGGAGTGCTAACGATAGTTTCTCTACAAGTGGTTTTTTTTTCATGTCATATTGTTCGTAGTAGCAGATTTACTTGTAATATGTAAATACCAATACATTAAGAAAAAAAGAAAAGTTTTTTCAGATTTTCGAGTTTAAGCAAATAAATATAAAACTATATTTTTGCAACGTTTCAGGTTGTAATGGCTCTTATATAAACGCCCTAACAGTGCATTATTTACGATAGCAAAGTGTAGAGAAGTAAGAAATTTACGAGGACCTGGAAAAAGTTACAGATGAAACAACCGAGATTCGAAAAAGAAAGCACTCAGAGTTCCATCAGGACTAACAATAACAGCCTTTGGAGATTTCATGGGACGATAAACATTGGCTCCTTTATATCTCTTAGGGAGTGCTGTTAGGGAATCGTTCCTCAGCATCTTGATCGTCGAGATGTCTGGGAAAGGATAAGGCAAAGAACATTCAAAATACGCCCGTTTGGAGATCTAAACTCACATGCTTGTTACAGCAATCCTGATTATTATAGGCGAACTATAATCACTTGTTCAAAAATTTACTCAGAAAAAAAAAATTTCACTTTGTACGTACAGTACTCCTTAATGAAAAAAGTGTTATATGCTTAAAAATAAGTTGCATGTTACCGTTTAAGCTTACTTAAGGGGCTTAAATCAGAAACTTAACTAAATAAGAATGAGATAAAATCGACATACGATGGTTTGCTTTGTGTAAATAAAAGCAATTACAGAATTTTTTGTCTTTATATACATCTACATCTCTAATGAACAAACAATTGACATTTAGCAGATTGCCTGTAAGTAAAATAAAACAAAATGATATGAAGAATAGTTCCCAGCGGTACCTCTCCAGTGTCTTACTTTAATTTCTTACGGTAACAGATCCCTCATCCACGTTCTTTTTAGTCTCTTCAGACATGTAAATCGTTGTCATGTCTTTTATTAGTGGGTTTGGGTGCCCGTGTAGTTTTTCTTCAAATCTGTATTTTCGTCGACAGATGATGTTTATTTATTAAAGTCATAATGCCAAGTTATGTTATCGACATACCATGGTGCTTAGACATAAAATAGTTTATAGATATAGGCATAGTTTTATAGATAAATCAGTTTAAAGTCGTTTTCTATGAGTCTGTTTAGCGATGCCAACTAATGAATCAAACCAAGACATTTTGACTACGAACCTAATAATGTAAGTTACAAACAATTAATCTGACTTATTACACTATTCAAATAAAATTACATATTGTTCAAAACGTCATTCCATAATATGTATTCAATTACAACATACACAAGCATATTCTTACTTGTATTTTGAGGAAATTCTACGAGTAGAAAACTGGTCAGAAACAGTTTTCTAACCAAAAACATGGAACAAAAGACAAAAAACAGGGTTTTCAGCATTTTTGTTAGCTATTGTATGTGATCCATGAAGGTGTTATTGATCATAACCAACCCATCTGGCACTGGTATAAGCCTCTTTGTTTTTTTTATCAATTGTCAAAGAACAATTTGTAAAGCGAATTTCTTGTTTTAATTTCTTTGTATTTATTCCTGTATATGGCATGAAAACTGGTCAATGCATAACCAGAGGTGAGTTAGTGGCCCACGTTAAAATTATATTTTGCTTTTGTTTAAGGTTAAATGTGGAAGCCGAGTGGCTTAGTAGTAGAGTTGGTATGTCGATAATCCTGGTTTTAATACCCCTGCTGGCAAGATTTATATTTAGTCTGATTTTGTGTTTAGTATGCTTAGCTGGAGATGGATAACGTGAGACCTAGGACCCTCCTGGGGCTCACACAGCCTTTATAAAGTGGATACCCAAAATTAGGGGAGAAAATCAGGCGGTTGGACGTGATCTAGGACAAATCATCTCCCTCCAAAACCGTTTTCCTTGAAACAGTACAGTTTCTTCAATGTACTGAGCCCCATACCCGTTCACTGGTTGTAGTGGTTTAGGCAAGGTTAAATGTGCTTAAGTAAAGGTTATAGTTTGTTGACATACATAGTAAATACAATGAATTTAAAATAAAAAAAATTGACACGGTAATTTACGAAATGTTTTTAATTTTCTGTCACATGCTTACAAACGAGTAGAGCATTTTCAATAAAGCTGGCCAATGGAGGCAAAAATATCACTTTCCAATATTATATTAGTCAATATGTTTTATCTTATTTTAAACAAATAAACGAAATGTGAGGTAAAATCATTGACAACAAATAAAAACTGATACTAACATGCCTGTTTACTGACTCAAAGCTAAATCTGTTTGGGTTGAAGTTCTTATCTAGTTTTCCATAAAATAACAAATAATAGTTTCAGCTATTTTTACTTCACCAGACGAAAACACGATACCTTCCTTAGTATAAGAGTTTTTAATAGACTTGTTTTTGCTTTGTTTCTTAACCCTTTATACTTTATTTATTACTTTATACTTTATTATTATGTTGTTGAGAAGTAAAATCTCATGTAAAAAAATAAACAAATTAAATTCGCTACCAATATTGAAGTGAGTTTGAATGGCTCTATTCTACCTCTGCCTGGTCTGGTCAAGACTAAGACAAATTATTCTCTTGCCAGTGTTGGTTATTCCGATTGAGAAACTTTATTCCTACTCGCTGTATAAAATTGAAATACAATTATCTATACTGGGCCTATCCAGTAAACAAAAGGTGTATTGTAACGATTTTCATACCATTCACATTAAATATGTATTCAAAATTTTATTTGTTTGCAAATAAAACAAATCGAAAGATTAAAAAAAAAGTTATTGAGGTCAAAAACTGCAATTACTTTATAGCATTAAACAAATTTAGACAATTTTTATTCAAGATTGAGAAAGTAGAAAGAAAAAGGGTGCCTTTATTCTTATTAGGGGTGCTGAAAATATGATACATAATATTTTTAAAAAAATCAATTTCGTCCAATTTTTTTTAATTCTATACATCTTGTTTTTTTATTTGTTCATTTAACGACACTTTATGGTGCTAAAGCTAATCGGACGATGCTACAGTGGGGACTCTAAATTTGGCCTATCCTGGTTTAATTAGAATAGGGATCTTTAACGAGTACCTGACATCGTATAGGATCGGGACCCGCCGTTTAACGTCCCTTCCGAAAGACGGCATAACCGAGGATTTTTTTATTCCGTTTAAAAAAATATATGGCCGCCTGCCGGGCTATCCGCCCACAACCTTGGGTTTATTAGGTTTGTATGCAAACTACTAGATCACAGGTAGCCACTCGTTATATCTAATAACGTTACTAATATTTAAGTAGAGGACAAATAATATTTTATTTTAGAACAGAAAATAATTTAAATTACGAAATATAAAAATTATGCCATAATGTGGGGGAGAAACTACAACAATTTTATATATAACACTATTACTATGTCACCACTATATTATTATAGTTTTAAAGATTACTCCTGACATTTATATTTCTGGTTTTAAGACCTCTTCGTCATAATTCATATAGAAAATTGTATTGCCATAGAAACAACAGTTTTATTGATTACTAGATTGGTGTTTCAATAATTTTAATATAATCGATATAGTCAATACAATAAATATATATATATATATATATATCCGCTGTATCCATAAACCCTTTTATATAATAACAAGGAGGTCGGACATATCAAGAATGTCCATATTTATTCGGTAAATCGAAATACAATTTGGTACAGTTTAAAATGGGACGATAAATAAATCGATTTTTCCCATACATTAATACACCCTTTACTGTGTTGAAGACGGAGATATGGCTGGGTTTCACATTGGAGAGCGTAATATCTGCAATGATTGCAACCTGTGCAAATAAAATCTTTATGTGAATCACCGTCTCCACAATGTAGAAACCACCTGCGATCGTACGTAACGACGTATCTCTTACTAGGCAGTTTTTAATTTATAAATATATTCAAATAGTGGCAAAAAAAAACAGCCAAAATAGTATCGACGAATAATATCATATGAAAGTATGTGGTATGAAAAATACTGGACATTACAAGAAATAATAAAATAAATGAAGCGATTGTAAACCATACAGAATTGTATCAAATAAAGACGACAAGATAAGGGTAAAAAGCGTGGATTTTATCTATTGCAAAATTTAGCGATAAACAATGTTACAATATTAATATAGAAGGGCAAAAGTATTATTTTCTGTTTTTAGTTTAAGGACTTAATGTTTTATGTTTGGTATTTTCCATTCATGTCTTAAGAAGTATTTTATGTCTAATTTTAGCATTTTTTCTTTTTTGTATTAATATATTTTGTGGAATGGCCGTATTTCAATTGAGTTCTAGTTGATAATGACTTATTACTCTTGCACTTTTAGATTCATCTTAGATATGATTTCTTGTCTTCTGTTTTCGTTATTTGCTTATTTTTATTTATCCTACGAGCTATTGTCGTGTCTATTTTGTGAGTGTGTATTATTCATTTTTAGTTGCTGCATTTAGCGACTTTTGGTAGAGGAAAACCTTATGGGTTCGCCCCACCGACATGCTCGATATGGGGCGTATTGGGCAAGACTGGCAAAGCTTAGCTTTCTGTGTATGAGTTAAACAATTTGTTTCAATTAACTTTAGTTTAAAGGCTAGAATTCCATTGATATAAGATTAATTATGTTTAACTGAAGGATCGTTTAATAGTTTTGCTATTTATACTACTATACATATGATATTGATAATAACTTAAAATACCAATAACAACAAAACTATTATTGTATAATAATAATAATAAGGCTTAGGGAACCCGAAGGCTCGACGCCGATACCACCAATCTCTGCTTACAAACTTCTGTTCCAACTACACTACCACTACCCAAACCCAAATCCGTCAGATCACTCTTAACGCAATCCTCCCACATTCGTCTCGGTGTACCCATCAGACGCTTCCCAGTCGGCACAGCGCTTATTAACATCTCAGGAATTCTTTCGTTACTAAGCCCAGTATATACTTATTATTTTAATTAAACTATTGAACCTTTGTATTAAGCTTGAGCTGCCCATCACATGTTTTGATTAATAAATAAACTAATTGAAAATGTATCTAGTTATGGTTCGGAACGTCAATATATGTGAAAACCTGACTAATATTATTAATTTAAATAATTCAGACAATAATTGACTTAGAAATTAAAAAAAGAACACAATTATTTCTCAGTTTAAATTTATTTCTGTCGGCGGTCCTCAACACTGCCTATTTAATTTTTTTTTTATCAGCTGTTGTCCTGTAACATTCCTTATCATTGAGGAGTAGCATTTGGGTCTTCGTGGACTGTTTACTCAGGTTGTATTTTGAGATTAGGTTGTACTTTATTTATGTATTCCCTTTGCTATCATTCTCTTTCTGTCATGAAGAGTTAGTTAGTAAGAAGACATGAGTCATTTTCTTTGATTTTTTTCCATTCATGTCTTAAAAAAATAAAAATATGTATCGACATTTTTTTTTTAAAGCGAATGTTATTAACAGTACGCATATGAAATCCCCCCCCCCCCCAAAGTTATATAAATTTATTCCGAAAGGATTAATCGGGATGAAAACAACATTGATGAAGCAGCTGGGAGGACGGAGCCATTCATTACACTAACGGCCGTGTAATCATAGTGACGTCCACTCTACGGCTAAATTAAATGGGGCATTAAAAGAAATTGCAGCATTAGGAACGGTCTTCGCAATTTATAAATCAGAAGGATATCATCACTTATTAGTGATAACGAAAGAGTGTTTAAGTCGTCTTCATGTTTTCGAATCCGGTTATGGCAAACAATTTTCTGTAATATAAACCATTCTATCTTTTTAATCAAGAAACACTACGTTCATAATAATTTCAGAACTAAATGTTTTAAAACTAAAAATTCAAGTTATAGTGGGAACTAAAATGAAGGATTCATTCTGTGATGGGATCAAGAACACTTAATGATGCAGGGATAAATGAATCACACAACCATGAATCGTATAAATATGTTTGCTAACTATTCATTAATGCAGAATTGTATGATGGAGATTGACAGTCTGTGATATTAACATTTACGTTTAACACATGTTAATTTATTCATTTAACAGCTAGATTGGCTTCAATGCCCAACCAATGATCTCAAAGAAAAGGAAAATCCTGTGATCTGAATAATGATTAAATATCTATATAATATGAATAATGATTAAAAGTGGCATGGGATGCCACCCTGAGATCTTTACCACTGAGGTACAGTAATACTGTATCATTAATGACTTAAAACACATCTCCCTCTTTTCCAAAGGTTGACTGACTAGGAGTTGTTTAGTAAATAAAGATCCTTTTTCATCTCATTAAATAGCATTATATTTATTATCATGAAACTGAATAGGCTTGGGACCTCCATTTTACGCCCCTACCATGCTACGGCATAATCAAGGAGTCCCTTAAAAAAATCTAGGGCCAACTCCCAGGCAGTGAACCCACGACCTTGGACTAGCAACTGTTATCTATAAATAATTAGATTAACGATATATGATAGATGGAGTTAGAAATATTTAGAACCATACTTATTACATCAAACGTAAAAACAACATGCAGACATTTTTTACCAAATTATAAAATAATTTTATAAAAAGGGAGGGATAAAGATAAAGTGATATAATCCGGACCAAAACCATAATTTTAACTCAAATTAAAGATTTTAAAAATTAAATATTGGAGTAATAGAAGAGCTAAGTACTCATAGAAAATTTAAATATACTTTTCAATATAAAATATATTTAAAATTGTTTGAATGCTTATTTTATTTAATTAATGGATTGAATTGGTTGGGGTGCAGTCAAAGATAACACAAAGTAAGCAGAACTTATTTTTTAATTGTGCCTAAGTTTCGGCCTACGGTGTTGGTCATCATTAGAATTATGCATTCAATTATTTTCCACTCAAATATTTTAGTTTATGTTTAGTTGGTTATCCTTGTTATACATTTATACATTTGTATTTTGAAAGGTGTTATTCCATAACCATCATCTCTCAATCCGCAATTTAAATCGCTTTTCCTACCAAAACAAGTAATGTTTATTTGTCTAGGTATAAATGTTTAAGATTTTAAAGATCGCAGTCAAGTATTAATGAGCTACCACAATATTTCACTTATCTACATTAACAAATATAACATTACCTTGCTTGGAAACTGATTCTTCTATAATAGGATCCTGGATAATATTCTGGACCAGCTGAAATTTAAAATACGTATTAGTCTATGAATTTTTTCACTTGTAAAAACAACACTAATTTACTAACAAACATTAAGTGTATGATGAAATTTGACATATTTAAATATAAACTGAAGCCCAAAAGAGATTCTTGAATACAGAATTTCTCAGCATTTTAAGGGATCTCGAATGCCACACCTTCTGGCTGATCATAAAAGCACAAGAGTTGATAAATAAAATATTATACATCAATTATAAGCAGTTATACATAAATTGCTCTGTAAAATATATTATATATTTATATAGTTATTTATAAAATATTTAAAATGAAACTCTACTGAAACCACCAGTGAATTAGTTCCCAACGTTCAAGGCAATAACGCCGGATTTAAAGTATTGAGCTGGAAAGTATGAAATTACAGAAAAAACAAAACAACTTCAACAATACAATGCTTATTCAAAATAACTTTCATTAGCCTTAAAACATTTTTACCAAACCTCAACAGGGCTTTTAACCCTTTTTCGAGAAACTTTTTGATTAAAAAAAAATACTAATCAAGATTTTTTGCATCAATTATATAAATATTGACTTCTACTCTATTTATAGGGCTACAAGTGATAAACGTACAGATGCATGTCTTATTTATAATGAAGAACTTTAAAAAAATAATAACTAAATACACTAGTTAATAAAAAATATCAATAAAATATACAAAAGCAATCAAAGATCGACTACCATTGAGGCCTTGGTATTTGAAAGTTAGTAAGAAAAAAAAATCCTTTTTCAGTTTTTTTCATAGTGAAAGTAGTAATTAATAATGTCCAAAGGATAGTGAGAGGAGTAAGTTCAAAACTGGAAGACGTTTAGTTTCTATGAGCGGTGGTAGCTACTATTTTCCACGTGAAACTTTCTTTTTAATTGTCAATACAATTTTTCTCCTGAAAAATTAAATATTTATGACTTAATACCATATCAATGCCTCATATTGACTTTTGGTGAAACTTATTTGAATTAAATAATAAATAATAATAATAATATTTAAATAAATTAATTTCCTTATATTCCCATTAAAGAAAGCAAAACAATTTTTCGGTGGAAGGACTATTTCGGTTCCATTTTCCGTGTCATGTAACAAATTTTGATCACATATAAATGCCAATTCTCAATCAACAAAACCTACATATTCTCTTTTTTGCAAATAAGCAGTTTAAACATTGACAGTAGACTGCCGGCAAATAGCTTCAGGAATACTATCTCTACTCTTAATAACATTTTACCATGGTTCAGCTGGACAAGGTACTGGATAAGTTGCGACGGTACCAACATCGAGGAGTGTTGTAAGTTCCAACAGGGGTATATTAATATGATAAAATTGTACCACTACAACTCATGAGTTTAGTACTTGATATACACTGTACTGTTTCAAGGATGATGGTATTGCATTGACGTAAATTGTCCTAGATCGCGGTCAATCGCCAGGTTTTCCCCCAACTACTATGGGGACCCAATTTATATAAGCTGGGTTAGATCCAGGAGGGCGTCCAGATCCCAAAGGATCCGCTAGTTAATAATTTAAATGAAATTCGCTGGAGCCGGATTTGAAGACGACGACTCACAGCTCTAACACTGTACTAATCGGATTTTTTGAATAGATGGCTGTGGCTCACATATCACGAGTAATATTTAATGAAGCCATGCTAAAGGTAACAGTCCAAAGAACATGTTAGATATAAAGGTCGCGTCACTAGTTTACTCAGTCGTATAGTGAACAGTGAAAAATATAGTGGATTGAATTTCCATATGTGAACTGTACTACAATATGTGCGAAAAACATCGTGACCACATCCCAGAGAACGTTAAAAAACGGCTGAAAAGTTCGTATTGACTTCAAGGAAGATATTGCTGAGTGTTTGATGGGATTGAAAAGGATTTTTTCATCATTCTTGAATCTGGCCAAACTATTAATTTGACTCTGAACTGCCAACAACAAACGATTTTGACGTAGGCGATTTAGAACGAACGGAATTGATCAATAATAAAGACATTGTTTTTCAACACAACTCTAAACCACATATATCTTTAGTAACTCGGCTAAAATTGACAAATTGTGTTGTGATGGGAAGTTTTGATACATCGACTGAATAGTCCGCATCTTGCTGTTCGTGTATTGCATTACTTTGCCTTATCCCTTTGTTTGTGGAGTGTCTTGAAGCAAGGTTGCTGTCCCTATTTGATGAGTTTATTTGGACTGTAACAGTGAGAAAGAGTGCACTATGTCTTCTTCTGATAATTTTCTTTGTAATCTTATCCATATATATTTTTTTTTCTTAAGGTATAGC
The DNA here is from genome assembly GCA_964056705.1 of Troilus luridus. Classification (NCBI taxonomy): domain Eukaryota; kingdom Metazoa; phylum Arthropoda; class Insecta; order Hemiptera; family Pentatomidae; genus Troilus; species Troilus luridus. The sequence continues at coordinate 19,215,104 of OZ057415.1, read as the reverse complement.
ACTCCTCCCTCTTTTCGAACCATTAAAAGTATATAACACTCTGATAGCATAATAACTGGAGAGCATAAATTGGAAATTATTCCTATTTCAAATCAGCATTCAAAATATTAATTCCTCCTAAATTTTAAAACTTTTGAGGACTTGACGATTGTTTAAGGAAATTTTCATTCTTCAACTTTTCTCTAATTTATTCATGTCAACTTTCGAGTGAATTAATTGAAACATTAACAGTTTAATTATTGACCATGGTCCGAGAAACCCAATTCTTTTTTAAAATATTCTAGTAATTACTTTATATTGATTTTATGTTAACCCTTTAAATCATATACGGAAAAAAGATAATTTTGCTGTATAGTTAATACTTAGTAAAAAAAACTGGCAGCTATTGGTTCTATATTATAGACATATGTCATAAAATAAACTGTATTTGTAGCCATAGAAATTGTTTACTCCTTGAGTAAGGTGCAGAGTTGGTTGAACTTTACTCCTCAGAACATGGCCTTAATACCGGAGAATTGAGTTAGCTGTCCTTACTCAAGACTTAGGACATTGGCTGGGCTTTCACTACTCCTTATGTGTCGTCCTATAAAATAATATTACTAAAAATAATAAAATCGTGACAAAACTTACCACTGAGGGTTCTTCCGTATCGTGGCTGCTTATTCGAACAGTTGGATTTTCTTCTTTCTTCTCCTCATCTTTTTTACGGCGTTCTTTAACCTTTCTCGCCGCCGAAAGCCATTTGCTTTTGTACTTGTAAGGGGAAGATTCTTCTCTGAAAAAATAAATAATAATAATGAATCAATTAAATGCTTTAGAGTAGATTCATTATATAGATAATCAACTCCCAACTCTATTTGTTATCATATCCCTATATGTATTTTTAATATTTATCACATATAATTCTAATTTGTCCATATTCTGTATATTCAGCACTGAAGAAGACCTGAAGTGTGGTTCGACACGTTGGCTTTCCAATAAAAAGTTCGCCCTATTTTAGAGAATTTTTTTACCTACACCCCGATCATTTTCTTCCTCATATATATAAGGTCAACTGATATTATTCGAGTTATAGATATTAGAATTGTTTTAAATGGCCCGAGGTGGATTCTGGATTTCAGATTTAGATAGAGCTATAGCTTTAAGACCTTTAACAAATGTATAAATCCTTTCTGCCACAGAAAACGCTGAATTCTAATTTTGCGGTAAAGCTGTAGTATTTATTTTATATTAATTATTTTGTATGTACTATTACGTGGAGTGGTCTGCCTGCGAAAATGATTTTGAGATGTAATTTATAGCCAAGTTTCTATACACGAAGGGATGTGAACCTGCTTCTAAACGATAAACTGAGGATAGAAGTAGTTTTGAAAGCCCCTGTTGCAATCCCCGGATTACGCTATTGTGGACAGAATCAAGCTTTGCTAATTTTCGACGACTAGCAAAGCCTTAAATAATGGATCTGTAGTCTAATTCAGCAGAAATCAAAGCACCATAAAGTTTCATCATTGTGAATATATGCTATATTCTAATGGCTTAACTAATTATACATATATAATTAAAAAAGGTTTCAAATTAGTTTGATAGTTAATAAATCTAGATATACCTAAGTATAATTATTAATGTATGGTCTATGTTTTCTAAAAATATCCTAAGAAGTCTAAAACTGTTTATACAATTTGTTTGTTATTCTCAATCATAATATTTTTTATGGACCTTTATTGCCAAATTCTCTTATATAAAAAAATGTGAAAAAAATATTAATTAATTTATAATTGAAAATGATTACATGTATGAAATAATAAAGTAAAAAAGTAATTTAACAACTGCCAAAATTATAATTATTTTTTAATTGTTTGAATGATTATTAAATACGAGCTATCAAAATGTAATATTTAATAAAGGAAACAAAAACAGAAGTAATACCATATAAAAATAAATTTAAAAATGAATAAAAATTGTTTAACCTAAAAATAAAAATGTTTGATTCCCCAGGATAATAATGAATATACTGTCCGATAAGCAATGTCAAGATCAACAAAAGAAAATAAATCGTAAAATATTAATACTCTGAAATCGACAAAAACGACCGATGACAATATTAACTGAGAAACATTTTCGATGAAATCGTAGCCAACTGTATTGGGGACATCTGTAGTTAAGCTTCCAACAATATTGCCAAATTCCAGTCAATTACTGGTTTAATATGTTTAAGTTAGTAAAGTAAAACCTTTATAAACAGAACTTATAGGGATTATAAAATCAATTAAAGTAGAGCAGCTTTTCCACTAAAAGGGATCGCTAGGATGAGACCTTCGCCTTTTCAATTCGTCTAACTCCTAACTACTGAGTCTCAGAAGGTACAAAAGGAGTTAGATGTTTTTCCAACAAATTAATGAATTAGTGGTTTATCGATTTTTACATGTACTAGATTTAATTATTCTGACTTAAGGCTGATCTAAAAAACTTAGTTTAAATCATTAATGACCCACCTACATATTTTCTCATTATTCAATTCTATCTCACTAACAGGTCCTTCAAAGTAAATCACAACAATGTATTTTCATCCCTCTTTTCTCAATCTGCTGGTGTTCCTCAAGGTATCCTCTGCCGAATCCCCTACACAGTGTATACAGCAGACATTCCAACTCATCCTAATGCTATCCTTTCCACGTATGCGGATGACACATGTCTATTATCAGTCATCACTGATCCAATTCTCGCATCCCATTCTCTTCAATCCAATACCACTGACCTAGAAAATTGGCGTCAAAACTGGAGGATTAAAATAAATTCCCACAGATACCGTTAAATCACCTTTACCCTCCGTACCAATGAAATCCTCTTCTCCTGTATCTTTGATTAACAACCCACTGATTCCTGTAGAACAGGTCTGGTACTTAGGACTACACCTTGACAAAAGATTAACTTGGAATCCTTATATTACAGTTGTAAATTTCATTGAATAAATTATTTAAAAAAAAAATCATTAATGGCAAGTAGTACATAAATCGGTTTTCATGAAGTCTTCATAAAACTGTTTATTTATTTATTCTCTAAAAACAAAAATCTGTACTACTACTACCCATGAAGGGCCTGTCGGTTCCAGTGCACTTTCTACAACAAAGGTTATGTAAGGGAGATGACTTGTATAAGGTCACGCTAAACCGCCAGGTATCCCCCACAATTATGGGTACCCACTTTCTAGAAGCTGGGTGATCCCCAGGAGGATCTGCAGGTCCTACACGGTCAATAAATGGCTGATATTTATCCTCTACTGATGAAATAAACACTGTTACAAAATTCAAGATATGGTGAAATTTTGATAATCAGCTAGAAACGTCAAATGGAGGAAAAAATTAAAACAAAATTTGGAACAAGAATGATGAAACATCAACGCAAAAAATAACGAAGAATTAGAGGACTAACTAAATAGTAAAAGTAACGGATTTAAGTTCTAAGGTTTCACTAAATATTTTTTTTAATTAGACGCTTTTTACGACTTCAGATGTTGTTCTTTCCCATAAGCTCTCGCCATAGTCTCCCTCTCTGAGTGCCCTCGCTGCCAAGCTCTCCTCAGACACCCTGAAACCGGGTTAAGAGTTAAGACGTAATGGATAACTGAAGAGTTTTATTCTCTTAGCAATTATTTATTTCCAGCATAAATATAAAGTATATCAATTAATAATGATGTCGTAGGGGGGAATGGTTAAATAAAAGTATCAAATTATCTTTTTAAGCGGGTGCATATTCCTTAGTGGGTAGATTGGGATGGGGGTTTCTATGCTCTAGGAACCCGATTGATACATAATTTCCTGTATTGGTCCAAATATTTGATAGATACACTTTATGTTTCCATTTATCTCTGGAACAATTGTTGTTGGAGGAGGATTAAGGAGGGTTGTATCTTGAATTGGGCAGGAATCCTCTCTTCAGAGTAAGAGTAATAAATTATTTCAGTAAAAGTTATTTTATTAAATAGATACTTGTTATTTCATCACAAATTATTGATTAACAAATTAATTCCAACGACCCGTTATAATTTTACTGAAATTATTAAATAATATTTAATACAAGTTTTCAAATGAATCACCTCAAAAATATAAATGACGTTGTTAAATAAAAAAAACAATTAAAAATAAATATTTCAAAGATACTCTAATATTTACTATCATAATTGTTTATATTACAATATCAAAGAAGCACACAACGTTAGATTATTTAACAGGAACAGATTACAATAACGGAATAGTCGTTATTTTAGCATCCACATAAAACACATTCACACTTTTTTAAAGATACAATAAAAAAATTCTCTACAGCTTTAATATTTTGCTATAATATTATTATCTTTGTTTGTTTGTTAATATTTAAATAAATACATAAATAACTTAAAATTACATGAGAAAAGCATTATATATAAGCTCAAGCTCTTTAATTTATTTTTAAAATACTACATGAAGCTATCCCAGGCAAGACAATCAGAATAGAATACATTGCCATTTTAATAAAATGTATACGCTTCAGTTAAAAATTAATAGTGACGTATCAAACTAAAATTAGCTCATCTATCACTTCAATTGATTTATTTGATATTGAAAACATAATTTTCTTCAAGTATTTAAAAGAAATGTTTTCGGAAATGCTACTTCCACACATAAAAACACGTGATATATTACCCCAAAACTTTTATACTCTGTCAGGAACTTGTTCAATTGTTTACCTCCACGGCACACAGCTCAACAGAAAAATACTTCGAACTTGTTGTTGACGTTAAGGATTGGAGTTTAAAGTTTGAGTTAACAACAAAACTAATATATGAAGCGTGATGGAAAGTAAATATCCAAACAAAATGGGAAAAATATTTAAGAATTTATAGAGAAAATTAATTTTTAGATAATATCCAAACCATTGAGTATTTTTTGTTTGAAGTTGTAAATGCCGCGGAAACATTGCGAATAGGGGAGAAAAAAATCCATTTCGATTTTTCAAACCAGTAAAACGCTGGAATTACCAAAAAAACATTAAATTAAAAAAAAAAACAAGATATTATTTTTGAAAAATGGAAGGCCATTTAACAGGAAGAATTTAAGAATGACTAATTTGTAATAATCAACATTACAAAAAAAAAAGTTATAAATAAATCATTTATTTGAAGTAAACAGATTCTAGGTTCCATTAGAAGAAATGCAGCGTAACTACATTAAAATAACGTATTTCCTAGAATAATGAAATAAACGTTAAACCTATTATATGCATATTTTATAAAATTATGGGAATGTATTTTATAAGAGTATAAATAAATAAACTAAATTCACTTTTTTTATTAAAGGAATATATCAGATTTTACAAATTAAATTAATATAAAAAATACATTGAATATTCGGAAAAAAAGTTACACAGAAACTCCTCAGTTTGCTCCTCTATTATTCTCCATAACGATTACAAAAACTTTAGGTTGTATCGCTCAAATATCAATGAGACCACAACTCTATTGACTCCTAAAAGTTAAATTATAGTAAGAATGGAGAGCTAGAAGCTTGACGATTTCAACTAACATTTGCTTCTTCTGATTGCTCTTGTTAATATTACATCTTTTTTGCACAACAAGATTGGGTAATGATAATTATTATTAATTAAAGAAAAAAGAAAGAAGATATAAATATTATTTCTAGTATACTCGATATTATATCAGGAACCATAGCTCGAAATACATATCTTTATGAATAGTGAAACCAACGCTTACAAGTTGAATTATATTTAAAAATACATAAATGGACTGAATTAAAATTATTTAAAAAATGAGAGGAGTTTATTTTAGTCTATTAACAAACGCATCTCAGTTAAGGAGACTGTATTAAATACAATATCCATTGGCATAAATGGAAAATTAATCAGAAAACAGGCCTTCCTTTTGTTTTAGTAGGTGCATTGGGCTCGCGGTATTGAATAAATCACCCGTGTACAAAACAATTCAGTCATGTTTTCCTATCTTACCACTCTTAGAGTAAATTAATACAGGTGGGTTGACTGATTTTTTTTTTTTTTTTAGGGTAAAGGATTCAGACTGTTAAACCGAGCTCATTGAAGCAGCAACGCGACAGTAGGAAAGTCACGTAATAGATAAAGCGTTTCATTTGCTCATAATTAAAAAATAAATATACATTTTTTGTTGATTATTAAAATTTTTTCTGTAAAATTGATAAAAATAATGTTGGAAAAAGATATTTTTCTGTTATCGTCTTATACATTTGTGCTTGAAATAAACTAGCTTAAATTCAAAATCAATGATTTATCCACGGTAGATTTAAAAAAATATATATATTACTATATTCACTGAATAGGGAGCGGAGTGGCTCAGTGGTAGAGCATTGAGTTGCCATGCCGGAAATCCTGGTTCAAATCCCGCTGCAGGCAAGACTTTTATTTGCAGATGGATCATAAAGGATCTAGGACCCACCTGTGGCTCACCCAGCCTCAATAAAATGTTTAAAAAATAGGGTACCCAAAAAAGGGGAAAATCTGGCGGTTGAGCGTGATCTAGGAAAAATCCCCTCCCTGAAGAACCGTTGTCCATGAAACAACACAGTCTCTACCATGTACTGAACCCCAGACCCGTTCACGGGTTGTAGTGGTACAGATTTTTTATATTTACTGAATAAACAAACAGTTGTAGACTATGAAAATGGGTAACTATTAAACATGCTTATAAATACTACAGGTAGAATCCTTTTTAAATCCACATGAGTCATCATAAGTTAAAAAAATGACCCGTCTAATCTTATAAATATTAAGAAAGAAGGCCTCTAAACAGCAACAAAAATAATGTTTCTAAACTGTGACTTATTGACTTGAGTTAATTCTTAATTTATTTTCATTTAATTAATTAACTAAATTATGATTGTATTTTACTCTAAGACCTAAATTGTCCATATCCTATGTCTTGTATTATTATTCTAAAGAGACTTACCCCAGAATAAATAAATAATTGATTGACTTTATAATATACAAAAAAGTTTAATCAACTAAAATTCTTACCCTCATTTTCAAGTAATACACATAAATTAATCCATCAATGGTTATTTTTTGTTGTTAAATGCTTTACAGGTGTAGGTATAATTACTACTTGTATTATTTATAACAATTTTAATTTTTGGTAAAGTTCTTGCCATTGCTAAAATACCACTTAAGCAGGAAAATAAATAAAAAATAGTTTTCAGGAATTTAATTTTTAAACATTTTCCATGGAAGAACCTTCGCCCACTCTCCTCTTTGGAAAACTCTCCTCTTCATCTCGATGCTGAGAGCCCTTAAAGGTCCCAGGACTGTCTTGAAGGAACATAGCAAGTTTTATAAACACGCACCAAGATGGCTCATCGATTTTCAAATGGATTTTAACTTTTTTTAAATTATATAACGAAGAAATAATATGATTAAGGTAAATTTAAAACAAACTAAAGCGGACAAACAAAAGCGAGGTTAGTGAGATACCAGGGCAGGGTTACAGACATACATGAGGTTACTGACAGGCGACATCCTTGTTTATGATGATGAGGAGAGTAACCTCCTCAGCTTTGCTTGTTATACATATCTCTGACATCATATAATTAGTTATGTCAGATTCCGGATAGTTCGGAGGCTATAAATAATAGTCATGGTAAGGCAAGTATGGTCACAAATAGGATATGTGACCTACCGTCTAGCTATTAGTGAGTATAGAAAGTAGTGGGGTAATTCCTTCATAAGTAAATGAAGATCAGTCAGCTTGCAGAAGGCTACTGTAGGAAGTATTGATCTACATCGGGATATGGAACTTGAGCCTATAATAGTATGCAAACACAGGAACTTCTAGAGATAGAAAAAAATATATCGCGGGTTTCAAGTTAAGTATACTAAGTCAAAAAAATAATATTGAGGAAAGGCTGATAAAACACTTGGAGTACTTAGTACGAGATGTTTCTACAAATAAAACCCACTAACTCATATCTTCATTTATTTTTAAATGTTTTGTAATCACAACTTTTTATTTATTTATCAAAATCATGTTTTTCTATAAATACAAAAGTTGTGGTATATGGTGTAAATAATGCATTCTAAGAAGAGCCTAATGAGACCCGAAATAACTTTCTTCAAGCAAATAGCTACATGTACCCAGGAATATAGATTTCAATCGTAACCCGACAATATGCTATACATCAAAAATTAAAAAAAAATCTGGATGGAACCAGTTTCAATATTTAATTACAATTTATAACTGGAATAGCTTATAACAATAAACAATTTACCAATGAAGTTATAGTTCGCATTTTTTAGAACAGGCACTTTGAGCCTTTCTGAGATTTAGTCCAAATTACCATTGTAAAGTGTATTCAATTTTATCTTGAATAAACTCTTCATTCATCTGTATTTTTTCAACAGTACAACAAGGACCAGGAAGATCCATTGTATATTAAAAAAAGATTATATTCCACGTTTATCGTATTCGAAAAAGATCACAGAAAGAATGAATCAAAATGATTGAATAATTCCGAATGGAAGATAAAAAGTATATCTTCCTAGTGATCAAATGTGATGAATACCATTGAAAGGGTATTTAATACAGCTCAGGACATTTTTTTAAAAGCATTCTATACAATTTTAACAAATAAAGTAAATGTATGCTATGGTAGACCTCCTTTTCATTCATAAATTCAGAAACTGGATGCCTCACTATTATCTTGTATGTTTTTATGTAATTATGTTTTATTTAGAATAAAACATACTTCATTGATTTAAAAAAATATGGTTGAAATCGAGGGAAAAATATCCATTTTCAATCAATGGTTTTCTAATTCAAATTTTAATCTAGAAGTTTTAGAATAGAAGAATAGAGAAACTCAATAATTAACAGATTAATCGGTTCCACCATGTATAGCCGAATAGCCAATAGCCAAATAGTATTTATTAAACTGCATCGTGTTTCTATTTCAACTACATATAGTATGATAGGATGTAAATAGTTGGGGGTGCAGTCAAGAAAACACAGCAAAATAAGTGAAACTATTGTATTTTATGAGCCGACGTTTCGACCTACTGTGTAGGTCATCTTCAGGGCCGATAGGAGTGGCTGCTCGGTGCAGAAGGTAACTGAATACATACAGTATGCATAATTAATTGCACTATAACGTTATGCCAAAGCAAAGAACAAATATGAAATGAGACATTATTTATATAAAGAAATCAGAAAAATGTTGAGTTCGCATACATATTGCTTGAAAATATATATTATCTGTGAACTAAAATTATAAGGAATGCATGGACGTTTCAGTCATTCATATCGGCTAACTCCCCTGACCGTTTAGTATTGAGGGTTCTGTATAGTCGTCTCCTTATAAGCGTCTTAGGCTACACCTACATTGGATCCGGTGTGATACGATGAGACGTCGCTAGCAAACCAAATGACTGAAATATATCGAGAGTTATAACATTTGGTTCTGTAAATTTATAAAATTAAGATTATTTATTAATTGTTTTAATACATTTATATTTTACTATAATGTGTAGTAAAATGTAAAATACACCCCAGGATCGTATGTGATAGAATCACGTCGCACCGAATCGGATCCAATGTAGGTGTAGCTTTAGTTGTTTTATAATACTTTATATCATTATTTTAAATAAATTTGTAATGCTATTCTTATAATATTAAATTAAACATCGTATAACTATTACATAAAACCTCTAAATGGTGTATTAAATCTCATATAATTTTTAGTGTATTAAGTTAAGTTCGTAAAATTTATTTTATTTCATTATTTTAAATCCCTAGCTTACTTTTTTTTATTTTGACATATGGTGAGTATTATATGAGCATACCTGAGGGGTTTGGGAACAATGTATTATGCAATTTATACTTCTTTTTTTTTCACGGAACGGCCTTAATAACAACGCGAATATCAATATTTTCACTTCTTTTCATACCCCTTCTCTCCTTCCCATCTTTTCCTCATTCTTTCCGATTGTTCTTTCCTTCTTTCCTCAGTCCACGCTATTCCTTATCTCGCATCTCTCTTTCCCACAAGCACCTTAATTTATTTTAGTCTCTTCCCATAGTCATTCCTATCGAAACAGTCTTGGTCTGTTATTATCAGCCTCTCAGTTTCTTCCTTCATCTGTTTGATGTATCCTCCCAGCACTCTTGTATCCTCTCATTTTATAGAAGGTTTCTCTATTAAATCACTTTGGATGCATCTTCACCATATGCCCGTGGAACATTTTCAATTCAGGTGCGACATGTCTGATATTCCATATCCAACATGTTATTTATTTTTTTTTTTAAAGTCATATTTTGAGTTCTAGCCTGTTAGTAATGGAAGTTTTATGGGAATAATGATATAACTTAAAATCAAAAAAGTTTCAAGGTTTTAAAAATCTTCTAATGGTTAATAAAAGAATTTATTAAATTGGATTATTAAAATTGGAATGGCTTGCTTTACCTTACCAATAATTTTATTGTTCTTACTCACAATAACTCTATTGAAAAATCAGTTTTTTCATGACATTGTTCATTTAAAGGAGCGATATTATTCAATCTATGACCAAAAGATTCAATTTGCAATTGCTTGACTTACTCATCAGCTTCTTAGCAATAAACAAGTATGTATGTTGACGTTTAAATTGAATGACGTTAAATTGATGTCATAATTAATGAACTATGAAAATGTAAACAAAGTAAGAGATAAGTTTAATCTATGAGGAAGGAAAAGACTTTGGTATGAAATTTTGAGGGAACCCCTCGCTATTCAATTTCGTGAGAGCGGATATAAACCTCTTATTCCCCTGACCCAGCTCACTTGTTGAAATGAATCATTAAGGTAAGTAACCGAAACCATGGGGTTGGAGGACGATAGGATCATCTCGCCCCGGGAAAAACAATGTCTTCTCCCGGTTTTCTTTTCCTTTAATTAGAATCCTCCTTTCGATATCCGCCTTGAGAGTTCCGTTTTATTTCCGAAAGAGCTGTTCTATTCTTCTGTTTGTCTATCTCGTAGAGGAGCTAGCTGTTGATCTTTCGAGAGCTTCGGTTTGTGCTGCCTGTCTACGTGCTTTCTAAACTACTTCTCATCCCAAACCCCCATGAATCGTTTATATTCGATTTTAATAAAACTTCCACCACCTATTAATATGATATAGAAGCTGTCACTACTATAAGGACCGTACCTTCAAGTACATCGAGGCATCGAAAATTCTTTTTCATTAGTAAATAGCATTAATATAGTCAATTCCATAGCAATCAGTAAAGTTAATTTGAGCTAGACTTCGGAATGACAAAATCAGAAACTAAAAGAAATTTTTTAAATTAATTATTTCCGAAGGTCGTGCTGCACGAAGAACTAGAGAAGGAAGAATTGGGATGATCAATCCAGTACTGTAATGTAATAACATCCTAAGAACACACAAAAATATAATTTTTCATACTATTGTTATAGCTATAATGTTAAACGGTAGTGGAATCAGGAAATTTCGAAAGTGAAACAATAAATTCATCAATCATAAATTCATTCTCGAGCGATTAGAGCGGTTTAGAAACCTACTGAAGATAGAAGATCGAAAAATGACTCTGTACAGGTACGGACTCTTCTAAAATTTTGAGAATGACAGTCATAATTGCTGATGTTTGATCATGCTTTTCTTACGGAATAATCATGTTGCACATAATTTTATCTAAATCGTACGAACATGCTATGATTATTATAGTCGAATGCATCGTACAGGAATTTTATCTAACTGCTCAGCACAGCAGTCCGTCCAGAGCCTCCTCCATACCTAAAGGCCCGTCGCCTTCTCTTTCCATCTTCTCACTCCCGTGTTTTTCAGATCTTGCTCTACATTATCGACCCACCGTAGACGTGGTTTTCCTCGTTTCCTATTTTCTCCTGGTCTTCCATAGAGAATTTCCTTTGGAAGTCTGCTTGCCTCTATCCTTTCCACATGCCCAAGACATCTCAGCCTTTCCTGTTTAATTATATTGACAACGGCGGGTTCTTGGTAGATATTCTGGAATCTTTATTTTCCTTATCCACCATTGTCCATTCCTTATAGCCAAGGAATTATAAAGAAAAACAAAATAAAAAGTTCGATTTTCGGTCAGGGCCTTTAACCTAGAATTATCTTCTTTTATAAAAAATGTATTTATTGACATTTACAACTGTATACTGTATACAACTGTATATTGTATACATCAAGTAAATATAATGAAGGATAAATAATGTCCCGAGATAAAGGCAAGTAGAGAAACTACCCAGTGGTAGTACTCAAATAAAAATTCAACTTAGAAGGTTACGAGGCCATCTTCTTTTCAGACCCATCGGAAGATTATCATGAATTGAAGAGGTTGCTAGGTTTGAAACTAGTGGGTCTGAGTGGAAATAAAGTTTGTCAGGAAAAGATTGATATCGGATTCGGCCCAAATCAGCAACAAATGGGGCATTAAGGTCATTATGGATTACCTTGTTCGTAACGAAGTAAGGAGCATTGAGGATTTTAAGGATTGAATACGAGAGGAATTCGATGGCTTATTCAGTCCCCAAAGCTCTACTCCGCAAGCTTGGGTCTAATGATTGTCATGTATATGTCTTTTGTAATTAATTGAGAGGTTAGAGCGTTTGTCTAGTAAATGTTGAAGTAGCCTGAAACGGCCAACTGCTTGTCATTTCAGTCTAGTATGAGGATTCCAAGTTAAGCGTTTGTCAAGGTGTAGTCCTAGAAGTCAAGATAGTGTAGTCAAGGTGTAATAGTACCGGACCTGTTCTACTGGAATCAGTGGGATGTTATTAAAGGATACAGGAGGACAGGATGTCGTTGGTTTACGACGGAGGTTTTTAAATTTAGGATAATAATATTAGGCCTTAAGTGAGTTTGTCATAAATGAGTTCCGAGAAAAAATATTTTTCATTTTGCTGACACGATTGCCATGCATCTTCGTCTAAGATCTAGATATCAAAATTGCTTATTTAAATAAAATAAATGCACCTAATTAACAAATAATTTTCTCTTGCTAATCAGGACCAAGAAGTGTATAGTAAAAGAGTAATCTAAATGCTTCGAATTTGATATCCTTCAATTGTTTCATCCTTTAATTGAATTTGCCCTTAGCATCAATCAAATTGATTGGCTTAGCATTCACCATTCACCAGTGACACCTAGAATATCACTAATACAGTAGCGATTCAGAGCTACAGACACAGTTGTCGATAGAAATGACCTTGTGTGTTTCTGTTTGAGTGTGTGTATTTAAATATGTTTAAAAAAAATATATATACATATATATGTATATTGAAAAAAGAACTTACAGAAAACACTTTGACCCATCAAAGAATATTCTGAAACATCAGAGATCAAACCCAGAACACAGATTTCCACATTTCTAAAGAATAGATCTAATAACTAACTGGCCACATTTTTTTTTTCTTGGTCCACACCAATGCCCCGGAAAATAACCATTGACGTGGTAGAAAATTGAGTAAGCAAAGAGAAATATGAGTGAAATGGCATGTCTTAAAAAAAATTCGAATACTACAGATAAAAAATATTTCAAAAATTGCTACAATAATAATTACTAATTCTATTAAAATCAAATGCTTCTAACAAATCTTGTACCAAAGTTAACAAATTAGTGGATTACAATTCACAATGATCCAGTTATACATACCCGTTATCACTTTTAATCACCCTATAAAAATTAAGTTAAAACATTTTTTTACAAATTCATATGTTAACAATAATAAAATTAATCACAAAATTATGTAGTTAAAGAAGAATATATTTTAAAAAAACATTTAACATGTTTTCATAAATTTCGCCAATTTGAAAAATCGTAAAATGTTGGAACTTATCTAAAACATTCCGACGATCTCTGAATTGGCTAGAACAATAGAACAATTTTTTTTTTTTAAGAAGCCTTATTTATGCCGATGCTGGTTTATTTTTTCCATTGAACATTACCAATTGAATCGAATTGGCGCCCCAATCAATAATGGATTCCAATTGATTGCTATTGGACGACTCATTTTCAACTTAGATTAAATTGACATCGCGACCAATCTGATCAATGACAAAATAATAATCAGTATGCAAAGGATTTTTCGGCAGAAAAGATTTGTGTTTACCACATTTTCTTCTTTAGTATGAGTTCAAGGCCCAGCGAACCCGAAGGCTCGATGCCGATACCATCAATCACATCTTACAAACTTCCGTCCACTGACCACTACCCAAACCCAAATCTCTAGATCATTCCTAACGTAATCTTCCCACCGATGCCTTCGGACGGATCTCAACTTTCGCCACAGTATCAATTTATTTATATTAACGGGGCGCATGCTTAACTAGTTCCCGTTGTCAATCTCTAGAAAATACACCAGTAGCTAGGTCCTTTTCGGGTTTAATTCCGACCAATACCTTATTTCAGAACACCCTAAGATGTTGTTCATCCTTCAACGGCCATTTTTTACACCGATAAAGAATAATTGGAAGCTTAATATTTTTAAAAACTGTAACTTTTCCAGACAATATTGCGAGCATATTAATGTTGATGCCGAAAAACAGCAAGCATTTCCTACCTTTAACTGCGCCCACATTTCCTCTTGAATTACTTATTTTTCTGGTTATCATAAAGTACTGGGTCCTAAGTACACGAACTGACTCAATACTATCTAGCTAAGTGTTTTTTGTGTCGATATCATTACTGAGGCAGGATGAAATTTTGAGTTATTTGTTCATTTACGTATCAAACAAAGTAAATTGTAGCCTAAGGCTACACCTACATTGGATCCGGTGTGATACGATGAGACGTCGCTAGCAAACCAAATGACTGAAATATTTCGAGAGTTATAACATTTGGTTCTTTAAATTTATAAAATTAAGATTTTTTATTAATTATTTTGAATACATTTATATTTTACTATAATGTATAGTACAATATGTATAATGTATACACCCCAGGATCGTATGTGATAGAATCACGTCGCACCGAATCGGATCCAATGTAGGTGTAGCCTAAGAAGGTATAGCTCATATTTTACTTTTCGTATTATTAGTACTCTAAAGGGACCAGAATAAATAAAGACAATATTATTATAATTTTGTTCGATACATGACGGCAATATGTTTTGGATGGCACCATCCTGTGTTTGGACAATAAACCTGGCCTCGGTTCGTTACTAGAGTTTTGGAAAGTCAAAACGATCCACCGTCCTGTTCATTTTTAGTCTTCTGAGTGCATCAAGAATGCGGGATTTCGTCATACTCGTGTATTAGCCAATTTTTATCATTATTATAACTTGGAATATGATTTTACTTGTTTGTTATTATTAATAAACTTGCGTTATTGTAATCCAAAAATTGTTATTTATGAACTCGCATTACGGTAATCCATAATTAACATCATATGACTAAAATTATCTGTTTTCTATTCTAAACTTAACTATTATCTATCTTCCAGAAATATTTTTTAATCCTTCAGAACACGATAGTGCTGTAGAACAGACAATATGCCCGATGCCTTCATCCCCAATGAACTGCAAAAACTGGGAGCTAAGCTGATTCACTTCCAAGTTTGCTTGCAGAGAAAGTTGGTAATTAATTGACAACGCAAAAACCGGAGTGACCTCTCTCTGCCAACGCTCTCTGGCCCCAAAAGCTTTCCTGTCATATTACCTCAACCTTCATGTTTTTCCCTTAACGTGCAACAAAAAGTCCCTTTTTTCTGAATATGTTCAGGAGAACATAATTATAGTTTGATATTTCAGAGGTATTAGACACAATCCCACATTGCCGGTACAGAATGCTAGTCTGAACGGATGTTTCTCTCCCAATAAAAGAGGACGTTAAATAGGCGTTTTTAAAAATAATTTCTTCATTTACACTTCTATGTAAAAAAAATTTTTTATTTATTTATTGATAATGACAACTGTGTTACAAGAATACAACAATTGATTCTAACCTAGATTTTGCTAGGTTTGAAACTAGTGGCTTTTAGTGGAAATAAAGTTTGTCATGATAGGATTGATATCGGGTTCGGGCCAAATCCGTAACAAATGGTACATCATGGATGACTTTATTCGTAACAAAATAAAGATAATTGAAACTTTAAGAAGGATTTAGGACTATAAGGATTGGATACGACAGGAAATTGATGTATTAATGGAGCTAAAAACAAATGTAACATAATGATATATTCTTTAAAAAACTGGGTCCTGTTTGGAGGTATTACATCTAATTTTGTAAAGCCCTGACGCACAGAATTAATGATTATGGATGGTTATATATGATAATTAACTATGTAGTAGGTATTTAATCAAAAGCTGGTATATCCTACATATGTCCATTGATTACGGCAAATAACATAATAATTAATAAAGCCTTGTTTCAATAAAATTACAATTTAAAGAAGACTTAATGTGGCCGCAACTGTGCATAATTTTAAAAATGTTTTAACTTATCTTGCACGCAGCATAAACAGTATTTTCTGTACAATGCGACCTAGGGCTTTTTACCGATTCCCCGAGTCAGATATAACTCCAATCCAGCTTACGTAGAGAGCATGTGTCCCCTTCACATGACCGATAATTATCGGTGTCCTACATTTGCTCCAGCCTGACGCCACCTCGATAAATGGGATGTCTATCCGCCTTCCGAATCATCGGACCGTGCGGTAACAAACTTAGGGCTTAGCTCCGTCCGAGAAAAACGAGAATCGGAGCAGAAAAATGATACCTATACTTGATTATCGCAACAGTAACCATAATCGCACTTAAAACTCGAGTACCTTCACCTCTTTTATCAATAAAATATTACCTGAGTTGAGATACCCGGGTAGAAGGTAGTTGTTCGTTACTGAAGGGTTAATGGCGAAAAATCAGTATTAGTCATTACCTATACCTTAGGTATTCAATTACATAGTTATTGATTTTTTTCATTAATTGGTAATTTCAAATCTCTCACTCGCCCATTTTTAATATATTTTTAGCAGTTTTGAAGGATTCTATCATACTGCCTATTTTAAAGTTATGCATGGTAGTAGGTAGTTAAAGACTGATTATTTCGTTCTGCTATCATCCCTAAAAGTGATACCTCGTATTTTTTAAATCATCAGAAAATAGGGTTTTCATGAAGATAATTTTGCTTCTGTACTAAATGCGTTTAGAATCAAAAGCCGATAACTCCTAAATTCCAAAAATTGACTTTTTCACGTATGTCGCTAGTTCAGTCAAACAATTTTGTCCAACATGACGCTTTTAGTCAAGTCCTGAACCGTTGTTTCGAGAATTCATTACATTCACAGCTTAATTCAGTTTCAAATAACTTTTTATTTTGCCCATCTATTTCATGGATACATACATATATATACAAAAATCGATGATAATTTAAATATTACTCGTAAACTTTAGTCAAAATCAACTATAGATATAATAAACGTTTTTTTTTTTAAGAAGATCACACCAAAGCCACATAAATTAATGAAATGATTTCAATAAATAAGATACACATTTTTCTGGCCCCTATCTGATTTAATCATGTAGAGAGAACCAGCTAACTTCAGGACTTTCTTGTTAGCTTTAGTTTTCAATGAAGTTTTTTTTTCCATTTGGAGGAGTTGTACCTAATTTACCAACCGGATAATCAAATTAAAGGAAAACCCTTTCGCTGTAGCTCTCTGTTCTGGCCATGGCGTTTTTTCCGTAAGTGGATGTAACGGAAATAGATGAATTTGTACAGTAAACATATCTTTTTACCACCTAATATATGTTTTTATTTAAGGGGAGGGAATTCTAAATAGTTATATGTAAAGATCCTGAATAATATTATTAATATCTGTACCCCGGAGGTAAAGGACAGAATTTCCACAAAATAGGTAATAATTTACGTAAATTGTAATAAATAGGTACTATGACCATTACTTATCAAAGCCAATGTGAAAAATATTCTTTAAGCTGTTTTTATAAATAACGAATGAACAAATTTTATTAGTTCAATGTTATAAAAAATTGCCTCTCCTGAACCAATACAAAAATTAGAAAAAATTTACATGGTATCCTTTACCTACGGATACACATATGTAAGGTATTGAAATTTAAACTGGATGCATTAGATTAGATGAGAAAATTATTCCAATTTGAGAATTTTATGAATATTTTTAAATACTTTTACAAGGAACTCAGTGAACAAAATATTTTCATTCATAAAGATTAAATATTAAATTATTCTGTAGCTGACAATCATAAATTAATAATAAATTCTTTAAATGACAATTATAAGTCAACATTTAGCATAGTTGTATTCCGAATCCCACAAAGGTAAATATTTGACCCACAGCCATCAGACATTTAAAGAAGGAATTAGAACGTCTGTTTGGAATATTTTAATATATTATTTCTAGTGAATTCGATCAATAGCTTAGAGATTGATATCGATCAATAGCTTAGAGATTGATATCGATTAATATCTTATATACTATTAAGATAACGTAGTACTCTTACTACTAGTTCAAAACAAAAAAACTAAATGAGAATCAATTTAAGTTTTTTCTTTTATGGAAATAACCCTACTATTTCATAGCATAAAGATTACTTAAATTGGACGATGTTTTAGCTATCAAACACTTCAATTTTTTCGGTTGAAGTAATTGTTCTATAAATCCCTTTTCTCTTCTCGCATAGTTTTCTCAAACATTAAGATTATTATTACTTTTTATTGCGTTTATTACTTAATACGTATAGATCAATGAATAATGAGACATGATACCCACGCAAATGAATAAATCATTAGACAAAGTTATAAATTTTAAACAAAGATTATGTATTTTTAATCTCACAAAATATTTGTCTGCCTTTATATATTTATCCAATTAGGTACAATGAATTGACAATCAACAAATTTTCCATCAGTTAAATTAAAAACAAATGACATGAGAGAAGAACAATATCCAGCTGTTCTTCTTCCGTTGCTTGAATTAATTTCCTATGACAACAGATCCCTCATCAACGTCCTTTTTAGTCTCCTCCTTGTGTTCTCAGGAGATTCGTTGTTATATGTTCAGCCAATGGGTCATAGCGTCCGCGTAATTGTTCTTGAAAACTACGTCGACTGATGGAATTTTTAAATTTTTAAGTTTAGTTACCAATATACTAAGGTGCTTTGGAGAACTCGTGATGTTGAATATTAGAGATTTAGTTATAGACAGATGGAATATGAGAGGCTTAATTACTGCAGGTGGGGTCTAAACGAATGCAATGGATATAATTTAGATATCGTGCCTTCGGTAGAGCTTCACTAACCAGAATAGGCTACGTTTATGGAAAGGAAGCAAACTAGTTGATTTGGAAGGAACAATCGCGAATGTTTAGGTATTGAGATTCTCATTAGAATTAGACAGATCGGTTTCCTTATTAAGGGGCGAACTGTTTTAAGTGATAGGATGTCTGTAGTAGTAGTTGTTAAAATTGTTATGAGAAACATAAATTCTCCGAAAGTAGTCAGGGCAAAATTAAATGTGAATTTCACCACAAATCATCGCGAAACTACAATAAAAATAATAATGCTCCTTACTTTGCAAAGGTTAAAGTCATTCATAATGACTCATCATTCGGCCCCATTTGTTGCTGATTTAGCCCGAAACCGAAATCACACCTTTCATGAAAAACTTTATTCCCATTCAAATCCACTTGTTTCAAGCCCCGTCAATCCTCCGAGACGTCTTAAAAGAATATGGCCTTGTAACCTTGTAAGTTGAATTTGTTATTTGAGTACTGCCACTGGTTAGATTGAGTACCACCACTGTTAGTTTCTCTATTTGCATTTATCTAATACGTATCATTCATTACATTTACAGTATTGTATAGAACAGTTGTAAATTTCAATAAATAAATAAAAAAAGAAAGAAAGAAAATGATCAGAAACAACATTACAGCCATGTAGATGATTATAAAGATATTGTTTAAAATATATGAATCCGTAATGAATGGAATTAGGAAAAAAAACCGACGATCGCGTGGGCGATGCCGGATATGTTTAATAAGATCACAAATCACTGATATGTTATTGCGATATTTTATTTACGAGAAATAAAAGCTCGGTCCTCTTTTTCACAAATATTCATTAAAGTTCTAAAGCATTCATGGAGAACGGAGTAAGCAGGAAACCGAAATAGCTTTAGGAAAATCGAAAACTTATAAGCATATTATCGACACATTCCGAACGATTTCGAACTAGTAGTCTAACGAATTGATAGTGATCTAACGAACTAGTAATTGCGAACGAAAATGATTGCGAGCTAGTAACCTGATTTTTAATTTTTTTTTCAATTCAGGTAGTTCTGGGAAAATAAAAAAAATCCTAATAAAAGAAATTATCTATTCTGACCTACGAAAAGGAAACAGGGGATGGTAAGGAATAACTCTGGATGAATCCCACTCCTCAGGTAAAAAATAAAATAAAATCTTCTTTTCGACAACACGAATCATATTATTGGTGACAAGTTCTGTGATTTATGATGGAACCATTCAACAACTGTTCATTATTTTATCCTTTTTCTAAATGCTAGAAAAAATATATAATACAACTGGGCAATTCATCAGTTTTCTATCGACAAAAAAAACCCTAGGATTTCATTGAAAGTCATAATTTAGCAGAGAATGACAAAGAAATGTGAAAAAGAAGGAATATTTGAGAAAAAAAAGCACAGTAATAATAAAATTTTAATTATTTATTCTGGGGAGCTGGTCATCGACACCTGTTTCATCATTCTTGAAAAGTTTCCTTAATTCGTTAAGGGCTGAACTTTACAGGAGCAAGGCCCAAAATGCCAGGAGAAAGGTTACTTCAACAAGTACTTTCATGCTTCCTTAGTATTTTTGAATAGTACAATGACCCTAAGAAATGTGACCATCTGAAAAATATTAGCAATGTTATACGAGGACTGGAACATAGTAATGGCCAAATAAGATGATACAATAACAGTTATCAAAAGAATATTTATTGAAAATGGACATGTATAATGTATAAATGTAGCAAATTCTTAGTGTTTGTAATAAATAGAACTTATTTTAATTATAAATGCTAGTACAAATAGTTGTAACAACGTTTTGATTATTTCGCTTGTACTTAATATTTAGTAATACTTACAAAGATTGACCTACTAGAAATGCTATTTCTAAAGATAGTAAGAATATAGTGAAGCTCCATAGTATTACAAATTTTCTTGATGCCACCTTCAATTAGGTAGAATAATCTATAAGGATTAATATGTTTTTTTAACATGTATTTATGCGATAATGGCTAATCCGACGCTGCTACAGCGGGAGCTCTAAATTTAGCCTAGCCCTAAATTTCTAATTCAATCATAATTAGAACAGGGATCTTTAACGAGTTTCTGACACCTCACAGGCCCAGGACAGCCATTTTACGCCCCCTCCAAAGGAAGGGATAACAAAGGATTTATTACCCCCTTTAAAACATAGCTGCGAACACGCGTTCTTAGCCATAGAACAATTTTACAAATAATTTATAACAAATGAAGACGTATACTGTGAATGATTGTGTGCTGAATATTAAGTTATAACAATGAAACCATAAAACGGTTTGACAGTTTATTAGAATGAAGTACAAGAAGAGAGGATTCCATAGTAATGGAGCTATAGAAAAGTTTCGTAATACACCTATCTCCACTTCTGCAAGCATGAAGTATCTATAAGTAAATCATATCACAAAGCCAAACATCTTTAAAGTATTTGGTGCTTGGGAAAAAAACCCTAATAAAATAAGAACCAAAAAAAAAAAAAAAATCCGAAAGAATATTGTAATAGTAAATATGGTAAAGATTGTAATAATTAATTAGAGAAAAAAAATAAGTCAATAAATACAATTTTTTTTTACAATAGGAGCCATTCTCGCAACTTACTGAATTAAGTTAAGCAACCCTCAGACATTATTAAAACATATCTTTGACTAACCCCAGGCAAAAAATAACCATTTTTAATTCACTCACTAGCCATTATACAGTGGAATCATTAAAATCTTGTTAAGGGGTCCTTTATTCATAGGCATAACATCATTTTTCACAAGAAGAAGAATGAAGCAGGCGGACGATTTCTTCCTTCATTGTTTATATTTTCTTTTGTATTTTAACCCTCAGACTTTTTTAGTAGAGAAAACTGTTAAATTACCCTTTACCTCTATACATCACCATGACCGGCTCAACAGAATACGTTAATAACTATTTATGACTTACTTTCATCCAATGCTGCTTTAACGGCATCAGTGTATTTTACATAAATAAGATAATATTTACTCATCCAAAATATTTATAACAATAAATAAACATCCTAGTACACAAAACTAAGGCAATACAATACAATCATAAAACCACAATGCCCCTATGGATCAGAGAAATCTATTTTGAGGTTACAGAAAACATTCAGAAAAGGGAACGAAACACTATAAGAAAAGATTAGTTCCAAAAAGACGAAGAGTAACGGCTCAGAAGCAAGCAAGGAAATCTACGTGCTATTAAAAGTGATATGAGGAAACGTATATTAAGATTTATGGATGGATCAAAATGATGGACATTAGCAAAATTACAAAACAACGAGAAGCAGAATTACTAGTTTTATGGTAAGAAAAATGAATCCAAAACAGATGCAATGAAATGGATTGACTAAATAAAAAAAAAAAAATCTGAAACTGGTCAGAATCACACCAGATGATATCCAAAACCAGGTAATCTGCCGATTCGAAATTCATAAGTGGCACGTTGACCAAGAAGAGAAATCAAAGAAGGCTGGGAAAACATGGTCTCCGGTTTGGAGACAAAGGAAGGGGAATGCGTGCAGAATAAGTACTCCGCGTAGTCTTAATGTCCTCATTCCCAAATAATTTATATATTAAAAAACGACATAACTCAAAATTGGTATTTTTGAATTAAGCCTTACAGGATGGCGGAAGCTCCTATAGAAGGCCAAGACCACCCCCGGGTTGTAGCGTCATATAGACAGAGATATACAGAACTAAGCCATCAGTGGCAATTGTATTGTTGAAGCTTTTTAATTCAGGAACGACATATATAATATTCCATTTCCATCATTTTTTTTTAAGAATAGTTATTTTACGTTTGAACTTAAAGTTTTTTGTGAATAATGACGAAGTTTCAAAAATGCCTAATGGTTAATAAAAGTATTTCGATTACAATCATTACAATAGGAGTACTTTGCACTACCATAACTAAAAATACCAAATTATTATTTTTTAAATCACATGGAACTTCCAAATACCTATATTGAAAAATTAGGTGTTTTGAACTAATGGGATTGGACATTTGAAGAAGGGATATATTTAAGTTATGTAGTGCTTAGACCTAAATCTAGTTATCGATATTTAATTTGAAAATACATTCTTTCTATTATAAAAGATTTGTCCAGTACAAAAAATGTGTACGAACAAGCACGGAGTAGAATCTACTTGATAAAAAAATAATTTCCAAATACAAATGGCATTGTATACATTTAGCCTTGTTGACTGCATCCAGCTCTTTGGAAACTATCTCATTTACACAACCGGGATTGTAAAGTTACAAAACTGAAGGCGCTTCTTCTATTTTAGGGCTTCCGGTGATGTCACGCTCGGCAAAGAGATAAATGAGGGATCTGATAGTGATTATACCGAAAGTTTGGGAAAAGTTGGAGAGTAGAAGAAGGGATTCTAAGAGACGGATTGCCAGGCATTCGCTACACCCGGTGGTACTAACTACTAGGGCTTAATGTTCAACCACATAAATCCAGGGTAAAAATATATCATCTTTTATTTTCTTACATTAAAAAGGATAATTTACTATAATCAATAAACATCCTAGTAATACATTTTTTGTCTATAAACATATAAAAGTAAACAAGGATTTAATAATAAGAATAAGACTCATTTATTTATTTTTACTAATCTCACAATGAAAATGATACACCTTTGTTTTCCCAATATTTGTTTACCATAAAACATTTTCTTTTATTAAACCTCTTGTGTCGAATGTGTTAGGTTGTTTTCAAAGACAGTTATACAAAAACGTTTAAAGAAGATGAATTTGTCATTCAACATGTTATCAGTAGGAAACCTCTAAATCAAGTAGTCGAAATCATTTTAAAAAGCTGTTCAACTGCCCAACATGTAGTGGAGTGACTCGAAAAGGAAAAAGACAGCCAGCTAAAAAGTTAAAAGTGTAAGAAAATTGATAGGGATGAGATTTGAACCGTCAGAGAAATAAAACAAAATCCATGATTGAGTGCACACAACAAAGTACAACCTACAATGTGCCAACGAAGTACTGAACTAAATTATAATAATAAATAATTTATTGTTTATTATTATATAATAATTTATTATATTATTTTTTGTATATATTTAAATCTATTAATCTTAATTAATCTATTTATTATATTCTAAATAAATTTCTTGAAGAGTTTCTGTTTTTGTTCCCTGTAAACATTTAAATTTTTCTTTTTTTCTTCTTCTTTTTACAGGGCGTATCAATTTCACTGTGAGCCACAGTATTATAATAATGGATATTATTCAGTCTTATTATTATTCAACTGCTGCAAGAGTTTTCTAGGAACAGGGAGGGAATGATAATAATATTTTAAGGTAAGGTAATACAAATTCATTTAAATAACTTTCACGTTTTTGTATTTTTTTTTAAAAGAAATTTATTAAGAAAAGTTCACGTTTGTTTTTGTAGTCAATATACTTCTGAGGGAATGAAGTTTTCCAACCACTATAATACATATAGTGGTGGAAATTATTTTAGATCTAAAAATATTTTAGAAATATAAATAAATTTGGCATTGAAAACGTCATGAAAATAGTCAGAATTCATGATATTCATGATGTTCATAATGTCATAGGTTAAATGGCCCTAAACTTCATTGAAGGGAATGAATGAATGAGTTGTTCAGGTAAATATTCACTATTTAAATCCTAGATTTATATTCACAATCAGGCAAGCTTAATCCGAATGAGAATCTTGGAGACATATTTAAAAAGTCAAACAGTGGATATGAGATCACCACTTTAAGCTAATCAAATATCAATTCAAAGTCTTTAAAATCAATGAACGGAATAAGGTTAAAGATTTATGTTAGCGTATGCATGGCACCGGAATTGAAAAAAGACTTTAATTTATTTTATAGTGTTCATATTGTTTTTTTAAATAAATAATATGATAGATTGAAGGCAAGTTTAAAATAAAACCTGCAATAATGTTGGGTCTGAACCTTTCATTTCATCTAAATCCATTGAACCAATCCTTATCCCTTTCCACACGTCCCAATAATCCTCCTCCAAGTTTCAAACTCGTCGTTGTAATGTTTCTTTTTACTTAAAACGATTATTTTTATTTTATTTTTTTAAGTAAAACAAAATTATTATAAAACTCATTAAACATATTCTTGAATGATATTTCAATTATAATTATAACTTTCTTGGTAGAAACTTTTATTTATTTATCTAATTAAAGAAGTGTTAACTAAATGCCCTTTAGCGACAACTATTCATTAATGTGTTTCTGATTTTTTATCAAATAAAAAAGTTGTGTACGTGAAGTATTTGAGTACAACCAATTTAAAGTCTTAGGGTTACCTTTGGCCTAATTATTAGCATAACAACCTACTATACCCAAAGTTCGTAGCTCGGTAGGTGGCCTTAGGAAATTTTAAACATGGTAAAAAAATACTCATTTATGGCGTGCTTCGGAAGGGAGGTAAAATGGGAGTTCCAAGCCTGTAAGGCGTCAGGTATTCGTAAAAGATCCCTATCTTATAGTTATACCTGTCTAGAAAAAGTTTAAGACTCCAACTACTATTAGCATCTATTAGCCATATCAGTATAAAGTGATATTAAATGAATAAACAAACGCCTTAAGTTATTCATATAGGATTAGCTTTGATGTATTGATTATCTGTCTCTAAAGAATAGAATTATTATACCCTATTATACAAAAACTAATTTATGTAAAAAGGGAACTTATGCTACTGAAGCAGGTATTGGTACTTAAGATCTTATGGCTGGTGCAACTTTCTTGCATAACTTATTATATCTGACCATAAACTTTAAGCACCCCTCCTGGGTAGGGGACATCACACATCAGCAGTATAAATACTATGTGTTTAGATTGCACTCAGCTGATTTTTGAGAAAAGCTGCTTCAAGCTGATGTCATAATACTGTCCCGTTAGTTACTGTCACACATCACACTTCTAATATTTTAAACAGTGGTTTAGTGCTGAATAAATGTCTATTAAATTTTGCAGGTTTTCTGTTTTTTATTATATAGAGTAGTTTGTATTTGAAAGAGGCAATCATACTTCAAGCTTAAGGGTACATTCCTGGGAAATCATTTGTCCAATTAGTTACCTTAGTTATTGATCTCGAGGCAAGACTGATTCAAAGGATTGGCAGGAAATGACCTCTGAAAGTTAATGTAAAGTTCCACCTCTTTTAGTACTTTTAAGTAAATAGTTGCCTGCAGTTGCGCCCTTGGGCTATATTTTAGAAACATGGTATGGTTTTTTAACCTCTGTCACATTTCTACCATCAAAATTAGCGACCGACCCCTTATTATTGCTCATCCTTAAGCATGGACCATTACGGCCATGTTCGTTTTAAAGGGAATTTGAAAAAAATGCTGGTATATTGGCTTCACAGCCCAAGCAATGATCTCAAGGAAAAGTCAGATCCTTTGATATGAATAATATTTGAATATTAAAATCGGATGCCACCCTGAGATCGTTATACTTAATATATATTAAATGACTTACATTATATTAGTATATATTAAATCCAAAGGTTGACTGATCAGGAATTGTTTATCATAAAGATAAAATTTTAATTTCAAATAATATTATATTTATTTGTGCTCATCATGGTTACAGGATAACTTATAAAAC
This sequence comes from Troilus luridus, assembly GCA_964056705.1. Lineage (NCBI taxonomy): Eukaryota > Metazoa > Arthropoda > Insecta > Hemiptera > Pentatomidae > Troilus > Troilus luridus. The sequence goes on along the minus strand of OZ057415.1, from coordinate 19,188,145 downwards.
AACTTACAACGAAAGGGGGACGCTATATGTGACTGGTTATTTCTCGACCTTTGCTTCATCCAGTTCCTTGCATCTTGAGTTGACGCTCCTTCCGAACAACTGCCGCTCTTATCCTAAGAGTACAGATAATAAACCATAAGGGACACTTCCTGTTGTATTTATCTAGGTACTCCTAATGTTCCAGATAGGGTCACATATAGCAATGCTAATAAATGATTACTTGGTTGATTTTAAAGTCAATCAGATTTTATTTGCTCAACAGTACAAATCCCATGTTCAGCTTAGTTACTCTTTAGCCGTCATTTTAGAAACATCCTAAGAACAATGAACAACTAGGTTGTAAAGAGTCAAGACATGTGCGGTCAGTGAAGCCGCAATAACAGTTAAGTGTCCATTTAGAAGCCCTTCCAGTAAGCAATAGCTATGTCCAGTTCATTACCCCAAGGCCGTATTTCCGACCTCATTTTTAAACTTCCAAGCTCTGGAAACGGGATAGTTAATTTCTCTTAAATAAGGTCATTAAGAATTAAATAGACTTGAGACTATTGACTTTCCCAGTGAGCGACTTCATAAAAACGAGTTTACTATTTCTTACTAGTTAGTAACTAGTTATTAGTATAAATTTAGTAAGAATTGATTCAAAAACAACCTAATGTTCAAAGGTAAAGTTAACAAAGCCACCAAATAAAGCACTCCACATCAAGACATCTCGACACAGAAGAAAACTGGAGGAAAGACGTTTAAAACAAATAACAATACAAATTATATTTAAAGGTCAACACGAAACATGGAGTCCAATCCATTAAATATTACATATTACAAATATACAAACGGATCAAATCTATACTATAATTATTAGCATTTGGGTAGTACTTCATCCAGCAAATTTGCTTTCAATGCTTTCTTTTCTTCTCTATTTGCTGGAATATGGAAATTTTCAACTGATTACTGCTTCCTTAGCAGGTTTCTAGGCCACAGTCTTCATAATATTCACATAGATAGTCCAGATAACAGAATGTTGGAGGCAGAAATAACGAGATGATTTATTTGATGTGTTGACTAGTGGAACGTTGTGAAAATAAACCAAGGAGCATTAACTTTTTTTCTGAACCCGAAAGTTCTGCTCCATATGACCAAATAGGTCTAAGTATAGTGTTTTATATTAGTCGTTTGTTTTGTAAGTTTAGAAAAAAATCTGTAGTCCAGAAGATGTGATAGTTTAGTCAGTTATGTCGTCAATTTTAGTCTTTTTAATTGTGTAAGTATATTCTATGTAAGTTTTTTGTTAAAATATAGTCCGAGATGAAGTACATATATTTAAGAAAGGTACATAGTCGTAGTCAGCTTTTATTGCAGGACATGAAGCTTTCCGTAGGGAGATTTCTTGGCGTTTATTAACGGATCATATAAAAAAAAAAAAATGAATTTGAAATATAACCTAATACAGCTGTGAGATAACAACATTATACGATTTTCTGACAACATCTATTGTATAAAGGACATTTTCGGTCCGAGTTTTCTAGGAAAAGGGAACGAAAGATGAGCAGATCATAAACTAAGAACGCTTTGGTGGGAAAGTTATTTTGCTCACGTCCCGTCCAACCAATATTTCCTCTTAGCTGCCTTTCTAACTAGATTGTTCAAAAAATATTTTCATCCCATGTGAAACCGTGAAACTAAAGATTATGAAGGAAATAACGTTAAGAATAAAAAATAAACTGCCTGTTGAATAATTACCCTTTATCAGGCAGTCTCTAACGACAATTACTTGAGCATTTTAAGCCTGTCATTGAATTAATTTTTGGATCCCTGTAAGCAGATGAAGTTTTTTCCTTAATCGAAAACTTTTAATTGGAATTTAAATTATTCTGACACTCAAAGTTACTTAGTTATTGAAGAATTGCTTTGTTAAATCACCTTCTGGCTATCACGAAAAATCTGTTTACTCGATAGTTTTTTATACTTAAAATATATTAACCAATGTACAGACTGCAATGTTTCTGTGACAAGGATTGTGCAGGGTCGTGATTTGTCCCTGACCCGACCGGTTTTTACTCAATTAAGGTTAATCACTTACTTCAGAATCTGAGTGAGCCCCAGGAGAACCTTTAGACCACACAGCGAAATAACCACACTAACATCCATGGCTGTTAACAAAGCGAATAATTTATCTGCCACTGCTGGATCTGAACTCGGAACCTTCCTGCACTCTGCGCATTGAGCTATCCAATTCCTGATTATAAATATCCTCGTAAAGACAGGGTAATTATTGCCATTTTAAAATAATTCGAATTAGTCTGAAACTGAAATTAAGTATTTAATATTATATACGCCCTGGGATGAGAACGTCAATTTTTTAACATATTTTCATGACATTACTATCGATTCTGAGAAAAACTACACGGTCATCCAAACACATCGAAAGAGCAAATTTCCACGACTATCATGCCTGAGAACACTAGGAGGAGACTAAAAAGAACGTAAATGAGGGATTTTGTTATCATTATCAGTGTTATGTTGGTATTCATGGGTACTGTTCTTCTTCATGTCTCTCATGTCGTTTTGTTCTGATCTACTAAGAGCAAATCCCCTGATTGTCAATTACATTATATTTTACAGGCGTAGATGCAAATATAAACAGAAAACAAATTCACGTCATTGTTTTTGCACTTTTTTTTCTTACATCTTATAAATTACTAATCTTCTGTTAGCCCTTAAAACAAAATATATGAACCTATTGTCATAATTGCTGAACAGTGTGCGGTGTGATGGAGGCTTTGAGGATGTTTTTAAAATAAAATAAAATTTAAAAGGAGGCGACTATGAAGGAGCACTGACCCGGAAGATTCGGCCATCGCCGCCCGAACGCTCCTGTGTAATGAGATGTTCCTTCTCGCCCAGTCAATATTGGTAAATATAGCGCTCTTCCGAAGCACGCTTCGTCTTTAGTATTCACGAGCCCTACTTTTTCCGAGCGGAGTTTCTCCAGGTGGTATAATTTACTGGAAGGAATGAAAGTGAACTATCGTACGTGAACAAATTGAATGGGGATTAAAAGGCCTACGTCGTCTGGTGGATCTTCAACGAGAAGACTTGCAAAATTTAAAAAAACTAATAATGAAAATTATCAAAGATATTTAAAATAACATCAAGGATTTTCGGATATAATAGATATGAAAAAAATACATATGTTTAAAAAAAAGCCATATTCCACCTGTTGTGGTAACTAACGTGACTTTTTTCTAACTATTTCCGGCTGGGAGTCAGGGAGCCACACACATATACACAACGGCTAATCACCATCCAAACGACAACTTTATTAGCCTAAAGGTTATGAAAATTTATATGGTAATAGTGTAATAGATAATAAAAACAACATATTTATAAAGGACACTACTGCAGCTGCCTGTTCACTTGAAAATAATAATGGAGGTGGAATGCTACCCTAACTTGATGAGGGCTAGTACTTTTCACGCCATTGCACTCAATTAGTGCCGCCAATAACTAATGTGATCCAACTAATTGGACAACTGTTTTTTCAGGAATTATATCCTTAACTACGAGTATGAAGTAGCCCCTTATAAATATTACATAGCCTTAAAATAATTAATATCCTTAATATGTATTTAAATAAATATCCTTCATATGTATTTAAAAATATCATAGTCAATACCAGCTTAAGGAAATAGTAATAGAAAAATATCTCTTGCTACAAAATATTTTTTTTATACACCAAGAAAAACATATAAGAGTATGCTTTAAAATGTTTTAATTTGTATCTTAATTTATTTTTAAGATTTAATAAAAAATTATTATTTTCGAAGGAAAACATTTACATTTGAACAGGTTACAGTAATTTTTTTAAAAAGCAGAATGCATTCCTTGACGCTTGACTATTCCTGCTTCAACATCCTGACTATTCATCTCATACCTTTCCAGATTTTTTTCTTTACAAAATGGATCTTCTTAGGAAGGTGGGAAGATAAGCGGATGAGAAGGGTTAGTACTATATTAGGAGTGGACTCCCCGTGTTCCTTGACCACCAGTAAAAGTAAATTAGAATATAGTAAATTAGAGTAATATAAAATATAAAAAATCCGTACTAATTTTGTGAAAATATAGATATGATTTTTATACGTTGAAATTACCTTAAAAATACTTTTAAATTATAACTAAGGACTTTAGTACATAAAAACATAATTTTATTTTAAATGAGGCCATAAAATATTTACATTTTTGTTTAAAAAATACAAGGAGTGGCTCAGTGGTTGAGTACTGAGTTGCCATGCCGGAAATCCTGGTTCAAATCCTGCTGAGGGCAGTGACTTTTATTTAGTCTGTTTGCAGCCGGAGATGGATCATATAGGATCTAGGACCCTCCTGGGGCTCACCCAGCCTCTATAAAACATTATAAAAATTGGTTACCCTTAATAAGGGGGAAAAACCTGGCGGTTGAGCCTGGCCTAGGACAAGTCACCTCCTTGCAGAACCGTTCTCCATGAAACAGTACAGTCTCAACCATGTACTGAACCCCCAGACTCGTTCACGGATCGTAGTGGTAAAGGGTTTTTTTTTTTTTTAAATACAATTAATAAACTTAGTAAAAGTGGTTCAAGAATACAAAAATATTTTTTATTTTAACTATACAGAAAATACATTTCCTAGTGTAGAACGCAAACTAATAAAATAAAATACATATATAATTCGCATGCATTCTAGGACAGTCTAAGAAACACTACAGCTATAGCAGGCTGCATACGATTTAATGAATCAGTCCGCGTTCACAGTATAATATAAGCGATACATTATAAGGAATATATTGTGAGGATTTATTGCTAGGCAGAATTAATAACAGGAACCGGGGAATCGGAGTGTAGCTCGGTGTGGCTGAGTGGTAGAGCGCTGAGCTGCCATCCCGTAGGTCCTGGCTTCAAATCCCGCTCCCTGGCAGACATTTATTTAATCTGTTAGCGCCCGGAGACGGATCCTTTATGATCTACAACCCTCACCCCCCTTTATAAAGAGGGTATCAAAATAAGGGGGGGGGGGTCTGGCGGTTTTATGTAAGCTATGACAAATCAGCTCCTTGGACAACCTTTAATCCAGAAAAATACCAGTCTCTACTAAGTAATGAACCCCAGACCCTTCACAGGTCAAAACAAAAAATCGATTTATCATCTCTTCTTCCAGTAGGTTAGGATAAACGAGACTTAATATTGATAGGAAGAATGGCATGACAAGATCTTATGAATTTTCTGCGCATTGATAGTTCGATGTACTTAATTAACTAATATATATATAATAATTAATTTCAATAACATTGTTCTATTTCATATTATATAATAAATGATAAATAATGTGAGAATATGAAGAGATAATAAATAATAATAAATAGGAAGAGACTTAGAGAGAGGGAATCGAGGGAAAGGAAATTACTGGAATTATTGGCGAAGCTGAAGTGAGTAAAACTAATTGCTTTAGCTATGTACTGAAAATGACGTTCGATTAAGGTCTAAATCGATATAGAGATCCCCGCGATTGGCGAAATCGATTAATACTTAAGAACATGATTAAGACCAACACTTTCTCGCTAAACCTCAACTCCAACCGCACCGAATATAATTAATTATTCTCGGTAAGAAGGGCCCGTAGCTAAATTCTCCGTTTTTAAAAAGACTAATACAAATTTTTTGTTTCTTAATAGTCAATTCAAAACTGATTGCATCATAAAAAAACATCAATGTACGTTCATAGTAAGTGTTATCAGTATCAGTACATCTGAGGCGAAAGCGGATAACTCTAAAAATTATTCAGTTTATTTCATGTATTCTTAAATTTTTCTATGACAAAGTAAAGTCACAAAACAATAATTTACATTTAAAAAATTGCCCTCCCAAAAGATTTTCCCAAAATAAAATTTAGGCGTGAATCCATCTTCCATAGAACGCTTGTGGTTCATTCTCTGACAAATATTATATTTCTAAATTACAAAATCATTACTAATTTTACGGTAAAACCTTGTTTTATAGTTACGTTGATTACTATATAACTTCATGATAGAGATCATTAAAATAATTTTATGTTTTAATATTTTCCTAACGTTAAATGAGCCATCAAAATAATGAGTATCTATCATTAACGAACATGGCCCGATCCCTTAATCATTCCCAATACCTGTTCAATTCTTCCCACTTTTTACATGTTAATTTTTACCGTGTCAATTAGAACTCTACAACTACATTTTTTATTACAATAACTGCACTTTATAATTTTTTTTATATTTTTGTTAGCAGCGTATTTAATGTTCTTCGCTTTTATTTATTTATTTTTAGGAATTTTCACAAATACACTGTTCATTTGAATATAACTACGAGAAATTATTTTAAACTGCTTTCGCTTGCTTGTATTTAATCTCGCTTATGTTTATAAAAATGATTAAATTACATACTATATTCACTTCAATAATGCCCACAACAGGCTACATTATTTTATAAATATGTATAATAACTACAATCTTTAATAATAAATTTTAAGGCGTCAATGAACAACATGTTTAAACTATTAAAAAAACACATTAAAAATCAAAAACAACCAACCTATTAAACACTAATTACAGTTAATAAATTGCTGTAAATATATCAGAGCGCTCCTTAATTCAACTACACACATGGTTAGAACATCAATAACAATTCCAACCATTTGGCTGATGCTATCTTCTTAATGTGCTAACTGAAGTTAATGAACCTAAGGCACGCTTAGGATATAAATATGAGAACAGACATTCTTTTATATGGGACTGTAGTGTGTATCAGTTCCGCAGGTTGTCGCTTCGAGTTAAGTAACAATTTTTAACTCTTCATTCCTTTCCTTTTTAATATTCCCGAAAATATAAATAATTTTAGAAATTATAGTAAATTAAATATTGTAAAATGTACAAATTTCCCTAATAATAATAAATGCTTTTTATAATAAAAATAATGTTATAATGATAGGCAAATTGAATTAAACAAAATTAGCAATATCCCTATTCATTTTTGCGCTTAATAGATTAAAGAACCTACGAACACATACTGTTTAGGTCATACCGTCATGTATACTTCAAAATGTATGTTGAAAGATTAATTGGTTGACGTAATGATTACAGAAATATAAGAATTTCGCATAAACATACATCTTTTTTTAAACTAAAACATACGATTATTTTTATTTTCGATAATATTATAAAGGCATCGAATTAAAAGTTAAAACTTGTGACTTAAAACCTGCGGAACTGAGGAATTATACAAGGACTTTACAAAACTGTTGGCATCTTTTGACATATTATCTTTCTAATTAAAAAAAGTTTTCTTTATAATATTTTCGAAAATAAAAATGATCGAGAGTTTTAGTATGAAAAAAGGAGTGTAATTATGAGATATGTGTACATTTCGGTATGCTTTACATCAAGAAATTAACGTTTCATCAAGAATTTCGAAGTATACATGATGATATAACCTAAACAGTATGTATGAGTAGGTTCTTTAATCTATATAGTCAGTAATAGTTACTATGTACAGAGGGACAGACCGATACGTAGTTGGGAGGATTGCGTTAAAAGTGATCAGGCGGATTTGGATTTTGGTGGTGATCCGCGGGCAGAGGTTTGTAGCAGAAATTGGTGGTATCGGGTTCGCTAATCATTATTATTACTATTATTATCTTTCCAATTAAACTTGACTTTAAAAGGTTATTACTAATATTCTATTTTTTCATTAGAATATTTATTTTCTCGAGCAACCAGCCTCTGATGAAACCGAAGCTATACAGATAATAAGGTTCGGTAGGATCAGCTGAAAGTAATCTGCAAAGTGGTTCTGGAGAAAAAAGATGTGATTAAAACTGCATTACGGTATCATATAAGTAATTATACGTAATATTTCACACGATACATGAGTTATTATACTTTGATAAACTAGGAAAGCGCCATTAAAACATGTGAAACACGATAGCAATCAATTCTATGCGCTAACATGATTACTCGTATCTTGTAACGAATAGGACCTTATAGATTGATCAAACGCGACGTCCTGTGACGGCAAAGTCATAGTCGTGCCTTTGAACTGACGCCCATCATTGGACATCACTTTACTTCATCCGATCAACGAGGAGAATTTAATAAACTCACGGAAGGCGATCGAAACTGGGAAGTGGAAAAAAAATTCTGTTCCACTATTTCCCGTTAAGTTATAGCCATTTGCTTGATTACATAGCCGGGAACGCAATGTTTTTAAGTCAACGGTTATGCAAGAAGGTGATTTGAACGTAATTGGAGCACCCCTGCACATCCCACAGGTTCCATATGTATCTGTTAAACATTGAATAATCAATCTGTCATAAACGGATTTGAGTTCGGGACCATCAAATCACCACTGAGCTAAGCCACTCCCTGTATTGAAATACAGGCAATATGAAAAAATACCTTTTCAATTTATACTTGAAATATAGTTATTCACAATTTTACTGTCATTCCTAACCTCTAGTTGAAAAAGTGTAATCAATCATATGACATACACATAGTAGTAACAACACATTCGAAGTAAATTATGTTTTAAAAAGTCATAATATTATATATTTATTTTTTAAAACGGGAAAAATGGACGAAGTCGACTTATCGGGTTTTCAATATGATTGCAACGAGAAGACCGGGCTAGCAGAAAACATATTAGAGAGCTCCTTGGAAAGCACAAAACGGATGTTGGTCCTGTGCGAAGAGAGCGAGGACGTTGGGTGCAAGACAGCAGCGATGTTGCACGGCCAAGGGGAGCAGCTGAAGAACATCGAAGAGGGAATGGAGAGGATCACTGGGGAACTGAGGCAGTCGAACAAATACATGAATGGCCTGGAGAAATGTTGCGGTTTGTTCATGATACCATTCAAGAGAAGGACCAAGTTACAGAAAGTGAAATCGTCTCTACTGAATAACAACAGGAAGAGGGCAGTCGTAGCGCAACAACCAAGCAGTAGCAGAACAACCAGAAGGATCGACAAACAAGTACGCTGGATGAACATCACGGACACGCCGATTGAGAATAAAATCGAGGAGAACATATCCGAGGTAGATGCCATGATAGGAAATCTGAAGATCCTGGCGTTGAACATGAGTGAGGAAATAGGGAACCAGAATAATTCTATCGACAACATAGCTGTCAAACAATCTTGTAACATAGATAATATAGAAATATTAAAACGAAGAGCTGAGAAAGTAATCAAATAGCTTTTTGTAAACCATCAACATAGTTGATTTCATTGTTTCAATATATATTTTTCGTTGGCCAGAGAAGTTCTGAAATTATTTGATATACATTTTACCTTCAGAGGTATCTACCACATCATGAAAATTTTTTATTTTTTCTTATACAAAACGATTAGTATTCTTTAAAAAAATATATTAGCTGAGTTATATTTCAGGCAAAATAGTATAATAAGGATAACATTGGGAGGTCTAAATTCTTGTACCATTGCAACAACCAAGACTTCCTAATAAACTGAAAAATAAAATTTCGTGAATGATATTTTCTAAAACTACTAGTCATTATCATTAAAATTTTAATTATCATTAAATTTATAAAATGAAATTATAGAAAGTATACTATTTTCTATAGTTATAAATTTTTGCACAAACGAGTGCATTCAAATAGGTTATGAACGTCACAACCCAACGACGTGAAACCAGTATAATTTAGACAAAATTAAATTAATATTTTTTTACTTCTGCTGAGAATTATTACAAATTTTTTGTTTCTTTGGAATGTTGAAAATATTCTTTAGCATAAACAAAACACTTTTTTTCTCCGCAAGCTATCATTGGTAGGAACACGATTAATGGTATTCCTCAGGGTTGTGTACTAAGACCAAGACTATTCTGACAAAAAAAAAAAATTATCTAAAAAAAATCTAAATTACTTAATTCTAACTAAATTTTACACTGAGGTGAAAGAAACCACTGAATACCTTACTTTAATAACATTAACTTTAACATTTAATATTACGTCGTCACACCGCAGGTATTTTGAATATCAAAAGTCATTACATATAAATATGTATTGAAATTCAACAGCCTCTGTCATTGGTTATTTGAATGTTTTAACTATAATCCACTGGGAGCGAGTTACTGAAAAAAACTACTTTCTTTGAAATAGTTATTTAAATATACCGTGGCATCTGTAAAGACTTATTTTTTAAATTTAAGGGAATTTTATTTCCTATAAGTCAATTATTAATATTTATTATAAATTATAAATTTATAAATAATAAGTTATATATTTATTATATTTGTTTTAATTGTTATTTTTATGGTAATTACTTTTTTTTGTTTTAAAGAGAAAACAATACTTGGATAGACTCCTGAGTCTAAAACAAGACGAGGATGGATGGAACCCTGGTAGCTCAGTGGTTTAGAGCACTGCAACGGAGACACAGACGACCCGGGTTCGAATCCCGGCCAGGGCAAATCTTTTCTCTTCAAAACAAAATTATTTTTTTTAAATTACCATAAAAATAACAATTAATAAAAATAAATTATAAATAATATATTGAGGTATGTCAACAAGATCCTAATTAAACTATTGTTCAATGAATATTCTTCTCCGTGTATACATCGCAAAAATTGCGAGAACACGGGGATATAGGCTCGGTAAAGAGAACGGATTTGTCTGACATGGATACGGCCCCTGGTAGCACAGTGGCTTAGAGCACTGCTATGGAGACGCAAACGACCCGGGTTTGAATCTGGCCAGGGGAGATCTTTTCTCTTCAAAAACAAACAAATATTACTATTAATTGTACAGCTAACGATTCGGAAATATACTTATTAATGCTAAACCACTAAATAAAAAAAAACACAAGACTTAACTACCTAAAATAGTATCATGCACTACACTTTTACTATATAGAATACCTGTTACATAAAAACTTTGCAGACAATTAATTATTGTGTATTAATTATCTAAAATTAATTGTTGATATTTTTTTTAAAATTTATAGATAAATAAAGAGGAATACAGCGAATTAATTGACCTATACAATTTGATTGCAGTCAGTTTGGCAGGGTTTCATAATCGCGGTCTATGGTGAGGGTACTTCCCCTAAATGGTCCAATATTTCCTTGAAATCAGACATGTTTTCGGCTTCTACTCCCGTTCTATTATATTAATGAATACATTTTAAGTATAATATGCTATTGATACAGATGAATTATTGCGTGGTCAAATATAATGGGTGTTCTACCAATGACCACATATCCATAAAATTATGTTTTTAAAATTTTTTTTACACTACAATTTCTTAATATTTATCCTCAGAAATAAATAATGTGCAGAAATTATGGTCTTGATAAATGCTTTCTGATATTAAATAAAATAAAATTGTCATACGTATAAAAGTATATCGTTATAACATTTAAAGACATTTTTCACTTCTTGCCAGTTGATGAAATTAGTCGTTCAATGAATTTTCAAAAAGAAAATAATGGTAGGGTTGGACGAAATCAATAGAAGAACTAATACAAACACGAAAAGGGAAGACGAGAAAAAACAGTCCAAAGTCGTTATAGGAAATTGCCTTCGTAGCTTTTGTGGCGTTGCGACCTTCAGAAATCAGATGAGAAAAAATTAAATGGATATAAATCTACTTTAATTGCTTTAACTCTAGTTATAATAATTAAAAAATTGTAATTCTTTAGAAATTAATACAATAGAGATTCTATTCTGGGGTGTAAAAAAAAAATTAAGACCAAAATTCATTTCATTTCATCTATTTATTAAACGTTTCGACCCAAAACATGCTCATTTTCAATACATAATTATCTCATCAGTCAACAAGTATAAAATGTATCTGCAAAAAACATAAAATTGAAAAAAATCCAACAATTAGAAAACTCAATATTATGATAGAGAACTACAATATTAAACACATCGGACATACGAGCACACACCTCAAAAATAGATTTTATCATAAAAACAACTTAAAACCTACATCAAAAACTAAAACTGCGTTATCAACCCATAGTAAAAACAAACTCCACTCATTTAATTTTGATAAACCCAAAATATTACATAGAGAAAAAAATACAATAAAACGCAAATACTTAGAAGCACTTTATATAAATGATAACTTAAATCACACGATAAATGACAAAAAGGAAGGAGGAGCTTTATCAAAATATTACTTTTCCATACTTTTAAAACTTAAAGAACATAAAAATATTAAAAAAACAATTTTTTTATTTTCTACAAGTTATCAGGTTCTTAATATATAAAAAAAGAATTTAACCTTAATAACATAACCCACTCAACTTCTCATATCAATCTATTAATTTCAGCATTTTTAAGCAAAATGATTTATATATAATATAATTAAACTGTAGTCCTCATTATTTTTTAATAAAAAGAATCTTTTAATGTTTTATTCCCTAAAATTGAAAATTAATATATAATAAATAAAATATGATAAGCCATTGTAATTATTCTGCTAATCTAGACTGGTTCAAAGTCTGGATGGAACGACAATGGGATGGAACTCACCCAGCATATTTTAAAATAATGAAAATGGAACTATTATTTTTCACAAAAGGCATTTTTTTGTTCTACTAGTGTAAGGGCAATAATGATGTATAAATTATAACATTTATAAAATATTGTTTTATAGTACCTTGGATTATTTTATAACTACTTAAAGTGCCAAAATTGTTGTATTTGTATGATTGTTTTTTTAATATTGAGTTTTCTAATAGTTGAATTTTTTCAATTTTATGATTTTTGCAGATAAATTTTATACTTGTTGACTAATGAGATAGTTATGTATTGAAAATGACCATGTTTTGGGTCGAAACGTCTAATAAATAGATGAAATGAAATGAATTTTGGACTTAAAGGTTTTTTACACCCCAGAACAAAATATAAAATTAAAGCCCTTGACGCTAATCACAATAGACATGTTAACCAATACAAAGTTTTATTAAGGGGGGAAATACCTTAAAAGTGTTTATGCTGAAGTGGCATTTAAATCTTTATTCGGTGAGCTTATGAAATGATCTCGATTAATGTCAGAGATTGAATATGATTTTTTAATAATATTTTTCAGTGAATCTTGTCATGATCGTAGCTTGCTAGATAGAGATTATAAATTAATTCAAAGAAAGAGTGCAAACGCCTTATATCTTCCATTCATTCCGAGACAAAGAAAAGAAAACCGTTTTGTATGAATTAATATATCTCTCTCTTACAAAAGATATGAGCCCCAACTCGTTGGATAATCAAAAGATTAAAGAAGTGTCATTTTCTAAGTGGAGTACAGATTTTGGAGAGACAAACATAATGAGGCATTAAAGGGTGATAATCTAAAATTAAAATTTATAGTTAATATAAAACAAGAATAGTCCGGTCCAACTGAAGTAGAGGAGATGGCAGCTGTGGTTAAAATTTCAGTATTCTACTGGGTGCAGTCAATTATTACACAAAAATAAGCAGAACTTATTTTTTAATTGTTCCAACGTTTCGGCCTACGGCGTAGGCCATCTTGAGGGCTATGAAAGAAACACAAATCAGTTCTGCTTATTTTTGTGTAATCATTGGCTGCACCCCCTGACCAATTCAATCCATCATTAGAATTATCCACTCAACTATTTTCCACTCAGACATTCAGTATTCTACAATTAAAATAATGGAATCTTTAGGAATTGATTAAATATGCAGACATTAAACCAAGGATTCGTTAGAGAATAGCATAATACATCGACACTATTATAAACGATGTTATTCTCAAAGAAGTATTTTTTTCTTTCAAGTTTATTGACATGAATATTTCCCTTCGATGGAAGAAATTTCAGAGAGAGAAAAATATTGAAATTCTCATTCCCTTGCTTTATACAAAAATAAGAAAAGGTTTTATGAAAAACTTGCACCCAAAAATATTTTTCGGCAGGTATACAATATAATACAATACATTATTATATATGTTTATATAAACTATAAAAACGTATTTTTTTTCCGATTTACTCTACACACTTCCCCGAAACCAGTCTCTCCAATCTTTTATTGGGCAAGTGCTTTAAAATGTTCAGTCAATCATCAATCATTTCAATTTTTTTTATTCTATCTAACCACACCCATTCGGTTTTCATCTTATAACATGTGACATTCATTGTTGGGAAGATGCGTCCTCATGAATTACTACACTTGCATACAAGAAAGTAATAAAATATTCATTGAATTAAATCCACAATTCTGAAATATTTGAACTGAATTGAACCAATTCTGTCGATTTAGTATTTTCTTAATATCCCATGTCCTCCCTCCTCCCTAGAAAACTATTACATTGTATTAAACAGATTGGCATAAGTTCAATCATTCATGAGGTGCAATTCTCCATTCACACTTTGTTCTTCCATATTTTGACAACTGTTAATGACAAATTTTCAATTTTCGATTCGAATAATGAATAATCAAATGGTCGATTTCATCTATATCTCAGAGTATTGAATCTAGTAAATAATATGTTATAGGAAGAAATGCATAGAAGCATTAATGATTAAACCGCACACTTACCAAGATTGGTTTGTTAGTTCTTGCATTTAATCAACTAACTCAATAGATCGTGTTACGCGATGTTTAACGGAAATTCGACTCGGTACTCAAGAACTTAACAAACACTGTTTAACGATCACATGAGCTGCATAAATAAAATGTAAAAAAGATGGATAAATACTGTATTCATACGCGATATTTACATACATTGGAATCAAATATTCGGAATTACACAAAAAATAGTACAAAGCGGCATGTACATAAAAGAACAAAACATTTATTATAGTAGGAGACCAATTTCTTTTATTTCATTGTTATTGTTTATATATATGTATATAAGTTATTAAGAATGAATAGTTACAATTTTAATTTATTTTATTATTATAAATTTTTTTCTCTGTTGGAAGTTTTTTTTTATACATTTTTTCTTTCACAGTCAATTATGATTCTGCACAGATATATTTAAATTTGTACAATTGTTTTTAATTTGAGACTTGTCTATTTGGTATAGCATGTAATTTTGTGAATTGTAGCAAATTATACAAGAAATAAATAAATTGTTTAAAATTATATTGTACATACATTGGAACTTTAAAGTAAAGTTTAAAAAATCACTATTTTTTAGTATATTTAACTAATTTAATTTCATATATTTTAACTAGAGAGACGGGGAATGGAAACTCTTATCTCGCCTTGTTCAGCCTTCATTTATATTCAAATTAATTTACTGATGAAATGTAATAATGTTTTATAATTTTATTGATGCAGAAATTAATTTTAGGTACCCCTTCAAATATCAAATAAGTTGCCTTACGTCAACGCAAAAAATGTATAACACGCAAAGGAAGATGCATGTGTATATGACCTTGTTTATCTATACCTTTTTGTACAAGAGACCTACAAAATCATGAAGGCATTTAATTTTTATTTGCCTTTTTGTAATACCTCTACACAAAATATTAGGAGTGGGGTTCCACTCCAAAAGTCCCAGGTTCAAATCCCCTGTGGGAGATAAATTATTTAATCTGCTAACAGACATGGATGGACCTTGTGGGATCTGGAGACCCACTTAAGGAAGACCCAGCTTCTAAAAAGCGGGTGCCCTTAATAAGGAGAAGACCAGGCGGTTCAGCGTGATCTCGGGCAAATTACCCCCCGACACACGTCTCTAAAATGTACTGAGCTCAAGACTTTTCATGGGTATTGCCGTTTTTTTAGACACAAAATATATAATAAGGGCAAACAGTGTGAGTATTGTGATCGCGAAAATTCTTTAATTAATTCGAGTTTTCTCAGAAGTATTATTAGATATAATAATCCCCTTTGTCCCAACTTTGAGTGGATGAAAACGAATTTCCTTAAAAAAGACTATTAATACAGATGTATTATACTAAACATACTTCATTTACAGCTATAGAAGTACAGATATAGAGTCAATTATTTTAAGAATACATAGAAGAAGGGTAATGCAATTAAGTAACAGAAAGTGCCGAATCCATAAATCTAGATGATTCTTGTGGCTATAACTTCTAAATTTATATCTATTAGGTACATAATGTTAACATAAATAATGTCTACACTTCAATGGTTTTACCAAACTATTAAGGTACTTGGATTATTTTTGCGATCTTCTCTCCCTCCAAATATTCGTCAAAGATCTCTTAAGATTTCGCGCCACGAGCGGAAAATTCTTGGATTAAATAAGGATCATCTAGAATTATTCGTCTACGAAGATGAAAATAACAGAGTAATTACTATCATAATATTGGATTAACATTATTTAAAGATAGATTTGAATCGGAAAGCTATTTAACGTCTCTAGGATGACGGTAGGGCTAAGTTACCTTAGGGTTTCAAGAATTCTCATTACGATCTAAAGGAGCTTTAAGATCTGACTTGCAAATCCATGCCTTTGTTCGGATGTCCCGGCACCTTAATGAGATGTAATAGTCCGTTCAAACTATCCCTTATCCATTAACCTAGAATATGGGATAGCTTTGATAACCACTTCTGCCAAATACCACTTTTTATGTTAAAGATCTACATTAATTCAAAACACAAGTTTCATAATAATAATACTCTAGAATATTGTAAGCCAAATCATTGATTTCCAATAAATATTTGCTTACTATAGGTCGTTTCTAATAAAATGTCCGTTTTTATTATTTCATAGTTCAAAGTGCAACACTCATAACCAATTGAAACAAAAACTTATCCGAAAACAATCTGTATTGATTAATCTGAAGGGAGTTATACTCTTACATGACAACGCTATACAGAGAGGAAACTAAACGAGCAGGGTTACAAAGTCACCTCACACCCACCTGATATCGTTATACGTATCTCCATCCGCTCAGAAATATGGACAACTTTCTAAAGAGTAAAATGTTTGACAATGATTTTTCAAAAACGCATTTTCAGACTTTATTTGAACACCTTATGTTAGTTATTGGACCTTTCGATGAGAGCTCCGAAATGGATAGGGAAAATAAATTTCTGATTCAATTATACCAGATCGCAAGTAATGCAAAGATTGTAACCTTTTATTAAACAAATAACATAAATCGGTTTTATAAATTAAATAACTAATACTTTTGATAATATAAAATAACTGATTAATTTAAAGAACAATTTAATTTTTTTTATAATGAGAAAATGAAGTTACTAATATTAACTAAATTATAAACAACTAATTAATAACAAAAAGAAACAATTATTATTTAATCTTACCATGAGAAATTGAGCTCTGTTAAATTACAATTAAATGAAATGTTCAAATAAAATCTATTACAAAATAATGAATGTTTATCTGGTTTTCTAGTTGAAATGATATAATAAAAACTCTTATCTGCGCGTGGAAGTAGATTCCAGTAGATGGTAGATTCTCGGCAGAGCGAGCTGGATGTTGAGATGACAGAGGATTTTCGTCGGCAGGGCGAGCGAAGATGTTGAGATGATCGGCAGGGTCAATTCGAATTGATGACAAAGTTTAAGCTAATTACACCTCCAGGTGGGCAGCAAATTAGTATCTTTTTCAACTTAACAAAAAACAACTCTGACCTATAGCTTGCGATGTACACGTCAAGAAGCTCGTGCCAACACCCTCGCTCGCTTGTTTTTCTATCTTCTTTTGTAACACGTTTTCAAACTTATTACAAATATTGCACTTATTACTAAACAAATAAAATTACCTTTAAAGTTAAACTATTCTTAACAACTATGAAATAAACGTTTAAATTATTATGTTAAATAAAAAAGGGGAAAAATAAATGTTCTTTCTTTTACAAAAAAATGATTTAATTTTTTATGATTAAAACTAATAATTCATTATAAGGTTACTAATTTATCTGGCCTTAACATTTCCTAAGATTTTATTTTTGTCCTCCATCCGGACCGTTGTACATTCACGTCTCTGCAAAGAATTAAGTTTAATGGTAGACCGTTACTTAACTTTGCTTTGCATTTATAGAGAATTCAAAGACGCATTGGATTTGTATATGTGGTGTTATGCAATTGTTTAATTACTTCAGTAATGATAAAAAAGGTAATAAACATACAAGGGAATCAAACGGTGTATATGTTTTATGTTTTCCTCGTTACTCCACCAACCTCGTTACTCTCACAACCTAGCAGTCTTAGTAATTTTCGCATCATTTTGATTTCCCATTGATGAGTTCTATGAATTTTTTTGAAAAATAAACTAAAAGCAATATCCACTCATATAGAAAGCTATAATAGAGAAACAGATCAATTGACAATAGAAATAAAGGTTTCATTAAACAGTTTCAGTTAAATAAGCACTTTTATACCATCTTAATAAAATGCAATGCCATTGTATCTATTTATTGCCATAATTGATCATTATAACCCATTAGCATACCAAATAACATTTTGAGCTATCAAGGAACAAGGACACGATTAGCAAGTATATTATCATTAATACAAAAAAATAAAGAAGTCTGGAAAGATATTATCGCACAATTCGATACCAGCGTCTATTTTACACACATTAAACATTATAAGGTATTTATTTTTAATTTCTGTTGTTTTATTAAACCAAGGTTAAAGATAACTATGCCCTAGACTAATATTAAAGGTATTTTTATGCTTTTATTAGAACGCTAACTGCATTATTATTCAAAGGGAAAGGTCTGTACAAATAGATCTCTTATAAAATGTTAGGGAAAACTGAGACAAAGACAAATACACCCGAGATTGTTTATTGATTACAGTTAGGAAAATCATTTTCCTTTGTTGGATAAAAATAGCTAACACAAAAACTGATCCAAGTCTACTTCATAATTCTAACTCAACTCCAGGGTTTAATAAATAAACGCAAAATAGTAAAATCCTGACTCAGATACGCAATTAAATCCAGAAACCAAAATCGCTACCATAATTTTTATTGAAAATCACACACTCATACCTAATAATATACTTGAGTTAAGATTTATACTTTGCTCACAATACAGAGTTATCATATCTGCTGATTGTCGAAAGATACGATATAGCTCCGCATTCATTGGCGCCATATCCATTAAAACTGGGATTTTTCAAAACATTTTCTTTATTGATATTTATACCTGTATTATAATAGTACAACAAATAAATAGAATGAATGATACACAATTACATGAAATATAGGCAAGTAAAGAAACTGCCAGTAACTTAAATAAAAATAAAATCTCAAAGAAAAATTTAGCGTAGAATGTCATGAGTTAGCTAGGTTTGAAACTAGGAGTTTGCGTGACAGTAAAGTTTCTCATGAAAGGACTAATATCTAGTTCGTGTCAAATCATCAACAAATGGGATATTAAGATCATTACGGATGACTTTATTCCTAACGGGTAAGGAGCATTGAGGGTTTTACGAGGGATTTTGGATTGTAAGGGTTGGATGCGAGAGAAATTCGATGAATTAGTGGAACCACGAATCCCTACAGCGCAAGTACAAATAAATCTTATAATAATCCTGTAGATGAGTCTTTTTTAATTAATCGAGAGCTTACAGAATTTGTCTAGTAAATACTGAAGTAGCATGAAGTTGGTTGTCTTTTTAGTCTACTATGATAATAGGACTCCAAGAAAAACGTTTGCCAAGATCTAATCCTAAGTATTGGCTTCGTCCTAGAGGAATCAGTGAGATATTATTTAAGGATACTAGAGCGGAAAAGTCATTGGTTTCCATCTAAGGATAAAGGTGATTTGACGAGATGTGCGGGAATTTATTTTTAACTTTCAGTTTTGACACCATTCTTCAAAGTCAGTGATATGGGATTGAAGATTATGAGATGCAATAACTGGATTATTGTTGGCTGATAATCAGCATACGTGGTAAGGACAGTATTAGGCGGGGTTGGGATGTCTGCTGTATAAACTATGTAGAGGCTGAGGATACTGCCTTGAGGAACGCCATGAAATTGTGAAAAGAGGGATGAATATACACCATTATGGTTTACTTTGAATGACCGATACTTTGAATGATATAGTTAGTGAGAGAGGATTGGTTAATGATGGTAGGAATTTACGGAGTTTGTAAAGCAACCTTGTCGTTTCGGTCAAAAATTAGAATTTTCTTCATCAGCCATGATTATTTAGCAGATTGCATAAGCTAGTTTTAAAATTACGATACTGTGAAATGTTGAACGGTGTTATTGCATTATAAGCAATAATGTATTTTGTACATAATGTTTTATGTAGTACCTCATTATGATATTAGAGTTCTTTTGTTACACGCCATATCTTCATTAAAGACCATTCATTGAGGCCGTGTCGAAAATTAGCCCTAAATAAGTCGAAAGAAGACAGGACCGTGATTAGATTGTGCTTTTAGGAGAGTCGTTTCGGAAGACGATGCTTACGTAACTGGCGCCTCTTCGTCGCGAAACCTATCCACCCTCTTTCATTTTTCCCCCTCCCCACTTAAATCACATCTCCTCCTTGTAATCTTGGTCAGGGTGACAAATGGTTTTAGCAACAATACCGAGTTGTTACAAAATTCAGTAATTAAATTTGGTTATATATGAAATGCATCATGCTGTAAATTCTCTTACAAATAAAATAATAATTGGGAGGAGAGAAGCTTCTACGAATCACATACTTGAGATATCTAGATCATTATTAATCTATACATATTATAAAACAAAGTCCTCGGCCGCGTTTCTTCGCGGTAAACTCAATAACTACTGGATGGATTTTCATGCGGTTTTCACCAATATAAAGAGTGATTCACAAGGAATTTTACCCACATAAAATGATCTCTCTAGACTATAAATATAAATGAAATATTAATTATATTTATGTTTATTTCACTTATTTATTGCTTATTTATTCGCGATATTCAATGTATTTCTTTAATTTATGTTTTCTTTGTACTTTTTTAAATTGGTTTATTTAACTACATATGTTACGATATCCGTACAAATTTACTGATATAAATTAATTAATTATAAATTTGAGGAAATATTATTTTAAAACATTTCTAGAAAATGTTAGAAATCGCTTAAATAGAGGTTTTTGTTCCAAAAAATAAATAAAATAAGAAATATAAGGCCAACAATCCAAGAAGTTATTTCTGGTTTGTTAAGGTGGAAGAAGGGTCGAGGTATCTAGCATCAGGGGCGATATGTAACCAAATAGGATCCCTCACATCCTCGACATTTGCGATAACACAAAGGGAAAGAGCAAAGTAACTGGAAATGCCTGGAATAACAGGTAGAAGAATATCATTTAAAAAAAGAACGCGTTTCTTTTTATTTTTATATTAAAAAAATAACTGCTGACTAACTTATTAATCAGTATAAAATGTATATCTTTAGCTCAACAGATTAACGGATAAAATAGAAACATTATGCATAATAGTTGACAAATAATTATGCTTAAGGATTTTATAATTAAAGTATTTAGGAATTAAAAAGTAAAAACTCTTAAAGTTGTTTTGCTCATATATTTCCATAAGCATTTTCAAAGCTTCTACGAGAAATGTAAAACATTTAAAAAAAAATGATACAATAAAGTTAGTGTTTTAGAGAAAGCAGGTGTTTGAGATCGAATTCTAAAAATGGAAAGGACTTTTGTGGGAAAAATGGGTTGACATTTGTTATCTACAAGAAAAATTGTATCTCCTGGAATGCGAAAATAAAGCATTTTAAAAACGGAATGCCTCTTCGCCAGTGAATGGCTCTCGACGAACTATAGTCTCAAAAATCTAGAAAGAAGAATTCTAAGAAAATCATAGGTGCAATTCAGAATGAAGACAGGTGGAAACTGTGAAGTAACAAAGAAATCTACCAGAAAATTAAAAGAATATCGGGTACTATGCGGAAGAGGAGGCTGGCACGCCTTGGACATCTGTACAGAATGAACAAACAGGATTGACGAAGATAATATTAGACTAAATTTGAAAATAGAATCCCACGACAACGTGGACTCAAGAAGTAAAGAATGGCTTTGAAAAACTGAAAATTACAGAATAGTATATACTAGAAGGAAGTGAATTTGGGAGAATAGTGAAAAATGAACAAGGGTGGACGAAGCTGGACATAGGATCGAAGAATACGTGCCTGAGAACGCATGAAAGAATACTGGAGACAGAGACTCCTATCTTCTGTTATGTGATCCGAAGTGTTCAATACGAAAAAAAAAAATTAGTTGTTGGTTATAAGAAGAAGAATCATAAAAAGTTGAATGTATCGACTAAATGTAGCTTCCTGCATACTTGATTTCTGATTATACCGAATAGTAATTTTTTTTGTTTTCTTGGGCATAGATTTCTTCTTAGGAAGTTGTTAGTTCTACAAGTTCAAGTACAATGATAGTGAAGGTTTATTAATTTTTTTAAATTTTATATTGATCCATTGACACAATGTTTATAATGACATTAAGAGATAACCGGAAAAACCGACAAAAACTAAAAAAAAAATAATCTAAGAAATATTTAGAGCTTGAGTTTCATAAAACAAATATTGCATAGTCAGTCAGGCGTCCTAAAGAAATATGAAAATAAAATCTTAATGGCCCAAAGCTTTGGGAACGGTACACAAAAGGTAGACGAGATAAAACGACGAGATGCTACATTTAGCAAGGAATTCAAATTGGTCCGACTCCCTCTTGCATCATCATTTTCTTCCGTTTCGTTAGTCATTCAGAATTTATTTGAATAAAAAGGATCGTAACGCAGCATTTCAAAGTAATGGCTTATTTAAATGAGCAGTTTACGTTTCCATTCAGCAGACAACAAAAAACAAAAAAACGATAATCCAACTGTAATATACTTAAGAACCTTCTAAGTATTGAAGATTATACATTATACATAAATGCCTTAAAAATTCGACTTATTACCGGAAGCTGGTATTGGAAATGACCTAACCTCCTTAGCTACGTCCAGCCAGAAGCGATCTTGAAGAATATGAACACATCAATGTCTCTTTACAGCCTAGATAGACTCTTTACAGTCTCCTTCAATCCCCAGTCCAAGACCATAAAACAAAATCTCGCCTTTCCGATCTCTACACTCGTTCCCACAGAACCAAAGCATTCGAGCGTTCCTTTCTCGCCCGCTCCACCACTGTTTAGACCTCAACCCAATCATCGGTCATATTCCTTCATTATCTTCATTTAAATCCTTGCTTTTCCAACATCTCCTGGCTTTCTAAAGATGCGCTCTAAGTAGGTTAGTAAAATGAAAGGTATTGAATAATTCATTTTGTTATTAAGCCGTTTTAATTTTGTTTTTAAGAAGATATACATCATGTAAAGAAATTATTGCATGCTAGCTCATGCACTTAACAGTTTTTATTAATTTATCTATTTTCTTCAATTACTTAATATTTTGTCGGGATACGTACTTTTTATTTACTTTTCTTTTGTGTCTACTTTTTAAACACTTGAATTGTATTATGTAACCTTCTGGCCAGATATATATTATGTTTGTTTTTCTGTTCATGTTTTTTATTCTAAAGGGACTTAGCCCCAGAATAAAGTTACTTTTCTATTCTAAATGTCTCATATTTTTTCTTTTGTCTCATGTTTCTTTCTCGAAATCAAGGCGAGAGTTCATCTTAATCAAATTCCATATGACTCCTACAGCTGTCTGTTTACACTGCCTCGACTCCGATTTACATGTTAGAAATGATTGTGACAAGGTCTTCAAAAGATTGGTGTTGAAAAAAGTCCCTATGTGTCTATATGTGTTTGTTATATCAAGGTATCACTCCGGACGATTCTACTGTAAACTATATCACAGATAAATCTTTTTGACCATTCGTGAATTGTATACAACTTTGCACAGCTTAAGTCTGTTGGTCCAACATGTAACAATTCAGTTCTTGATTCTTCCTGTTGTCAGAAAATTAATCTTAAATCCATTTTCGAAATTCCTTCTAGAGTATGTAACGTAATCATGGATCCTGAGATGTCAGCCTTGTCCGAAATACAGAGTCTGAAGAACTCTCATTCTTTCTTGATCTTCTGACTGTTTCTTTCTCAAACCCGAGCCGGAAATTCATCTTAATATTTTCCTTTCAAATACCAAAAGTTCAACCAAAACAGCATCAGCTGAAGTTCAGGCCAACGATTCTGATTTACATGTAAGAAGGCTCGATGCCGATGCCAGCAATCTCTGCCTAAAAACTTTCATCCATGGACCACTCACCTAAAACCAAACCCGCTAGACCACTCTTAACGCAAACCTCAAGCCTAGGCCTACCCCTCAGAAGTTTGAAAACGCTTATAATCTTTTTAGAAATTCTTTCGTAACGGACCCCAACAACTTTTATAGCACATCTTAATCTTCGCGACACTATTACTTCAATAATATTAATCGGGTATCTTCTTAAGCTAGTGGAAAAAATCCAACAAAAAGCCCTTAAGTCTCCAAACTAAAACAGAAATTGAAAATATCTGTCCTTTTTGTTAAGTTTCTGTTTTAGTCTGGAGACTTAAGGGCTTTTTGTTGGAATTTTTCCACTAGCATAACATTTATTTAAGGTCTCTTTTTCCCTTTTCATATTTATATATCTTCTTCTTATATCAATATTAATGGTTTGTGTCAATATTAATATCAATAAAATTTACTTCTCATTTCAATATGTCAATTAAATAAACTGTCTTGTGAATACCCTTTCCGTATCCCGATTATTCGTATAATCTCAATTCAAAAGTAAGCTGTGGAAGTAATATTGAACAAAAACGTCATTTTCCTCTATTGACTTGGAGTGAATTTGATGAAAATATCTAGAGAATTTCAGAATTTCCGTGACTCTAACCATTGGAGGTTGATAACTCACCCCAGAGGAACACTTTGACGGAGAAGAAGCAGCAATAATCGATAGTCCTCCAAGTTGAGGTGGCCTAGCTCGGTGACTAGGCACATTATCAACAGCAGGCTTCACAAGGGAATTTTAGGGCCCTAAAAACAGTCTTACAAAATTATAGCTACGATCTATTATATAATGTTATTTTATATAATAATATTCATTTTATTTCAAATACTGAATAAAATTGAAATGTAATAAACAAACAAATAAGTAGGACTCTATTTCGCCTTCATATCTAGTATCAAATGCTAGTAAGAAAAACTAAATCGTTGTAAGTTCCAGTAATAGTAACTCATAGCATCGTTAGTCATATACAAATATTAATAATTTTATTTAAACATTCTTATTTTGAAGAGAAAAGATTTGTCCTGGCCGGGATTCGAACCCGGGTTTTCTGCAATTCTAGCGCGATACTTTACCAACTAAGCTACCAGGCTCGTAACCAAGCACCGATCCTATATCCTGACCAGCACAAATCTTTTCTCTTCAAAATAAAAATATTTAAAAATCTAAATAAAATAAAAAAATTATAAATATAAAATTGACGTACGTTAACCAGATCTTAATTAAAGTAATGTACAATGAACATTCTTCCCCATATATACATCGCAAAAATTGCGAGTACTGGAGATATAGGATATGTGAAAAAAATGGATTTGTCTGGCCTGGTAGCTTAGTTGGTAGAGTACAGCACAAGAGTTGCGGAGGATCCGGGTTCGAATTCTTTCCTCTTCAAAATAAAAATATTTAAATAATCACAATGAAATATATATTTTTTAAATTATAATAATTATATTGTTCAAAATATGCATATTTTATTACCACTAAGAGGCGTTATTTTATTTATTTGTTTATTTTTTTTAATATCGCAATTTTAACTATAGTGGTTGGTATTTTTTCAGAGGGTTGAGGGAGAGTGTTAAATATATACGGGTATAGGCGAACTTCAAAAGCTTTTTCCGCAACAGACCTTTTTTTCTATCACTGTTCGTTCAACTGAAATAAATTTATTTGTATGAATTTAACCCTAAACATTTTCCTTCTTCATTCCGTTCAAATACTGAAATATGTTTAATGAAACTCAATATAGCGTTTTGTTTAGAGTGTGAGGGAAGGTAGGAGATGTAAAAAATCCTTTAAAGATATTTTGGAGATAAATTAGTTATGCTGAAATTTAAATAATTATTTTTTGTCGGTTGGCTCTGAATGCAATCAATAGCACAACACAAAGCCTCGGCCTAATAAGACAATCGCCTATTCATGTAAATATTATTATAATTATCGGGGATAGAGAAACCTTCCTCACCTCCTTCCTTGATCTTACATATTCATATTAGTATTGACCGCCAACCTGCCGACCTGATCAGTCGCAACTTGCTCTGTATCAACCAAGTTTGTAACTTAATTATTAACAGTTTAGTGACTTGGATACGCACTCCAAGTCACTCTCGGCTCAACCATTTCTCAGGAATAAAGCACTAAATTAGTCCTTGCGGATAGGCAATATAATATAAGTATCAGTTTTTGAGATAGTATAGCTGCTTTTAAGGATTTAAGGGGAAAAAAAATATAAAAATATTTCTGAATGCTTTGAAAATAAACCGAAACGGGATATGATAAATAACACTAAGTCAAAATGATCTTACAACTAAGATAAACTGTCTACACCCACGTAAGTTGTTAGGTCGAATATAATCCAAAATGAGTTTCTTGTATTTAGGGAAGAGAAATCGATGTTATTTTAAGTATTGGCTTGAAGAGGAAGGAGTTATTGCTTATATCACATGTCCATTTGAAGTAAAAAATTACGAAAATCATACGATTTCGATTTCCTCAATACAATCAACTCTATATGGACAAAATTCTGCATAGATATTTCATAACACACACACACACACATATATATATATATTTCCTTTTGATTATTTACATTTTTTTTTTTTTTCTCCAAGACATAATCTTTTCTCTTCAATATATATATATACTATTAACGTCCGGTATACCTCGACCAAAAGAACTGTGATGATATATGATACCCTATAACGATTTTTATAGAAAATAGTAGAGAGTAGTCACGATTTTTTAAAATTTTTATTGAGCCCCTTGGCTTTTATTAATTTTTGATAATAACATCTTATGATATATGGGATATATGATACTGCAGCAGGCGCATTTTAAGGGAGGATTGTGGATAGGATTTTCTGGTTTTCAGTTGCATGGTAGGAGTGGGGGTCTAGTGACGGGGCTCTAGTTCTACGGGGGACTAGTTCTTTCTGATTGGAGTTGTAGTCACGATATAAAATATAATTTATTTTAGAGTAGGTTAAGGATAATTTTGGTCGTCTGTTATTGTTTGATTCTAAATTGATATGGATGGTTTCTGAAAGGATTTGTTTGCCATAGTTGGGGAATGTCGCGAGGATTGAAGTATTTTCAAATTCGAAACTGTGGTTCAAAGATAAGGCATGTTCGGGTTACGATTTTTGATTTATTAATAATGAACTTTTGATTCATATACCAAGCAAAAAATATATATTTCTCTCTCCCAAAATCATATGACAGTCCTTTATAGAACCGTGACTTTTCAATTAGACGGATTTTTTTAGAATTGGCACAGTCGTCGAAATCGCCAGAACACGAAATTACCATTTACAAGTCTGTTTAAAAATGCCCGTAGATTTGAAGTCTTATTTTGACCATTTAAAAAGATATAAGGAAAAAATAGTATCATCATACCAACGATATAAAATAAATTTTTAATTCATTTAATATAAGTATTTAGAAATAATATACCAAAGTTAAAGGTCTGGACTTTCTGTATCAGTGAGTTTTAGAGGATTTTGTAAGTTAGAAAAACAACTTGCCAGTAAACTTGCTCAAATGTTCTAATCGAATTTCTCTCCTGACCTCGATTCTGATTTTACCTAGAATCCATCCTCTACTATAGTCGTCAGGAGTACGATCGGAAAACGGGGATAAGACTTAATTCAGAATATTCTTCAAGTTTTAACAAGGGCTCAGCCTGTTGCTTGCTTCCGTTTACTAGCCGGCCAAGATTTCCTACCGAGACAGCTTGTCGAACAGGCTTATCAGTAAACCCTGAGTTCCCCTCACACTTCAGTGGTGGATAACAACTTGACTCTCGTCCTATAAAATGAGCAAAATACAATTTGCTTCGAGAGCACGAAGAACTTGAAGGCCAAATCATCAAAGAAAGATAAATAAAAGCTAGGAGTTCATGAGAATCCTACCTAAAATAATGTCGCATGGTAGAGGAGGTCGTCTACCCACATTCAGTTTAGTTTTTATTCCAAAAAAAAAAAAACTTTACCACTACAATTCAGGAAGGGTCTTGGGCTCAGTACATGCCAGAGATGTTTTCATGTCATATTGTACATATTAGCACATTTACTTGTTATAACAGCATTATAGTTGTAAATATCAATAAATTAAAATTTAAAAAAATAAAAAATTAGATCTTCATAAATTAAATAAAAAATCGAGATATTAATTTTTTTTTAAACCCAAAAAATTACTTCGCAAATTCTTCCCTGAAAATGATAAGAATTCAGGTAAAATAAAAGTTATCGAACTCTCCAAATGTTGAATAGAGACCGGGGTGAATCGGTGTTTGACCAAGGGCCTTAAGATAAGTACTTGAATTGGAAGAAACAGCAAACCCTGAGTAATTATTATTTTACGCAACTAAAAGTCACTTAGTCCGAGACCTAACATAATTTAGGAAGTAGTGTACTTTTGCTATTATAAAGAAGCGTTTTAATGCAGTTGTAAAGGTATTACTAATTTAAAGAATAAATTACCAAAAAAAATAATTACAAATATTGCCAAATTTAAATTCAATGAGTATACTATAACTTATAGTGGAGCGGGATAGCTCATTGGAAAGAGTGCAGAGTGTTAAATTATTTAAACTGCCAACAGCCGTGAATGGACCCTCTGGGGTCTTCCCACCTTCCTGTGTCTCACCTAGCCTATATAAAGTGAGTACCCTTAATAGGCAGAGATCTGGCGGTTAAGTATGACCTCAGGCAGATTTCATTCCTTACAACCGTTATCCAAGAAACACCACAGTTTTGCACTACTACAACACTACAGTTCTACCATGTACTGAACCCAAGACTCTTCAGGGGTTATAATTGTGCGATTTTTTCTATAATAAAATTATTAAAGAAGTCTCAATGAAAACATGTAAAAAACATTTCAATCAATTAAGAATGTGAACCAGAACTTTAGTTTAGTCTTGGTCTTTTGACCATTGTCCTTTCCGACGACGTAAATAGGGGTTTAAGGAGAGTGACAAATCGTTCAAGATCAATGGATTATGAGTATTATTATCGGAAGTAACAGAAGCACGAGGAGGCTACATATGTCCATCGGAAGAAGACCGTCAAACCAATGGGTGGTTATTAACATACTGGAAAACAACAACGCATCTCCCGACGGATAAACACAAGGTTGGGTTAGCAGTCCGACTACCGGTCTCTGTGAATTGCCTCCAACAAGAGGACGGGCCTCATATATCCGAGGGGCAGTGGGCTGCTTGAGGAATCCTGAGACCAGCGTTCGAATTCACAACCTTAGGGTTTGTAACCAGGTGCTCTTTTGCAAGCGTGTTAACCGCTTGGCCACCCCGATCGAAAAAATATACATACATAGGGCGTCCGTTAAACTTAGACAACACATGTACAGAAAGAAAACTAAACCTTTTAGATAAAACTAAACGACACTAAATCCCCCCTGAGTATTTAGTGTAGGCCATTAAAAACCTTTCAATGAGATATCTGGAATACATAGTGACATCACAAAATAACCAACGAAACCTGGAGATAAAGTACCCAGAAAAGCTCAATTTGCAGGGAAATAGGGACAGATACCACGATAACAAAAGAAAGAATGTAGCTTGATTGAAACAGAAAATGTTTGCAGGTGATGAGAAAGATCTCAGGCACTTGATGATGACGGATGGATTGATGATGATTTATCTATTTTATATTACAAAATTAAAATACTAATGAAGCTTGTGATACTTAATTGCTATATTATTCACAGCCACCACACTGTTTTAGGTGAGCTTACTGGTGGTTAGGAGAGTAGTGATGAAATAATTGACAATTTGTTTCAAAACAGATGGTAATTTTAGAAGTGTTAATAAGTCGGTAGAACAAGATATAACTGATGGAGTAGTGGATTATTGAAGAGCCATGTTAATTTGCTTTACAAATTGTTTGTAGTTAGGAACGAAGAACATAAAAAAAACAATTAAACAACAATTAGTGTGAAGTCTATTCTCAGGTAACTGTTAACTATAAAACGATAACTATTTCTTATTACAGGAACGGTTGGATAGCACATTTGTGCACAACGGCGTCTGTGAACGTTCGAAAGACAAATCCTAAAATTCAATGATTATCATTTGCTAAAAAAAATACAGATTTGATAAATTACTGAAAAAAACAATGTTAGAACTTTATGTTAGAATAAATCAATTATGTAATCTTGGGATACTCCGACCTGGTTTCGAGAGGAAAAGAGAGGCGACAAAGTAGACCAAACTGGACGTCTATAAATCGACCTTTATATAATATAATCTTCGGAATCGTAGACCCTGACCTCAAAGCACGGGAGTCAAATACAAATTATAGTAATCCAAAAAGTAGAAACGAAAACTCCGAGAGACAGGATTTGCGGATAGAGGAGAGATAGGATCGAAGATACGGGGTAATTTGGATATTAAACCAGCTGAGACTATCCTAGATGAACACTAACTAAGTTGGTTCGGAAACTTCCTTTAGGTGGAACCAGAGAGAATCGTCAGAAAGACTTACGATACCCGTACGGAAGGATAAAGGCCCAGAGGAAGGCATCGCATCTCCTGGAGAACCGAAGGAGAGAATTGACTCAAGAAAGAGAGACTTGGTCCAGGCTCCATAAGCAGGATCCTCACATTACAAAGCGGTTGAAGAGGGAAGGTTTATGATGAATATGTATTCTTTCTATACTTATCAATTTGGTAAATCAAATTTCGAAGATTCCAAATACACCTACTTCCAATATCCCATCAGGTTTAAAACATTATTTTATTTCAAACGATTTATTAATTTATATATTTAATCTTAACATACTAAAGAGTAGTAAATCATCTAGTCATAACTCCCAAATTATTAAAATATTGCTGATGATTGCCTGAATCAGCCGAAACTTGAAATAATGAAGGAGATGAATAATTTTAAAACAATATTATTCAATTGCTCTAACATAAATCATGCTATTCAAATTACGGATTAAGTTATTCCTATCCATTAAAATACCATTATCGACCATAAAACTGTTTACATCAAATATTTAATAACCGATGCCGTTAAGTGAAGGT
Organism: Troilus luridus; assembly: GCA_964056705.1. Classification (NCBI taxonomy): domain Eukaryota; kingdom Metazoa; phylum Arthropoda; class Insecta; order Hemiptera; family Pentatomidae; genus Troilus; species Troilus luridus. The sequence continues at coordinate 19,156,878 of OZ057415.1, read as the reverse complement.
ATTAAATATTAACTAGAAAATTAGGTAACCGAGTTTGGGAAGAATTTGAAAGGTATTTTGCCGAAGCGTTAATTAAAACTCCATTTTAAAGTAAATTACTTGCATAAAGGTAACTCCTTCCTTGACTTATTAAATTTCCTCGCCAATTTATGATAATTTGATGGCGGTGAAAGACATTTAACATAATTCGCTCAACGGTTTTAAGAAATATTAAATTGAGCAGCAATTGTGTGCGAGCATCCGTATTTCAGAAAAATGGAATACGTTATTCAGATGTCTTTTTTATTTTTTTTGTTTTCAACAAATGTATCAGAGCTACAAAATCCAGAGGAAATAAAGATATTGGATTGTAACAGATGAAAACAGTCGATCCATGTTGAAATTGGAATAGAGATTATATGAAAGGCAGATTCGTAGTTCTAATATTTTTTGTAAATATATGTTTTGTTGAGAACCATATACATTCACATTCACATGTATTCATCAGAATACATTCACTCGATTTTTTAAAGATATTAACAAACCGAGAAAAACAATTCTTTTTAATGATTCGGAAAATGCGTTCATAGAACCTGTCAATTTTATTTACCAACGTATACTAAATATTTAATATTTATGATTTAAACATATGGCTGAAATTCAAAACATTATCTATACATAATTTTCTCAAATTGATGTGCATTTTCTACAAATAATGTCAACAAACATTGATTTTAGAAAACGAATAATAACATCAAAATAAATTAGATCAAATTATTACAAACGATTTGAATAAAGTAATAAAAAAATCAATTAAATGAGTAAAAATAATCATGAAGTGGACATTTTTAAAAGTTTTCTATGTTCAAAACACAATGCACCTTTGGCTTCCTAGAAAAAATATATTAAAATTTATAAATAGGACACGCCGGGGACAACCGTAAAGAACTCTCGATAAATCTTCCTTATCATCATCAGAAGCCATTCTAAAAACTAGAGAGAGCAGCTGAAAGAGCTGCATGCTGGGCGATCAGAAAAAAAAAAAAGGTGCCAACTTCGCAGGGTAGACTATGCTTTACTTTTCTGGAGGAAATTGGTCCCGAATCATCGGATTCGTTTTATAATAATTTTTCAATTTGCTAAAACCAAACCTAAACCAATTTTACCTCGGCTAACAATATCGACGCCAAGAAGAAAGTTAGTTTCGGTTTGAGCTGAGACATAAAGTGGTCACACTAGAGCCGCTTGTTTCATAATTTAAATCTGACTGCTTGCTTAGAGGATGAAATAGTCACTGAAGTCGTTATTCCTTGTCTTTTTTTTTAATTTTGTTCGTTAGATACCAGTTTTCTTGGTTAGTTGTGGTAAAGAACTTAAATTGTTTCCTGAAGGGGCAGGATTATTGTATATTGTTATTCGTAGAAATTGTGTTTACCAAAGAGATACAACCAATATTGCAACCAAACAAAGTAAAAATGCTATTTAAAAAAATATTTTTCATAAAATATAATAAAATAAAACAATTCGATCCATCTAATCATTATATCTAATCATATGGATCGATTACGCGACTACAAAACCCCTCATCTCATGATTCAAAAATAGAATAGTCGTGTTGAAACCCTAGTGCTACGTCACAAACAAGGGTTCCGAAATATAATCAGTAGATTCAAAAGTAGAAAAATTCATTTGTGATAATGTATTTGTCCCTTGCGATGGGACAGGAAAATTTCCCTCAGTCTCCTATAAGATCAAGTCAGGCCTTAGCCGGTCGATGGATAAGGTCCTCGGACCAATCAGTAGCTCGACATCAAAAGTTTTCACTCGACCCGGCTCCTTTGTCCGGCCAGCAAGCGAATTCGAAAAAAATAAATTAAAATATCTCGCAGGACATGTCAGAAAAAAATTACAAATAATAACAACTTTTCAATGAGCCAAATAATAACTTTTCATTCTCAGCATAAAAACATTTATGGTTTGTTAACAGATAGAGTCAAAATCTTATTTCCATAAACTACTACCAATAAAGTATTTATAAGTATTTTTTCTTTTGTGATTCACTTTAACTGTCCCTCGCCAAGTCACCTTCATTTTTCGGTTAAAAGAGCTTATTTTCAAAAACTAAATTTGCTGAGTAATCAACATATCTGAGCCATAAATATTATGTGCTCAGATTGCTCGCAACTGATAGGTGGAAAAAGTTCTTCAAGCTGGTGTCACAATTTTGTCCTATTAGTTACTCTTACTTGGTTTTTCAATTTTCCAATCTGTGGTTTAGTATAGATCAACATTATATTAAATTATCCCAGTCACCATTTCTCTTTTGAAATATATAGGGCTACGTACTATTTGAGTTAAGGATATAATTAAAATAAAAAGTTTTCCAATGATTTGTCTAATAAGTTATATCACATTAGTTATTGATCCCGTGGCAATACTGATTCGGTGAAATGGTGTGAAAAGTGCTAGGCCTCACAAAGTTAGTGTAACGCTCCACCTCCATTATAATTTTAAAGCGAACATATGCCTGCAGTTGTATCCTAGTACTTCTAAAAACATGGTACGTTCTTTTTATTTTTTGTCGCATTGTTACCATCGAAATTTTCATTATCCTTGAAGCTAGTCAATTTGTCGTTTGGTGATTAACCTTTGAGTGTACATGTGTGGTTTCCTTACACCCATCCTTAAAACATTTAGGGTGTAATGGAATTTTTTTCAATTAAAAAAGAAATCTCCAAAAATAAGGGTCCGATAGTTACCGTACCAGGTCTAAATTGACATATTTTTTGGAAATGGGCTTTGTATTTGTAACATACACCATGTTTAGTTACATTCTTTGTGACTTAAAGCTGTCTTATCGATATTCCTATGTCCATTTTCTTATCCTACTTGAATTATCCTGAACCTGCATATCTAGACTAAGAGTAATGTAGAAACGTTAATGTGTAGCGAAGACTACATAGCATCCATACGTATGTTAGAGCTACAGTAGATACTAAAAGAAGTAGCAGAAATATATAATTTCATGTAATATTTCAATCTTTGTAACAATATCATGTGAATAAACTAAATTCTTTCACGAAACTACGACATCATTCGTTATCTCTTTTATGCTAATATTATTTTGAACCGTTCTAATGGATAAATAGATAGTGCTATTTGTGCTATCTGTCAACCGCTCAGCATTATAAAAACTTATTTATAGTAGCGAAAGATGGAAAGGGTACTTCATCACTTAAACTTGTTTGTTGAGAGTCGTACCCACCTAATAAATCCGGACGCTCACACCCAGAGTGGAATGGCTTGATAACCTATAGATAGATAACTCGCCCTTTTTGCCCTAGTTGGGCTACGTAAGGGGATTCTAACAAACAACAACAGCCCTCGTTCCGGTTTTTACAGAAATACAAAATAACTGTTTGAGAATGGATGGCTATATAAATGTCGATTAATAAACAATAATACTAACGTTGCTAACCGAATAAACATATTTCGATCGTTTAATTATATTATTCCTTCGTAGGGTCAGTAAATATTTTTCAGCAAACAAACAAGACCTAAACCATTGTGGAAGAAGGGGGTCGTAACAATAATTCGCTAACCTCCTTTCCAAGCGAATTTTCCGATTGTGAATTCAATAAAAAACAGATAGTTTTGATTGGATGGCAACCGGCAAATTCGCTTGGATGGAAGGATAGTGAATTATTGTTACGAGCCCCTTCTTCCACATCTTTTTGTTCATCCGGCCCGGAGGACCAGAATGGATGTGGAAGAAGGGGCTCGTAGCAGTAATTGCTAACCTCCTATCCGAGCGAATTTGCCGGTTGTGAATTCAATAAAAAACAGATAGTTTCGATTGGGTGGCAATATCCCCAAATACATAAAATTAAAGGTAGAATAGAATTCATCAAGTAAATACCCATAATAAAATACAAAAGGAATAAATGGTAAATGTATAATGTATAAATGGAAAACGAGCAATTACAAAAATATCAAAGTGCGCAACTAAACCTAGGAAAAAAAAAAAAATTAAAGCAAAAATTATTTTAAAAAAATGCACTAAGCTAGTATCTACAATTAATTATTTACATAAAAAATAAAATTAACTTATTTACTAAAAGGGATGAGTCTTAAAACAAAAACTATTAATGGTCTGTGAATCAATAAGAAACTGAAAAATGAACTGAGTCCTTGAAAAGATTTAGTTGAGTTGTAGATAGTGATGAGTTGATGCTTCGTTATGTTAATGAGTTTAAAATAACTAAATGTCTCTTACCGGTAAGTCCAAGGTGAGGTGAAAATAAACAAGAGGTTTTACATGGGTGAAGTGTGGCTGCGTAGAAGATGGTAAGAGTGGCGACCAAATCAAAATGTTGAGTAGCAACCTTCTCACACGACAACTGTCTTGAGACTGCTCTTGTTTTGTTTTTTAAACAAAATTTGCCGTACATATTGTCGATACAAATGCATAATATCGAAAGTGAAAATCTCCAATTTTTTGGAGAATGAAAAAAATCTTTCAAGGATCATCCAAAAACAGTTCGTATCGCCTAATGAAGTTTTTTTTTTTTTGTTTAAATGCGTAAAACGTCTGCGGCCCGCAAAAGTAGTTTATTTATGCGTGATTTTGTGTCTTCTAGATAGCTCTATATGAATTTTATTTCAATTATAAATTCCTAATACCATTCGCTATAGATTGAAATCGAAAAATGTGTTTTTTTCAGATTTCGTGTTTTGCATCGACGATATTGCTGCATATATGATAGAAAAATTATCCTCCCTACCAGTATAAACAACATAAGAAAAAATCAATTCAAAATTTATTCTAAAAATTTATCAGCCACGAATAACAAGGAGTAATTTATTCAGGGTACACAGCCATAAACGAAATGAGTGTCTCATGCAAAGACTTTTAGGAAATTGCAATTTGATATCCACTTAGGTATCTTGTTCTCAATATGCCTCATAAAAACATAAGGATGTTTATCTTTTTCACTTCTAAATGAAATATTCGTTCCCGTAGTCTATCATTTTTATATTCCAGCCTTGAAGAACTGCTCTGCTCAGAGTACCAATCAAAAACATTGATACTAAACCCTACATAGATATCGAAATATACGGTACAGAAATTTAAAGCGTTATTACGAATGCTTTAAAAAAAAAATGTTTTACTTTAGGAAGTAATGAACAGTTTAATAATACAATATATCGAATCTAATTAACATTGACAACGACAAGATACTTGGAAATAGGACGAGTTTAACAGATTAACAAAAGAAGATAAAAAAGAAAGAGGACATTGTAAATAAGAGCTGGAATTGACTGATGCTAATGGTGTTTGCAGAAAAGATGGACTTGCTCCTCACATTCCCCTTCCGACATCTGTTGTAATGGCCATCGCACTGGCAAAGAGTCTAGGAATAGAATCTATTTTAGGTAGATTCTGGTAGAAGTATTATACTAAATTATAATCAATTATATAATAAACTATGCTTCAGTATCGATATATTTGTTACTATAATATATATTAATAGACCTACCGTATAGAGAGCAGATTTGAAAATAGGTTCCGTACAGTAGGGTGAATAATAATTATATTAAATTCTTTATTTATTTTGGGATAAGTCCCTTTAGAATAATAATAAAAAAATAAAATATGAACGGTCATGTCTTAGAGTAAAATACAATTACAGTTTATTTATTAATTAACTAAATGAAAATAAATTTTTAATTAGCTACCAATAACGAATTTATAGAAAGGAAAAACTATAAACAAGATACCTAAATGGAAATGGGTAATTCTAAGAAGAGTGTAAAATGGTCAGAGGGTGCAGTCAATAAATCACACAAAGCAAGACAGACTTATTTCATTGGTGCCTACGTTTCAATCTAAGTTTTAGGCCACCTTCAGGACTGAGAGTAAAATTTAAAATAAAAGTTATTTTAGAAATAAAAAGTTCTCTTTTCTTTACATTCTCGACCCTGAAGATGGCCTAAAACTTAGGTCGAAACGTAGGCAAAATGAAATAAGTCCATCTTATTTTGTATAATTTATTGATTGGACCTAACCGTTTTACAGTCTTCTCTAAAGAAGATAGTAATAATTTTGATCAGGGTTGTAGGGTGTACAAAGTACTTTCGAAGTTGGACTTTTTTTTCTATTAGATATTTAGCCAATAATAATAGAATTATATATTTAAAAAATCATTTTACGTATTAACTGATATAATAATCATTAAAATCAGTGTTTATGTAAAGAGCTATACTCAACAGTCGACTGTCTTTGTCGCAGCATGTGGATGCGCAGTGCAAGGTACGCTAATATAATAAAATAGAAACACTTTTTTATACGGCGTTTTCTTCTTTCGTATAATTTAGCCATGATTATGTAAATAAGTATAGTCTTATATAAATAAAATGCGGAAAAAGAACATTTTCGTATGAGAACTAGAAATAACACAAAACTAATTGTTTTCTATTGTTCTTATTTTCAAGGCTGGAAAGGTCTGGTGGTAGTGTAGGGCTTAAGATTAATGAGGGTAAAACAAGGTATATATGTCCCGAGGCTGTAACTAATGACATTACTTTAGTAGGGTACCCCTCCAAACCTGTGAATAAGTTCGTATGCCTTGGGATCCAGTTAGGCGACGACAACGATATGTACCAAGAACAAAATTTAAGGATTTTAAGTTACTTTATTTTCTACTCAAATATATGAGAAGCAAGCTCATTTCCCCTGCGTTCAAAATAAGGATATACAAAACCCTCAAGCGTTTTGAGAAAAGCGATGAACTAAGTCCGCTAAAGTTTGAAAGAAAAGTGCTCAGAACGGTCATCGCACCTATCCGTTGTGGAGAAAACTGGAGACAAAGAACAAATCGAAAGCTAGGAAATCATAGAAAGAAATCGACATGGTCCGGTCTGGACTGGTATGATAGTAATGAAGAAATTCTGAGGAAAATGCTGGACGAGCGAATCCAGAAAAACGTAGAGTAGAAAGACATCTCCTCATCTTATGCCTGTTGGGTGAAGTTTTCGGTGTTGTGAGATCGCTCATGGGAGTCAGGGGCTGGAGAATAGCAGTCAAAACTAGAGAAGACTGGCGTTTGGCGACTCACGAAAGGGTTGTAGCTCCACTTAGATAGATAAGTGTATTCTAGTCATCGACAAATTAAGCATGAAGTGTACTTTTTCGAAATATCTTTAAATGCTTCATATATTTTTATAACAATTATTGTACTCACTCATGGGCCTCTTTTAGCTCAAGTTGCTGTGACTCCATTATCTCCGGAAAACTCAGATTAACTTTTTGGGATCTGTAAAAAAAAAAGTAAAATAAAATAGTTAATAACTCTATAGTCAGTTCACCACTTATCGATATACTTAGTACCATCGATAATATATCTGATGGTTCTTGATTGAAGAAATGTAAACTAAAATATAATACGTTAGTAAAAATTATTTTAAAAAAAAGTCAAATAAATTCCAGAAGGTGTGACTAAGTAGTAGTTTTCATAACTGAAAACTGAACAATCTCCAAAAAAAACTAATTATATTTCTTAAATAGTGAAATAACACCATAAAAACGTTTTTTTGTTTTTTAAAATTTATTTATTGGTATTTACAACTGTATTACAATAATACATCAAGTAAATAGGCTATGTGGTACATAATGACATGTGTTAATGGCAAGTAGAGAAACTACACACTGGTAGTACTCAAATCACTAGTTCAACTAAGATGGTCACGTGGCCATCTTCTTTTCAGACGCCTCGGAGGATTATCGGGAATCGAAGAGGAAGCTTGGCTAGAAACTAGAGGGTTTGAGTGGGAATGAAGTTTGTTATGAAAGGATAGATACCGGGTTCGGGCCAAATCAGCAACAAATGGGACATTAAGGTCGTTATGGATGACTTTATTCTTAACCAAATAAGGAGCGTTGAGGATTTTACGAAGGATTTTGGATTGTAGGGATTGGCTACGAGAGGAATTCGTTGGCTTAGTGGAGCCCCAAAGCTCTACTCCGTAAGTCCAAATAGGTCGTATGATGGTTATGTAGATGAGTCTTTTGTAGTTAATTCGGAGATTAGAGCGTTTGTCTACTAAGTGTTGAAGTAGCCTGAAACGTCGAGCGGTTTCTTGTCTTTTCAGTCTAGTATGAGGATTCCAGGTTAATCGTTTGTCGAGATGCAACCCTAAGTATCGGATCTGTTCTACAGGCACCAGCGGGATATTATTAAAGGATACTGAAGGGCAGGAAGTCATTGGTTTACGACGTAAGGTAAATGTGATTTGATGCGATTTTTGAGAATTTATTTTAATTCTCCAGTTTTGACACCATTCTTCAAGATCAGTGATATGGGATTGGAGGCTTTGGGATGCAATAACTGGATTGGTGTTGACTGATAATACACATGTATCATCAGGATACGTGGTAAGGATATTATTAGGATGAGTTGGGATGTCAGCTGTATAAACTGTATAAGGATTGGGCCAAGGATACTACCTTGAGGAAAAACGTTCTAAATCCATAATTCAGAATCAGGTATTGGTTAGAGGCGTCCTAAGGTACTCAATAGAAAACAACCAAGTTGATTAACCTGCCTCATCAACAGATGATTTACTTACTACTACATTTATAGCCAAAGCAGCATATTCAGCTGTAAAATAGTGTCAAGTTTTTAAAAAAATAACCAACGCTTAAGTAGCTATTATCATATCAGAATCAAGATCACCATAGTGGGAAGAAAAAAATAATTATAGATGTCAAAAACCAATAAATATTATAGTTCGCTATTTTTAATAATTATATAACAAAAATAAAAACGATTCCGGATGGTAATGTCGAAAATTTCGTATTTTCAGTATTTTTTTTTCAAATTCGGAAAATATTTTTCCTTTACTTCCTTCGGCAGGAAATTATCTAAAGATTTCGAACTTGATATCAATCCATTTTATTATGAATAACACTGAGAGGTGGTTAGTTATTTCAAATATTCAGAGCTAAACATTATTCAGATAAATGGATTTTTTTTTAATTTTGCAATTTTTTTTATGACCAGTAAGTGCCAGAATGAATAACATTTATCTACTATGTTTAAATAAGTCTACTGAATTATGGCATTGCAGATTCAAGAATCTTTGATGAGTAGACCACACAAACAAGCTTTCGGGATCAGGTTTAGATCTATAGCAGTAATCTCGAAGACAAATTTTTGGCAAAATCCATTTGAAATATCTTACGATAAATGATCATCAATAGATGAGAGGCTTAGTTTGGTTTTCATCTAGCTAAATATTAATATGGTATGAAAAATTCCAAAAAAAAGTCTCAAAAATAAAAACAGGAAATTAAAATACCTGTAAATATTTTGCCAATTCAGGAATATTCAGGACCAAAAGATAAAAATGTATACATATATAACACGTGCAAACAATCTTAATATTACGGAGTAAACATATGGACAGCTTTCCTAAGAAGAAATTTCTCACCAGACATCATTACATTTAGCCAGACAAACATTCTAAATTGCTCCGACTTGTGCGATATCTTCCATTCCAGAGTTGTTATTCATACGGTCAGCTGAAATAATGTTGCACAAAATTACCCACGTTCTTGGACAATGGCAACACGTACTGCCCTGATTCCGTCAATATACGCTCCTGCAATTGGTTGTTTGTCTCAATCGACCTAATTTAATTATTCAAAAGGGGTGGTGATGATTGCTTGTCTATTGAGATCATTAAGTTTACATGGAGGCTAATCAATAATTAATCTATTTTTAAAGAGGCAATTAAAATGAAAATTTGTTTGTCCCACCAAAGGACGAGTGACTCATCTGAAGGATATAATTTTTATTATTCAGAAGAAATTGTGAAAATCAGGGATCTTTGTGAAAAAAATGCATTGAATAATGTGCATGGTGAATTTAGAAAAGTTATAGGTGGAATCAGAGAGGAGTTAAGAAGTAGAGTTTGTAGGTAGGATTTTTTAAAATAATTTTTAAGAACCTAGAAATAAGGAAATTTCTTTACAATTCCCTCAGTTGAATCTGTATATCTGTATCAATTGAATGATTCTTACGATCTTCAGAACACACATATGTGTATATACAGATATGTGTGAATATACACAGGCTAGAAAGTAGCAGTTTTGCATAATAAGATTTTTAATTCATAATTTCAAAAGGTATCTCTCTATCTACCCCTGATAACGCTAAGGACCCTGGCCTCCTCCACTCATGCTATCCCACTCACAGCTATCCTCTGCAGTTCTTGTCCATATTTTTACTCCCAGAAGCTGTAGGTCAGCCTCGACATCTTCAAGCCACCGTAGCCTGGGCTACCTCTTCCTCTTCTACCGTCCGGGCGTCCCTCCATTATCTTTCTTAGAAGCGTTTTCTGATCCATTCGATCCACATCACCCAACCATCTTAGTTACCCTTTTTTAAATATATGAGACTAATTCGGGGTATTTATATAGGTCTCTAAGTTCTTTGTTGCTTTCATCCTGTATATATTTTCGAATTTGGTTACATATTTTTCTCAGCATTTTCTTCTTGCAAGCATTAATGGAACTCTCCTGTCGCTTTGTAAGAGTCCGTACGTCACTACTGGTCGGAGAACTGTCATATTTACTCGAACTTTGATCTCTCCTGTAAATTTTGATTTAGAAGAATTTAGCATGTGTTGCCATACTTAATACTTAATTTTATTCCTTCTTCTATTTGTTTTTGTTTTTTCATGACTATCCGACTGAGGCTTTGAAGTTTGCACCTTATCTGCTGCGTCCTCCACCTATCAGAGATCCGCCAGGCGAGCTTTTTTTTGAAGGATATCATATATTTTGTTCTTTCATTGTTTGCTTCTAGTCCAATTTTATCAGACTTCTCGCATTTTTCGTACTCTTCTGAAACTGGATTACGCGTTGTCCCTTTAAAAAGGTATATACATCGAGATATATGATGCAATCAAAATATTACCATAAAATAGAGACAGTATCATGCAATGCTGTTTAATATCCTGGACATTGAGGATGTTTGTTTTAATCCATGGCGTGCCAGGGGATGTTTGGTTATAACCAACTTCGCCAAGGTCGGGCGGCTAGCTCAAGGAGAGATACACTTTTAACTAAAATTGAATATCAGTTGTGAATTTTCCAGTATTTTATCAATATTTTTTCTAGAAGAAAATTCGAAGTAAATTGCAACGTTGTCATTATATTGTAAAATTTAAATTTAAGTCATACTAAGGACCTATATTTTTTATTTCATTTTTCATTACTTTTTTTTACGATTATTCCCATTCTTTGTATTTATACTTATCATGCATATGAATAAATTTGTAAGATAAAATTGTGTAATACATAATTGTAATACGCTGTAGGATGTGACTATAAAACAGCACCTTGGAAAGCCACAAAAGCTCTAGATAATAATTTGATACATAAACAAATTGAAAAATCATAAATATTTAAATAAATAAAAATCCTACTTAGCATTTCCGAATATTAAATTCAAAAACTAAAATAGTTGACTATCACAGGCAGTAGATATAAATAACGTAAATATCAGTTATTGCTATTCGAGTCTTTGACAAGCAATAAAAATATCAGAAATGGTTATAATTTAACAACTTCGTGAGTTAAGAACCCATTTGAGGAAGAACCAAAATTATGAATTAATGTGAAGTATAAAACACCCGGTATTATTACGAATTTTTATAACTGAATAAGAATAAAAAAAAAATTATCAAAATCGCAAATCATTCTCCGATACTAATGGGAATTTAACATTGAAATCGGTCGTTTTAAAGAAAATAAAAAACGTGGTCTAAGTTTTAAATATTCATACTGATGAAACAATCTATTCCGCCATAACACCGAAGCATAAAGATTCATAAAAAAAATAGTCATAGTACATTGTAATTATTTCATTTTACAAATCATGTATTAAAATTATTCATTTCAAAATATGCATTCTCATTAGAATCGCTTAAATCATCCAAGATTAGGTAGAATTGAATAAGGTAAAATACATCATTCAAGAAACATTTGAAACAACGCATTTAATATAGCTAAGCATTTTTGCAATATAAGTGTTAATGACTATGCCTCCCTAAGGTGTTAAATATATATTAAAGGAATATCTTTCATATAGGATGAGGATGATATACCGTTTCCAATTGTCTAGTTGCTACGTCGAGGCTAAGATCATAAATAAACACTGACAGGGCGACAGGGACCATATAACATCGTCAAAAATATTCAGCCCATCATCAGGAGAAGCCTATAACTTGCAGAACAATAAACAACCAAACAATAAACTTGTTCATGAAAGTTGTATATGTATGTATGTATGAGTATTTATATGTATGGTCTCCCTCTCTCGTACTATACATAAATATGAGGATGAAAAATGATACATCAAGATGAAAGAGAGAGAGAGAGAGAGAGAGAGAGAGAGAGAGAGAGAGAGAGAGAGGGGGGGGGAGAGAGAGAGAGAGAGAGAGAGAGAGAGAGAGAGAGAGAGAGAGAGAGAGAGAGAGAGAGAGAGAGAGGGGGGGAGAGAGAGAGAGAGAGAGAGAGAGAGAGAGAGAGAGAGAGAGAGAGAGAGAGAGAGAGAGAGAGAGAGAGAGAGAGAGAGAGAGAGAGAAAAGTTAGGGGGGGGGTTTAATCATTATATCATGTAATTTAACTCGATATCCACCGTCATCTATAATTCAAGCGCAGGTCCAAATTGATTGTAGAAAATAGGAAATCATTCCATTCCATCTATAGTAGGAACACCACGTACTACCAAGGAGATCCCATACGAATCCTACCATTTTAACGTAATTTTATCGGTTTTAGGATATTAGAGATTTCATTATGGTTTGAAAAAATAGGATAATTGTAACCTATGTAGCATAAATTGTAATTTTTGTGAAACAACCAAGTTTTGGACAACCTGATTCTTGTCAGTCATCCAGTACCTTGCGGAAACCGCAAAAAAAAAAAAAGGATTTTTAGTAAGATAAAAAAAGAAAAAAGGAAGTTGCAATATAATACTTTTGAAAAATAAAATGAAGAATTTCAAATATTCAAAAGCATCCCAACAATTTAAAAAGCTCCATATGCCACTATTTTGTCCTTATGGGTGGAATATTTTTTTCACTTTCAATACTTTAAATATTCCAGTTGCTAATTGACCTTGTCTCTCAATATTAGAAGGAGTGGATTCTAAAATTGTTTCCGAAAAATTTTAATGGTAAAGACATTTTTAGTTATTTGGTAGATAGTATTTTTGACAACTGGTAAGTTGGTAAACAATGATCACTCGCTTATACTTTTGTTGTACTCTTATTATCTTTAGACAATACAAGTCACCCAAATTATAACGCTTTGGTACTTATTAGCTCCAAACTTGGTTTCTTTTTACTTTATTATTTCGCGTTTTAATTTTTTTTTATATATACCATTTAAAGGTCTGCCCTTATTCTAACCATAGAGGTCTATCTATTGTTCTTATTTTAACGAATAAATTACATAAAAATACTAAAAATTGTGGTTATACGTAGACAGCATTTATTTTTGCGCCTGGCTCACAGACCATAAGGTTCAAGAACTCGGTAAGCCGCATTGGAGAAGTTAAAGAATTTTCTTCCAGGCACAATTCTTGCTTCTCACATATTGGAATAAAAACCAATAAGGAAACCAGAAGATTTCAAATAGGATATTTACCATGAAAATTCTGGAATACCTTTACTATTATTTACAGATGTTTAAATGTTTTATCTGAAAAGTGTTTTAAATAACCATCAAATGATATTCCGAATTTTATTAAGAATAATTCTATGAATTGGTCCTTTTCATTAAGAGAATACAAGTTTAATCAACTGCCGAATTACATAATAAATCATGATATCACTCTTTCAAAATTCCTAAGACACCGATTTTTATTAGCAATCGTAATTATCGCTCTAGAATACAACGATACATACAATAGAATTCGTTCATAAATACAATGATACTCGTTTTTAAATGAAGGTCTATACATTCTTGGTAAGGACACGATAAAAATTTCTATTCTTCAAATACTAGTATTAGTGTTTATTTATTTTGACGCGAAACAGCCCTGAAGGACTACGTGACTATGATGCGGGTTTTTTTTTTTTCAGTTTTTTCTTCTTGGCCCATTTTTGACTCACGAGCTATTAGTGTTATAGTAATTACTAACAGTTAAGATAAAAAGATATAGTAAATCCAACTTAAATAAGACATCGCTCTACTATATAAAAATGTTTTTAGATGTCACCATACAATACATTATTTTACATACAAGGTAGAATAATAAAAATAGTAACACAATTAAATCAATGAGTAGTATAATTAAATAAACAGTTGCATAATTTGTTAATGATATGGGGAAAAAACTATATCACTACGACCCAAGAGGGGTCTTGGGCTCAATTCGTGGTAGAGACTGTACTGCTTCTAAGGCAACGGTTGTGCATGGAGGTTTTTTCTCCGAGATCACACTCAACCACCAAGTTTTTAAATTCCACAATTAAGGGTATCCACTTTATAGAGGCTGGGTAAGCCCTAGGAGGTTCAGCCGATCCCAAATAGTCCACCCGTGGATGTTAACAGATTAAATAATTATTGTGCTGCTGGATTTGAGCCCAGGACCTTATCCACGACAACGCTACAACATTAATGACAATTAAAAAATGTTCTCTAAATCACTTAATTATATTCAAGGGGGGACATGACTTGCAGTGAGTTATTCTAACCATTTTAAGTATCTGCTACTTTAACTTGACAAGAGGATGAGTGGATGGTTGCGGTTAGTCCGACCCAGAATGACGCGGTACAAAGTGGGAAAAACTGGATTAAATTATTACGATATAATATACAGATGAAATAATTAGCACATTAATATAAATACAATAAAATTTCAGTATTATTTCGATTTAGAAAAAGAAATATTAAAAAAATATGTGACTTCTATTCAGTAATTTCTACTTCAGAATTATTTGTGAAAATTCAAAGTGGCTTAAAGGTTTGTTTGACGCCACCTGCTCTAGAAACAGAAGCAGCTAATTATCCCATGTGTTGTGTTGAATATAAATGAAAATTTTTAAATAAAGTAATCAAAACTAATTCTTAACCAAATCACCAGTAAATGAAACTGTTTCTCGAAACCAAAACGAACATTACACAGAAATACTTTTAAAAAAATGTATATACAGAAACAAATATTATATTTGATGAAAAATATTTGATAAACACCCAATTAAAAAAAATGCAAGAACGCGACAATACACAATATATTTCTGAAGAAGATTAATACTGAGATTCCTCAGTAGCATAGAAATTCTTTGTCATCGATTATTTTTTTGTTTTATTTATAGTTATTTTATATACGTTAATAATATAAACTTTTATATACGCTATATCTACAGCTCCGGTGATTAAGTGGTCAAGTTGGATTTTGTCCAGAGAGAGTTAACTGCTTTCAGATAACCGGATTCGTATCATCCTCGTAGATTTTTTGCTTGAAATGGAGTTGCACTATAAACAATAACTCCTTTTCAAGCCAATGCCTTACTTAGCCCCCTTATTCACTACGAAAATAACTCGATATCGCTTACTTAAGAAACTCATTTTGGAGAAAATTAGACTTAACCACTTAATCACCGGGGCTGTAGATATAACCTGTACTTAAAACTGTACGTATAAATTATATTCACAATGTATGCATGTATGTTTACTAACATGTTTACTGTCTTGTCTAAACGGGAAGGATAATATATTATAGGTTATACTTCGTTGTTATAAAAAAAACATGGAAAGGGACTTTTATTCATTTTTTTTAGATCAGTAGAATAGTGTTTCTAATATTTTTAATTGTTGATATATTTCACTCTACTTCTGTAGTTCTGTAACTATAGAATAATAATATATGAATTATTATTTTAGCGAAAAAGGAAAAAAAAAATTACAACTAAATTTACTAAAATTCATTACGTAAAACGGCCTTAGATACCTTTCCATTGTATTTATTTATTTAACGTATCTTAATGCTGTTATGGCTAATAGAACCATGCTACAGTGGGAGTCCTAGTTTTGGCCTAGCCAGGTATATATAGGATATATAGGAAGATACAGGGGTATATATAGGGATCTTAAACGAGTACCTGAGCTCGTACAGGCACAGGACTTATTACATCCCTTCCGAAGAACCGCAGAACCATGGCTTTTTTTACATCCTTTTAAAAATCATAGCGCCACCTGGCGAGCTGCCAGCCTGCGATTTTGAGGATAGTAGAATGTTATGCTAACCACTAATTCACGGTGCACTGTGTTTTTATAAAGTTAAAAATAAGGTATTACCTATAATATTATAATCTTCTCAGTAATAGACTATATTTGGCTATATATATAAAATAAGTATAGATAAACTAAAAAAAAAATTGATAGCAAAGAATTTCTATCCTTAATAGAGGAATATCAATATTAATTTTACTCAGAAATATATTGTGTCTTGTCACGTCAGGTTTTTTTATTACCTTCTTACTTTCAAATCAAATGTAATAGTCGTTTTTGTATTTAATTTTTTTTTTTTTATTATTATTTTTATAAAACGTTTTGTTTTTGGTTTGAAGAGAAAGTTTCATTTACTTATTAATACTTCATTTAATAGACAAGATAGTTAACTAGTTAGCTACCTACCCTAATATATATTATTTATATAATCATTTTATTGTTTAACTATAAGTCCGTAGTTAAAGGGGATTGAAAGCTTCAATTTATAATAATTTGAATATTTATAAGTACTGAGATACCGATAGGGTAGTATTTCATAACCACAATAAAAATTGATACTTGGTCTTTAAGGCTTGGAGAATGGTATACAGACTTTATACCCTCAGCCAATCTACAATCCACGGATCTTGACCGATTGCCACTCGAACATGAGAGTTTGAATAAACGTTGGTGGGAAGGGGAATAGCCAATTGGCCCCAAAGGGACCGTCGTCCAGAGATTTATGCGATTCTGGATGATAATCTCCAAGATATCAGCTTCCACAAGTTAATCTATGCAAAAAATACTTTACTGTAAGGAATTATATAATTTTTTGTTGCTTTTGTTTACTGTTTTAATAGTTTTACGGGATGAATAAAATTAAAACGAGACTAATGACTAACGAATCTAAGTTTTCCTTATAATTGAAATGATTGTTTATTTGAATAATATTTTAGATATATTGATAAAATCATAATACGTCATGTAAAGTTGCTGTGTTATTTAAAGACTGCCACCTAATTATCTAACACAATTAAGATCAATTAATATCAACAAAGCATAGGTAGCATATATATGTATACATTTTTCTAATTACTAATGCTATATGTGACATTATCTGGAACATTAGAAGTAAATAGGCTAAGGGGCATCGGGGAGGTAGTTTAAATGTCCCTTGGGTTCGGTATCTTAACTCTTAAGAGATAGAAAGGCAGTCGTAGGCAAGGAGCGCGCAACTAAACATGAAGACTGCCACATCTAGCAAAAGGCCTCCCCTTTTCTTTCCATGTAAGTAGCTTTACAAGTTACCTCGTAAATATGATCACCACACCATAAATATAATGTTATTTAATTAAATTAAAAAGGATCTTTATTTAATAACCAACTCCTGGTCAGTCAACCTTTGGAGAAGAGAGGGATATGTCTCTTATTACTTAATCATATAGGATGATATATACATTAAGTATAAAGATCTCAGGATGGCATTCCATTTTATTATTTAAATATTATTCAAATCAAAGTATCTGATTTTTCCTTCAGGTCACTGCTTGGGCATTGAAGCCAATACAGCACTAACGAATTATCACTAAAAATGGGCATTCAATCTTAATATTATGCAGAAATAAAATCGAAATCGATAATATGAAAAACAAAGGAAAGGAAATTCATAAAATTTCTATTTGTTGAGAAATTCTTAACTAACAAGAAGTCTATGGAGTGGTTACAATTGCAATTTTTAAAAAGACATCACTAAAACGTTAAGAGTAGGTAGTCTATACTGACTCTACTAGAGAGAGCTTCCATACAGGTAAGACTTGTTAAGAGACCATTCATGCCATGAAAGACAGCATACAAATCTACCTCGAGAAAACTAAATAAATAAGAAATATTAAGGTAACCCCAAAAACAATCTATGACTAAATATGACCTGATATATAAAACAACAATATTAGGGTCGACCAGTGCTTCAGTGGTTAGCATAACAAACTACTAAGCCCAAGATCGTGGGTTCGTAGCCCGCCAGGTGGCCCTAGAATTTTTTATGGAGCGTAAAAAATCTTTAGTTATGCCGTCCTTCAGAAAGAACGTTAAACGGAGGTCCCGAGACTGTGCGATGTCAGGTAATCGTTAAACCTGAATAAGCATAATTTAGAGCTTCCACTGTAGCATAGTCCAACTAAAAATGTACATAATGTTCGATTAGATCTCTATTAATGAAAAACCGGAATTATTCAACAGTGATTAGGCCAGAGGTTTTTTATACGACAGAATGCCTCATTCTGAAAGCGGAAAGCTGACTGAGGAACAAGAAATTGAAGAACGAAAAACACTCCGAAAAATCTGTGTTCCAATTAAAGTTGGAAATTAATACCAGCAACGCCATAACAAAAGAAAAAAATATCGAAAAAATCACAGATGCAATCCGGAAAAGAGGAATTCATTCATTGGACAGCTATACAGAATTGACCTCAGACGAACAACTGGAGGACTTTTCAAATATTGTAGTTCATTCCGAAAAAATTTAATATTGGTAGGTAATATTCCATATTGCAACAGAATAAGTTATATATACTTGAGAAGAGCATTCTGGATGACCATGGAGAGAAGAGAACAATATTGAGTTGGATGGGACGTTTACGCTTCAGTGTCAGCCGTATCAATAGCCGGCGGAATACGGCAGAGATACCAGGCTCGGTGACTCTCCTGTCAAAACCCTCTCAGCGACAACTAGTTTCCAACCTATTTTCTTTCTAATTTCCTCTCCTAGATCTGGTTCAAGAAAATTTAAGATATCTTTAGCGTTGTCAGCTCCATGGATATTTTAGTAAAGATAGATGTATTCATATCTAGTGGTTTCATATGAAATGTCCGTTTTCAAAAGGAAAATCAACTTGGAAAAAACATTTAACCTCATTTTCTTTAAAAAAAATGTCAACACGTCAATCCCAGAACTTAATCGGGTTTTTGTGATGTAATAAAGTCTGAAATGCTTGTTTGACTTGAGAAAATGTTTCAAAAAATTTACCAAAAATTAAAAATTTAGTGATTTTCATATAGCGCTAATAAAAGACACTTTGCGAAAATATCCGCAAAACAGAAGCGTAGCAGGAGGAGGAAAAAGAAAACCTGAACATTTACCGTTTCGATTAACTGAAAGGCATTTTCTGTCGAAGTGTGAGAATCATGTGGGCGCAAAATAGTTGATCCGAAGAAAGTGTGTCGTTTGCATAAAAAATAACAGAAGGAACAATACGCGATACGAATGTAAAAAATGCGATGTCGGTTTATGGATTGATAATTGCTTAGAAAATTTACATACACAATTAAATTATTAATATGTTGTAAATTTCCTGTTGTGCATATCAAATTAACTTTTTTAGTTGATTGTAGAATTTAATGTTTTAAAATTTTAATGTTTGTTATAGATAATTTTAATACTCAAAAATAACAGTCTAATTATTTAACCTTCTGCAAAAGAATTACTATACTTAATTACTATTTGCTCCTTGAATAGTCACTTCAGTGTGGCGAAAAAGTATTCCGGCCAGCGCTATCTAGCGATATCTATCTAGCGATGGTCAGCGCTAGCCAAGCTCCGTCCCTACGGACAGTTTCGGCCAGGAGTATTTAGAGCTCTAAGGGTTAAGGAAGTTTTCCACGTTTCTTAACCGATGGAAATTTTTGAAGATGATTCTAGTGAACAAGGTGGGTGTGGGAGGACTTCCTAACGCGGCTCGTTTAGTTTCTTCTTTGTCTGTCGTGAATCATGAGATCTGGCGTTTTCGAATAAGAGTACAGGTCCGATGCAGGCTGGTTAAAAATTTCCTAAACCAGCAAACGAAATAGTTCAGAAAATTAACCTGTTTGGAGGAAAACTTGCTGTTAAGCAGGACCATAATGTATGGGATCACGATGTAGAGGAATACGAAAGACTCTTGATATGTCAGGAAACTTGACAATAAACTCCATCCATGGTAACTATTCAAGTTTATTAACATATTCTATCTGTAATTTGTAATTGATTTAAAATAATTAATAAATGTATTTTCTAATTAAAGAAATAGAAAACCGAGGAATGAATACGCTTTTGCGTTTATTTGTTTTATTTATTTGTTTTACACTGCTTTATGTTGTTATGGCTAATGCTACAGAGAGAGCCCAAAATTTCGCCTATTCAAGTATAATTAGGATATGGATTTTAAATGAGCTCCTGACAAAACACAGGCTCGTGACCACCATTTTCCCCTCCTGCCGAAGGACGGTATAACCACATCTGTCGGCCTGAATACCCCTGATCTAGGTCGCTATGGTAACCACTACATCACTGGTGACCCCAATCTAATACATTATCTATCAATTTCACCGGTAATTGATAATTTACCTATAATTTCCAACTATGATAATAAAGTGCGAAGGTATCGCATAAGATGCCATCTCATTAAATCCAGCCGGTTAATAAATTTCTTTTTAAAACTTATCGCTGTATGAATGAATTGACTGTAAACATCAAAAACCAGAAGAAAAAAAAGTGTTTGGCTCCTCGCTAATAAGGATTAAATATTTTCTTTCTCAATATGGCCCATGTTTCTTATTTACAACATGGATTGAGTCGAGTAGCGGAAAAGGTTTCTAATAAGCCTTAAATAAAAGAGAAAAAATTGTTTTAAAAGTTCCACAGAGAGTAATTTAGAAAAAGGAATCCATGCAATGTGAGCTCTCACCTACCTGTGGCAAGGCGATGGGAAACTCCAGCTGTTTTTATTTTATTAAATCCTTTGAAATCTGGACAATTCATTCTTAAATTTTTTGAGAATACTCAATCTCTGTAAGTTATACACAACAAAAAGTATTAAAGATTTATCATGGAGATTTATTTAGAAATTTTGCATAATATAATGTTAAACTATTAACGAATTGAAAGGCAATTTTCTATTAATTTTTTTTTTGTTAGCACGACAATCGAATAACCTATAACGACGCCAAAGTTAAATTCAATGAAGACCTTTAACCAGAGTTTAACCAACATAAATACGAGTATAACTAGTCCGTAAACTTCGTATTTAAATTTCATAAACGAACATTATCCACATTCACTTAATATATTGTTAAGATATATGATATAAAATAATATTTCATTTGGAATGAGGAGGTGTAAGAATAGCTAGTAATGATTAACTAAACGAGATCTTCCGGTCTAAAATTTCGAATACGGGCCATAGTAGTTAAAGAATGCCAATAACCCTCCGTCAATACGCGAACGGCAGCAACCACCTGGAATGAACTTGGAATGGATTCTGTAAATGGTTTGATTGGACTGTATTGTTTTGATTGGAAGGTAGGCTATCACGGAACATTCATCAGATACGGAAAATTAAATAAGGGACTCCTACCCGTACTAATAATTAATTAATACAAAAATAGCGATAAATCAGCCAATCAGAAGTTACGATTAATAAATTTAATTTAAGCTATAACTAATTAATAAGAATAAAGATTTGGGACGGTTGTAAATGTTTCATCTCTTCCCCAATCAAACCTAGCCAGTTATTTTAAGTCATAGCACACGGTTTTTTTAATTTTTATTATTATTATTAATTTTTATAAGCATGGAAAACATAATAAAAATGTTTTTTGTCATTTTTGGTCTTTACATATATTATAGAAACTTTATTATTAATTATTAATATAGACACTTTAACATTAATATTTATAATTAATTTAGTCTATGGTAGTGAAATGAATACGAGATTCAGTTATTGTTAAAAGTTATGGACAGATGCTTTCCAATTACCGATTAACGTAAAAACTTTTCCGACTTTCACCGAATGAGCTTTAGATGTCTCCGTCCCCCTTCTGCTGCGGACTTTTTAGTCCCAAATTAAGTTTGATCATCGATAATGAAAGTTTCAATCCCTAGTATCGATAGATAAATCGACGGGACGATAATATCCATCAGAAAATACAGATGTATTTAAAAAAAAAGAAGCTATGTTTAAAATACAAAAATATGCTAACGTGATTAGATAATATTCAGAAATGGTTAGAGATAATAGATATTGTGGCCACAGCTGATAAGACAAAGGTAAGTAATACCATAATGTAATTAAACTAAAGTAAACAAAAGAAAAATCTATACATTTTTTAAAATAGTTATATTGGAGGGAAACATCGATGTGACAAATTGTTTGGTTGTTTTAAATCGATATAGAAAAGATCGATATTTTGAAAACTTCGACCGATTCTAATCCATATAAGTCAAGAAAAATCGGTTCTGATAATGTCAGGTTAATTTAAAAAGTCAGCACAGCTTCTATTTAATTTATTTTTATAAATTTGATTTTCATAAAAAGTACATTGAATGGAATCGAGCCTGTTCTCATTCATTAGTCAAAATACAGGGTACAGTTTTTACACACTAATAAACGCTTGTATCGCTTCTCTTAACAATCGCTTCTTTAAATTTTAAAGGTACCACGAAAACTGTCATACTCTGTCAAAATTTAAAAAAATATAATCGATACTTCTCAAACTCCTTCGTGTATACCATCTATAATTCCAGGGCCCAAAGTATCGTAAAATTGTCCAAACAGAATATCTAATAATAAATAATTATAAAACCGTAGCAGATAAGAAGTGCATCTCCTAGAGCGATAAATAAGACATTACAACACTGTCGTAAAAGCCTAGTACCACTTTACTTGTGAATGCCTCTCGATGGACTTTATCCTCAAAAGACTGAAAAAGAGAATTCTAAGAAAAATCATGGGTACAGATTAGACGGAAGACTGATGAAAACTGCGAAGTAACAGAGAAATCCACAAGAAGTGAAAGAATGTCGGATAATATCCGGAAGAAGAGGCTGGCATTCCTCGGAAATGTGTTTTGAATGAACAAGTATAGTTTTATCAAGCAAATATCCACCTATTTCTGGAAGTTAAGATCACAACCAAGTGGACTAAAGGAGTTAGGAGAGATTTAAAAAAGTGAATTTGGGGCAAAGTGAAAAAACTGAAAGGGTTTCAGGATGAAGAAATCCCATAGAAGGTTGGATGAAGTTGGACAGAGGATCAAAGGAAAAGTGTCTGTGAACGCATGAAGGAATATTTAAGACAGACACTCCAACAGAGGGAAGGAATTAAAAATAAAGTTGTAACGTGATCCGAAATGGTGAATACGAAATTAAAGATATAATATATCCAAAAATAAAATAAGACAAATATTATAATAAAAATGTTAGATAAAGGAGCAACTTTCAGGGTATACCATCACAGCCCTCGCAAATTAATATATAAAATGATTTTACGTTATTTGAGTAAGAAATGACTTCTCGAACTAAGAAATGTTTTTCAAATTTCAGTTTAGTACATAAACTTGATGGAAGCTCTGTGGGCTTTCTTAGGATTATGACTTGTATTTGACAATCGCCGCCTGGGTTCTATAGGAAAAATAATAATATAAACGGGATACTGCCCACAAAGTAGTGTTTTCCCGAGAAAAATCACAAGGTCTACCTAATTTATTGCAATTACACCAGGAACAATTACATTTGCTTGCCTCGCTCATTTCAACAAAGAGGAGTTATGAGTATCAAAAATAAACTATTATTGTTTATTTAAAAATTCTACCTATTTTTCATGAATGAAGAAGAAAAACAAGTTGGTAGCTTAGAAAAGTAGGTGAATCAGCAGTGCCGGATACCAAATGCTGCGCAGGAATATATTTCTTAATGTTTACAACATTATATTTATTTGCTTAGGAGCCAGTACAACCGCTTCGGGAAAATTATAAACAATTCTATGATACAGCAAAAAAATTAATGAACTGGGAGTTTGCCAATTTCATGTTTAGTCGAGGAACTGGGTTGTGCTCATTTACATTCCATGGTGGCCGCACAAGAGGCATCAACTCGATAGAACTAAACTCCAGGTAGCCGCCATATTATCCACGGCTTTGGAAAGAAATGGCCACTTATATTCCCGTATACCTGGATCTCATGCAAAATAAACTGTTACTAAAAAAATGAATATTCAAAGGAGCACTTGGAGAAAATTCTCTTGAACCTATCTTCGAAGTCCAAGGGCATTCAGCTCCAAACTTTTCGCAATTGGAATAATATTATTTCAAAATTGATATGCTCTACGGAATGTTAAGTGATTGCACTATTACGAGGATTACACTATATGTTAATTTAAACTAGCGACGAACCAGCACCCATTGCACCAATTGTTGAAATCACTCGAATTCCCAATTATACATTTTTATGTTATACAATTGTTTTATTATTATTAATTTATATATATATATATATATATATATATATATTTATTTTTTTTCGAGGAAGAAATGAGATAAATTTACATAGGTCATAGTATATTATTACTCATAGTATATATAGATATGTATTATATTATATATCTATATATGTATATAATACTAAATAAAAAAAATAAAAAATGTTATTTATTTTAACGGTTCAGTAAAAAATAAATAAAAAATATTCCAGACGATTTTTACGATAGAGATTAAAAATCCGGCAATACGGTGTGTCTGGTTTATGTTTTTAATATAATATAATAGCCTCTCGTATATTTAGGAGCATAGTACATATGAACATTGAGTTATAAGTAAAGAAAATTTTATTTCATCAAAAGTTTTTTTTTCATAAATAGCTGAAGAAAATGTAGACATGTTCCAAAAAAATTGTCAAAGATTTATTATTACGAGAGAAAATAATGAAACATAAATGAGAATCTAGAGAGAAAATATATCTAAATGTAACTACAAAATATTCTATTGTTATCATTAAATTATTAATTAATTAAAAACCGTTTTGACAATATCTTGAGATAGTACGTTAATCTATTGACAAGACAAGTGCAGTCGAGTGACTGACTTCCTGAATTTGATTGATTATGGATAAGTCGAGCAACATCAAACTTCGCAGGTATTAATATTCAACCAACTCTATTAGTAATCAATAGGGTTTAAGTCCTCCGAATTATTAATAAAGCAGGTCATAATTAATGTTTGAGGCAATTGAGCAGCTATAAAGATTATGACATAAGCTGTCACGAACGTTCTATTGAATGCGTTTTTTGTTTGCTTGCAGCGAATCTTTGTAATCGACCAAGAAAAAAGAAAATTATCCTTACAAAAAATCATAAGATTTTCATTTCAATATACGCTAAAGCCAAGTGAGATATACTTTCGACAATGTGTCATTTTCAATCTATTTAGTTTTCAGCATTCAGTAACAATCATTTATATAACTTTATAATAGTTATAAGTCTAAAAATTCTGTGGAAAAATAATAATAACTATACTAAATTATGTAATTTAATAAATATAATAAAGTGTCCAAATTAACTAGTAATAACTTAAGTATAGATACATCCAAGTCACATTCATTTAAAAAAAAAATTTAAATAAAAACTCTAGGGGATCATTTATCCTTCATGGTCAAGATAATATTACAATAAAACCAAACTTTGATCCTTGAAAGACTAGATCTCTTTTAAGTACTTTTGAATACTTAAAAAAAAAAAAAATATACCAAATAATGCTTAAAATTAAACATCTACAAAAATGGGTCTTCACATGATTCGCCGCAAGATTTATCGTTTTCCTTTTTTATCTTCCCTGCGCCTCCTTTTCCCAATTGGTTATTACAACTTCAGTGTAATTTTATTAGCAACTCTGATTACATATCCAGTTCACCTTAGACTTATTTTGATCCAATTTCAGTTTAGGTCAATCGTCTTGAAACAATCATCCACAATCAGTTCCTTATTAAAGATTTATGTATTCTAAGTTTTGTTGGTTAAGAAAAGAGGACTCCAGACAAGATGTTATTTTTTTTTATTGTCTGGATTTTAAACCAAAACAATTAGGAAAATCGTTTGTCTAGACACACTAATTTTGATATAGATAACTATTTGCTTTGAGCCCGTCTAGGATAATCTCTTTTGCATATAAATTATATGCGTATTGATTTGGTCGCTGTTGATAGCTTGTACCAAACTTGGTTGTAAATCCAAGTTATTACTGCAACAAAGCTGGAAAGTTTTAGGTTTAATGCACTTAGAAGTTTCTTGTTTATCTGTAGATTTCTGATGACAACTTTCAGATAAGACTCACTTCTATCTAAAAATATACAAAAAACAAGTTGAGAGGTATTATTGAGTATCAGGGTATATATTTGAGTTGTTTTTTTGAGACGTTCTCAACATTCTTAAGTAGTCAGTTCATAACTTGCTTGCAGAAGATGAATTTTATTTCCCATGCAATAGATTTCGACATTCCTAATCGATCTGCCAGCTTCTTAAAATATGTAAGTATTGAATTAAATATAAATAAAGAAAATTTTAATTGGTTTTGATCGAAGTTTTTCTTAGTTAACTATAAATTCATAGTATGTTTCGAAGATCGGAATGGAGCAAATTGAATTAAGGTGTAGATAAAAAGAACTTAACAGTTACTGCTTGCAACCAAAAATCGTAAAACTTTTGTTTGTTTCATTTTCTTTACAAAAAGATATCCCATCATTTTATATATTGATAATTTCCGTTTCAGTTTAGGGTAATTTAGGAAATACGACATAGAACCTTAATTATATAAGACTAGAATTAATTCACCAAATATTTACTTTCATGTGCATTGTTTGGGCTAGAAATATCCATTAAAATCTATGTTAAAATACGGTTATTTCATTTCGTCTTCTTAGTCGTTTTCTGAGCGTTCCTCTTTCCCCTAAGATACTAAGACATTTTAGACGAAAATTTAAAATTTAGATTCAAATGAAAGAGTTTTAGTTCAGGCGTGAAAAACTAGTACGCTAGTTTTTACATTATAAGAGAATAAGAAACAGCCAGAAGTTCAATAAATTCAATGAAGATCGTGAACGAAGATCATGATAAAAAATATTTCTATAACGTATAAGAAAATAAACGACATATTCAAAAACAAAGGACTGATTGCAAAAATGTTTTAACAGCTGGTAATAACAGCGTGAAATTAAATAATGCGATGGTTGTAACCTATGAGTGGTGGTCAGTTTATAGATAGTTACTTCTAAGAAGATCTAAACACGTAATTATCCATTTGGCTTAAGATGAGGGTCCAATTCTCCATTAGGTTTCAACCCAGATTACCTGGATGCAAACTTTACACATTGTAGCCCATCTAATAGGTCATCAAAGGTCTTCTTTACAGAACTACATGACACTAATATTTCTTAAGTGGCTAAGTCAAAAACCTATATGTTGGGAAAAACTATTAGTGTGCTTGGAATAGCATTAGGAAAGTAAGTGTGAGACAAATGCTAAGTGAAGACAAGCTCTGAAGTTAGGTTGATGAGTGATAAAGAGATATTTACCCATTTCTTTTATAGTCATATCTACATAAACCGAAGGAGTGTGATATGGTCAATAACAAATATCTCACTACAACTAACTGAAAAAAAATATATAAAAAGGATACAACAACAGCTAATTGTCTGTTACTATCACTAATCCATTTTAGATACCTCAGATGAAAGATGTATCATCCAATGAAAAGTAGAAGTTCTTGGGATTTTCGAAAGCGTAAAGTGTCATTTCTGGCACAATGGAGGTTTTTATTAAATAGCAATTTTGCCGGAATTCAATAAAGTTCTCCAGTATATCTTAGGGGGGTCCAATAAAATGTGGCCGAGAGGCACATTGATTTTGTGCGGCTTTTGAGGGCGTTGGACAAGATGAGAATATAAATTATCCCTCTAGAGAATTAGTTATTGACCCCCTACTCGTGCGTTACAATAAAGGCATCGACCAAAAGGATCAAGCATTAAATGTGAGGCCCGAAATCTGCGCATTTATTCATTTTAGTTGAAATGAATTTAAAAAATAAAATAAATTTAAAAAGTGCCGTAGATGGATCCTAATGGAATCTACGACCCTCCTGCGGCTCACCCAGATATATAAAGTGGGCACCCGAAATAGGGAGAAAAATCTGGTTGTTGAGCGTGATCTAGGACAAACACCTCCTTGCATAACCGTTTTCCAAGAAACTGTCGAGTCTCTACCGCGTGCTGAACCCAAGACTCTTCACAAGTTGTAGTATTACAGGTTAGTAAGTTAAATTAAAAAAAAAAAAAAAAACGCTTCCAGAGAGAGCATAAAAACCCAAAATTAGTCAATAACTAATTTAATATACAATACATTAATATCGAAGAGCAAAAAGTAGCTCGAAAGCGACATAAAATAGGTGACAATTGGGGGGGGGGGGATTAAGACTAAAAAGCCTTAAGTCTCTAAATTAAAACAGGAAACAAATGTGGAAGAGATATATAAGTGATCCGGGTGGAGGTCAATAAATCTCTCTTAGGTAGGGAGAAATGTTTATTAAATAGCCAACGTTTCGACTATCTAAAAGAAATTTATTGATCTTCACCCGGACCATTCTCTTCCAAATTAGTATTTTATAATATATCAATATTATGATCTATTTTAATATTATGGCTTGTTGGATTGTTGACAGCTACTGGTGTGAGATGTGTTATCTTATGTGCTGCCTCCGGCCCACATTAATGTTGACCGATCATATCCTGTTCTGATTATGACAGTATTGTCGAATCATCATCGGTTTTTAATTTCTGACGCTGATCACTAACATTAAGGCTGATTAGCCTGCCTGGCAAAGAGCCTTCCACTTGAGTCGAGTGGCAGAGAAGTACAAATCGAACAGTATACACGGAAATCACTTGTCCAATGACCTGAGCATGACAAGTCCTCATTAAAGGTTTCCATCAACTCTGATTTTGAGTATTAGAATCTGCTAATGATGATGATAGCTCAATTATTTATTGGGAAGTAGTTCTAAATAAGGTTTAATTAAAATACATTATTTTGTCAGCATTAAGAAGAGAAAATGAAATTTCAATTAAAGAAATGAGAACCGGGCGAAAAGAATGAAGTTTGGACGAGATGACTTTCAACCGTAAGGTGTTTCCGTAGGTTAAGGTTGCCCGTACTTTATAGTGGCTGGGTCGCCCCAGGAGGATCTCTTGATCCCACAGGTCGATCCACTCTGATAACAGAATTAATATTTTATCTGCTACAATCATTTTATAACTCGTGAACTAGACATTAGTAGAACGGTGTCATTGAACTTTACACAATGAGAGTAAAACTTTTGTACACTTTGGGACTTTAATTTCATTGGAATATTTTTTTTTCTGAGTGCTTATTTGCACATACGTGTTATACATCGCCTACTTAGACTTATATGTGAGCCTCAGCTCTTTCTCATAGAAAATATCGTTCTACGAGGGTATCCCTCAACCTGCCCAACACTTTACATGAATGGCCGCTATGTAAAATTGATAGTGGCAGCACTTGTTGTTCTTGAAATGGTATTTAAGTTAAAATTAATGCTCTACATTTTAACAGATAAAATGTTCCGAAATTCGATATAAAAAATCCATTTGCAGCTGATAGATTGTTTCCGTTGATGACTAGTTTCTTAAAAGGTTTCCTGATAGTTAAGCTTCCGAGCAATGGGGTAATCAATCCTTTCTACGCTCTCTATTTCGAGGGAAGGTTTATTCAGATGTTTATTCTGTTACTGCAAATAGTTAGTATTAGAGAATCGTACAATGTCTGAGAGAGTGAGTGTATTCCAGTGATGATAGAGTGATCTCGGTGTCCAAGGAAATACAAAAAAGAATAATTTCGGAAAGCTGGTCTTTTATCTCATCTTTGAAACTTAGAGTAAATGTATGTATACATAGTACATATTTATTTTTCTTCTTGACCAATTTTTGAAAAAAAATTAACATGGACTGTTGGTTTCTAATACCTCAACTATATTTTTTCTATAAAACTTTTCATTAAATATTTATAGTTAACTTTGTTGAAAATTCAAGTTGTAATTAAATAAATAATGTCAGGTTTACACTAATATATCAGGTACCTGTTTTGCATTATATTTTTAGAGAAATCACAGTTGCTATGAAATCGACCGAAAGCATAAGCTATGTAGAGATGAGTGGAGATAAGATAATAAAATCGATATACTTAATTTTCGTTTTATCACAACCAGCCTAACATCGCAGTCAGATTATAATATATACTATATACATATACATTGTATATTAATACTATATATAGTTTTTTATAACATTTTTAATCTTAATAAAAGGTATAACAAAATATATACTTCTGATGTACGATCCTTCTATACAACATATATATATGTTGATATATATGATAATTTGATCAATTTCTTGTACTTTTATGTTAAGCACATCGCAGTTATTTGGGTAGGCTCTTCATGTAGAGTTTCCCAGACGTTTTCTCATAGACCAATTGATTGGTTAATTAATTAATTGATTATGCTGTGAGTGGATGTCAAAAAAGTAAAGTTAGCCAATCAAAAAAGTGATTCCATCCAACCTTTTTTTTTTTATATATACTCAAAACACAAGGAACCAATCAATTCTCAAGTAACAGTCGCTGAGCTACTTACAAGTATTATCTGCCTACATTGATAGCTGAAGTCAAGCCAACATTTTAGTTTTTCAATATCGAAAGCAGATAAATTTTCGTGGAACCCCTCTTACGAATTGTGAACCGCCATTATTTTTGTCACGCCAACGTAGACCCCCGTCGAGGCTCCCGTGGACTCGATCAAGGATCAAGATGCTCTGCAGTTTTGGCTACTGGTCACGGCAAACTCCTGATTCTAATTACTATTTATTCGTGACTTGGTTTAGTTAAAGAATCTCTGTTGTCCAGAAACAACATTTTAGGAAATAAATTATATCTAAGCTAAAGTTTGGACGAAATTCCCTGTTGGTTAAATATACGATAAATCAAACAGCAATCAGGGAACCGTTGGAAAAGAGATTTGCAAACTCTGCAATTAGAAGGAGAGAAAAGTAAAAGTATGTTAAGAAGTATGGGTGGGCAGGGGATATCAAATCGGTTACCAATGATACGTTAAGGTCTAAAATACTCCAAATTTGGGTCGTTTTATATGACATATCTGTTTTCAAAGTTTTTTAGTAAACAAATTTATGAAATCAAAACATTTTTATTCAAAGTATTTACCCTAAATTTGTATACATTTCCCCAAAGTGTTGTCAAATTTTCAACCCGTAACTGAAAAAGACAGGAAAAAATCTCTGAAAATGCGTTTTTGAATTGTTAATTATTTATTTATTTAATTTAGTCTTAATGAAGTTGTCAGAATATCTAACAGTAATAAATACGTCTGACGAATAAGGTGGGAGAGGGATGAATTCGTAAACCAGCTCGTTTAGTTTCTTCACTCTCTGGCTGGGTTCTGATTGTGTCGAGTATAGGCGCCTACTGATTAACCAATGCAGGCTGTTTTTTTAAAAGCTTTTGGAGCATAATGTCAATATCCCTCGAGTACGATGTGGACGATGTGATGGTTTCACGTCTGGATAGAGAAATTAATGGTTTATGAATTAATCTGTGTCAGCATCTGAAAATTTCTGAAACCTACCTTTTGATCCGTTCGTTACTATACCCTACCCCGAACGCAATAAAATGGATTTGTGTCTTTAATAAGGAAATGATACGACCCAAATGATAAGATGTAGAGGTCAAAATGTTACCAAGACGTAGTACTGGTTGACGATACGTGAAGGTCTTCAAATATTCCTATCTACTCAATACATTTTAATTTGAGGGGCGACCTGTGGTGTAGTGGTTAGTATAACTAACTACTATGCCTAAGATTACTGTTTCGTAACCCGACAGGTGGCCCTAGGAATTTTTATAAGGGAGTATCCTTGGATCCTTCGGAATGGACGTAAAACGAGGTCCTGAGTCTGTACGATGTCAGGTACTAGTTAAAGATCCTTATCCTAATTAAGCTTGGATAGGCAAAATTTTGAACTATAGATATAATAATTTAGTCCGATATAGAGCTTTAGCAACATAAAGTGACGTTAAGTGAACAAACACACAATTTTAATTTGATTTGGTATCCAGATTCTATTTTAAAGAACGAATTCGAATTTACAAAACAATATGGTTGGTTAAAAAATATATCTAATATGATCAATTTCTGTTGTCATTGGACTTTTTTTATTATGTTTTGTTGAAGACAAGTTTCTCATTTCGCATTATTGTTATCTTCTAGAGAGGAAAGGAGTTCTTTTCTATACTGGAACCGATTGACGCTGCCCTGACGTGACGTTAACGGGGAGATGAGCCAACTTCTTATTAGTTGCAAACTTGCTGAGAAGAGAGCGCTCTCAACTTGTTCCTTTATTTGTCTCGCCCTTTTCATAGTGTCAAGCCTTTTACCTTTTGCATCTCTCTTAATTGCAAATGCCAATCAGTTCCAGAGAGAGAGCATAAACGACTTTTAATATTAGTTCTTGAAAGAATTTAGTTTGACGCCGAAAGATTTACCAAGTAATAACACATTTCTTAAGCGTTTTGAAAAAACAAATTAAAAATCGTATCTGGACAGTGTGGCGTAATATTTCTTCAAAAATAATTTTTGAGTAAATTGTGTTAAAAAAAAAAAATGCATCTCAGGATCCACACGTTTTTAAGCATGATGAACAGGAAAGTAGTCACATAAAAACTAATGTTGGTTATCTTTTTTTTTTTTAAACCTCGACCACTACAACCCATGATGGGTATTGGCTTCAGTACGTGGTAGAGACTGTACTGTTTCTTGGACAACGATTGTGCAGGGAGCTTTGTTCTGGATCACTCTTAACCGCCAATTTTTTACTCTATTTTGAGTATCAACTCTATAGGGGCTAGGTGAGCCCCAGGAGGGTCCTAGATCCCACATAAGCTATCTTCGGCTGGAAACAGATTAAATAAAAGTCTGCCAACAGTGGGATTTGAACCCAAGACCGGCACGGCAACTTACCGCTCTATTTATTAACTTTTTTAATTTAATTTTAAAATTTGGTAATCTGTCTTAGCAGTTAAATTCATACTACTCTTCTAATGTTTTAAAAATTATAAAATTAATAACTTTCTTATTTTTATATTCGTAAGGTTGATAATAAACCTGTAAAAAGTAGCTGACATGATTATATGAAGAGATGTGTATATTTTTAGAATGATTTTCCCATAAAATATAAAGATAAAATTCACTGTGCACATGACCACGTTATTTCTGCTTAGAAAAGATTATTTTTTTCTTTCATTGCATTTGTGTAGGTCATTGATTATTTTGTCTATGCATAGGCAAAACTAGACAGTACTTGATAAACATTATTCTTGTAAAGAATTGAATGGCACATTTTGCGCAAGTATTTATAAAAATGTTAAAAGCTCTGTTTCATTAAAATTCTGTTTGTTTTTCGCGATAGTGAAATGGTTGGGAAATATTTTCGTTAATTATTTGGAAGCTTTTAGGTTACGAAATGAATAACTTCACAAGATAAGACGTGCGTGATAGCAAGTTGTAGAGATTGCAAAGCTACAAAACCTGTTAATCCAAGTAAAAGCCACCCTCACAAATCTGATTATGGATCGCATCAACGTTATCATTTATTAAAATAAAATGAAAAGAAACCCTTTTTTTTTGTATTTATCTTTTTATTTACATCTTTATGTTAAAAACAAAAATAGTTTTCTCTAATTATAATATTTTATACCATAATTAATAGTAAAATTCTATCTTTTATTGAAGCAATCTTAATAAAAATAACATAGGATTTGCTATATCTGTGGCTTTCTGACATGATTGAGGGGAGACTATCACTTATTCGCCTTATATTAATACATTTAATTACTATACAACAAATATTTGTGGGGTACGCTGTTCTAAGTTAAAATTAAACTGTTTGTTAGCTATCAGTTTTATACGCGAACTATCTCCGGCTACAAAAACAGAAAAAACAGATAGTGCAGCCATCAGGGCATCAGCCACTACTGTTCCTAAAAGGAAAAATATGTTACAGACATAAATATAAATATCTAATTAAAAAATTTTCTACATTACATAAAAAAGCTTTTAGTGATCACCTTGTTTATTTATTTATTTTATTTAATCTACTCCTCTTCTACCGCCAACGGTGTGAGGATTATTTTGTAATATTTTATATAGCATAAAAGGTAGAACAATAAACATGAGTCGTGAAAAGTTGAGTTTAACTGAAGAAGAACGCAAATAATTCGTCAAATAGGGCTTGGCACACCTTTAGACGGACATGGGGTACCCCCATAGTTAATAATATATATATATGTTAAATATTTAAAAGTCGGTATAAATATTCATAGAAAGAAACTAAACTGGCTTAATTTTAGGGCCACCGTGTTAACGAAGCCCTTGCCACCATTCGCTAAAGCCAAGATGGTGGGGATTAGGAAAAGGCCGTTTTGACTAACAAATGAAGCAACGAGAAATAGAACAAGAAAGGCTTAATTGGGGTTTTACACGGCCTTGGGTTTGATCAAAGATCTTTCATTTGTATACGTCTGATACTTTTTGATGAGGATAGCTCAATTTGTGTTTGAGTTTCGATCATTTTCTTTTAAATGACGTGATGGTTTTTGATAAATGATCTCATCTACTATCTGTTCTCTCTGGTAATGAAAAATGGAAAATTAGTTAGTATATGATCTTCTAGCGATACTCAAAACGATTTTGACCAAATACGTCATACTCCTTACAACAAATTTGGTTTTTAATATAAATGAGCTTAAGTACTTAATTTTTAAGTATTGTTCCTCCAAATTATCTTTAATTTAATTTTTTTTTAAATAATTCACCACAAGAAAACATAATAAATTCAAGTTGTTAACATTAAGAATAGTAGGAACGTTATAAAAGTAAGAAAATGGATAAATTCGAATTATGGGCAAATTGGATAAATCACTTAAAAAGAACAAATATTTTCTAAATAAAGAAATAAACGAGGAAGAAAATGATCCTGTGGAGGTAAAAAATTTTTTAAGAAATTATTATTATAACTTCATATTAGGTAAGAAATATGTTGACGACTTTCTCTTGGTACTCAACCCTGGCAAAATCCCCGAAATATTAGCTAATCACCATCCGGACCATTTTCTTTCTCATATATCTACAGTCCCGGCGAATAAGTGGTTAAGTCGAATTTTGGCCGAAATTAGTTAATGGTACTGAGTGATGTGGAATCGTGTTACCCTTGTAGTGTACAAGTGGCTAAGTCAGGAAGTGGCTAGAAACGGAGTTACTCCGATGTGCGTTTTTGTCCATCTTATGATTTGATGACCATCGATGGTTATAAACTGAATATGCACAGATGTTTCAATTTGTGAAAAATTGTCTAAGTAAAGTTAACCCATTATTCACGTCAAATCCAACGTTTTCAAGCCTAGTTAACCATTTATGTATGAACAATTTATCAAACATACAAACCTGTTATGCCTTAAAAACTAGTTTACTACAAAATTATGCCTTTGTAACTAGTTGGTTAAACCTAGATTACTACTTAAACATAGACAATTATCGGTTGCGGTGGAGTATTTCTCATCATGTTTTAGAAGCTTTTAATACACATCAAAACTATCACTTACCAGAATATGAGTAATGACCTCTCCTGGGTGTTTCTATTCTATGCCTGAGTTCATTTCTATAATTTTCAATTTGAACGAATCCATAGAACAACATGAATGTTCAGTCCAATTCGAGATAGTTTCAGTATAGTTCTCATCTTTGGTGAGTAAAATTCAAAATGCCTTACAAGGTCAGTCATGCCTTCACAGGACCTTAAAAAACAACGGTAACGACAAACAACAAAAACAAAATGTGTCATAAATGCGCCCTCTTTGATGCCCAATCTAAAGATATGAGGAAATGCAAATTGAATTTTTGATAAGGTCACTTGTAACATTTGGGACGGGGCAAGATCTGCAAGAAATCGTTTTCTGCCTTTACCAGTTGTTAAGAAATTCAGGGGATAAATTAGAAAAAGTTATTTCTATTCAGGTCTTAATGTTATTAAAAGAAGGATAATAACAGAGTCCGATTCTCGTAAAGCGTACCAATAGTTACAACACACAACGGGAGGATGATCTTTATTTCAATTATTCTTTAGACAATAAGAATCTTTTAAAACAATTAATTTCTCTCGTAGAAGCCGTATAATTTCTATTTCATTACCAAATACGTACAATGATCAGTTAGCGATGTCAATCAATAAAAAGAAAATTTGTTTACTCTGTTACGATTGATAGATGTACCATTCCACAAATATTATATAATATCATCCCCTGATTTGGCTGATTGGGATCCATATGGGGAAAATAATTGTGCACAACAAACCAAGTAAGCAATGTACGATTTCGAAGTTTGTTCTTTTTATCATCTTTTCACGTTGTTTTTTTACCATTAAAATAAATATTTACAATACTTTGATTTCTTATACTTCTTACTTAAAATGATTTTCACGTTACATTAAATTATAATGAAAACATTTTTTTTTTTGCTTTGTCAAAAATGTGTGATTATTAGGGTTTTAAAATAATTTTTTTAATAATCAATTTCTTATACCAGATACGACCAATTAAATTGATGTTGCAATAGTGAAATATGGACAACATTCTAGTAACTTACACAAAATTTCAACCATTTAACATAAAACCCTGATTTAGGGGAAAGGTTCAAACTTTAAAAACACTGCCCTAAAAAGTAGGCAAAACCGAGTTAACCAGTACGAGGAAACGTAATGTAGCATTAAGTTATTTTATTTAAGAGTTTTTAGTCGCAATAACTTACTAATTAATTTATTTTGGAGCTTTCAGAAAATGCGTGGTCATTTAAAAAAATTAAAATTAAAGGAGGTATACTAAATAAAGAAATTTCTACTTGAATGCTTTTTCTACTTAACCTATAAAAGATAAAAAAAATGTTACATTTCCATGTTTTGTATTGTACATTTCAGAAAAATAAAAATAATTGGGGGTCAAGAGGAAACTACATTTTTTGGAGGTCGATTTCGACCATTTAAAGTGAAAAAAAAAATGTTTTTTTTATTTCTTCAAACTAGCCCTGAATACTAATACGTAGACGTGAATCGTTTTTCTGAATTTTGTTTGGTTTAAAAGTTAAAACGTTTGATCCACTTGAATTGGCTCACCCTTTATCTATAAGGTCAACTAATATTATTCAATAACGAAATAAATCCTTGCAAAATATTATCGAAAAATAATATGTATTTATAAAAATAGCTAGAAGTAAAAGTAAAAGAGTTAGAAACTCAAGAATTTGCATTAAAAGGAACATTATAGTTAATAGTTAATAATTTATATTTAAATTAATGAAATTCTATGAAAATGCTTTCATAGAAACTAAGTATAAAATTTTAAAGCAATATGCTGTATAGAATGTGTGTATGTGGCTGTATATTACAGTACAATTAAAAATTAACTAATGTTACAGTACGGAGCTAAAATATTATAAAGATTTTAAGTTGCTTATAAAAGAACAACATAATAACTTTTTTTTAATAAATAGACTCGTTCTGTTAAAGCATAATTAAGTTGTCACCATTATAAGCATGGTCTTATCCATCTTAAAGTAGACTGGCATATTTTAATAATTAACCATCCCTTAATCTAATAGCTAGTGATAAAAAATACAGATATAGGTATAAACACTGAAAGAACTTTTCTTTTTTCTTTATTCAAACTATTTTCCTAGGTTACAAAGAAAGTACGTGTTAAGATGGTGTAATTAAAGTCCTTGAAGTGTGTTTGCATCTGTATGCATACTAAAAATAGACATATATTGACTGAATTAAATTCATTTTACCAGTACCCGGCTGTCAGAAGAAAAACAATTGCCTGGTTTAAGGTTACACCTAAACTATCTTCCTAAAACTATCTTGTCATTTGTATGTTATATGTAAAATCTATGATTCTATTTAAATTTATAAATCAATTTCTTGGTTTCATTTTTTGCAGCTAAACCTCACTTGAAAATCTGAACAAAATGTTGATATAAAATCATATCATTACTTACTTATTTAGTTGTGGCTTCTATTCCTTTTCTTCAAACCACTATAGCAGGTAGGAAAATTCACCAAATTTGTCATAAACACAATCCTAAAAGTAAAACATGAAACACCGGAGGGAACCTACAGCTGTAAAGCAAACTGCTACTGAAATAAATACAAGTGATAATAAACAACCTTTGGCTTTGACACGGCTAACAACAACAACGCTTGTTTATTTAATAACAAAGCTCTCCTTTAAAGTAAGTAGTAGCATTGTTGTATATAAATGGAAGCAAAATGTTTAGAAAAATCATTCACTCAAAAAATAAATGCCCTATTTAAAATCAGTTCCGTAAACCTATAATATCTTATTAAATCAGAAAAAGTAATCAATGCTACATTACAAAATTACTATTATTCTCCTACAAAAAAAAAAAAAAAAAACTTGTACCACTACAACCCATGAACGGTTCCGGGGTTCAGTACATGGTAGAGACTGTACTGTTTCATGGAGAACGGATGTGATTTGTCCTCGATAACGCTCAACCCCCAGATTTTTCTCCTTATTTTGGGTACCAACTTTTAGATGCTAGGTGAGCCCCAGGAGGGTCCTAGATCCTTTATGATCCATCTCCGGCTGCTAACAGACTAAATAAAAGCTTTGCCAGCAGCGGGATTTGAACCAGCATTTTCGGCATGGCAACTCAGTGCTCAGTGCTCTACCACTGAGCCACTCCGCACCCTCCTTCAATAGAACACCAACATAACTCAAAATCTTCTTTTTTCAACCAAATTCAGGAACAATATATATTCCATTTCCAACACGTTTTTTGTTCTTGTTTTAAAAAAATAAAATTTTGTATGGTATCATGTTTGAACTTGAAGTTTTATGCCAATAAATCTTTTCAATACCCAATTTTTATTAACTGACATGGAACTTTTAAATCCCCTCTTAAAATTTTTTTTTTTTTTAGTTATGACATTGTTCTTATTGGAGCGTCATCTAATTTCGATATAAATTGTAAAATGCAAATCATTAAATATAATGTTTCACTTAGTCTTTAAATTCTAAAAATGTTAAGGTCAAAAATATAAATTAAATAAAATTATTAATAAAACATCAATTTAACAAAAATTATTTTTTTTACAAAAAAGTGAACGAGCTAATTTATAAAGTATAAATTAAGCCAAAATTATACGGACTAACTTTTTGTTTCAAGCTATATTTTATTTTATATGTTTTGTAATAACTTACCAACGACTATTTTTAACTGCATATTAACAAAACGAATTAAAGGAATAACTCAATTGTTAAAATAATATTTCTAGTTTCCAATCTCTCTAATTTTGAAATTTTGAAATTGTTATCAAAACGAACTAAGAAACAGACATTTCACAGGAACTACACTCTAACTCTTCTAAGACCACTTTACGATATGGAGGCTATGTTGTTATCAAAGTGATAAAACAAACTACCCACAAATAAAAAAATGCCAGATAAAACTATAGTTGTTATTAAAAACATAATTAGATAATATTCAACTAACTAATTCCCTAGGTAGTGCCAATTAAAATATATGAACATTTTCAATATCTTGAATTAATAATTAAAAAAGAACATTATTTAAAAATTTAATTAATTGTTAAGTGAATAATTTAATTAATGTGTAATGTTAATTCGTTAACATTCATTCAATGCAAAAAAAAAACACATCTAGGAACCGGATTTAAATGCTACTCCATTAAATATATTATTATATATTCAATGAATCCAGAACATAAACTGATATAGCTCAAATTTTGACGTAATTTCTAGGTAGTAATTAGTATGGCTAGACCTAACTGCATAAATATTATTGCAACATATTTAATGGGTTGTTATTAGTTCAATTAATGTACTTTCGGCTATTAATAGGCCTATTATTACCTGTTTATTAAACCAACAATAATAAATTACAATGTATGCTTATAATTAATACAATATAAACAATACATGTACTTTTAATCTGGATACTAATGAATGATATAATGAAAATTATTGAATAATGAATTTTTTAATTATGTGAATGCATTATAATTTTTTATTGCCTGTTTAATAAACCTATTAATAACTGGCAGTAAATTAATTCTACCAGTAACAAGCCATTAAATAATCTGAATGCAGTATCAACTCTATCTTCATAATTACAAAACACTAATCTAATAATATTTTCGGAACGAGGTCATACAGAGTGATGGTTGGTGGAACTACGTCCAATAAAACGTATATTAACAACGGTGTACCTCAAGGCTCCGTATTGAGCACGACCTTGTTTTCGATTGCAATACGAACAATCACTGACTGTTTAACGCAAAACGTCAGTGGTTATCTATTTGCCGACGATTTTGCCATTTTATGTAAAGCACCCGACCTCCAGTTCATTAAGATTTGCCTGCAAAACACTGTGAATAAATTAGCAATATGGTCT
Organism: Troilus luridus; assembly: GCA_964056705.1. Lineage (NCBI taxonomy): Eukaryota > Metazoa > Arthropoda > Insecta > Hemiptera > Pentatomidae > Troilus > Troilus luridus. The sequence continues at coordinate 19,116,182 of OZ057415.1, read as the reverse complement.
CAAAGGACTGGCTTCAAGTTTTCAACAAGTAAGACACGCTGTGTACATTTTAGCCGACGTAGAAACCCTGGGAATCCACCACAAATAGTTTTAAGTAATACCCCGTTAGTGTACACCGACAACGTTCGATTCCTAGGTCTCCAAATGGACAGCAAGCTAACCTGGTCAAGCCATATAGAGCAATTACAAATCAAAACTGTTAATAGAATGAAACTACTGAAAAAACTAGGGAACACCAGATGGGGATCAGACAGGAAAACAATGCTCCGCATTTATGAGGCGCTGATCCTAAGTAAAATAGACTATGGCAGCTTTATATATGCATCTGCCACCCATAGTAGGGTTAAGAGACTAGATGCACTCCATCATGCTGGTATACGGATTTCTACTGGAGCCTTCAGAACAAGCCCAGCATACAGTGTCTGCGTCGAAGCCGGAATCCTTCCACTTACATATCGTCGCCAAAAACAAGGAGCTAAGTATATAGCAAAAATATACACGCAACCTGAAAATCCAGTTTACTACTCTTTATTCCAAAGAATAAACGAGAACAAGTATAGGAGGCTGAAAAATCCCTCCCTCCCATTGTGGTACAGAATGAGAAATGTCATCTCCGAATTAGTAAAATACCAGCCAACAAATGCTCAAAGAAAAAAGCTAGCTCCATGGACGTTATCACCTCCACACATCAACTGCAAAATGTTGAAATTTTCCAAGGCGAGAGAATTTTCCCCACAAGAGATTTCACAAGCCTTCCTTGGTGAACTGAATAACTACCAATTTAACAAAATCCTGTTTACAGATGGTTCTCGTACCAATGACTCTACGTCGTGTGCTGTGTATACTGGCGACACAACTTTTAAGTACAAGCTCAACAGTAATTGCGGCATCTTCACAGCTGAATTGACGGCTATTCTTAAGGCTCTCCAAATAACCCTTACAACAAAAGATCAGTCAACAATAGTTTGTGCTGACTCGCTGAGTGCCCTCAAAGCAATGGCTAACACCTTTTCAGATAATCCCCTCATACAGGAAATTTACCAGGCCTTAAAACAAATAGCAGACTCGTTAAGAAAAATAACTTTTTTTTGGGTCCCCAGCCACTCAGGAATACTTGGAAATGAGAAAGCCGACAAAGCAGCATCAGAAGCCCATTTATTAGAAGAAATAACGCTTTCTTATATCCCACCTTCAGGTTTATTCCAACAAATAAAAACAAATATCCAAAGCGAATGGCAGTGTACTTGGACATCGCTAGAAGACAATAAACTCAAAATAATCAAACCGACTATCAGTAGCTGGGTATCATCTTCCAGGCAGTGTAGAAGAGAAGAAGTAGTTATTACTCGCCTTAGGATTGGTCACAGTCGTTTGACCCACGAATACCTGATAACAAAGAAAGACCCACCTCAATGTACACTGTGTAAGGTGACAGTTACAGTGCGCCATATCTTCGAGGATTGCCCTAGGTACAGTGGAGTGATGGAAAGGTGTGGCGTACCTCGGCAGATGCAAAAGGCGTTGGGGGATAACGAACAATGTTTAAATAATGCGTTAAAATTTATTAAAAACACCAATATATACCAGTCAATTTGACATATACATTTACACGTTTATGTGTATGTGTGTATGTGGGTTTATGTGTGTGTGTGTATATATATATTGTCGGTGTGTATAATGTTATATGGATAATATAAATGTGTATATATAGTATAAATGTATAGTATAAATGTGTATAATGTAATAAATAAATGTGTATAAAGTAATAATTGTGTATAAAGTAATAAATGTGTATAATATACTAATATATAGTATAGTATAAATGTGTATAATGTAATATGGATAATATAAATTCTATATTATATCATAAATCTTATATAATTATGCATAACGTTTTATTTTAATTTAAACAACTTCATATAAGTTACATTTCTATTATATGTTTAATATGTTAATATGGTTTTACTATGTGCCTAATGTTATGTTATGGTATGTTATGTTATGGTATGTTACTATGTAACATAATGTTACAATGTTATGTTAACAATGTTATGTTATGGTATGTTATTATGTAAATATGTAGGTAATGTAAATATGTATATTCTCTAGTTGTAATTATGTAGATACTGTAAACATTTATACTCTTCAGTAGTGAGGGCAATAATAACCATTTGTAGTTGTTTGCCCTTAAAAAAAATAAAACAACAACAACAACAAAACACTAATATTTCAAAATCAGTATCTCAATATCACTAATATCTATACCTAAAGTTAAGAGTCAATAATTAATTGAGGTTTTACAACAGGGGATTTAAAATGTTATTTTAGAACCTATTACACTGTTCTGCATCAAAATCCTCCCTTCAACAAAAATGTTGTTTTGTTATGTTTTGAAGTGTGCTGAACACGAATCCGAAGTCATAAAATCTCCATCAGGCACCATTTTTTGTCAAATCTGTGTTTTAGGTCGAAAAATGAGGTGTTTTTAGACATTTTGATCACAGAAAACTTTAACAAAAATTAAAAACCTATTTAATTTTGAAGCTTTTATAATTTATTACAAAATGAAAAAATTGGGAGAGCGTAGGTATTAGCCTTCAAGAATTTTGGTAGTTTGTTTGTTTGTTTGTTCATTTAACGTCACTTTATGCTGTTACGGCTAAACGAAAAAAAAATTGATATTACGCGGTCTTGTATACAGGGAAATTTATCCTGGTAAAAATTATTCTAAAAATATACAAATATCTGCAAATAATCTTGTCAACTATTTGTATTAGCAATCTAACGAAATGAAAATTATAAACATTCGAAGGGTAGCATGAATTTAATTGCTAAGACAAATCACTAAATTTTAAAATTTAATTTAAAAAGTTAATAATTATATTAGAGAGTGGAGTGGCTCAGTGTTGTTGTTTGTTCATTTGATTTCACTTTATGCTGCTATGGCTAATCGGACGATGCTACAATTGGAGATCTAAATTTTGCCTACCCTGGTTTAATTAGGATAGGGATTTTTAAAGAGTACCTGACATCGTGCAAGCTTGTGACAACGTCCCTTCCGAAAAATGGCATAACCAACGGTTATTCACTCCCTTTCGAAAAATGCTAAGGCCACCTGCCGGGCTACGAACCCGCGATCTTGGCCATAGTAAGTTGTTATGCTAACCACAAGACCACAGGTCTTTCCTAGTAATTGTGATTATTTCTTTAGTAATCATAGCTATTACTTATTTAAATGTATTTCTGTGAACTGTTATAAGTAATAAGCGGTTATTAAATCAAGTAAATAAACATATCTCTTGATAACAAAATATATAAATACAAAAAAAAGTACCCCAGGTAGGAATAAAGGGGGGTTCATCAGGACACGATATGGTGGCTAACGATGGATGAAACAGATTTGAAATGCAGATGAACCTCCAAACATTACTCCCCGGGGCGTCAAGTGTGATGTCCATGCGCTCAACTCAAATTCCAAAAATATACGAATCGCAGGAAGGTCGTAATTGTTTTAAACATTTGGAATAGTCAGTTTCAGTATTCAAAAGGCATATATGATTAGTAATATAATATTTAAAGAAACATATCTATTTATTATTTTAGTAGATTATATAAAGTAATAGTCTTTTGATGAATAATAATTGTAAACGGTTTTTATCTGAAGCTGTTTTTCCGATTTTTACTTGTTTTCAATTTACAATATCTTATTTAGTTATATATATATATATATATATATATATATATATATATATATATATATATATATATATATATATATATATATATATATACATATATATACATGTAAGATTGTTTGAAGTGATTTTATTCGTTATTCTTTATTAAGGAATTAAATTACACTTCCTTTCAACTAATAATTGAACACAACAAAATGAATTTTACTAACTCAACTTTATAGTCCAGGATCATTGGTCCATTTTTGCACTTGATTAGTATCAAGCTGAATCTTCGTGAATAGCTTCGTTTCGATGAGACGTCCAATAATTTCCTGTACGAAAATTCTCGATTGTGGTAGCTAACAGAGATAGCAAGGATAAAATATGTCGATTTGATGATTCTCAAAAATTTATTACTAACTGGGTTTTTTTTTGTTAAATCTCAAGATAATTATCTAAATTATTTGAAAAAATATTTGTCCTACAAAATGTATAGTTTGATCAAAGAGTCTGTTGTTTTTTTTTACTTCTTCTTTTTTGACTTCGTTATCGATACATGTTGGAAGGAGGGGACTCTAGCTACCACAATCGAGAATTTTCACACAGGATATTGTTGGGCGTCTCATCGAAACGAAGCTATTCACGAAGATTCAGCTTCTTAGATACTAATCATGTGAAAAAATTGACCATGGATCCTGGACTATTAGAACATATGTCTTATAAAAGTGTAACACTTTGAAGGTTGCAACAGTGTTGTTATCACATCTATCAAACTTACATATATATACACACATATATTATGAAATTTATTATATACAAAGCAGTTATTTTTGTTACTTCTAACTGGAATAAAAGGATATAGCATAACCTGCTCCTCATCAAGGTCTATTTTATATCTTCATATATTTTTATTTTGAAGAGCAATGATTTGTCGAGGGCCGGGATTCGAACCCGAGTCTCCCACGTATCCGTCGTGGTATCTATTTCATATTAATAGAAAACATATGAAGAATTGATAGCATATATAGCGAATAGTTGAATTTATTGTTGCGGGGATACTATAAATATATAAAGTCACATATAAGAAAATAACTTTAAAGGAAACATATAAAAAAATATAAAATAAATTTAACAATTTTAAACTTCTTCCTTTACTCTAGTATCCTCACATTTATCATATTTTTAACCTCAGCATATATAATCTTGAAATACCGAAATTTGTTCCTCTATTTCATTAAATTCACCAACGACTATAGTATCTTTTTATATTACTATAACTATGGGATGCATAAGTATTACAAAAATCGCTTAGGCTTTTTCGATAAATACGACTTAAATTTTAATATCCCTGAGAAAGGTATGGTAAATATTTCAATAGTTGCTTTAGCATACCAAGTACTTTTGTAAGAGATTAACTAAGGAAGACTTTGTTCACAACCTTTTAGGATAACTGTATTCTAAACTTTATTCTGATAAAAACAGCAACTTTTGAATTAAGTAGCTAACATTTTCAATTTCGATGTTCTAATTAAAATAGGATATTAAGTTAAAAATAAGATTTAAAAATTATTTCAGTCATTAAAAATACTAGGAAGAATGGTAGAAGCATTGTAAAATGCTGAGTTGATATGCAGAAGGATTCGGATTCAAATCCTTTCGTGGCAGATAAAGTATTGAATCAGTATTGAGAAGTTAAGCCACGAATAGATCTGTGGGATTTAAAGACCCTCCTGAGGCTCACCCAGTAAAGTAGGTTATTCTTAACATAAGGAAAAAAATGGTGGTTGATCTTCATCTCTGACAAATCACCAATCTGCACTACCTTGGGCCTTGAAACAGTACAGTCACTATCATGTTCTGAGCCCAAGACCCTCCATAGTTTGTAGTGGTACTCCCATTCGTCAAGTATTTCTTATTTCTTATCTTATTTTTTTTTTTATTACATAATTTTTCATTCACTAATGATAAGCGATTCACTCATTCTTTTGGATTTTGTTTTGATCTATTTTACTTATTTATAACCTTAACGCCATAAAAGCTTTTCTAGATGACGATGGAAAACCGATTGCAAATATCGTGACAGAATAATTGAATACTAAATCATGAAAATTATTTATGATTTTCTATAAATTTAACCACAGTGTTAGTATTATTTTAAAAGTATTTTTATTATCAATACCGTAAAAAAATATGTACATAGCAGATTATAATTTATTATTCGAAATATATGATAAAAATCCGATAAAAACAGTCCCTATTTTCAGTGACCAAATAAAACTTCATTTATCATTAATAATAATAATTATCATCGATAAATAAGTAAATTAAATTGTTAACATTAAGTTTTTTTCTCAAAGTTATAATAAAAATTTAATATTCATTAAAAATATTAAACAGGGAAATAAAAGGGGAGTTCATTAATTTAGGATTTTTTTTTTACTTTCCATTCAATTTCATATCTCTGCGATGCGTACACCCCCTCCATTTTTCATCTTTATTTTTGTCCCCTTATTTATTCTTCAATGCCACCAAAATTAAAATGGAATTATAAATATTCATATAATATTTCACTCTATATATATATACATATATATACATGTAAGATTGTTTGAAGTGATTTTATTCGTTATTCTTTATTAAGGAATTAAATTACACTTCCTTTCAACTAATAATTGAACACAACAAAATGAATTTTACTAACTCAACTTTATAGTCCAGGATCATTGGTCCATTTTTGCACTTGATTAGTATCAAGCTGAATCTTCGTGAATAGCTTCGTTTCGATGAGACGTCCAATAATTTCCTGTACGAAAATTCTCGATTGTGGTAGCTAACAGAGATAGCAAGGATAAAATATGTCGATTTGATGATTCTCAAAAATTTATTACTAACTGGGTTTTTTTTTGTTAAATCTCAAGATAATTATCTAAATTATTTGAAAAAATATTTGTCCTACAAAATGTATAGTTTGATCAAAGAGTCTGTTGTTTTTTTTTACTTCTTCTTTTTTGACTTCGTTATCGATACATGTTGGAAGGAGGGGACTCTAGCTACCACAATCGAGAATTTTCACACAGGATATTGTTGGGCGTCTCATCGAAACGAAGCTATTCACGAAGATTCAGCTTCTTAGATACTAATCATGTGAAAAAATTGACCATGGATCCTGGACTATTAGAACATATGTCTTATAAAAGTGTAACACTTTGAAGGTTGCAACAGTGTTGTTATCACATCTATCAAACTTACATATATATACACACATATATTATGAAATTTATTATATACAAAGCAGTTATTTTTGTTACTTCTAACTGGAATAAAAGGATATAGCATAACCTGCTCCTCATCAAGGTCTATTTTATATCTTCATATATTTTTATTTTGAAGAGCAATGATTTGTCGAGGGCCGGGATTCGAACCCGAGTCTCCCACGTATCCGTCGTGGTATCTATTTCATATTAATAGAAAACATATGAAGAATTGATAGCATATATAGCGAATAGTTGAATTTATTGTTGCGGGGATACTATAAATATATAAAGTCACATATAAGAAAATAACTTTAAAGGAAACATATAAAAAAATATAAAATAAATTTAACAATTTTAAACTTCTTCCTTTACTCTAGTATCCTCACATTTATCATATTTTTAACCTCAGCATATATAATCTTGAAATACCGAAATTTTTTCCTCTATTTCATTAAATTCACCAACGACTATAGTATCTTTTTATATTACTATAACTATGGGATGCATAAGTATTACAAAAATCGCTTAGGCTTTTTCGATAAATACGACTTAAATTTTAATATCCCTGAGAAAGGTATGGTAAATATTTCAATAGTTGCTTTAGCATACCAAGTACTTTTGTAAGAGATTAACTAAGGAAGACTTTGTTCACAACCTTTTAGGATAACTGTATTCTAAACTTTATTCTGATAAAAACAGCAACTTTTGAATTAAGTAGCTAACATTTTCAATTTCGATGTTCTAATTAAAATAGGATATTAAGTTAAAAATAAGATTTAAAAATTATTTCAGTCATTAAAAATACTAGGAAGAATGGTAGAAGCATTGTAAAATGCTGAGTTGATATGCAGAAGGATTCGGATTCAAATCCTTTCGTGGCAGATAAAGTATTGAATCAGTATTGAGAAGTTAAGCCACGAATAGATCTGTGGGATTTAAAGACCCTCCTGAGGCTCACCCAGTAAAGTAGGTTATTCTTAACATAAGGAAAAAAATGGTGGTTGATCTTCATCTCTGACAAATCACCAATCTGCACTACCTTGGGCCTTGAAACAGTACAGTCACTATCATGTTCTGAGCCCAAGACCCTCCATAGTTTGTAGTGGTACTCCCATTCGTCAAGTATTTCTTATTTCTTATCTTATTTTTTTTTTTATTACATAATTTTTCATTCACTAATGATAAGCGATTCACTCATTCTTTTGGATTTTGTTTTGATCTATTTTACTTATTTATAACCTTAACGCCATAAAAGCTTTTCTAGATGACGATGGAAAACCGATTGCAAATATCGTGACAGAATAATTGAATACTAAATCATGAAAATTATTTATGATTTTCTATAAATTTAACCACAGTGTTAGTATTATTTTAAAAGTATTTTTATTATCAATACCGTAAAAAAATATGTACATAGCAGATTATAATTTATTATTCGAAATATATGATAAAAATCCGATAAAAACAGTCCCTATTTTCAGTGACCAAATAAAACTTCATTTATCATTAATAATAATAATTATCATCGATAAATAAGTAAATTAAATTGTTAACATTAAGTTTTTTTCTCAAAGTTATAATAAAAATTTAATATTCATTAAAAATATTAAACAGGGAAATAAAAGGGGAGTTCATTAATTTAGGATTTTTTTTTTACTTTCCATTCAATTTCATATCTCTGCGATGCGTACACCCCCTCCATTTTTCATCTTTATTTTTGTCCCCTTATTTATTCTTCAATGCCACCAAAATTAAAATGGAATTATAAATATTCATATAATATTTCACTAAACAACTGATGAAATCTATCGATAATATTTCACATTAAAATCAAATTCGGATTTGTATATCGAGATGGGCGATTCTCTTTCGTTAATAGGCCCTCGAAATTTTATCAGTGCAAATAGCGATTACCAAATAATGATCGTTGCGCGCTAGAAGGTCCAAGAACGTAGTCTGATAAAAACGTATTCAGGTTTCTATTTTTAAAGGTCATTACCAATATCTAACCACGTTATGAAATATTTAATGTGCAAATGACTGTTTTAATCCTTGCAAATACTTGAGTCTTTTCCAATTTAAGACTGCCAGTTACTTTATAATAACATCTTTGAACTAAGGTATTTTTCAATAACTGAATAAACATGACGATTATAATGAATACGTGTGGAAAAGTTAGTTCTGTTTTCTACATTAGTAACTGATAATATGAATTTAATGGAACTGTTTGTTTGTTTTAAACGAAAGTGCTATATTTTTTTTTACAGTAAAGATGCATTATTCCCTAGACAAGACTGTGCGAAGAGGGCCAAAAAGGAATTATGTTAACAGTAAACAGAAGTCATCCTCAAGAGAGATCAAATCTCGAGGGATATGGCTGAATTTTTTATTTTATATTTATATTATTTAAATTTTTATCATATATATTTATTATATAATATTAAAATTAATATATTTTTTTCTATTTTATTTTTTTATTGATTGTTAATTTTAGGTAATTTTTAAATCTTTTCTCTTCAAAATAAAAAATATTTAAAATAAATATCGTATTAGCCTGTTATATTTTCTAATCAAATGCCAGTTGATAGTGATTAATGTAAAGTAACCTAGCTAAAATAGAAAAGACCCAAATACCTATGTATTAAGTTATTGCTTAGATCCTTAAGTGCTCCTATATGAAATCTTTGCTACATTTAAATAAGTATTTGTGACCATTTTGTTTTTTTAATATTCTAATTAGTATTGATACATTAAAAAAATATTAAGAAAAAAACTACTACTTTCTTTGGATTTTTAAGTATTTAAAAAATTGAAAATCTATTTTTCTTATTTAGTTCGTGGTACATATTATTAAGAAGGAAAGCAAGCAAACTTTCAAAAAAGCAAAAAGGAAAGCAAACAAATCGAATTTCTTGCATTGGTCCTGATAATAAAAAAAAAAATAATTTCCTCAAGAAATGACTTTTTAGCAGTAACACAGCAGTTATTGCATTAATCTCATAAAAATTGTCTCTTAGGTCTGACGAAAAAAAGTATTCAACGATTTAATAATTCTAAAATTATATGCATAAAGAAAGTACATATTTTTGGAAAATAAATCTAACCATTTCAAACCTCTTGATTTACCCTATAATCACCAAATATATCATGCGATTTCATTTTCCTCTCCTCAGGCGTATTATCGAAGCGTTTAATATCTATGATATTTCTATCATTCTAAACTGAATCTTCCTTCTCCATTTCATTAAATTCATCAACGACTATAGTACCTGTATAGCTTTTTTAATTACAACATCTTATTTCAGCTGCAAGAGGATTAAAATTGTCCATTTTAATTATTTAAAAATCACCTTTGCTTTTCTTAACCTAATTATGAAGAGAATTTTAATAGATGATTCATAAGACCATTCTCCATTGGATATTTAGATTTTGGACATTAAAAACGTTATGAAATGTGTATACCTATCAGCCATGTATGCCTAGGCACGCGTGAATTCTCCTTTATAAAATACATATAACCTTGTTGAAAACTAATCTTGATTCAGAGTTTATTTATTTATTCGGGTTTTTTACAATTAATGTATCCCGATACCCAAAATCTTTTCTTCCCAATCCTTCGTATCAGCCCATTGTTCGTCTTCCTCTCTCGGCCTCTTGCTACCATTCCTTCTCTTACATCCTCCATCCGTGTCTTCCTCGGTCTTCCTCTCTTTCTTCTATAATTTGGTTTAAAGAATTTTGGTAGAAAGAGTTTCTATGGCCACCTATTGTCGTTCTTTTTCGATATTTGTCTTCTTATAAAACTATTGGTATGTGTTGGAGCTTTGAAATGGCCCAGTTACTTCTTAAAAAGTCCATCTCAAGACCAAGAAGTTTACAGACATCTTTTCACTGTCCATGTTTCGGCTCCATATAGGGTAGTTCCCAGAAGAAAATAATGATATATTTTCATTTTTAACGAGACCACTTTACTCTAAAGGACTGAGTTGAGGATCCTAATGATTTCCTTCCTTGGGGTATCTTCATCTCTAAGTCCTTGTCGAGTGTCTCATTCATATAGACACCTAAGTACTTAAAGTCCTTGCTGTGAGCTAGAGTCCATTCTTCAATCGACAATGCCGTGCACCGAGAATTAAAGGACACGTACTACTCCGTTTCCCCTGATTTATGACCAGTCCCCATTTAGAGTACTCCTGTAGGAGCTTCCTAAGCATATATTGCAGGTAACTTTCTTCTGATGCTATGACTACCTGGTCATCTGCAAATAGCAAGGTGGATAAATAGTCATCCCCAATCTTCACTCCATGTACCTGCGTTTTAACTTCCACCTCTTGAGTGCTTGTTCAATGAACAGGTTAAAGAGCGTTGGCGATAGGCAGCAACCTTGTTTCAAGCCTTTAGTGATGGGGAACGACGGGGATACACTATTTCCTATTTTTACTCTCGCTTTTGCACCCAAATAAAGGCTCTTAATCGCCATTGCCAGACCCTCATTGATATCTAACCTATGTACTTCCCAAAATTAGGGGTACTTTGTCATATGCTTTCTCTAAGTCAATAAAGGCTAAATGTACCTCTTGGGTGTATGGTAGCTGTTTTTCCAGTAACTGGGAATCAGAGTACTAATTACAAAGTGCAAAGAACAAAGTGCTAGAATAAACAACTTTTCCCTTACATGGAGTGAGGCTAGAATTACTACATTCATTGAAGCAACACAGAGGAAACTAATTCTCAAAGTATCAACGAGTTCTTGTGAAGTCCGTCCGTTGAATGTAAGTAGCCAATTATCACGGACATTATGGTCCCTCTTTTCGCGTATGTTTTTTTCAATTGTATTGGATCGCTAGAGAAATAGTATTTATATTATTATTATGAGTTATGAGTCGTTCATGTAATTTTATTTTTAAAAAAAACACTTTGTATATCAGGATCATAGATAGTAAGGGAGTCAGCCAGTGCAGTATGAAAAACCTGGACCATGAAGAGTATTAGGGAGCTGCACTGTTCACAAACCAACGGTTGTGCAAGGATTTGGCCATGATAACGCTCAACCGCCGGATTTTCTCTCTAATTTGCCCATGCTAACGCTCAACCTCCGGATTTCCTCTCTAATTTGGCCATGATAACGCTCAACCGCCGGATTTCCTCTCTAATTTGGCCATGCTAACGCTCAACCGCCGGATTTCCTCTCTAATTTGGCCATGCTAACGCTCAACCGCCGGATTTCCTCTCTAATTTGGCCATGATAACGCTCAACCGCCGGATTTCCTCTCTAATTTGACCATGATAACGCTCATCCGCCGGATTTCCTCTCTAATTTGGCCATGACAACGCTCAACCACCGGATTTCCTCTCTAATTAAAGATTTCTGAATATTACAGAGGTACCATTGATGGAGGATAATATAACCTTGAAAAGGCTAGCGCGAATATTTTATGTCTCATTTTGGCATTTCAATGTTTTGATAATATGTTTACCACCTATATCGTAAATACATAATAGCCCCATAACTTTTTAGAGCATGTTTTAAAAAGAGGATTTGTCAAAGCAGATATCTACTTAAGTTCCCATGATGTATATGTATAGTAATAATATTCACATATATTATCATGATTACCTACATTTTATATGGATTTAAAGTAATACTCTTCGATCAAATTTATAAGTGATTGAAAATATACATTAAAAAAAAACCCTAGGATCTGTGTCATGAGCTCAGGACATACATTACAATGTTTCTAAGGAAAATGTGGGAGAGGGATGGGATTTACACGATATCGCACAAAACTACCAGGTTTTCCCCAATTAAGGGTATCCACTTTATAGAGGCTTGTGAGCCCAGATCCCGCAGAGTAGATTCATCGTATTTACCAAAACTTATCAGCCACAAGAGGTCTTGAGTTCGGGATGTAAACGTCAATGACATAGCCTCAACGTTAGTAAGTAGGGCCTAGGTTATTGACGTGCAGTAAATGTCAGTGTGACAAGCCAACGATTCGAGCCAAACATATGGACCGTGTAAGGGTTAAAATAGATCATATAGTGGGGAAAAAATAAGAAAGAAAGAAAAATTGGCAAACAATTTTTGAGAAATAAGGATTAATAAAACAAAATGAGAAAAGGTGAAAATAAACAATACTAGATATTGCCTAATGGATATATCTACAGCCCCAGTGGAAGTCTAATCTTCTCCGAAATGAGTTTCTTGTACTTAAGTAAGCGGAATCGAGCTATTTTCGTAGTGAATAAGGGGCTAAGTAAGGCATTGGATTGAAAATGAGTTACTGTTTATATTTAGAGTAGCGTCATTTAAAGCTTCTCTGGACAAAATCTGACTTAACCTCTAATTTCCGGGGCTGAAGGTTTATCATTTTAAAGAGAGGACCAAAGAATAACGAAAATAGTTTCGGTAAGATTTTGTTTTACTATTTTATCTTTTAAGCCTGCTTATTATTCATAGGCAATACCGATTATTTTTTAGGTATTATTTCACTTATTAACTATATACGTTTTAAAGTATTTATGTTTTTAATTAATGATTTTTACTTATTATTTAATTATATTGGCACGGTATCTATATTTTATCATGGTAAAATTATGACACTATTTTTTTAATGATGCTCTTTGTAAAAAAAAAAAAAAACTATTATTACCAATTCCCACCCCTTTTCATTAAAACAAATTGGACCCATGTTCGAACTTGTGAAACCTCGCCATGAAGAACTACCTATGTAATGATTGAGAGGAAAAATGTTGACTGGAAGATCTAATGTGGGATAAGGTAGTCTTGGGATCCAGTCAAAACAACACTAAATAAGACAAACTTATTTATTATAAGTCCCGACGTTTCGACCTACGTTGTAGGCAATCTTCAGGGCTGACACCTATGTAATGATTACAATACCTACGTAATGATTTAAATATTTTAATTTGAAGAGAAAAGATTTGTCCTGGCCGGGATTCGAACCCTGGCCTTTTCTCTTCAAAATTAAAATATTTAAATAATAACAATAAAATCAAAAATTATACTTATGTAATGGTTTTACCACTTTGCACTGCAAGACTTAATGATCCTAAATGTATAATACCTGATAAGGAATGTCGATTAACGAGATCCAGATTAATCTTATTCGGCCTAAGGAATCTAACAGGGTGGTGGGTTGTTAGTTAAATTGATGATCTTGTACATCAGCCATCTCAAAGCAATTACAATTGTATCAACAATTGTACTAATAGCGTCATTCACGAGTAAATAATAATAATTCAACAACATGGAAGGAGGTGGTACATTTAATTGATCAAATATGAAAATATTAATTATCACAATCATATCAAAAAATCATTACTTTGCATGATTAGTACAACTAACATTTTTTGGAATAACTTATTATACATTATCCCAAAAAATATCTATAACACAATTCGAACATTAACCATTTTTCAAATATTTTTAGTGAAAAAAAAAAAATTATTTTTATAATCAACCTTGCATTCTAATTCGGTAAGGATAATAGTAAGTTATTAAAGAAGTAAAAGTCCTCATATAGATGATTTGAGGAAGTAAAAGTACTCATGTAGATGATTTGAGGAAGTAAAAGTTCCCAAATAGATGATTTGAGGAAGTAAAAGTTCTCATATAGATGATTTGAGGAAGTAAAAGTCCTTATATAGATGATTTGAGGAAGTAAAAGTCCTCATATAGATAATTTGAGGAAGCAAAAGTACTCATATAGATGATTTGAGGAAGTAAAAGTACTCATATAGATGATTTGAGGAAGTAAAAGTCTTCATATAGATGGTTTAATTTGTAAAGGATTTGAAGGAATGTACACTCCAGTCAATATATAAGAAAAATGCATTTTCATTATAAGCTTACAAGTGAACATCTTGGCAATACTTGAAAAATTATTTCTAATAAATTTTAATAACATAGAATCCATCATTATATAGAGAGATTGTCCTTTTCCATCATTATATTTACAATCTGCAAATTAAAACACCAAGGCTGAGTATTGTGCCTAAGAGGATTGTACTGGGTTTGTCAAGATTACTGTCACGAGGACTTTCGGAGTAATATTAAAAAGTTTTCAGGAGATTTGATACCTTCCTTTTCTTTTTGTGAAAGCTCGAGATTTTTTTTTATTTTGTGTGTGTTGGTTGAACATTTATCTTGTAAGTAATCCTCATATTCAACAAGATTTTGGAATAGAAATTTTTTTTCTGTCATTATAATTGCGACAATAACATATATATATAAAAAAACGCAACCATCCAGATAGATTAAACATAAAATTATTTTTAAATTAAAATTAACTCTTCATACGATTTTTTAGACATTTTTCATTGCTAATAAAGTTCGATAACAGGTCGCTTAAGAGCAGAAAATAAGAAAAAAATCATCCTAGTCAACAAATCAGTAAGTTGAGTTAAACAAGATTAACAAACGTGTCACTAACGACCCATTGGGGGTCAGTGAGGAATATTATAACATAAACAAAATAAACAATACTATCGAAAAATCTCTTATATAACATGATTAATATTAAATAACAGATAAGGACTGAATATTATCGCTTGAAAAAAAATACACATTTTAACATCCGTTAAACTAAAGTAGTTATTTTTAAAGGAATGAAGATGATTTTTTGAAATGCAAACCTTGAAATAATGAGAAAAAATATTCATTAAACAAACAATAAAGCTAGAAAAATATATTTTTAAAAACTATGAAGGACCTCGGGTTTAGCAGTTTTTCTAAGCCAATGAATGTGCAAGAAAGCCGCAGGCATGCCCAACAGCCAGGTTTTTCTCTTAAAAAGTAACAACTTTATTGAGGGTGGGTGATCCACGGGATGATATATCCTATATATTTTAATATGGATTTTATATAGAGAATTCAAAGGCAGTTCTTCGGACTACCTATAATCATCAGAGATGAATGTTTCTCGAAAAGGTTATGTTTTGATCCATCATCCAAATAAAACATGTAAGTTTGAATATTGACGCCAGATAACCTAAAGACGTGAAGATAACCTTCAGGGACAGATGTGAGTAAGGTTATAATAGATATTGCTTATTGAGAGACTTGCTCCAGTGAACATTGGTTACATTTATATTATGTGTCTTATTACGGAATATTGACTATTGTGTTGATTCAGGTTTGTAGTTAAAGATACCTGGAGTTATTTAGTTATTTATAAGTTTGTAAATATGTTTTTTTAATTACAGTTCTTCACTGCATCCACAAGTGTTTTATTCCATTCACCTCCTTGGTTGAGCCGTTGAACTCACAACTTACAAACATTATAAGAAAGATAAGCCTTTAGTAATTTAGAACAACATTACAATGGTTTAAACATGTAAAATCTTAAAAAATGTTTTTTACGACCAATCATACCTGCTTCTATACCAATCTTCCTCTATTTTAAAGAAAAAAATTAAAACGTAAAAATTGTAACTATGCATGTGAAAAATAAGTAAAAGTTATTGAAACTCTTTGAAAGAGTAATATAACAATAAAAACAACATATAGAAGATGTTGTTAAAATGAACTCAAAACATGGCGCTAAAGCCTATTATCATCATTTGAATTAAATATAAATTTAATCTAAAACCAATGTTTGAACAAAAATACATACATCACAATTTTTCACATCCACATTTTGGAAAAACAACCAAATATGATGAAAACTCACATAACACTAAAGATCTATCACTCATACAACAACATTTGGATCAATAAAAAAATTACGACGCATATTCGGTAGTTTCCTATTTCTTTTTTGTTTGTTGTTCGATTTGGTTTACGTCAGTAGCACAGATTACTTCCATAGTAAAAAAAACAAGCGATAACAAAATTAGATTTTTTTTTAACTGATGTAAAAATAGATCTTGAAAATTCGAAAAAATCGTGAAAAGCTATTTTCGGAACATTATATATTTTATGATACTACTGTCAACATTTCTGTTATCATCGTGTGAGGAAGTAGCGATTCGGGGTTTTGTAAATAAAATCATTCCTCTTACCAATCTGCCAGTTTTATTTTTTTCTTTATTTTTTATTGTAGAAATTTAAGTCATATTAATCGTATTTACTAGAGTTGATTATTAGTTAGTATCTATTTCATTTCTTTAATTTCTTAATTATATAACAATTTAATTTTAATATATATGAAGAAGATAATTTCTAAGTACGTGCTTGGAGATGACTCGAATTTCTTAGTCACTGATTTTTCATTGCTAAATCAATAGTAGTTTAATGACCTCAACTGCCTAATCTGAAAATCTAATTGAATTGCGAATATCAAAACTTTTAACGGTGATAATATTATATAACTTGACAACAAACAATGCAGCAACCGCGTCGTTAATTTGTTGCCTTGAAATGAGTAATTGTTTATTATACTCATTTATAGAAATTATTTACTTGATGATAATAACTATATCTAATACCTCAGAAGAAACGCTTTAATGGTCAAAAATGATGTAAAAAAACAAATTACTCGGTAGGTATATAAAACTCTTCTCAAGGAAGATATAATTTTTCATATTCGGGAATTACAGCTTCATTGACTTTCAAATTGTCCATCCACCACAAATTTTGTTAGTAAACCTTTTCATGATAAATTATTTTCTGAGTTTTTCCAATCAAATAGCTCCGATAAAATGATTAAAGTGACCTTTCTAGAGACGTAACTTCTTGGTATCGACACGTCAAGTGTTCACGACATAAGTGGAAACATGGATTTTCGCATCTAAAATTATTATACATAAAGAAATTACAGTAATGCGAAGTTAATTTTAGAAAGAGTTCATCATCATCTTCATCATAATCTATTCTCGTCAACCACCTAAGAAGAGTAAGGATTTGTTTTTCTTGTTTTAGAAAGAATTAAAATGGGAAAAAATATATAAACACTTAAATAATGAAAAGTAATATTGACAAATATAAATGATAACGGTAGGATTTTTTCTATTGACCAAGGAAGTGATAAATTAAACTCAAATATAAATAGATTTTTCACACACTCACTTTCTAGATTATGAGTTCCATCAGATAAACAGAGAGTAATAGCAATAATTTGATAAAAACAAATCAAAAGTAAAATTTAGAATGATTCAAAACCACCAAAACAGAAACGAAAAACAAGAGAAGACGAATTTGACTACTAAGATTTATAATTCCATTTTTTAATAAAACCTACTTCATGAAATTATAGAAAAGTATATTTACTAGGCAAACGCTGTAAGCTCCCAGTCAATTACAATAACTCATTATAAGGCATTTATAAGACTAACAGAGTAGAACTGAAGAGCTTCACTAAACCATCGAATTCCTTTCGTATCCAATCCTTACAATCCAAAATCCTTCATAAAATCCTCAACGCTTACTTTGCAACGAATAAAATAATCCGTACTGACCTTGATGCCCAATTTGTAGCTGATTTGGCCAGGACCCGATACCAATTATTTCAAGACAAATTTTATTCCCACCCAAACCCACGAGTTTCAAGCCTAGCTACCTCATTGATTCCCGATAATACTCGAAGGTTTCTGAAAAGAAGATAGCATCGTGCCATTTATTAATAATAATACATGTCATTACGTATTATTCATTCTATTTACTTAGATTATACTGTAAGACCAACTATATTATTCAACTATAAACTCAGATCATACAACACGTATTCAATGGCTGTGTTTAAAGAGATAAGGCATACTCCATCCAATGCAAAGCACTGAGAAAAGAGAGAGGTAAACATTCAGATCGTGAAAATGATGGAAGTGCATCAGCAAATAATTTTACTTAATGATTCCTTGATAGAGGCAAAGAATAGCTATCAAGGAAATCCGAAATCCTAGAGGCTATACCAAGGCTTTTTGATACGGGTTGTTTCCGATTGCTGAATAGAGAAATGAGAGACCTATTCAAATCGTAATGTAGGAGTAAGTGTAAAATCTTTACACTAATTAAGAAAATTATGAACAAAATAACAAAAATGAAAGGTAAGTGAAGTAAAGCTTAAGGGGATTGAACAAACAGATAGCCAGGAAGAAGACAAAGAGATATTGCCTGACACCAATAACCTCAACTGTACCACTACAACCCATGAAGGGTTGGGGGTTCAGTACACCGCAGAGACTGTACTGCTTATCGGACAACGATTGTGTAGGAGATAGCTATGATAACAGCTCGGTCATAGAAACTTTCAAGAATGAATAACCGAAATTTTCTTAACCTGAAGGACTTATGGATTAATAGCACTGTTAATGAATTACCGAAGACCTTAATAAAATGCTATGCTTCGATTCTCCTTAAAAAATTCCAAAATAGAATCATCATATATTTTCAGTTTACACCGTTGAAATCGTTTTTAATAGTATAACTTGGACTTGTATCAAATTTCACACGTGGTGACAGCAAATAGGGCGTTAAATTTAGTTAAAAATGCCACTCATTAACCGTAAATCATATTTATTATAAATTTGTCATACCACAATAAATATAGAAGCATCTATTTCTAGGGTGGATCTTCTAACACCGCTTTAGAATAGAATAGAATAGAAAAGTAACTTTATTCCGGGACTAGGTCCCTTTAGAATGAAAGATTTGAACAGAAAAAGAAACACAATATAACGTATATCTGCCCAGAAGGCTACATGATACAAATCATAAAATATTTATTAAGTGCCAAAAAAAGTAAATAAAAATAATAAGTACAAATCATGGGAAGATTTTAACCAGTTAAAGAACATTAATTAATTAATAACAACAGTTAAATGCATGAGCTAGCATGCATTAATTTCATTAGTGTCAAGAGGTTATCATAAGTTTCCAACAAAATCAATTATTCAATACTGATTCATTTAAGTAAAATAACTAATCTGCTAAAAGACCATATTTTCGGGCAATCAAGAGATGTTGGAAAAGCAAGGATTTAAACGAGGATAGTGAAGAAGAAAATAATTATATGATAATTAAAATTAATTTTTAATAATTTAGATAAGTTAGTTAGGGCCATCAGTCAAACAAAAAATCACTGCTAAATTGTAGCTTTGTAGTATAGTTTATATTATATTAGATTATTTCTGGTATACTACAGTTTATAGTTATTTAGAATATAATGTAATGCAATCATTTAATAAATTATAGAACATAATGTATTACTTCATTGCTAAAAAAACAAACAAATAAAAAACGACTAAACAAAAAAATTGATTATTCAATACTGATTGATTTAAGCAAATGATTTACCAGCTTAGAGAGCATCTTTTTGGAAAGTAAGGAGATGTTGGAAAATCAAGGATTTAAAAGTGGACAGTGAAGAAGCATGCCGGATTATAGGAAGGATTGAGCTCCCGGTGGACCGGGCGAGAAAGGAACGCTCGACTGGTTCTGTAGGAATGAGTATAGATATCGGAAAGGCGAGATCATAATTCATGGTGTTGAACTGAGGATTTGAATTGGAGGAGGCTGTACATATATGAAGGGTGTTAAGAGTTAATGGATTGGTATAAGAATGCACTGAGGAAATATTGTCTACGATTGGAAGGGAAGGGCATGCGGTGTACCAAGGGGAAAGCTTAGAGAACACTTATTTGCTTTAATCTGTCCTCAAACCCATTTGAAAGGCCCCCGTATACCACACTACAGTAGTCAAAGTGGTAGAAGAGTTTATAGTTATTGATTAAAAACAAAATCAGTAATTCCAACAGCACAAATGCTGATCTGTATGAGGTCATTTTTGGAAACGAAAAAGTTAAAGCTTCTTCTCAAAGCAGCGATATTATTCAGGGAACGTAGAGCCCATACCTTGACACGGTATTTAATCAAGTAATGAGCCACACCTAATTCAGAGAAAATAACCCCAAGCATCTATTTTAGGAAGTTCAGGGCAAAGCTACTTCATCACTTACACTATTAAAGGGGATATTTTTAGGTGCACTCTGGAGGAGGTCTATGAAGGTGGGCTTTGATCACAACTACAGAGGAAATAGGGTTAACGCAGTTAGTAACAACTTTTTATAAGTCTTTAGGTAATATTTGTAATTATTTTTTCAACGTTAATCATTTTGTTCTTTTTTTAGATAAAAAAAAAGAATGTCCTTGGCCACTAGATTAAGCATTATAAAAAGCATGAGAAAGCAGCAAAGAAAGTTTAACTAGTTCGTTATTTTTAGGTTTTACGTTCAGTTTATTAGCTAAATAATTAATATCGCAATTTTTTGTAAGTTAAGAATGCCTTATTCTATGATGCCAATTAGAAACCAAGACAATTTAGCCATTAAAATTAGTACCTCTAATAAGACATTCCACAATGACAAAAGCTTAAATCTTTAACTAGCTTTTTTTTATGAGATATTGTAGGGTTTTATGTTTATCTTTATCAGTTAAATAAAAAAATCACGCTATTTAATTTTTTTTTGTAGATTAGGGCAACCTTATTTTAAGATGTCAATCAGAAACCAAGACAATTTAGCCATACAATTATTACCTCTTTACTAAGTCCAACTTGTTTTGACTTCGAGTAGCACATTTAGTTTTATTAGTTAAAAAAAATATCCCGCAATTTTGCACACATAATAATACAGTCATATTTTATTGGGTGAGAAATTCAGAAGTTTCGAAAATATTTAAGTTTTTTTTAAATTCTTTTTGTAATATTTTACATTTCAAAGACGGAAAATTATTTTGGCTTGTTCGATAATTGATTATTTTATTTCTATATAAGTACAATTAAAATTTAAGGACTTTTATAAGGGATCTATGGCAGTTAAGATGACCACGTGTCTTACTTTCGGCATTTCCTTTACAGTTAATAGTAATAAATTTGATAAAGATTTTATATTTTTCGGTTCCAATAGGGAATATATAAATTCAAGTAGATTGACTATTTCTAAACAACGTAGAGAGTAATTATGTCTCATTAAGAATATCGATTTTAATGATAGTCCATTTATAACAAAATTAAATATAATCATAGATGAAATAATAACAAAACCAACGACAACCTGTGGGGCGACCTGTGGTATAGTGGTTAGCATAACAAACTACTAAGCCCAAGATCGCGGGTTCGTAGCCCGGCAGGTGACCCTAGGATTTTTTAAAGGGAGTCAAAAATCCTTAATTATGCCGTCCTTCGGAAGGGACGTTAAACGGGCGTCCCGAGCATGTACGATGTCAGGGTCTCGTTAAAATCCCTATCCTAATTAAACATTGCCTGAATAGGAAAAATGTAGAGCTCCCGCTGTAGCATCGTCCGATTAGCCATAGCAGTTTGTTAAATGAACAATCAACAACATTACAACATAACAAAACCAAGAAATGTCTGGTCACCTGTTGAGTAGTTACGAGAAATAGCAAAACAACATTCTATACCCAAGATTGTGAGTTTAAGATTGTGAGGTGGTTTTGAGATTTTTTAAAGGGAGTAAAAAATCCATAATTATGCCATTTATGGAGCATGTACTCAAGTTAAAAATCCCTATTGTATTTAAACCTGGAGAGGCAAAATTTAGGCCTCCCACTGTAGCGTCCTCCGATACCAGCATAAAGTGGCATTAAATAACTATACAAACTAACAAATGTTATATTTTATTATTAAAGTTGCGCGTTTTTAATTCTAAATATCAGTATTTGTAGCGTTATAAAAAAAAACTTGCAAGTACACCTCATTAGAAAACCAAAATAATTGCTGATGTACTGTAAACCTTGTGTTAGAAAATTATAAATGAGGAATATAATTTATAAATATTTTAAACTTTCTAATATAAATAAATATATATATTTTTTAATATATTTATATTAAAAATATGTTTAAAACTAAAAGTTTAAACATAGCATCTTACTAGTAATTTATAGAACGTTCTTTTTTCAATAAAGAAAAATAAATGGATTGATGAGAGAAATAAATGAGCCGTAAATCTAATTATATCTTACTTATCAATCACTGAGAAAAAGCCCGTTGCTTGGATTTTACTTTAGATGGGTGTCATTAATTTACGTTAATTTAAATTTAATTCAAATATTTTTTTATTTTGATTTTGATAAAACACTAATACGATTATTAATGAAAAATAGGTAACCATTTTGCATGCACAATTCTTAACTTCCTAAAGTAAATTTTTTTTAAATTGGAAAGTGGGGCTCCACCAAACCATCAAATTCCTCTCGTATAGAATCCTTGCAATCCAAAATCCTTCGCAAAATCCTAAACGCTCCTTATTTTGTCACAAATAAAACCATCCATAATGACCTTAACGTTCCATATGTTACCGATTTAGCCCATTCAAGATACCTATCATTCCATAATAAACTCCAGGCCCATCCAGACCCACTAGTTTCCATCCTTGCATCCAATTCCATCCCGGACAATCCTCCTAGGCGTCTGAAGAGAAGATGGCCTCGGGACCTTCTATAATTGAAATGTAATTAGAGTGCTGCCAATGGGTAGTGCCTCTACATGTCATTTCATGTATTTATTTATTCATATAGCCCTTGTACTAGATGTATATATTACAGTTGTACAATTCAATAAAATAATTTTTTAAAAATTGGAAAGATCTTACGTAAGCCCCCAAGCCTATAACTGTAAAGTGTTCTTAAATTTAAATTTTGTTTATCCAGGTATAATCTGGAAAGGGATCTTTAACGTACCGGACACCGCGCAAGCTCAGGACAGTCATTTTACGAACCCACCGCAGGATGGCGCAACCAAGGATTTTTTACTTCCTTTGAATACTCCTATGGCGGCCACCTGACGGGCTGCTAACCCGCATAAACGAACCTGACGGCTTAGAAGACTGTTAAGATAAACAATTCTTTGCATTATTATGCGTATGAAATTTTAATTTTTGGTCTATGCTTATAAAAATGTAGCTCGAATTGTAAACAGATTCTGAATAATAATACGAAAAGATATATTCATAAATTCCAATGAGGTGAAGACCAGACAGGGTAAATTTCGGGGCACATTCTTCCGTGACTAATCTCATTAGACCCTATTCAACCACATTTAGGGTCATTATGTTTCAGAATTAATTTCTACATCTCCTATAGTCTTCATTGGACATAACGCCTCACGCAATTCTTTATGATATGTAAATATACGGGAAGACATGCTTGTATATTTAACAATAATAAAACATGGTTATTAAGCTTAATATGCCAGTAACTTGAGAAGATTAATATCCATAATATTTTGTGTTGTAAAGTCTCTGGACCCAAGATTTTTCAGACGCCTTAAACGATTAATGAAAGATATGAAATAGCATATCGCCCATTCAAAAGAACGAGATGACTCAAAAACTGGCATTTTTGAGTTAAGCCTTCAGTAACAATTGTATTGGTTGAAGCTATTTAATTTAGGAACGACATATATAATATTCCATTTTTATCATGTTTTTTTTTTTTTAAGAAAGTAATTTTTTGAGTTGTTTCATGTTTTGTGGGAATAATGGCATAAGGTAAAATCAAAAAAGTTTCAATGGTTAACAGAAGTTCAATACCATCGTAAAAATAGGAACCCATTGTTGTACCAATACATAATAGTTTTTTTTTTTTTTGTTACACGGAACTTTCAAATGCGTCGATTGAAAAACTTAAGTTTTTTTTGAGTTATCACATTGTTCTTTTGAAATAGCAATTGAGATTATAAGCTACAAGGTTTTTTTTTATCAAATCTTCCAGCCACCAAAAAAATATAAGCCAGCAAAATTGGGTGTGGTAGGGATGAGCTAAGAGGTAAATTTTGTTTTTAATGAGAAATAGAAAACTTTATCTTGAAATTGTATTTATTTCCGGCCAAATCGATATGGAAAGCTGCCTAAAATACAAATTTTGTTATTTTTATTAAGCCTGTTTCTGCCAAAAAATTTATGCTTTTTCTTTTTTCTGGTTTCAATGTTGTAAAATATATTCTGCTCCTTAAGCTATTAGTAACGTTCTGGAGTCTTGAGAGTCCACAACTTCTTAGGAAATCTTAGAGATGTAAAATACTCTCATACATTGAGAATGTGAAACTAATATTTTTGTACAGAATAAAAACATTTAATTTTTTTGCAAATAAAAAATAGCTATTTCACCATTCCAAAAAATGTCTGTCCCTAGGATAAAAAGAGTACGTGTTGTTTTTAGCAGGTATCTAAGCTTCCTTATTAAAAGTACCGTAACTCTCTTGAAATTGACACTACTACAATACTACATACTCTAGAAAGGCAAACCTTTAATATTATCAACTAAAAAATATTGATTTACATAAGTGGACTTGAATAAGGCAAATAATAAATATGTATATTTCGATTTCCACACTCGAACAGGTAAGAAGCTCCGTGATTTGTTGACAGGAACCAAACAGGACTGACACTTGAAGAAAGTGGAACGTACTCTTGTGCCAAGAAATCATATTTTTATCACTCAAAAGTCCCAGACATTTCACATAATGCAAATCTTAAGTTAGCAGATTGGTAAATATTATTGGTGTAAGATGAAAATATAAATCCACCGGTAATTAATCTTTCAATATATTGCATACATTTTGCATACACACACACACACACACACACACATATATATATATATATATATATATATATATATATATATATATATACATACACACACATTTTTCATTGAGGTGTAGTGTAAATGAGGAGCCAGCATTTGTTTTTCCTCCAATTCCAGCTATTTTAAATATTTATTTTTTAATACACATTATGAATGCAGATAGTTTTCATAATAATTTTATCAGTGATTTTATTTGATTGATAGATTGATTTCCCAGTAATATTGATGTCACATTGAGAAGGATAAATTGATGGATTACTGTGAAACACTTACGAAACTGGAATCCTGGTATAAACGGGATATATGATTTCACATTGCATAGAAATTTCCACAAAATCACGTCAAATCACCCTTAACCTCCGTCGAAACCAATGACTTTCTGTCCTCTAGTATCCTTAAATAATATCTCACTGATTTCAGTAGAACAAACCCAATACTTAGGATTACATCATGATAAATGTTCTGGGAATCCTCATACTACAAGAAACAGCTCGCCATTTCAGGCTTCTTCAACATTTACTACAAAAACACTCTAATATCCCTATAAAGACTCTACTGCATCGCAATCACAATACCCATCTGGACTTACGGTGTAGAGAGGCGTACTTTGGGGATCCACTTATCCATCGATTTCCTCTCGTTTCCAATTCTCACAAACCAAAATCCTTTGTAAAATCCTCAATGTTCCTTACTTTATTACGAACAAAGTCATCATAATGCCCTTAATGTCCTATTTTTTACTGATTTGCCCGAATCATATATCAATATTTTCATGATAAACTTTATTCCCATTAGTATCAAACCTAGCAATCTTTTCAATTCCTGACAATCCTCCGAGGCGTTTGAAGAGTGTTAAAGAGTAGGTTTTTAAGTTGAATTTATTATATTGTTGCCTAGTAATATTTTCTCTACTAGCTCTAGTAATTATAAATACAGAGTTCTAAATTTCAATAAAAAAATTTAAAAAGAATAGTTTTAAAGATAAATAGTTTTAAAAAAGTAAATAAGTGACTTATGATAACTAATGAATCGAAGAAGTGAAAATCACCGATAAACTTGATGAAGCTTCTTCCTATTTGCTAGTATTGGGATTGATAAAAGATAAAAGAAACGGATACGATTTAAAGAGAGTAATAAAATCGTACTTATATTTAGCATCTTGACTAATTTATACTATTTACACTCAAGACGCGAAATAAACAATCAGTTGCTAAATTCGAACCAGCTGAGCATTCTCCTTTGAGCAGTGTGTGTTTGGAGAGAGGGAAGTAAATACACAAGTAATCAGTAATAGTTTGACACGAAAACAGTTAGAAGTTCTATTTGATCGTTAAAGGCATTTATTATTAAATATTATGACAGGCTTTACTCTAATTGGATTTGTCAATTGAATAAATCAAATAGGACCGTATCCTGTAGCGTATACAGTTGTTGTTTTTTTGAGAGGTATGGTAAGAAGAAGTAGGGTGCTGCGATACTGATCTGAGTTCCGAGAACAGCAATAGAAGATAAATTATTTATTTGTTATCATCCATGAAATAACACTTCTATTATACTCGAACATCATTCAGCCTTATTTTGGGTTTTCGATAAATGGAAAAGGGCTGTCCCTTCAGGCTTGGTGCCTTCTTAGTCAGCATTAGGCTATTCCAGGTGTGGCCCTTTTAAACGAAAAAAAATCTTCTGGGGCAACGATAATCGGACCAGTCTCCTTCTTCTGTCGCCAGGCTCAACTACAACACCCAGTAGGGAGAGTGTCTATCAACGGTAAATTGCAGCACAAAAAAACCTAAGACAAGGCTAAAATAAAAATAATCAAATATATACCCACAAGAGGATTTCAGCTATGACTTTCAATACTATATGTGGTGGATATTATTAAGAGTTGATCATCACCAGCAGTTCAATAATGTAAACATAGAAATTAGAATTAATCGGATCTAGTAAAGTTTTCATGAACTAAAACTAAGCCATTAGAGTATGCGCTGAACAATGGCTTTAATGGTCAATGACCTTTATCATTTGTAATAATGTTCCAATTATCTTGATTTTTTATTTCTAGACACACCGGAATTTTTTTATCTCATAGGCCTATGGAACACATAGAACGTTTAAAGAATGACATAGAAAATCGGCTGTTAAGACTTGAATAGTATTTTATAAAAAGTACAATAACATCAACTATTAATCGTGTTGCAATACATTCCATAAACATAAATGGCCCAAATCTATTGTTGTTTGTTCATTTAATGTCACTTTAAGCTGCTAGGGCTAATCGGACGATGCTACACTGGGAGTTCTAAATTTAGCCAATCCAAGTTATATTAAGATAGGGATTTTTAACGAGTACCTGACATCGTGCAGGCTCGGGACTCTCGTTTAACGTCCCTGATTTGTTTTCCCTTAAAAAAATACTAGGTCCTCCTGCAGGGCTACGAGTCCGGGGTCTTGGGCTTAGTAGGTTGTTATGCTAACCACTAGAGCACAACAGGTCCCACTATCCCAAGTCCACTTAAGAATAATTTTAACTGGAACAAGACTACGTATCAAGTGTGGTCTAAATTATTAACAACTTGAGAATTTCAAAAAATTGATATGAAGTAATTTCTGAGCAGCGCCGGCTCTAGCCCATGTCGCGCTCATGTGCAATCGTGACCTAGGCGCCCTCTAGTAGGCACGCGATTAAGATTGAACACTTACAGTTACACAAGGTGCTACAAAAAAACGGCAAATCCCCTAAGGAGGTGAATGTGCCCATGAAACTAAACAAATTTTGCTTTGGGATAAACATGAAATGAAATCGCGAAAATAAAAAAGTTCTGTAGGGTAGGGATAGCCTCGCACCGCCCCTTGGCGCCGTGTGCCCCGTACACCCTGCACATAAGGTAAAGCTATTGTTTCTGAATAATCTAATACAAATACAATATTTGTAATCTACCTAAATAATTATTTAAAGTTGTGATTGTTAACTTCAGTAGATACTATCTAAGCAAACCTAATAGTTTTTTTTAGGCCATTTCGTTTATAAGTTAATTGCAATGTTTATAGGTTTATAGTTTATAACGAAAATCACGATCCTTATGCTTGTGATATGCAAACACAGAAATCGATGCTCTGCGCCAAGGACATAGAAACAATTCCATTATCAACTTGCATGACTGAGGATGTACCAGCAGGATCGTTAACACGCATAGTCGCCTTCGCGAAGGTTGCCATCTAGTCAGGACTCACATTTACCTTAAGGGCAACGCGGTGAATAAAAAAACAGAACAAACAACATGGAGAGTGAGGTGGATTCTCAGTAACAGTAACATGAAAAAAGGTAATTATTCCGCAGGTTGTCGCTTCGAGTTGAGTCACAAGTTTTAACTTTTCATTCGTTTCCCTTTTAATATTTTCCAAAAAAGCAAGTTATCATGAGCTTTAGTGAGGAAAAGAGTATGCAATAATGGGAAATGTGTATACTTTGGTAATAATTTAATCTAGAAATGGACGTTTCAAGAAACCAGAATTATATAATATCTTATCCATACCAAAGCTCACAATAACTTGTATATTTGGAAATTAAAAAAATTAAACGAATAAATAGATAAAACTTGTGACTCAACTCAAAGGGACAACCTCCGGAACAGACACCAAAAAAATATTAACCTATGCCGACTGCGCTGGTAATTCTGTAAACTCTTGCCACAAAAAGACCGAAGTTCTCACTTGCGAATAAGGTATAACTTATATCATTGTTTAAACTTCAAGAACTTTAACAAACAATGCGGTATACAGAGGCATGGCGACAACTCCCTCTGGAAATTTATGAAAACAATAAAGTTTCATATATACCAATATACGGATGGTTGATATGAAAATTTAAGTAATATTTTTTTTTTTTATAAAATAACAAATCAACAATAACAAAATAATAAAAAACAAATCACTGGTTCAAATGAACAATATGACTCAAAAATGCAAATTTTTAGCTAAGCCTTCAAAAATAATTGTATTAGTTGAAGATTTTTAATTCTGGAACGACATACCTGATATTCCATTTTCAACATTTTTTTTTTTAATTTTTGATTTTAAAAAAAAATCGTCATATTTTGAGCCGTGCTATGTTTGAACTTGAAGTTTTATGGAAAAAATGACATAAGTTAAAATCAAAAAAGTTTCAAGCTCTTAAAAAAATATTTCAATACCACCATTACAATAGAAATGTTTTACTTTACCAATAGATGTTTTTTTTCACTCACATGGAACTTTCAAATACCTCTACAAAAAAAAAAAAAAAGGTTAAAACACCCATATTAACACCCTCATTAACAATTGAATTTTTAAAAAAAATATTCTGTTGATAAAGTAAAATGTTACAGGAGATACAGAAGAAATTTGGCATCTACCCAACATCAAATATTTGGTCTTAACAAACATAGAATACCAAAATGATTATATTTTAATTAAAATCAATTTTAAATAATTTAAAAAAGGTGGTGTGACCTCGGTCAAACAAGAAAATAACTAATAAATTGTAGGGGTGACCCGTGGTGTAGTGGTTAGCATAATATTACCTAAACAAACAACTAATCAATAGTAGCTTATGTATAGTAAATATAAATAAAAAGGCTTAGCGAACCCGAAGGCTCGATGCCGATACCACCAATATCTGCTTACAAATCTCTATCCACGGACTCTACCCAAAACCTTCAGATCACTCTTAACGCAATCTTCCCACCTACACCTCGGTCTACCAATCAGACGCTTCCCAGTTGGCACAGCGCTTATTAATTTATTAAGAAATCATTCCGTACTCAGCCCAACAACCTTACAAGCCTATCTTAATCTTCGCGACGCTATCACTTCAATAATATTAATCGGCTACATGCTTCACAATTCCGCGTTGTCTAATCTCCAAAATACTCTAGCTTATGTAAAGTAATAACGTTTAATTTGGATACAATAAATATTGTGCCTGGAATGAAATTTATTGAGACAGGTCACAAACCTAGGACAACTACTATTTAATTATGTTTCCACTAGGCAACCCCATATCTTCCGTCTTTTTTTTCAAGCAAAACTAAAAATATTTTAGTAACAGACACGAAATTAAATTTATTCAGTAATCTAAGAGAAAATGTTTATTTTGTATTGTGATAGTACTGTTGCCAGCTGTTTTGAACATTGTAGCAAGTTCAGCCGCTGGCAAGTGCCTTTTAGCCCTGAAGGCGACTAACTCAAACTCCAGTACTCGATTCACCCGTGACTAAGGGGCAAGTTTCTTAGTGAGGGGTCGGGGCAGCAGGAATCACAGGCGTGTCATCCATTGTGAATCATCAATCAATACGATTTTATTAAAATCCCAATATAAAAAAAGGATGTGTTAATATTTTAAAATTATTTTTTTTAAAGTAACTATACATAATTCAGCATATAGTTAGTAGTGAGCGATGTAACAGATATCAGATTGAAATATCCTTGTTTGTTTTTAAAACAATTAATAATATTAACTGATATTAATATTATATCCAACTAGAGCTGAAATAGTCAAAATAATAAAAATATGTTGCTATATATTTAAATTTAATGCAATTATAATTTAAATTACATGTGCAAATAATCATAAATAATAAAAAATTGCTAATTAGTTCATAATTTATTTTTAAAATAAAAAAAAATCAAATTATTTAATGTTATACTTTTTACAATATGACTAAATTACTTTTCACATGATTATCGTTTTAAACGTAACAAAAAATATTTAAATAATCAAAATTTAAATAAATAATAACAACGAAAATAATAATGAGCCAATACCTTATCTCCAAAACACATTAAAATACTTTTAGATAAATCTTACAGAAAGTATTTTTAAAGTGTTCAATTTAATTATAACAAATCAAAGATAACAAAGAGAGTAACACAAATATTTATCACGTAGAGACAATATAATTTTAACATTTTACTGATAAAGTTATTATTACCGGATTACGCGTAAGTATTTCAAGGTATTGTGAACGAAAAAAACAACATTATGGACCTTAAAGCTTGAGACCGAGTGTAATTATTAAAAATGTGTAATTTAATATTCATAAATATTAGAACGTTTTATACGAATAATTCTCCAATTTCCAAGCGGAGTTTATAACAAGATGGTTTAAGTGAAGAATACAAATACAATTTAATCAATAACAGTGTTAAGTTAATAGTAAACATTAACACTAATAAAACTGACATTCCTAACTGAATTCACTAAGTGTTCTAAAACAGCAACAGATAATCTTTTTTATTAATTTAATTATTTAACTTCCTTTTAAATTTGAGAAGTAAAATTATAACAACTTTATTCATAAATATTTTCATGTAATTGCGTTACAAAAATGCAATCCAAAAATATAATTTAAAAAACATGAAAATAAAAAAATATTAGCGTCGAACTGAGTTAAAATATTAAATATTATTTTGTAACTAAAAATTCATAGAATTAGTATTTGAACGTTTTGTAAAAATAATTATTTCCCAAATCTCCAAGATAGAAGCAGAAATTACAACTGAAGGATTTCAAGAATGGATAAAAAATAAAACATTGTCAGTAATTGGATTAAATTACTATTAATAGTAATTAATAGTAATAATCATTAATAGTAATATATCAGACTTTCCGAACTAAATTCACTAAGTGTTCAAAACCAACAACAAATAATATATTTTGTTAATTTAATTAATAAACTTAACTTTATTTGCTATTTCAAAAGGAACAATATAACGATTTTATTTAAAAGCATTTTAATGTAATTATATTTTTGAAAAATGGTCTGAAAATACCATTTAAAAAACAAGAATATGAATAAAATTAGTGTCGTATTGGATTGTAATATTTAAAAAATGAAACTCAACATATATAAGTATTTGAACCTATTGTAAAAGTAACTACTTCATAAGCTTTCAATTTCGAGGGAGAGATTAAAACTAAAGATATTTAAATGATGCCAACAAATAAAACATTATCAGTAATAGGTTTAGTATAGTAGTAATCATCATTAAGATATCAAATTTTCAAAACTGAATTAAGCAATAATATAAAAATTCAATTAATAATTTGTTATTAAATTAATATGTAAAAAATTAAATCGTAAATTGCACTTATGAAAATAAAATATTTAATTACATCGAATTGGAAAAATATGCAACTTTAGTAATTTTACTTGTATTATAGTCATTTTAATAATAATAATCATAGTAGTCACTTACACTAAGATGGGAGACATTCCAAGCTAATTACATAAAATGTTCTGAACCAACAACAAACAACGTTATATTTAATTTTATTTTCCAAGTTAAAAGAAATTTTATAAAAATTAAAAAAATTATATTTTTATTTTTTTTTAACTGCTGCGTGAATGTAATTTTAAAAATACAAATATTTATAAAATGTGATTGTCGAATTGTATAAATATATTAAAAATAAAAAACTTACTAGTAATTTTGGCGGGAACTGGTGACAGCCGGCCGGCTGAGAGGGAACTGGTGGCGGGAGCAGAGCGGCGGAGCATGCGCACTCCTATCACCTGTTGCTACCAACCTCATAGCCAAATAATTATGGATAAGAGCTGTCGATTTGTTCCTCTCTTGAATAAGTTATACCTTGTTCCACCGTGTTCCATGACAGATGCCACGCAAGCAACTCCTGAAAAATTTAAAGTTTGGCGTGAAATACGATTACAACTGATTAAATTCAAGTCTGATCCATCTTTCATTCATTTCTTATGACTAAAAAAGAAGTTATTTCCACTGTGTTTGTTTCGTTTTACGTCACATTACGCTGCTATGGCTAATCGGCCGACACTACAGTGGGATTCGTAAATTTTGTCTATCCAGGTTTAAACATGTTGGGACTTTAAACCAGTATCTGACATCGCCGAGGCTCAGGAATTTAGTTTTACTACACATCCGAAAGAAGTCATAAATAAGTTTTTTTCCCTCCCTTTAAAAAGTCCTAATAACTTCTGCCGGGCGGCAAACACATGATCTTGAGCATAGTAGATCATTATGCTAACCACTAAAAATGTCTGTGTAAAAGGATGCATAAGAAACCAAACGGAATAAAGTAGCTTAAGTGAAATAGTAAATAACGTTCATCGCCTTAAATTATCATACAAATTGTTCTAGATATTGTTTATTATTAGGGAGCGGAATAGCTCAGTGTTAGAGCGCTGATCTAGGACATATAACCTCCCTGCACAACCTTTGGCCAAGAAGCATTACAGTCTCAACCATGTACAGAACCCAAGACCCTCCGTAGGTTGTAGAGGTGCAGGTTTTTTTTTTATTGATAATTTTTAATGTAAGAAAAAACGGTAAACAATTATTTTTTAATCCAGAGTTCACATTAATTAGTAAATAGGTACAGCCATTTATGAACTAAGCTCAAAAGAGAAAAAAAACTCAACTGAAAAATGTTTAACAAGTATTTATTTGTAATCGACGTTGTAAAAGCATTCGTTATAAAGCACCTTTTGCCACCTAGCGTGCTAATTTTCAATGCCGGACGTTTATGGTCGGTTGACTTCGTTAAGTTTTCTGTGATTCGTTTTACATGGTGTGTTATTGCATTAACTGAATGCAGAACGTCTTCCCTGTTGCCAATCCAAGGACTCTTTTTAATGAAAAATTGATTTACGCGATCCAATTATTCGACATAAAGGTCTGCATTCGCAATCTGTCAAGGTTCTAGCTCTTCAAGAAGAATAACACTGTGAATACACAGTAGCATTTTTTAATAGGATGTAATTAGTTGGGGGTGCAGTCAAGAAAGGTGCAGTCAAGTCTTTCTTGACTGCACCCCAACTAATTACATCCTATTATAGTACCTACAGTCAACTAATTTCTTTCTTACATGAGTAGCATTTTTTGTACGTAAGCTTGTCTTGGCAGACTATGGAGCTATCCATTTGGGGTGAGCGAATGTTTTAGATTATATCATAGGACCCATCTTTCTTCTCCTATAGTTAAGGAATCAAAATACTTCTATCTGTATGTGATGAATCGTTTAGCAAATAGTTTTGGATGATCATCCAAGAACTAAAGACAGTCTTTCATTCGTCAGACACAGATTTGTTTACACTTTCTTCCTAAAACAACAAAAAAACATGTTTTTATGGAGTTATTAGTAGGGAAGAACAACCTGAATAACAAAAGTAAAATTTAAAAAAAACGGGTTTCTAAGTAATAAAAAAAAAACTGTAACACTACAACCCATGAAGGGTCTTGGGTTCAGTCCGTGGTAGACCCCTATTTCATAGAGGCTGGGTGACCCCTAGGAGGGTTCCAGATCCAAAAGGATCCCTTCCCGGGTGTGAACAGAATAAATAAATTATCTGCCTCATTCGGATATGATCCCCGAAACTTCGGCATGACAACTCAGTGCTCTACCGTTGAGCCACTCCGCTCCACCTTGCCATTAAGAAATATCTGGTGCGTTCGAACAAACAATAATCGAACTGGAATAAACATGCATACTCATTGCAGAAGGTTTAAGTATCCAATACACAACTTAAAATAAATTTTAAAAAATACACTCTAATATGAATAATGTTAAATAAAAATAAAGGAGGAATCATAAATCATTTATCATAAATCAAGAACCCATTGATATCTTAGATACTTGAGAATCAGCTACAATATATAAATGATGGATTGAATTGGTCTAGGGGTGCAGTCATAGATAACACAAAAAAAGTGAAACTTTTTTTAATTGTGTCAACGTTTCGGCTTACGATGTAGGCCATCTTCAGGCCAACCGAGTCGTGGATGCCTCGTCTGCGGTGACTCGTCAAACTGAATATATTAATGTTACATGCTAAATGAAAGTTATTTATATTTATTTGTACTTCAAAGTTACTAATAAACAAAAACAGATTTACTCCCTTTTTTTATATATGTAATTTTCCTTTTTGAAAAATACCTGTTTTTGAAAGGTTTTTATTTTTAATTTAGAAATGCAGAGGACACTTCAAGTAATGCATAATTATTTAACTACTTTCATAATGTTCTTCATATATTTTACTAAGTGT
Organism: Troilus luridus; assembly: GCA_964056705.1. NCBI lineage: Eukaryota > Metazoa > Arthropoda > Insecta > Hemiptera > Pentatomidae > Troilus > Troilus luridus. The sequence continues at coordinate 19,080,628 of OZ057415.1, read as the reverse complement.
TTGTATATAAAATGGACTACAGCGATTAAAACCTCTAGACAGAGATAGAGCATTATCTTCTTCCCCCTGAAAAGAAGAGGTAATCGCGATCCCATTGTGAAGAGCAATCAAGGAAGGCAGAGGATGGCGAGGAAATAGAAGACTGAGTCATTCAGCTACAAAACGCTAAGTATCTTATCCATCTCCCTAATCCATCTCTCTCAACATCCAATACCATCCTTAATGTAAATATTATGATGAAGCAAAATATTATTTAGAAATAATAGATAAAGGGAGGTTTCATCAGTAGAAACTTAACTTTCTTAAAAAACAAAACAAAAAAAAACCTGTACCACTACAACCTGTGAAGGGTCTGGGATTCAGCACATGACAGTCTACACTGTTTCTTGGACAACGGTTGTGCAAGGAAGTGATTTGTCCTAGATCAAGATTTCCTCCCTTATTTTGGATACTAGATACCCAATTTACCCAAGAGGATCCTAGATCCCATTGGATCCATCTCCGGCCACTAACGGATTAAATAAAAGTCTCCCAGCTAGCGGTATTGAATCCAAGACCTTCGGCATTGCAACTCAACGTTCTACCACTGGTCCATTCCGCTCCCATGCCCCCCCAAAAAAAAACTATAGGCTAAGAAGAAGGAGAAAAGAAAGAGTCCGGTCAGGGTTCGTACGCCGCTAACACATATAATGTATTAATTCTGATGTAAGGGATGGAGAAGAAATAATTAAATCATTTTCAAAGGCTAAAATGTTTATTCCTTTAACATCACTTTATGCTGCTTTGGCTCATCGGACGATGATACAGTGGGAGTCCTAAAAGTTGCCTTTCAAAGATAGGGAGTTTAAAGACTGGAAACGCTGGTGTTATAATCAGAAAGTAAATATCATCCTTCTGTTATATAAAAATGTTTTAGTTGCCATGTAATTTTTCATTTTAGAGTTGGGCAAATATTCCGCAGGTTGTCGCTTTAAGTTCGGTCACAAGTTTTAACTTTTAATTCCTTTCATTTTTAATATTTTCAAAAAATATAAGTTATCGTGAATTTAGTATGGAAAATAACATGTAAATATGGGAAATGTGTATACTTCGCTAATCACTTGTAGAAATGAACGTTTCAACAAACATACATCATCTATACTTCGAAATGTCAGTTGAAACTTTTATTTCTTGATGAAATGACTACAGAAATCTGCTCATTACCCATAATTACATTCTCTTTTCCATAATAAAACTCACGATAATTTGTGATTTTGGAAACTATTAAAACTGAAACGAATGAATAGTTAAAACTTTAATAATATAAAAAAATTATAATTATATATAATGACGTAAGTCTACAAGATCCGAAAATAAAAGTAATGTTTAATGAACATTCTCCCTGTGTATACATCGCAAAATGCGAGAACACAGAGATATAGGACCAGTGAAAGGAAAGGATATGTCTGTCCGAGAAGTAAACCAGGATGGCTGAGGTGGCTAGGCCCCACGACGGTTACGTGGAAAACCCGGGTTCGAGTCCAGGCCCTGGTCATATCTTTTCTTTTCAAATAAAATATTTCTGATACAATTAAAATCATACGCATGATGAGATCGATGTTTAAACATCTTGTTAATGAAGTAATAAGTCCAACTAGTGTAGCCCTCTTAAGTCCAGGGGAAAATGATTGCCGATTTATTGGACAAAATTCTTAAACCCTTAATTAAAAGACGATAGAGGAAAAATTCTTTTTTCATTTATGAGCTTGGGTCTCGCCCTTTTTTGGTGAGAGAGAAAAGACTATATAAAGGGTGCCTGAATTCCTTGAATATTTTTTTTTTTACATTCTTTCTTCACTTAATATATTTTAAATAAAATAGTTTATTAGGTGTAGGTCTACCGCCCAAAAGGGAAAGGTGGAACCAATATTCTTTTATATAGAATTGTCTACAGATATAGTTACTAACCTTACCAAGGCATTCTGAAGAAAAATTTCCAACATTTTAAATTAATAAGACTTTTTTTAGAGCATATTTTGTGTAACTGAAACGATTGTATGGAATGCTTAAATGATCATAAAACATGATATCTGCCAGTTAAATTATTAGTCATCATCATAGCCCATCCTCTCTACCGCTCATGCAGTGTGATGTTTCCTTCTGTTCAGATCGGACCATACCGTACGATCCTCTGCCATTTCTCTTCTATTCCATTGGAGGCTTCTCTTTGCAAAGCTTTCCTTAACACCATCTTCCCAGGTATATCGGGGTCTTCCTCTAGACCTTATTCCATCAACCTTAGCCTCGTATGTCATCTTGGCCAGTCTCCAAACCATCTTAGACGGTTTTCTTCAATTACTTTTTCTGCAGGCTCCACTCCAACGCTTGGATCTAATGATCGAGTCGCTAATTCGGTCTCGTCTTGTTTTTCGCTTTATCTTCGTAAGTAATCTCATTTCTGAAGCCTGGGTCTTACTTTTATGTTTGGCAGTTAATGTCCACGATTCCTAAGAGTATGTCAATATGGGGAGAAAAGTAGATTTATATACCCTCCACTTTGGTATATTTCAAGTGTCCTTGGATACTTCTCTTTTATTCAGGAACCTTTCATTTAGCGTATAGAACAATTTATCAGCTGAGTGAACCCTCTCCGAGATTTCATTGTCCATGACTCCATTCTCATCTGTTCGATGGGTTTGCCCTTGATTCTTAGCACTCTCATTATTAGTAACATTTATAATATTGTTATTAAACTAATTTCAACCAAAATACAAAATGTTAAAATTTATCCTGGCTGTGATCAAGAGAACTGCTTGTTGAGCCTCCCTTAAGACATCAAACCTATGTCCCAGACTTCCAGTGCCCTCCTTGGATATGGATTATGGATTTAGGGACGAGTCCATTTGTGGATATTATAATTGGTCTTACCACCACGCTTCTTTCCATACAGTAGGGTTATTTTATTTAAGCCGCTTGCTCCTGATATTTCCTTAGTTTCTCCAGCTGTTGAGTATATTGTTATCATTAGTAAGAGCTACATTAATTATATTAGCTCGCCTCTCTCTCAACTGTTTACGGAGGATATCAGGTCTAGTGTGACGCATCGTATGGTCAGTGATTATAGACTCAGTACAGCTTGAGGGAATTTTTTCGTAGAAGTAAAAAAGTATCGCCCAATATCAACCTTATTGAGTAATTTATCAAATCTACCTGTAATTTATTAACAGTTAACAAAGACTAGACGACTTGTAAGAAAGATATAATTTATAGTGATATTGAAGAGATATAACAGAGACATTCTTATTGACTAATCTAGTTCTTGCTTAGAGACTACTCTCTTACATACAATAAATTAACTACACCATCTCCTCTCTTGTCTTAATCTTAGACCTGAATATATCCATGTAAAAGAAGAGGTGAGGTCAAGGAAGTTACATTGGTGACAAAAAAGAAGATATTTTACAACTTACAAGGGGTTAGGATCCACATTAACATTAGGTCTTCAACCCAATCTTATAATGCCATAAATTTTATGTAATTATCCTATAACTTCATTTTTGTGGTGTTGTTTCTGAATCATCTCCAAATGAACCAACACAGGTGTAACCTGGTGAAACCAACTGTAGTAGTCCAGGATCTATGGTCCATTTTTTCACTTGATTAGTATCAAGCTGAATCTTCGTGAATAGCTTCGTATGAGATCATCAAAAATTATTACTAACCAGCTGTGTTTTTTTTACTTCGTTATCGATACATATTGGAAGGAGGGGACTCTTTGATCAAACCATACATTTTGTAGGACAGATATTTTTTCAAATAATTTAGATAATTATCTTGAGATTTAACAAAAAAAAAAACCCCAGTTAGTAATACATTTTGAGAATCATCAAATCGACATATTTTATCCTTGCTACCTCTTTTAGCTACCACAATCGAGAATTTTCGCGCAGGACATTGTTGGGCGTCTCATCGAAACGAAGCTATTCACGAAGATTCAGCTTGATACTAATCAAGTGAAAAAATGGACCATGGATCCTGGACTGTAGTCTCCTGTTTTTCGAGAATTGTCGTTATTCTGAATTGATAAACTGCACGTTCATATAATTTCTAATTAAGTATTTATACATGGTACTTTAATAATCGATTTAGCGCTCATTTAAGGACGAAGAAAACAGCGGTGCTTATTTGTACTAATGTAGGAAAGGAAAAACCCTGGGTATATCCTTTGATGTTAATGACTCTAGTTTCATTTCTTTTTTAGAGGCAGAGCCGTTTGTGACGGGGTCCTTTCCTGTCTTTTGACCGCTGGTTAGGCCCCTCTCTTCAATATTAGATTTGATGAGCTAACACAGAGATTACTTTGTTTGTTAGTCCTACTATAAAAGCCTTCTTCCATGAAATATATCAGGCATATTAATACAAAATATTAACATTTTTTAAATTAAAATAATTTCTAAACAAAAGCCTCCTCTCCTAAAAACACCAATGGATCCACACACTTTGGGTATCATTAAATTTTGAAATAAATATCAGAGTTAGCGAGATCACGAAAAAAGAACATACATACAATTCTGGAAAAAATGCAAATTAAAACAAGTGCAACTAACTTTTGAAAAAAAATACTTAAATAGGCAGACATGAGGACTGCCAACAGGAGGGAAAACTATGAAATAACAGTGTTCTTTTTTGAATTTCTAAATCAATTATAGTCTGAATTATTTAAATTTCAAATTTGTAAATTGAAATTATAAACATTAGCCTGGTTTTCACATATATTGACACTCCGAACAATAACTATAAATATTCAAATAGTTTGTTTATTAAACAAAACATATGATGGGCTACACAAGCTCTATAATAAATTTCAATAATTTAATTGAAATAATAAATAGTATATAGTTTATTATACATAACTTTTATTTGCATATACATAGATTTTATTTTCATTTTTAGCATTATTTTCATCGTTAACAATACTTAGATCGTTTGTTCTATCAATCATTTTATAAAACTTAAATAGGGGAAACGAAAAGTTCAACCAGTTATTGATGCTTGAAGTTATTATTTGTCTGAATAGGATAACTGTTAAACGACATTTTAGATAAATATATTTAAACTTAATTTAATTAAAAGAAATGGTATAACTCATGCACAGGTCGTTAGGTATTGCCAGTCTCAAGCATGTTGCTGACACGAAGGAACAAGTTTTTCCCCCTAAAAAAAGTCTCTTAACGCGGCTAAAGAAGTTTTCATAAAAAAAAAAACAAATACATATATACTATACAACCAAATAATGACCTTCCAAATATATTTTTTCCGAAAAATTAATTCGAAATGTTTGGCCATCTAAATTCTTCCGCCAATGATAAGTGCCCATTTTAGCCGCCCTGGTTCCATTTTATAAAGGAATAATCATTGGTCGATAATATGGTGAAAAAATAAATAATTGAACAATTTTAAAAACAAATTTTAAGTTAATGAATATTAATAAGCAGAAACCATGATCAGCTAATTTTAAATGGACAATTAATTTAGTTAACTTTCAGCCTTTGAGTCTATTAAAGAACAGAGGCGCTCATAAATTCTGCCAGAATACGCACGCTACTTTCTAATCTATTATTTTAGCGTGAACTTGGAATAAACACTTGCAAATTATTCATCAGAGCTATAGATATAATATATATATATATATTGTTCATTGAATAATAAATAAAATAGTATTTATCTTTTATAAAAGATCAAAGAACGCTAATAAATAAATTCCATCAGAGACGTAGCCATGTAGGAGAGTCGTTCAACTTCCCTCACCAACCGAAAATTTAAAAATTCAAAAATTTGAGATATAAACTATTCATTTGAGAAACTTAAATGAAATATTTAAATAAATAATTTTTAAAATAAATCAATCCGGATATTCTAGGGATCGAAAAAATATCATAATCAGTTGAAGAGTTTTCAAAAATCAAGAGAACGTTAATAAGAATATTCGTTGAAAATAATAAAAGAAAAAACAATGCTTTACTAACATTTAATAGATGATGCATAAGCATATATATTTATTTACCGGTGAAAAATATTATTATTCGCTTAGAAATGTTTTTCAAGATAGAGATTTACCCCTAAGTCTCAAAATGACAGTTTATGTATAGTGGGGAGGCGTGGACCTTAACCAAGCAGCAAGAGAGATTACTGAGTATTTGGTAGACAAACATTTCAAATTGAATATACGGAAATAGAAACAGTTTATTTAAGTGCAAAATAGTTGATTGGATAATTCTAATAATGATATGAAATAATCAGGTGATGCAGTCAATGATAACACAAAATAAGGAAGAATGAATTGGAGTTCGGGCTCACATCGCCGTCTCCGGTAACCCCGATGATGCCCTACATCTTTGCTCGAAACGTTGGAACAATATAATAAGTCTTCTTTATTTTGTTTAATCTTAGACTGCATTTGAAAAACCCTGTCCATTTCGTACCATTGTTAGTTTTGTATTACAGTTTATAGTTTTGTGGAAGAAAGAAATAATTTCCGTAAAAAAAGGAATAAAGGACTTAAGTACCTGTAAGGGGACCGATACATAGTGTATTGTATATAAAAAAAAGAAAGAATAAGGCGGTTGGACCACGTACACAGAATGGATAAAAAAAAGCTCCAAAACCGGATCATGGAGGGGCGTCCAGATGGAGAAAGAGGATGAGGAAGGCCAAGACTGCGATGGTTGGACGATTTAGGAGTAGATCTCCTGGATCCTAGGTGTGAGAACGTGGACAAGAACCGTAAAGAAACTTTCAGAGTGGCAAAAATTTGTTGAAGAGGCTAAGGCCTACCATAAAATAATAATATGAAAATGGATAGTGATGTCCAAAACTTGTTAAACCTATAAAATGAAGAAAATAAAGCATCTTAATGGAGTTTCCAGAAATGAATTTTATAACCACATAAATACAACAATAAACCCTCTCACACAATACAACAAGAGTCACTTATAAGTCTGTTTTTGTTTTACTTCACCTTTCAAGCTCTTCTCACTCCCATCAATTCAGCTACGCCATTTATTAGTACTCCAAAGACGATTTGTCTCAGAATGGAAGAGAAAATAAGAGAGCCTAAGATAAACAGAATGAAGCACACCGAATGTGTTGACTAAAGTGGTATGGATACTAAGATAAACAAACATACAAATATTGTATAGATCTGAAAATAATAAAGTTTTATTTCATCATTAAATTTTGATGGTTCATTGATGCTCTTCCACCAGGAAACTAATCCAAAAATAAACTTCATTTTAAAGACGAATATGCCGAAGGAGGAATGAAGAGATGGAACGGGTCTAATCAGAACATGAACCTGTTGGCTTTGCTCCAGGAAAACACTTTAAGTTGCCTGTCAGTTATAGCAAGTCATGTCTGGGGTCAAGAGGAATCCTCTTTATAAATAGGATCTTCTTGCTCTATTAGTTGGTCATGGAGAAACATAAGGCCATCGAATCTAAACCGGTAAAGATAAAGGGTAAAGAATTTTATTTGAATATTATAAATACGCAAAGTAGAGGAAGTATGTTTAATGGACAAAGATCTTTGTTTTAGGCAATTAAGTACTCTATTTTCCTTTATTTTATTTCAATTCAAATGCAGACGACACCTGAACATAGTTTCTCGGAACGTATAGACACATTTATATTTATTACAAAGTTGGCTTGATAAATTGCATATACAAATTAACACATAAAAATCAAACCAGGTAACATTGACACTAGGATGTTCAGGCTTCCACCCATTAACACTTTACAATACACCACTGCCCAAACACAGACAAAATACTTGGGCCTTACAATGGATAAAAGACTGACATGGAAATCCATAAAATAAACTATCGCTAACAAAATCATTATATACTTTGTGCTCCTGAAACCGATATAGGCTTATACCACATAGATGCGGGGCATATGCAAGAAATCTCACTAATAGACTGTTAACATCTTTCACTCAAAATACCTTCATATTACTCATTGTCATTACAATGAGATTTGTACTTACCACTCGTGACTGGTACAAACTTCCTGGAGGCCCAAACTTACACCTACAAATATTACTGACATACACATTACCACAAAATACGACAAGAAGACTCATCTCTCTCTACCCAAATAAGTATTCACAAGAAACAGCTGGACATCATATCCAGAAACTAACGATCAATGCCGGGACGAATTTTCTTCAGTATTAAGGGAAACATCCCTTATCCATATGAGTAAAATACGATACTGAAGGAATTGCTTGAGCAAAAACAGTTTAATGGCAGAGAAAGTTCTTTAATATCTGAACAACGGAAGATATTGTCAGCTCGCTTACAACAAAGAATAACGCTATAAAACAGAACTTTACTTGATCGACCGTAAGCCATCAAGTATTCCTAACAAACTTCGCTATAAAACCTCAATATTAATGAAGTTATTCTTTCTCGGAGGCACTTGTGAAATTAAAAAAATTATCCAGAAATTTATAGCTTTCAAGTAGTGGAATTGTTTCACTGGTTTACAAATGAAGCTCTCGAACCTAAACTTTTGCTTAAAATAATTTATAATTTAGAAGTCTTGTTTCCAATTGTCTAGAAACAAAACTCTGTATCTTAAACGATACCTGAAACGATTGATAACATACGTGAGTGAGTGTGTATGTGTCCTATAGTGGTCCCTAAACCCTCACAGTAGTTCAGTAATGCATACTCAAATAATACATACTACGGGAATTGCATACTCTTCCCCTTAGTTTTCATTTTGAAACATGATATTTTACTTCAGAAATAATCAGCTAATTACTATTTTAGCTATTAATTACTATTCAAATTTATTAGGAACAGCATAACATTCAGATTCTGAATACTTTAATAAATGAGGTCGTGTAAGGTTGATCCGTTATATGTTTTAAAGTTTATTTCATATTCGAGAACTTCCATAATTCTTAAAAAAATTAACCAAATATTTCAGGTTAGAGCTAACTATTTTCCTTCCTGATCGTTACTTTATTTTTTTATTTATGCATTTTAATGCTCCTCCATACAAATCTTCATTTCATGAGAAATATAAATTGTAAGCCATATCTTAAAGATATTCAAATTTAGTCCTATCGAACGGTCGTTGTTGCTATATTTGTTTTGTTTTTTAAAAGTCCTTTAAAGAAAGGCCCATAAAAAAAAAGAAATCATTGTTTTGAGATAAGCTAAATTGAATATTTCAAACCAGTTTATGTTTCAGACACAAGAGAGAAAACTGTAATGCTTTTAAGTCTCTTTCACATGCTACTAGATACTATTTATTTTTTTTCCAAAATTGTAGAAACCAATTGTTGGTCCTCTTATAGTGTTTGAAAAAGGAGAGACACGTCTTCCCTTTTCATTCTTGATAGAACGAAGCAGCTCTTTCAATATGGAAATGATATTTTATGAGCCACATCTGTTCCATACTTACATAGATTTGTAAGAGGGTGTCCACTTAATATACAAATGGACAAAAATATAGGAAAAGTCAAGGTGCCAATCCTGGGAAATCTCTCTCTCTTAAACTGAAAAGCACTTGAAGGAAGAAGAAAAACATCAATATTTTTTCAATCTGAAGGATGATGTTTATTTACAATCATATCATCAATGTTAGGACGGATGGAGCTAAGTTAAGAGCTAATTCAAGCCGTCTTGCTTCAATATGATTATTTTTAAGTTTATTATTAAGACTATTCTGAATTGATTCTTATTAATTAAAGAAAGTGATTATTCCGATTTTTAATTGATATATCCCACAACAAGTTTTGAAGTGAAAACTTGTAAGCCATTTTTAGCGACTATTGGTAGGGGAAAACTTGTAGGATCGAGTCAGCAAAATGCTCCAGGCTGAAGATGCCAGAGGTCTTTGCATGAATTATACAATTTCTTTTAATCAATTTCAGTTTAAAGGTTAGAATTTCATTAATATATGGAAACAATGGCTGGCTGAACTTTTATGAAATGATGGAAACTATAAACGATCGAGGTATTGTTGAACTTTAATTTTTTAATATTTTAACTAATTAAAATAATATATTTGAATATTAAATATCAAAACGTATAGGGATAGGTTTATAGTAATTCGTTCTATATTTATTTCCTTCTATGTTTTTATTTTATTTTCCCCTTTTTTTATGTAAGTTTAATCAATTAATTATTGTTTTCAACATCTCCTAGAAAGAGTAAGTAATAATAAGTAATATATATATATATATATATATATATATATATATATATATATATATATATGATATATATATATATATATCATCCCTAGACAGAAATATTTATGAAGACAATCACTATAGATATTAATACACCATCACACGATGTTATATGTGTATAAAAAACTTAAAGATTTTATTTGTGTTTTTATTTTAGAATTAATACGAGCTTTAGATGCTCAAATTTTTAATGTCGATATTAATAAAAATAGGGAAAATATATCTAACGAAAATGCGGTTTATAGATAGTCAAGGGGTGCAGTAAAAAAAAAAAAAAACACTAAATAAGACAAACTTATTTATTATAAGTGCCGACGTTTCGACCTACGTTGTAGGCCTTCTTCAGGGCTGACAGAAGGCTGGAGCTATTTAACGAAAATGTTGATATTTTGAATATCTCTACTGAGAATTTGTGGATTATATTGTAATGGAAATAATTCAAAATTATCACCTTCAAAATTGTTTCCTAATAAGATTTGATTTGTGTTTTATAAAACTAATACGCTATCATGAAAGCAAGTTGTCTCTAATATATCAAACTAATTAATAGGTATTAAAAATTTGTATGACGCACCTAGCTGAGGCATTGAGGAATATTATCTAATTGTTAATCTTGTTGACTCCTTCGGTTTATTTAACATTTAATTTAACATATAGAATAGAATAGAATAGAAAAGTAACTTCATTCTGGGAACTAAGTCCTTTTAGAATAACAACCATGAACAGAAAAGGTAACATAATAAATATATTATGTAATATAACTTAACATAATAAACATATACATATAAATATATTACTTTTTACAGAGCTCCCTGAACACCAGAAGCGCATTAGTATCAGGATCTCCAACGGCAATATACTCGGTCTTCTCGAAGTTAATTTTTAATTGACCATCATTTCGAGATAAACCTTCTGCCTCATAAACAGGACCTGGTCTTCAGATATGTTAGGAGTTAGAGATTCAAGACTATCCCACAATACCTGGCTCTATTACAACGTCATAAAAACACCAATACGAAAATCGCTTTCATTAGTTTGATTTAGCAGAGACGATGTATGAAATATTTAAAAATACATATACTTCAGCTTTTCCAAAGGAATTGATATTCAGAGAAATAGTAAATTGATCCTAAGTAGAATACGATACTAACCCATTGTGGAATAATTGTAATACTTTTTATTTAGAAAATTAAAAAAAGTTAATAAGATGCGTATGAATAAACTTACAATTGTAACCGGAACCGAAGGTGACTTTTTGTAACACTGTTGTAAGAGAGAGAGGTTTGGAACGGGTTGAGGTTGAAGCATTGGAGCAGTTGATTAAGATAACTCCATTTTGATCTATCCCTCAGCGACCTGCTAATGCCTCTCCCTCAATTTGTCCTGCCTCGGTGAGCTACTCATCCACGCTTCCATGGCTAACATCTCTTCCTGCAACCGAAAATAACTGCGTTATCAGCTGTCTTGAGGGTGTTTCCGAAACAGTAACAGGCAGAACAAAAAATAACTATACGAACAAACGTTAAAAAAATATGTACGCAAGGAAAGTAATATGTTAACAGAAAGGTTATAAAAAGCAGTTCGCAAGATCTGAACTGTCTGTGTATATAAATTCTCCTTGGTTTTCTTACAAATTCTGTTGTTAACTCCAATATTTTTTTCAAAATTTAATTGTTTAAATTTACAACTTCATTATAATAATATAAGTAAATAGAATGAATTATACGTAACATGAGATAAAGGCATATAGAGAAACTACCCACTGGTAAATAATTAATTAATCAATAATTGAGTGCTCAAATAACCTGTTCTACCTACACCACTAAAACCCGTGAACGGGTCCAGTACATAGTGTAGACTGTACTATTTCATAGACAACAGTTGTGCAGAGAGGTGATTGGTCCTAGATCACGCTCAACCGCCAGATTTTCGCCCTTATTTTGGGTATCTTTTTTATAGAGGGTGGATGGGCCCCAGAAGGTTCCTAGATCCCACAGAATCCATCTCCGGTCGCTAACAGATTAAATAGTCTTGCCAGCAGCGGGATTTGAACCCAGGAACTTTGGCATAGCGACTTAGAGCTCTACCACTACGTCCTGGTAGTACTCGAATAATAAATTCAACTTAGAAGGGCACGATGCCATTTTCTTTTCAGGCGCCTGGGAGGATTAGCGGGAATAGAGGGAGTAGCTAGATTTAAAACTAGTGGGTTTCAGTGGGAATAAAGTTAAATAATAAAGGGGCATTGAGGTCATTATCCTCTATTCGTAACAAAGTAAGGAGCATTGAAAATTTTACGAAGGATTTTGAATTGTAAGTATTGAATACCAGAGAAATTCGATTGCTAAGTGGAACCCCAAAGTTCTACACCATAAGTCCAAGTAGGTCTTGTAATAATCATAAAAATGAGTCTTTGTTAATTAATTAGGAGCTCAGAATGTTTGACTAGTAAGTGATAAAGTAGCCTTAGCCCTTTAGGGTCTAAGAACTAATTTAATAAAATAAAACAAAGGATCTCGGGTTCAGGAAATGATAGAGACTGCTCTCTTTCTAAGCCCACGTTTGTGAATGGAGTTGATTTTGCCGTGCTCACATTCACATGCTATCCCCTTCCTCAATTAAGGGAATGCACTTAACTGAACCATATGGTCAGCAGATCCCACTGGATCGACCTATGTCTGTAAACAAATGAAGTAATTTATCTGCCGTAGCCGGATTCGTTTCCGGCAACCTACAGCACAGCAACACAACTCTCTATACGCTGAACTACTCGCTCCTCTCAGTAAAGTATATCTCTTGACAATCTTTAAAAACATTTAATTTAATTTCACTTTTCTTTTTTAGTTACGATAATTCTTCTAATGCAGCCAGTCACAATTCTAGCTTACACTAATAATTTACAATATATTTGATCCAAAACAATTTATTATTTATTATTACTTCTTTGTTTCATTCAAATTGAGCGAGTTGTGGGATTGACAACTGCAACTCTTAAGGTACTGAATGAAGTGTGGTTGGTTGTTCATTTAACGTCACTTTATGCTGCTATGGCTAATCGGACGATACTACAGTGGGAGCTCTAAATTTTGCCAATACAGGTTTAATTAGGTTAGGAATTTTTAACGAGTACCTGACATCGGTACAGGCTTGGGACCCCCGTTTAATGTCCCTCCCGAAGGACGGCATAATTAAGGATTTTTTACTCCCTTTAAAAAATCCTAGGGTCACCTGCCGGGATACGAACCCGCGATTTTGGGCTTAGTAATTTTTTATGCTAACCACTAGACCACAGGTCGCCCTTATGAAGTGTGGTTTTATATCACATTTATCAAAATCTGTTGATAAATTTGTGATCTTAAGAAAAAAAAGTCTCACTAATGGTTTTCGCAGATGATATAGTCCTCATAGCCGATTCCAAAGAAAATCTACAGCAGGCGGTTACGGAGTGGGACCCACAGCTGGAAAGGAAGGGCATGACATTAAATGTTGGAAAAAGCTAGGTGATGCACATCGGGCGTGAAGGAGAAGAGGTTTTGATTCACTGCAGAGGCGAAAACTTGGAGACAGCGCAGGAATATATCTACATAGGAGTAGTGCTCAACAGAAATGGGAAGATGGACCAAGAGCTCTCAAACAGAATTAAGAAAGCTAATAACAAATACTACCAGCTATGCAACTCAGTGGTGGGGAAAAGGGAATTGTAAAATAGTCTAAAATTACACATCTTCAAGTCCATATACCTGCCTACCCTTATCTATGGAAGCGAGAGCTGGGTCCCGATGGACAAGCACTGGAGTAGGAGGGATAGAGTTAGGAATGAAAGAATAAAGGGAGACCGGGGAGTGCCTGCACTGAGGGAAACAGTGGAGAGGAGACAGTTGGGATAGTTAGGTCATCTGTGCAGAATGAATGAGGACCGGGACCCAGAGAAGTTTTTTTGAAACCAGGCCTACCGGACGCCGTCCTTGAGGATGACCTAGACTGCAATGGATGGACCACATTTCAAGGATTGGTGTAAGGAAGGGAAGGAATATGAATGTAATGAAAGGGCTGGCTGAAGATCGAGGGGCTTGGGTGTCTTGGATTAAGCCACCTCCACGCTGAGAGGCACTAAGGAGGAAGGTAAAGAAGAAAAGAATAAAAAAAGTCTCAAAATGCACTGGTATTTGCGTTGGAAGTATGGATGAACATATGGGTACAATGACTAACATTCTTCTGAAAAAGTAATTTTGTATTGATTGTTTTAAAAATTCAAAATATCTGAAGAATTTCTGATAATAATAAGAAATAACATAATACTGAGGCAATTACTACTTAGCTGAACACATTTTATTTTAGTAATTGGCTTTTGTGACTACTAAAACTTACATTACACTAGAAACTAAGTAATTATTTGTAAATATATCAATAATAAAATCAAATTAAGAACATTTATAATAAAAAGAAGTACCCCCTTGTTCTTCTTATTATTATTCTGTCATCTTGCGGTGAAGTGATTCTCACACAAGGAGTGGCACAAGCTCTCCTTGCTTCCGCCAGTCCAATTCCTTTTTCTTAATGTTTTTTGGATGTTATTCTCCCAAGTCACACTCAGACTTCCCCTGGGTCTTTTTCCTATTGGTTTAGCCTCCATAACTTTCTTCGCTGAACGGCAGTCTTACATCCACATTACATGGCCGAACCATCGAAGCTGTCCTTTCTCAATTAGCTGATTGAGGGGTTCAATTTTTAGTGCAGTTCTTATCATCTTGTTTCGCATCCGGACCCTTTTGGTCTTACCCTTTGTTTTCATCAGATCCCTCCTTTCCATGATTTGGAGGGGGCTGTGATCACATTGTTTTTAGGCCCAGGATTCACTTAATAAGTGATATATCAAGCAATAAACACTCAATACTGTTTCTTTTGTCATTTCTCTCTTATATCAAAACTTTTTATTGATGGCTGATAACATCCTTCCTGAAGTGGCCATTCTTAAAATAATTTCCCATTCTCACTTATTGATACGTCCAAATACTTAAAAGGTGTGAACCTGCTCTATAGCCTTCCCATTAATTTGAATGTTCAAATTCTTCATAGTTCTGGATAGCAGCATATAATTGGTCTTGGAAGTGCTAAAAAAATATAATATTAAAATATCTTTCAATTCCAGAGATTTTTCAATCTTTATTAAATTTCTTGCTATCCTTAAAAAGTTGAGTTGTATGCAGAGGATCATATTACATTAATTATATTTAAAAGAACACACCTATTAAAAAGTTATAACAGTCAAGTAGCAACTAATAATATATTATAAAATGATGAAGAAAGATTTAAAAAATAAACCAGTAGCAAACTCTCAAAGTAAGCCTCTATTTGCTGAATAACTTACTATTTACTTAGTAAATTATTAAGTAAGCATCTGTGATTAAAAGTACTATTTGATCTTATTTTATTGCTATAAGTTACATGACAATATAACAATAGATTTGCAACCAGTTGTCGAACAAACTGCTTATTCATTCACAGACAAAAATTTGCTCATTTCAAACACAAGTCACGTTAATCATTATGCATCACCAAAATCCCTAACATCAGCTTCCACTCTTCTAAGAACAGTAGTTTGCATGAAAATAATTCAGTTTTCGGTTAGAAGTAAACAACATTATTTTTAAATATTTTTATTTTGAAGGAAAATTACGACAACACAGGGATATGGGATCAGTAAAGAGAAAGGAGTTGTCTGACCCAGGTACGCGCCAGGATAGCTCAAGTGGCAGAGTAACACGACGGATGCGTGGGAGACCCGGGTTCGAATCCTGTTCCTGGACAAATCTTTTCCCTTCAAAATAAAAATATTTAAAAATTATATTCATTTGAAAAGAAATTTAAAAATTATAATAATTATAAAAAAATAAAATAAAATAAATTATAAACATTATTTTAAATTACAACAATGCTGTAAAAACTGATATTTTCATTTACTGAAATATTTGGTTGACTATTAATCAAATTAAGTGAAATATCAAATGGAGGAGGAAATCCCTCAGTTCTACTTAATTATAAAGAAACAGAAACAAATTAAGATAGTGTAAAGTATGTGTGCAAATACATTTTTTTAAGAATATCAACTGCATATTCAATAACAAAAATATTTCTTGTACAATTTATTTTACCTATGGTCAAATTATATAAAATTAATTGATAATTTCATGCAACAAAAAAAAAACCTGCGCCCCATGAAGGGTCTTGGGTTCAGTAAATGGAAGAGAATGTATTGTTTTTAGGACAACAGTTGTGCAGGGAGGTGATTTGTCCTAAATCACGCTCAACCGTCAGATTTTTCTCCCTTTTTTTGTGTACACACTTTATAGTGGATCCCATAGGACAGATTGAATAAAAGAAGTCTGCCAGCAAGCGGGATTTGAACCAAGAGCCTTTGGTACGGCAACTCAGCACTCTACCACTGAGCCATTCCGCCCCCTTTTTATGTAATATTTCTTTATTAAATTCAGAATATATAATATAATTATAAGAAATGCAGGACCTTATTTACTCAGAAAATATTGCTTATAAATACTTCCTACTTATGGTTTACTTCCTTTTTTATGAAGATCAACAACAAAATAACAAGTTTTAATGTGATTGTTGTGGGGGAAATAATAACTATATTTATGTTATTTTCAATGTATTTGGAAATTGTATCTGATCCCTAGAAGAGATTCATAAGAAAACAAATGAGAAGGAAGCTATTGTGTCGGTATATAAACCATAATAGCTGTTTTAAAAATCTGGCAGGAGTCATAAAAAATAAGTTATGGTAAAAACACAGTGATTGATTTTGATAAAAACCATATCATCTCAAATATTCTACATAATAATAATAATAAAATTATATACCTCTTTATGTTGCTTCATCTAACACATTCTCTTAACATTTTTTTTTCATTCTGTAGTCTTTAAGCAGCACCATCTTCATTGTTTCGATCCCTATTTTATTAAAATGAATTAAATGGCATATTCACTCTACAATTTTTCAATTTCTTTTAGTAACAATCTTAAAATTACAGGACAGTTTAGGGACTTTCAAACGTTTCCCTAAAGCAATTTCTCCCTGACTCTGACACTAATAAAAAAAAATTGACATTATTATTAATTACTTTTCAATGGTAAGTAATTGAATTTTTTCAATCTTATAAAAAAAGTAGTATACAAGTTGTATAACTGAAAAATTAAAAAACAGTTTCTTTCAAGATTTTTTTAAACTAAAAATTAATAAAACAGTAATAAATGATTCACAAAAACAGTAAAGGCAAGAACTTTCTTTTGGAAACGGCACTGTCCTATCAAAGCTAAGTATATGGATATATCAAACCTATCCTAATCTTAATATATGCATGGTTGTCTGAGATGAATAAGTTCTTGTTGTTCTTGGTAAAGTAAGCCATTCCATAGGAATGGTATAAACCAAGTATACTTATAAATAGCAGGGTTAATGAATAACCCTATTGATAATGTCTATCTATCTACATGGCACTATAACCTTTGTGTGGGTCCTGGCCTCCTCCAACAAACTACGCCAGTCTTCTCTCATTTCAGTCCCTGACTCCCAGGAGTGATTTTGCATCACTGCTAACTCCATCTATCCACTTCATGCCTGCCCACTCTACGTTTTCCGTAGATCCCCTTGTTAACCATTTTATTCAGGATTTCTTCTTCACCCATTCTTGCAACATGGCCAGTCTAGGTTTACTAATCTTTATGGTAATTGTGTACCCTTATGGTAGCCGGTAACCATGAAGCCTACCTCCTTATCTCATGTAACCTCTTATTATAACTCATCTCATTTGAGTTATTCGTGTGTGCGTTATTTAATTGTTTTCTACGGTATTGTTTTTTAGTGTTTTTGTCTTGTTAATTTTGTTTATTGTCTATTGAAATTTCTGTATTGCTTATTAAATTTAAGTTTTACTGTTTGTCTTATTCCTTCTGTTATTACTTATTTAAAATTAACAGAAAAACGCTTTGGGGATAGCTGTCTTTAAAAGAAGCTGTGAAATACTTCCACAAATTTGAAACAATTCCAAAGATAAAATTATTTTTCAAAAGTCATCAAATTGAAATTAACGAGGATATAAATGGAGATCTTCGTCAAAAGTGTAGAGAAAACACTTATATAATTAGAGGAACGTGCCTAGAGGGGTCTAAAATTAGCATTTTATTATTACGCCTTGTATATTTTAATTTCCATTAATATGAACATGAGGGTGGGTTTAAATAGTATCATTATTATCAGTGTTCAGGTTAAAACAATGGTGGATAGCAGTCTCTGGGTACCGACTAAGTCACAAGCACCATCTTTATCGTCCGGACTATGTTGATTTCTGTATATAGCTGGTCTACCTCTTAATTTGATAAGACCTCTCCAGTTCTCTCCATCATGGATATTATAGTTAGTTCATTGCTTTTCATGAGTGTCAAGCATTCATGGGGTACATCAGTACACATCTAGGAGGGTTTTGAATATACTTATTTTGGATTCGCACAAAAAAAGCTTGCTTCTCATTTATTTGTACAGATCAAAATTATACCTATTATTTGCTACAATTTTTCTTTTTATTAAATGACAATGTCTACAATGATTAATAAAAGCTAAATAGGGAAAGAGAAGAGCCATGATAAAAATCATGATCTGTTATTACAACCAATGAACCAGCAAATCCACATATATTGTTTCTACCTCAAATAATTACAGAAATACGTAAAACAGAATAAGCAGTTAGTGATTAAATATAAACCTAAAAAAACATAAAAATTTACCAACTAACTAAAGCCAAAAAACTTTAACTAATCTATCAGGAAAGAAAGTATGGGCCATTGGATTGCCAAACTGTTTTTCAAACAAATTCTAATGGAAATAGATTTTATTTTAAAGTAAGTACAGCATTTGTTCACGGAGGAGGTTATTATTTTTTTATTATTTGTGAATGACTCTTCGACTACCATGCACTTCGGCCTAAAGAGGCCGCCCATTGTGGTAGAGTCCTAAAAATCCCTATCCTAGGTCAAGACTTCTGAGAAATTTTAAATAGTCTTTAAATCTCAGTTCTTGAAGTTCCTCGTGTCCTCCAGAGCCAAGGTCAATAGTCCTCTCATTAAATAATGCTTAACATTCAAACAGAGTGTGCCAGGGGGTTTCGTCCTCCTCAATGCACCATCTGCACCGTGGTTCTTGTTCAATGCCCAAGCGATGCATATATTTCCTGAGTTTGCAGTGCTCAGTAGTGACTTCGACCATACTTTTGAGGTCAGTTCTCGGCATGTGAGCAGCTTCTTTCTTGATTTTCTCAGAAAGTTTATGATTGTGATCCTTTTAAAAAGTTTGGTATGCCTTATCTTGGCTATATCCCAACGTGTTTATATCTTCTTCTTGGCTAGTTTGTTGATTGTAACCTTAGCCAGGGAAAGGAGAACCTCCCACCATGGTTCTGGTGCTATTGGAGCAATTCCTGGTCCTTTCTTTGCCAATTTGTCAGCCCTTTCATTTCCTGGCACAGAGGAGGTTACTTCACCAAAATTTATTCCAAAATAATAGTAAATAGGTAAACTGTTACAAGAAAAATTAACTTACAAAGTTTTCATATTCTTCTTGGTATATATTCTTCAGTGTAATCACTCTTAATAGGGTGTCTTAATTTAATAATAATTAAAGTCCTAATTTAATTATATATATATATATATATATATATATATATATATATATATATATATATATATATATATATATGATATGATATATCCAAATTGAAGAAGTACCTTAATCATCATATTCAACAGTAAAACTTGAATGGAACTCTGCCATTTTCGTTAAAGAATAAAGATGTGATTTCAAAATGTGTAAAAAAAAATGGTTGGTAAGGACTCCTCCTAGTTGTTCAATTATTATAAATCTTTACTATTTGTAATTTATATCAATATGCACTGTGGTATCTATCCCGCTGGTTGTCACTTTGAGTTGAGTTGCTAGTTTTAACTGTTTATTTGTTTCATTTTTATATTTTCCAAAAGTTGATAATTGTTTCATTTTTATATTTTCCATACTATCCTGAGCTTTAGTATGGAAAAGAGAATGTAATGAATATATGAATGAATGAATTATGGGTAATGAATATACTTGGTAATTGTTTCACCAAGAAATAAACGTTTCAGCTAACATTTCGAAATAGAGAGGATATATGTCCGATGAAAAATTCATATCTAGATGAAAAGGTTACCGCAGTATACACATTTCCCATAATTACATTCTCTTACCATGCTATGGCTCAGGAATCCTTGTATTTTTGGAAAATATTAAAAATGAAACTTAAAAACCGTTAAAACTTGACGTGACTCTACTTGAAGTGACAACCTGCGGAATAATTACCTACACTATTAACTTGTTAATTCATTAATCATTTTATTTTATCAAACTGTACTTTCCATTTCTCCATCATGTTTTTAATTATATCATCACTTATTTAAATTTATTTTATTAAATTTTTCTATTACTATCAACAGATTCATTCTTGGCATAATAATCACAGGTTTAGAGAATTAAATATTGAGAAGAGAAGTGCAAATCAGCACCTCCAATCATTTGTTTCAACAGGTGGTTGAATTTAATCAATACCATTCATAGGAAAATAATTCATCACAACCTGAACTTATCTAATTAAATATTTAATTCTTCACTCATTTTAATATTGATCTTATAAATATTGTTATTAAAGTTAAGCAAACTTGAATAAGTGATAGTTTTTCAAAATTGAACCAAATATTAATTTTAACTGTTCAGGAGGTAGAATCGCTATAGTCTTATGGTGCACTTATTAATAAATACTTATTAATCATTACTCTTTTATAATAATTTAGTAATTACCTGTTATAATAGGAATCTTTATTTATCCATATTTGCATTAGGCCATTGATTAAATGCAAAGACTATCTTCATTATTAAAGACCAATAGTTTTAGGTAGAAACAATGGTAATTTATTAGGTTTTTAGAATCCTGGCTAAACACAGGCTACAATAAAATTCAGAAGTAATTTCGCGGGAAATCAATAGAAATGAAATGTCCTTTTAATCGAAATATAATTTATAATAAAAAAATTATTAACATTTATTACCTTGTATACGAATAATTTTTAAATGGTGACAGAAATAAAGATTTTTGTATAACCATGAAATTTATATTCATAATACTAAAAATATTAACATATACCGCCTAGTCTGTAGTCAACTAGCGCTATCTGTTCTCTAGAACTTGCATTAGAGATTTGCGGATTAGAGAAGGATGGAATTGTTTCCATTATTTTTCTGCCTGTATTAATTAATTATCCTAAACAAGTTTCAGTTTATTTTCTCTAAGAAATGTGGTGGTGCGATTTAATTATAGGTTTGTAAATAATTTTTATTCAAAAAATTAGTAGAAAAAATGGTATCAGTTCCGCAGGTTGTCGATTCCAGTTAAGCCACAAGTTTCAACTTTTCATTAGTTTCCTTTTTAATATTTTCGAAAATAAAAAAGATAGTTAATTTAAGTATAGAAAATAGAGTGTACTTATGGGAAACGTTTGAATGTTTGGTAACCATTTCTTGATGAAACGATTACCGAAATATACATATACAACTTGCGGAACTGATACCAAATAACCTATTTTTAAAATCTTAACAAATCCTTATTCTCTTCTTCTTCCCAAACTTTTTCTTAAGCTTCTTCTTTGCTAACGCTGTAGGTCATAGAGTTGAAACATAATATGGCATTATCGAGAAAATGGTGAAAACAATGCTTAGTGCAAACAGGATAACAGTAGCTATACAATACATTGACGATACCCAGACAGGATGATCGGAAGTATCTGTCGCTCATCTTCCGGCAGGTGACCTTAGGATTTTTTAAAGGGAGTAATTTAGTTATGCCGTCCTTCGGAATGAACATATAATGAGGTTCCCCAGCCTATATGGTGTCAAGAATCCGTTAAAGATTCTTAATTATACCTGGATCCCACAGTACCATCGTCCGATTTGTCACAGCAGCAACAAACGTATTGAACTAACTAGCTAGCACTACAGCCCGGGGTTGGCTTTGGCTTCCCTGACAATATTGTGCCAGTCTCCTATGCAGATTGCACTGGTTCTCCGATTACGTAAACCGAGTTCAGTTTTTCACGTCCTGGAGTAACTATCTCGTAGGTCTTCCTCTCCTCCTGATGCCATACAACTTACCAAGTAGGGTATTTATAGAAGCTCTGCTTTCCTCTATTCTAAGTACATGGTCCAACCATTCTATTCTTCTTACTTTAATGAACTGGACTGTGTCCCAGGATCCAAATAGCTTCTACAATTCGCTGTTTTTTCTGATTATCCATTCACCCTCCACCACTTTAGGATCATTTATCTTCCCAAGAATTTTTCTTTCAAAGATTCTTAAGACATTTACTTTAAGAGCGCCTAACGTCCATGTTTCTGCTGAATGTCACTATAGGTCTTATAAGCGCCTTATACAATCTTATCTTTGTAGCCCTCGATAACAGCGACGACCAGAATAACTTTATATTCGCGAAGTATTGCTGCCATAATCCAGTTTGCACCTATGTTGATATTTTATTTTCATAGTAGAGTTTTTCCCCAGATATGCGAAGTTTTTAACATTTTAAAGAAGTATCCCTGCGCGGTTAGATAATCTGCTCTTGAGGTATCCTTTGTACTCATAAACATATATTGTGTGTTTTTCGTCATTAATTTTTAACCAAACTACTTTGTCTATAGCTTTCAACAGTTTAAATATGCCAGTAAGTGATTGTTTACTCCTCGCCACTAAACATATATCGTCTGGGTAAGCACATTTTTAACTGGAGGAATCCATTACATTCCCATAGTATTCAAACAAACGTACCACTCGCACGAAACATATTTGTTTAGCTACCACAACTACATGTAGTATGTTTGAGACTGGTCTGTTTGGTACAGCATATTACTTTTCTGCATTGTAGCAACTTATATTAGAAATAAATAAAAAAAAAACTACATGTAGTAAGGATATTAAACCTAGAACATCGTAGAAATCTAGAGAGATAATATTAATTAGAAATGACATGTAGAACAAAAGTTGAGTTAGAAATTTTAACTGTTTATTCATTTCATTTTTAATATTTTCCAAAAATACAAGGCATCATGAGTTTTATTATGGAAAATATAATGTAATTATGGGAAATTTGTATACTTCGATAATCATTCCATCTATAAATGAACGTTTCAACAAACATAGGTATGTCATCTATTCTTCGAAATGTTTGTTGAACCTTTTATTTCTTGATGGAATGACTACCGAAATCTACTCATTACTGATTATTACATTATCTTTTCCATTTTAAAGCTCGCAATAACTTTTATTTTTGGAAAATAGTACAAATGAAAAGAATAAACAGTTAAAACTTGTTGTAACTCATATCGCAGGGACAACCTGGGTAACAGATACCGAAGATGCGGTGAAGAGGAATCGAGAACCGTGATCCCCATCCTCAGACGGCAGCCACCCGAGAAGAAATATATCACCCTAGGCTGTCACTCAGGCACGGAGAAAACTATTACTTTGGCTTGTTCCTTATTTATTACCCTCTTGTCACCACTGACCAGATCTACTATTAGCCTCGGGTCAGGGGAACTCCCAGGAAAACGGATTTTGTATACCTACCACATGTCCCTCCTCACCTAAAATCATAATAAATAATAACCATAAAGATAACAGAGTTTTGACCCTATTATATCTATTCTAAATAATATATGTAAGTTTGAATATTCATGCCAAACTTAACAGCTGTGAAGATAACCTTAGGCACAGATGTGAGGAAGGTTATGAGGGAGATGGGCTTACTGAAAGACTCACTGTAGTTAACGTGTTGAATTCACAACTTACATATATATATGATTGAAAAATATATGGTTATAGATAATTATTCCCGAGGTTGTCGCTTCGAGTTGATTCACAAGAAGTTTTAACTTTTCATTCAATTCCCTTTTAATATTTTCCAAAAATACAAGCCATCATGAGCTTTAGTATGGAAAAGATAATGTAATTGTGGGAAATATGAATACTTCAGTAATCATTTCATCTGGAAATGAACTTATACCATTAATCATTAATGTAGAAATGAACATATATCATCTTTTCTTCGAAATGTTTAGTTCGAAATTAGTTGAAACTTTTGTTTATTGATGAAATGATTACCAAAATCTACTCATTACGCATTATTACATTATATTTTCCATACTAAATCTTACGATAACTTGTATCGTTTTAATATTTTTGGAAAATATTAAAAATGAAACGAATAAACAGTTAAAACTTGTAACTCAACACGAAACGAGAATCTGCGTAACAGAAACCTGATTATATAATTCTGTTAAATTAGAGTGGGCATGTTAAATTTATTTTAACAGTTATATGATTCTGATAAATTTTTAGTTTAAGATGTACCTGAATATTCAGAAATGATATTGTATTATTCTTCAGAGACTAATAAAACCTCTCTCTAATAAAGATCTCTAATTCTTTTTAGTAGCAATAACTGGGTGTGGTCTCCACCACATTCTTCTTGTCGTTCAAACCACCGTAATGCCAAATTCAGAACTTGATAGGCCTCAGCATGAGATGGTCCCGAGTCATTTGTATCATCGTCCTCTGTGAGGTCTTCGTCATGAAGTAATCATGAACAATTTCATCGGTTGTCAGCATCTGATAGCCTGGATCATTACTGTCCACATTTAGCCACTCATTCATGTTCTGTTCATCATAATCTGCAAAATCGCTAATGTTGCTCAATGTGTCCATAATACCAGCTGGAACTGCCCGCCCCACTGTATAGATTATTTGTGTACCTGGTGATTGAATCAGAATTATTTTTTATTCATTTTATGGTTGATTTACCAAAGCCGAACTCCGTAGCCAATGGCTGACCCGATTCACCTTTTTTTAGCCGCGTAATTATTTCCAATTTGTCTTTTAATGAATGAACCACTCGTTTTCATATATGAAATAATAGATCACAGTAGTTATTTAATTTTGTGCATTTGGGAAACAAAGTTTAATTATTTTTTTGTTTTAAATTATTATTAGCATCAAATGCACAACTGACAACCAACCAAATAAGAGCATTTAAACTGAAATGGTAACTAATAATGAATAATTATAGTAGTGACACAGAGGCTGAAAACCTTTATTTTGTATTAGGAAAACAGGAATTAACGAGTTCAAATGTTCCAACCTTCAGCGCTATAATTGAGATAATATATACTACGTTTTGTGTTAGGCGAATAGGAGCTTAAAGGAGCTCACTTTCTTGGGCCTCTTTTCTTGTGATGTCAATTATGCTGGCACTTAGCGACAGTTTTTTTTTTTAGGGTTTCTTCAGATTGAAGTTTCTTTCAACCAAAAATTTTGTCTATTTCCTTTTTCCATTTCTTTCTCTCTTGGGTATCTTCCTACTTCAGACCATACTTTCCTCAATTCCTTCTATCTACCTTTCCCTTGGTCTCCCTCTTTTAGCATTCAAATTGAAAATTGTATTTTGCAATCTTTCCTATAACAGTTAGATTCCTATAGATAGTGCTGGCATCTTTTGGTTGACTGACAAACGATTATTTAAGATGCTAGGAGTAGCTGCACTGTAACTGTTAACTTAAATAACTATTGCCTTCACATATATTGGAATTTATATGAAATATTGTTTAAGTAGCTGTTAGGGCCTGCTAACTTTAAAGCTATTACTTTGATTGTATGCGTAACTTAACATATTTTTTAAATAATGAGTACCTTCACTTTGATTCATTAATATATTTTTGATATTACTTACCTTATTAAATTTATAGTTCACTTTGTATGTTCTAGTACAATAAATTAACCTATGAAATATTCAAACATTATTTTTATGAACCTATATATTAAAATTAAAAGCTATAAAATATAGTTAATGAAATCTGTTGATTTTTTTTTGTGCTAAAAGTTCGTTTAAGAAAGCCTTATATTTAAGTTAAGTTATTAAAAAGTGTAAATTAATGGTTAGATAGGTGGGTTTTAAAAGGTAACTAATGTATAAATGACTTAACCTAAACATGTTAGGAGGATCTTACTATTTGAAATCATAAAATTCCTGTAGTCTCATCTTTATTTATTTTTTCTTTAATACTTAATTCACAATTGTCAGTGGTTTCCTACAAAACAATATCAGACATTTTGATGGATTATAGCTCTTCCGCCAAATTCAGCTGGATACATAGTTATAAAGGTTCTATAGGGAAAGAAACTTAGATTAGGCCTCTAGTTTTTCAATAATCTCTTAAATTATTAAGATGTGTTTTTAATTAAAATAGTAACAGGATAACCATATATAATAAAACTCTAGTATGATCTGTAGTTCAGCCTTCTAGTCATTCAATGGCTTATAAGGTCAAATATTACCTGGTCTCGATTTTGTAAAGTATAATTGGTTGACATAATTTTATGAAGCTTGAGCAGAGTGAGGAGAGGAATGATTGTAACAATCTCGTTATAAACAACAATGGCCATGTTAGACTGATTAATAGAGGCTTTATATACATTTAACGATCATTACAAATGATGATTTTGAACCAAATTAATCTTCTTTAACATTACCACTGGAAATTTTGTAAGATATTGACCTCTTTGTGTTACATATTCCTTACTAAGGCCTAACTTTATCTCTAACTGTTTACAATGGTTTGAGGCTATATTATTTAAAGTTTCTTGGTTACATATGTATGCCATTAACTAAAGTCATAGTTTTTACTATGATATTCCTAATTATAATGAATACTTTTACTGGATTGATATAGTAATGAATTAGTTTTGACACATGAAGAAGAATCGATAACCATTACACCTGTTTTATTGTTTTTTTATAAAAGAGTATTAATATTGTAGGAAATAGATATATTTCATCATTCCTGAAGTATACAGGGGCAGTTGCATAAAGTTGTGAATAATTCCTAGATTCCATTATTCTAACTTTTCAGTTTATTTAGTTTAATGGTGATGATAGGGCGTATTTTGCCTATTGTGCAGTATTTTATTGATTCTTCTATGCATCTAATTTTTTCATTCAGCTATGCTAAAATGGCAAGCAAATCATAGGGAATTGGTGGTGATATTTTGCTGAAACTAAGTGAATTCATAATCCTAAATTGTTTATCTCTATCTCTATTTTATTCCTGAGAAAAATAAGAAATGTAGGGAAAAAAACAATAAAAGGAAATTTATTTTAACATGATTTGAAAAGTATTTAAGCATTTATTTTATGATAAAATTTGTACACCGTTTGGACTCTTTAATTCATTCTGTTCTGCTACTTTTATCTGTGTCTAAGAAAGTCTCTTTATAGATTCCGGGCACTGCTCCATCCTCCATTTTCTCTTCCATTTTTTACTTCATTTTACCTAACTGTCAACCTTCTAATTGCAATCATTCCACATTGGGTGTGGCAGTGAGAGTGAGAGAATGGATGGTGGGATATAGGTGCTACCTTTCTGGGTGTGTGTAAATACAGATAGCAACTGCACCCATCTTATTAAGGAAAGAACTGATTTCTGCATGCCCGACCACTTTTAACAATTCTCAAAAAAAATAAATTGTAAATTAGGTATTTTATAATGCAATATTAAAACATTTTACAATTATTTTATTCGTTTATTTATGTTTTTATTCAATATCCTGATTACAATATTCATAGCAAGGCCATTTATCTTCTAGGCAAGAGCCTAGAAGATTATTGAATCACACTCTATTTCGAAGTTATTACTAAACATTCATAACTTTACATACTTCCTTTGTTATTTTATCCCTTTTTGCTGCTGTAAAGGCTAAAGCGAAACAGTGAAATAATGATGGGTCAGAAATCACAAACTGTTACTCAAAAGTCGATGGTCAACCTGTTATTACAAATTCATCAGTAACATTTTTTTTAATTTATTTTTTTTTTTTCTTACCCTCTAATTTATTTATAAACTATACAATAAACTACTACTAAAACTAAGAATCCTATATAATACAGAAAAACTTAAATCTAGTGCTTATAACTAAGGCCTTCCTTTACCCTTGGGTATTATAAGGCAATTGTGCTCTTACCGCTGTATGTATGGGAGCTAGTATTTAATGGCTTAGCCTTTGCCTTGGCTTAACAAATGGGAGGGACCATTTTCGAATTTAACTTTATTAAGGGATAGGAGAGGAGAGGGATGGGAAAGGAGAGGAAGGGATAGAGGATAAGGAGAGGTGAGGAGAGGAGAGGGAGGTGGGATGAGGGGGTTTAGACTGCAGAGCCCTCGGGGGTCACGTCTATCAGACGGGATGTTCCTTGCCATCTTCTAGGCATGGGAGGAGGCGATATCGTGTTGAATAGTGGGTTGGTACAAGCCTTCAGCCCATCAAAGAACTTGATGTGCCTCCGGCTTATGTACTCCCTTTCGAGTGTAGGATCAGTAACAGCTCCATGCTGTTCTTCATATATGGGAACTGATCGTCGGCGATCGGTGATTGGCGAAAGAACGCGAACGGAATTGAAGCGTGATTGTTATTGTGACTACAGTAACAACTCCAAACTGTTCTTCACTTAAGGGAACTGGTCGTCGGCGAACGGCATTGAAGCCTGGTTGTGACTATAGTGCTTTAGGTGAAAAGAATGATTACTGTTGTTAGGGCGCTGTAAGGATAACAGGGATCGCACCCTTGGAATACCTTTCCCTGTAGTAATTAACTCTGATAGGCTCCTGCCTTAATTTGACTCAATGAATTTTATTGTAGAAAATTAACTGCTCAGTAAGAAATTTAAATTATATTTGAATGTTTAAATAAAAGGGAAGGTAGATATTTATTCAAAGCTTGTTTCTTGTAAAGTATAAATATTTACTTTTAAATTACCTATACAAAAAATAATGGTAGCACTAGAAGGTACTACTATGTAGGGAGGGTACAAGGGCGGATTTAAGAGGGGCACGTGCCCCCCCCCCCAGAGGTATTTTTTTCTACTGAGGGGAATCCATTACAGTACATACTTATAGGCAAATCACAAGATCATAGTTGTCAAAATATATGAATAAAATAACAGAAAGAACATAGTGAAACTATTGTTTTGATATTTTAATAAACCTTTGTATAAATACTGCAAGTTTATTTCTAAGTTATTGTTGATTTTTTTGTCCGTCTGCCCGCTGTGCCCCCCCTCTAGAAAGAAATCCTGGATCCGCCCACGAGGGAGGGGGGGCCACCCTGTCTCCCGAAGGTTTTCCGGCCACCAAAAGTTTATGTAAGCATGTTTTTTAAAATTAAAAATGAACAATATAAAGGGAAAAAAAATCGCTCCTGGGGACCGAAGGTTCGAAAAAATCGTCGTCTTGAATGGGTTAAACCGTAAGAGCAAAATTTACGTTATATAGGATATTGAAAATAATTCCATTTGTATGTATATTGATAGGATTATAGTGAATCATACAAGTGTCAAAGTAATTATTATCCTTATAATGCGTATTCTGTGATCGTTATATTCAAGATGTGGAATTAAGTACGCCGACGCAATCACTGCTAGTATCATTTTAACATAATCACGAATCACAGTTAGTAGCAGTTAAAAAATCACAGGTAAGAAAAATCCCAGTAACGGTTGGAGCTGCTACTGAAAAGTACCAGTTACCCATCACTACAACATAAACAATGGTGAATTAATCACTTGGGGTTCGAACCAGCCCCTGATTAACTCATCAAATCAAATTTAAATATAGAAATTCCTAGAACACGAATCTTAATGATCTAACGACCTTTGAACTCATGACTGATAGTTTGTTTTTGCATTCTATTCTTATCGATTATGTTAGTTCAGTCCCTGCACTGGACGTAGATACTGCCCGAGTCATCTTCTTATCAGTCTTGGCTACAGAAAAGATGAGTCCACTTATACTAAATTTTCTACTGTTTGTAGGATTCGTCAGTTGCAATCCTCACCTGTCTTTTCAACTAAATAACCCTAATTTCTTTAAGAACATCGCAACAGCCCTGCCTGATAATCCTTACGGCAAGATCTGGGCTTTATTGGTTGCTGGATCTCAAGGATGGTCAAATTACAGGCATCAGGTAATATTTATTCCCTATGTTTTAAAATTAATATATATACAATCAGATTTTATTTCTATTATATTCGTATCCTCAATATCCATTGAAGATTAAGAATATAGTATAACTACTATATATAGAAAAGGCAAACAATAATTAAATACAAGCAGAACATTTATTTATATTGTATATTATATATTTAAACGAATTTGAAAATCGACAACGGTTATTAATAAATTGAACTTACTAATTGATGACGAAATATGCTGCAATGCAGTATCCCGTCGAACTGCACTGTTTTTAATTACGTTGTTTTAAAAATGTAATCGACTATATCTAATTGAAAGCCTTATTAATTTAACATTCCCTTCTTTTCCTCGGAAATATCGTGTTTTAGTAATTTTAATGAATTGGCAAGGGCCTGTTATTTATTTTAAAACGAAGGGATCCTTTATTTATAATATATTGTGATAATACAGATTATCAACAACAGCATGTAAACTGTAACCAATGCAACATTTTTATATTTATCTATGTATAAATGTTAATTATGTCTCTTTTCCTATTCATGTTGTTATTCTAAAGGGGCTTAGTCCCAGAATGAAGTTATTTTTCTATTCTATTGTATATATAAGGCTTTGGGATCCCCCCCTCCAGAAAGTATTTTTACAGGTTTTAGAAAATGTCCTGATTGTTTTTAAAAGTTTTCTTCCCAAAAATCACTAAAGGCTTTAGTAATCTCACCAAACTTAATTCTTAAATTACCTTAATCTAACAACTTCCTACTTATTTTTATTTTAATCGTAAAATTAAAATAAAATCAATTAATATTCATTTTATACATCTGGGAATGCCCTGAATAATCACAAACTTAATTCATTTAATTCATTGAAATAGGACCTCAATAAAAGTATTTTATAATGGCTCAATAAAAAAATACAATAATAATGTAATACTAAGAATATAGTTTTCAATTACTGTTCTGCCTCCTACTAAAAATACCCAAATTGGTCAGAAATGTATTATAAGTTGACATAATAGTCTATATTAATGCATATTTTTTTTTTGGTTAGTTAAATATATTTATAAATATATATATTTATTTAAAATGTTGTATAATTACTGCAATGCTACAGATAAAAAACAGGAATATAAATTATTTTATGATTTATCTATATACAAAGGAAAACATTTTATCGGATTTCAATAAGAAAATTAAATGTTTTGTTTCTATTTTAGGCTGATGTTTGTCATACTTACCAAATTTTGCATGGTAATGGAATCCCTGATGAGAACATCATTGTCATGATGTCTGATGATATTGCCTTCCATCAAAAGTATGGTTTTGTTAACTACATTTATTACAATTATTATTATTATGTTATTGTTAAGTAAATCTTATTTCTGTTTCAGTAACCCAACCCCTGGTGTTATTATAAATCATCCAGGTGGGAGAGATGTGTATAAGGGTGTGCCAAAGGATTACACTGGGAAGGTAAGTGAATATATGATTATTTCTTCAAGTTATATTTTAATCATTTCTCAAGGATGATGGCATCATTTGATAGCATGATTCTGTCATCTTTGCTGGTGAAATAGATCCTCTTGAATAGTGAGTCTGACAGACTCTCAAAGAGTGTCAGGGCTCTGTTAGGATAGTCTAGAATGAAAGGGGCATGAAGTAAAAGTAACACAATCAGTTGTTGAGAAGGTGCAAGTATTTTTCTTTGATGGTCAGTGATATAATGCTCAAACCAGAGACTTTTTCTAAAAGTATCTGACAGGAAGGGGTAAGTTAAATATAAAGGGAAAAGTATTTGTTAGCTAAGACAGATTTATCTTACATATATATACAAGAGATTATGAAAATGGGACAGTTACTTTGGCATTGCTGTACCAGGAAATATTCTAAGCTATGATCAATATAAAAAAAAGAAAATAACAGGGAAGGTTATATAATCCTTGGAAAAGCTTAATATTTTCCTAAATACATTTTTATTTAATCCAGGAAAGCTAGATCTACAATATTCCAATATCAATTACTTGTTCTAATCAAGTTGTATCAAAACTTTCCTAAGTGGTAGTTTTATTATTTCTACATTATGGTAAGTATTTTTTTACTCTTAAATATTAAAAAAACAATTTACAAAAAGCAAAAAATATATAATTCACCAAACAATTACATAAAATACTATTTTACAATAGCTTTAAAAGAAAAAAAATTGTTTTGAACTTTTTGTGTTTATAGCTTATATTATTAGTTTACTATTGATATTGAAAACTAAATGATAAATCAAGTTATGATCATTTTAATATTAGTGTAAAAGATAATGGGACATATATCGAATCCCAACATATATTTATTGCTATTTAATCTAAATAATTGTTAATGATGGAATTATAGTTTATCATAATACTTATTATGTAATCAAAGACGTCGGTTTTGAAATTAAAAATATTACTACAATGTGCGTACTATTATTTTCATGCTGACACAATGACCAATGTATAAATCAGTAGACTTATTTTTTTACAGGATGTAACTGCTAAAAATTTCTTGAATATCCTGACTGGAAACAAAACTGCCATGAGGGGTATAGGAAGTGGTAAAGTTATTGAAAGGTATTATTTTTTCATTATTAAAAAATGCAATAGAATTTCTGTAATTAGTTGGTTTTCTTACTAAATCTTTATCAGTGGTCCAGATGACTTAGTATTTGTCAACTTTGTCGACCACGGTGGAATAGGAGTAATTTATTTTCCAAAGGAAGAGCTATTAGCAGATGAACTTCTTGAGACAATCAACATAATGTCAAGTAAATCAAAATATTCAAAGGTCTGTATCAAACTAAAATCAATAGCAATACATTTGCATAATTTTTAACCGACTGTGTATTTATTTAAAAGGGTGCATAAATATATCAATATTGCTCATGCTGTAAAATAATGTGAAATTACTACAATATCACCATGATTCTTGATTAGAAATTGTTATATTGAATAAGAGATCAATGAAATAAGGAACATTCATGTATATTATAGTTATGTATATTATAGTTCTCTTTACTTTTTATGAAATATCTCTTTTATGGATAGATATTCAAATGATGTGCACTAAAAGAAGTATATTCGTTAACAAAGAGTAAATTGTTTCGATTCTTTGAAATAAATTGTAAATGTTTTGTCCTCTATCAAAATGCTCTAGGGCAGTACACGACCTACTACCAGGTACTCTTCCAAAATCAAAACTGCAACATCAGTTCTCCATTTGGTATGACCACCAAATGTTGTCAGCCTGTTTGTGATTCATCATTTTTGTCATATTATTGTTTGAAAATACTCAAAATATCTCAATACAATAATTTTTTTTTTAATGGAAGATTTTGGAACATTGAACATTCTGGAGAATGGTATTTAACAATGAACTAGTCCGGTTGTTACTGTGAAGAATGTTCTTAAAATGCCTACTTCAGAGTTTCACACTGTTCTGTCCAGAGGTTTCCATCTATGGGTTTGAATTAGATAACTTTTTTTTTTTAAAGACATTTCTTTCCTCATTTATCTTTTCAAAGAAACATCAACCTTCATCAAGTATTTTATGTCTTCCATCATTTTATTTTGTCATGTTCCTATATTCATATTTACAATAGATGTTATTTTCTTCTCTCCTTTATCTACATTATTCTTCTTTTGGCTATCTTGTATCACGGTCTATAAGCTTCATTATTTCAGATGAAGATAGCAAAGCATTCATTATCACCACGGGGAAATAAAGTCCTCCATATGTCTCCTCTGCCAAGTAATAGAGGGCATTGCCTATTAAATTACACTATATATTTGAAACAGAGTCCAAAAAAAGCCAAGCTTATAACACAGTAACAGGTCCTAAATGAAGTCCAAAGGTAGACGAGTGGTACATAAAACAACAATAATAACTTTAATAGAAAGCAAAGATATAACAGTAAGAGCAAACAAGGTGGTGGTGAAGTCAAAGGGTGAGTGAAGCTAGGTAGTAGGGGAAAGTACTTGGCTTTGCCTCTGCGTGGCCAACCGGACATGACTTTTGCAGAGGGTGCTTACTAAATTGTCTGACTATAACTTCCCTTGCATAAGGTTAATGGATGTATTTAATAGATGCTTCTTTTCCATTTTTCAAAGATGGTTTAATGGATTAAAAATTTTACTATTGCTTTATTTATTTTTTGTTGCAAATTTTTGTTTTTTTTATTAAGTTATTTTTATTGTAGTTAATAATGTACATTGAAGCTTGCTATGCAGGTTCCATGTTTGACAATTTGCTCCCTGACACTACAAATGGTAATTGCACAAAGACATTAATAGTTTTTATTGTACTGATATTTATTATTTTATTATATGTTGTTTGCATTTACTTTTTTCAGTGTTTGCTCTGACTGCATCTGATCCACATGAAAGTTCTTATGCTTGCTATTATGATGAAGAGAGGCAAACATATTTAGGTGATGTCTTCAGTGTTGTATGGATAAATGATACAGTACATGTAAGTTCTTGTTTCAATTTTAAAATTTTAACTATTCATTCAATTATTGCAGAAATTGGGTTCAACATCAAACATCTATAATGAAAACCCCTACCATCCTTTAGAACAAAAAATTTAACTATTTCATTACTGTTTTAAAATTATGACATCATGAATACCAATTTTTATTACCCCATTCATTTATGATTTAATCTTGATGATTTCAAGAAATCTACCACTATAATTTATTGCAACAAATATTTTATATTTTTAATTTCAGGTTTGTAATTACTGGCATAATATGGTTAAATGCTTCCATACTATCATATAAATATAAATTTTATTTTTCATGTAGGAAAGCTTGTCACAAGAGAGTCTCCATCATCAGTTTGAGAAAGTTCGAACTTATACCAACACTAGTCATGTTGAGGAATATGGTGATTTGGATATTGGTGTAACAAAACTGAAAGATGTTTTAGGATTCAAAATGAGATTGATGAAAGCACTGAAGGGCTATGATTTATCTTTTAGCAGTTCGATTGCCAAACCACAGCATCCCATGGTATCTTATTTTTTATTTGATGAAACTATTAATAAATTGTTTATTAATATTACCTTATAGTAACTTAATTACTTGTGTATTAAACAAACTTCAAATGTTATTAGTATTAAGTATGTTGAAAGTATAGCTCAATAATGAATTATGAAATTACCATTTCATGTAGAATGTATAAGTGTTGTTTGTTTGGCCTCAAAAGAAGATATCAATTGCATATAGTGTTAAATATTAATAATAATTATTTTTAAAGAACTATACAAACTTTAAAGTTAGCATTAATGAGGTATTTAAATGCTCAATTAAAATTTGAAATTGTTTGTTTCTTTATTTATTTAACATCACTTTGTGCTAACATGTTTCATCAGAAGATGCTACAGTGGGAATCCTAAATTTTTCATATCTAAGTCTAATTAGTACAGGGATCTATATCTGGAACCTGAAACCACACAGCCTCGCTACTGCCATTTTGCATCCCCTCCAAAGGGCAGGGATAACCAAGAATTTTTACTCACTTTAAAAAATCCTTAGGCCACCTTCTGGGTGCCAATGGCCTTGGATACAGACGGTTGGTATGCTAACTACATCACAAGTGACTCAATTTAAAATTTTGGGACTTGTACCTAGTAAACGTAATTGAAATGATAAAAATGTGATAGTTAAAACTTAAACTAACATGTAGATATCAGGGTAAGTGGGCGAGCTATACTAATACTACCTTGGATCACTGGGTTTTGATTTTCATTCGGAGAACGTGCTCAGGAAAAGATTGTTAGTCAAATCATTATCTGAAATACGTAGTAAGGTCCAAAAGATTCCGGCCTGGGATAGAAGGAAAGGTGAAAGAAGAAAACTGGTCTTATTGTTTTTCAATATATTCTCCTCTAAGTTCAACACACTTAATACAACGCTTTGGCAACATTTCTATACCATGAAAAAAATAATTTTCTTCTTTGTTAAAAAAATGTTCTTCCACTGCTGTTTGGAGCTCTTTGTCGGTGTTAAATCGCCAAAATTCATTCCAGCAGTGAACTCATTCCTGTTTTTGAGCAGCTGAAAGAATTTTTGGAACCCATCTTGCACTAACCTTGTTCATACACAAATGTTCTTTGATGATCCTCAAAACACTTGTATATGAACCCCTCAACCTCGCTGCTATTTGTTTGGTTTTCAGTCCCCGGTCAGACAGCAATTGCAAATTCCACAAGTTAGATTGTTTCAGAAGTGACAGCTTCCAATAGATGGCCAGGTCATCTTCTAGGCAAATGTCTCCCTAACTTAAATAATTTGCCCATTCTTTCACTGTGGAATACGAGGGGGAGGAGTGTCCTATACACAATCCAAGCGCTCTTTAATTTGCGCAGGAGTAAGACCATCTTTACAAAAGAATTTAATAAACGCACAGTACTCGAGTTTGATCATTGTAAAAATGGGGAGTTGTTTCCTTCAAGGCTGGGCACTGACTGACAGGACTGAGGAAGTGCGGGCGATGGGTATGGGAGTGAGCAGGCATGGACGCATAGGTGTGCAGGTTTGAAGAAGGGGAAGCAGGACAGGCCTGAAACTTATGGACCTTACTACGTATGTTCAAACACAATGTTCCTTACCTTTTATGTATGTTAGTGTTTTCAAGATGACTTAATTTTTTTTAAAGTGTGTATAAAATAGCTGGGCATACACAAATAGATAGGCGAGGAATATTTCATCAATTAGTAATACATTTAGATTTTATATAGAAGGATCAGGTCTCTTGCTTTAGTTGAGGATAGGAGACAATAACAATCTAGAAATTCAATATGGCCTGCTGAAAAATCCATGCATTTGAGGCAAGCTAATCTATTTTTAATCCTTAGTTTTCTGGAAAATAATAAAACTCATCGATTGCCATGATATAGTTTTTTTTTATCTAAAGATTGTATAATTTATGAAAATGAGATAGGATTTATTATTAAATTAACATTTATGTGTCAACATAAAAAATATTATTACCTTTTTGCATTTCAGGATACTGCAGATAATATAGACATCCCTCTCATTGTTCTTCAGAACAGAAGAAGTGCTACCAAAGATCCAGAGCAAAGTAGAGCTCTAAAATTAGAAATATACGACCTAACAAAAGTAAGTTATTCTTGACAAATTATTTTTATTTTGTTTACTTAAATTAACAATTTAATTTGGTTTCTTAAATTTGTTTGACAATTTTCAAAGTTGAAAAACAATTCTTTAATCTTTGGTAATTTTATATTAAGATCCCTGAGTCATTGACCAAAAGATACCCTTATATGTATTAATTCTACAACACTCAGTCTGGCCAGAGACATCTACCAGTTAATTCCTTAATACCATTGGCATACTCATTGGATTCTGTTTGTTTATTACTAAGTCTGTACACATATATATTAAATGTTTATTGTAATTATTTTTACTTAGTTACGCTATAATTATTTTATTTCTTTATAGCTATTTTATCTTTGCCTATTTATTTTAATATGTATGTCTTTGGCTTAAAGAGAGAATCGACTTGTCTCTTTGACATATTGGAGTACTAATTTATTATTAATTATATATGAATAACAACAGTGTTCCTTGGTGATGAAGATTATTTAAAACATTTTCTATGGAATAATTTGTAATTATAAAAAAATATATCATAAACATACTACTAAAACTGGCCATGTCATAAATTTTTAAGTATTATAATGCTAAAAATTCCTAGCAAATATAACAGCCAAATAATTGCCTTAGTTTTTTCAATATCATATTGTTATTGTTGGTTTTTCTATTGCCAAATCTAATAATAAATAAATAATTAATTTTGACCAAGTTAGTTTTGCTTTGGTTCTATCGACCATATATCTTCTACATTAAAAAATTCTGTAATTTTACCAAGGTAATTTTAGTTTGACATGGATTAATCAGCAATTTTTTTTCTTTCAATGGATATAAAATTATCTAAACACAGTAAGAATTTTCATCGGTTATATATTTTATTTATTCAATTTATATAAATATAAATTAATTTTTTTATTTTAAAATTACTTTATTACAGAAACGAAAACTTGTGGACCAATTGTTTCATGAAATCATCTTTAAGGTAACAAATAACATAGTGGCATACAGGAAGGAGGTGAAAACTTCAACATATGGTTTAACTCCAGATAATTTCCCGTGCTATAAAAAGCTATACACCACTTTTTCAAACAACTGCTTTAGCTTTGTCCGGGTAATTATTTTAGTTCTTTATGATTACAATAGTTTCTACATTAGGTATAGTTTAATGTTTTATACTTAAACAGTGGCTATCAAGGAATACTTATCCGGAAACATTTACTAATGATCCATTGAATTTTATTCAATATCTATTGTGAATTTTCATCACGTGATCACTGTTACTTAGCATGCAGTTATTTTGGAGGTCTATACTTTACTACTTTTTATAACAGAAATTACAAAAATCATTTGACAAAACTCTAAATCATGCAGCAAATGGTTGGGAAGAATGGTCAAAGATGATATAATGGTAAAAAGTAAATTATAAGATACTTTCAAAAGATACTGCCAATCTTTTTGTTCTTAGTATATAACATACTCTTTTATTATAATTTTTTTTTTTAAGACAAAGTTTGAGGAAGGAAATGTTAAGTAATTATTCATGTCTGGACAAAAAGTGATTTTCAAAACTTCCGCTAATGCCAAATTAATAAAATTAGATCTCTCAGCTCTAGTTTTAACTTTCAAAACAATATAGTTCTGATGTAGGTCCTAGTTTGGGTTGAAGCATTGTCCTTTACAACAACAAAATATTACACGGACTGTAATATGATTATTTATTCAATAACAAATATGTTCTCTATTTCTAATTGTTGTAAATATTTGTAATGTTCTGTTTTAGAATCCTTATGCTCGAGTGCACTTGCAGACATTTGTAAACATTTGTAGTGCAGAATGGTTGAAAGAAGATGAAGTCATTGAATATATAAAATCTGCTTGCAGTGATGTACTAGGCTCAATGAAACCTAAAAATATCATGTAGTCTGATAATAAATCAATTATGTTTAATTTTAAATAGTTTATCTTTACGTAAATAAAATTGATTATGATTTTTTTGTTTTTAATATATTTATGGGATATTTTCAAATGTACTGAATATATTTAATCATTTTTTAAAGAAATGTGAGAAACTATACAAATGATAATGTGAATATCTAGATAGTGATTGATAATTTTCTATCGATGCATTGTCCTTTTGGTATTCGGTATTTGAGCAGTTCGGGTGTTGATAATTTTTAATACTGCAAAGAGGGAACAATTAAAATTAGAGAAGGTTTGTATTAATGAAATTGTACAAATTGTATATCCTCAGAATTAAAAATTTTCACCCATTTATTATTTTTTTTATTCTCTTTATTTCCAGATCAGCTATTCCTAGCCTTACACGTTTTTTTTAAATAATGAATTTTAAACTTTAACACAAGGTGAAAGTCTGGGTTTCGTCCCATGCAAGAGACACCCCTAACTGTACATTATCAGATTATTTACAGAGAAGATGTAAATATATAATAGTGTTTTTTCATATAAAAGAATGATAGTAGTTTAAATATAAAATATGTAAATAAGTAAACAAAATTAAAATTAATTAATAATAAACAGAACTATAATACTATAAAACGGAAAACTAAAAGAAAACAGGATTATATTACATTTTGTTAAAACGATTAGTGAGAAACGTTATCTATTGACATCACATCAGAATATCTTTCAAGAGTCTTGGTTTTAGTCTTGGGGATGAAATATTGAATTGAATGCTACAACTACTGCTTGGTCTTAGACTGCTGGTAATCCGGTCTTAAATCTGGTGTAGCGCTTTTTAATAAATTCATCAATCGACTCTAGGTTTAGCTCTCGGTGGAGTTGACTGTTTTGTTCAAACCACGGCGCATTTACTGCGATCCGTAGGATTTTATTTTGGAAAGTTTGCAATTTTTTTCTCTTTGTTGTAGACACTGCACCCCACACTTCTCAACCGTACATTAGTAGAGGTCTTAGTATGGTTTTATAAATTAATAAGCCTGTTTCTGGTTTTAATCTGGATTTTCTATTAATTATCGGATAAAGTAGAGCTATTCTTGCATAGGCCTGTGTTAATTTAGTGTTGATATGCTGGTTCTAGGTAAGACGACGATCTAAATAAACTCCGAGATAGTTTACAGCTTCTTTATTTCACGGGAAGTTGCTGCCATTGAGCACTAGCTCAGGTGGGTCTGAAGGGGGTCTAAGGGTGAAAATTTTTGTGCAGCATTTTTGAATGTTGAGGTCAAATTTCCATTTTGAAAAGTATTGTTCCAACTCATTATGATGACTTTGAAGTGTGTTCCTGGCTATTATTATGCCATCAATCTGCGAGAATACTGCTGTGTCGTCAGCGAACATAGCTATGGAGGTAAGTAGAGACTATGTGATGTCATGAACATAAAAGTTGAAGAGGATCGGAGAGAGAACTGAGCCCTGTGGGGTACCGGCATTGATTGGTCTAATGGTTGAATTAGTGTTGTTTATTTTAACTGTATAAGATCGATTGTTCAGAAACGAGCATATGATGTCGTGAAGGTATTTTGGAATATTTGCTTTTTTGAGTTTGTAGAGGAGACCGGTGTGCCAAACTTGATCAAATGCTTCTTTAAAGTCTAGAAACCCGTTTATTGATGTGGCTATTTCATTAGTGTATGAGGCCAAGTGAACAACTAGCTCTACCATGAGACCAAGTAAACAACTAGCTCTACCCACTATGTATAGGCTGGGTGAGCCCCAGGAGGGTCCCAGATTCCAAAAGATCCATCGCCAGCTATTATTAACAGATTAAATAAAATTTTCTGGCAAGGCAACCCAGTGTTCTACCACTGAGCCACACCCTTCCCTTAGACAATTCCCTAATCTGAGGGAGTTGGTTGTAGAAGGTGGAGGAGAGGGGGGTACAGACTATTCTCTTTCTAGCTTGTGCACATTATTCATTCACACATGTGATTTTAGCAGAGGATACCCAAGAGAAAGAGGTTTAAGCTTTGTCACATTTGATTTTTCCAGCAAAAATCCATGTATGCCATACTAGAAAATCATAACTATTCAATTTTTTTTTAAAATCAAAAAACAAAACAAATAATTTACTAATAACTATATAATGAAGTTCTTCCCAATGAACTAATAAATATATAATGAAGTCTAAAATGCCACTTGGCTGATATTAGGAGATAGCAGAGGTCCACTTGAATGAAAACAATAGAATGTCCCGTTTAGGGATTATTTATTTATTTATTATTAGGCTATATATATAGGATTAGTGAATAGAAAGGATTTGTCTGACTTGGATACGACCCCTGGTAGACCAGTGGTTTAGAGCACTGCACCGGAGATGCAGACGACCCGGGTTCGAATCCAAGCAAGGAAAAATCTTTTCTCTTCAAAACAAAAATAATTAAAAATAATCACTATCAAAATAAAAATAAATTATAAATAATATATTGACGTAAGTCAACAAGATCCTGATTAAAGTAATGTTCTATGAACATTCTTCTCCATGTATACATCGCAAAAATTGCGAGAACACTGGGATATATAATCGGTGAAGAGAACGGATTTT
The DNA here is from genome assembly GCA_964056705.1 of Troilus luridus. Classification (NCBI taxonomy): domain Eukaryota; kingdom Metazoa; phylum Arthropoda; class Insecta; order Hemiptera; family Pentatomidae; genus Troilus; species Troilus luridus. Next base: position 19,038,563 of record OZ057415.1, on the reverse strand, counting down.
TCTGACTTGGATACGACCCCCGGTAGCTCAGTGGCTCAGATCACTGCACCGGAGATGCAGACGACCCGGGTTCGAATTCCGACCAGGACAAATCTTTTCCCTTCAAAACGAAAATATTTAAAAATAATTACTATCATGATAACTATTAATAAAAATAAAATATAAATGTTTGTTGAAACGTTCATTTCTAAGTGAAATGATTACTGAAGAATATGCATTTCCCATATTTACATTCTCTTCTCCACCCTAAAACTCATGACAACTTGTATTTTTGAAAAATATTATAGGGGAAACGAATGAAAAGTTAAAATTTGTACCTCAACTTGAAGCGACAACCTGCGGAATAATTACCAAAACTTTTATTTCTTAATTTAGTTCTGCAAATAAAATAAACTCCACAACCTTCCATGTTAGTCTCTTTTCAATGGCCTGCAATATTTCATTTTTAAGTTATTTATTTTGGACACGATTCCACAGAGTTTCACTTTTGGAGAAAAATGTATTGCACTACTGCAATTGTTTTATGAAGACTTCCGATTTAGTTGTTAATATTTCAAAATGAAAAGTTGATATTCAACGAAACTTCTATGGTTTATTCGGCCAACACTAATGAATTTATCATTTTTTTATCTAATCAGGGGTTGTGGTGAGCCACGCTCTTATCTGAAGTTACAGTGCCCTCAGAATCAATATTTAAATTTTACTGAAAATATCCGAAAAATCAGTGACCTATCGACCTATGGACCGACAATCGATAGTTAGTCCTGTTATCCTCAAATTTATTATCTCATATTATCCTAATCCAGTCCGAGTATTCGATGGGTACTGTCCGAGTCATAATTGGTGTGGAAAATATGAGGAAATTACTATCCTATCTTCTGTTACTTGTGGGACTAGCTTGTTCCAAAGCTCATCTCAATGATACTACCTTAAAGAACTTCGTAGCAGGCCTGCCTAATAACCCGGGAGGAAAGATCTGGGCCTTATTGGTAGCTGGTTCTGAAGGGTGGTCAAATTACAGGCATCAGGTATTGTTCATGCTTTGTAGTTAATGGTTTCGGTATCTGTTCCGCAGGCTGTCATGTTGAGTTGAGTTGCAACAATTTTTAACTGTTTATTCGTATCCCTTATAATATTTTCAAAAAATACAAGTTCTTATGAGCTTTAGGATGGAAAAGATGATCTAGTTATGGAAAATGTGTATTCTTCGGTAATCATTTCATCTAGAAATCAATGTTTCAACATACATGTATCATCTAAACTTCGAAATGTTAGTAGGAACTTATATTTCTTGATGAAATTATTACCGAAAACTACTCGAAATCACTCAAAATTACATTCTCTTTTCTAAACTAAAGCCCATGATAACTTGTATTTATGGAAATAAAACGAATAAACAGTTTAGAACTTGTAACTCAAATCAAAGCGACATCCAGCGGAATAATTACTTGGTTTTAATGGTTTTTTTGTTTCATGGTTAATATATTATTAATATTATATGACCAGTATAATAATTTGGCTTATATATATATACATACGCTTTCAGTCATTTCAATCAAAGGATGCACGATATAATGATTGCTCCATTGTACTTATTAACAGTTTAATAAAGAGCTTACTAAAACAAGAAAAGATACAACCTAACATATTCCATAATATTGCCACCTAATACTAAAGAAAAAAAAAAAACCTGTACCACTAGGGTCTGGGGTTCAGTACATGGTACAGACTGTACTGACATGGACATCGGTTTGGTAGGAATGTGATTTGTCCTAGATCACGCTCAACTGCCAGATTCACCCCTTATTTTGGGTACACATCTTATAGAGGCTGAGTGAGGCTCAGGAGGGTCCTAGATCCCATTTGATCCATCTCCGGCCGCTAACAGACTAAATAAATGTCTTGCCAGCAGCGGGATTTGAATATTAATATGTAACAACGAGATCCACTATGAAACCTGACTACGTAAATCGAGGATTTTGTGTGAAAGCGACCTTATGGGATTCGGGGTTAAACTTTGGACCTGGAGGAACTAAATACTGGAAAATTATTTACAACGAAGCTACTGCCTGAAACGTTGATACATACAAATAAATCCGCTCTATGATATATTAAACAAAAATTCTGATGAGCAATAAATTTATACAAGACTTTAACCACTGCGCCGTATAGTCTTTAGTATTAAATGACCTGGAAAATCTACTCAGGCTTTTTGTTAGGTAAATGTTACCACGCCCTATCCCTTCACCCCTAAAGAAAGAAAGAGCGGAACAATGGGGGTAGGTCCGCCCCTAGGCAGTCAGGGAGTACACCCCTATCATTTTATATTGATTTTCGATACTGAATTAAATAAACAGGTTCTTAAATCATAATAATTTTCAATTTCAGGCCGACATCTGTAGTGCTTACCAACTCCTGCACAGTAATGGAATCCCTGATGAGAACATCATTGTTATGATGTCTGATGATATCGCCTTCTATCAAGAGTATGTTACTCATATTTGGATCATTTTATAATTTTATTTGTTGGAAATAAATCTGAGTTTTGTTTCAGTAACCCAAACCCTGGTGAGATCATCAATTACCCTGGTGGGCCAGATGTCTATAAAGGAGTTCCGAAGGATTACACGGGTAAGGTAAGAGGGGCTATGATAATTTTAACCCTTAAAATATGTGTCCAGATGGAGTAAGGGCACTTGGCGCTTACCATAGCTGTGGATTGAATACTATTCCCTCGTGCAAGCTCTATTGCTTGATAAAATTTCTAGGCGCGACTAATAAAATTATTATAGTATTTTCTTTTACACCAGTTCGAATATTAACAGAACGTCATTCGTCTATTAAAATGAGTAGAATTAATATTGTTCTACATAAAAATAAGAATAAATATCTGGAGTTTCTTCATAGCTATTTAGGGTCAAGGGCGATTACGAACAATTTATCAATTGTAACTACCATAAAAGTTGTTTAAAATACCATTATATTTTAAGGCTTAACAATTTAAACACTTCAAGGGTTAAAAAGGTTTTTATTATGTTGTTCTCTTTATGAGCCATACCAACGCAGAACCAAGCTAAGGTTATTCAGACCTCTTTGTTTATCTCCCTTTCAATAAAATCCCTTTCTAGACTTCCTTCATCTTATCCGGTGTTGAGCTTCCTCTCGCTTTTTCTAAATTCCCTTTTCATCTCAAGGATCCTCATTTCGTTAACCCTTTTCCTGAGTTTAATCCTAATTAAGATGTTCGTTTGTTATCGTCATTTTTCTTTATCATATTTTTTATTTATTCACAGCCCTTTAATATTTTTGAGGCCTAAAGAAGTGATCCCGAAACAAATATAAATAACTCATTCATAGAATAAATAAACATTTATAAGTTATTTATATAAGTACTATTACAAAAGAACGAATTCCGATAGGGGATTTTTAGAACTATTCCTATACCTCCTTTAACGGATAATTATAATAAAAATAAGACTTAGTGAAACCGAATGCTCGACGCCGATACCAGCGATCTATGCTTACGAACTTCCGTCCACTACTCATACTCACCAGGACACATTTAACCCAATCCTTCGACCTACGCCTCGGTCTATCCCTCAGACGTTTACCAGTCGGCGCAAGGCTTATAAACTTTTTAGGAAATCTTTTGTTATCGCGACCAACGACTTTACAAGCCCATCTTAATCTTCGCATCACTCCAATAATTAACGGGCTACATTCTTTGCAATTCCGCATTTTTAATTTCCTAAATTATCCAGTTACCTCATCCGTTTTTTTGGTCCGAATATTTTACTCAACACCTTATTTTCGAATAGCTTAAGACGTTGTTCATCCTTCAGAGTTAACAGCCACCTTCCACATCCGTCAATAAGAGCTGGAAGGATGATGGTTTTACAAATTCCGATTTTTAGATTTCGGAATAAAAGAACATGCAAAGACTAAATAAAAAAAATCAAGAGTTAAGTAAAGCATCACTTCCGTTTTATCAATTGCATCAAAACCTTTGTATATTATTATCAAAACTATTAAATAACAATTTGATGAGAATTCTCTTGGTTTAAAATACATTTTTAAACCAAATTTGTTTGATGGTTCAATTAGAGTACTACATTCAATTTATTTCTCTTTGTCGAAAACTAATCCATTGAAATCGATTAATTTTATCAAAACAAGTTGAGTAAGGTACCACTTCCGGATAGGGTTACCAGATCAACAAATGAAAATTCCGGACAAAATTCCGCACATTCTTTTAAATATAATGTTAATGTCGTTTTGTGAGAAAACGAAGCTAATTCTAGTATTTTCTCGTGAGAGTATTTAGTATGTGTAAAATATTAAAATTTTACCATGGAGGATAACTAATCCTCAAGAAAACATATATAAAAAAAAATTTTCGACATTAAAAATGCATTTTATGAGATTTGTGACTTATAATTTTTTTAAGTTATTTATGATTGTTAATTGATGCAGAAGAGTTTTTTTAGAAAGATTGAAAATGACATAAATTTGTCGAACGTCTAATAATTTTAATAAATTAAGAATATATACAGACTGGTTTATTACCCATTTTTTAAATGAAAATTGAAGATTTATAGTCCAGTATTTTACATGTTTTTTTTTTTGTTTAAATATATCCTGTGAAATGTTCTATAAAACTATTATGAACGATCCGGAAGTGTTAAAAAGTATTTCTCGGAGCACAAAATATAAGAACGATGATCTTAATAATAATGTAAATTTGATTTTTACTACAAATTTTGAGTTTATTTGATTTTTCTATTTATTCCTTTACCTGAATTGTAGAACATCCAGACGGCTTAGAATTCCCCTGCATTCCGGACTTGGACCGATATTTCCGGACATTTGGAATTTTCAGGACGTATGGCAACCCTACTTTCAGCTTACCAGTTCTTACAACAATCTATTATATAATGTGTTTGAATGTGTCCCTTCACCTATGTTATATGTTTATGTTAATCCCTTATACCCTCTTCCTTTCCAATAAGGTGAAGACTGAAAACTTCAACCCACATCAAACTTTTCTCATTTTCCCTTTGCAGTCCAAATATATTACTCTTATCTTTGCCGATAGTTGCATTAAAATATCTATAACACGTTGAATGTATAAACCTGAGGATTTGTTTTTTATAGGATGTTACAGCTAAACATTTTTTAAATATCTTGGCTGGAAACAAAACTGCTATGAAAGGAATAGGAAGTGGTAAAGTTGTAGAAAGGTATTATTTATCATTATATATATGCATTATCTTATTATTATATATATCATTATATGTTTTCATTATTGCATTATTATTTTATTTATTTCAGTGGACCAGATGATTTGGTATTTATCAACTTTGTGGACCATGGAGGTATAGGAGTACTTTATTTTCCTAATGAAGAACTATTAGCAGATGAATTACTGAAGACAATTAACTTAATGTATACTCAATCAAAATATTCAAAGGTCTGTATTTTAAAAATCATGGTATCAGTTCCACAGGTTGTCGCTTGAATTTGGTTTTAACTCATTTGTTTTATTTTCAATGTTTTCCAAAAATACAAGTTATGGTGAGCCGTAGTATGGAAAAGAATGCAATTATGGTAATCATTCATCAGGAAATAAAAGTTTCAACTGATATTTTGAAGTATAGATGATATATGTTGTTGAAATGTTTATTTATGAATAAAATTAATAAATATTATGGTTATTAATATTTAGATTGGTTATATATTTCTATATAAAAGTTATTTCCTGAAAAAAATTCATATTGGAGTACATGTTAGGAGATAAATGAGTTAATTGTAGATGTCTTGTTGATGTGGTTAAATAGAAAGCACAGCTATATATGCTTTGAATTTACAATTTACATATATCAGATGCAGAATTTCTTTTCCATTTAAATAAATACATTAAAATTTGTACCAAAAAAACTATCAATTTATTATGTTCCAAATGTTTTTTGTAATTTATTAAATCATTTTTATTGCAGTTAATAATGTATATTGAAGCTTGCCATGCAGGTTCCATGTTTGACAATTTGCTTCCTGACACAACAAATGGTAATTACTTAAACCAAATCATAAAGTTTTAATTGAATTAATATTTATAATTTTAATATATGTTATTTGCTCTTCCCTTTTAAGTGTTTGCTTTGGCAGCATCTGATCCACATGAAAGTTCACATGCTTGCTATTATGATGAAGAGAGGGGAACATACTTAGGTGATGTCTTCAGTGTTGTGTGGATGAATGACACAGAGCATGTAAGGTCTTAGTTATTTGTATATATTATTGTATCCATTGGAATTACATTTTATCGATTTACATCCATATCTCTAATAATATCATTTATGACCACCACTGCTTACAGATCATTAACTTTTCAGTTTGGCATTATTTGGTCACTTGTTCTCATTAAGATCCATAAAATCTTTAAAAATTGATTTTTCATGAGAGGATGAGAAGCCAAAAGCACAGGTGACTTTTTTGAAGAAGAATAACCTACTGCAGTTTTGGATTGCATATAAAATTTATTCAATAGATTTATATTAATCAATATTCAAGGAATAAATATAAAACAAAATAATAGAAATATGATAGAAATTTAAACATTCTAGGTTCTGTCAAAATATTTTTCCGTTGCAATCCATCTTTTGCTTCCCTGGTATAGCCAGCACGGAGTAAAGAAGTTCTGTTACCTCAGATTTCATTTAACCTTTTCCGAATTAATTCTTGTTCTAAGAATTGTGTTCAATAAGCTGACCTGAAGGAGCAAGATTAAGTATTATTTGTTTGTTTGTTGTTGCTTAGAGGCGTAAAACCCTAGGGTCATCAACACCTGTAGATTTTTGATTTTTATAATTAATTATCTTAAAAAAAAAAATACATACACAAACACACACACATACTAACAAAAAATATATCTATAATAAGGAAATAAAACAATAAGGAAAAAACAACAATTGCATCTATGGTAGGGACAATGGATCATAAAATATTGGTTATTAATTTACAGTTGGTAATAAAATTCACTACTTTGTCGATTTCAGATTTGCTGTCTTTAAGTGCTTCTCAAATATCGGCGTGGTGAATGGAGTCAAGCTTGGCTAGGATTTGTGGGCGGGCAGAAGCGTAGATATAGGACCCATAATCAAGCTTTGAGCAAACTAGTCCCCGGTAGTGTTTCAGCAATGTAGCCCTGTCTGAACCCCTAGTAGTACCGCTGAGAATACATAGAATGTTTAATTTTTTTAAGGCTGATGTTTTGATTGTAGTTATATGATGTTCCCAGGTTAATTTTCTGTCAAATGTGAGTCCTAAAAATTTGTGGTGGTCATTGAACGGTAGTAATTCATTTGCTAAATGTAATATGGGGGAAGGCGGAGTATTTCTTTTTCGGCTGAATAAGAGGCATTCGGTTTTTTCTGGTGAGAATTGAAGACCTATAGTTTGGGACCAGTTGCTTAGTCTATTGAGAGATTCTTGAAGTTTGTATTGTATGAGTGAAATGTTGTGAGATCGGTAAATAATGGCTAAATCGTCAGCAAATAATAATGATTTTACCCCTTTGGGAGGTTCAAGCCTAGGTCATTAATAGCTAGGGAGAAGAGCGTTGGGCTTATTACACTACCCTGGGGATTAGGTATTGAATTAGGATCAGTTTGATTTATTTAGGATTTTTCTGCTTTATTTTGAGAAAACTGCCTTGATATTAAGTTATTTATGGGAGCTAGATCATTTTAATTTTTGTACAATGTCTTGCATCAATGCTCCCCCACACATCAAGAGATGATGTAACCAGAGTTCAACAGCCTAATTTAGCTCTAAGATATAAATTCTATATATGTACTCTGTTTTTAATTTAATCGATATTATATTAATTTTCTCTTTAAAAAATTTAGCTCTTTTTTTCCATTGATTTATGATTTTAGTTCCAATGATATTGGGAAATAATATATCTATAACTTATAGAAGAGGTTATTTTAAAATTCATTTTAGATTTATTAATGTTGTAATGAAATAGTGCAATATTCTCTACAATTATAAATTTTATTTTTGTTATAGGGTAGTTCCCCACGTGAGAGTCTCCATCATCAGTTCCAAAAAGTCCGTAGTTATACCAACATTAGTCATGTTGAGGAATATGGTGATTTGGATATTGGAGTAACAAAACTGAAAGATGTATTAGGTTTCAAACGGAGATCGATACAAGCACTGCCAAATTTTAACTTATCTTTCAAACCACAGCATCCTATGGTATTTTGAAACATTATTTTTATTTTTTGAACTTTGTAAAAAATAACTTATGTTCCTCTTACTGAGTAAATAGCTGTTTTGATTCTATAGTTTATATATTTAATAAACGTTAAATTATATTTTTATTAAATATTTTAAAATACTATTTGACTAAGAAAAAACTGTAAATCACTGAAAAACGCACAACCACATACCATGTTAAAATTATTCTTAAATTCATGCTAGGTGGAACCTCGGGAGTCCACAGGATCTTTTGCCTATCGGGCGGGCTTCTATAACCTTTCTAGGAAGCCGTTCTTCGTCCATGGGACAGATATGGCCGAACCACTTGAGCTGTCTTTTTTCGATGGAGGTCTTCAGTTCTGCCACCTGCAACTGATCCCTTATGTTTATATTCCGCACTCGGTCCCTCCTTGTTTTATCGACCATTCTGCAAAGGTATTTCATTTCATCTGCTGTTGTCCGGCTGATGTGCTTGTCAAGCATCCCATCCCGATCCCATATATAAGTGTTGGGAAGTATATTGCTTTGAATATGTGAAGTTTTGTCGCTTTCGCTACATTTTGGTGGCCAACTATGCTATTATAGATCTGGTAATATATCTGATTTGCTTTATTGATTCTATTACCTACTTCTTCATCTACTTTACCAGACCTGCTAATGATGGTTCCTAAGTAGGAAAAGTGGTTCACCACTTCGAGAACCTCACCATTGCATAAGAAACGCATATCTTCATGTTCATGCCTAGATACGACAAACACTTTGCTTTTGGCAATATTTATTGCCATTCCTTTACATTAGAGCTCCTCTTTCCATTCCACAAGGGCTTGCTCCCGCTTCTCCTTAGAGTCCCCCAGAAGAACGATGTCACAAAGGCTCTGGACGACGACAGGACGAAAATTCCATCGACCGATTAGAGTTGGTGATGTTCTCCTCTTGCATATTTTATGGATCTCATCCATAAAACATATAAATAATAGGGGGCTAAGGCTATCACCCTGCCTAACTCCTTTGTCCATGTGGAATGTATCGGTCTCTCTCCCATTGATCCGCACTACCCCTTTTGCATTTTTATAAATTGCTTTTATAGTTTTTAAATTTTTTAGTTGATAAGTTTTTAAATTCAAAACTTTATAAATAGGTACTTCACAAACCACAGTTACAGGAAGTAGATAGAACAAATTAATGAAATAAGACAGTCAATATACTAAAGAAACAAAAAGTACTGCTGCTGTTTCGTGGAAATTATTTCAAAGATATTGATATATAGTTGTATAATATTTTTTACATCTCTTAATAAATAAATCATATTTTGAAGGATGAAGTAAAAATATAATGGTAATTTAATATATTTCATGGTCATGACCTGTTTTAGTCAGATAATTGTGGTGAGATATGAGGTTTTTCATTTTACATTAGATAAATTGTGACATCACTATGAAATTTTATTGAGCACTATAATAATAGTAAGTAGGTTTTAAATAAGCCTTAGAGAACACACTTCCTCTGTCTTTTTCTACCCAAATCAAGTGAATCAACAATCAAGAATACCAGGGGTTGTCAAACAGTTAACCATGAGATGACACTGATCTGCTGGCACGCTCCTCCCAATCCGCTGAATTCTATTACTAAATTAAATGTTCTATTAGTTAATGATATAATTAAATGATGATCAGTCCTTTTCAGTAGTGACCAATTAAGAAGCAGCATGAATATCCATAATGAAATTTAACAAATTCATTGTGATTGAGGCTGCTGCTTAAAGTAGCTTTCTTGTTTTGCATCCTTTTTAGGATTTGACGATCAGATGTCTAAGAGGCAACGAAGGATCCAGAATTGATCAAGTAATTAAGAATAACAGCCTTCTCAACTAGTGGCTGAACACTATAGAAAAGCATGAAGGGTTGCATAGCATACCTTTTAGCACAAATCTAACCGAACTTTCATAGGTACTTGTAACAACTTTGCGACTTACTGAATAAAACCTAGGTATTTGGTGTGATGCATTTGAGGAAGATAACCGTCAGTCGTAACCATATAAAGTCGTAAACGACATCAATAATCATAATTTTTAAAGTATATATCAAATTTTTATATACGGTTAGGCTCGATGTACCTCAATTTTAAACATATTAATGTTTACTGCATGGATAAATTTTCTTTTTAATCCAATAGTAAACAAAATTTGGTTAATAACTAAACTAGTCATTGTTAAAAAAAATTCACTCTTATGTTTCAGGATACTGCAGATAACATGGATGTCCCTCTTAATGTCCTAGAAAACAAAAAGAATGCTATAAAAGATACAGAGAAAATGAAAGTTTTGGAGTTAGAAATCGGCGAGCTAAATAAAGTAATTTATTCTTGGTTTACTTATTTACCTAATATTGCTATGGTTTATTTTCTAAATATTCTAATTGATTTTGTGCTGCCAGAGTAATCATTTAAGATAATTACTCAAATTATTATTTCTTCAAACGTTCTAACTTCATTCTTAATTGGATTCTTTTCCAGAGGTTGGTTGTGTGTTTACCAATTTACTAATTAGTTAAACCACCAACATATTATTCACAAATGTATAGTGCATATGTGTTCAGTAACCACCAATGGAATTTTAATGATTATACTGAATTAATATAATTTTAAATAAGATTAATGATTCAGCTATTGCCATAAAATAGAGAGAAAATGAAAGATACAGAACTTAAATAACAACTTATCTTCTGAAACAGGGGTAGATTAGGTCTAAAGGTAGGGTCTCAGTCCTGCTGCCTTCAGATACTCCTGGGCCAGGATCATTCACCGGCCTCCTTCTTCCGTATCCTCACTCCTTCTTCTTTGGTATCTGTTCAGAGAGTGTCCTGGAGTCTTCGACCACCCTCTTTGGTATCTTTTGACCCACTTTGACCTGAGGTGGGTCCACCTAACCATTCTACCTGAATGACCTAATTCTTACAAATGGTCATTTGCTCTTTATGCAAATATATATTTATTTTTATAATAACGGCCGGTACAATACATACCAATATATAGGAGCAAATTGTCCTTTATTTGATTATCAAACATGCTAATTTAAAGAACAGTACTGATTTTATTAATGTGTGCTCATGTATCGATTTATTTTAACATTTCCGACATCCTCGATCTTGAGGTCATAAAGGTGCAAATCATTGAATTATTGAAAGTGCTGATTTTAAGAATCCTACCATTTTTACAATTGTACACATAGGTCTACGAATACTTTAATTTTACAAATATTATTGACTTTAAGTTAAAGAAGTAGAACATATATTGCGCTGGGGCAACGTGTGGTCTAGTAGTTAGTATAACAAACTACTAAAGCCAAGATCGCGGGTTCATAGCCCCCCAAAGGTGACCATTGGATTTTTTAAAGGGAGTAAAAAATCCTTGGTTATGGCGTCCTTGGGAAGGGACATTAAACGAGGATCCCGAGCCTGTTCGTTGTCAGGTACTCGTAAAAAATCCCTATTTTAATTAAACCTGTATAGGCAAAATTTAGAGCTCCTAATGTAGCATTGTCCGATTAGCCATAGCAGCATAAAATTACTTTACTCCACTCAAACCCTCTAGTTTCAAATCTAGCTTCCTCTTCAATTCCCGATAATCCTCCGAGGTGTCTGAAAAGAAGATGGCCCCGTGACTTCTTAGTTGAACTTGTGATTTGAGTACTAACAGTGGGTAGTTTCTCTACTTGTCATTTTCACATGTCATTATGTATCGCTTAGCCCATTTACTTGATGTATTATTGTAATACAGTTGTAAATATCAATAAATAAATAAAAATAAATAAAATATATATATTAGAAAAATTAATATTTAATTCAGTAATATTTGCCATGACATTTGGGCACTCATGTTTTCATCCTATTATTTGTAAAAGATTAATTAATAAATACTTTTCATTAAAGAAATTATTTAATAATTTACAGTATTTAAAAAAATAAATAAATAAGCATAAAAATGTTGCGTCTAATTTTTTCTTCTACAAAACAAAACCTGTACCACTAAAAGACTGAATGGGTATATAGGACTGAAACTTGATTATCTTAAATAATTTATATTAAAACACTTCATATGGAACAAAAAAATACTGACTTATATAAAAATAATACAACACTTAAATTAACCTGCTTTACAAATGCAAACTGGCCCCTGATATTTTCTGGTTCTTATCTGTCTATCTATCTATCATGTTTATTTATTTATTTTAAGATACTTTAAAGGTAATTTCTATTGTAAGAAAAGTATTTCAGTAGGAACTTTCATTGCTTGTCTTTAGATTCAGAATTGGCATCTAAAGCTGTACAACCTTGTAGGTAGTTCTAGCCTGTATGTTATGAAATTATTTTCATATCTGTCAATAAATACTTGAATTTATAATTTAGTTTATTCATATATATTTTCTTAATTTAATTTTTGTTTGTTTTTTCAGAAAAGAAATGTTGTTAACCACTTGATTAATCAAATCATCTCCAGGATAACGGATAACATACTTGAACGTAAGAGAGAAGTGAAAACTTCAATGTATGGCTTAACACTAGATCATTTCCCATGCTACAAAAAGTTATACACTACTTTTTCCAACAATTGCATAAGTTTTATTTCGGTAATGCCAGCAATTATTTGAGTTAATAGTATCTTATTTATGATAGTTATATTTAATAATATAAACGACAATAACCTTAATGATGTCTACTGTAATGACCATTGGATGGTTTATATTGAAAAAGAAACTGAAAATGAGTGGAATAAGAATAAAATGAAAAACCATAAATGATTTTTTTTCAATATTAAAAGAACTTTTAAAAATATTGGATCATTTCTTATGAAATGTCTGTTTCTATTACTGATATTCTCATTTTCAATAGTATTTACTATCACTACAATTGAACGAACATAGCTTAGTATACCATCAACTCTGATGATGTAAAAACGTGATTATCGTGTAATTTTTTTTATCTCTGTAAATTTGAACACTCGGCTGCCCAAGCTGCAAGAAATATTACTAACATGTTCAGAGAAGGGTGCTATAACATAAAGACCATTGGTTTGAGGAATTTTCAGCTGGTGACAGATAAATTTATAAATAAATAATCCATTTATCCTTTCTACCCAGAAGTGAAACCATCACATCTACATCGTACTGTAGAGATATTGACATAATGCAACAAAAATTTATCAAAAAACTACGTGTATTGGTTAATCAGTAAGGACCTATACTCTTACTTAATATCAGACCTCATGTTTCACGACAGACAGTGAAGAAACTAAACGAGCTGGGTTAGGAAGCCCTCCCACTCCCACCTTGTTCGCCAGACTTATCTCCAATAGGTTTTCATCTGTTCATAAATTTGGACAACTTCCTTAAATCTTCAGCATTTAAAGCTCACTAATATTAGGAGAATCTATTATAATGTTCTGCTTCAATGTCAGTAATTATAAAATTTCATTATCATTCCCTGAAGAACTCTGCATAACTGTCAAAAAGAACATCTTAATCTTCATATCTTTTTAGATGATTCAAAATTTCCTTGAGAGATATATACATTTTTTAGAACTAGTTTGAGTTAAAAAAAACAAAACAACAAAGCAATTGGATATGGAGATTTTTATATTTCATAATAAGTGAGTAGAATTTTATAAATTTGGCATTAAAATGAAACACTTCTACCAAAATAAGTGCTAAATAATATATAGAAGTTGAAATTTGTAATATTGACCATAGGGGAAAATTTTTGAAAATGATTCTCAAGTCAAAAATGCATTTTCAGACTTTATTTCATCACAAAACCCTGAATTTTTCAGTTCCGGGATTGAAAATTTGATAATACATTGGGAACAATTTATAGAAAATAGAAGCAAATATTTTGAATAAAAATGTTTCAATTTCATATTAATTACTTAATAACCTTTCCTTTGAAAACGGACATTTCGTATAAAATGACTCCATATAAATAGAAAAGCATTTATATGATACAGTTAATTATCTAATAAACATATTAGTTATTTGAAGTATATGAATTTAAAATACTTTATTTCCCCAAGTTATTGTACTGGGTCCAGTAATGGGATGGGCAAGTATGGTAAGCGGGTCTAATGGCGTTTTTGCTTATCCCGAGTTAACCAATGTAAAACTATATTGGATTCAACTTGATCTCAGGAATTTTTATCTAAGAGACGCATATCTGCCATAACTATCTATCTATTGTAGGGCGATTTATAGTGCCTATTTACAAAAGTGCCAAAATGCAAAAGTATTGCAGTTGAAAAAAATTTTTTTTTTTTTTTAATACAAATCTGATTTTGTACCTTCTCTTTATAAAGCCTACGGCTCATATGAGATTTGAGCAACAATAGTGTAATGTATTGAGATAACGACATTGTTCTGCTATTTTAAAAGATGATTACACTGTTGTGACTTGCAGTTTCATTGCTAATTTTACTCATTTTTTTCTATATGCAGTTATAAATATTTTTATCTTCTGTTTTAGAGTCCTTATGCTCGCGTACACTTGCAGAAATTTATAAACATTTGCAGCACTAAATGGTTGAAAGAAGATAAATTTGTTGAAGACATAAAATCTGTTTGCAGTGAAGTATTGGGCACGACCAAACCCAAAAATATCATGTAATCGTATACATCATCAATTTTATAGGTAATTTTATCCGGTTGATTAAATAAAATAATTACTTACCACTCTCTGTTTCGATTTAATGCTCACTCATAACTATTATGTTTTTATCTATAAAAAATCAATGAAGATAAAGGTACAATGCTTAAATGTAATTATGTATTTATAGCCTCTTCAGCTTCTGATTTATGTATCAAGAAACTGATTATGTGGCGTGAGAAAAGAGGAAGAATTTTTTTCAGTGTATTTGAATTTGTGTATTAAATATTTCTAAATTTTATATTAATGTTCTTTTTAATCTAGTATCACCGACACTACAGGGAAATAATTTTGAATAAGAATTTTTAATTTACTATCCACGCAATCTAAAATGATGAATGTCCAACATTTGATAAATCTGGAATCTTCAGAATATAAAGCTCACTAATATTAGGAGAATCTATCATAATGTTCTGCTTCAATGTCAGTAATTATAAAATTTCATTATCATTTCCTGAAGAACTCTGCATAACTGTCAAAAAGAACATCTTAATCTTCTTATCTTTTTAGATGATTCAAAATTTCCTTGAGAGATATATACATTTTTTAGAACTAGTTTGAGTTAAAAAAAAAAAAAGAACAAAGCAATAGGATATGGAGATTTTTATAATTTATAAGTGAGTAGATTTTTATAAATTTGGCATTAAAATTACCAAAGTATGCAAAAAGAATCAAAGTATCCTCAAAACATCAAATGTAAACCATTAAACTGAACAGCTTGCTACTTTGAATCTCCTTAACCCAGGTTAGAAGATTAACATATTTAATATATAGGTATTACCTATTTTAAAACATCTGTTGCAGTCAGCTCTTTCGAGGAAATCAAAGCCTTTACCATTTTGTCAGCTGTCATCAAGCTCATCCAAAAGATTCAAAATATGCTAATTTAAACATTGGAGTTTTAATTATAGAAGATCAAAAATGTCTAATAATATTATAACAATAAGGTTTATCCTGAATCCCAGACATGAACTACACGATGGGATGGCTCGAGCCCCAAGCTAACTTCAAAACTTCCCTGCACCATCACTATGACAATACATAACTACTCTCCAATTGACTGCTGAATCTTTCTCTATGATTTAAATATAGGAAAAGGTCATCCATGAATCACGGAATTTCAGAATGACCTTTAATATTAAAACTTGTAAACCACAGTGTCAATAAAAGGTTAATATAGGAACTTAGGCAAATGGATTATGTTTTGAAGTTGAAAAAAAATTCAACTACATCAAATTTTTATTAAAGTAAAAAGATTATACATTTTTTCTGTTAAGTACTTAAAATTTATATTATAATATTTTACAATTAAAAGCGATTAACATATTTTGAAGATAGGTATTACCTTCTTTAATGCATCTATTGCAGTTCTGTCTTTTTAAATTATGAGATTTAACATAAATTAATTCTTAAGATTATTTATTTAGTAACAGTTGTTTCTTATCTAATGAACATGAGTTAGAACAGAGATGAAAATTATTGGAAAAAGGAAACATACTTAGATCATTAAGAAGAATGGACTGTTGGGCACATAAAGAGAGTTCTATCTTATGCCACTAGATTCTACTGAATAGAGGAGTTAAATTAAATAGCCAAATTGAGCAATGGCACTCAGATCACTTGGCCCATAAACCTCAGTTTTTATAAATAATAGGCACAACCATGTGCAATCCATAGGTGTAATTACATTATTTCCACTTAACAATATTTCAGCTTTTGTACAGTAGCTATAGCAATAATTTTAGGTACCGTTACAGTTCTATTAAAGCTTCTGCAGAATCAAGATTAATCATTTAATTATCTTTAAAAAGTTAAGACATAATATTCCTAACTAATGATAAATTAACTGATTAGGGTAATCAACAATAATTCATTAACACAATTTTTGGTTTTAATCTCAAAAACACGGTTGCTTACAAAAAATGTATAGGTTAATCATTAAACTATATTCTTGATTGTAAACTAAACAATTAACGAGTTAACTATCAGTACAAGGAACCCTTCACCAGATAATATCAAAGCTACTTTGATGTTACAGAATATTCCACCATGATTTTCAAATATTTTTTAGTATAACTGAACTGCTACGGAATAGAGAAAAGTTCTTCAAATCTAAACAGGTTTTCTGGTTTGCAACATTCCATAGTGAAGAAACAAAATACAAAGATGAACAATGTAAAATATACCACAACATTAATTCATGACGCGCAGTTTTCTCATGGAACATAAGTAAAAGGAAGAAATTCTTACATCATTTTGGTAGCTGTTAAAGCATGTTAGTATGTCTAGAGAAGCCGTGAATCTGATATAAGGTCTACACGGAAAAATAGTCCCACACTGATTTTCAAATATTTTTTAATATAACTGAATTTCTTCTTTACTTGGTATGGGGATAACTTCAAATATCAAAATGATTTTCTTTGCCATGCTTTATGTGTTGGTTAATCCTTTTTTTACTTACTTGAATAAATTTGACTTTGAATCTTGTTGTTGTTATTTTATTTGGTCATATGGATGACCACAGTTTTGGTATCTATTCATCGGTTAAGTTGTTAATTTTCCCTCTTCTTGATATCCTTAATCTTCTCACTTTGAGCCAGTTTTCTCAGCTCCGTCCACTTAGAACCTATGATTGTCTTACTGATAAAAGCCACTGGGATTTGATTCTATTAGTAAGTATGACATTGTTTATGAAAATGGTGTAAGCACTGGATGAATTCAATGTTGTATTTTAGCTACAAAGCTACATTATTCTCATTTAACACCAAATCTACATCACACTCAAGTTATGCTGTCCGGATTCTCATTTCTTAATAAATCCCCCCCCCAAAAAAAGGGTTGAAAATATTTTTTTTCTCAGGTTTTTATTCTGTAAACTGCTAAATACTTCATTTGCTGGCCTATGTTCATCGGAGCATATTGTTCTCCTCTGCTTTTATAGGCGGTGAATCATTAAATAATATTCTTGATTACAAACTAACCATGCTTCAAGAACATGCAATTCATAGCAGATATATTTATAATTACATAAAAAATGCACACATATCGTTTTGAGTATCAAATACGGTTCAATTTGTATTTGTGCAAGAAAACACACATTTACAGTATCAAATAATGATATTAAGATAAATCTTATTGTAACACATTATAAATCCATTACAGGAGTAGATTACGGTCTTTTTATATCATTAATTTCCCACATTCTCTTATAATGGTACTGAATATTGTCAACTGTTAATGTTATCAGAACAAGAAACCCTTCACCAGATAATATCAAAGCAGTTTTGATGTTTCTGAATATTTTACCATCATTTTCAAATATTTTAGAATAATACTTAACTTCTTCTTTACTTGGAATGGGAAAAACTTCTTCAAATATCAAAACATTTTCTGATTTGTAACATTCAAGATCGAATAAACAAAATACAAAGATGAACAATGTCAAATATACCACACCATTAATGAATTCATGGCGCAACATTTTCTCATGGAACATGAATAGAAGGAAGGAATCCTTACTACCATCATTCTGGTATCTGTAAAAGTGTGGTTGTATAGCCAGAGAAGCCCTATGTATCATAAAAGGTACACTCGCAAAAATAATTAAAATCAAACAAATACCTTGAATTCGCAGTGCATCCGAAATACTTTCAGTGTACATTTTGTTTCTTGGAGAACTTTTTCCCAAAAGTCTGTTTAGTTCCGAAACCGATGAGATAAAATCATTTGACCTAATCAAAGTAATTGAACCCATAAATAATAATACGCCTGCCATTACTAAATGACGTTTCGGCTTCTGAGGTTCCATGTTGAAGACTGGTCGAAGACCTACTACTAAAGATCTGAAACCAGAAGATGGCGCTCCTGGTGGATAAAGAAATCATTATAGTACTATTGGAGGAAGGGAGAGTAAATTTCGATGTCCAGTTTTAAGTTATCTTTAAAGTACTATACTAACATCTATTTTATGAAGATAAACTAAAGAGTTAACAATAACTATATATATTTTATATATACATATAAACCTATATACTTTTCAGTAAATAAATCTGAAAGCTTCATCTTGAATATTACAAAATTATCTTAAAATATTTGTAAGTTGGTATTTTACTATTGATTTATTAATCTCAAAACATTAATTAAATTACTCGTTATTAAAAATAATGAGTGAATTCTCACAACACATGCTAACTCAATATAAACTAAGCCTTCACGAAAAACTGCTAAATAGAGTTTATACATTTATAAAAATAAACATACGACGAATGAAACATTAAATTTGTGTTTTATGCTTCATTTTGCATCTAAATAAAGTATCTTTCCATAAATAAATTTAAAAAAAAAGAATCTCGTAACAGGGGAGAATGTCGCTATTTGTCAATGATTGTAACAATAGTTATGTTTCACAGTTGCTTCCGATAAATCATTGTTTCATACATAATGGCGCTCAAAAGGACAGCCCAAGAACTCGCACTATATACAAATTATTTAATGACGAATATATTTCCAGACTAACTGCTACAATATTGTGTGGTTTTTGGATTTATAAAATTATGATAGCATAACATTTCAAAAAAATCAAAAAAACCTTTCTCGATGTCGGATCAGTAATCTAATTCCAGTCTTGGCTGGAAACAGAATATTAATACTACAGACGCCATCTAGGGTCGGGAAAAAAAATTCACAATCACCAGTCGATCTTCCTAAATTTAAGAAACAGTTGTGCGAAATAAACTTCTTATGTTATCAATAAATATGAAATAAAATGACTTCACAAAAATGGGCCCCGTGGGTTTTGCCGGTTCCATTTTTATTTTTATTGGCAGGTTTTCACGTTTTTTACGGATTTCTTTCATGTTTTGTTTTTTTTCATAGCATTCCGTGTTTCATGCTATACTAATTTTCATTGATTTATTGTGAAACAGTATTTTTCACAAGTTTATTTATTTTTTTGCTTTTTTTTTTTACAGGGAGTTACACATTTTTTTTCTGGTTTTAGCGGCTTTCTGTTTTACCGTTTTTTAATTTTATACTGATAACAATGGTTTTAATAGCTCAGTAGTATTCGTATTTCGCTTTACCTTTTTGTATAGCTTTAATGAACCCGACTAATCTGGCAAAGAACTTTTAATTCCAAAGCAGTTTTAATATTACAAATAACAATTAATATAAAACTAATAATTCTCTGACATATTATGGTTAGTAAATTAATTGCGGTTAATAAACATTTAATATATACATTATGGTACAGATATAGGCATACTATTGGTTCATTATAAAAAGAAAAGGATTGCATCAAAGTACACGCTATTTTTTATTGTATTTGTTAAAGATGGTATAACATGAAACTTATTATTTATACAAATTTAAAAATAAATAATGTAAACTAACCTTTGATTAAAAGTTCTCAAACTAACCAATCATTAACGTTAATAAATGTAAGAAATGTTTACTTGGAACACCGACTGTTTAATTTGACTATCCATTTATTTATACTGTGGTTGCCACTTTGATTACAATATCATCTGTTTATACAAAGTGTTTTTTAAATATTATTTGCTTACAGAGTTTAATCTGTTATTTAAAATACTGTTGATAAAAGGATTTAATTTTTTTCAACACTGCTGACCCATTCTTTTCACTAAAACACATTCCTTTTCAAACATGGCTCTTTCAAAACTTATTTATTCTTACTTTTCATTTAAATTCTTGTTTATTTTGTCCAATTAGTCAGTCACACCATCTGCACGCTAATCGGTCCTTATGATTATATTCCCTGAATTAATTGATTAAGTACACTATCAAGGATATTTGTCTAGTATATAATCAAATAATGCGTGGCATCTGAATTTTTTAGTAAAACATTTTTTTTCAGTTATTCTTATGGTAATTATTTTTAAATATTTTTGTTTTGAAGAGGAAGGATTTGCCCTGGCCGGGATTCGAACCCGGGTCGTCTGCTTCTTCGTAGCAGTGCTCTAAGCTACTGAGCTACCAGGGGTCGTTTCCAAGTCAGACATTTTTTTGTCGTATTATTGGGAATAGTGAAACATGTCAATATTTATACATAATAATGGCAAAATTATAAAAAAACATTCAGATCATAAAATAATATATTTACTAACAATAAGAAAAATTGTCATTACACATTCCCAACAGTTTGCCATACATTTCCTACAGCTTCTTTATCGAGACGCTTTAGATAATATTTTTTGGCTTGATTGCTCCATAAGATACTGTGCACATATCTTCAATGTCATTCTTAACTTTTTCTTTAGAAAGCCACCCAACAGAGCACATGTTGACCAACTTTTGAAAATGTAGATTGCAATATGGATTCTGTAAAATTTAGATTACATTTCTTAAAATATTCTTATTCTTAATAACCAACTTAAAATTAGAAGTAAATGTAAATGACAGTATGAATAGAATCCAATGGATGGGTAACATAAATAAACATTTATTTATTTATTTAACCAGTAACATTCCTTCCCACTAAGCCAAATAAAAACAATAAAAATAAGTTAAAAAAAAAAACAAGATAGGATAATCCCAAAAGAGGTAGTAGCAGGATTATATTACCTCAATAGAACAAGTAAAGTTTGAATTTTAATTGACTCCTCTAAGTAAAAATTATTATTTAAAACTATTCATCCAGGCATTAAATATATTGCATACATACCCTCCCCCCCCCACAGATGATAACTCTTGGGGTTTTTATAGCAAATTTAACACTGAACTACACTATAATCTCTCTACAAATATGATTCAGTGAGAAGAAGTGAGTATTTAAAAAAGACAGACCAGATTAATAGATCATATAAACGATTGCCGAGTAACTATAGGTTAAAATGATTGCCTAAGTCATATTTTTAGTTTTGGTTAAACCATATACTTAAATATATAAATATAGATTCTAATAATACATATGCTGAAAGGATTTAGATTTTTTATTTACATTTGCTTAAATTACCTGAGATGGATTCATGCAATAGCTGGAAAATGTTGTGTATAATTCTTTATAACATTTGAAATTTGCCTTGTTCAAGCTTAATGTTAGAGTTCTCAATTCATTCAGTTTCAGCTTGTTATTGTCTGCAGCTTTTACCATTATACTATTGAACAATTTATCTACGGATTCTCTTCTCTGAAATAGGAAATATTACAACCATTACTGTATTAACAACATAGAATTGCATTTTAACTGGGACACTTAAAAAGAAATACATATATAAAAATAGTGGTGAAAATCTATTTAATAAATTGAAAACTGAAAATGGACGCTACCTTGATAAGACTTTTGTGCTCCCATTTGAGCTGTTTTCTCTTTATAGGATCTGTGGCCGATCTAATTTGGTCGATAATGATTTGAAGAGGAATATCAATACTATTTACAACATCCTAAAATTAAAAAAAACAAACATTTTTTTAACTTTAACTTTATTTAATTTATGGAAAATGTATTATGATTTATCTCATTTATTCCAATGCTTAACATGCATTTACAAAATAAGAAATTATAAATAAATATAATACTTATGTTTGCTGATAATATATTAGAAATAATTACTGTTGGTAAAGGTGTATATGGTGGTAATTTTCTTTTAGACTTATTTTGTTTCTTTCCAAGAATATTTTTCAATTTCATTACACCAAGGTCCAAATCACCGTACTCCTGTGGATGGCTTGTGTTTGTGTAGCTTCGCACCTTTTCGTAATGATGGTGAAGGCTTTTTTCTAAGAAACTCTCCTAAATGTTAAAATAATTATTATAAAAATTATTGTTTTGAAATTTTTACTGAATGCTTCCTGTAGGAAACAGGACAGGACCTATTATCTTCGCTGTGCACAGTTATACTTCTAAATTAATATTAGAATTGTTAAATCTTTAAATAGGTCAGAGCTATTGAGTACCCTCACTTAATCAAAGTCTTCCCATGATTGAATACAACTATACTATCTCCTTTTTCAATTTCTGAAAAGTAGCGTACTGTACCTTGGATATGATATTTGGCTTATAAATTATGTTTTGTTTGTTTAAATTTAATATATGTATGCTCACACATTTGAATCTAATTTATTAATTGTTTCAGTGGAAACTACTTTAGAACAGAATTTATCGCATACAAAATTATTCCTTCAAATAAAGATCATAATTTCCTATAAATAATTTATGCATTGGAAAAAACATTTTGAATAATGAAACTACAGTGGCATTCAAGAATTGGCGACATTTGGAAATTGGATTATAATAATAATAGAAGAATATTGAACAATTTCAATATTCGGGACAAAAATAAGTTTGCCTTATCATATAAATAATATTGAACGATTCTTATCCAATTGCATCAATTAATTAATCCAAAAATTATCCTTTGCATTCTAACTTCCAAAAAATAAGCAACCAATATCATGAGGACCAACTCACAATATTATGCAAGACCAAACTGAAGAAACAGCAATCAATATGATTAATACAAAATTTGTTATTATCATTATATTCCGATATGGAATAAATTATTGCAGTTAACTTGTTCTTTTAAAAAATAACTCACATGTTCCGCAAAACTCATCCAGAGGGAACTGAAGACATTGCTAAGCCAAGTATTCTGATTTTCATCTTTAAAACATCCAGAAGATGGTTCTCTAGCATCGGCAGCAGTCACGACAAAAACTGTAATTGTTGAAGTTTGATTGAAATAATAATTATTATGAATGATATTTTATTAGATAGATAAAGTATAATACACAACTATTATGAAAGCAACACAACTCGCATATCACACGGTTGTTTTTTTAATATCACAACTGGACCTTTTCAATTATACGATATTAGTGTCATAATTTTCACTTTAAGAGTTGTTTTGCTTTGTTTTGTTTGAGTGATAATTAAATAATGTATGAAAAATTTGATACCATTCATGTCATCAGGAAGCAGACTGTCAAATAAGGAACCAGAAAAGCATGCTTCGATATACATTACCATCTAAACAAACATAAAATGCAATAGTGTAGAGATAAGTTAATTAGGACTAGCACACCCATTGCTATCCAAAAAAAAATTTCATTATTATTATTATTAAATATAAAACTAAGGAAACAATTTTAAATAATCATATAATTCTAGCATAATAATGATAACAAACTGTCACTTTTTAATGACTTAAATTATGACTTCCTTTTCCAAAAAGAAAGAAATATTAAAAAAGGTTTTTTTTAACTTTATAATATACCATGATCACCATTCTTTTTTTTTTTTTTTTCTTTTTTTTATCAGCTTTGAATTGCATCCATATAAATATAAACATTATCTATAAACTTCTAAAATCAATAACATGTAAACTTGTAGATAAAAATCTTATCTTAAAAATATAAACCAATGCTCTCTACTGTCAACTATCTAACACTATTGATGATTCATCAAATGAAAATTCTGGATTCTCAGAATGCTGAAAAAGCTATATATTATGATTACTGTTTATTAAACAAAATTTATACTTTAGAGAATCTGTTTGCATTTTTCATCTTCTTAACAGCATTCAGAAAGTCATCTGCAAATAGTTCTTCTTTTGGAAACATCAAAACTCCTTGTGAGCCGTGCCCCACAAAGTTAAGAAATATTAAGTCATCAGGGCCGCTGAAAGAACCAGGAATTTTCGTTAATCATTATTATCAATTTTATTACTTCAATCTTTAGTTAATTTAATATCTACCTATCAATAACTTTTTCCGATCCAATTCCTCTCATGGCAGTTTTGTTACCTGTGAGAATACTCAAAAAATTCATTGGAGTTACATCCTGTAAAAATATGTTTGTTTTTCATTCTATCACCATCGAAAACAATTTTATAAATATAAGGAACAAGTTATTAAGAAGAAAATAAATTAAAATAAGTTAGTAATGAATTAACAGTGTTAAACATGCCAGATTTTTTAGTTAATAAATATATATCCATTCCAGTTTTATTGTATTAAGCTTATAGTATCATTCTGCAATCAAGAGGTTTAACTCTTAATAAAGGATAATTATAATTTTTTTCAATTTAAAAAAAAAATTTATTTTTTAGACTTAAATGTTTATAAAAAGACATTGGCCAAGAGACCTACTCAACTATTGATATTTTTATTCCAAAACTCGATGATCATGTAGAAAAGCAAAGAGAAAAACACTTGGATCAAATTGCGCATAAAATAAATTTAAATAAAATAAAATTATAAAAAATTTTATTTAAATTAAATAAAATAAATTTAAATATTTTTATTTTGAAGAGAAAAAATTTGTCCTGGCCCGGATTCGAACCCGGGTCTTCCGCATCTCTAGCGTGATACTCTACCAGGCTCGTAATAAAAATAAAAAAATTCAAAATAAATATAATTTTTTTTCCTTTAGAATATTGCTTTTATTTTTATTGGATTAGTTTACTGAAATTTTTTTCTCAAATATAAAATCTTTAATGCTTAATCATTAAGTCCTTTTTATTCTATCTCCTTATACTTTATTGGAAATTAATAGAGTACTTCATGTTTAAAAAGTTGGAGAATCCATAGCCATTCCTTCAGAATTAATTGCTTTCAATACTATCTTTCATAAATTAATATAATCATTTTTTACTTACTGAACCAGTGTAGTCCTTGAGAAGTCCTTCATAAACATTTGGACCTCCTGGATAATTGATGATGACTCCAGGTGTTGGATTACTAATTTAATAACATAATTAATATACTTGTTGTTTAAGTAAATTATAAGCCGCAAAGATATATATTAAAAAAACTCTTAATTAATAGGCATACAAATATAGTGTCAATGAATTAAAAAATGTTGGAATACATTAATTTCATATTTTATTTAAAATATGATATAAAATGTTAAAAAGAATAAAACAGAAATATCATACCTACTTGTTATGGTAAGCTATATCATCATTCACCATGACAACTATATTCTCGTCTGGTATCCCATTCCTTTTGATGATTTGATAAGCATGGTAAATATCTGCCTGAAACGTAAAACCAAGGTCTTCAAAATAAGAATTCTGCAACTTATGTAGTGTTTTTCATGCTATACATATATATACATAAATATGAAAAAAAAAATTCTACAAAGTAAACTCTTTGTATTTTACAGCTTAAAAACAAATTGTTTCGAAAAACGAGAAATAAAAGATTTGTGAATTTGCTTTGAAAAATATCATGAAAACTGTTCTTCCTACAATTTTAAGTATTAGGTAATATGGTTCACATAATAAAAATATGGTGGTATAAGTATAAAAATATGGTGCATATACAATATAATATATTACTCAACATTTAAATTCTACTAGTTTTTTTTAGTTAGTCATTTAAAGTCTACTAATTCCTGTGATAAAGTTGAAAAAAGATAATTATTCTTCAGAAAAACAAAAATTCATCATTTTGTGATTTTAATTTTGATAAATATCATGGAAACCAATTTGTAAAATTTTCCTATGAAGAAAATCATTATCACTACTCTAAAGTGCATTTAAATAGCTCTATCTTTAAAGTTAAGATTTAATTGAGTGTGATAGACTTCTGTAAGTCTAAAGTTCACGAGAAAGTTGCTACATATATATATAGCGTGTGTGATACGCATATACACTACTAGTAAAATGTATTACTGCATGCATACTATTGAAGCAAATTTAATGCTTAACAAATTCCGTTAGTATAATGTGTGACTTTATCTTAGAAGGAAGAGGTAAAGGGTTAGCTGTTCAAATAAGGCAAAGAACAGATTATTTTTCTCCAAATGTCAAAATTTGAATGTGGTATTTAATGAATTAAATTAAAGTAAAAGAAAAAATACAGATAATGTTAATGTGCTAACTAAAAATATAATATGAATAAATTTGTTCCTCTGATTTTGGGGGATAATTGCCAATTTTGAATTTTATAATTATCTTCAAACATTCACAACTTTCAAAACATCAAGAATTGGATGAACTAAATATGTCATTTTTCTGAGATGATCATCTTTTTTTTTGACTTCTTGGAATGAATCAGCCCAACATTTATTAATAAGAAAT
This sequence comes from Troilus luridus, assembly GCA_964056705.1. Classification (NCBI taxonomy): domain Eukaryota; kingdom Metazoa; phylum Arthropoda; class Insecta; order Hemiptera; family Pentatomidae; genus Troilus; species Troilus luridus. The sequence goes on along the minus strand of OZ057415.1, from coordinate 19,011,565 downwards.
TGAGGTATCTGTTCCGTAGGTTGTCACTTTGAGTTGAGTTACAAGTTTCAACTGTTTATTCGTTTCATTTTTAATATTTTCCAAAAATACAAGTTATCATGATATTTAGTATGGAAAAGAGGATGTACTTATGGGTAAAAAACAGATTTCGGTAATTATTTCATCAAGAAATAAAAGTTACAACCAGTATTTCGACGTAAAAACGTGAAATGTTTATTTCTAGATGCAATGATTACCGAAGTATACTCATTTCCCATAATTACATTCTCTTTTCTATACTAAAGCTCATACAAATTTGTAATTTTGGAAAAAGGGAATCGGATGAAAAGTTAAATCTTGTTGTGACTCAACTCAAAGTGACAAGCTGGGTAATAATTACCAAATTTGATTTTTTAAATATTCTTTACTTAAAATAATTGTCTAACCTGGTGCCTATATTCTGTCCATCCTTTTGAACCAGCTACCAGCATGACCCATGTCTTGCCATTATCACTTTCTTGCTTGGGAAGGCGGAAGATATCATGGCCTGTGCAAAACCCGTAGGACACCAAAAAACAATAGATGGCTAGCCAACCCATCGCCATGTACAGAGAACAGGTATGGATTATCGAAGAGACAAGTTTGGCCTGATTATTTTGTTATCTTTAATAATAGGTCATTGCAATATCTCAGCGTATTGCTGACTTCAGTTTTCGCTGTGTTAGCGGATTTCACGAGAAAAAAAAACATTCTAAATATTTCTCCTATTTTTCAAAACTGAAGAAAAAGACGTAGGATGATTTATCTTTGAAAGCATTTCTATCAAGCGCGTCATAGACTTAATTGTTAGCGAGTTGTAAGTCTATTTGTAGGTAATTTTTTTTAAAAACAAACCTTTCATCGTTTTTAACAGTTTGCATTGTCGTCTTATTATTCATAAAATATTATACATATAACAATTTGCAAATTTTTTGTAAGGGCTGATAATCGATGGGTCTTATGAATTAAGATAATGGACCTTATATATAGATATTCGCTAAAATTCACTTTGGCCAATTATATGCTCACAGCTAATCTTAAAGCTACCTTAACTGTTTATGACGAATGTTATGTATACATGACGATTAAATAAATTAATACTTTTCAGAATTTAAGATCAAGTTTGTACGCCAAACATGAAAAGATGACAGCAGCGCCGGCTCTAGCCCATGTTGCGCCCCTGTGCAATCGTGACCTAGACGCCCTCTAGTAGGCACTTCAAATTGAAAACTTAAAGTTATACAAGATGTTACAAAAAAATGGCAAATCCTCTTAGGAGGTGAATGTGCCCATGGAACTAAACAAATTTTGCTATGGGATCAACATGAAATGAAATTTTTTGAGGCCCTGAAACGCTTCGCCCCTCGAGACCCGGCGCCGCACAGTGATGCCAGAGTGGAAAAAAATCGATTTTCGAAAGCGCTGTTTTCGATTATCTAGTTTGTGATTCTCACACTATATAGGCTAGAGGATCTAGGAACAGCATGATTTTTTCCCTGTTTCAAGGGTATTCCCAATAATTTAGGCCCACTGTCAGAATAATGGAAGTTTGACCAAATTAAACACTACTCTGAATGATTGATATATAATTGTAAAAGAGGGAGAAAAAAATTATCAATTTTTTTCCCTGCTCTACGATGGTCAAATAATCCACTCATCAGTCAAACTGGGCAAACAAAAATTGAAGCGCTTGACAACGTTATAAGTTACGAATTTTAAATAATTATTGAGAACAGGTATGATTACAAAAAAAAGCTCTGGCTTTCTCCGACATGTGGATGGTCACTTTTGTACCTAGACGTGGTAAAGTAAATATTAGAACTAAAATCATCTGCCTTTATCTGCCTATCCGATCATAAGACCGCAAAGAAAGGAAAGGATTAGAGTACGCCTTTGTTTGTCGCATTATCTTGTTTATCCACTTGGCTCAAATAATACATATCTCCACGTCAAAAGGTAGCTCAAGCCATCACAAATACGAAGTCTGCAAGTGCCTGATATATATGCAGTGCTTTACCTTCGGAAATGAACGACTTAGCAAAAATCCAACAAAAAACTGTTTAGGTGAATGCTCTCGAACTTGGTATCTCTCCATAACACGCCAGAATCAAGTGTATGGAATACATCCTTCACCTTGCCTACAAGAAAAATTTTGAAAAATGGAGGACTTCAAAAGACACGCGAGTCATGCACGAAAATGAAAAGAAACATATTCAACGAGAGTTTCTTAAGAAAGTAGGCATCAAAGTAGACTTCATTAAGCAAGGTTACGGTTCTTTAAATAATGGCAACACTGCCAGACATTTTTCAATGATTGCAAGGTCACTAGTCGACGAAACTCTAATCAACCGGATCGCTACCGTACTGGAAGTCATAAATAGCAATGCAATGATGGACCCAGAAAAATTCCGGCTCTTCTTAAAAGAAACAGCAGAGATGGCTATTGAGAAGTATTCATGTACTACATGCCATCCACGATGCAAGATTTTGTTGCATGGTGCTGAAATAGTGCAGAAGTCGATTCTCCCAGTCGTAATATTGTCGGAAGAGGCACAAGAAAGTAGAAATAAGGATTACAAGACTTTCAGGATCATAAACTCGCGGAAAATGTCTCGTATATCTTCCAACAAAGACGCTATTGGAGACTATCGCTACAAGCTACTGGAGACTTCGCAACCTTTTATCACGAACATAAAACCCGAACCAAAGAAAATGCTCCTGGAAATCGGTGTTGCAGCTAAGGAAGTGTTAATCTAATTTCCTTGAATTTGAAATCGTAAGTCTCTTTTCAATTTGAACAACCTTTGACTTTGAATCCCTAGTTTTATTATTTACAAAGTTCTCCAGTTTTTAAGATTCCTTGAATTTTTTATTGTAAGCATTATTTAATTTAAATATACACTCAAAATAATTGTTCCTACTTGTTTTGATGCGTACAACCTATTCCGAAAATTGCAGACATTTTTATCTTGCCATTAGGCTTTCATTTCCTCATTAGTTTTATTCAAAATTTCAATAAAAGCAGTTAAACTTGATCTATTTTTTTGTTTTGAGTCGAATGATACCGATCCCAGGTTTCTATGCTAACCCGTTCTCGAGATATTGATTTTTCCCGCTTTTTGGCCGTGTGCGCCGTGTGCCCCGCACACCCTGCACATAAGGTAAAGCCGGTCCTGGATGATAGTTCACCTGGCTTATCTTGACACATCTATGGGTCTACTTTGCAGTACTTTACAAGCGCTAGTGTTGTATCCATATATTTGTGGATTAAATACATAATACATTTGTAAATTTATACATGCATACTTCCCAAAATGCTTTACGCAGTGCCGGTATGGCATAAAGCAATTGAGAAAAAATGCCATCTTCAGAAACTGCAAAGACAACAAAGAATCATTGCGATCAGGATTGTGAAGGGATATAAAACTATCTCATATGACGCAGGATGTGTCCTAGCAGGAATTGTACCAATTGATCTAAAAATTAAAGAAATAGTAGAACTCTCATCGATTAAACTTCGTAACGAAAACTTTAGAGAAATCGAAAACAGCATGATTGAACGGGAATATAAACCTTTAGATTGGTTACACCCATCAAAATTTGCCTAACTTTACACGCACTTGACTGGACCAAAGAGAACGGATACAAAAATCACTAACATTTACACAGACGGTAGTAAAGAAGGCAATAATGTAGGCTGTGCTTGGCTACTTTGGGACACGAATGGGAAGATGCGAAGTGCCCAGTACAAACTAGGCTCTACGTGTTCCAACAACCAAGCTGAGAAGTACGCAGTCGTAAAAGCGATAGAACTCCTTCTTGACCTTCCAACCGACATAGTTATACACACAGATAACATGATATTGATACAATCAGTTCTCAACAGACATACATGACGAGCTTACAGAAAATATCCGAATGAACTGATGCACACTTGGGCTTCTAAATTTCTCTGTAAAAATAATATGGGTGAAGGGTGACTCTGGTATTGAGGGCAATGAGATCGCTGATAAATTAGCAAAAGAGGCAGCACAAAGTGATTTGTCTCCATCTTTTCACAAAACACCAATTTCATTCATAAAATTCAAAATTAGGGAGGAATCGATTATAAGGTGGAATGCACGGAGGACTGTTTCAAATAAATCTCATAGTTTGCATAGGTTTATTCCAAAACTGGCAAACAATAACTACAAATTAATAAAATCCACGAACTACAAACTAACTCAGGTTTTAACTGAACATGGACATACCAAATCATACTTACACAGATTTCACATAACCAACGAAAATACTTGCTCAATAGACAATGAAGAACAGACATTTAAACACATAGTATATGACTGCCAAATGTATGAAGGACAAAGGAATTCACGAAATTTATATACAGTATTGACTTCGAAAAGTTGATATCTATTTAAGAATAATCTTACATACAATGTAAAAAATAGGTAATCATTATATCATTATTGCAATTCTAATTTTAGTTATAGTTTTAATTTAATTATAATTTTAATTATAGTTAATGTTATTATATAATTATTGTAATTTTAATTTTATTAATTTGTAACATCATATAAGTAATAATAATAATTTTTTTTTTACATATGTTTCAGTAATAATATTTTGTAAATATAGCAATAATATTAATAATATAGTAATAATATTTTGTATATATGTTAGAATTACCAATTGTTGTTAAAGTTGATTTAAAAGGCACATAGTATAGTCAAGTATGGAATGTTCAAAGGGTTACTTTGAAAGGAAAAAAAAAATGTATACTATCGTGTAAAAATAAGGTTTCATTCCAAACTGGTAAAAGTAATGACAGTTTTAAAAAATGCGGAAAGATGGGAATCCCAGATGGTTCCGACTATCTAACTAGTTTTTTTTCGCCGAAGATCAAGCTGTGCTGGTTCAAGACAGGACAGGGCGTATATGATTTACATCAAGCATGTAAATCATATATATATACAGTTTAAATACGCAGTATAAAGAATGGGACATGAAGATTAATTTTGAAAAATCAGAATACATGGATGGCTTATGGGAAGTATTTCTTTTTTTTTTCTTTTTTTTAATCTTACCCTCCTAATTTATTTAAAAACTAAATTACAAATACTAATATTGGGAAGTACGATAATGAAGACAATGTATCGATGTCGAAACATTTCAAGTCTACGAAAAGCTTAAAATACTTAGGTGCTACGCTCGATAGAGAGAAGATAGAGGAGGCTTTGAGTGAGAGGAAGACGCAAACAGGCAAGAAAGATAACAGGAATCCTTCGTTCAGTAATATCGGACAATAGTATTTCCAATTATAATAAAAATAAAATATTTTATTCTTTTATTGAGAGTATTCTCACATATACAGAAACATCGACAATGCCTGCGATACATTTCTCCAAAATTAGTGCTATAGAAATGGATTAACGGAGAAGATTGGATAAGAAATGAGGAAATAAGGAAAGAAATGGAACCGTCGCGACGGTGAAAGAATAATGAGAAAGAAACTGGGATGGAAAGGGCATGATCGCGAGTATGACTACTGTTCGGTGGGTGGGAAAAGTAAGATATTGGGTGCCTGATCAAAGAAGGAAAAGAGGCGTCTAAGGATTTACAAGGACAAGGTATAAAGAATTGGAGGAATAAAAGTGAGCCAGGGGTCTCCAAAGTGAACATTGGAAAAGGACTTAACGGTAACCATACAATCGGAAAAGCCGGAAAATAAAAACATTTTCATTCATTCATTCAACATTCAAAAAATGTTCAACGAACATTCTTCCTGTGTATACCTCGCGAAAAATTGCGAGATCACGGGTATATAGGATCAGTGAAGAGAATATATTGGTCTAGCTTGGATTCGAGCCTTGGTAGCTCAGTGGTTAGAGGACCGCGCTAGAGTCGCGGGCGACCCGGGTTCGATTCCCGGGAAAGACTTATTCTTTTTTCTTAAAAAAAAAATAAAAATAAAATAATCAAAAAAGAACCATAAATAAAAAAAATATATATATATATATATATAAAGAAACAATAAAATAAAAGATAATTATTGCCGTTGTCACATTCCGACATATAATACAACTCTTTTATCTACTGCATTTTTGATTCAGGCATCGCAACAGCCCAGTCTTGTGGATGCTAACTACTTTGAATTCAACTGAAAAAATAGCTATCATTATGATTATTAAAATTATTACTTCTAGTTGATATAATTCCAACTTTTATAGTTGTTGACGACTTCCACTTAAGAGGTGAAGTGTTTCTGTTAAGTTGTAATCAGGGTTTTACTGTAATTTTTATTATTGTAGTTTTAATTACAGTTTACTCACTCCTCTCACCCAAGAAAAATAATACTTACTCTTTGAAGTGAGGAATGACACATAAAAAGGAAATTAAGCAGAAGGAAGAAACAATTCATGTCTTAAAATTATACTTGATTTATAGATCTCAAAGGTTTGACATGTTATTAATTATAATGATTAAATAAATTTAATTAAAATAATTTTATTTATATACAACTTCAAAATACAATTTTTTGTTTATTATAGAAGCAAAAATACAATGTTTATTCATTGGAGTAATAAAAATATAAGATTTCTTTTCACTACATATTCACTACATTTTCATTACATTATTTTTGTTGTATTTCAACAAACCTTTTTTATTCTTCTTAATATTCTTTATGCAGAAACCTTTATGACTTTAGCTTGCATTTCAACTTACAAATTATTTAAAAAAATGTTATAAAATAAAGTCTAGAAGACATTCTATTCTATGTTTTGACTATACAACTTTGGTTATTTTTGTACTATGCAGTTGAAAGAAACGTGTGGTTGTTGTTTTTTAGTAGTATTTATAAGTTACATATACATCAAGAATTGTTATCATTGACAAGAAGAATGAAAACACAGCAGAGGACATCATTAAATCCATGAATAGTTTCGCTGGCCGGAATTGAATGCTGTGCATTAAAATCCACCATTCAGACACCAGTATACAACCAGCAGAAAACAATAGAATTCCGAAGAGACATGAAAACCAACACAGCTGAAAGAAAAATTTTAAGCATTTAATAAAACGATTATTAACTAATCTTTTTGTTTGAAAAAAAAAAGTCCAGGGCCGGGATTCCGGCCTTGGACATATCTGTTCTTTTTAAATAAAAATATTTAAAAATGATAACAATTAATAAAAAATAAAATAAAATAAATTATAATGATTATTAACTAAATTTGCTATAGTAGATTTTTTTTTATGATTTATGTTATTATTAAATCTTACCGATAATTTAGGGAGTGGTATTCGACGAAAATGACTAATTAAGCTTATAGTGTTAACTAAAACTGGTAGCACATACGCTACCCAGACAACTCCGGCTTTGTGAACACTAGTACTTAAATTATTGTCATATGGTACAAAAACAAGAAAGAAGCATAACAAGGCAATAACCTAGAACAAAAATAATAAATAATAAAAATGAATATTTTTTGACTATATTAAACATTAAATAAAGGCATTATTTATGTAAATTAAGGATCCAAAATGGTATTCCAATGGAAGAAATACTGTCTTCTCTATTTATTCCCTAATTTCCACCTCTGTATCTCCTTAGATTCTTACAATTCAATAATTCTCCCTACCACTTATACCAGACAACTCTGTGGTCATATTCCTTAAAAAACAAGTAAATAACCCCCTAATCTTCTCACCTGTAAGTTATTTCATAAACTTTCATAAAAGTGAATATATTCCTTACTTACATGTCCAGTTATATTTTTTGCTCTACTCACTTTCAACTGATATGGTAAAACTTCATCAATATTCATTTTCTGAAATGATGTATTGCTCTTTGACTTACTAATACCAATAGGCCTTTTTTCCATTATTCCATTTTTTTTTTTTATCCTTAAACTTATTCTGCTCTTAAAACAATGTATTGACCTTCAAATTAACCAAGAATGGATTATTTTTCAAAATCCATTATTCCATAAGGCAATCATTATTCTTTTTAATAAAATAGAGCCAAAACTCAAAATGAAACATTAAATTTTTATTATAATGCAAATGGAAAAAACCACAAGCAGAGCCTTATGTTTCAAATCTGGTGTAAAATACAAACACTTATACAAACAGTCGACGTTTCGCCCATTCAGGCATTATCAAGACACAATAAAAAGTAAGTTCACTCACATCTCAAAACAGAAGTGCAATACATCCCAATGAATAATCGCTCAAAAAGGCTCATAATCCGGGACCGCACCTCCACCCCAAGACGTTCAACCCAAAACTCTATTTATACTAAGAGTTATATCTACATTGGCAAAGTCTCATAAAAAAACAAAAACAAATGTATTTACCACTTCAAATATTTTAATAAGTATTGGTGAAGCTGCTTTCAATGATTCTTGAAGCTCTTTAGGTTCTAACGAAAGTTCGTCCATCTTTTTTCTGAAAAAAAAATAGGGTCAGAATTTTAGAAAAACTTGAGTTTATTATATTTTTTTGGATAAAAGGCAATAGAAATATAATATCATACTGATACTAAAAGTAATTTCTTATAATAGTAAATTCTGATATTAGTAATTTCATATAATAGTAACTTCTGATATTAGTAATTTCTTAAAGTAGTAACTCTTATAATAGTAATATTCAAGTCAAGAGAGGTCGGTTACCGATTTTGAGATATTTATTTTAATTAATGTCATATTGAACAGGGTGATTTATATAAATAATATTTGTTTCATTTTCGGCAGGTTAACAACAAAAAAATACTGTTAATATACAATATTGTAAAATGGTGACAAAATAGAGAATACTAATATTTTATGAACAAAACTTTAAGTAAGACACACAAACTTCAGGCTTTTGTTTATTATATAAGTAAAATAAGGATTTCAAATGTTCTGCATTAAATTAAAAATTGGTTTATTTACTTCAAAAGAGGGGAGAAGAGAGAGTGCAAAATCTACCTTTATTACTGATTTGTTCCTTTAGTTTTTGTTGTTTTGTTTTTTTATTTATATTTAAGCCTAAAAATGTTTTCAAAATTATACTTAATAGTTTTATGATTTATTAAAACTTCATACATTGTTCTATCCAACTATAAATTATTAAAAGTAGATAAATATGCCTACAGGTTGTAATTCTGCATACATATAAGGGTGATATTTAATGGATCAACCAAATCAAATATATTGTCAACACTTCAAGTTATTTAATGAATCCGGAAAAGAACAATGAAAATGTAGTTTGTTTATTATAAAATAGCCAAACTGAGAGATAATTGTTTAAAAGTAGTAACTGTAATGTAAGTGGGCTTTTAGGAGGACAAACAAGTGGTTTAAGAATGAAATTTATTAAGTTAATCAATAATCAATAAAATAACAAATTATGATATAAAAATTAATTTAACTTGGTATAATATTGATTGGTTAATATGTTAATGATATATTATTTGTACTATAAAATATAAAACTTAATTAACAAATTTAAATTGTAATTACCGAAAATTCTTTTTGGATAATTTAATCAATCAAGTTCATTATGAAACTGATATAAAAACAGCATTGGAATAATTTTATCACTTTTTTGTAATTCAAGAAATTGTGAAAATAAATTTCACAAAAATGAAACTGTACATTGTGGCAAACAGCTTTACAAAGATTTCCAAAATGCTTCATTTGTAAATGAATTCATATAAAAACATGATTGAAATAGTTGCCCTAACTAACAATTAGCTCTTATTTTAGAAATGGTAAATAGCTAATGAATATACATACCTCTTTAAAAATGCAAAGCAGAAAAGAGTTTTCTTTTACAGTGCCCGCTGACAGTACACGGATGGTAAAATAAACTCTGAACTAATAATAAATGAATTCACCCATGGTTTTAATAAATTGTATAAACCATAAATTTATGAATGACATTGAATACTAAAAGCTAATTCTGAATTTAAATTAAGAAAATTAAAAGAAAAGTAGCTTTCATTTGGAGTATATCAAGCATATTCGCAATATGAAATTTTAGTTACTTCACATTAAACACACGCTTCAAATTTGCAATGTATTGAAAATCAGAAAAGGAGAATTTTAATTTTTAACAGCCATAAAACATTCTTTAAGCAATTCAATATAAATCAGGGTTAATCTAAGATTTTTATCATGGAGGGGAGGTGACAAGCTTGAGTTGGCCCCTGTTTTTTTACCCTATCACTTTCCCTCTATCTGCCTTTCTCCCAATGAAAATCAACCACAGTATTTTAGTCCTTACAATTCTAGATAAATATCATTATCTCATATCATTAACCCATTCTATTTACTGAATTAAGGTCAGTACAATAAGAAGAAAAAAAAGGTAACCAATATCTTCTATTTCTGGACTACAAATAATTTGTTATTCAAAATTTGCCTCCATCTTTCCTCATCCCATAGATCTGGCCCTGATAATCAACTATTTTTATGAACTAAAAAATATTTAATGATAGAATAGCTTATGATGCTTTTATAACTATTTTAACATTTAACCTGTTTCTACCACTTTTATTAATTTAGTCATGTTATTATAAAGTAATATTCAACATAAAAAAATGAAAATTTGGAAATATTTGAAAGAATTTGAACATTAAATGAAAATATCTATTTACAATGATTTTACCTATTTTAAAATTATTTACCAAACTGATCGAACAGTTTTTGAAATTATAATTGCTGTAGTATGACATTTTTAAATTAATCCTACTAGTGATGTATATATTTTAAAAATAGAAATAATAACAATTGTAATAAATAACACGTTATTATATAATTACACAGTTATCAGTAACTATGATAACATTATCATATTTTATATTAAGTCAATTTACAGATTTTCGGATATTAAAATCTTAAATTGTTTATAAAAATATATACAAGTGTTAAAAATAAATTTTAAAAAATGCATACAATTAGATGAAAACAGATTTTTTTAAAATTATTCCAAATGAACAGGTAGTTCTTAACTTATAAAAGTTAAAACGTTATTATATACAATAATGAATCTGTGGGATTGTTAGGAAAATAGTACACTGCGTAATTTACTTAATGTGAAAAAAATGTATATAACAAATAGAAATATTATATAAAATTCTACTAAATATTTGGAAAGATAAACAAGAGTGATGCTCATATGATTCATACTTGTACCTCATATGTCAAAGAAAAAATAAATGAAACAGAGATCCTTTTTTTGTTAAAATAATAAATTATTTCAGGAAATAACTTACGTTGCATCAGATGACATATTTGAGCAGATTTAAAAACTACAACTTCTAGAGTACTACCAAGGTTGACAATTGGTCCTGGTTTGTCACCACTCCCCAGGTTTCTCTAAGTCACACTCTCTCCTCACTAATTGAAGATTCCTTGACCAATTGAGCAGACATAGGTCCTTATTATAAAAAGCATTCTTTCATAATAGATACACCCACACTAATAATGCAAAGATAATTGATGGTTACTCATCCAGTTTTAGTTTTGTAGAGTTTTAGTATTATGTTCAAATAAAAGAGAAATCATAATTCAAAGGGTATATTAAAAAATAACTTATTGCTGCCAATGGGCATAATTTAATAACGTAACAAAATTTGCGAATACCATGAGCCTACAAATTATTTTTCATTTCATGATATTTCAAAATTTGAAGGTTTCAGTCCATCAAAATTAAAATACTGATAATATTATTATAAGCAAGTATTTGATGTCAGACAGGAAAATTCAAGAAGAAAATAATCTTTTGTGATGGACTTTTACATTTTCTTTTTCTTTCTTTTTTTAAATATCAATACTGTAATAAATGTCCAACATTAACTCTAAGTTAACTAATTACTCCAGAAACATCAATATACATAAGTAAACAATCATCTCAATTTTAGAATATGGATACTATTTTCAATGATGGCAATCTAATGTTGCCAGTTGTTAAAGGAAGAACAAGAAAACCAGTATCTCTCTTTACTGTTGAATTTTTATTATTTTTATAGAAATGGTTATATTTTAAAACAGCTACCTGGTTATGAATCCTATATGGATACAGTACTTAATAAAATAAAATAATAATAAGCCCTTATTTGTTTATTATCTTTAATTTCCTGCACTGGTGTCTACTTTACTACAAGTATTCAACCAAGAGAGAGAGTCTTTCATAATTACTTTTCTTAATTATATTTTTATAATCAAAAAGGGTATAAGTCAGAAAAGCATTGCAAATATAAGGATACAAGTCTATTATTTATTGAAAACTCAAATTTTTAAATTAATAAACATTTTCGAAACATCCAAATATTCAGTCCTACACCATAATAATACCTTAAAACTGAAAACCACATGTTTTAACTCATGACTTTTGTGATATACTACCAAACGTTTAATTTAAATTTTCCACAAATATGATAAAATTGACTTATACCCGTTCTTAACAGGAACACTAAAGAACTAGTTGTCAATTTTGGAACAAGAGAGTCCACAAGTGATCAGTAAGTCCCTTGAATTTCTTCAGCTCAAGCTCTCAAGTTGTTCCATCATTTAATTTGGAGTGATCAATGGTTAAACTAGTTTAAAAAAAAATGCCCATTGTTCTAGGTGTTGTAAATAATGATAAGGAAACACATCAGAGTGCTGTACATGAATAGATATACCTATCTAAAACAATATTTATTTAAGGAATCTAATTATGTTCTGTTTTGGTCTATTTAAAAAATTTTGCAAAGTAAAGAAATTCACTAGTAGGTAGGTCTGTTTGTTTGTGTTTAAAGGCGTAAAACTCTCAAGACATCAATAGTTAGTAATTTCTTTATAAAAGGGCTTTTAGGGAATAGCTTTCATTGGGGCTCAATTGTGTCAATGATTGCTAGAAATCATATTCACTTGATTGGCTATAACCACATTTATGTATCAAAATCATTTCTTTTTGTTTATTTATTGGTTTATTAAAACTTTATTGATCTCATCTATTGTATTATATCATTATTACGCATCATTTAATCTGTAAAACGCATAACATAGATTCACCACATGACAATGTCCAATCAATGGAATGAGTGTTTGGAATAACATACATATGATGCATGATAAAAATATTGGGTTAACTGTATATATATTTTTTCACGAAACGGACAGTTAAGACCATGTGAATGTCACTTCTTTTATTTTTCCCACTATTTTCTCATCATTTCTGCGTGACTTTTCTTCCTTTCTTTCAATCACGCAGTACCCTTCAGTTTTTCTTTATTTTCCACAAGAAACCTGACTTCTGTTAATTTTTTTCCATATTGTTCTCTATCTAGGCAGTCTTTGTCTGTAGTTTTTAATTTTTCTGCTTCCTCTCTCATTTGTTTTACATACCCTTCTACACTCTTGTATTCACGAATTTCGTCAAATACTTGCTTGTTAAGTCATTCTTACCATGTGCCTGTAAGATCTTAGTCTTCTGATTCTTAATTTGGTTTCCAAGTCTTTCATCCCCCAGTATATTTCATTGTTTGATCTAAACTTGTAGCCTTTCTGTGTTTTCTTGGGCCTATAGATTCTCCTCAGAATACTTCTCTCTATTTTAAGTATTTTTTCTAATATAGGGAGACATTTTGTCTTCATTCCCTATAAAATTACTGGTTTTATCACTGTGTTGCAGTGTCTGAAATATTTCCTGTTGCAAAGCTTATTTTTTCTAACATTGTGATATTCTCTTTTTCCAAACCATTATTGCATTTTGTTTCTCCTAATTATTTAAATTTCTTTGTTACTTTTAGTTCTCTTGTTTATTCTTTTGTCTCTGTTATTTTTAACAGTATATTAATATATAAACCAATACATTTTTTTAGATAGCTTTATTAATTAGTTTATTTGTTAATTAGATGAAAAAAAATTTATTACAAAAAAAATTGTTTTTCATATTCATTATTAGCGAACTTACAGTGATGGTAAAGGGGGGGGGTTAGCTCGCGTAACGTAAAACATCGATGTTCAATGCTAAAAGTATCGATATTACTTCGTTACCTTCAAAATTTTCAGGGTCTGTTTTTGTTTTGACAGCTAGCACTTACTTATTAGTTTCCTATAATTCAATTAAGTAAGTTCATGCTTGTTGAATGCTGTACATTGACAATTTTTAATTCAGTTTTTGTTTAATAAAAGCTGTGATTTAAAGTTAATTAATTAGAAATTATCAGTTATTGTTTCCCATTAATTAGTTTGTTTATAGATTTTGACAGTGTATGTATTTAAGTTTTTTTCATGTACGTAATTTTAAACGATATGTGTTTGATGCTTTCTTAACTGCTTATATTTCAGTTTGAGCATTTAATTTTTATACTTCAACTTTAAATCTCTATTATCTGGAATGTATGTTGATCATATTGTTTTTGTGGAATTTTTATGTAAACTAACAAAAAATGGATTTGAAGAAATGGAGTATCTTTTCTTTGCTAGAAAATGACTTTGTTCTGGAAGTTAAACTTGCATGTGTTTTTGGTGAGTATTTTAATTGAATATTGATATCTAGTATATATTTGAAAAAAAAAATTGTTGATATCAGTAGTTATCTATGCAAGTGTTATTTGCCAAGTTCATACTAAACATACTAATTATCAGTAATACTTAAATCAGATGATTTAAGTATTATTTATATATTATAAGAAAGACCACTCAATTTTTTTTGGTACAAACTTTAATTTTATAACTAATATTTCATTTTACCAATTCAATTACCTTTATGGTAAAATAAAATGCTTGCTTCTTTACTTCAGGTAATCAAGGAAACGAAGCCCTTATTGTTTCGAAAAATGATGATGTTTTTGCGCTGGGTGTGAATTTATCTGGATGCTTAGGACTTGGAACTAATAATGGGACCTTACATCCTCAAAAAGTTCAAGCTCTTTGCAAAAAAGGAGTGATAGGTCTTATTTTATTTTAACTATGTACTGTTTTTTGTAAAATTATAACAATCTAGATCTTAGTTTGTTGTTCTCCTTATGGTCTATTTGTGTTGGAATATGCAAGAATATTTATGAATTTTAACATATAAGGACCAATGGGATAGCCAAGGATGAATTTCCAACTCGTCCCTCTATATCACTTTTTTATTTTTTATCAGTTTTAATTTGCAAAGGTATCGTGGCTTTTGTTAAAAAAAAAACAGTTAGCCATAGAAAGTTGATGGAATCAGTAATCTATTTTGGAATGTTATAACATTTAGTTGTGCACCTACCTATTTTGTCACAAGATGATTAGCAGAATTTCGTAAAGCAAAAAACATTTGAGTCATAACTAGATTATATTCCAATTTGGTATTTGATACTTTTTTAAAGAGATTTTCTTACAAGTGGTATTGGAGTTAGACTATATTTATAGCAAAAACTGAATAGTAAAGTTATTGAATGCTTGCCAATGTCTTTATCACTTTAGAACCAATCAGTATAAATATTGGCATGAAAACGAATTGAAGCAAATAATATAAATATTATAATAATTCTATTCATGCATAACGTATGCTCATGATCACAAATAAACACTTAATCACAAAACGTGATTCAATTTAACTCTGGTGTTTATTTTTCCTATTTGTACCATGTAATAAATCATTTGTTACTTATAATATCACTTATGTTAATATTATTTAGGGTTTGCTTATGGTAGTGGCCCTCATGTTATCTGTTATACTTCATTGGGTGAGGTGTATGCTTGGGGTCATAACGCATATTCTGAGCTGGCAAATGGTACTACAACGCAGTCTTCAAATCCTATGAAAGTCGAAGTTTGCCTTTCGAACAAAGTGGTTGTTGAAATTGCTTGTGGCAGTCACCATTCAGTAGTATTGACTAATGAAGGAGAAGTAAGTAAAGTTTTAGGCTAGCTTAGATTGTAAAATCTTATAATAATGACTTTTTTATAATCTGCTGTTAAATTACATTTTACTGCTACAACTTTTTAGTTTTTACTTTAGTAAAATTCTACTTTGGGGGAGAAAGCATTAAGGGCCAGTTGAGTTTAAGTATATATTTTAGAAGTATTAAACCCACATCTCTTAAAAAGTTCATATGAAGTTGAGAGATAGAATATTAGGATTCTGTCATTCTTAACGTTCAAATAAATTAAAATGTTAATTGAGTTGGCTAAAAGCTCATGGATTAGCATATAGGCTTAATAAAAGAAATGCCTTTTAAAAAATGGACATCAACTGGATCAGAGCTGATTAAGCCATATAATATCAATAGCTTTAAACAATTTTGCTCTGCAAATCATTTCCCCTAATATTCTGTTGTTTTTTATAAATTGTTTATTTGATTCGCTTATTTATTCTTAACATGATACATCATGGATGGTACATTCATCTTTCTTGTTCATAGCAATCGACAATGTTTCTAGGTTTATGCTTGGGGCCAGAATAAAAGTGGACAAATTGGGTCAGGAATGAATACAAATCAGGGTTCTCCGAGAAGGGTAAATTCTTCAATTGGAGGAAAATTTATAATTGGTATTGCTTGTGGGCAAACATCAACAATTGCAGTGACAAATAATGGAGAGGTGAGGTATACAGTACTATAACATAGACCTTATATATATATACTTTTTAAGCTGTTGCTCATGACTTGTTTTGTGTATTAAGAAAAACCTAATGCAATATCATAAAAAGTAATTTTCTGATTAAATAAAATTTTATCGTGTATGGAGATATTTAATTTAAAAGAAGTGAATATTTGTTAATATCATGCGGCCTTTTAAATAATTGAAATTTATTTGAATACCGTGGTTTTACGATTAATAGAACTTTGTAGACTATAGTATTTGTATAATCTAGTATAATTCTTCTATGTAATCACTCTTTACCAGATTTCTCTTTATACCTTAAGGGAACCTAATAATACCTCGTCTCTCTCTCTTTTCTTTTTTTTATAATTTTATGGTAAATCTGAAATGGTGCCTTGTAATAATATTTTTTTAAGTGTCTGTAGGTTGTCGCTTTGTGTTGAGTTACAACAAGTTTTACCTCTTTATTCGTTTTATTTTAAATATTTTCCAAAAAGACAATCGTGAGGTTTAGTATGGAAAAGAGAATGTAATTATGGATAATGAGTAGATTTCAGTTATCATTTTATCAAGAAATAAAAGTTTTATCTAAGTAACATTTCGAAGTATAGATGATACATATTTTTTGAAATGTTCATTTCTAGATGAAATGATTACTGAAATAAATGCATTTACCATAATTATTTTCCCGATTCCGTGCTAAAGCTCATGATAACTTGTATTTTTGGAGACAAATGAAAAGTTGAAACTTGTGTCTCAACTGGAAGCGGCAACCTGTGGAGTAATTACTTTTTTTATTTTCAATATCTCATCTAATACTGTTTAAATATATTTCGTACTTGATAATTATTATGATAAATTTGAAATAAACAAGAGTTATGATATTACTCTGGAGTTTGGTTTTATATTTTTGTTTTTATATTAATTTAGTTTTGGTTTATGTTTTTTATAGGTCTATGGATGGGGGTATAATGGAAATGGGCAGCTTGGGAATGGAAACAACGTAAATCAGTTGAATCCTTGTCGAGTTATGGCGTTGAGCAATATTGTAATTGTGAAGGTAAAAAGTTCATTTATAATTGTATTTCTAAGTGAATTTTCTTAATTCAGAAATACAGGCCAAGTACCTATGACAATTATAATGTTCAACTCACTGCCTCATGTTACTTTTTACTAAGTTATTTTAAATCACTACTACTTTTTTTTTCTCAATCACCACCTACATGCTTAATTTGATATTTATTGATTCAGTATTCAATATATTAAAGAATCATCAACTTTGCTACCACATTGTTTCCTAACATTACTGTTCTTTACATTGCTCCTAATTTTTTACTTGTGAACTATAATAACTTTTAGAACCAGAATCTTCCACACATTATAAGTGCTTATAATTTATACTGTCTAGTTTGAATTATTATTTATATTTATTCTTGTCAAGTAGTCCATTTGATTTCAACTTTCTGAAATTTTGAAAACAAAATATTTATTAATATACAATTAAATATAATGATTTGTCTGGCCTACTAAACATGGAAATGGTTAAAGGGCCAATTTTCAAATAAAATTTTCCAGAATTTAATTAATAATAATTGTGTTTTCTTGCTATAGAAGAGATTTTCTTCTTTTTTTAAAAATCCATTATTAAATATCTTTTAAAAAGTTATAATATCCTAATTTTTATCTTTCAAAAGATACAGTCAAAGAAAGATGTATACCACATATTGGATGTTCTAATTTTTAATATTTACTAGTATTTGTAACATATTTAGCCTAATCATACTGAGACTTTCTCCTTATCATCTCTATTATCATATCTGCGTTTGCTATGGATTGATAGTTGTTAAGTTACTGATTATTTTATTATATAACATTAGACAGGATAACTATTTAATTCAAATAATTTGTAATTATCTTAATTTTGCAATTTTCTCTCTCTTTTGTTGGCAGTTATAACTACTTAGTGTATTGGGTATATGCTTTTTATAAACATTGTATTCTATACATCCAGTCCAAAATTGAAATATCTTGAAGATGTTTGAGATAGGATCTTTAAAGTGCTCACTGTTAATTTTTAAAATCAGGTTTTAATAGGTCTGAATACTCAACTAAATGTTGATGTTTTCTTCTTACCCCATATTTTTTTACATTTAAAAAAATATTAAATGGTAGAAGAAATATGAGTATTTTAATTATTTTCATTTCTGCATATATTTCACCATTAAATTGTGGGCAAAGTAATAAATATATATTTCAAATGTTATAAAAAAAAAAAAATCTCTGTTCACTAATGACTAATCATTTTCATTTTTCTTGATTTATGTAGATGTGCTTCCAGTTATTTAAGATTTGCTCTGTTAGAGAACATTATCTTGTATGCTCCTAGTATGACAGTGGATATGGTGTCATTTCCTAGGAAGCATAATAAAAATTACAGTACGGCAGTTACACATCATGCTTATTTTTATTATTTAAAATTTGTTAAATTAATTACAGTCACCATTTCCTCTCAGTACACTCAATCATGAAATATTCATTCCCATGAATTCAGGACCTGAGCTGGATTTTTTTTCGTGATCGAGCTAATAACACAAAATGGTTAAAGATAAAAAGTGTATTGTGTGTTGAAATTATGACTGATGACTGCTAGTGGGTGCTTAGTTGATCTATTAAGACTTAGCATGTTTTAAGACAGTTAGTAATAAAAGTTTGCAATTTCATTCAGTAAAATTTAACTAATTATCACTTTGATATGTTCATTTGCTATCCTAAAAACTGTTTTCAGTTATATTTTAAGGCCATTTTTTTTTTAATGTATGGAATATGATTATGTAATAAATTACTATGCATAATATGAATATCACAAGATAATCATTAAATTAGTTGAAAACTTTTAGAAAACATCTTTTAGAAGAAAAAAAAGAATTATTTTTTTTTTTGTCATTTCATAGGTGGTCTGCGGTTGTTCACATACTTTAGCTTTGTCTGATGAAGGTAAAGTTTATGCATGGGGTGCCAATTCATTCGGTCAATTGGCCTGTTTAAATAGAACAAACTTCTTCTCACCTGAACAGATTCTTGAGGATATTGGAAGGTAAATATTTTTCCCCAAACTTTTTTTTTTTAGTCAAATATTTCATTTATTAATGCTTGTTAATTAATCACTTTCAGGATTGTTGACATTGCCGCTAGTCATTACTGTAATATTTCTGCTGCTATGACACAAAACTCAAAAGTGTACATGTGGGGCCAATGCAGAGGTTTGCTATAAATTTTATAATTTTAAATGTTTTAACAAACTCATGTAATAACTTGACATTGCCCATACAACATGTAGCAATATTGATGAACTTATGACACACACTATACAAAAAATGAAAAACCTTTAGAACTGACTGTTATTGCCATTTTAACTTAAAATTCTTTGTTTTTGTTGTTAAATGGGAATTAACAATATCAAAAACATCATTTTGTGGTTTTACTAATTAAATGTATTACTGTTTTTAAATTTTAACTTCTTAGTGGTAACATGCACCCTAAAATGGCCACCTGCTCTGGTTTTTATATCCTGTATTTTATATAAAATTCTGGAATGGATAAGAAGACTTTTCTTAAATACTAGAGAGCACAAAACAATATAAAAAATTAAAAAAAAAAGAATGAGGCATGTCCTACCATTGGATTGAAGTTAGGAGAGCCTACCTGTGCTCTGGAGAATGGAATTAATGAATGCATGTGTATGTTGGCAATCAGAAATGATTTAATGGGTTTGGTTCATACAATTTTTTAAAAACTTCATTTCAGGAGAATGTTGATTAAGAATATCATTATTGTTACATTATGTGAGAAAATAAACTGCTTCTTACTCATATCCTAAATTTCTTGAAATATGGAACATCTGGTACACTATTACTATGCAATCAGATAGAGAAATCCCAAGGAAGTTATAAATGTGTGAATTGTTCCTCAATTATGATATAACTTCCACTCTGTTGATCTGTGTATAAATCAGACATGAGAGGATTCTCATTTTCTACTTTACTTCTACAAGTCATCAAGATTATTGGGTTCTGTACTTAGTAAAAACTACACTATTTCTAACCCAACTGTTGTGCACTGAGGTGATTTGGCCCAATCAAGGGTACCCACCTTATAAAGACAGGGTGAGCCCCAGGAAAGTCTCCAGATCCCATATTCATTTCACTACTATTAACAGAATAATCTGCCACAGCTGATCTCAAATTTAGGACCTAGAGATAAATAACTCAGCTGCCCCATACTGCATAGTTCTTTTGTTTTTTAAAATTGACAAACTAACAAAACAATTACATTATAACATTATATTTGCTTTATTTTAATTGTCAGGATGAAAACTTTATGGTGTAAATAATTTTTAGGTCAGATTGTCCTGCAACCTATTTTAACACCTTACAGTAGTCTTCATGAAGTGTTCGCTTGCTACTCTACGCCTTCCATTACTTATAAACCACTAACTGTGGCCTGGGATCATGGTACTAAGGTGTATGACAGCATTAAATCATCATTTGATGATCAGGTTTGTATTTTCCATATTTTCATTACCAATTCTTTACAATTTATGGTTAACCATCCAGAATAGAATCATCTATATCCTATAAATACCTCTACATACAATTAAAAGTGAGTTTATTTAATCATTGAAGTATCAGTAAACTATAATAGAAAAATATATCCAATCAATGTAAATATGTTGTTTTTTTTCGTGGCCAAGACCATAAAAATGGTTTATGTGGTCCTTGCCTGACCTTTATAAAAAAATTTGATCGGTAGATACTCAAAAAATATTGAGCTTAAAAAAAATATAATACTTTTTCACTGTTTTCTAAGCATATAATTAACATATTGGCATAGGTTGAGAATATCAATTAATCTTTTCAATGAGTAGTAATTTTGCATTGGGATAAATTCCTGAAGAGATTTGATGAATGCTGTTGTGTAAATACACACATGACAGAAAAAATAAATCTTACAGTGAAATAAAAAGTAAATACAGTAGAGCATCGATTATATGAACGGGTTTGACAGAATATTACTTAATACTTAGTACTATACTTAAAAGAATAAGAAATTATTAATAACACATCTGTAGCCTCACCTTGTTAACCCGTTGAATGGAACATATGAGTTGTGCTACACTTGGAACATCCATCATAATAATGGCTATCTGCATAGAATGTGAGAATGTTTGCATAACTTGCGCTTAACTTTCGAAATATTATTTGAAATTCATACCGTGTTTTATGTAATAATAATATATGTACGGGCTTCGCAATTTTCCCAACCACTCATTACTACCTAAGATGTGAGTAGCCTTAAAGTTATGAGCAAGGTTATTCGATTGATTACTGTTGTCTCATCCTACTATCCTTTGGTACGATAGGGGCTAAAAAATAAGTCAAAATTAGAAATAAAACATTTATTTTTCATTTGACATCATTTTTCAAATGATAAAATCTGTCTTTATACATTTTATTTTTTTCACCAAAACAAAGGGCGGCAAGGGGCTACCGGAGTTATGCTGCACCCACCCGCGCTTTTATAGCTTGTTTTAGTAAACGTGTGAAACAATGTCATCATAATGACGTGGGTTCTGTTCAATGGGTTAAAATAATTAAATGGCTTGAGAAAGGAGAAATGGAGTAATTTATCCTTCTGCCTTAAAAAAAAATATTTTTTGTCACATGATCTGTACCACTACAGCCCATGAAGGGTCTAGGGTTCAGTACATGGTATAGAGACTGTACTGTTTCTTGTGCAGGGAGTTGATTTGTACTAGATCATGCACAAACGCCAAATTTCCACCCTTATTTTGGATACCCACTTTATAGGGACTGGGTAAGCCCAAGGAGGGTCCTAGATAGCTTAGGATCCATCTCCATCCTGAGTAAATAAAAGTCTGCCAGCGTGCAGGATTTGAACCCAGGTTAGCTTAAGGATTTGAACTAGCTTAGCTTAAGCTAGCTTCTTTAATCTCAATAAAACCAGGCTAACCTGTTTAATTAAAAAAAAATACAAATTGTTACGTTAATTCGTCATTTATAATATCTGGTTTTTTTTGTTGTTTTTTTTGTAGAGCACAAGTGATCTCATAATTCGTGTTGAGGGTAAAGATATACACGTTCATAAAGCATTATTAAAAATACGATGCCAGCATTTTAGATCAATGTTCCAGTACAACTGGCAGGAAGACTCAAGGAAGTTGGTTTTTTTTTTAAATAATTAAATTATGTTAAAATACCTTAATAAAGTATCAATTTTCTTATTAATAAGAATGTTTTACAGTGTTCTGGAGATAGAGCAGTTTTCTTATACAGTATACAGATCATTTCTGAGATACCTCTATACAGATCAGGTTGATCTGCCACCTGAACAAGCATTGGGTAAGTACTTGACACAGTAATTAAAATAATTTAGTGAGTTTTAGAGGGAGTGGGGTAGCTGAGTGTGTTGATCGCTAAGTAGCTGAGCTGAAGGTCCTGGGTTCAAAGCCGTTTGTGGTAGATGAATTATTTAATCTGTTTACAACCATAGATGAACCCTGTGGGATGTCCAGACCCACCTGGGGCTAATTCAGCCTCAATAAAGTGGATACTCTTGATTGGGGGAAAGCCTGATCTTAGACAAATCACCTCCCAGGACAATCATTGTCTTGGAAATATTACAGTCTCTACCATGTACTGAACCCAAGCCATGGATAGTTTCTTTTTTTTTTTTTTTTTTTTGTGGAGTTTTAAATTAATTGAAAAATATTAAATATTCATTGTTTTTATATTTACATCTATCATTACTCTAGTTTATTTATAAATAAAATATTAAATCTAATTAATATTACTTGTTTTCAGAACTATTGGATTTAGCGAATGCATATTGTGAAGATACCCTAAAGCGTCTTTGTGAAAGAGTAATGAGACAGGGGATTGATGTCGAAAATGCTGCATTACTTTATTATAATGCTATAACATTTCATGCTAAGGTGAATTTATTATAAGTTTTATAAACTTATATGTCTAAATGACATTTTTTTTTTTAGATTTTGTACTCTTTTTTTTAATAGTCCATAAGTCATTGATATTTTAAAAAAAAGTATATGCATATATGTAGTCCTCAATATTTTTATTGTTTTACTTTTTTAAGACAATATTTTGGCCATTCTCATGTCTAAAAGATGAATTATACCAATTTGTAATTAACTTCATGATTTCATGAAATAAGTTAGTTTTATGACAATTAAAGGCCAAAGGAGCTTTTATAATCAAGATATTTAAATTTATTTATTTATTTTTTAATACTTAAACTTTTATTTTTATAATGTATACATAATTGGTTTAGTATTATTGTCGAATTCTAAAATTTTCCTTCATATCAAAGGGAAAAATAAACTGCTTACAATGATCAACCTCTTTTTATTAAATTTTTTAATTTTTTATTTCAGATG
This sequence comes from Troilus luridus, assembly GCA_964056705.1. Lineage (NCBI taxonomy): Eukaryota > Metazoa > Arthropoda > Insecta > Hemiptera > Pentatomidae > Troilus > Troilus luridus. The sequence continues at coordinate 18,987,517 of OZ057415.1, read as the reverse complement.
AATATGTCTCTTCATAAAAAAAGTTGAGTGCCATAAAATGAGCATTCAATGTTACACCACATTTACTTTTATTTATTAAATACTTTTAATATTTTAATAGAGCTTTATAATCTCCTATTTTTTTAAATACTAGCTGTTATTCATGGATTCGCTCTCAAATATTTCATTTTAATTTATTCATGGGGGAGAGACAATTTTGCTTCTGGCCCTCCTCTGTATTCATGTAACACATTGGATTAAAAATAGTTTGGGTCGTTTAGTTAAGACACCTAAAATTTGTGTGGGACTTTTTTTCACTAGTAGGTGAAGCCTTCCAAATACAAATAATTGTAATTTTTTTCAAACCCTACCTTATACTTAAAATAAATTAGCTTTATCAGCACTGCCATTTTTGAAATATCGTAATTACTAAGTCATAAAATGAATGAGTATTATGTTTATTTTATATGGTAGATTATTCAAGTTTATGGAGAATTTTCATATTTGTTAAATGTATATTAATAGTTGATAATATTAAGATTCAAAGGCTGGATATGATCTCCAATGTAAACATCTGTGTACATAAATATGATCACAGATTTACAGCCTGGAAGGTGGCCTCATGATTTTTTTAATGAGCCTGTGCAATGTCAGGTTCTTGTTAAAGATCCCTATCCTAATTATATCTGGGTAGGCAAAATTTAGGACTTCCGCTGTGGTGTTGTCCAATTGGCCTAAGTAGAATAAAAGTGACTTGTTTTTGTTTAGTTTTGTGGAGGATATGATTACTTTTCAAATGAGTGCTAATAATTTTTCAGTGGATGCATAGCTTTTGAGTTATTTAAAAAAAAAAATAGAAAAATTTTAATGAACCCCTTGTTATTACTCATCTATAGTACCATTAAAATATTTAGTTTCATAGACATTATCATTTTTGAAATATAGTGATGACTGTATAAGTGAGTGAATAGTAACTTTTTAGATTTTTGCAAAGTATTTTGAGATTGATGAAAAATTAAACAACTCATGAAAAGTAATGCTGTTTATCAGCCCTGAAGATGTCCCAAAACATTTTTGGTTTGCTTCTCTCGTCTAATCCTCGCTTAAGTCATTATATTATAACAATAAAAAGTTTTCAAAAAAATAAAATTATGTTGTATTATCGGTTTACATTAAGGTTTGGTTGACTGACTTGTATGGTGAGCTTAGGAGCTTCTTATATGCCTATTTGCTCCATTCGTTCTACTAGCAAAGGATGATTAATAGATTTAAGTGTGATTTATAATAATATATTTGGACAATGCTTTACAAAATGTATCATACATTTTCAATAAATGAATGCATTAATGTGTTGTGTTTTTATGGAGACTTGGTGACTTATACTAGGACAATGGTTTTAAAATAATTAGTTTACTCATTATATAATCACTCATAAGTACTCATGTAACAGACAATGATAGATTTGCCTCCTTTCTTCTGCATCTGCTTCTGCCCATTTAAAACAGGTTGACGATAAAAACTTCTATGGAATCTCTTGTAGGGAATTTTGTCAATGGTTTAATCACTGCTTCTTTTCTGAATCTCAAGATCCAGATTATTTTGCCAGTTCCATTTCCTTTTGCAATGTACATTCTACTCTAATTTGAAGACCTGATTTCATACCATAGACTGGTCAAATGTGGTTGTCTCCTATAACTTAATACTGTTATACTGTTATTCTTCAGCCCATCTAATTGTTATTGTTCTAGGTAAATATTTTGTATTTATTCATTCTTTAGCTTGTTAATCATTGTGCTCCATTTTCCTCGATCCAAGTTCAAATCTGACTGTGACAGTTAATTACTTATTCTATGCAATCCGTGTTGGCACAATGACATTCAGGAGACCCTTCTGGTCAAACTAGTTATTAAGTGGATACCCTTATTTGGATAAAAAACTGGCAGATAAGCTTGAACTTTGCAAATCACTGCCTCACAAAATCGTTGGCTTAAAAAATGTATCCAAGTAATGTAAAAGAAGTTCCCAATTTGTGACACAGGTTTCTTTTTTAAGCTTATTTACATTTTATCCGACCTACTTTGTAGATTCTGTTTTGATCGCCTTACAGTAATCATAGCCAAAATTTAATGCTTATTCTGCATATTCTTGAGCTAAGTGAATCACAGTTAGTAACAATATCTCGTACCACAAGTTAAATATATACCCGATGTTTCTGAACTTGCTGATATTGATTTTTTGGAAAAATAAAATATAACCTGATGACTATCATAGATTGTTGAAAACGTGCTGAAAAAACAAAAATTTGCCTGTGTGTACACATTGTGTCTTAAACATCTTGGTTTTTTTTTAAATTATTTGTTTCAGGCTGGATGAGTAAGTTTTTCCAATTTGGATCTTGTGTAGTATATAACCCTTTGGTTATCTAACAGGATGACGATTCTGGTGACCAGTCCATGTACTGATTTTAATGGAATATTCTACTTCATTTCATGCAAGTAGTCTTCTTTTTGATTTCTCAAAATATTAATGTTTCAATTCAAACTATTTACTTTTCCACATTTTATATAACGACTATGATATATAAGTAAAAGTAAAAGTCAAATTTATTTAGTTTTGACATCTTTAAATCTTATGGAAATTATATTTTACCTGTATACACTTTCAAGAACTTATATTAGATATTATCGTTCTTCCCTCAAATATATTGGAACAATACAAAGTATCAAGAAGGCATCTGTATTCTTACAAACAATCATTCATCAAAAATGATAAAAGAGGATATATTTTCTAAGAAACTGGGTAAAAGTAGCAGTGAATTTTTATAAATGACAATAAAGATTTGCACTTTTTTTCCGCTGTTGCCCTCCCCCGATTTTATTTAAATAATAACTCTTATGCTTAAAGTATGTTTTTGAATACATTATATAGCCAACTTGCGAGCGAGCATAGACCTGTTGTAAGTTATTTAAAAAATGGTAGGTTTTAATGCTTCAAAAGCCATGGACCTTAACAAACAATCTTATATGGTATTCATGGTCCCTAACTTCATAAGTAATGTTGGTTGACTCCTAGGGTACTTCAGACGCTCCCATCTTTATTCTTTCGCACCTACATCATAAACCCAAACTCGATATGCCTATGGTGAGCACCTCGGTTATATTTTATCATCCTAACTTCAGCAATTGGTTGGTTCCCTTGTCACCTTACAGAAATACATTTTGACTTTACTTAATATTCTAACTAAATTAAATTTTCATAACACTTCTGCATTTGTGACAGCTAATTTCGTTCATCACTTTTTGGCAAGTCAAGAGCTAATAAACCAATCCAAAAATATAATGACTTCCTTTCTACTCATTTAATACTTTATAAATAAATTAGTTTTTCAAGAACTGGGGTATCTATAGGCCATCAATAGGAAATGCATTCATAAGTTAAGGGTAATAAAGCAATGTTGATTCATATTCTTAATAATTAATCAATCAACTAAAAGACTTTTTAATTGGTCTACTAATAGTGCATTTTTATAAAAAGAAGCTCAAAATATCTATGGGACACAGAGGTATAATTTAAATGTATTTTGTAAAGCAGTATATAATTTAAGTACTAGTGCAGCACCAATAAATTAAAATTATTTTCACTTACATCTTTCCCTCTCAATGGTCTTCCTAAATTCTATTTAGTCTGGAATCTGTTTCCACTCATCTTTAGGGGCAGCCATTCCTGTCCTGCCTGTAAATTTTCTATTTAAAGCGGATATGAGCATGACTGACTGTAAAAACTAATTATGTAAAACAGGCATAAGGCAAGAAAGTATTGGTTGCTTTGAGATTAGTATGCATAAGGGTTATAACAATAATTTAATGAAAGCTTATGTACAAATAGTAATAAAAATAAAAAATTATAATTTTCACTTCTGTTTGGGATTTTGTTTAAAAATGGAAAATACAAACTAATTCATTTCTATAATTGGCAATCAGATCATTTTTTTCCTTGAAATTTAAAGTTTGGTTTTAATTTCTAAAAATAATATTATTTACCATAAATTACTTTTGGTTAATGGGTAAAGTTGCATTGTAGTATTGAATATTGAGTTAGCACCTCAAAGTTTAGCAAGCTTTGATTCTTCTTCTTCTTCTTTAATGGCACTACAACCCGCAGGGGGTCAAGGCCTCCTGCAACAGACGCCACCAGTCATCCCTGTTCAGAGCAGCCGCCTTCCAATTCCTTATCCCAAGGATAGACCTTGCATCGGCAGCGACGCTGTGTGCCCAACACAATTTGGGAGATCCAACTGGTCTTGGTCCATGGATCTGTTCGTTGAGGAGCTTCTTAGGAATTTGGTCATTCCTATATCCCGTCATTCTCACCACATGTCCGGCCCAACCTAATCTTCCCAAGCATTGATTAAAATAAGAAAGTAATTACCCATTGTGCCACAAGAACACATAAGTGACTTTGCCTATTTATTTAATTATTTTATAGCTGAGCTCATTATATTTAGTTGTAACAGAAATTATGTAGTTAGAGTAACAAATTTGTTTTACCAAATAACATAAAATCATTTGCAGGATTTTTTATCATTATTTTATCCCAAGAGCTACGGTATAAAATATTCTGCTGAATCTAAGCAAAGAAAAACTACCTAATCAAATATCAAATAATTAATTTATATTTAATATAGTTTTACAATAAATTAAATTAAATATATTAAACTATTATTTTAAAACATAGAAGAAAATTCGGATAAATATAAAACTGCTGAATGTATGATTTTGAATGTGAACGCATTCAAAGAGCTATTTATTCATTTTTATATTGTCGAATTATTTTAAATACTTTTTTGAATGAAGAGGAGGGTGCAGCAAAGTTGGGTCCTAAGGATTGAATGTTGTTGACATGGGTGGGGATGTTGGTGGAAGAGATATTGTCTACCCATATTCTATCCACCCTAATAACATCCACATTCACCACAACCAGGTTACGTAAAAAACTCCACCTCATCTCCAAATTCAATGCCCTTTACCAAAAATCACTTACCTCCAAAATTTACCCCAAAGGAGATAAAACCTGGGTACACAATATCTCTTCCACCAACATCCCCACCCATGTCCACAACATTCTATCCTTAGGACCCAACTTTGCTGCACCCTCCTCTTCCTTCAAAAAAATTATTCATGATCTTTTGACCGACTTATTTTAATTACTGACAAAAATCCTGTACAACATTCTACATTCCATTTTTCCTTGCAGCGTCTTTAAGTATTTTCATGCCTATATTTTTACCTTCCAAAGCCTAGTGTGACGTTTATGTCACAATAGAAAGTAGCCCGGGTTTACCATCCCCCTTTCTCTTTTAATATTGTTAAGAGTGAATTACCGTTGTACCTACTTGCAAGGAGCTCTGACAGTCAGTTTAGTGGAGTTTTTAATAATTATTTTTCTCGAGTTCTGTATCATTGTAAGAATAGAAAAATGTAAAAAAAAAAAAGCAGATATTTAAAAAAATAATAATTCCCGGTTTTCTAGGGTTAAATCAAAGTGCGCCCATCCTATAAATTAAAAAGCTTTATCTTACATGTATATTCCATAATACTCCGTACCACACATGAGTTGCAGAAATATTTCTTCCTGGTAGAATGGTTAGGTCCTGGAAGAAGATGGGTTTTAAGTAACTGTATGATCAGCACCCATTATATAACTTTTATAAAATCTAATGTTCAATATAAAGTTTATCGGTATCAACATTTGATTAGTGCTTTTGATAAAAAAATTTCAAAACTTTAGAATTTTATGGCAGTCTACTTGTATAAATGATTGTATGTGTGTTTTGTTCATCATGTATATATTTATTATTATTATTTAGAATATATATATATATATATATATTTTTTGTTTTTTTGTTTCAGGAACTAGAGGAGTTCTGTTTTAGATTTTCTCTTAATCATATGACTGCTGTTGTCCAGTCTAAAGGGTTTGCTTCCTTGGATGAAACTACTGTAAAAAATTTTATCTTAAAGGCAGCTAAGGCTGGAGCATTCAAGACTTGAGTTATTTTCATATTATTATTACAATGACTATTTTTATATAAACAAATTGTTTGTGTAATGTATTAATTTGTTTTGATTTTTATAGCGTCTTACAATGAGCTCCTTTCCTTCCTTTTTTATCTTATAACCCTTATAAAAGTATGTATGTATACTTTGTGATTGATTAAGTAGTTTTTAGTATATTTGTATAAATAAAAAAATGTATTTGTAAGAAAGATTACTAGCTTTAATAGGATACAAATAGAATTAGGATATTTTATTGAATTAATAAAACATTATACATTCCATGAATAGTGAGAATAGTTAAGAAAATGTTTTGTTATAAAATAGTTACCATATAATTGTATTTTCGAATTTAGAATATCTCAATTAAAACGAGTTTGTGATGTTTTTAAAGAATCTTTTAATTTAAAACAATGGTTGCTTATTCTTACTTATGAAAGCTTTGATGGAGACTAATATAGTTTAAAAATTCTATTTTTTATATTATATAAAAAAAAACATTTCGACAGATTTTTTATTGTTTGCTTGGTTGGAAAGTATATGTGATGAGAAAAATAGGAAATATGTTGATGCTAAAATTAACTAATATCCTGTTTCATTATTTTGTTTTTTAAATGTCAGTTAAATTGTTTAAAACTTTTATTAATACTCTATATTGGCAAGGTCACCTTTGGTCTAGTGGTTAGCATAACAAACTATTAAACCCAAGATCGCGGGTTCGTAGCCCGGCAGGTGATCCTAGGATTTTTTTAAGGGAGTAAAAAATCCTTAGTTACGCCGTCCTTCGGAAGGGACGTTAAACGGGGGTCCCGAGCCTGTACGATTTCATGTACTCGTTAAAAATCCCTATCCTAATAAAACCTGGATAGGCAAAATTTAGGGCTCCCTCTGTAGCATCGTCCGATTAGCCATAGCAGCAAAAAGTGACGTTAAATGAACAAACAAACAAACAACTCTATATTGAAAGAAATGAGTTTTGTTAATATAATTTCTAATCTACTTTTCATAGAGCTAAAAACCCTCCCTTCCTTATTCTTTACTTGTGTGAATTAAGAAATGTTTGTATTTCTTAATGAAAAGCCAAATATATGTATAAAGCATGAGTTGGGCATTTCCTGATTTTAATATATATATTTGGAGTGCTATCGATGGGTAGTTTCTCCACAAGTGTTTTCATGTCATATTATACATTTTTGCACATTTACTTGATATAATACCATTATAGTTGTAAATATCATTGAATTAAATAAAAAAAAATATATATATATATATTACTCATTACTTTTGGATATTTTGAAGTAAATCAAATGTCTCAAAAAGATTTATATTTCTACTTTATTAAATATCTAGAGAACTAATTTTATTTTATTATTTGTTTTTATATATTTTCAATTACATTATGTTTCACTTGACCGTTAAATATTATGAATTATCACTTTTCAGCATTTTAATTTTAATTATTATAAAATAAAAACACCTTTCTTGGATTTTTTAAAAACTGTCTCCATTAACATATTATTATTGTCAAAGGGCTAATAATAATTCTTGCTATTCAAATGAGATACATTTTTCAGCGGAAAATAGTTGACTGGATAATTTTTACGATTTTTAAAACAGTAAATAATAAAAATGTATTTATTATAAGTGCCAATGTTCCGGCTTACAGTGTAGGCCATCTTCAGGGCTAAGAAGTAAAAACTTGCTGATTTCAAGGGACACAGAAATGTCGGCACTTATAATAAATAAGTTTTTCTTACTTAGTGTTATTATTGACTGCACCCGCACCCCTAGACTAATTGTATCCTTCATTAGATCTTCCAGTCAACTATTTTCCTCTCTGTCAATTCAATCCATCATGAGGTACATTTTTGGTGAAATTAAGGTTCAAAGGAGTAAAATGTTGTCCTTTTTTATCTTTAACCTAACCAGTTTATTCTATCGAAAAATTATGTTCTTTTATATAAAGTATTTTAAATTCGGCATGTTAAGTATATTATTAAGTAATGTAATATAAGAATTAGGGTAGTTTTATGGTTGGAAACCACACTCAAAAATTACTATTCTGTTTAAAACAGATACAGCATAATGTATATGAGTCTTCAGCATGGAAAAGAGAAAGAAATATCAAAAGAATCAAGTTGTAAAACATTGAGTTCTGTGGCTGGTTAAATACCTGTTCCACTGGAACCCATGAAAGGTATTTGATTCATCACATGGTAGTGACCTTACTGTTTGTAAGCCATAGGTTGTGCAGGGATTTGGTTTGGCTGAGATTACACTCAATTACGAGATCGATTGACGTCCAATTGAAAGTAAGAGGTGTTGATTTACGTTGATCAATTACATCTCTCAAAATTTGCTATCTCTAACTCACATTTTACCCCTGTAGATTAATTAATTTGATCTACCCCCAATGTAGAGTAATGTTTATTTTTAATATGTTGTATATTTTACCTCTTGTGTGAAAAAAAAACAGAATCTTCTGAATAAGTGGGTGAAAAGAGAAGGGGTAAAATTTTTTTTTTTCAAAGGTTTGGTTAAGTTTATTTACATATTCTGCATAATGAATGTTTTTAAAAAACAATTTTGCTATGATTTCAAGGGACACAGTATATAAATATGATGCCAACTTAAAGTTATATGATTGAGTGGAAAATAGTTGACTGGATAATTCTAATGATGGATTGAATTGCTCAGGGGGTGCAGTCAAAGATAACACAAAATAAGCAGAACTTATTTTTTAATTGTCCCTACGATGTAGGCCATCTTCAGGGCTAACAGCGGGTGTGGTGGCTTGTCAAACTAACACTTGCCAACTGAACTGACATTGTTCAACCCATCATTAAACTTATATGAGTTAGAATTGTATTTTCTTTGTACAATTATATTTTTAATTACAAAATTGTCATTTGTAGTATATTATTTCTCAATCCCACAAATAACAACTTAGGTTCTAATATGTTTCTTCTGAAGTATCAATTGATGTGGCTCATTTTGTCACTACTAAAAACTATTTATTTAACTACACACTATTTTCCTAAAAATAGTTTAAATATTTTCACAAAAGAAAAGCCTGTTGAGAAATAAATTATTTTGGTAACTGAAACTTTCAATATAATTGAAGAAACCAAAATTGTATTGTTTCAGAGTTACCACAATAGATGTAATCCCTATTTTAAGCAGGAAAAATATTCCTCGCAGAGTAGGAAAAAATAAGCTATCCTTATCCTTAAACCTTGTTGATATAATACCAAATAATCAACTAATAAATTAAGTAACATTTTTATTCGCCACTACAGACCATTATATTCGTCCCAAGCTTTCGCCTTCTTTAAGCGATTCTTCCACCATTCCCTGTCTTGTGCCCTTTCCTTCTAATTAAACATAACTATAGCTGCAGCATCCTTTTTTGACACAATTTTTTCTTCTTGTTTAGAGCCCAAGTATATTTTAAGTAAAATATTACTTCTAAGTAAAATATTACTTTTAAGTAATTATCAAATGCTTTTTGACACTTTCTTTTTTAAATATATAATTTTATACTGGCTTACAATATGTAATTTATTATATTATATATAGTGATAATGTATATAATAATACTAGGCTTACTTGAAACATTAATTGCTCTAAATAAGTTTTAACAGTAAGTGTATTTGGAAATTTTAAAAGTTGTTATGTCTGAATCCTAAAGATACTACCTTTGATTGTTTACTGAAATTAATAAAATATGTGCAAATAGAAATAGTATTCTTTGTCTATTTTTAGTTTATTGCCAGTGAGCACAAGTGTTCAGCAAAAACAGAAACTATTAGTCATATTAAAGAGCTTTTAAAAGTACAAACTTATTTGTGCAGGAATGCTTGTTATGTTGGACTTTTCCAATGAGATACCGAAGGTATGAAAATATAAGGAACAAATAGAAAAATGATGAGATGATGCAAAAAATTGTTTTGTTTTTTTATTGGATCATCAATATTTCGGCTGACTAAAATTACTCCCACCATTGCTCTCATAACTTTACTCCAGTTTTTCGTTTTTATTTTTAGAAATTTATTTCATGCTAAAATATCAATTTTATTAGCACTTCATTACTTAAAATTCCTTTTCCACACGGGTGCGACTTAAACTAGAACCGGTGCTGATTCCTGCTTCAGTTAAATCATAGGTGTCGGCTTCAGCTCATACAAGTGGTATTCAAACGCTCGACGGTTTTTTTCAGTTGAGGTCGAGGCATTATCGTGGTTTAAATATAAGTTTTGTCCAGAAGAGCTTTCTGAGTAACTGCTAAGTAGCCGAATAAACTTAAAATGGAAGTTTTAATAGAAGTATAAAGATTATGAAATTACCCTTTTTTCGTTCACCCTAATTATATAAACTATTAAACAGAAAAAATATTTTAAAAGGTTCATTATCAGACACGATAAAACGTATTGAATCTTGTAGTTTCCCTTTTGTTTATATATGTCAATTATTTGTATATCAAGTTTCCAACGAATCTACGTCTCTCTAAGATCTCTGAATCTCTAAACTACCAAAAAAAAACATCATTCTTTTGTCAATTATTCTGTCTGTTGTTTCGAAGCAATTGAAGGAGTGGATTGATTCCATTTCGTTAAAAAAAATTTTAACTTCTACATATTTTCAAACTCTATTTGGATAAATTAATTTTGTTGTTTTTTAATAAATAACAAAACGTCTGTGGTATTGTATATTTGGTAGATAAATATTACTTATTTAGTAGATATATAGGAGTATATTCTATTATCATAGAACTGCAAAAGACTAGCGACTCTTCAATTCTGTAAACGATTATAGCAATCGATGTTTTATCTTATCAGTGCAGTATTTGTTGATATGTGGTTCCGGTGTTTGTGAGTCATTGTTGCAACAGTTGCTAGCAGCTTGTTTGTGTTTATGTTATTCCTTAATTAGTCGTTAAATGTCTTTTGTGATTAAAACTTAATCAAAAGAAATGGATGAGTTAAAGGAGAAACTTAAATTCGCTGAGTGCCCTTCCAATTGGGGTTTAGCTGAAGTGAAGGATAGAAAACCAGCAACTTTCGTAATAGAGAGGCTTTTAGAAAAAGAGGAAGAAATTTCTGAACCTTGGGTTCAGTGAGTTTATATATTTTAATTAATTTTCAAAATCAATTGCTTTGATTCAGATTCTAATTCACAATGGTTGGGTTTTAGTTTGTGCATAAATCTCACTGTGGCTTATTTACATTCTGAAAATGGAGATATCACGAAAGCCATAACTGTTTTGAAGGAATGTGATGGTTTACTGAGCTCCTCAACTGCTGATTTGTTAATTAAGTACAGACCTGCTATTGACAGTGTATGTTATGCTTCCAGAGCAAGTATTTTGATGTTGTCATCGACCCCTTCTGAAGTAAAAATGGTATGTCTGTAATTGTTATTTTCTATTTAGTATCTATATTGAGTATTAATTACAACAAAACGTTAAATAAATTATTACTATTTATTAATATATAACAGAGTATTAATTAGTTTTTAGATAAAATAGTTCGAAAAGAAGATCTAGATGCTCCTAATCAAGCTGCACTTTATGCGATTAAAGCCAATGTTTTTTTGGAGTTTGGAGTATCAGGTATATCATTGATTTTTTCTAATTTCTCTTTTTAAGTTGTATTATTAGTTGCCACATTTGGGATTTTCGGCCATCTTATTGGGAACCAATATATGGGCCATTCACTGCACAAATCGACTAACTGCGCTTTTTGAAAAATCTTAAATTTAAGTGTAAAAACACTTTGAATAATCATAACTTTTTATGAGAAGCGAGGGATCGTTGACTGGATGATGTAAGGAAGAAAATAGTTGGGGGTGCAGTCAATTAAAACACTAAATAAGTGGATACTTATTTAATTAAGTGCCGACGTTTGCTACTCGTGCTACAGCGAGCGTCCTATCTCCCTGAAGATGACCCACAAAGTGGGTCGAAACGTCGGCACTTAATTAAATAAGTATCCACTTATTTAGTGTTTTAATTGACTGCACCCCCAACTATTTTCTTCCTCATAACTTTTTATATTAATAAAACTTTTCCCAAATAATAAAGGTTAACCCTACTAAACAACAACATTGTTTGTTGTTGCCACTGAATAATAAATAATCTATTTTAGAGGCCATTTTGATCAAATCTGTGAAATTGTTGCAATAATACAATTTAAATGCCCTAGCAAGCACTAAATAATAAGAGTGAATTTTTTAGAGTTATCTTTTTAGAATTAAAGTATAATAAATTAGTCACTCACAGTCTAATTGCTGTAGAATCAAGTACTCGTGAAGTCAAATTAATTATTATTAATATTAAAGCTCAATTTGCCATATTTTAACTTCTACTGTGTACTTTATCTGTCTAACATGGACTACATATTTTTGCAGCCTTTTTATCTTCACTCTCTGATTGTATTTGGATTTGAATTGAATATGGTTATTTCAATTTGTCACTGGTTTTAGTAAAATATAATTATACCCTAACAATCAAGATAAATGAGAGTAATAACAATGTGGATGTGCTATAGTGAATCTTCTGATAGTTTTTCAATTCCAATTTTTCAAGGGTGGCTTAAGAAAACGTTTATGGGTTTCTTCAGATTCTTCTGATTGCAACAGTAAAAATATTGGAACAAACACATCGATTGGGAGGAAAAGAAGCTGTAACCCTGGTAATTGGGCCCGGAATATACCATAGAAAAAAAACAAAAACGGTTTGGCATACAGGAATAGAAGAGGAAATTTAATAACCTGCAGAGACATTTGCCAATATAATATGCAGATGCTGTCAAAAGTGCAATTAATAAATTCTTTCGGATGAGAAAGAGGCTGCCATGAAGGCATTTTATAGTTTACATAGTCAACTTGACCTAAATATTTGTTTAAGAGGTTGTATTAAACCTAATGAAATAAAAAGAAGGCGACCCTCGACTAATACTAAAGATGAAGATCATATTATTTTCGAAAAGACAAACATGATATTCCCGTTTTTAAATTAAACACTGAATTTAAGTTTATTACTTTTTTTCACTTGCCAAATCAATTAAATCCACCAGCCACTTAAAAATTGTAACATTTCTGACGATAGCTTTTTGTTTTGGCTAGTCTTTCTTATTAATTTTATATTCAGTTAGATGAAAGCTACGTGTTTATTTATGCATTCTACAATATTTGTTTGAATTTGTATTGCAAAGGTAATTTTAATAAACAATGCACATAATTTCATCACATTTCTCCACTCTTGGTTCTATGGAGTTAATCGATTTGTTGTGCATTGGACGGCTCATATACTGTGGAATTGGGGATGGTATTTAATTTTGTAATATAGCCAAATCTGCTGCTCCTTGTTCGTACTAGCCATTATTTTTATGTCTCCCTATGTCATATGTAATCTGTGGTTTTTAGCTATATAACTTAATATTTTCATTCTTATTTGAATTTAGAAACTTCTAATGTTTTTTTACTATTGGTTCTTTAGGTAGTTATATCCATTATTATATCAAAAAATATTATACTATACAATATATCTATTTATTTCACACTATTTTGTTTTAGGTACTACTATAGCACTAAACCATGCTAAGGAAGCATTAAAAAAAAATTCCAAGGAAGCTGATTGGCATTTTTTAATGGGCAAACTTTTAAGTAGAATGAGACATTTTACTCAAGACCATGAAATTAGTCCAGCAGAAATTAGCCACTTACAAACAGCCTTTAAGATGGCTGGAACATCCCGTTCGGCAATTTTCTTAGCAAATGCTTATATTGAGAAATCCAAAAGCCTTAATGCTAATGCATATAAAAGTGGAAATCAGCCTGATTATCGTATTAGAAATCAGATTAGACAGTTATCTGCTGAAGCAAAGAACTTAATAAAGTAAGTGTTTCAATTTTTCATATGATATAAACAAAGTAAGCATTGCCTAGATACTGTCTAAAAAGAGTTAAACTTTTTATTAACAACAGGTAAAATTTCCCTGTTGCTAGAATGTGATAAGAACTCACCTCTACAAAACCAGATGGAGGGGCTGGTTCATGGATTGACTCTAATTGTGGAATTAAAAAAACGCTTGGCCAATGCATTATCAGATTAAAAATTGAGGGGATGTTGAATAGCCTCCATAATTTCATATATTTTGCTAAATAGATTTCTAATAAACATATTTATGTACATGTTAAATTTGACAAGTAATGTGGTAACATTCATACTATTTCCACACATAGAGGAAATTTACAAAACTCATTTCATTCTAAGTTTATATGTTAAATAATTATTCTAATTTCTAATAAATTTATAACTTATAAATTTACCAAAGTTTTGGAATAAAGATTGCTACATCGCATTTTCTTTCAAATACCTTATAATTCTTTAGTCAATTCTTAGCAACAAATGGATCAGAAAGGAATGGCTATCATTTATGCGCTTTGTTCACTAAAACTTCAGCTAAGCAAAATTGATTGGTGTGACTCGTTTCTTCAATTACCTTCAACAACAGAATATTCCTTGCTTGAATCAAATTATAACCTCACTTTTAACTTGGCTAGTCGATTAAAAATTTAAATAAAGGAAATTTATTTCGGAATGATTAAGTTTTTGTTTCACAAAGGCTGAGCTCTCAGATCTAATGAAATCCATGACTCCCCTTTTGGAAGTATGAGAACGAAGCAGTTACATGTATCAGCCAAGGAAAGAAAAATATGTTGGATGTTCAGATATGAAGTGTATAAGCTGTGCTCTTACTAAATGCAACCTAACCAGTCCTCCAGTTCAATTCTGGGATGACCCAAAATGGAATTGGGAGCTAGAGCGTATTGATTAAATATGTCAGGCAATTATTATTTTCTTAATTGTATTGATGCCAAGTCTAAGTGGACTGAAGTGAAGATCATAAAAATGCATTCTGACTCAAATAAATAATTACTGATAAATTCGCTGTGCATGGTTTTCCTAATGTTATGGTTTCAGACAATGCATCAATCTTTCAAAGTGGAGAGTAATGTCACTATTGCAAATTAGATAGCATCTTTCAAATATTTAATGCATTGAGTAAACAGCAATTTAATTATAAAAATGAGTCGATTGTAAAACATTAACTTAAACTGTATGTAATTAAGTGTGTGCTGTGTTTCCAAAATTATGATGGACGATCTACTTACCCATATAATTAAATTTTGTATTATATAGGTTCTGTTACTGTTTTTTAGCTGCATTATCTGATATTTTTTGTCTTTTATTTTTTCCAGGATTGCTTTGGATATAAACCAAAATCAGTGTCCACATATTTTGACTCGTTGTGCCTTTGCCTATTCCAAACTTCCTCCCTATGATAGGGAATGTGATACTGCCAAACAACTTGTTGAAGAAAGTTTAAAGCGCTCCCCATGCAATCCAATGGCTAATAAACTGGCCGGTGATTTATGTTTACTAGACGATAAACCAATGGTAACTGTTATGATAGCAAACTATTTTTTTTTTTTAATATGTTTGATGAGATACTTTGTAGTTTAAGTGAACAAAAAACAAGAGTAGTGATGTGGAAATAACTAAATTTAATAAGGTATGAATCCTACGACACTTATTCCCCAGTACCATTGTTTCCAATGGGAAATGATACCGAAGTATATTTAATGAGTGTGGGAGGGACTGAAATTAAAGATTTGTGTATAGGGTACTGGTATTAATATGGTAGAAATGGTTTTTTATGACTGATTGAGTTCTTCTTTATTTCCCAGTACTGGTAAGTGGTTCTTGCTCATTAGCTCATATTCCACCATTTCAATTAAAAGCCTTTTAAATTATTTTATTAGAAATTTGAGTCAGTATTTTTTTGACAATTAAATCTTTATGATATTATTTATTACAATTGTGTAGAAAGGTCAAAGGGTGCAATCAATGAATTACACAAAATAAGAACGACTTAAATTTAAATTAATTACATTTTATGTCGTTCTTATTTTGTATAATTCATTGACTTTACCCCCCTCCCCCACCCCTGCAGTTTTATTATTTTATTGAAATATAACACCAACAATAACACTTCTGGGTATCCATGTTATTATTTAATTATGTCTCTCTTATTTATGTTTAGTTTTAAAAATGGATATTACCGATTAATAATAATTACTCAATCTCTTAATCAAATGACTCGTTTAATTTAAGTATATATATAAAAATATGAGTTAGTTTAATGAAATTTTTATTGTTACAGTATCATAAGGCGCTGAAGCACTATGAAATTGCAGCTTCCAGAAATGTATTCAGTGCTAATTTTGCAGCTTTTGATATAAAAGTCAAACTCTGTATGAATAATAATGTAGAACAGTTTTATACCAAAATTTTGGAAGAGTTTACAGAAAGTAATTATCGAATGTTGGCATTCATTCATGCTACGGAATATTATCTGTTCATTAGACGGGATTTGTGTGCAGCTGTTAATTATTTTATGAGGGCCATTGAGCTTAACCCAAACTTCCATGCTTTAACTGTAAGCAAAAAGTTATTTGTTTTATATTTATCATTTTATTTTAATATGGGTCTCAATGTACTTAATAATTCTAACCATCATATCATATCACTGAAAAAATGGTAGTTACATATGTGTTGTTAAGCCATATAAATATTTTTGAACAATAAATAATACAGTTTATTACTTTTCTATAGAAAGAATCTTCCTGAATAAAGTGCATAAAAGTGCTCTCGAGTTACATATGCTGACTATGGCTGATTTTAATAAATAAGTCTATGTCCTTGGCCTCATTGCTTCCCAGCACATCTGTTGGCTTGGATATAACACAGGCCGTTGTTCTGATTTTTTGTGTGTTGTACGGGGCATTCCAAGGAGTATAACTGTATCAAAATTCTCTACTACATATTTTTTTTTCTAATTGTCGATGTTTTACTATCAACACCTGGACTAAAAGCAGATTGTGATATTAATATAATGTTAATTTTTGGTAATAGATGTGTTAATGAATCATATCTATCTTGGTGTATGTTTAACTGTATTTAAAACCTTTTTTTTTGTTGGAAAAAACTGAATCGATTTCATTTGTTTTCAAGAAATGACCTGTTTCTTAAAGGCTTATTCCTACAAAAGGCTTGAGTAATTTCTTCTTGTTTTGACCGTGTCGCTTAATTTCTCGCCAATGTTTCGCCAGACATGCTGCTGGCTTCCTCGAGGCTTGAATTGACTATTTATTATTCCTGTTTTTTTCAAAAATTTTATGGAACTTTTTGAGTCTGCTGTCACATGGCTAGCTTGCTTGTCCAGCATAACCCAGTGCACCATGAAATGAAAAAGTTTAATGGAACTTTCACTTCCATAAGTGATGGTTGGGAGGTAAACTGGTTTGTAAATGTGAAATTTCGTTTCCTTACCAACCTCCCTATGCCCAACTATACTGTTGCAGATAGTGTAGTAAACCTGGTTGGCTATGGATATTGTATCAATGCACTAGAGATTAACCTTAGTTATGTCACTTCTTGAGATAGTTTACAAGTTTGTAGGCATTTATGACAGTGGAGCACTTATGCCTCAACTATCTAGTCGGAGGACATTTTTTGTTTAACATTATCTTAAATTATTAATGTTTTCATATAATAAAAAAATTACCGCTACAACTCATAAGAAGTAGAGGTCTTGGGCTCAGTACTTGATAAGGCTATGTAGTATCTAAGCCAACAGAGATGATAAATGCAGGGGGATGATAAACCCAAGCACATCTATTTATCTATGATTCTTAGTTATTCTTGTTTGCGCTTCATCAAATTGATCCAAATGTGAATTACGAATTTAGCAAAAAGAATAAATATAAAAATGATCTAAGTTTTGAAAAAAAAAAAAGAACCTATTCCATTCCTTATGGTGGCTACTCTAGTATGTTGATTGAGCACATAATATTTTATTAAGTGCGCGCTGTTCACTCATTACCCTCAGTATATACTGTGCTTCATATTATTTAATAAAATTTGATATGTTCTTAAAATTTTTGATATAATATGATGATTTTTTAAAATATTGGTTTCAATTAGTTTTTGTTATTATTTTTTTGCAGGACCGTTGGGTGAAATATATACAGAAAAATGTGAATATTTATGAATTAATATCTAATGAGGTAAGATATTCAATTGATAATCAAATGTTTCATGACATTAATCAATTGAATCATCTTAAAAATACTATAAAGAAAATTTCTGAAATCAATCCAAAACTGATGGAGGTCCCTGTAGTGCCTAATAAAGTCCAAGCTTATATTGAAGCTCATGAACAAGAAAGTAAAAATGTGTCAGGAAGGGGCAGGGGTAGAGGCCGAGGAAGGGGGAGAGGGGGAGGAGGTAGAGGTGGTAGGGGAAGGGGTAGGGGTGTGGAATCACAGTCAGAAAGAACATTTGAAAATACAGGTCCAGGATTTAAGAATAATGCTGGAAGAGGAGGGTTTGGTCCTAGAAATAGAAGCTCGAGTAGAAATAGGACTGGGCATAACTTAAATGTAAATGAGGGCTTGAGAAGTGAAATATCAAAATCAAATTTTGACCAGTCTCAATTCAATCGTCTGTCATATGCCCATGATAAAAATAATGAGGTTATAGAAAATCCTTATTATGTCAAATTTCTTGAACTTAAGTATAAAAAAATGACTGAGATTGAATCTTTCAAAGATTGGCTTCAACAATATGAGGTAAAACCTTCAGATGCAAGATCTGACAAAGCTAGCAAGAAAGAAAAAAGTGAAACAACTGTTGGCGCGAAGCATAAAAAAACAGGAAAGTCTGATGCTAATCTACAGGAACAGGGAAATTCTGAATCTTTCAAGTTTCAAGAATTGATACATGTTATAAATCAGTTAAAAGAAGAAATAAATGAGATAAAATTGAGCGAGTCAAGATCTTGTTGTTCCTCTGCTCATTATCGTCGTGAGCGGTGTCATTCTTTGAAATCTCTTGAGTATAATGGTTTTGACAAAATTCGAAAACCAAGAGAGTATTACGGTGATAGAAATGAAAGTTACAGAAGAAAACATGGGACTGATTATATGTCACACGAGAGGTATATGGATTCAAGAGATAAGTATTATAGCAGAAATAGAGTCGAAGATAAATACAGGTGGAGGTCAGAAGATAGGAATTCAAAATATAACAGGATATTGCCACCACACAGAGAAAAAGATAAATATAGAGGTTACTATAGATCTCCGGAAAGAGAAATTCGTAGAAGCCCATCCTACACTTCTGATAGTAATAGCGACAGCGGATCAAAATACCATTCTTCTCATGATCAGAGGACTGAAAGGAGAAGTAGAAGAAGTTCTTTTCTAGAAAGAAGAATGGACCGTAATTCTTCTAGGCATAGAAGTCCCTCTTATACTGATAGTAAGCGTCATACATCTCGTGGGCACATAACTGAAAAAAGAAGAGTAAAAAATGAATATTTGCAGCCTTTGAATAACTCAAGTTCTAGCAGTAGTGAAACAGATTCACATACCCATCAAAATATTAGAGAAGAAAAGTATAGGAGAAGGGACAGGGTAGAACCAGAATACCTAAAGCATCGTAGGAACTCTGCTTCTGAAAATGAAAAGAGCGGTAAACACTCTAAAAACAGGGAAATAGAAAATAAAAAACATCATAGAAGAGTAAATGAAGAAAAATTGAAAAAAGAAGTTCCATTACCTTCGAGCAGTAGGAGCAGTAGTGATGAAGGTGGGCTGATCAAGAAAGATGATCAAAATTCTGATACAGAACCTTGTTTAGGATTTGGGAAAGTAAAATATCCTGATACTATAAAAACCGGCTCAATGCATGGATCTATTGTGGAATTTGTTGCTTATAGTAGTACCGATTCAGATGAAATAAAAAAATCTTATCCGAAAAGTAAGGACAAAGCTAAAAAGAATTTAGGGTATGAACATGGCCTTGAAGAAAGTTCTGAAAGAGGTCAAAAGAATAAAAATCGTGAAGTTTATTCTGAGCGCCACGGTGATAAGTATTCTCCTCAAGGAAGTCTTAAGTACCAGAGTGCTGGCTCTAAAGACAATAAAAAATATATTGAAAGATCTGAAACGACCAGTAAGATGGACACAAAGAAGAATAGATCCAAAGCCTCTGATATGGGAAGAACCTCACCTTTCAAGGAGCACAGAAGTGATGAAGCTGCAAAAAGTATGAGAAAAAGTCGTGACACCGATAGATCTTACAAGGAGCACGCAAGAGATGAAGCTGTAAAAATGATGAGAAAAAGTCAAGAGTCTGAAAAATCAGAAATATATTCACGTAAATCTTCAAATGTTAAGGACACTTCTACCAAACAAGCCTCATCCTCCCATAAAGGTGCATCAGTAAGTAGAAGCAGCAGCGATTGGGAAAACATAAATTACCAAGAAGGCCTGATAGCAAGATCAGTAAAGCACACCTCTCAAGTAGGACTCTCCGGTGATGAATATGAAAAAACATCGAGTGGTTAGTATAGCTAATGGATAAAACGATCCAATTAGTTTTTAAAAAATGAATATAAGGAAATATTTATGTTAGTAAAGCAAAACTAATTAAGTAAAATCATAAATTGTTTCGGTAACATACAAATCTTCAGATTACTTAGTTAGAAAAGTATTACAAAAAATTTTCATTCTGTAAAGTTATACTTTTTCTTTTCTGAAATTTAATTGTGAATTTCTGGACTTAATTAGTGACTTGATAAATTTATCCAGTTAAATTAAAATTAAAAATAATAATTGTAATTTGTTTCTTTGATGTATTTTTCAAATAATGCTTTATTATGCTTTATAAACATATAAAAAAAATTATATGGCAAAATAACTAAAACATGCCATTTATATTTAGCCACATACGGCTAAATATAACGCCATATACGGCTAGATATAACGCCATATACGGCTTAGTTGTATTTGTATTAATTGAATAGTTGTCTGGAAGAAGGGCGTATGTTACATTTTTCAAAGTTAACGGGAGAGCCAAAATAAGAAAACGGGTCATTTAATTAGTGACTGTCACATACGCCCTTCTTACATTTTATAGATTTTGGACTTAAGCCCTTGTTCGATTGTAAAACAAGCAAAAAATAAATAAATTAAAAAAAAATTGTTACATCCACGATGCTTTGGTCAAAATGTTTATTTTGACATGACATTAAAAAACCGAAGAGTCTATAGAAATTTTGGGTGTGGACGGGTATTTCTTGACGAGAGAGCGGTAGTGGCCATCACATGGACCTTTTGTTCCACAAAAAAAAACCTGAAAAATGTAAGATACCCCCTTCTTCCAGGGAGCTATTCTATTATCATTTTGTTTTTTCATTTAGTTAATTTGATTGTTATTCCTTTGTATTGTGTAAAATCTTATTTGTTATAAAAAGTCTTATATATACATATATATATGTGTATATCCAAATTTAATAAAGCTTTGCTGTATTCACTTAGTTTCTTATTTTATTTAAATTTGTTATTTCATTATTTGTTTGAAATGTTTTTTCTAAATATTTGAAAAAGCTCATAAAAGTTGTGATATTTCAAGCTGATGAAACTTGAATGACTTTATATTTTTATTATACATTTTACATTATATTTTATTACACATTGTACATTTTATATTAGCAATAATTATAATAAATTGTATTTTATAATTTAAGGATTTCATTTCTTTTTTCTCTGAATATTGATATAATAAAAAAAAGTAAGTAAATAGGGAGTCATGAGGACTCCTGACAAAAGTCAGTTCACTTCAAAAAAATTACTATTTTCTATGAATAAAAATACAATTTCATTGCTGGCTAGTATGTTATAAATTTAGGTGATATTGTAGCACTTTCAAATCAAGATATGTTAAAATCTAGTCAGGGACTGTTGAATTTTTATCTTGTGATACACCCACGGAACAAATATCAATCTCCTCAGTGATAAGAGAAGGTTGATAGCTTCTGGGAAAACACATAACAGTGTACAAGAGTCTACTAGAGCAAATAGTACCTATAATAAAACAAATTAATTTTTTTTTTTTTTATGTAGAAGCATAAATCGAGTGAATTTAACAAATAGTAAACCCTAATTAAGGGGAAATGAATTAAAGCTAGTTTTGAAAAGGTATATTTTACTTGAAAAAAACCATCACTTAGTTCTGGCATCGCCAATCATTTTGGTTGCCAATGATCTGAATTACCAAAAGCTGTGGTGACAAAAAAAATAAAATAAAAAATATAACAGTAAATTTTTATGAAAAAATCAACATTACCTCAAGGTCTATTTTATATAATTGGTTATAATATATTTTATTATACACATGTACATACAAACATGTTTGTACTCGCTATGTATGTTTATTATATCATTGTCATTTGATAATATTTTAAGTGCTGTAACATAATATTTATGAATAAAAAAAACAAAACAGTCAAAACTATTTCAAATCACTCAATGTTTATGCCAACTCCTGAATTGTAAATTTGTTTATTTTAGTCTCAATAAGTCCCATTTAAAAGTAATTCAGTCCCTAAGAAAATAAAAACCACTGAATGAATAAAAGGTTTTTCTGATTTTATTAAAATAGTTATTTTTTCTTAAATATGTACAAATAGGATAGTTTAAATATACATAGGTTAATCCCCCCCCCCTGATATTTGTTAACCTGCAGTACCGATAGCAGCTGATAAATTGATATTGGCAATTAAAATAGATGCCAGTAGTGTTTACATACAATTTGAAGCCTAAATGTAAGAAAAAAATATATGAATATATTTTTAAAATGTTACATAATCATATACATTTATTTTTTGTAATTTTATTTGTGTTATTTATATTTTAATACATTGGCTTATTGAAATACCTACACTATGTGTAATTTATTTAACGAATAACTCTTTAACATTGAAAACATTTGAATAATTTTATTAGAATATAAAATTTTTAAAATTCAAATGTATTTGTGATATTAGGTTCTATATTTTCCCAGATTTAGGACTGAGCTGAAAACAGCTATCAGATTTAGGAAGGCTAGATACAAGTCTTTTTACCTGTACTATTTTCACTCTTATATACTTCTTAAGACAAATACCAGCATGTGGTTTTGGATCAATTCAATGGATCTAAATTCAGCCTACTACAGCTTCAGCTGTCTCTAAACATTTCTGTCTTCTTTTTAGAATGTATTTGTATATTTTACGTACAACCAAAAGCAGACTTGTATAACCGTGCAGACCTTAGTTGCATAGTTAGGCCTGTTAATATCACTGAGAACTGGAGAAGGAAAATATATGTAGAGACAAAAAAGAATTATGTTAGCAGGGATTTCTGAGCTTGGACATCTTCGAAACTCGAGTACACATACAAGCTATGAAGCTTGGAAAACAGCTTTATGGTGAAAATTTTTCCAGAAGAAGGTATAAAACTTACAAAAATATTTTGAAGAAGAGTTAGACTAGTACTTCGGGTTAAAAATGCTGTCCAAGTTTTCCGATTATTGAGAGAAGGCTTGTTGACAAAGTTATGTTAATTCAGGAGTACCTTTTGCTGCTTCCAGTTGGAAACTCAAAGATTCATTTTATTAGATACTAGCATTCAATCCAGCTCATTCATAATCTGCCAGAACATCTTTTTCCGTGAGTCACTGATTTCAGAACTTGTTTCCAGAATCCACTGGTCCATTTACAGTGGAGACAAATTTTTAGACCATAGAGGATATAAAAAATGTAAGAATTTGAAACACCGATTGTTCAGGATTTTTGTTCTTATTGCATAACCATCTATTATATTATGACTCATTGTAAAGCAGCTTTAGTTTATAAATAGTTTTTCTTTTGGCTTCCACCCTAATTTCATTATTACAAATAAACTGGGATCCTGGTTATTTGGTATGGATCCAGAGATTAGAAGAAAACATGCCTGACTGTTCCTTATGCTACATGAGTGGTTGTTAGGGTTTCATATAAATAAATATACTTTAATTGGTTGATTTGTCAAAATTATCTTTGTGTTGAATATTTATGGGTAGCATGATAAGTTTTAAGAATTGTGTTTGGACATGTCTCAGTAATTTTTTCTTGAAGTGTTTAATTTATTTGTCATGTAATTGTGTTTTAAACAAATGCCAATGGATTTTTCAAGAAAATACCAATTTTTTCCTCTTAGTAATTATACTTTATAACATACTACATTGAACACAAACTGAATTATCTGTTAAATTAAAAATTCAATTGAAGAGTAAGGCTAAACCCTGGACTTACTTTGGTATTATGTACATTATACACAAGATTTATGGTCTAATTATTCTCCACTAGTCTAACTAAAATAAAAAATTAAGCTCATTTATAAATGGATCAGCTGATAAATTTTTAAGATTTTTGAAAACCTTATTAATAATTGAGCCTTATTAATAATTAAGCCTTTTCCAAGTCAACTGTAACCTTATAACTGTAACTTTTGGCAATGTACTATGAATTATCGCAGTGACGGCATACACTAATATTTCACGTCCAAACTAGTCAAAATGGAACAGCGATGGCAAAATTTCTATTGAAACCGGAACATGAAATTTTTGTTGAGATTATATAGATCCTTTACTGCTTAGAAAGAAGTAAAACTTGAATGAAAACAAATGAACATAGGCTTACGCAGAGTTTTATTTTTAGAGCATAGGAATTGATAAAAAGAAGATAAGGTACCATCGGTGATCAATGTTGTCTCGGGTAGTACGGTTCTGGTCGCAAAAAATTGAAATAATTAAAATATAATGTTGCTGTGACCAAGTGTCATGGCCGCAACTAGTGTTAACTCGTTAAATCGCTCTGTACTTGTTACATTATTACAACAATAGTTCTCAAAATAATATCTTCAAACTGTGTCAGAAGAAACTATAAGTACTTTAAGACATTTATTCAAGATCAGTGAGGTGAGTGACTGCATTAAACAGTAAAATTCAGTAAATAAATCGGTGACCGGGTGCTGAAGCTAGGCAACGTGGCCAATAATCCCTATAGGAGACATATATTTACCTCCTCTAGTTCACGGTCAAGGCTTGGCAACCAGCCTCTCGATCGAATCCCGCATTCGTCAACTTTTTTTTTTTTTTTTCCTTTTTT
Source organism: Troilus luridus (assembly GCA_964056705.1). Classification (NCBI taxonomy): domain Eukaryota; kingdom Metazoa; phylum Arthropoda; class Insecta; order Hemiptera; family Pentatomidae; genus Troilus; species Troilus luridus. The sequence goes on along the minus strand of OZ057415.1, from coordinate 18,962,382 downwards.
CTTGTATATTCTTTTTAAACATATGTATATATTTTATTATTATTATCTAAATATGAAAGTTTTTTTTTTTAAATTTATTTCTTATATTTTAGTGACTGTGTTAGATTTAATAAATTATTTTAACTGAATAATTACTCAATGTTCAACATGCAAGTGGACAATTCGGGTAGTGAAGTTTCGGAGGCAGAGACTCCATTTTCGGAAATAAGCGAGACCGATTCGCAATACCTAAAACGAAGGACACTCCAAAAACGTCAGAGAAAGGCTACCCCTGGCTCAGCGGGCAACTCACCCAATACGAAAAAAAATAAATCGGCTGTATCAAAAAAGCCAGTGACAAAATCCAACAAAACACCGGAGCCTCCCATAACCCGCAGCAAAACTACTGCAGTCAATTCAAACAAATCTCCAATCGCCTCAACTAGTAGCAACCCTGGGCCTACAGAAAGCGATCGTGACGAGAACCAGCAACACCAAGGGTTCATTGACCCTAACCCTCCTCCTATTTTTGTCACAAATATTACAAATTTTTATAACTTCGCTCAAGAAATATCTGAACTTATAGGACAAACTAATTTTAAATGTTTTTCTAGAGTAAAAGACATTAAAATAAATACATCCAATAAAGATACATACAAAAAACTAATTGATCATCTTACAGTGAAGAACTATGATTTTCACTGTTACCAACTAAAACAGGATAAATCGTACAGAGTGGTTTTAAGAGGACTACACTCTTCAACGCCCACAACAGCAATCAAAAGTGACCTCGAAGAAATAGGTCACAAAGTAAGAAATATTTCGCCAGTGTTTCATCCCACCGAAAAGTACCCCCTTCCATTATTTTTTGTCGAACTTGAACCAGCCCCTAATAACCCAGAGATATTTCAAGTTTTAAGACTGGTATATTCAATAGTAAAATTTGAAGAACCTAGGCGTAAAAATACCATAGTCCAGTGTACTAACTGTCAAGCCTTAGGTCATACCAAGACGTATTGCCATCACCAAGCTATGTGCGTCAAATGCGCTGGACAACACTCATCTGACACTTGTCAGAAATCGAGAAACGAGCCTGCAAAATGTGCTCTTTGTGGTGAGGATCACCCAGCGAACTACAGAGGCTGTTCAGTCCAAAAGAACTTTCAACGTCTTAGAACCAGAAACCATCAAATAAAAAGTCAAGAGAAAAGCACAATGCTGGCTCCTGAAGTTGACAATACTGCCACCTTTCCTGAATTGCCTAGACCAACCGTAGTACTACCGTATACCACCGTAAACCCTACAGATAGACTTCCGGACAACAAAACCTTGGGAACCTCAAGCATTCAGCAGCAGCCTCGAGCTCAGACGCCTCAAACCTCCCAAATCAAATCTCAGCATTCCTTTACCAAATCCCAGACCTCCCAACCCAAGCCTCGGGAACCCATATCCAAGCCCAAGGCAGCCAATCCCAATCCTCAACCTCCACGTCAACAAATTCCTCCCTACCATACACCCTTACGGGTCAAATTACCACCTCAACAACCAAATCCTCTCCCTTCCAATCACAACATTCAAACAAAAGCTGTAGTTCATCAAACATCGAATGAAAACTCAGCACCTCGGGTACAACCCCCAGCCAACCATCCATTACCCGTTAATTATCCCTATCAAACTCAAGTCTCATATCCATTCCAAATCCAAAACCCAATCGACTTAAACACTATCCTGTCATCTTTCCTGAAAGACCTTCAAGAAACAATCAAGCCTCTCATCAACCTACTCACGAGAATCCTTACCGAAGTTCCATTTAATTACCCACGATGAGCATGAAGCCCCTAGCTATCGTTCTGTGGAATGTTAATGGACTGCATACTCACCATGACGAACTTGATTTATTTCTACACGACAACCAAATAGACATTGCTTTACTTACTGAAACACACTTCACTCACCGCACGCATTTCTACATACGAGACTATATCACTTACAGATCAGATCATCCTGACGATACAGCACATGCCGGTTCTTGTATCCTTATCCATAAATCTATACCACATTCTCTTATTCCTTCTACTCCAACTGACGCCATTCAATCAACATCAGTAACCATTTCAACTAGTCCTTTCCATATAACATTCTCAGCTGTATACTGTCCTCCTGGTATCCCCCTTTCTTATAACATCCTCGAATCCTTATTCCAATCCTTCGGACCGCGGTTTATTGCCGGAGGAGATTACAACGCCAAACATCAACGATGGGGTTGTCGAACATCCAATTCCCGTGGTAGCATCTTATCCCAAATTTCAACCTCTAATAGTTTCTCTATCCTCGCACCCATAAACCCTACTTATTGGCCTACATCCCTCAAAAAACGTCCAGATATTCTAGATATATTTGTTTCCTCACAGATTTCCTGCAATCAAACTGCTATAAAATCCCTGGATGACCTTTCCTCTGATCACAGTCCAGTTCTGCTTCAAGTGCATTCGATTCCCATTCCTAAGCCCTCTCTTCCCCGACTGATTACAGGACGTGTAGACTGGGATAAATTCCGATCAAATCTAGAAAATAATTTAGACCTCAAAATTCCGCTTAAAATAAAAGGAGACATTAATTCTGCAATAGACAAACTAACAGAAGCAATACAAGTCAATATAAAATATAACACTTTACCAAGTAAAAATCATTATCAACAGAATAACTGGCCACTTCATATTCGCGAGTTATTAAAAGAAAAACGACGGGCAAGAGCAAAGTGGCACCGCACGAGATATCCATCGGACAAGAGTCATTATACCAAACTGACCAACAAATTAAAATCAGAGATCAGAACATTCAAAATTCAAAATTTGTATTACCGTACAGAAAATCTCAGTACTACTGATAAATCCTTATGGAATACCACTAGAAAACTCCTAAACTATAAAAAATTCAACCATCCACTTTTAACCGAATCCCAAACCTGGTCAAGATCTGATGAAGAAAAATCACAAATTTTCGGCCAGCACCTATTCAAAACATTTAACCCTCATCCAGATATCCTTAATCAAACCCACTCTGAATGCATTGGAGCAGAATTAAGTATTCCTCTTCAGTTGTCCCCTCCTCCTAAAGCATTCCATCCTTCCGAAATATCAAACATTATTCATAGATTACCCGCCAACAAAGCCCCTGGACACGACCTAATCACATCCCAGATTCTAAAACGCCTTCCTCGGAAAGCGATCCTACTCCTTACATATATATACAATGCCGTACTCCGCACCACATATTTTCCTGATTCCTGGAAATTATCCATAATTAAGATGATTCCAAAACCTAAAAAACCACCAGAACTCCCATCCTCTTATCGTCCTATATCTCTCTTGCCCATAATGGGGAAAATACTTGAAAAACTCATTCTGAAACGTCTTCATCCTATCATAGAATCCAATCAAATAATCCCAGATCATCAATTTGGTTTCCGAACATCACACTCTACCATCCAGCAATGCCATCGTGTGGTGGACGTTGTCTCATCTGCATTAGAGCGCGGAATGTACTGCACGGGAGCTTTTCTCGATGTAGAGCAGGCTTTTGATCGAGTCTGGCATCCAGGACTGCTGTACAAACTCCGTAAATTCTTACCTTCAACTTACTTCCTTATTATCAGTTCCTACCTCAGTAATAGAACCTTTAAAGTAAACCATAATTGTTCCTACTCTTCCCTCTTCACCCAGTCTGCCGGTGTTCCTCAAGGTAGTATCCTGGGGCCCATCCTATACTCGATATATACAGCTGACATCCCAACCCATCCAAGCACTGTCCTCACTACTTACGCTGATGACACATGTGTGTTATCAGTTAATAAGGATCCATTTGTTGCATCCCAATCTCTTCAATCCCATATCTCACACCTACAAGAATGGTGTCAAAATTGGAGGATTAAAATAAATCCTAACAAATCCCATCAAATTACCTTCACCCTTCGTCGTAAACCTACGAATTCCTGTCCTACTGTATCGTTTAATAATACACCACTGAACCCTGTCGAACAGATACGTTACCTAGGACTCCATCTGGATAAACGTCTCACTTGGAATCCTCATACAAGACTGAAAAGACAAGAAACTGCTCGACGTTTTCGCCTACTTCAACACTTACTGGACAAACGCTCTAAGCTACCAATTAATTACAAAAGACTTATTTACATGACAGTCATCAGACCTATTTGGGCATACGGAGTTGAGCTTTGGGGCTCTACTAAACCATCCAATTCATCTCGTATCCAATCCTTGCAATCCAAAATCCTTCGTAAAATCCTCAATGCTCCTTATTTTGTTAAGAATAAAGTCATCCATAACGACCTTAATGTCCCATTTGTTGCTGATTTAGCCCGAACCCGGTATATATCCTTTCATAACAAACTTGATTCCCACTCAAACCCTCTAGTTTCAAACCTAGCTTCCTCTTCGATCCCCGATAATCCTCCGAGGCGTCTGAAAAGAAGATGGCCTCGTGACCTTCTAAACTGAACTTTTTAATTTGAGTACTACCACTGGGTAGTCTCTCTACTTGTCTTCTCATGTCAATGTATTCACTCAGTATATTTACTAGATGTATTTTGTATACAGTTGTAAATTTCAATAAATAAAAAAAAAAAAAAATAAATAAAAAAAAAAATGTTGCTGTATTATCTTAATCAATCCATCAATGACTTTCGTTTTTTTTGAGGGAAGCGGAATAGGTCAGTTCGTAGCTTGCTGAATCTTGATTCTAGGTCCAGGATTTGAGAACGGCTATAACAGATAAATTATTTATTCTTTTAACAGCGATAAATCGACCCTGTGGAATCGGAATAATATTATGGGGCACACTCAGTCTTTATAAAATTAGTATCCTTAATAGGGGACATGGTTCTTTGCCTTCATACACAACGGTTGGCCAAGAAATAATAAAATCATATTATGCACTTAATACTGTAATGTGTTGCAGTGGTACAGGTTTTCCCCTTCGCCCCATAGATCACAATAATTAAAATGTGGAAGTTAAAATGAGGTATGTTTGTCAAACCTCTTTAAGTTTGATTTTTGAAATTTCACAAGAGACTAAAAAAGCTAAATGTGGATTTCTAAGAAAACAGAATGGTCTCTCAGAGCAACTATAATATTTATTAATAGGTTTTATGAATAAGTATAAGAGGTCTTTCTCCCGCGCCTTCTGAATTTTAGGGTTATCAGAAATTTCACAATTGTGTTGGACTTATTGGATTTTAGCATAATGATAATTTCAAACTCTTTCAAATACCTCGAAAGATACTTTTTAAAGTTCTTTGATTCTTTTTTAGCATTGCTTAATTTTCAACTCGAAGTAATATTCCGAACTATCGAATTGAAGAGTTTATTTTCGCATAACAGGGAATTTTTTTCGGCTTTTTTAACCTAGTTTTTAAACCAATCGTTTTAGCCTTAGGAATCTCGTGCAGGACTTTCCTATATTCTTTTAAATGCATTAAAAGAACTTGATTTGACGGAGTTTCTCATACTAATATCTGTAAAAAAGGCATGTAGCAATTCTAAAAAAATGGGGTTTGGCTGGGTCATGAGCACGGCCATGTGTGCTGTACGTGAATACGTTTACGTAACGAGTAATATTTTTTATAAAAATATTATTATTTATGTATTCAGGATAAATCTAGTAAACAAATAATTACTGTGTTACAATATAACTTTATTAGGTCTGTTTGACTCGTTCATATAATGTTTTATTGTTATCATTCGATTGCCCTTTACAACCGATTATATACTTTTGACAACATTGTTTTTATTCTAACATGTTATTATATTCACTGTCACTATATTACACAAATGTTTTATATACAATCGATAAATTTTGACGACAGCTGACGATTGAAATCTAAATGAACGTCATAACTTCTTCGAGTCAAAAGTTATACTGAAAGGAAATCTCGTCCCAGAAAAATGACCTAAAAATGGCGGCGCTTCCCCCTCCGATGTGTCACAGTCCTCACTTATGGTAATCAATTCTTTGATCCTTTAGCTATCCAGTGGTCTAATTGAATTTTGGGTGGAGATGATAGATATGTAGTTGCAACACTAAGCTGTATCCCCCGATTTTGTTATCGTTGGTTTTTTTTTAATTGCCTCCTACTATTGAAGCAATTTTAAAGACGCATTGACGTCAACAAATGGACATATGTTGAACAGGAGAGTACCCGAAACGCTATGATTATTTTTTATAAATTCAACTAGACCGTACTTAACTGACTGGCTAAGTATCTTAAGTGTTTTATGTTTAGTTTGAACGAAATAATGCTACATATAGATAGATTCAAACTGTTAAGATGGTTCCTCAGATTCGGAGGAGGTGCTGTATGAAATAGCATATTGAAATTTAAATAAATTATTAATCCCTATTTATGCAGAGGATCCTGAAAAGTTTATGGTGAGATATGGAATATACTCCTTTCTCGATCCTTAACCATTCTTCCTGCGCATACCAGGTAACTATACTTCCTTTCAGGAAATCCTTTTAAAAGGAGACTATGACAGAGTAGAGAAACCTTGAAGTTGATGCCTCAGACGCGAGTGGAGTTGCGCGGGTTTGGGACCAATCCTCGCCAGTCGTTGCCCAACCACGTCGGACTTCGTAACTCGCTTCCTCTCAGTCATTACGTTGTCGAGATTTTGAAGACGATGTTATCCACGGCTTCCTTTATTTAGCAGTTTTTCGTTCAATTCTTTAAATATGGACGAGATGAACGTGTTTTTCATCATTGTCATGCCGAACCAAAATTAATTTTCAAAGACAAAACTTGTGAACAGGATGAGAAAATATGATAAAAGATATTGAAATTCCATCTCTGTGATAAACTTACAGCGCTAATGAAGGTATTTATCACTTATATATGTAATTTATCAATTTAAATTACAAAGAATTACTACATTGCTGGAAAACTATTTAAATTATATATGCTAATATATAAAAATATCTAATATTATATATATATATATATTAGTTTATTAAAAAAGAAGAACAAACTTAATTATTCTTTGAAATCCTTTAAATATAAAAATAATACTTCACATAAAGATATAAAGCTAGAAAATAAATTAACGATCTTATCAAATTTTTGTTTTATAAAATTAATCAGTTTAGGTCTATAGGTATTAGTTAATCACAATCTCACCTAGAATTATTAATATAAATTTTATTATTCAGTGAAATTATTTTATATAGTTTAACATTAATTTCACTGAATATAGTTGATAGTTATAGCACTACATGATATAGTGATATAGCAATGAAATTGGGTTATAATAAAATGGTAATAGAAACGAACTAAGCCAACAAAAAACAAATTAAAAACTTCTGTCGAATTAAAACTAACAACAAATACTACTAAAATAGGTTTTTCAATATTTTATATGGTGAAGATAAGAAGTTTGAAAAAGGTAAATGTTTTACTAAAAAAAGGGTTGAAACGTTACACAAAATAAAATAAATTTCACGGTAAAAAAATGTTTCATTGTTAAAAGAAGAAGATTGAATCGTAAGTCTTTTGTTTATTTTTGACCTCTGGCTTTTTAGACAAATATTAGACCAAATAGCGGATAGTATTTTTGTTTATGTGATTGTTGCTGTTGGGTATCAATTGTATTTTCTTCTAAACAATGTATTTTTTACAAATGTTTATTATTAGTTTTACTACCTAGTACCTAGGAAAAGAAATATTTTATCCGCGAGAATTTTTGACCTTTAGAGTTCAACGGATACATTTTTTTTTACCAGCACCAGAATTTATCTTGCTTAGTTTCATGGCGACGTTTCTCACATAAATCAAAAACGCTTAGTTACATGATGTTGAATGACCTAGAGGCGGGTCAGGTTAGCTCAGCTGGCAAGAGGACCGCGCTAGTGACGTGGGCGACCCGGGTTAGAGTCCCGGTCCTGGACATACCTTTTCTTTTCAAATACAAATATTTAAAAATTATAACAATTAATAATAAATAAAATAAAATGAATTATAATAATATATAATGACGTAAGTCGAGAAGATCCTAATTAAAGTAATTTGTAATGAACATTCTTCCCCTCGCATACATATAAAATTGCGAGAACACGGGGATATGGGATCAGTGAAAAGAAGGGATATGTCTGACCGAGAGGCCAGGTTAGCTCAGTTGGCAAGAGCACCACGCTAGTGACGTGGGTGACCCGGGTTCGAGTCCCGGTCCTTGACATATATTTTCTTTTCAAATAAAAATATATAAGCAAAATACTTTCATTGCGGTGCTTTTCTAAAACCACGACTTTACCAAAACAGTATCTGAACTTCAAGATAAATTAGTAAATTAAAAATTCTTAAGCACTTGAAAAAGGACGCGAGTGCAGCTAAATTTAAAATCCAATGATTCTGAAATAAATAAATAAAGTTATAAAACAAAAAACACTTGGTTATAATAATAAAAGTTTTTGTATTTGTTTAATTTAATATTTAACAATTTTTTATTCTTTAGTTCCGTAAATTTTATTTCTTATATATATATAACGGACTATTCTGTAATAAGTAGCAGTGATATACAGTAACTCATGTTAACTGATGTTTTGTACGCAGATTTTAATTGGATTCAGAATTAGTTTTTGAGCCACCGATATGAACAGGTGTGCCATGTATTGTCTACTTCAGATATTCATTAAGAAAAATCATGAGGGAGTATATATGATTTCGTCTTCTTGCTTATGATAGTATGACGGTCTGTATATGTATGGTTTGTAGTCTACAAGTATTTATGTCTTGTACAATGTTGATAAGAAAAATTGATCTTTAAGCTAATCTGGCTCTAATTGGTAATACCAAATAAATTTGTGTGAGAAGCGATAGATCAGAAACCATATAATGAGATAGTGCAGACTTATCGTAATCGCAAGTATAAAGACAGATTCCACACTTGATGTCCAGTCGATAGTCCATTTTACACTTAACTTTTTTCTTTACCCTTACAAATTATTTTTTTGTTTTTTTTTATTTCGAATCGAATTAATTATTATTTCCATTCTACTCATATTTTAGCTTTTCAGATTTGGAGTCATTGAATCCAGGATACTACTTACCGAGAATTTTCTCGAAAGACGAGTGAGTTCGTCAAACATAAATACCTTTATAATACTATGTAAAATATATCAATCGCATAGAGGACATAGTATAGTAACTTTAATCTGAACGACGATAGAACTTTTTATAGATTGGGAATATTTCAAAGTTTGATTTATAAATTTGAAAGTCAAAAAATTCCCTGGATTGTGAAGTTGTCAGTGAGAGAATGTTCAATCGTACATTGAAATGATTAGGAACTATTTTCTTGGATGAATATTTAATAGATAATAGATTTTCGATTGTTATGCCAAAAAATTCATATCCGAAATGAGCTTTCGACTTTACAGATTGTTTTAACATAAAAAATTGGCACCCGAACTTTAACGATGGTTCTTTCGCTACGAAATATGGACTGTCTCGTTCTAAACGCGCTAGTTTCAAAACTAATTCTTGCATTATGTACTCTATCTAGTCATTTTAGTGCTGTGGTTGAGGCAAAAGAGAACTAGTTAAGTGGAGTTAGTACGGTTGCCTATGTTATACACAAGTTTTTCTATCAACCCGTCTGTTTAGAACTATTAAAAACTTCAACAGGTCCATTGATTTTAACCATTTGTCGAAAGCAAAATTGATCTTGGGGATTCAGGTGAGGTTATTAGTAAAAATTCTTAAAGATTGGAATGTAACATAAAAAAAAAACAATGCTGTCTTATCAACAGATATTTTGAATCCTGCCCTTCTTTTCGAGATATCTAGACCATCTATAATGGATGCTTTTTGAATAGATTAATTCGTGATGTGAATCAATCACCAACTAAACAATATTGAATACTTCCATTACCCGATTAATTGAAATGATGAATTGAGCTTTAGCCGATTAAGAAAATTGATTAGTGATACCTTCTCTTAATGACGCTACTTTAAAAAAGTGGGTTGAGAACGCTTCCTTGCAGTATTTCATTTATTTACGTATAGTGATTTTCTGAATAAAGATCTTCTGATTCGCACATAAAATCACAGATGGAAAATTTATAAAAGAGTATTTATTAATGTGATTAATGGTTTTGCGGTGAAAATTATAAGGTTCTGTTTTGCGGCTAGGTCAATAGAATCCTTAAAGTAAGTAGGGAAAGATTCGTAGATTGAGGAGTGAGGATCAGGGAAAGTGGAGAAAGAAGTTATTGCAAACTAGGGTCATGAAGTGTTCGATGGATATGAAGAGGTGGATAAAAGTGTTGAAAAGGATTGAGGTTGGGAGGTGGATTGGTGCGGAAATAAAAATGGCAGTGAGAAAGTGGCGCTGGGCATGGAAATAGATATTGATAGATGGAAAATGGTATGGAGATGGATGAGAGTGAAGAGATAGTTTCGATGGGGAGTTGAAAGGTTTCAAGAGGTCCATGGGTGTGGGTTGGAAAGATGGATTTGGTGAAATATGCTAGATGCTAAGATGTGTGGTAGTACGTTAATCCAAGTTTATATGTATATGTATATTGGATAAGGTGGCATGTATGTAATTTAATGGTGGTATGGTGGTAGTGGATGGATTGATAACACCATAATGGCTTACGGTTAAATTATTTTAACTTCAGGAACAAAAAACATTATAAACCTCTTATCTGTATTAAACTGATCTTAACGACGCCTCGTTCTCGTTTTTGCTCATGATTAATATGTTTAACGTAATGTTTAAAACAAATAGTCAATGCACAAATCCATATATAGATTTATATCATTATTTAAATTATTTATTGTGCTCCAACAAACAGCTATCCATCAATGCTAGCCTATGAGTAAAGTAATTTCACTCAATGTTGTCTGGAGATTATAAAACCAAGATATTCTTGACTTGTAGAGGCTGCAATACAAAATCTTATTGTATTATACAGATAATATATTTTTCGAAGGAAATCATCAGTAGTCTTTCAGAACATTTTTATTTAAGAAAGTCGAAAATGCATTCAGATCTAGAACATTTTTGTTTGTTTTTTGTTTTTGTTGTATCACGACAACTTTTACTTCATAATTTTGGATCTTACCAAAGGTGGAGGATGAAAACGATCCTTTTCTTCCAATCTTGTGACCCGAAACAGACATAAATAGCTTAAGATAGAACTTGGGAGAGTTATATTCGATCCGCCTAAGCTGATTATATAATAGTAAATAAAGTTAATTTGTTTTAATTTCCTTTATGATGATCGAGAATATTATTCTACAAAGAATATTTATTTAGAAAAGTCACGAAATTAAAAATAAAATCGGACGTTTGTAAGATAACAAACAATCCTTTTATGTTGTTTGCTTGTTTGTTCATTGAACCTAAGTTTATGCTGTTGTCGCTAATCGGACGATGCTACTGTGGGAGCTCTAGATTTTGCCTATCCAGGTTTAATTAGGATAGGGATCCTTAGAGAGTACCTGGTATCGTACGTGCTCGGGACATCTATTTTACATCTCCTTTGAAGGACAGCGTAACCAACAATTTTGTACTCCCTTTTAAAAAATCCTAGTGCACGTGCCTTCGTACGCGCGATATTGGGTATAGTAGGCTTTGCTACCCAATACTCCACAGGTCTTCCTGTCACCAGTCTCTCTTTTATGTTCCTTGAGCTTAAGAATTATTTTTTTTCTTTCTTGATTTGAATGCCGAGGAATTAGAAAATTATACACTACGCATTTATTAATATTATTATTACTCGTAAAGCTCCCTAAGAGGAAGTCGCTAAGTAAAGAAGTTCACGTTTGGGGCTTCTTTCCTTCTTATTTGCCCACCAGGTTTTCATTCTTTGCGAGAATTCAGCTTTTCTTCTTCACTCCATTTTGTTCCAGTTCTCGGCGCTTTAGTCTTAACGCTTCAACTTCAAGTTTAAAATTGTTTCTTGTGTTCATGTCTTCATTAGTAATTATGACTAATTCCAAGTTTTTCTAAATACTTTGGACCTTTTTCCCGTTCCCATCCTATTTAAATGGGGAAGAACGGACGCATTTAACTATTCTTTTTGTAATTCTGTAATCGGGAAGCCTCATTATGTGGCCATAGAATTTAAGATGTCTTTTGCTCATGTCTTTCTCTATTTTAGAATATTTTTCAATTCTATACATTTATTATAAATATCAACTATCAATTATATGAAAATATAAAAATAAAGGATAAGAATGATGCCACCGAGGGTAGGAACGGGAAAAAATAAATTGAATATTAAAATAGACGAGGGTGGCATTTTAAAAATATTTATAAAGGCAAGACAAAACGGAAACTTTAGCTTTTCAATAAAGATGTATTTTCTCAATTTGTGCTGTTCGAAAGTGAGCTGTGTTTTCCAATGCAAATAAGGGTTGTTTTCTAAGGGCGGGAGGGTGGAGGGAGAGAGAGAAGGGACAGCATCTGTGCCCGCCTGGTTTAGCATACTCAATTCCCTCCTCCTTTCTGGTCCTTCTTCCTGTTTTTGCCACTTCAATGAGCTGTAATTTGCTTGTCTTATAAAAGAGGCATTGGAGATTCTTATGTCCACCGTATCACCTGGAATCTCCTGAAAGGTTTTTACAATAACCTTTCTTTAGATTCAGTAAAGGAAAAGATTCAGCATAACAAAAATCTAGAGGATATATTTTTTATACAGGTGTCATATTCCTAAAATATAGAGATACACCCTACACTGGGTGTATCCATGGCAACCAACGAAAACAGCTGACCAGAAGATTCCAGCTGTTGTTAGACTTTCTTCAGTTACTTATAACCTTATTACTTCATGTTTGTGTTCCAATGTTAAAAATTATTATCAATTCAATATACTGTTCAAAGTATCTACTGTTTTTTTTTTTATTATTTCATAGTAACATTATAAGAAGGGTTAAGAGTTTTATATGTGATGCCACGACCATAGCCCGTTGAATACACCGATTCTCGTCCGATCACCGAAGTTAAGCACGACGTTGGCGTAGTTAGTACTTGGGTGGGTGAACTTCTGGCAAAACCGCGTACTGTAGGCACCTCTTTAGGGGAGCGGAGTACCTCAGTGGTAGAGCGCTGAGTTGTCATACTGAAGGTTCTGGATTCAAATCCCGTTCGCTGGCTGACTTTTATTTAATATGTTAGCTATGGAATCTAGGTCCCTACTGGGGCTCACGCCAGCTTCCTAAAATAAGAGGGAAAATCAGGCGGTTGTGTGTGATCGGTGACAAATCACCTTCCTGCACAAACATTGTACCAGAAACGGTACAGTCTCTGTTCTACTGAACCCAAAACCCTCCATGGGTTGTTTAATAACGTAACTTTATGAAATAAAAACATATTTATTCAAAAGAACACCGGAGGTAAAGAACACCAAGTCACATTTTTGTATTTGTTCAGGAGAGCAAGTTGTCCATAATTTTGAATTGTTATAATTTGTTTCTTCGTTACTTATAGAAACAGCTTAACGAAAATTTTCACATTGTCGTTGATAAGTAATTAGGAGTATTTCTTTATGACTATCTCCCTAAATATTACTTATTTTGAGGACACGGCGTATTTTACCTCCGACATTTGCCCTCATTTTCTATTAATTTATCCAAACGTATTATTCAATTTTCAATCCCAAGCAAAAAAAGTTTTGTGTTGAAATAGAGTCTGAAAAGGCGTATTCGATTTTGCAAATCTTTTTCATAATTTTTACCCTTAAGGAAGTCGTCCGAATTCCCGAACTAATGCACTGGATACACATTACACGAAAAAAGTTAATTGAATTGAACCTGTTAATACATTTTTTGGTCATTGAAAAATCTATCTTTCTTGTCAACTACAGGCATGAAGGGAGACAAGTGTTTTCATTCAGTATGTGCTTATATGTCATGGAGTGAGTTGATTATTTTTAGACAAATAATGAGTTGTTTCACTTTATTATTCTTATATATTGGTTATTAATGTTTGCTTCTGAATTGGCGAAACATTGATTGCTTATTTGTTTGTCGGTATTTTGGAGGCTTCAAGATTTGTTTTTGGAATATTACATTTTATTTATACAATTACTTTTCACTTTTATTAGTTATTATTTATTTATATTAAATGAAAGTTTTAACTTTTAAAACTTTTTTAAACCATCTAGAAAGCGCTACGAGGGGAAGATTGCGAAGGCAATTAATAAAATAAAAAGTAAGTAATATGAAATATTAAAATTAAACGAAATTCTTTATCCTATAAACACTCAAGTACTCTACTTCTAATATTAATTGTATAACTCCTTCTGAGGAGAAAATTATAATTTGAAAGCCGAGACTTGAAGAGAACTTCCAAGATCCTATTATACTTTAAACAATTTACGTTTCTCGCCCACTAACGTTAACTTAATTTATTTTTTTATCCAAAACTCATTAACAGATGAAGTGTTTAGTAATTATCTCGCGAAACCGATGATAATGAAATCAATAATTGACTTTGTGAGCGGTTTAAAATGTCGAGTCTGAACTTTAAAATTATGACCGGTATTATGAAAGAAAATTAAATCAAAACGATAGATAATTTTTATTCAGGACAAAAGGAAGGAGTATATATAATCTGAAGAATGAATGAAAAATAAAAACTAATGATTATATGTACATCTTTGCATTGAAATAATTTATTTATATTCATTACTATGAAATGCAGAAATAATAGGTGTTTAAATTAAATGAAGAATGAGGTCTTACGAATGGATGTGGGGCAAAGAATTTCAAAAAGAAAAGACACGGGTTTTTAAGGGATTTTTAAAGGGATGATTGTCCGTTTCATGCGATTGTACATATGGATTTAATGGTTGGTATCTATGATTTAAAGAATAGACAGTGTAGCTCTTTACGGTGCACGGCTTTTTCGTTCTAAAGGAAAAACCTTCCGATGGAAAACTGGGAAAAGCTACCTCAACTTGGAATACAAATTAGATTCGTGAGTTTGGGATACTCCGAAGATGAATCTAATGGAACAATTCATTATACTGGTACACTAAGTAATCCCTCGTATCCTTGGTATCTATAATGGAAGTGTGGAAATTTGAAGGATTTAACAAGGAGCCGAGGATATAGAAACAGGTAATCATAAGAACTGTATACGTTTTTTAATCGATTATTTAGTAGTGGATTTTCGAGAGATTTGGCTAACACGATTGTTCTATGATGAATGAAAATGATTGAAATACAATAAGAGGTAATATGGAAGGGTTAAAAAAGATGTTTAGAACCGACATCGATAACCCTTGATTTTACTACATACATTCTCCATTCGTTTCCTAACAGGTCACTGAGGCTATCGATGTCTTCCATCAACTTTCTGATCCGATAAAAGAGTACATACATTTGATAGTCATCAGTACATAAGTGATATAGTATGAGGTGATTGGGATCAGAAATATCATTATTACAGATAAAGAAAAAGCTTGGTGAGAGTGATGATCCCTGAGGAACACCACGTGATAGATAAAGGGAAATATATGTTTTATAGATTCATCAAACAGATTTTTAGATTTATTTACTAACTCTCAATTAAGCAGCTTGAAACCATTAAGTGTATGGTTGACTTGGACAAAGACTTGACTAATTAAATAAATAAAATAATTATCGTAATGAGGTACTTAAATTTTAATTAAGATATATCGAACAAGAGTATCGATTGATATAGCCTGTACCACAACAACCCGTGAAGGGTCTGGTATATACTGTACTGTTTCATGGACAACGGTTCTGCAAGGAGGTGACTTGTCCTAGATCACGCTCAACCGCCAAATCCCCCCCCCCTTATTTTGGGTATCCTATTTTTATAATATTTTATAGAGGCTGGGTGAGCCCCAGGAGGATCCTAGATCCCATTTGACCTATCTCCGGCTGGAAACAGACTTAAGTCTTGCCCGCAGTGGGATCTGAAGAGGATTTCCGGCATGGCAACTCAGTGCTCTACCACTGAGCTACTCCGCTCCCATATCGAGTGCAATAGTCGATCCCTATTCCCTTTAAGGTTCCAATGCTTACTCAAATACTTTTTATTTTCACTCCTTGATAGTCAATGGTTCTTTGAATTTTATTTTTGATTGAAGGTAAAAAAATAATACCTTAAAAATTGTTAAAATTTATTATAAATGTCATATTAAATATTGAACCATTTCAAACCAAATGTCTGTTTTAAAAGGAATGATTACTTAAAAAAAAAACTTTCACTGCCTGTCGTGAAACAAGAGGTCTGAGTAAGAATATAGGTCTCTTCCGACTAGCCAATGCAGGTCGTTTTTTGATAAGTGTATGTTGTTTTATGTCAATATCTTTACAGAACGATGTGGATGTGGATGAAAAAGAGAGGGTTAATACCAACTCATCACAATATCTCTTCAGTACGATGTGGATGTGGATGAAAAAGAGAGGATTAATACCAACTCATCACAATATCTCTTCAGTACGATGTGGATGTGGATGAAAAAGAGAGGATTAATACCAACTCATCACAATATCCCTACAGTAACATGTGGATGTGGATGAAAAAGAGAGGATTAATACCAACTCATCACAATATCCCTACAGTACCATGTGAAAGTGGATGAAAAAGAGAGGATTAATACCAACTCATCACAATATCCCTACAGTACCATGTGGATGTGGATGAAAAAGAGAGGATTAATACCAACTCATCACAATATCCCTACAGTACCATGTGGATGTGGATGAAAAAGAGAGGATTAATACCAACTCATCACAATATCCCTACTGTACCATGTGGATGTTGATGAAAAAGAGAGGATTAATACCAACTCATCACAATATCCTTACTGTACGATGTGGATGTGGATGAAAAAGAGAGGATTAATACCAACTCATCACAATATCCCTACAGTACCATGTGGATATGAATGAAAAAGAGAGGATTAATACCAACTCATCACAATATCTCTACAGTGCAATGTGGATGTGGATGAAAAAGAGAGGATTAATACCATGGATGTGGATGAAAAGAGAGGATTAATACCAACTCATCACAATATCCCTACAGTGCAATGAGGATGTGGATGAAAAAGAGAGGATTCATACCAACGCATCACAATATCCCTACAGTAGCATGTGGATGTGGATGAAAAAGAGAGGATTAATACCAACTCATCACAATATCTCTACAGTGCAATGAGGATGTGAATGAAAAAGAGAGGATTAATACCAACTCATCACAATCCAACATAAACGTAGTAAACAGACGTCCACTAATTTCATTTTGAATATTAGAAATAACTAAAACAAACATTTAATATGAAACGACCAATAGTTTGGTTTTACTATTTAAGGAATCATTTTACATAAATTTCAAAATTATGTTTATCTTTTATTTGTATAAGATTTTTAATAAATGAAGTTTTCGTCAACTGTTTTTTTATCTACTTCATACTTATCTTTACGGAACAATATGTAATATTATCTAAACTTTATAGATTCAATTCTGTTTTTTGAATATTTATGAATGTGCTTTGAAATAATAGATATTAACCTTAATTACATTAAGGAATACCAAATAATCGAGGCTCTAGCCTTGTTGGCAATTAGATTGGTTAAAATCCTTAGCAAGAATCGATCACTATCTTTAACTTCCTTCATTCGCGAAACGTTCAATGCCTAGAGAGAGCGAGGTTAATGATACGATGAGAATGAGTAAGTAAATAGGGCGCGGGGCGACGGGGCTCATTTGGTGCGGGAGCGCCCCACCTTTATCTCTCGATGGCCAACCGCCCCAATTAACCTCTTCCCTCTCTATCCCTCCCTAACCGATAGCTTAACCAAAACTATCAATTTGGCCGCTTTGAACTTTACTATATTACTAAATTAGAATTTTGCCAGGTATAATAATGACTAACAAAAAAAATGAAATTAAAATAGGCAGTTATGATGACAGAAGTGAAAATTCACAAATTTGTAATAACTGTAACTGATTTCAATTTCTTAATCAATAAACCTTAAAACTTTAATAATGCAAAATACAAAATTGCGAATATTTTCCTTGTATCCTATAAAAAAAAGATATATTAATGTTTTAAACACCATTGAATTATCATACGAGTTTTCAAACCAGGTAATACAAATACAAATTACTGTGCTATGTAAATTATCTAATTAATCAATTGTTAATTAAGGAATGAAGGAGAACATAGTCCCAACAAGACAATGCTACTTCCCAGGTCTGAGTAGCTCCATTCACCGTTATGCTTCCCACATCTCCTATCCTTAAATATGTGAGCTCTAGAATTAGGAGATATTGTTTACTGTTAGCCTCAGCTGCGTTTAAATCACTTCTTATTGTAGATAACTTGTACTCATGCTCAATGAAGTACTGCTTTAAGGCTAACTTTTCTTTGACTTCGATACTTAGTGAATATTATAGGATTCGTACCTTTAACAGTCAAATACATATGATAGTTCTATTAATCGGATCATCATCATCATCATCATAGTCCATCCTCTCTACCGGTTATTCAGTGTGAGGTTTATTTCTGTACAGCTTGGAACACACCGTACGCTCCTCTACCATTTTTTATTATAGAATTGGTTTACAGTTATCCAGGCCCGAAATTATCTTATCAATGTATTAGATTGAAATAGTGTGATGACCTTGTTTAATTTAGAAGGGGTATATCATGTTTAAGTTTGAGAAGGTTTTTCTCTATACGGGATATGATATAAGAGTGGACTCTATATTTATGAATTAGATAGAAATTAATGAAAAGGCATTATAACTTTGCTTATGGTATAGTTGTTAGTTGTTTATTTAACGTCACTTTATGCTGCTGTGGCTAATCGGACGATGCTACAGTGGGAGCTATAAATTTTGCCTAACCAGGTTTAATTAGGGTAGGGATTTTTAACGAGTACCTGACACCGTACAGGCTCGGGACCCCCGTTTAACGTCCCTTCCGTAGGACGGCGTAACTAAGGATTTTTTACTCCCTTAAAAAAATCCTAGGGCCACCTGCCGGGCTACAAACCCGCGATCTTTGGCTTAGTAGTTTGTTACGCTAATTACTAGACCACAGGTGACAGGCTTATGGTATAATGAATGAAAGAACATAATTACTTATGTTACTATACATAGTTACATTATATTACTTTTCATGCATAGTCTGCGAATGGCTTGTTTGTTCTTCTATATTGTTGCTTGTTCTGGCTGTGGTGTGGTTCCTCCTCACCCTGCTGGCCCTATGAGTTTTCTACTACTCCATGATTGGTGAGCACATCCTCTTCTTAGCTATTCATTGCCTACTGTCTTGAACTGAGCTGAGTGTACTGTGGCCATTTTGCCCCTCTAGTAGTTGGCCCAGGAAGTGATAGAGGGCTCTGGCTCAGACACAAAGAGGTAGATGAGGTAAAAGACCGGAACGTTTTTTTTTAGATTAAACCACCATTTCTCTTCTTATATTCCATTCCAGGTTTCTCTTCGCGAAGCTTTCCTAAATATCTTCTTCCCAGGTATGTCGGGGTCTTCCGTCATTCTTAGTCTCGTATGCTATCTTGGTTGTTTTCCATTCTTAGAACATATTCGAACCATGTTGTGAATTCGGTCTCGTATAGTTTTACCCTCTATTTCCCTAAGGAATCTCATTCCTACTTTTTTGCCTAGTCCTTAATGTCCAAGATTCCGAAGAGTATGTTAATATGGGGAGAAAAGTAGATTTATATACCCTCAACTTTGTGCCCTTGGATACTTCTCTTTTATTCAGGAACCTTTTATTTAGTGCATGGAACAATTTACCAGCTGAGTTGACCCTCTCCCGGATTTCATTGCACATGACTCCATTCTCATCAAGGTGTGCACCCAGATATTTCCCAGAAGATTCTCACCTGTTTGATCGGCCTGTCCTTGATTTTTACAACTGCCATTTTTCGCTGAGGCATCCGGCCAATTCTCATTTCCTTTGTTTTATCAGGGATTATTGCCATATTGATTTTATTAAACGGATATCAATAATATTATATCAGTATGCTCAGATAATATTATTATTACTTAGATAGTCCTATAGTAACTAGTGAAACTAATATAAATAAGAAAAATAAATAAAACAAATTTGATATAAAGAAATTATAAAATTAAAATTAAACTTTCTATCCCTATTGATTCTTTTTATAATGTTTTTGTACTTTAAATTAATAAGGGCACTAAGAAGAGTGTTATCAGTTGTGGGTCTTATAAGATTGTGTAAGAGCTTTCCAGTCAGAGCCGATGGCTATCTCTATTGTTTCGCTTTAAGTTTATATCTTTGAACTGTCTGTCATGGAGGAGTGTTGTTTAGAATGAGAAGGAAATAACTTAATTAAATCTCTGTAAAGTCAAGTTACGTTCTGTTTAGTTGTAAAGAGAGATAACATATGATAAAGTATCTTGTTAGTATCTGCAACTTTACTTATCTTATACATTCGTAACGATAAAAATGCTAAAACTACTTAATACTGTAGATAATTGTCAAATTAATTTGATTATTTATTTTTTCTCACAGCCGATAAACTTGTAGCTTTATTCTTCTACTAAGTAAGACGTAATTTGTGTACCCAGCCAGTACTCCCAAGAGCAACAATAGACCAATCGGATATCAGTAAAAAGATATTTAATGCTAGTACGAAAATTTCAAATCTTTTGAACTTTTCAGATGATGCCTGATATGTGGAATGGTCAAAATATTTTTATTAATACATTTCGAATGACAAACAAATAACGCAAATTTTTGGTATAGGCACACCATCAATATTTCAAAAAGTGTTCACTCGAATGTTTGTTGCAAGGAGGAATTATAATTTTTTAAATCATAATGAACCATTAAAAAACATCTGATGAGTCATTTTTGTAAGGTACATGAAAAAATAATTCTGATCGATCTCCCTAATTGTTCGTATACTGGTATATTAGGACTGTATTTTAATAAAACAATTAACAGGTAGATAAAATTGACGCAAATGTTATAATCTTGGTTGTTGAAATTTAACTTGTTTTTGATACAAAATATTTTTTTTCACTTCTTGCAAACACAGAGTGACTGTCTTCAAAGCTACAATGATCAAAGAGCAATTTTCGTTGAGTCTAAAATTATTTTATTATTAATAGATACATTTCTGAATCATAATTCTATAAAGATGAAATGCCCACTGGTCTATTGCAGGTTTATATTTAATAATTGGAAAAATGATTCCTGAGGTGATTCATCATTCTATAGAATGAACTATTTTACAGACATGCTGCACGAAATGTAACGTTGCACGATAATTGAAGTATGCCGCAGTAAACTAATTTTTATATATTTAAGGTTTATTATTATCATCAACTTAATAGTTTCACGTGATATTTCGAGTATTAAAAAATATAAACGATCCAGGCGACTCATCATAATCAGTGTAAATATGCTAATGAAGGTAGCGTAAAAGAGTTTTTCCGTTCCTTCCAAACATGTCCATTTTGTTAATTAGTTTCGCTTTTTGTAGTTATAATGTAGACCTACAATATGATTAAGTGGAAAAATAATAATCTTGTTTGTATTAGATAAAATTCACACAGAAAGATTGGATCAGCACTCCCTTGATTTGGTAATATTTCCATCCATTAATTTAATTAAATTTTATGATAAATGTACAGAAAATATACACGGCTTTTTAAAGAAATAGTGGAAGGGATACACTGTCTGTTGAGGATGAAGCATAAAAGGAGATAAAATAGTATTTTCTTCTTACTTCAAAATTGGCCTGATTGTAATAACTCTTATCGGTTAGGTAGAATTCAGAAACGTCGGGCAGGTTTTTGTCGTTTCTGTCTTGTTTTCTTTTTCATTCAACCTATTTATTTATTATTATTAATTGCCTGGATATTCTGCTCTATTTGTAGATCAACAAAAGGCCAGTATTACATTTTAATGGTTATTTTACATATTTATGATAAAAAACTAAAATTTAATAAATAAATTGAACCTCTACCGCCAGGTGTGTTAGAACTCCTATTCTCTTACTGTTTCCGTTTATTTTAATTTTACATGGTTTGCTTATCTCTTTATTTTCTTTTTCTTTAACTCTTCAGCATACCATGGGCCACTTTTCTTAGTTGCCTTCTGTTAGTTTTTTACCATAACCATACCCATCTAAATGATAGATCTACTGAAAATAATTTAATTTTGTTCAATACCTGCTGTATCCAGAGGATCCTCCAAGATTTCATGAGCTATAATATCCTCATTCTCAGGATTGTCACAACTTTATAAGGTATCCTTATATTATAATCCTAGTGGGGTCGATAATGCTATTGTAGCAAATAAAATTATTTGATGTACATGATGTATTTAACAATAGTTAGTTTGAATAATGAAGAATAAAACATATTATAAAATTTCAAACCATATTTTAAGGAAGAACAAATAGTCCAAAAGGAGTTAACTTAAGATAACTGCACAAATCCTTAATTAACCTGTTTATTAGAAACTTAAGATTCGAAACGTATTGCAGGTCTTCTACAGAGTTTAATAGTCACAAGAATGTTTCACTTGATGTATTTAAAATTTTGAAATTCTGATGGGTTCACCTATAAGCTACTATAGCTGTTCAACCACTATAAAATAGAAAATTGAATTTTTGTAGATAAATCAAGGTATAATATAAATTTTTCATCAAAATAAGAATGGATTAATTGATGAGGGAAGATATTAAGAGCAAATTGGCCACTCCGGCAGACGTCGTATTTCTTTATGGCGATTTGATAAAGTTAAGTGATTAATGGTTAGGCAGTCGCTACGGCCTAGGCTGTTTTTTTTCGTTTTCTCTTTTTTTTTTTTCTAAATCTAAAAATGATCCTTGGAAAAAACATCCGCGCTTATATAGCTGAGAGGAACCAACAGCTTAGTGCAATACCGAATGATTCTTCAAACCCGATTCTCCTTACCGTTTTCATGTTTCATACAAATAATGGTAATTTTTAAGAGATAATAGTTACATAGTTAATTTAATCATGTTTCAAATGAGTATATTGAACGTCACTACTTCTTTCAGTAGCGGTTATTTATATACAGTTTGGGAGTGGAGTGGCTCAGTGATATAGCGCTGAGTTGTCGAGCCGAAGGTTCTGGATCAGTTAGCCCCTATACAGTCGGTACCCAAAATTGGGGGGGAATCTGACGATTTTTACAAATTCAAATTTTACTTACACTACTTTGTTTATTTGTGAAACGAAGTACCAAATGAACATAAATTAATTTTTAAATATTTTTATTTAAAAAGAAAAGATATATCCAGGACCGGGACTTGAACCCGGGTCGTCCAGATCGCTAGTCCAGAACTCTACCAATTGAGCTATCCTGGCTTAATCAGGCTCGCTCCCCGGTAATGGTCATATCCTTTCTTTTCACTGATCCCATGTCCCCGCGTTCTAGCAATTTGCGATGTATACGAGGGGAAGAATGTTCTTTGAACATTTATTTAATTTGGATCTTGTTGACTTACGTCATTATATATTATTATAATTTATTTTATTTTATTAGTTATTGATTTTATTAATTTGTAAATATATTTATTTGAAAAGAAAAGATATGTCCAGGACCGGGACTCAAACCCGGGTCGTCCAGATCACTAGTCTGGAACTCTACAAATTGAGCTATCCTGGCTTAATCAGGCTCGCTCCCCGGTCATGGTCATATCCTTTCTTTTGACAGATCCCATGTCCCCGCGTCCTCGCAATTTGCGATGTATACGAGGGGAAGAATGTTCTTTGAACATTTATTTAACTTGGATACGACCATGACCGGGGAGCGAGCCTGATTAAGCCAGGATAGCTCAGTTGGTAGAGTTCCAGACTAGCAATCTGGACGACCTGGTTTCGAATCCCGGTCCTGGACATATATTTTCTTTTCAAATAAAAATATTTACAAATCAATAACTAATAAAATAAAATAAATTATCAACATAAATTAAGTTCAATTTTTTTACTTATTTTCGAATTTTAACGTCTTGCAATAAACGTTTATCGTAGTTTTAGTCATTGGTTAGCGTTTTATTTTCTATCATTCAATCAAATTTCAACCCAGTATATCGAATATGGTTTGCTGTAGAGGTACTAGTTTGGCCAAAAATTGACAGGAACGTTTTTATTATTATCACCCGATTTCCATGGATTTGCGGCTTCGAAACTGAGATGGGGGACAAGTCGACATCAGTAGTTGTTAAAAGATTCAGAAATTTTCTAACTACCCTGGCTATGTCCAAAAGAATGGCTTGTTAAGACATCAACTTTAACAATTAAGACTGCTTCTTAAGATATCAAGTGGAAGTTCCAGATTGTCAGTGCCCAACACTGTGGATTTAGGGATCAATCCATTTGTGGATATTATAGTGGGTGTTATCACCATGATTTACATATGGCAGGGTTCTATTAGTCAAGCCGCTAGTTCCTGATATTTTCCTAATTTTTCCCAACAGTTGAGTTGATTTTATTATCATTAGGAATCAAATTTCAAATTTGGAGGATAGCAGATATATCGTGAAGCATCATATGGCCTAGGATTATAAATTGATCCCAGTACAGCTGGAGGAAATCTTTTTAAAATAAGTCTATCTGGATTTTTATTATTATAAGAGTAAAAATAGCACATCGGGGATTCGTTTTGGTCAAGAAGAATTTACCAAGGTTTAAATTAGCCACGAAATAATAATATGCAAATGGAATCGTAAAATTCCATTAATTAAGGATACAAATATTTTTATTTGTTATAAAATAATTAGGCGCTTATTATAAAATGCCAAATATAATTTTGTAATTAACTGTAATTATGAATTTATAATCCTATAAATTCCTGATGATATTTCAGTTAGAGGAATGGTAATTCAGAGATTAGTATTTAAAGAGATTAAGGGCCCTAAATCCATATTGACCCTTATTGGCCGAGCCTTGTTGACCGGCCCTTTGAGGGAATACTGATGTGTACGAGGCCCACACTCCATTAGCCTTAATAAAAAGCAATCAACAACGCTCAACCTTTGTTGGTCCTTGCAGATGCTAGCAATAATCCTCAAGTATACACTGTTAATATAAAAAGAGGTGTTGCTGATATGAGGTTGATGTGGGCTTTGTTGTATTAACTTTGCCTAGCATTTTAATATTATTTTTAGTATGAAAATCATTAATATTTATTAGAAATTTATCTGCATTAAATATTAATGTAGTTATAAAATATATAATAATGTAAATGCTAGGCAAAGTATATACTTCAAAATTAGCAATATCCCTGCTCATTTTTGCGCAGTGAATATATTAAAATTTTTGATAAATTCTCCTTCCTCAGTTATTAACATGAAGAAATTATGTTTATCAGGAAAAAAATTATTATAATTTACCATTTTATTTATGTCCAATCGTTTTTACTAAATGACCTAAAACATTGTTTAAATCATTCGTAAGCTTCTACTTCTTTCTAAAGACCTTACTAAATCACTTTTCTTACTAAAAATGGTTTTAACTGTATTAAAAACCACTGATTTAATAATTATTTTTTATTATGGCCCTACGACCCGGTTACCATTGACATCTGGCAATATACCCTTACATAAGCGGCTTTACTTCATTATTCTTACTACGTCAGGATCTCGTAAAGCATTGTACATTTTTTTGTTCGTGCGCCGCTTCTACACCTCTAAGAACAGGATGGAGAACTTTTCTTTTAAAAATGAGTAGTTTCCTTTCTGTGGGTTTTGAAGTTGTCTAGCACACAAAATAGAAGTATGAGCCCTTGTCTTAAAAAGATTGAGCTTGGTCTACCAGGAAAGTACCCGCCTTCTAAGCTGTTTCTTCAATCCATATTAACAACTGTTGGCTGCTGTGGTCCTACTTGAAAACTATTTGTAAAAAAGAAACATCTTTAGTGAAATTACAGGAGTTCGTAAATTATAAGTTATACTATAAATTTATTTCGATAAGTCGTATAGTTAAAAAAATTCTCTGCGATATTGCAAAAGAAAATTCAGCTCTCTACACTTTTCGTTTTTTAGGTCTAAATGATATTTTTCAATGCGAACTCAAATACGATTTTTTTCATGGTCGCAATGCGTTGCTTAGCGACAAATATTTCATTTACAGATAAGTGAAAGTCAAACTGAAAGGATAATATGAAGTAAATTTACAATATATTTCTAATCGCCATTAATAAGTAAATTTTAAGGAGAATATTCACTCAATTATAAATGAAGGTTGTGGGGTGTTGAAGCATCAGAGTTGATTTCTCGAGTCAGAAGCTTGCCTGTTCTAATTGAAGGACGGTTTGTTGACTTTAATATCTTCGTGTTGACCTTAGATATAATTACTAATGTTCACAGCCGTGGTTCCAATTGGTTGGTTCCCCTTTTTTCCAGTTGGGACCAAAATGTTCAATATCCATTTCAAGTGGCCTGTTTACATGTTCAAGCCTTCTTAAGCGTCACGCCCATACTTCTGAGTTAATTAGTGAGACTAAAATATTTAAGCACTGGTTTGTGTTCCTGTGTGAACGTTCCCATGTATTTCCAAATTCGTTCAAAGGAATTTACTTTCGGGATCCTTATAAATCGTTCTCTCTATTTTATTATCCAAAAGTATTTTAAGCTTTTTAAATGTGAAATTAATGTATATTTCACGCTCTAATATTAATTTTTAAAGTTATTAAGAAATATATATATAAGGTGCTTCAGCCCCAACAGCTATGTGAATGATTTCGGACAATTATGTAAATCAGATAAGATTTAAGCTTAATAAAAAATAAACTTTTGATCATTTTAATTAAAAAGTTGAATTTTATTGTACATTCTTTATTTTCTCCATCACTAGAAATCAGATTGAAGCAAAAAGAATTACGTTTAGGCACATTTAAAGTATTATAATATAACATGCAATAACTATATTATTTTATATAAATAAAAAAAAAGAAATTATTCTATACCCTTGCAACCCATGAAACGTTTTGGGTTTTGTCAATACTCGAGTCTGTACTGTTTCTAGTACAATGGTTTGTCCGAGATCACGTAATCTTTCAGGGCCCCCCAAATAGGGGTACCCACTTGATTGGGGCTGGGTGAGCCTCAGGAGGATCGTTAGATCAAACAGGATACAACCACGGCTGTTAACAGATAAAATAATTAATCTGCCTAAAAACTCAGCGCTTTCCCACTGAGCTACCCCGATATTTCTGTTCAGACCATCTCGGGGTCACGTTAGCATAATTTTAATTTTATCGTTTTCCAGAATATTTTCATTCAGACTCTGTTGCTCTTTTCTACCGTTTTTTTCTTCTTTTTTTTTTCTGAATTGAGAAATCAGCGACATTATTTAATAATATATAAAATATTTTTGTAATATGTGATAAATGATCTGTAACTTCCTTCTAAATGATCTTATTTGCTTCCATATGTCATTTACAAGTGTAAATGATAAAGTACAAGTCTCTATTCATATAGTACGAATGATTCACAGCAATAACGTTATTTGTCTATATTAAGATTAAGTAAAGAAATATCATATATTACAATTTTAAACTGATTACAGAAGGGACCTCTGTATGGGGTTGTTAAAATAAATTGATAATACTAACCCGATATATTCTATAATGAATAGTTTAATTAAGTTAATAACCTATTATGGGATAATTAAGAATCCTTTTTGGCTAAATAGATAACGATGGAGGTGAATGGGTGAGCCCCATCGATAGGGGTCAGGGGTCGCTAATGAGCTAGATATTTCGTAACGCGAAACGAGCATTAAAGTTAGCGTGGATGGTGACTCTTAGCAACCCCGTAAATTAATGCTCACCATCAGGCTATCATGTGCCGGATAGATCACTACCGGATCCGATTTCTACTATGTCATTATCATTTGAGACCAGTATAGTATCCCCTACAGATCTGGCTAGAACTGATAAGAGATTTTAAAATCGACATTGTTACATATTTGTAATACTATCAAACTCAGTTTTTATTTCTTGGCACTGCACAGAAGAGTATTTGGGACGTTTAACTCGGATTAAAAGAATCCCTCCAAAAAGTGCATAAAATCTATTATTTTTTAAGCTTGGAAACCTACCCAAACAAATTTTAATCAAACGACAGAATTATTCCGATGGGCAAATTTAAATCCTCAGAATTTTCGGAACATTTGATTTTCATACTAATTTCCCTGTTTTTGTACCAAAATTTCGTTTTAAAATTGTATTTGATTGATTATGATTACCGTTTACGAACCATGTTAATGAAGACTGTTAGGGTAATTATTTTACTTAACAGATTTTACTAGATAAAGGCTTTTATTCCCCTCCTTAAAAAGAAACCATAACAAAAAATTTGGCATTATTTGAGCTAACCCTTCAGTATCAATTGTATTGGTTAAAGATTTTTAATTCAGGAACAATATATCTGATTTTCCATTTGCAACATTTTTTTTTTAAATTCATAATATTAGTTTCATAGTAGATATAAAATTAAAGTAAAAAGCTCCAAACTTTTAAATATTTTGTAATATTTAATAAAACAATTTAGATACCATCATTACGATAGGGATGCTTTGCTTTACCGATACCTAAATATTTACTTTCTTAACTAAGATGGAACTTTCAAACAGCTCTATTGAACAATTAGGTTTTTTTGAGTTATGACGTTGTTAATTCGAAGAAAAGATATGTTAAGACATTAAACGCAATGAATGGGAAATGTAATTCTTATATGTAAGTCGTTTGTGTAAGCCATTTTTCCAATATTCAGAAAAGAAAATCCAATGAGGGAAAGTACATGACAACTTTTCATTAATAGGAAAAACTCTTTAAATTTGATAAATTTATAGAAAACATAAAATACCAATAATAATACTTTTCTCAGTAAATAAATTAAACTGCAATCCATCATTGCCAATTTATGGCATTTTATTTAAAGAGCACTATGAAAGTAACCAGAAAATGCAAACAGTTTCATCTGCAATCTCAAGTATGAATATGATATCCATAATAATATTACAAAGTAGGCGATTGCAGTATGATCCATTCAGTTTACCTCATTTCAAGGAACATGTTCCTTACCTGAATCGCCTTCTCTCACATAAGTAACTTTTAAGGTAAAAATATTTCAGGGAAAAGATTTTTCATGAAATGGTTTTAAAATCGAAGGTCACCAGACTTGGTCACATTATTGATGTCATGAACTTTTTGTTTATTGTCTATTTAAATTTCTATATTGTTATTAAATTTAATTTTGTTTTTTGCCTTATTCCTTTTGTTATTGCATATTTAAAATTAACAGTCTTCTTTAAAAGAAGAAGCAGTGAAATACTTCCAGAAGTTCGGAATTATTCCGAAGTTGAAATTATGTGAAAAAGGTTATTAAATTGATTTTGACAAGGACAGTAATGGTCATGTTTTCGTCGAAAGTGTAGCGAAAATATTCATATAAGAGGAAGGAGATAGATAAAGTGATCTAGAATTAGCATTTTATTATAACATTCTGTATATATCAATATGAATTGATATTAATGAGAAGGTAGGAGTTATGAAATTATAGGAAGTATGAAAATTATCAGTATTCAGGTTATAAGCAATGGTGTGTAACAGTCCCTGGAGACCTCCTATAAACAAGTACCGTTTTTTTCTAGCCCAACAACCAGCTGGTAAACAGTAAGTTATGGCCAAGTTACTTTAAAATATTTTTGTTGCTATTCTTCTACATTGTCTCAACAGAAAGTTAAGATTTTTTCTCCTTATTAATGTATACGGTCAGCTGTTTTATTTCAAGAAATATTTTCTATTTTGTTCTGTTGAAAAAGGAAAAGGCCTGATGCAATTTATTTATCGTCCACGTTTAAATATTTATTTAAATAAAGATATCATGAGATGTGAATAGAGTGAGCTGGGGCGATAATGGAATGAAAGGGAGATGGGAATGACAGATACAGAGTAAGGGAAGGACAAAGATATTTGACAGTTGTAGGGACCCTCCTGATCCTTATAATCCTGTTATTTGTAGCGTTTCACCATCCTTACCCTTGTCCCAGGGGGCTTTGGATATATCAAACTGTATCCGTTTCCTATAATAATATATTCCCCTACCACCTGCCCTTATTGGCCTCCCTTCAACAGAACAGGAATAAAATATGAATAACACGATGCTCATCATCTTCAGCTTTGTTCAACCTACAGGCATCATACAGTGGCACTGACGAGCTTTTTACGAGTGTGCAGGTTGATTCGTTGTATTTTTTTTTTTTTTAAGTGAAAACTTCTTAGACTTTTGGTAGAGGATAAACTTGTGGATTCGCGTCAGCAACATGCTTGAGACTACTGAAACCTAGAGGACAGTGCATGAGCTATACAATTTGTTTCAATGATATTTATTTTAAGGGTTAGAATTCTATTGATATAAGAATAAGGATGATATATTATTGATATGAGTAAAGAAAGTTCGGTGATATTGGCACAGAACCTTCCAGTTCGAAAGCCTTTTGATATTAATTAACGTGGTATCCTATCCATACCTGCTGGCACAAGATAAGACAACAGACCCAGGTAATTTTACGTATCATCCTTCCCATGCTCCCTTATAAATATGCATGACATAATAAAAATGGTTGACACTTCAAATTAAAAAAAAGAATATATAAAAGCATTAAAGCTCTGAAAGATAGAAATTATGAGTTCTTTCTGAGGCTTAAGATAATTTATTATAAATATTTTCTTTTCATTCGTTTGTGTAGTTTCTTTTATTTATGTAGTTTTTATTTTGCAGTTATATTATTATTTGTTATATATTAAAAATCTTACAATATATACTTATTAATATGCTAGTTTAGTATGGGTTATGTCTTAGATTATGCACCAAGTTTGAAAATATCACTAAAGTGGTCACCTGGTCTAGTGTTCAACATAGCAACCTATAATGCCCAATATCGCGAGTTCGCAGCCCGGCAGGTTGCCGATTTTTAAAGAGAGTAAAAAATCCAGTGGCATTGTGGTATCTTCGGAAGGGACTTAAACCGGGGGTTCCCGAACATGTACGGTGTTAAAAAGATACTCACTCTAATTATATCTGAATAGGCAAAATATAGGACTCCGACTAGCACCATCCTATTAGCCTCAGCAGCTAAAATTGACGTTATATGAATTAATAACAAAAATGGAATCAATTTTGGTGCTGCTGATACCTTTCTTCCGCATCGTTTAAACCATCTCATCAGATGATAAGCTGCTTCCTACTGGTAAAAACTAAGATTTAAAATTGAAAACAAATTAAATAGGTAGTAATGAGAACAGCCTGCAGAAGTGAAAACTCAGGACTTTGGAATAACTGTGTTATTTTTTGAATATTTAATTCTAGCAATTATTGTAGGAACTATTTAAATTTCAAACTTGTATATTTAAATTATTATTATTATTCTGGTTTTCACATATATCGACTCACCGAGAAATAATTATTTAAACTTTCAAGTAGTTTTTTTATTAATAAAAATATATGATGGGCTACACAAGCTCAACTAGTAAGTCTCAATAATGTAATTGATATAATAACTAGTATATAGATAAATTATTTATACCTTGTATTTGCTTTTACATAGATTTTATTTTTATTTTTAGCATCATTATGTTCAGCAAGACATAGATCAATTGTACTTTCTATCAGTCCATAAAACAAGACATATAGCCATCAGAAATAAAATCTTTTATTAAAATATTTATAAACTAAATTTTCGACCAGCTGTTAATGTTTTAAGTTATTATTAGTATCAATTGCACAACTATTAAAAAGCTTTTAATATAAATATAATTATTCTTATATCAATGGAATTCTAACCTTTAGAATAATGTCGTATAAAGGAATTTTTGAACTTATACAAAGGCCGCTAGGTGTTGCCAGTCTCGAGCATGTTGACTCAAACCAACAAGTTTATCCCCTATCAAAGTGTCTAAACGTGGCTAAAGAAGTATTCACTTTAAAAAAAAAAAACAGCAAATATTCAGTAGCTCTCCATGCAGTCTTAAAACTTTTTTTCTCAACGTGCATTTAAATTCGATGGCACTTTTTTCAATATTCGATTTAAGTAAACTCGATGATGGACAAGAAAAGAAGCTTTTGTTGCTTTTTTCAGCAGACAAACACTCTCCCTCGCTCGCTATGAATCAAAGAGATGCTCCAAAGTAATCTCCTCCTGTTTATGCATTTCTCAGGGGCCCTTCTTCCTTTCACTTTGAAGTCTCATCAAATTTTAATGATGGATGCTAGTATTACCTCCTTCAGCTCATGACACTATTCTATAAACAATGCTCTTAACATAAAATAATCTGACCAGCGAAAAGGCTTTGAAGTTGCTTCATGTTTATTTCAGCATTCATTGTAATGCTATGCTATATTTAGGATATCAACTATATTATTATGAACATAAATCGTTCAACAATATCGTCACAACAAAAAAACAAAACGTATTACGTTATGATTCGAAGATTTGCTGTATAAGGTTATTCATATACTCGTATAGTTCATTAACCGTCTAGATTTGGGAATATTTGTATATTTTGGCTGTAGTCAACTAATTAATTAATTTATTAACCAAACCACTAAGCCAATATGGGAATTACACGCGACCCGAAAAGTACTAATTTGCTCGTGAATAATTCTATATATATATATATATATATATATATATATATATATATATTTTTTTTTTTTTTTGTTAAGTTTATTGAAATATTACAATCTGCCACTTGTGGGCAATAAGTAATAGTGGTAAGTAGGTATATAATCATTCCATAAAAATAAAATAAAAATAAAATAAATAAATGTAATAAACATATATACATATTATTATTATATTATTAATAAAATTTTAAAATATCTAAATATATTTTCCAATAATCATTGATTGGAAATTTTATCCATATAATGTAATTCCTTGAACATATTATTTCATTATAAATAACAAATTGCTAGTAATTTAATGGTCAGAAATTGTCAGTGGCAATTTTCAATTACGGCTGAAAGTTCTACACTTATGCAAGACCGTACAGTCGTGCTGGTTTAGTAGAGCGTCGGCGTGAACGGCGCTTATGACTTCCCTTCTTGAGGCGACGGATTAACAATGCAAAAAATTAAAATAGCGTAATGATACTTCATAATTGAAAAAACGTGTAATGCAATTAGTAATTATAAAACCTTAATCAATAATAATGAGTATTTTATAGTTACTGATATAATATGTACATGAATATAAAGGCCAAAATACAAATATACCAGGTCTATTTTCCTCGAGTTTAGTCAACCTGAAGATTCGGGTCATAAAGCATTGCTTGACTAAACTAGAGGAAAAAATAAATTTTCGAAATTTGTCATTTTTTAAATTTTTGAAATAAAAAGCCTTTCTCATCAACTCTTAAAAAATAATATTCTACTACAAGGGATTTCGAGCTTATGTGCACGACGCCTGTTGAAAAGAAAGCCTCCCGCGCCACTTTCTGCCACGCTCTAAATGAATCCTATTGGTTCTCAGAAGGCGGAAATTGCAATAATGTTTCTAGTAAATGTTTCGAGTAGTAATTCATTTAAAAATTTTTAAATAAATTAATCAGGTTTTTATAAAAGGTGTTAGAGATGTGATCTATTAAGTGTAGACGGCCGCCCTTAGCCGGGATTACTTCCTTACTTGTGGATGAAAGGAATAATTAATGGTCCAAGCTCAACACTTTCTAAGGCAGCCAGCACTTGTGTGCATTTGGTTATCAAAAGGACCGAATAATTATTATTATGTAGGGATATATAAATGAACTACTTGCTTAATATAAATTAACTTGAAAATTCATGAATAGTTAAAAAACAAAGAAACTGCAAATGAAGAATCATGAGTTCTATACATGGCAAGGACTAATCCCTGGATTTGCAAGGAAGGGATTTGGCCAAGATCTAGCCCATTGCCATGTTTCCTTACAACTGAGAGTATCAAAATTTAGGTACTAGGAGAGTTCTAAAAGAATCTCCAAATCGCACAATATAGTTTCACGTTTGATGATAACATAATATATAATTGATAATTCAATAAATAATAATATAGACAGAATATATATATTTGTGTGGTTAAGGCGGTCTGCAATTTATTGTCTTTTATATTACCACTAATGATTAAGGGTTCTAATAAAAATCTGCAAAATATAACAAAAATATATTAATACACAGATTAATATTATTCTTATAAAAGTTTATAAGGCTTGGATTTATCCAATAAGCCTCTTGAGATTTCTTTTAAAAAAATCATTGTTTCTCTCTTTAAAAAAATCAAACTCTATATTAAATTGTATTGACATTGTATTAAAAAACTCATCTTTTATAATAATCGTAATTTTTTGTTTACCCCATGTTTCATAGAATAAAAAAAAACCTATGCCTACCATATGATGTTTCATCCCATTAAAGCATTCCTTTGTGTATATAATTTTAAATTATATATAATTTTAGTACACAAAGGTCATTGAATTGAAAAATATAAATTTTTTTTCTCTGAATAGCAATATATAAATAGATATATTTTTATTTTTTCCTATATTGTGTAAGGTAGGATTTATTCTTTGTTTTGTTGTTCGAACTTATTGCGTTTTTTTAGAAGTATTGTTGAGCCCTTCCTCAGCTACGCCTCAGAGACCTGGACAGTTAACCCGGGACTCTACTCCAGATTACAAGCTGCAGACATGGACTTTTGGAGGAGATGCCTGAGGATCACCCGACTGGATAGAGTCAGAAATGAAGATATTAGAGACATACTTGGCGTGACCGAAGGAGTTCCGGAGAGACTTGGAAGGAACAGGCTGCGATGGTACGGACACTGCCAGCGGATGTCAGAACGTAGGTGGCCGAAGAGACTTTTGCTGTGGGAACAGCTAGGCGGACGAAGAAGAGGAAGACCCCGAACCCGGTGGAAGGACTGCGTGGAGGAGGAGATGGCCGGTAGGGGACTTGAAGAGGATGACTGGTGGAATAGAGAAAAGTGGAGGGACGCTCTGACTTAACCAGGCAACCCATTGAGGGAAAAAACCTGCAAAAGTAAAAGTAAAAGTTGTTCGAACTTTTCACTTACGAATAGATTCACGTTTGATCAATTATTTATTTAAAACATTGCGTTCTCTGCTGTCTTTTTGTAGGAGTTTATTAACAAAGAATATATATTATTATAATTGTTCTAGTTCCTTATATTCACCATGTAATAGTTCTAGAGCGATCATTGGGTCACCAGTATTTACTACTTATGCCATATAGTAGATATATCCTAACAAAATATTGTTGTATTCAATATTTTGTTCTATTATTTATATGAGTTTTCTGTAAAATATGATTAGATTTTCTTTTACCCAAGTGCCTTCTTTTGCTTTTTCTATATGTTGGGTAGATATGTTTTTTTTACCTTCTGGACCAGTGCGAAATACCTTAATAACCTCTTACGTAAATGAAGTATATTATGCTACAACACAGTTAGATATTGCCGATTTGGTATCAAAAGCGCAGTCGAAAGAATATAATAATGAAGTCTTTATTTGTATTGTATATTGTAATATAATGTCTATTGAATAATTTGATCCTCCTTTACTATAAGAAACCACCTGCCATTTTGTAAAAATTGTATTTTATTAGCTATTTAGATCATTAATTCAAAAATATCTACAAACACAATATAATTAAATACTGCTATTAATTAAATTAGATAATGAAAATATTAATTCGGTATAACTCAAAAAGGTAAATGCTCAGATTAAAAAAATAAATAAAGCAATAGGTATAGCTTTATTATTATTTTTTTAGGGAACGAATATTTTTGCGCTTTTTGGTTATTATTAATAACTAATCTTATATATTTAAATTAATATCGATAAGGTTTAAGCCTTTGGAGGAATGACAAAGAATATATTGAGTAATTCAACCCACATCCGCTATAATAAACAGTATTTCATTTTGTGATATTGTTTTGTTAGCTATATCAATCATTAATAAAAGAATAATCTACACACACAATATAATTAGACATTGGTTAACTTGGAAAATAGCTAACTAGTTTATTAAAATAACATAGAAAGGCATACTGATTATAATTTGATCTGCATAATAAAAATGAATAGCCATTTCCTTGCTAACCGCAAAACTCGAGAACGTCTCGACCAATTCGGGTAATTTTTTTTTCTAATTTTTTTAAGACGCAAAGAAGGCTCTTATGGAGATAAAGCCCGTAAAAATGACGAGAAATCCGAAATAGGAGAATCCCGTAAAACCCGGAAAATAATAAAAACAACAATTTTCTTTTCCCATAAAAACCACTCTGTTCCCAGCTGTCAAACATTTGACGTCCATCAAAACAAAACAATGGCGCGTTAGTTGTTAGTAAAAGTTTATTAGGGTCCAGTCCCTATCATATAATAGAATAATATAAGTTTTTGTGTAAAAATAAAGCTTTTCTGTTTAATTTTCTGATACAAGGTCAAATATATCATAAAGCAGGTTCCCTGTTGCCGGCGACAGATGACGACTATAAATTCCTGCAAATGGAATAAATATGCAATACACCTGAAGAAATTGATCAGCGTTGTGAAAATAACAGTTGAGTGAGGAGTTCTATTGTAGAACAATTACAAACTTTGTTTCATCAACAAAATCAATTTATTTAATTGTTTAAATCTATGCTGGATCTTATGCCATCCGGTAATCTTAAAATTGTAATCAGACCTGATAAAACTCCTGTAGGAAAACATGCGAGATGTTTCAATGCACCATCAATCGATGAAGTTGCCATTCAAATGGTTGGAGAAAATTTGAAGCCCTTTGTTTTAGGGTAATAAGGCAGAACAAGGTCTGCCGGGACAGCTAGTAATGTTATAAAAGTTAAAATGACAAACTCATTTCAGTATAATCGTAATAATTAGGTGCTCAGAATAATAAAATAAACAGGTTTTTTTTTTTCAAGTAATGAATATTTTTGTGTTATTATTATTGATAACTAACCTAATATATTTAAATTAATACCATTAATGTAAACCTTCGGAAAAAAGTGCGTACAATATATTTTGTAACTGAACCTACATGTGCTATAAGGAACCAACTGTCATTTTTTGATATTTTTTTTTTTATAATCTACATCGATCATAAATTGAAGAATCATCCACACTCATACTATATAATTGAGTATTGTTATCAATTAATTTAGAAGATAGAAGATAACTTTATTTAATTAACATCAAGTTAATTATATAGAACGCTTAATGGGCAATAGGATAACTCAATTATACTTCAGTATACTAATTATAAGTTCAGATTAAAAAAATTAAAGAAATAAAGTATTAATAGAAAGTTTTTTATAATATAATATAATAATTCTCTTCAAAATAAAAATATTTAAGATTAATAGAAAGATTTTTTTCTTTTAGGAAACAAATATTTTTTTTTTGTCATAGTTAATAACTAATATATTATATTTAAAGTGATACCATTAATATAATATATTATAACTTTAATATCAACTTGTATATTCTACTTTCCGTTTTTTCCCTGTTTAAGATTACGCTCAAGTTAATCCTTTACCTAAGTTTCTACAATTTCAATTAATAATTGTAATTTTTTTAAGATAGTTGCGTAAGTAAATACAGGCTAATATGTATTGAAAATTAGAATAATAATGCGGATTGAATTGATAAGGGATACACACCGTCTGATTATACAGGAGACTTAGGAGAATGTAAGGGAGTGTAAAGTTAAATTGTTTGCCGGAGCTAAGATTGAGTAGGAAGGGAAGGGAAATTTTTTTCCCCTGGACGGGGAGAAGGGAGGCCTGAGAGGCACTCGAGAGGTGAGACACTAGACAGCAAGTGCCTTCGTCTTTTCATTCCTTCTAAGGGCTCTCCTTTTATACTCACTTCTTTTAACTATTCTTCTACAGGCTTACATTGAGTCTGATCCCACTAGTCCACTGTCAATGAAATTAGGATATTTATTAGGATAAAGGCAACGTTGTTATTTATTAGTATTAAAAATGTTTCCTATCGAAGATTATAAGTGAATTTCTCATGTGATGAAATTGTGGAAGCTAACTAAAAATTAATTAATTTTTTATTCGGTGACCTCATATGTTCATTTCTTTATTTTAGCAAGGTTCCGAGATTATATTGTTCTCACAATGATGTTCTAAGGTTGAATGTGATCTCACTAGTGAAGTGTCAATGAAATTAGGATATTTATTAGCATAAAGACAAAACGTAATTATTTATTATTATTAACAATGTTTCCTATTGAAGGTTCTATGTAGATTTCTCGTGTAGTGAAATTATGGGAGCTAACTAAAAATAAATATATTTTCATTATTACATATACGTATCATTGACTGTACTAAACTCTTCTCTACAACTTGTAAATATGTTATAGTTATTTATGCACCTTGGGACTACAGAAGATCATTATTCCCTCAGTTGTAAGTTTGTACCCGAGCGAATTCGAGGGTACAATTCGAGTTTGTTCCCGAGCGAATGCGCTACGCTAATATATTTTATATTATGTTATGCTTTACAATCAATTCAAAAACTGAAATTAAATGTGCAATTATTACAATTTGGAATTGTTGTTTTGATTTACAATTTTAATTTAGCTGTCAATAAATTTGAAATAACATTATTCGCTTCTTGTACAATATGTGGTGGATCCATAACTTACACAGCCTGAACACAAATGAACTTCTGTTTATCAGTTTTGGTGTTTTGAAACAACAGCTGATTTTGACCGGTGTGACAGGTGTACTAAACTAACCCTGAACTTTTTCAGTACAAAACCAACATTATTTAGACGAATTAGGTTGTCAATTTTTTACTTTATTCCCTAGGAATAAAGTTAACTTTTTGACTCAATTTCTAATGCACAGGGAGAAAAAACGTACTTTAGTCCTAATTAATTGAGCCAAAACACATGTTTTTGTACCAGCTGGAGATAAAATATATTGTATGAACAGAATTTTATGATATGAGTAAACTAGATTGGTTATTGTTTCTGTATTTATTTAATTTCACTTTATATAGCTATGGTAATTCTACGATAGTCGTTATTTTCCTTATCCATGTATAATTAGGATAGGGATCTTTAACGAGTACCTGACATCGTACAGGCTCGGGGCCCCCAAATACGTCCCTTCCGAAGGACGGCCTAACTAAAGATTTTTTACTTTCTTTAAAAAATCATAAGGCCATATGCCCGGGCTGTGATCCCTTGAATTTGGGCATAGTAGGTTGTTTTGCTAACCACTAGATCATGTGTGATCCTCCAGGCTGTATATTAACTATGGGCTAACATTATAACTCACCAACTACCATAGAGTCTACTCTCTTGAGTTTACTGTTAACTATCCATACTCACTCATTGTATATCCTATTTATCTATTTGTCTCAAAACCAATGTCACAATTTTTTCTTGAATATACGTATCTCATTTTCATATAAGATTAATTTTTTTAAGCTGCTTTTAGAAGAGATTTTTAATTTACTAACTGCATATTTACACGAGTAATACATAATTAAACCTATCTCAATAGGAATAACAGTCTCTATTTGACTCCAATATCAAACCTTCATTATATATACATAAGCCCATAATTATATACAGGAAAGTTATGGTTTAAATATTTGTAGAGAACAGTTCTTCCCTAATGAGGACTCTCAGTCCCTGGTGGTTCTATTCCTGGCTAATCTCTATAACAGTATTTATTACTAATTCTTAAATTATTCAGAATATTTCCATACAATCGATATATATTATTGGTAATCGAAACAATATTTTAATCTTAAACATAAAAACAATCTTTTCCAGATGATGATAAAATTTATTTTTATTAACAATGTTTCCTATCAAAGGTTCTATGTAGATTTCTCATGTAGTAAAATTCTGGAAGCTAACTAAAAATAAATATATTTTCATTATCTAGATTAAAAAAAGAAAACAAAAATACCTTTTCCTTTTTATATAGTTTAATGTCATATGTATTTTTGATGTTTTATTTTTTTTGTGTGTTTTTTTTGGAAGTGGTATGTTTGTAAATTATATGTTTTCCTTATGTCCACGTGTTGTCCTGTAATCTTCCTTAAGGTTCATTGGTTGCATTTGGGCCTTGGAGATTGTGGGTTGTATCCTAAGGTTAGTGTCTTGCTGTATTTTGAAGTTAGGATGTGTCTTAGGTCTCTTTTATTTTCCTTAGCTATAATTCTCATTCAGTCTGGAAGGTAACTGAATGTGCGAAATATTAAAAAAAAAAAAAAGACCTAAGGTCTGTTGCTTTCATTAATTTTATTTTGAAGAGAAAAGATTTGTCCTGGCCGGGATTCGAATCCGGGTCCTCCGCATATATATTGGGGTACTCTACCAACTAAGCTCCCAGGGCTCGTAAGCAGGCCAGACAAATGCATTCTCTTCACCGATCCCACATCCCCAACGCTCGCCATTTTCGCGATGTACATATGGGTAAAATTACTTTAATTGTGATCTGGTTGACGTACGTAGATTATATATTTATAATTTTCTATTTTTATTTTATTGTGATAATTTAAATATTTTTATTTTGAAGAGAAATGGTTTGTCCTGGCCGGGATTCGAATCCGGGTCCTCCCCATCAATATCGGGGTACTCTACCAACTAAGCTCCCGGGGCTCGTAAGCAGGCCATACAAATCCATTTTTGTCACCGATCCCACCGTAGAGTACCGCGCTAGAGATGCGGAGGACCCGAGTTCGAATCCCGGCCAGGACAAATCTTTTCTCTTCAAAATAAAAATAATTAAATAATCACAATAAAATAAAAATAGAAAATTATAAATATAAAATTTACACCCGTCAACCAGATCCCAACTAAAGTAAAGTTCAATGAACATTCTTCCCCATGGTACTCTCATCCCCCACAATGAAATTCATAAAGGTACGTGGATCACTCCGGATTGATAAGTGGTTAATCAAATCGACTACATATTGATTGGGAAGCGACACAACTCAAATCTCCGCGATGAAAGTTGCACCACCGAGGAGCCAATTTGGACTCAGACCACAAACTTTCCAGCGCACACCTTACAGCCAAGATCTCGAGACCTAGACCGAACAGCGAGGGGCATATGGAGAAAAGATTCAACCTGGAGATTTTCAAAGACCCGGGTGTAATGAACCAGTACTCCGCTGAGCTAACTAGGCATTACAATCGAGAAACCAGGCAAAGACTAAGTACTTGGTTACAGAAGAGACACCCAGGCGGGGTGAGATGGTGGCCTTTAGGGAATACATGTTTTAACAGGTCTCCGATTTGTATATTTAGCCTCAACGGTGACCCAAAGTAACCAAGTAGATATTGAAATAAGAAGAAGAGTTGTCTCTGCCAAACGGTGCTACTTTGTTCTGAGGAAACAGCTTGGTGGCCGTATACTCTCTCGACAAACAAAGATGCAGCTAAAGAAGACCATCATTCGTACTGCCCTGATGTATGTCTCGGAAACCTGGACAATAGCAAAGACCTCCTCCTGTTTGAGCGGAAAATCCTTCGCAGGATATTTGGAGGAGTGGTGGTGGATGGAAACTGAAGAAGGCGCAAGAACTAGGAGCTATATGACCTATTCAAAGAACTGAATATTGTCTAGCTCATAAAATTGGGTCGATTGCGGTGAGCAGGACATGTGTCTCACATGAGTGAGGAAGATTTGCCCAGGAAGCTGCTGACAGAGCCTCTTTACAGGACGAGAAGACGAGGAAGACCCAGGCTTAGGTGGAGTGACGAAGTAGCGGCTGTTGCAGGGAACATCCTTGGTGTATGCAACTGGATGGCAGCTGCTCGGAACAGCGAAGATTGGCGGAAGCTGCTGGTGTTGGACTCGTAACTGGGTTGTTGGGCCGAAATAGTTAGTTAGTTCTTCCCCACATGTACATCGCCAAAATTGCGAGTGCTGGGGATGTGGGATCGGTGAAGAGAATGGATTTGTCTGTCCTTGTTACGAGCCCTGGTAGCTTATTTGGGGCTAGAGATGGGGAGGACCCGGGTTCGAATCCCGGCCAAGACAAATCTTTTCTCTCAAAATAAAAATATTTTAATAATCACAATCAAATAAAAATAGAAAATTATAATATAATTATAATTTATTTCTTGTTTAAGATATGTGACCGTAAACAGTTTATAAACTATTTACTTATAGTCATTAATCACATCTTATTTCATTTGAATTTCCAGTTTTACATTTTATAAAGTTTTCTAATATTTCTTTAATTAAAAAAAAATATATAATGAGATCCTCAGTTTTATAAACTGTAGTACAGAAATATTATATTTAAGAATCTTGGATTGTTTAACAATGAATATTATTCCAACAAATTTATTCAACAGAAATTCATTCTTGTTTTTTAAGTTCGAGATAATTTCTCGTGACAAAGAAAAATAGATTCTTCGGTTCCTATAACAGATTTTTTATTAGAGCGAGTGCCTGAAATATATTTCCGTCAGGTGGCCACCTAATCTTCTTAGCCTCCTTCTAGTAAAAAGGTAAAGGTTGTAGCCAGGAGGATGAAGCAGGCGAGTCTGGCGGAGCAAGGCTATTATTTCAGCCTTAATATTATAAATGTTTCCCGAAAGGCCCCTCCTTGCGGTTTCCTTCCTTTTGTTTGTTGTCTCTTCAATGGCCCCATTGTCTTAGCAACTATTCCCATCTCAGCTTTAATTTCAAGGCCTCCGGATATTCTGAACATCTTAATCTATCACATTGTTCGGTTTCTAGATTGCCAATGGAATATAATAATGACAAATGACAAAACCATACACTTACACACACACATATGTTTTATTTTCAGTTCTTGATATTCAATTGTGTATTCGTTAAACTTTATTTAATTTTTTGACGTTAATACGTCCTTAAAATTGCTTCATCAGTGGGAGAGAAAACTAAAAAACGAATAACAAAATCGGTTTGGTGTTGCTGCTACTTATATATCATCTCCATCCTAAATTCAATTAGACCAGTGGATAGCTAAGAGATGAAATAATTCAATAATATATAATAATAAGTAAGGACTGTAGCGCATCCCGCGCGGTGGAAGGAGGTCATTTGGAGGTAATTTTGCTGACTATTGAGATTTCCATTCGTATAACTTTTGACTCGGAGAAGCTACGAAGTTTGTATAGCTTTCTATCGTCAATATAATACAATAATGTATATAAAACATTAGTGTAAAATAGTTACAGTGAGTATAATAAGGTGTTAGAATAAATAAAAAAATATCAAAAGTATATAATGTCGGCCTATACGCGTCGAAAAGCAAAACAAAAATACAGAGATCATACACGGTTAGAAAAGGCTTATCAAGACCGAATTGTAACAATAAAACACCATTTGACCAAGTCAAACAAACCTATAATTAATAAAGTTATACTGTGACACAGTAATTATTTATTTACTTGATCTTCCTGAATGCATTATTTATATTATTTTATATCACAAATATTATCCGTTATGTAAACGTATTCACGTTCAAAATACGTTCAATGACAGAGCCACACCCATTTTTTTATTATTTTTTTTTTACAAAAACCATACTAGACGGATACATTTACTAGAAATGTTATTACATTATTTTTATTTAATAATGTAATAAAAGAGTGAAAAATGGTCAGGGATTGCAGTCAATAAATTATACAAAATAAGCTAGACTTATTCTATTAGTGCCTACGCTTCGGCCTAATAGTTTTAGGCCATCGTCAGGGCTGAGGATGAAATAAAACATAAAAACAATGCAGTACCCAAGAAGATGTTACAGGTAATATAAACATAAATGATAGCAAAGACAAGAAATACAATAAAATAATGTAAATAAAATAATGTAAAGCGTATGTACGTTTTTCGCAGTTTTGATTGGTTGATCGATAACACTTACTTGAGAACCTCCATTAAGTCTATAGATAAAATTTCTAATGGTTGTTAAAAGAATTTCAATACCATCATTGCCATAGGAAAGTCTTGCTTTACCAATACCTTTATCTTCTTAACTCTGATGGAACTTTCAAATATATCTATTGATAAACAAGGTTTT
Organism: Troilus luridus; assembly: GCA_964056705.1. Classification (NCBI taxonomy): domain Eukaryota; kingdom Metazoa; phylum Arthropoda; class Insecta; order Hemiptera; family Pentatomidae; genus Troilus; species Troilus luridus. The sequence continues at coordinate 18,918,267 of OZ057415.1, read as the reverse complement.
TTGAGTTATGACGCTGTTCTTTTGAAGGAACGATACGCTAGATCGTTAAACTTAATGAATGAAAAATGTAATTCTTATATGTAAGTCATTCGTGTCTGGCATTTTATTCAAGATTCAGAAAAGAAATTAGATAAGTGAAAGTACATGAAAAAATTTCATTAATGGGAAAAACTCTTTTAATAAAGTCAATTGAGTTTTATAATGTTTGAACTTGAAGTTTTATGGAAATAATGACACAAGTTAAAATCAAAAAAGTTTCAAGCTTTTTAAATTTTTCTAAAGTTTAATAAAATAATTTCAATACCATCATTACACTAAGGGTGCTTTGCTTTACCAATACCCCATTATTTTTTAAATTCATCTGGTTTCATGTTGACAAGGAACTTTCAAATTAGATTTTTTTGAGTTATGACATTGTTCTTTTGAAGCTCCTTTATCATCATTCATTGCTCCGATATAACTTTATTACATTTCACACATGTTAATTGTATTAAACAAGATATAACTCATTATTATATTATAATTAATACATTAATTTACTCATTATAACTTTATTATAACTCACACATGTTAGTATCCTTCATTAACAGTCCTGTTTCCAGCAATCACGCTCCTTCAATCGGCAATCAAAGAGTAACATCTTCTGAATGATTTGTAATGATTATATTTTGATGCCTTGAGGCACACGTTGTTAGGAAAAGAATGGAGAATCAATGAAATATTCAATCAGGTGGCTGTCGAATGAAGAAGGGAAAGCAATTACCAAGTCTTGAAGCTGAAACTTTTTCAATACCTCCCTGATGAGTTTGCCTTAGCCTCCCTCTGTTTTAACCGCTTTAGAAACTGTGTCAACAATAACTTTGCCTATTTTGATTGACAATAAGGCCAGTTGACTCTGCTAGCTCAACAAGTCTATCTCAACCTGGCGAAGAAGTAGAAGATCTTCAATGAGTGGTTTAGCTAAGCGAGTGATTTTAATGTTTAGTACTTTTTATTTTAACTAGCACCATTAAACTAATCAAGAGATTCAAAAATTAAATTTATTTTTTACCAAATATTAAGGGGGAAATAGTTGATTGTACCGATCATTGTGGATTAGAATGGTTAGGGGGTCCACCTCCTGGTCATTCCAATCCACTATTTAAAAATTAAATAGCCATTTACTCATAGAATCACATGAGTGATTATATGAGTAAATAGCTACTATCGATAGAAGTGAATACTCAAAACTCTGGAATAATTGTGTTCTTTTTTAAATTTCTAAACCAATTATGGTCTGAATTATTTAAATTTCAAATTTATAAATTTATATTATAAAAATCAGTCTGGTTTTCACTCGGAACAATAATTATATACATTTTCAAGAAGTTTATCTTTTAATCAAAGCCCATCTGGCTCCACAAGCCCAAAAGAAAATATCAATAATTTAATTGAAATGATAATTAGTGTATAGTTATATAATTTATACCTTTTATATGTATTTATATACCTGTTACATGGTTTATACTTTTATATGTATTAACGGACATTTTTATTTTTAGAATTGTTATCATCGTTAAATTGAACAATACTTAGATCATTCCAAATGATCGAAACTGAAAGTCTAATAATAAACTTATAAAAATCAACCTAACCAATAAAGGCGTCTCAGAACATTTAAGATTTATTTAAGAAAAATAATTTATATAATTTAAAATTAATATTAATAACATAAGTTCCTTGGTACATCAATTACTTAGCTGCAATAATAGTGTGCTTTATAAATGTCACAATAATATTTTTGAGCATACAATAATAAAGTATAAAATATAGCAGATCATACTATATATTATTATTTAATATTGTTACACAAGAAACCACAATATCACATACTAAATTTTCCAAGAACGTCTCTTCTACAATCATAAACTAAATGAAATGGGAAAACCGTAAAACGTTACAATAGCTTTAGGGAATGATAGAAGTACAGCTAAAAAAGTAATATATTTTCTTTTTTAGATAAATTTACTGAAATAGTTATAACGGTAATAAAAGTCGTATGTCTCATTTTATTATGTTTTCTTTTCTTTTTTTTTATTATTACCGTTTTTTTATTTACCCTTTCTTTATTACTTATCTATGTAATCAGAACGATAAACGTTTTTTCTTTATTTGTTTTTGAATTAATAACATTGATTATATTGGATTAGATTTTTTATTCCCAGAGTTATATGTTTTTATATTTATTATTACTTATTTAATTTTTGGGTGGAGTAAAATGGATCAGGCACTAATGTTTTGGGTTTAATATATCAAAAGATTTATAACCATTCAACCAAAATATCAATAGAGAAAATGCAAAACGTTTTAAAATGATTATTTACAAAATCGCTAGATCTTACATTAATTTTTACAGATGAATCTAGTTTTCGTTAATTTCGATTCCACCCATAGGTCGAAACTACAGCAGTTTTGTATCGTCTTTTTGGCGCGCGGCGAATACGAACTTAATGGTACTCGATTATTCCAGACCACTGTCAATGCAGGATGGCATATCATCGAACACACAAAATGGTGGGTAAGGCTGGCAATGAGAACTAACTCATCATGTTCTTCGTGTCAAGGAGAACAAGAGTTAACTAGAAAGCATTAAAAAAAAAATTAGGAACTTGGCAGAACTCAAGTTGCAAATACATTGGAGAAGACTTGATCTTCAAATTATAGCCTATTTATTTATTTTTTAGGTACTTATTTTATGGGGTAATTATTTTCATAACTTAGAGACGTGTTTACAGATCCTGATTTAGTTTAATATATCAACAAGAGGTGAATAAGAAGCTTGGGCCATGTTTACCGAATGGGTCAGGAAATACTACCAAGGTCAATGGGGGGGGGGCTGGACGGTAGAAGAGGAAGTAGAAGATCTAGGCTGCGGTGGCTGGAAGACGAGGAATATGAAAATAAAGACAATTAACCAACTAAACAATCTGTAGTATATTGACTTGAAGCAATCAACTAAAGATCGAACATGAAGTTGGAGAAAATGACTAAAAATGTGCGAGACGTAAAATCGTTTTGCACAACTTAGCAAGAGGTGATGCTGGAAACTTTAATTTTTTAAAATATTTTTTTCATATATCAGTGTAGTCATACAAACACTGATTCCCAAATCTTGACCGATCTTACTAACATTAAGAGCAACTAATAAAATATCAATTCATAATAATATATGCACTTTTCTTCTTCTTCTTCATCTGTAACTTCCTTCTTCTTATACCATCGCCAGGAACGTGGAGCCTTCACCCATGCCATGCCTCTCGGTCCCTAATCAACTGCCTCATTTTCCTCTTGTCTTCGTCATTTTCGTCTTGCCTCTCTCCCCTCCGGTGCGCAGAATGTTTTCCTGATAAGAAACTCTGGGACAGCCTCTAGGCCTCTTCCCAGTGGATCTAGCTTCCATGATCTTTCTTGACTCTCTTTCTGATCCTCCATCCGAAAAACGTGGCCAAACCACTTTAGATGTTTTTTATGAAATCCCTTAGCTCTGTTACTTCCAGCTCTTCTCTTATACTTACATTCCTGATGCAGTCTCTCTTGGTCTTTCCAGCGACTCTCCGCAGGAGTTTGATCTCAGCAGCTGTCACGCGGCTTGTCCAGTTCAACCCAGCTTTCACTTCCATAAGTGAGGGTAGGGAGGTAAACTAACTTTCATATTTGATTTTTCATATCCTTACCAAGATCCCTCTGCCCAAATATACTGTTGCACAGAGTGTATAAGTATAAACCGTTTATATAATTTATTTCAAGTTCAATTTAAATATGAAATTTCAAGTTCATTATGGTAACAGTTTTTGAGATATGACGGAAACGAACGAACGTACGTACAGAGGTTACACCGAAACTAGTTAGATTCAGTTAGGATTTAGATTAGTTCAAAATGGATATGTCCGTTGAGATCTGGTAATCGAAAATTTTCGCAATTGTGGTACTTCCTTTACCCTGTACAAGGAAGTAATTAGTGGTACATATATACTACGGAATCGCATCTATACAGGTAATATATTGCAGCATTTAATCTAACAATTTTGTGGAATATACTAGTACTATTCTCATCGGTTGATTACCGATATAATTATCCTTCCTAGTCTTCTGATTAACTTCCTTGTTCAGATCCAGTTTAACTTTTGAGGATGTTAACGGTTAAACTAACATAATAAACTGATCATATTATTTAGTTTTGTAATGAAATTGAAACCTAAACCACTGAATCATCAGATTTGTGAATTAAAAGAACATCGTCATTTTATATTTTGTAATACTGAATTTTCAATCTTCAGACAAAGTCAAACCTACTGATTCGTCTAGAAGTTCAATTAGTTGCAGATTTATTATCACCTGCAAGGTTAATAATTAGTTCCCACTTAATATCATCAGTACATGGTCAAATTCTTATAATTACATATTTAGCAAATAAAATCTATTAGGGAAACGAAAATTTAACTAATTATTGATGTTGTAAGTTACTATTAGTATGAATTGTACAACTATTAAACGATTTATTTTAGTTAAATATTATTAAAATTATTTTATTAATTCTTTTTCTCGCTTTCTATCTGAGAATCTACTTACCCGGACATATGTTCTAGGCAAGAAAAATTAATTATTTATTAATTTAAAGACCCTTCCTTACCTTAAGGCAACACGGGTTTTGACAATATTAATTATTACACAATAGTAGAAAAATCAATAGAAAAATTAATTTGTAATGTTTATCATTTTTCTAACGATAGTCCCAGATCCGAGCAGGACTACTTTTTTTGTAAGGATTTGTTCCAGAATATAATAAAGTAGGTCCGATTTTTTTATGGTAATCTCCGTCATATCCGGAATCAGTCCATTTGAGGATATGACTAACAGCAAAAGTTGTTGCTTTATCAAGCTTATATACTTGCTTCAGTTCCTCTGCCAGGTCCTGATATTGTCTAATTATTTTTATTATTTTCTTCTTCTTCTTCCTCTTATTATTATTATATCAATCAAATCGTAAAATTTAGCCTAAATTGATTAAAACAAATCGTAACGGTACGCGTCGCTTCCTGAGTTTCCCCCCTCCCCTACCGAAAATCGCTCAAAGAAATAAAAAAAAAATCAAAATTGAAGTTAAAAGAAATTAAAAAATTATATGTCGGTATTTACTTTTCTTGACTGCTATAAATAATTATTACTTTTTGTTCTCGATATTCATTCTATTCGTTTAACTTTTGGTGAGACTATGTTTATGAGGTCTCTTAATCATACCTTAACAGTGAAAAAATGAGCTTTTTGTATTAATTATATTAAATAACACACTAGTGTATATCCAATTGACACGTGTACGATGTTAATACATAAAAGGTGCTTACAAATTTATACGATTTAGTATTATTATTACCATACGGATTTCAAGTAATCCACATGGTAATCACTATACATTTTACAACAACAAAGTACATTATCATCCTCGCACTAACGCACGAAACCAATAAAAACATTGGCTGATCCGAACAGGGGGTCATTTCCATTTAAAGGGGCGACATTTTGGAGCTGGGAATGTCGTAGAGGGAATATAGGCTGACTAGAAAGAGAGACGGTAGGGGCGAAGAAGAAACAAGGTGGAGGGGTTTACGAGGTAATAGATTCAGTAGTCTTCTAGCTCCTGGTTTAGGGCCCCCTAGTCCCGGCAAACACGGCCCCTCTCCTACACAAACACCAATATTTATCACCTAATTCATTACCAAACCTTACCTCACCTATAGCCTATATTCTATTAAACACCCTCTCAGCAAATGTTACCACTCTCATGTGTTACAAAATTTACTTTCTTACAAGGAATCAGGAATTTGATACAACGCACAAACATTTTTACAGTCAGTATCAAATAAATAAAAAAAATTTTTTGGGATGACAAATTATTTTACCATTGTTTATACAAATAAAAAATAACGAATCCTTCCGGATACTATGCGGAGACAGTTGAGCATGATCTCGGCCAAATAACCTCCTTAAATAATGGTTGGTTTCGCAAGAGTACTGTCTAAGGGTAATCAATGTACTCAACTCTATGCCCATTATGGGATTTAGTGATACAGTTTTTTTTTTGTTTTTTTCTAAATACAGTTTGCCTCAGATACTTCCCATCTTAGAATATTGAGTTGAGCTCTGAAATCGAAATTTAGAATATTTCTTCATAAATATTCGCAACACGGGCGATAAGTGTTGCTTTAAGAAAAATTATACTAGTTATTGAGATGGACTATTTTAGGTGTGCTTCCAGTAGATCCTGACTAGAAAGAAGGACTAACGTCGAAATAAGTGAGCGAATGCAAGGTCAACAAAACGTCCTCCAAAATGTATAGAAAAAGAAATAGAAAGAGAGGGAGAAAGAAAATAGTATGATCATCTCAGAAGAATGAAGGAAGAAAGATTGCTTAATTTATTTTCTATTGGAGTGCTGAAGGGAGGAAACGGCGAGGAAGACCACGAAAAAGATGCATAGAAGGAATTGAGGAAAGTATGCACGTTCATGGCGTGAGGAAGGAAGATATACCTACAATAAAATGGAAAAACGAATTAAAAGAAATATTTGATTGAAGGAAACCCTTAGAAAAAAAAATATCCTACAGTAATTTTTAGGAAATGAGAATTTCGGGAGCCAATCATAGCAGCCGTAAATTATCATATTTTTTCTCTCTTTGTATCAAAGGTAGTTTATACGATTCCTTCTGTCTAAATTGCAATAGTTTTCCGTGTAATAGCGCAGGCGAAGGGCTCGTTATAGGGAACTAGTTAACAACCCGCGCTGGAGTGATACTTGGCGTGCGCAGGTGGGGCGCAAGATAAGCTTTCCCGCCCAAAATGAGGGCCGCACCACGTGGCACGCTCCTAAATCCCTGATTTAGTGCCAGATCTAGCAGGCATCGACCGCCATGGCCAATAAGTCCAAACGGTAAATTAGCCTTCAGCCCTGCCACTTCTATATGTTAATTAATTCATCAAGGTGTCTGCTATATCTAAACCTTTTAGATCATCCCAATTCATTGAGTAATCCATATAATTAACATAACTATTCATTAAAAACAGAACTTTGATTCTTTGCCAGTGATGGGAGGAAGCATTGATCTGTAAGAAGACATACCTCGGTAATAATATTTTAAAATAATTAAATGCAGCATGCATTTAAACAAAACAAAATGAAACATTAATTTAGGCGAGATTAATTACTACGATCATGTAGTCACTTAACAAGACTGACCGATGAATGGGTTATTCATATGAACCGATTAATCAGATGTTGAACACGAATCCCATTTATCCCCGTTGAAAACTCGACAACCAAATAAATGATCTTTAGATTAACAGAAACCTCAAGAGTAAAACCGCGCAGTAAATTGACGGATAAAACACCGAGCTGTATACTTATGTTCAGAAAATATTGGATGTTGTGAAGAAACGGAGGATTACAGTGAATGACCACTTGTTAATAATGAAACGCATAAGATTGACGAACCGGATTTTTTTAAAGAAGGAAAACAAATAGAAACCTGCCTGGATCAAAGAGGTAGACTATACTTAGTACAGGATATGCAGTTTACACGAGAAGACATTCTAGAATGCATACGTCTCATGATGAAATTAAATGTCCACCAGGGTTTTCAAGAAAACCAATGCTGACGTAGGAAAAGAAATGAACGGTGAAAACAAGGGAGCAACACCCGCGACATATGGGGGAGCATTGTGCAAAGTTCAAGTCTAATAAAATACAGTTGAAATGACTTGGTTCTTAGTAGGCTAAAACAAAAAACAAAAATGGTACAATTTATTAGTTTTTTAAAAATAACATTTAAATGGAGGATCGTCAGGTTATTGCTGAAACGTTGGGGAAGATAAATATGGCTTGAAATAAAGATAGATAGAGATACAAAAAACTGTAGTTCGGTTAAGTAATAGGTATAATTAAAAAGAAACCTGTACCACAACAACCTTTTTTTTTTTTTTTTTTTTTTTTTTACCTACCTGCCATTTCTGGCATCGAGGTTCTGGGCAGTGACAGGTTGATGCGTTGGGTTTACGCACGCCCGCCACTGCCAAAAATCTACTCTTTTTTATAAAATCTTTATTTATAATCAATACATCATCGGGGGGGGGGGGGGGTTACCATTAATTAATGAGAACAATTTAACTTTCTGTGGTGGTGCCCAGTGCACGGATGTGCACCTTACTGTTGGGGCAGCACCTTAAGTCTCCATCCGTCCGGATGCCGTCCCGCCCTCCTGGTCCGCCGCATCCGTCCGGTCATCCGCCCGTCTGCATCCGTCCGGTCTCCTTCTAGCTCCTCCTGCGCTGGCACCTCGTCGGGTGGCTCGCCGAGGAGCCGGACCCTGCTAATGGTGAAGTGTGCAGGCCCGACCACTTCCTTCCACCCGTAGACAAAATCCTTAAAGAAGGGATAATTGTCAGCTTCCATCAAACGAGGGAAATCCTCCTCGGCGTGGGCGAAGATCCCGGTTTTCCTCGACAACCTGGCTCGGTGTCCTTCCATCGCGGTGCAGGAAAGCACTACGTGCTCCGCAGTCTCAGGGACCCCACAATCCGGGCACCGGGGGTCGATCTCTCTCCTATGCTCACTGAGCTTTCCCCGGAACCCGCCGTGTCCTGTAAGGATCTGCGAGACCCAGTAGTCCGGGAGGACCCATGTCGGCGCAAATCTCGACTGGACGGTGGGGAAGAACTTCCTCAAGGTTGAGCCCTTCTGGCTTCCCACCGACCGTCCGTTTCACTCGTCAATCGAGTCCTCCCTCACTATCTTCTTCCATCTGTTAGGGGCCTCGCCGATCCTCCCTCGGAGCCCCTGCCTTTTCACCTCGTATTTCAGGTCGTCCTCGAGGTCCAGGGGCATCGCTCCGGTCAGCACCTGCACCGCCTCATCTGACACCGTCCTATAGGCCTTAGAAACTCTCAACAGAGCCAGTCTCTGGATGGTCGCCAGCCTCCTCTTCTGCTACTGCGTGAGGTTACGGCTCCACGCAGGGGATGTGTACCTCAGGATACCCACGACCACGCCTTTGTACCACAACAACCATTTTCCTCTTGTTATAATAAACTGTAATTCGGCTTAGTAATAGGTATAATTAAAAAGAAACCTGTGCCACAACAACCTTCTTCCTCTTGTTATAATAAACTGTAATGTTTTAAGAACAACGGTTGTGCAGGTGATTTGTCCATGATCACGCTCAACCGCCAGGTTTTCTCTCCAATGAAGGGTAACCTCTTTATAGACGCTGGTTGAGCCCCAGGAGGTTCCTAGATCCCGTAGGGTCTATCTCCGGCTTCTAACAGACTAAATAAAAGCCTTGCCAGCAGTGGGAATTGAACCAGGATTTTCGGCTTGGCAACTCAGTGTTCTACCATTGAACCAATCCGCTCTCCGATCACATGAATAATGTTTTTAAAATTAATTTATCCTCGGAGGGTCTCTAAATCTCAGAAGGTCCATCCCTGTATTGGTCCTTCCACTACAGTCTCTGGATGGTCGCCAGCCTCCTCTTCTGCTGCTGCGTGAGGTTACGGCTCCACGCAGGGGATGTGTACCTCAGGATACCCAAGACCACGCCTTTGTACCACAACAACCATCTTCCTCTTGTTATAATAAACTGTAGTTCGGCTTAGTAATAGGTATTAGTAATAGGGGAGAGATTAAATAAATTATCTGCCAAAGCCAGATTTGAACCCGGAACCTTTGGCACAGCTACTCAGCTCTCTACAACTGAGACACCCCGCTCCCAATCACTACGATTAGTGATTACAAATCGTTCTTTTTGTTTATAATTTCCGTATTATAAAATGTTTTCTTAGTTTATAAAAAAAACTTTATAAGAACTAAACAATAAAGAAGTGGTAAAAGCAAAAAGGCCATACATATAAGGTACAGTAAGTAGTCAAATATGTAAGCGCTTAGACTGGGAATTACCCGTTTTACTTTTTGCATAGGAACAAGGGCATCAAAAAGACCAGAGAGAGAGAGAGATAGATAGATCCATAGAGAGAGAGCGAGAGAGGGAGAGAGAGAGAGAGAGAGAGAGAGAGAGAGAGAGAGAGGGAGAAAGAGAGAGAGAGAGAGAGAGAGAGAGAGAGAGAGAGAGAGAGAGAGAGAGGGAGATAGAGAGAGAGAGTGAGAGAGTGAGAGAGAGAGAGAGAGACGACTGAAGAGAGCTTAGCCACTATTACCCACTCGAAATTAAAGAAGTGGGCTTTGCGGGGCTGAAGCAATCTCGTAACAGGGGATAATGCCAAGGTTGAGGGCGATATTAGGCAAGGGGGAATTGTCTCCGAGTCAATGTCGTCGCCAAATGCAAATTGCTATTTTTCTTCTCGGGAAAATTATGTTTCCACGGGAGTTTAGCTCTTGTGTCAATTTGTTTCATGAATCACTTATCTCGTCTTGAAAGGATTTACTCTCTTCTTGAATGTATATGGGAGAAAATATACAATTGTTTTTATTACAATGAAGCCATATTCCGCCCTGAGATTATTTGGTAGATTACATATTTCCATTATATTAAAAATTAATACTAATTGGTCACAAAAATCTGGCCATCGAGATTTATATGGGTATCGGTAGCATAGGACTTTCTGGACACCAGGAATGTGCGGGGTGGGAAATAAGGTACACTTATATATAATTTATATTTTTTTTGACTTGATATAGGGAAATCTTTTGAAGGATATTTTTTATAAAATTTATCTGTTGATATCTACAACTTTATAATGATAAATTAAGTAAAAATATGTAATGGTATACGGTAAAGGGAAGTTGCGGAATTACCTGATGGCAGTACTCAAATAACAAATTCAACTTACCAATATCACGAGTCCATCTTCTTTTTAGACAACTTGGAGGATTATCAGGAATTGAAGAAATACCTAGGTTTGAGTGGGAATGATGTTTGTCATGATACCGGGTTTGGGCCAAATGAGCAACAAATTGGACATTAAGGTCATTATGGATGCCTTATTCGTAACGAAATTAGGAGTATTGAGGATTTTGGATTGTAAGGATTGGATACGAGAGGAATTCGATGGCTTAATGAAGCCCCAAAACTAACTCCGTAAGTGCAAATGGCCCTCTAATAGCCATGTATATGAGTCTTTTGTAATTAGTTAGGAGCTTAGAGCGTTTGTCTAGTAAATGTTGAAGTAGTCTGAAACGGCGATTTGAAGGAAATATACTCTAAACATCATCAAATATCTAAAACTTATATTCACAAAGAATTTTAAAGGATAAAAACTAATTATAATAACAACAATAGAAATAATGATAATCTATCACCCAATTAATAAGATTCATAATTTTATTTGGTTATTGAAATATTTCGTTACTGAAAAAATTGATTATCACAAGTGGCGAATAGCCCTATTTTCAAATGAATATAGGCATATTATTAAAACATTCAGTCGTAATTAAAAAAGAGAATGTTCATCCTGGTCGCTGGCCAGTGGATCCGTATTTTATTTGAAAGGTGCGTTTCCGAGAAGTGGATCATTATGGTATTTTCATTGACATTTGTTTCCAATTAGCTCAAATTAGGATCTTTTTCAATATTTTTATTTTGAAGAGAAAAGATTTGCCCCCGCCCGGGATTCGAACCCGGGTTAGAGCATTGCCACGGTGAGGTGGACGACCCGGGTTCAAATTCCGGCCAGGGGCAGATCTTTTCTCTTCAAAATAAAAATATTTAGAAATTACAGCAATGATTAAAAAATTACAATAGGATGTTTTTCCTCTTCTGCTATTTTGATTTGTTCATTTTCATTAATGCAATTGAAAATGCTACTCTCGAAAAATAAACTTTATTTTTATAGACACAACTATTAATTTATATCTACTACTTTTATACTAAGTATATTTACTAAAACAGATTCATTATATTAATGAAAACCTAATTTATATTCCTTGATTTGTTGCCACATCTGTTCATCAGTATCAGAATTGTTAGTTGATTAAATACTCCCAATCCAACTAAACAATTAAATATTGAAAACGAACCTTGCCTATTATCAAATATAAGCTTTCTAAAAATAACGAGCTATTCATTTATAACATCTGTGCGTAAAATATATAAATACCCCTGTCAGTTAAAATAGACAGTTGAAATTAATTATTGAAGTGGAAATGGTTGACTGGATATATATTTAGAAATGGTTAAAATGGGTGCTGTAAATAAATTTAACTTGTATTATTTTTGCCATTGTTTCGGCCTAATTTTTAGGCCATCATTATGGCTGAGAATAATATTAAAACAGACTCCAGAACAAATCTTTTCTCTTCAATATAAAAGTATTTAAAAATAATCACCTTAAAAAAATGGATAATAAAACATAATAACATTACATTGTAAATTAATTTATTACAAAATATCATCATATTGATGAAAGAAAATATGAGTTTGAAACACGTTACTATTAAAAAGAACGTGAAGCTAAGATAAAGTTATTTATTAAATTAATAAACACTGATAGTTATAATTGTATTTTGAGAACTGAAATTAATTATAATCATTCAGGATCTTTTTATTTTATTTTTTGGTCAAATTCGGATATTTCACTGGTTGTTGATGCTCACCTTATGTTCTCTATCACTAGGGCTAGGAAATAAGACATTGCCTGTAAACACTCGACAGTAAGTCGCTTCTTGGAGCGCTAGGGCACAGATTTATATTATAGACTCTTCCAGAAATAAAGTCAACTCAACAGGCCATTAGTGTGCTTCGGAGTATAGCAACCCTTAGATTGTTGGAGTAGTGGAGTTTTATACTTTTATAAGTTCTTTATGTTTTCTAAGTAAAACATAACGCAAAAAATAAATAGGTAGATAACGAAAAAGGACATTTACTAATAATTTAAATATGACGTATAACAAAATCAATGATTCGCTTCTTTTAAAATTATAACAATAGTACTTGTGACTGTGATTTATTTGCTGATATATTTCAATGAGAAGAGAACTATGTTTTTATTTTATTTTTCTGAATATTAATATAAATAAAATTAAATTAATATTACAATTTTTGTTATGGAAAAAAAATATGATGGGTATCAAATAACTTTTAAATGTGAAAATTATTTATCTCTATTAATTTAGCTATTTGCCTGTTTCTTAGCGATCTTCAAATACTAAATTAGTTTCTTCATGTCCTTATAATTATATAAAACTTTTAAAAAAGTATAATAATTAAAAAAAAGAATGTTAATGCTATTTGAAATATTTTTTTAAAGATTAGTTTCTTTTTGAATTATAAAAGCTATATTGGTGACTGGGAATGAAAGATATATTTTAATGAAGAAAAATAATATATTTTTGTTATGCCAAAAACATTAAAGTGAATATAAAATTGTTCTTAATTCTGAAATTACTTATCTTTATTAATTTTACTGTCGCCTATTTCTAAGTGAAGGTCAAATACTACATTAATGTTCTGAAAACGTTTGAAATGCATGAAAATAAAAATCAACTATTATAACAAATATATAAAGCGAAATTCACTGACGATCCTTTCCAATACAAAAATAAATATTATAAACAAAACGAAATTAATTTTACAACTTACATTTGTCTCAGTGATGTCATTTAATGTACACATATTGTCATTTTGATTCAAATTCATCAACAAGAAGCAACAATGAGTTGATAGAACTAGAGTATTTACAAAACAATCAGTAAATACATCGTAACATTTTAGTAGATGTTGATAGTGATCTGATACTAATAACATTGAACAATCAACCGATATTCCACCATAAAGCTATAACTAGTAGAATATGATAACATATAGTTTAATTAAAACTAAACAAATCATGATAATTTCTCATTGATAAATTTGATATTAAAGTTATAACAACGGATAGCTTTCTGACTGAGACTGACTTAGCAGGAAGAGACCAAACCACTCGAGGCAAAACCAGTCCAAATTTCGGTTTCTGATTTCCATTAGTGATGCAAATGAGAGTAAACTGTATTTGAATTTATAATGCGATTTACCTTTTCTGTTTATCGACCGCTCCATGAAACTGCTAACGACAGTATTAAAGTTTAGAGTCTGCTTCCAACTTTATAGAATTATTTTTAAAACATTAATCATACTCAAATGTAAATTATAATAATGATGTCTGTATATACATTTACATAAGAATAGAGTAGAAAACAAACTTTATTCATTATGACTTACTAAAAAATATAAGTTAGAATGTAATTAAAAATATATTAATGTAAATAATAATAAAATATACATGATGTAATATAAATATATTCAATATACTACAAGGGAGTTGATATTTTAAAAAATGGTCTATTTTTTCATTTATCGAGATATTTAAGGGTTTGAATTTGAATTTTAAAAAATGGGCAAACATTATATTATTAACACATAGCACTTAGCAAAGAGTGATATTTTTTTACACTGTACACCTTTTGGAATTTTATTACGAAATAATAATCAGTAAAAGTATTTAAAAGAATGAACGATTTATTATTAGTTACAAATGAACTTAAAACACGATTAAAAATAACAGCTAAATTATTTATGCACAACATATGTTAGCGAATTGTTTGTTTGTTTAGTTTAATGTCACTTTATGCTGCTATGCTAATCGGACGATAGTGCAGTGGGAGTCCTAAATTTTACCTATCCAAGTGTAATCAGGATAGGGATCTTTAACGTGTAATTGAAATCGCACAGGCACAAGATCGCCATTTTACGTCCCTTCCGAAGGATGGCACAACCAAGGATTTTTTACTTCATTTAAACAATTCTAGGCAGCGAATCCGCGATATTGGGCATAGTAGGTTTTAATGCTTTCTAAAAATAAATTATTTTAAACGGCTGTACAGCATTCCTCCTCACAGTGCACTTTTGCACTATTTTACACTGAATATAAGAAATTAAATTAGCTAAAATTTGGGAGAGAAAGTAAATATCCATTTTATTTTATATTAAGACAATTTCCAGCGCTTTTCTATTACTTCTTTAATCATTCTCCCTTAGAGACGGAGAAATGTTATTTGGAAACTAAAACAATCAATTTAAAAATGTTACATGTGAGGTATATTATACTAAGCAAGGTATATACCATAATTGTTCCATGGTTAGGGGTATTTAAATATATAAATATCCCCTAGCATGAAATAAATTTCTACATAACGTCGCTGTCAAAACAATACCGCATATCTACAACTTTTGGTGAAAGTGAGTTAGTAACGATAACGCATTCTACAGGTGGAATTACACAAAATTAATAATAGTTTTCAAGGCTGAACCAAAGGCAGTGCTGTAATTAGCAATTGAAAGATAACCGATACACATACGATGATATAACATACGGCTCGTTTTTTTTTGTCTCCTGTGAAATCGATCAATGTACATAGGCGGTATTGTTTTGACAGCGACGATAATCATTTGACAGAATGCTCAAGAAATGTCGGATGGTTTTGGGAGGTTATCCTAAATGTTGTGAAGGCATTAGGATTCAGTAACTGGAAACAGAAGGCAATTTCCCGTAATGAATGGAGGTGGGTTTGTGAGGAAAGGAAGGCCCAGGCAGGAAGCAAACCAATTATTTAAATGCGACACTACGCCATTTTCAGCAATTATAAATGGTTATGGTATACAATAATTATGGTAGCAATCAGAACCGTTTAGCTTTCGGAAAACGGATACCAGCTGGTCTCGAAATTATTAGCGATATAAATACCCTTTTCATTAATTAATTTTGGCTCAAATATATCTTTTATCAACAAAATTAATAAAAGTATTTCAAGAATTTTGGTTGGTTGTTTTAAATTTGAGGCATGAAACCTATTGGTCCTAATCTAAAATCCATTTGGTACAAATATATATATATATATGTAATGTGGATTGATCCAAAAGAAATATCATTTAAAGTTAACATTTCAACACTATTTACAAAATTAAATATATATATATATATATACATATATATGGTTACAAGATATTTAACAGAAAAAGTGAATGAAAACTCAGAAAATTTGCAATCTAATTTTCCTTAGTTATATAAAAACAAATTTCGTTCGTTAGTCAGTAACCTAAATAAATATATAAATTCCCCGGAAAAAATGTTTTATTTGTTATATCTATTTGAATAGTGATGGAACGAAACAAAAATAACCAGACCAAGAAAGAAATCTTATTGTTAAGTCGGAATTAAAGTGGAATGGAAATTTCTGATCGAAAAAGGCCCATTCGCTTTGGTAATTATAAATAACATAATGAATATCATAGTATTATACAAATAATTATTGTTATTAGTTAATTATTAACTAGGCTCATTCGAAGCATTTATCGATCATAATTCGATAAATAATCGAACATCATTTACTTAAATTGAAACTTATAATGTATTATATGACGGTAAATCTAAATGTTTTGTCTTCAATGTAATACTTATTGTTTTTGTTTTTTTGTATGCCCATACAAAACATTGTACAAGGGGAGCGTATTTGGAAAGGTTGGGAACCACTGATCTATTTGCTTTAGGATTGATAAATGATATAAAATTCTTATAGAGTCATCAGGAATATAACCAAATAATAGGTTGGGAAAAAATAAATCCACTATTTTATCGGTACATGGCTGTAGTGATCGATATCTCGTAAAGTATCGATCAAACAATTGCAAGTTTATGCTCGTTGTCAAGGTGACATTTCACACTAAAAAAATTCTTTGGCTGTTTTTTGTTTGTTCCATTCACATGTGAGTTACGGGTCTCAACAATGCAAGTCAACAAAGAGAAAATTCGGTATATTTTACGGTTTTTCTTTGATAAAGGCGAAAATGCAACCCAGGCCGCTGAAATTGTGAATGGTGTTTATGGTGCCGAAACTGTAACAGATAATTACGTGCAATTTTGGTTTCGTCGATTCCGTTCAGGCATTTTTGATGTTAAAGATGGACCTCGCACAAACAGCCCCATCGTCGAAAATGTCCATATAATCACAGAAATAATCGGACTTGACCGGCATGCTAGGTAGTCGTAGCATTTCCCAGGAGCTAAAGATCGACCATAAAACAGTTTTAAACCATTTGCGCAAAGCTGGATTCAAAAAGAATCTCGATGTTTGGGTGCCACACCCACACGGAATGAAATCGACCCATTTCTTAAACGGATGGTGACTGGGGATGAGAAATGGATCGCATACGGCAATATTGTGCGATAACAATCGTGGTCAAAGCGTGGCGAAGCAGCTCAAACGGTGGCATAATCAGGGCTAACTGCCAGGAAGGTTCTAATGTGTATTTGGTGGGACTTGAAAGGAATCATTTATTATGAGTTGCTTCCATATGGCCAAACACTAAATTCAGATCTCTTCTGTCAACAACTGGACCGTTTGAAGTTAGCGATTGACCAGAAACTGCCTGAATTGGCCAACAGAAGAGGTGATTTGTTCCACCAGGACAACGCAAGGTCACAACTTCCTGAGTGATAAGAGATTGGGAATCAAGAGAAAATTGGGAAAATCGATTACCAGAGTTTTTCGCCTATAAGGACTAAGACTTCTATGAGAGATGAATTATGAAGCTACCTTTAAAATGGCAACAAATTATACAACAAAACGGTGCATATTTGCACGAATCGGACAATCCGAAATATCTTATATATATTTTTGAATTTCATGCAAAAATAATGGATTTCTTTTTCCCCGACCTTAGAATAGAAAATCTAAGGTTAACCCTTTATAGGTACGGGTTTGGTGTTGTTAACCCTTATCATATATCTGCGGGTCGAGAGGTATAATATCCCTACTACGTTCCCAACAAGGCACAATGGTTCCAAGTCCTCGTATCTATCAGTGCATCTAAGTTCTTCTAGGATTTCTTATCTTATTGTGCTTTTATTTGTACATAATTAGCATGTATGTCCCATATGCTACGTTTGTAATAAACCCTCTATTGTATCTATGGATAGCTTGGATATTACTGCCTCTATTGGATGACTTAAGGGAGAGAATAATACAAAAGTGTGTTTATAATATATCTTAGTTGCTAATATGAAATAAATATCCATAATAATAACTATCTTATTCACCCTAAGCAATGTATTGCGATAGTTAAACTTAGATATCATAGTTGAAAATATGATATGGATGAAGTGAATAATTGAAGAATACTGTTTTTAATACTGTCGTCGTGATCTAAAAGTACGATGATGTATAAGCTTATTAATAATGTACTCCTCGCTATAAGAATTGTGTATATATTTATAGGAAGGAGTTTATAGGAAGCTTGCAATTTCAAATGTGGATATTCTCTTGACATTTTCTTTTTTCGTAATGGATATACACGGTTGAAGTGTTAGGTTAAAACAAGGAGGCTACCCAAGCTCTTTTTCGTCATAAATCAATTTACACAATCATTTACAATTCTTACATACATAACTGGAGAAATATATTTTTGATAATACTGAATTATTGAAGATATACTGAGGAGAACATACTGCAGCCCCATTAGGCAAGCTATATTCGTTGATACAGTTTTTATCGGTGCTATATTTTTTTGGACGGAGTAGAGCTTTGGGGCTCCACTAAGCCATCAAATTCTTCTCGTATCCAATCCCTACAATCCAAAATCCTTCGTAAAATCCTCAACGCTCCTTATTTTGTCAAGAATATAGTCATCCATAACGACCTTAATGTCCCATTTGTTGCTGATTTGGCCCGAACCCGGTATCTATCCTTTCATAACAAACTTCATTTCCACTCAAACCCTCTAGTTTCAAACTTAGCTTCCTCTTCAATTCCCGATAATCCTCCGAGGCGTCTGAGAAGAAGATGGCCACGTGACCTTCTTAGTTGAACATGCGATTTGAGTACTACCAGTGGGTAGTTTCTCTACATGTCATTATATCATATCATTATGTATCACTCAGCCAATTTACTTGTTATATTATTGTAATATAGTTGTAAATATCAATAAATAAATAATAATAAAAAAATATATTTTTTTGGAATTTAGTTTCAGTTTTTTTTATTCAAAATCATCTCATGATAAAAATTCCATTCTACTACTCGAAGAAGAACATTATACACATTAACTTATTAGTTAGTTCAGAACTAATAGTTCATGATGATACACATTACCTGTAGGAGTTGGGAAACCGATAGTTGATTCAATATAAAAATATAAATAAGAAAGGAAAAAATGCCTAATAGCACTCCTACCTTAAGATAATAATTCTATGCATGTTGTGAATATATACATTATTAACATAGGAAATTATTAAATAATATCTAAATTAACTTTCAAGTAAACGGTATAGAAAAAAACAAGAAAATAACAAATGAGAACAAAGAAAGTCTTAAATACTATAGATTTTAAATGTAATAAAAACTATTAATATATATTATTATAATTGTTGTTTTGCCATTGATCTATGACGAAATCCATCATTATTATCTTTCCAACATGGTTATTTCTGCACCTCTACGATGAGTAATATATAAAGAAAATGTGCCAAAAAGTAACATTTACATCCAAATACATTATCGATATATGTAAAGAGCTGAGGGTTCTGGATGGATGCTTAAGGTTCTGGGTTCAAATCTGGATTTGGAATATAAATTATTAAATCTGTTGAAAGCCTCGGATGGGTCCTGTGGGATCTATAGACCGTCCTGGGCTCAGCCAGCCTCTAAGTGTCCGTTAGTATGGGCACCTGTACCCTTAAGAGACAGGACAGTGACAGTCGTTGGTAAGAAGCCGGGTACTCGACATCTGGACAGTCACATGTAGCGAAAGCCCCCCCCCCCCCTTTTTCTTTCTTTGTAAGCAGAAATATAACTTAACTTAACAATCAGCACACAATAAAGATAATGTTATTTAATGAGATTAAAAAGGATCTTTATTTACTAAACAAATCCTAGACAGTCAATTGCGTCAACCTTTGGAAAACAGAGGTATACGTCTTAAGTCATTAATTATTATTACTACTGCACCTCTAGTGGTAACGTCCCAGGTTATTATTTAAATATTATTCAGATCAAAGGATCTTACTTGTCTCTTAAATCATTGTTTGGACAGTGAAGCCAGTACAGGGAAGCAGTGGCTTATAGTGGGACAGGTTTTTTTTAATTGATATTTAAATAAATTTTACAAAAAAAAAAAATAGAAAAAAGTTTTCTGCTCGATGAACAGAGGCCGATAAGAGAAATTGGTCACTCCGAAAGGACAGAGGTATTCAATTTATTTCTTCAGTAAGCGCGCGGCAGACTCTCATGAAAAACGTATGGAGAATACAGAGAATGTATTTTATGTATCCAGAGAATAAAGTAGGTGAGGGGTGGGTAAGCCGGTGGCCTCCATGAATATAACATGAGAGCCTTCTCTGTCTCTGAGAGTTGCTCTAGGCAGGCTGTACCTCTACGTCGGCTAGCTCCGATAGGATTTCATCAATTCTTATCTATCGTTTACATGATGCTCCTCGGGGGAAGTCGGCTATCTAGGACCATGATGCCCCCCCCCCCCCTCGCGACGAATAGAGTATTCCGAATCAACTCACGGACAGTACGAATCCGTTTCTGATAATGCTCCCGACAATCCGGATTCGATCAGAATATGTTAATAATGTGAATCCAGGAGACTATCAGCAACTGGAAAAAAACGACTATTTAAAAGAAAAAACTAGTCTATAAAAGCCAATATGAATTATGTGTGACATAATTAACTGACTGTTTTTGAATATTGATTGTTAGAGAGGGATCTTTTTTATTTATTTTTGCTGTCAATTTGTTTTATTTAACCGACAACCAATTTCCTGCTTGTCATTTGTTAGGAATTGACAGGCGTGTATACAAAGATAAAGGTAAAAAAGAATTTTATGAATTTTTAAATATTTTTATTTGAAAAGAAAAGATATGTCCAGGACCCGGACTCGAACCCGGGTCGCCCAGATCACTAGTCTGGAGCTCTACCAACTGAGCTATCCTGGCTCGCCCCGGCCATAGACATATCCTCTCTTTTCACTGATCCCATCCATATTTTAATTTGGATCTTGTTGACGGTACACCCGGTCCTGGACATATCTTTTCTTTTCAAATAAAAATATTTAAAAATTAATAAATTCAATAACAAATAAAATAATAAATAATTGTTGCGCTAAACATTGTTACGTTATTGCTACCAAAGAATGTTCTTGAATATTGATTGTAGTCGCTACCGTTAAAGTAATAATCATGAATTAGTATTTAAGTATAAAAGATTTAATTTACGAGTAACTTTCCCATAACAATTAAAGGTTTAGCGACCCTAGAGTTATTTAATTATTCAATTATGTTTATTTTTCTATTAATGTTTGCTGTTATGAAGGGACCTAGACTCAGAATAAAGTATTCTTCTATTCTATTTTATATACCTCCGTCTTGGGTTACTACCCAAACCCAAACCCAAACCCGAACTCGTAAGATCATCCTTCAAGGAATTGTCCCACCTACACTTCGCTCTACCTTTCGGGCATTATCAGCCGCCACTAATTATTTCCCTATAAGCTCCTTGCTATTTTTTTTTTTTTTTTTTTTTTTTAGGAATTTGTTCGTTACTGATCCCAACAATCCCATTTCAATTTTCTCAACGATACCACTTCAGATATATTAACCGGGTGGATACTTTGCAATTCCGAATTGTGAAACCTGCTATAATGGATTCGTCCTTTTTGTGGACAATAGGTACATTCTCCACAGTGATGTTGGAATACCTTCAGTGTTGTTCATCCTTCAAAGGCCTCTTTTCAAAAACATAACTTTCCCATAATAAACAAACACGCTTTTTCTAACATCTTAAGGGAATTAAGTGTTATTGATGTAGTGAATCCATTATTCAGTCTCCACTGGTCTCAACACGACTGGGATCTCCCGTGGTCCCGCTTTGCTCTCCACACGTGGAGGGTGGAAATGGTCTCGGAGACTCCCAGGGCAGTGTCTAAATAATGGTTATAGTTTGTGCGCTCTTAGATCACTATTACTTATTTCCCTTAGTGTGGCATATTGTGTTTATCACTATCCAATAAGTAAGCATTAAACAATAAAGAATTCGATTTTTTTTTTCATTTTGACTGATATTGATCTATTATTATAAATCGAATTATATGGGTGATTCTGTTCTGTTTTTTTCTTTTTGAAAATTTTACAATTAAACTGTTTTAGTCTTTTAATGAAATGGACATGGCACGTTACTGAGGTTTAAGGGATACACTGTAATTCTTACCTGGACTGCAAGTTATATTATACAAAAGAAGCGATGAAATGTGTTAATGCGGATCATACTGATACAAACATTTTATAAATAGATTGTTAATGGATGACTAGAGAAAGCAAACATTACAGGGAACAGTGCTAGATTGGAATCACCCATAACCTTTATATTTTAGTAGAACCGATTAAAAAAAACAACATTGTTCCATATCGTAAGCAGTGCCATATTCCGCATCAATACTTGTTCAATGAAACTGTCTCCTGCGCTGATTATCATCGGAGACTATCGGACTGGGAACTGATAGCCAGAAGGTTAACAGATGAAACATTGGCCAAATACAAATTTTAACAAGTTTTTAACCACGGTGTAAAAAAAAGTAAATAAAATAAAACGACTACTGTTGTATAATCTACAACAATGTACCTATCTGTATTTAATTTTATGTTGTTTGTATAATAATGAATATATTAAGATACAACTCTAATTATATAAATTAACTCTAATATGATATGAATTGACTGTAACGAATTAAATCCAGAATTGAATAATTAAATTAATAGATAAATGTGCTAATTGAAAGGAAACTAGCATTTTAGGTGAAAAAATGAGATCCACAAGAAGGTGACTGATTTTTAGAATTAATAAATGATTGTATTAACAAAAAATTATTTTTTATTAAAATTATTACCATTTAAAAAAATAAAAGTAATCGCTTATTGCTTTTTTAAACACATAGTTATGTAATGTTAACTTGTTGTTATTATTAAATAGTTCGTGCATAATTAGCATGATCAGATAAAGTTTTTAAAGCATAAAAAATTATTTATACAAATATGAAGGATAGAATTCGTCAGGGGGTGCAATCAATAATAACACAAAGATAAGGTTAACTTATTTTTAAATAGTGCCAACGTTTCGGCCTATGGTGAAGCCATCTTGAGGGCTAAGAGAGGAAAACTAAAAAAAAGAGAAAATGTTAGCCCTGAAGATGGCCTATATCGTAGGCCTAAACGTCGGCACTATTAAAAAATAAGCTAAGCTTATTTTTTTTTATTATTGACTGCAATCCCTGACCAATTCTATCCATCATTAGAATCTTCCAGTAAATTATTTTCCTCTCTAATATTTATATTTTTAGAATCCAACCGTTGTGACATAATAATTCTAAGTTACTAAATAAATAGAACTGAAATATGAAAAATTGTTTATTATTTATTAACATAACAACACTTTATACTGGTAAGGCTAATCGGACTTTGATACTATGGGAGTCTATCCAGGTATGATTGGAATTGGGATCTTACACCACACAGGAACCCACATTTTACGTCCATTCTGAACGGCGGCATAACGAAAGATTTTAAAAAAATGCTAGTACCAACTGCCGGGATAAATTTTTTTTTTAAGTGTCTCGTATCTGTTATAGAAATAAAAATATGAGTGTTAATGAGTGGAAAGTAAAAAATTATTAAGGGTTTAAATCGATAAATTATGTAGTTAATCGGCTCATTTTTATATAAATATTTAAACACGTACATAACAAAAAATATTATGCTATGTATTTTTTAATAAATAACTAACATTTAGGGAGCAGAGGAAGGCCTGCAAGGGGTAATCCCCTGGTTTAGTAGCGCACTATAAATCAGGGTGTAGCACTTAGAGCGTCCCTCTAACAGTTTATTAATTATTTAACCGGGTCATCCACACACAGTAGCTCATGCAATCTCTAATATAACAGGAACCCTTGTCCGATCCTCGCCCTAACATCCCAAACCACTTTCCACACAAAGCCCCTCAATTACTCACAGTTTAACAGCTTACTGTTTTTGGACTTATTGCCACGCTTAACAATGATTGATGTTTCATTGAAGGAAAACTAAAGCCTGTACTGCACTGATAATTAAAATAGAAGTATTTAGTATTTTTAATTTTTGTATTGAGAACCTCTTTAAAAGCGGGTAAGTTTAGTGACTTTTGGTAAGGGTTAAACTTGTGGGTTTGCGTCAGCAGCATGCTCGAGATTGGCGACACCTAGCGGCCTGTGCATGAGTTATATAATTTCTTCATCAACTTTAGTTGATAATACTGCTACAAATGAAAATAAAATACAATTTATAAATAATATACTCATAAAGTAATTATTACTTCAATTAAAGTTGTGATAATTTGTATTGAGCTTCTGGCGCCCATCATAAGTTTTGATCAATAAATAACCTGCTTGAAAATGTAAATAATTATAGTCCAGAGTGTCAATATCTGTGAAAACCAGGCCAAAGTTAATAATTTAAATTTAAATAGTTCAGTCTAAAATTGATTTAGAAAAAAAAAATCAGTCATTCCAAACTCTTGAGTTGGCAATTCTCATGACAACCAATTTAATTTTTTTTTTATTAGTTTGTGGTAGTAATATTTTAAGACATAAGAAGGAATTGATGTTAAAACATACTTATAATATGATTATTGTAATATTAAAACTGCTTGATCTAAAAATAAATCGAAAATGTACGTAAGTAAATGGTTGGTATCTCTTAGGACCTATCGAGGACTCTAACAAAGACCTACTTCAGACTATCTCAGAACTATTCCGTATAGAATCCTGTATTATATCTCTAATTCAAATAAACTACTGTTTGAAGTCGTGTGTTAGGTAAAATTTCTAGATCTGTGACAACTAGTTGGGTAGGGTCGGGGAGAATTTCTCGAGGAATTTTCTCTCTGTATGATAAAATTGATTCTAGATTTTATTGTAAGTTGTTTGTACACCTTCATCATTGAAAATTAATATAAAATTATCTTTCAGTTTATGCTTGAAACCTAACGGCTTTAGGGTTAACGCCAAACTGAAGAAATAATATTATGTCGAATTTCACATTATATATAAATAAACCAGTATTTACTCATTTTAAAGTCAAATTTAATGAGCTGATGACCTTAGACTCTTTCCTGGTTGCCAATTATACACTTGACAGGAACGGGTTCAAAATAGAACTTTAATGATATATATTTTGTTGACTGTCAATTATAAACATATACAATATTAATGGTATATATGTTCTGTCAATTATTGCTCAATTAAAAAACTTTTTTATACATTATGATTGAGGGTTGGGAGTTAGGATGAACCCTGCCCAAAGGGAGCTTCCATTGAAATTATTAAAATCCATTAGCCCAGTTTAATTATTTTAATTGGAACTGGCCTTTCATTTTTTACTCATTGTTTGATTAGTTTTATTACGATTGAGTGCCGTTTTCAAATGAAATTGTCGAAAAAAAAAGCATTTCTAACTTTATAGGTCCCTTGCCTTTTGCCTAATTAAAGTGAGTTAGTTTTTTTTTTTTCATATTGTTGGAATATCATTTTAAATGTAAATATCAAATATTTGAAAATTATAAAATGGTCATACAATTATAGAAAACAAAATGATAGATGCTGTCACTATCTTCAATTTGTATATTGGTAACACCACGAAGTTATTAAATCCATAATTATTACTGTTGCAGTGCTTTCTTGGTAAAAAAAAAAAAATATATATATATATATATATATATTTGTCATACCGGTTTTAGGTTACGTAATATTCATGGCTGTAGTTTTAAAAATGTATGTATTTGAATCTTTTTGGCTGTACCTTTATTATTTGTGAGGGTTTTATTTATATACTTTAGGTCAGGTACTTCCTCGAAGGCTAAATATTACGGCTTTTCACAATTCATTCTAACTTGCAACTTTCGTGCCACGAATAATAAGTCCTCATTAGCTGAGAAGAATCGTTTTCTTAGAACCTTATCGATTGCTGCCAAGCCAGGTCCTTTTTCAATTCGTTTGTTGCCCACTAAATCTGTGAAGGTCTTTCACAGTTCTTCAAATTTGGTACATATGTTTCTTTAAGACAAGAATAACGATGTTTTATTCAACTGCATGTGGGTTTTCTTTTTTTCAAAGCCATGACCAATTGCGTTATGAACTTTTCGTGAAGGCGTTTTGTTTTTTGTTGACTTATATCTTGACGGAAAAATAAAATAAGATAGCTGCAAGGATGGAAAATGATCAATTATGTTGCAGTTTTGAACTTTGAAGTGCTGATCGTGTTTGAAATTTCTACTCCTTTTTTCCATCTTTAGCCTAAATTTTTGATACAGAGAGTGCGTAATTACATAACTGAATCGTCCATACCATAACTGTGGCAACTGGTTTTTGTAGTGTTTTGAATAGGCAGATGTGTGGAAAAAAATAAAATACCGAATCAGTTTGACGAGGTTTAGTATTCACAGAAATACTAGTTGGTTCAGTGATTTGTTTTGGAACATAACGAAATGTATCCATTTGGTCTTCAACCCGACAAGTTGGCCCATTTGTATTTGTTGAGTCCAATTATGGCTGTTACTTAGAAATTTCAATCGTCAACCATCTAATGCCAGTATCCATTTCGTAGTGTCAATAAAATATATATTAACTGATCTAAGACACATTGAACTCGCACGACTAAAAATCTGGCAAACCATCGAGAAGTATGCTAGCCTATGAGGGAACGCTACGATATTTCTTGGCTCTATCTCTAAATAAATGGCAGCACAGAAGAAAATATAAAGTCTCCATTTTAGTAAAAGTAAATGTATTTGCCTA
The DNA here is from genome assembly GCA_964056705.1 of Troilus luridus. NCBI lineage: Eukaryota > Metazoa > Arthropoda > Insecta > Hemiptera > Pentatomidae > Troilus > Troilus luridus. Next base: position 18,891,372 of record OZ057415.1, on the reverse strand, counting down.
TAAATGTATACTACAAGTGACAAAAATGCGCACCAAGAGCTCAGAAGAAAAGTACTTTGGTGTAAACGCTGGTAATGTCTGGGCGATTGTAGATAGTTCAAACTAAAAACAAAAAAATATTGTTATTAATAGCAGTATCTAGTCACTGTTTCTTTGTTCCATTTAACGTCACGATATATTGTTGTGGCTAATCCAACGATGGTACAGCGGGATCCCTAAATGTTGCCTATCCAGGTATAAATAGGATAGGGATCCTTAGTAAGTACCTGACAGCACACACCATTTTACGTACGCTCGGAAGGACGGCATAACTGAGGATTTTTACTCCCTTAAAAATATCCTAGTGCTACCTGCCGGGCTACGAACCCCTGATCCCTCTGTATCAATACTTTTAAAGATCCTTCGATAGTTTTATTATTTTTTCCACAAGGTAGCCGCTAAATTCATTAATTGATTTGATATGGATCAGAAATAAATAAAGCGTAGATTACTAAACTATTGGCAGGAAAATGAACTTTAATGAAGCATTATAATGAAAAAAAAATTAATATGTTATTAAATTCGTATATAAAATTCACTTATCATGTTTGTTTAATTATTATTTTAATTAAAACATAAGTTTTTCAGTTTTTTTTTAAATATTCTCATTCAGATAAATTTCGGATAAATAAAGCCCATTAAATTAATTTTAAAAACTGTTTAATGAAAAATTCAGATGTCGCACATTCAAATAAAATATCAATGATCATATCCATCAATGAATGATTGAAGGCGTACATTTCGGCAGAAATATAAATTATTCAACATCCAGGATGAATTTCAACTTGTTTTTAAAACCTTCAAGCTTCCATTAATGCTATCATACATAATTAATTAAAAGGATGCATATGATACAGACGAAATAATTGATTTGGTGTATGACATTTTAATTCTAAAATAATTTAAAATTTGTTGCGCTTTGGAAACTCCGTTCCGTTAATATAAATATAAAAACGTACGAAGCTTGATCTTACATCTCCCCTGAAGCCCTGTATTTTTGCGTTATCTCGCAAACGGTTTATTTTTGGGATGCTCAATAAATTTCACAAGATGTATCTTGATGATGTTTCCAAATTCACAAAACCAGACCAAAAATGTCGAACGTTGAAAACAGCCTGAGTTTTGAAATTTTTCAGTAACTTCATATGACAACTAGTAATAATTTAAAAAAAAAAGTAATTTATTGAAGTTTACAACTGTATAATAGTATACATCCAGTAAATATAATGAAAGAAGAATAATGACACGAGATAAAGGCAAGTAGAGAAACTACCCAATGGTAGTACTCAAATAGCAAGTTGAACATAGTAGATCACGAGGCCATCTTCTTTTCAGACGCCTCGTAGGGTTATCAGGAATCGAAGAGGTTGCTAGGTTTGAAACTAGTGGGTTTGAGAGGGAATGCAGTTTGTCATCAAAAGATTGATATTGGATCCGGCCCAGATCAGCAACAAATAGTACATTAAGGTTATTATGGATTACTTTGTTCGTAAAAAGTAAGGAGCATTGAGGATTTAACGAAGTATTTTGGATTGTAAGGATTGAATACGAGAGGAATTCGATAGTTTAGTGGAGCCCCAAAGCTCTATTCCGTATGTCCAGATGGGTCTATTGATCGTCTTGTATATGAGTCTTTTGTAATTAAAGTAATAATTTAAAAAGAAATATAGCAAAAATAACAAATAAATACTGTATCAATGTACAAAAGGTACCCTAACTCAGAGTGTAGAGTGCTGAGTTGTTAGGCTGAAGGTACAGGGTTCTAATCCGGCAGTAACATTAACTAATAACATTAAATCTCTAGATCGCCACGGTAGGACCCTATGGTATCTACTTGCCTCTTATCCAGCCCATTTAGCCTTATTTGGGGGCCAAATCCTGGCATGCTCTCTGAAACATAATCTCACTGTACTAACGTTTTCCTAGAAAAAGAACAGTCTCTACCATATTCTGAATCAATTAAACTTCATGGGTTGTAGAAGTTCAGGTTTAAGGTTTTTTTAAAGTAATTATTTTAGAATTCAAATAAAGACTCGCCGTTTCTCTGTTTCTCCCCTTCCCACATAATTTACAGAGTTAAAACCCAAAAAAAGGATCTACATTATCTTATAAGGTGATGTTTATAGTACTCTAATAAGGATACCACAGTATAAGGATCTATAGTAACCTAATAAGTGATTAGTAAAGCACAGGTCAACTCCAGCATAGCATTTGTGGCAATTTCATATTTTTAATTCGTATAAACAATAAAATATTACCAAGAAAGTTTGTAAAACACACAAATTTTGCGGCGCTACATAGTTTTACTAGTTCCTAATATATAGTTACGAGGGGAGCGAAGTGGGTCAGTGGTAGAGCACTGAGTTGCCATGCCGAAAGTCCTGGCAGATTTTATTTAATCTGTTAGCTGAGGGGGATGGATCCTTTGGAACCCTCCTGGTGCTCACTCAGTCTCTATAAAGTGGGTACCCAAAATAGAGGGGAAACTCTGAAGCATAGTGGAGTAATAGCCAGTAAAACCTGGCCAAAATATTAATCTTTTGGTACCTGTTATTTAAGTGGTAAAATAAGTTTATTTATGCTTGTTTATAAATTTAAGGGCATTTTTAACCCTCAACAGTGTTTTACAGCTAAAGAGACTAAAAAGTTATGATTAATAATACTAGCCTTATTTAACTCCAATTTCCGTGATAAAAAAAGGTAGGTTGTTAATCAAATCAATACAATTCTTTTAACTAATTTTTAGTAGTTTTTAAAATTATTTATAGCACCCTTTTTTATGTACATGTATATTTGTATGTATAAATTGTATACATAAATGTATGTAGCCTACTGTACTTACTCAAAACCATTTAGTGCAATATTTGGAGTATACTTCTCTTTCTCAACCACAATGATAAAGGATGATAAAAAACATAACCATCTGGGCAGTTGTTATAAATCTATTTCAAAATTAAAAAAACACCACTAATTTACCTGAATATATATTTGGGTTAGAACTCGTAAAAATACAAACTCTGTACAATGAAGTTTCTTATATTTTTCATCAATAGTAATTCACATTTTGAATATAAAATTTAAAAACATTTGTAAGCGAGTTAATTCTCGCTCCATTTTCAAGCTTGAAAATAAAAAACAAATTTAGATTTTAAAAAATTAAATGATAAACAAGCTGGTTTCGAATTAAAAATTTGTAACGCGCTTCTAAAATTGCCAAAACTTTAAATTAGTGCCACTAATCATAAGATTTAAGTGTAAACAGGTCGAAAATGCTCAAAAACATAAAGCTATTTGAGCTTTTGTCCTTTTTTCCATCAAACCCCATTAAAAATAGGATTTTTGAAACTCATTTATAAAAAAATGGCAACTACATGTGGAAGACTTTACTGCATTAAAAGTAGAATATTATGATATCAAAAATTTATCCCGGAGAGACTCGGAACATGATTAAAACCTTACCTTAAATATATATTTTACTTCTTGATTATACAAAAAACCCAACAGTAAAATATGCAGGTATTAATTTTCAATCAACCATGAAAACATTAGTTACTTACCTCACAAACAACTGAGGAAAACATATCACTGGTTAATCAAACCATGAAAAGTATATAACTAATTATATTGAACATAAAAAGCGTACTGAGTGATCGTCCCGCGTCCGTCGCGTCGTCGCAGACTTGTGTTCAACTGTCGTTTAAGATAAGTCAAAGCGGCTTATCGTCTCGATATTGTGCCGAGCAGATAGGCCAGATAGTTATCAATCAGGGAATACCAATTTTGATAGCATTTATTGAATTTTGGTATTTCTAGTTTTGGCCATTATTTAAGTGCAAATGACATCCTTGGTGCTGTCCAAGAAACTGTACAGTCTCTATCACGTACTGAACCGCAGACCCTTCATGGGAGGTTGTTGTAGGTTAAGATTAATATATGGTACGGGTCAGGTTTCTAAATTAAACACCAACTCCGTCAATACAATTCAACAATGGATTCAATTAATCTTCCGATGGACAATGAAATTGGATGCATAGAAGATTCAAATTACTATACGCCTACCAGCAGCTAACTTTATCTACGAAAATTCTTTCTGATAGCATATCCATCAAAAGTCTATCGCGTCTGAGAATAGGAAAAGAGATCTATAATAATAATGGTGTTAATTCATTCTAGTAAGTAGTGATAAATAAAAGTAGAGACAAGTATCTTTATTTTATCTTATTTCGTATTATTATATTATTATTCATCTCTCTTTATTTTTACTATATTACGCCCGGACCTTAATGTTTATTGCCTTCAATAAAAACAATTTATTAAAATTTCTAAAATTTGATTTTTTTTTCAATAAAATTTTATAAAAATTATGGTGTCCGTATATATCCAATTGTTAAATAAATTCATCTATGAATGTATGAAAGTAAAACTAAAATTAAGGTATTAACACGGGTACGAAAATCTGTGACCTTTGAACTATGAAAATCTGTTCTTACCATTCATCCTTTGTGAATTGTATTATTTCCCTAGCGGGAATTGGAACATGGAGTACCTCATATTTAATAAAGAAACACTTTAGATGTTTGCTGAAGCGATGCTGCATACGAGAGATGACCTGGAAGAACCAACATTGAACATTGAATATTAAACTCGGCAAAACAATTAACATTCATATCCATCTACCAAGATTATTCTCAGATCCTACCCAGCGAAGGAAAACATATAATTTAATCCAATATGGTATAAGATAATTATAAAGAGGAAACAAATTAAATATGTGAAACGGCAATTTATAGGATTTATCTTTATTATTAATTTGTGAAATTTGGATAGAATATTAAAATTTGAAACACGTATGTATATTTTCTCCTTTATTAATTGATTTATGTTCGCTATGATTCTGTGAGATTGAAATGGTGCTTATTATTTAGTAACAGTACCAATTTATATATTAAAAAAATAGATAGTAAAATAAAGGAAAAAAGAATATCGAAAAAATAATATTAATTTATCGATAAAGAAGAATTCACCAGCATCTATATTGTTAACGAAACGATAACCAAGAAATTAGAATATTAAATAGACCAAAATAAGCCAGAATTTGAAAACGCAGTTGATAACATTGGAACCAATACATAGGGAAGTGAATGGTTAATTAAAATTGATAAAAATATATTATTATTATTCTATGGCGCTACAACTCGGTGACGAGCCCTGGCCTCCCCTACCAGCTTCTTCCAGCCGTCTCTTTTTCGCAGGTGTCGTCCAGCATCTGACTCCCAGAATATCCCTCGTGTCTATCTTTACACCATCCGACCACCTCAGCTTCGCTCTCCCTCTTCTTCTCGTGCCGTACGGAGGTTCTGTCAAAGCATTTTTTGGAATGGTCTCGTCCTTCATTCTAGTCACATGACCAGGCCATCGCAGTCTTTTAATTTTTAAGTAGTAAACATCTGCTTCGTTGAACATTGAGTAAACTTCGTTGTTTGTTCTCCTTTGCCAGTTTCCATCTAGGTATAAACCACCGAAGATTCTTCGGAGGATCTTTCTTTCGAAGACTAAGAGATCATGCTCAATCAGCTTGGTATTAAATATATTATTTTATTGATGATGGAAAATTCATAACTGTATATTATTATCTATATTTTAAGGAAAATGCTTGATAAATTTGATTTTCAGAAAATATTTAATGGCGTATAATACTGAGTGGCAAATATATTTTAGACGATAGACCAAATAAAGTTTTTTTTAATCTAATTTCGTTTTATATTTTCCATTTCAATTGTCAAATTTTCCATTTTAACCTCATTTCGGTTGAAATGAATTAATTTGATGTGAAGTAATTTATTTGAAGTTTTTTATTTTTTTACTTACGTTTTTAAAAATTAAAATAATGAAATGATTTCGAAATGTTTCCTCCGACATTTTTTTTTCGGTTATTAGATAATTTATGTAATTAAATTCCATTTATTAAAAAAAATAAAAATAAAATAATTAATTTTCAACTTTAAGAGGAGTGAATGCAGATCACATTACTTTGAAGATTGTTCATTAGGGTTTCGAAGTTGGTTATATTAAATTTACTATCTCAATTTAGCTGGGAATCTTTGGAGCATCTTATCAATCGAATTATTAGTTTGAATATGATTCGGGGAATCGCTTGTTATTTCCAACAACGCAATATCCCAATCATCTATTGTAATTTCAAACACTATTGAACTTCCGTTGGAGATTGATGTAAATTTAGAAGGACTTTTCTATTAAACATATATTTAGTCCTGGTAATGATTTTAGGGATGTAGAGTGCTGAGTTGCCATGTCAAAGATCCCGGGTTCAAATCCGGCTGTGAAAGATTTTATTTAATCTATTATCAGTCTCTACCGCGTATTTAACCTTCACGTGTTGGAGTGGTACAGAATTAGAATGATATATTTAATCACAATGAGAATGATATTATTTTAATTTTGCATAACTTTTCGCATCTTCAATAGAACAACGACATAACTCAAAGATTGGCATTTTTATAAATCAATAGCAATTGCAATAGTTAAAACCTTTTAATTCAGGAACGACATATTAATATATATTCAACATTTGCTTTTTTAAGGCCATATTTTGAGTTGTATCATGTTTGAACTTTTATGAAGTTTTATGGGAATAATGACTTAAGTTAAAATAAAAACAAAAATATATGGTTATAAAATTTTTCAAATGGATCATAAAAGATTTTCAATAACATATTTATTACATTATCCTAGGTATGCTTTGTATCATGATACCTAATTTTTTTTACTCACCTGGAACATACAAATATTTCTATTGAAAAATTTGTTTTTTTGAGTTATAGTATTGTTCTTTAAAAGGAGCGTATTAATCGTGAAACGTTTCTTTTTTTTTACTTGATATAAATAAATCGATGAAAATTATATTCTCCTTATATATATATACATATCTTGTCTGAAATTTGAAATTTAACAGTTCTACAGATTCCACGATTATGACGTTGTGATGCAAATCCGCTGACGGAAAAAATTCTCAGGCGTTCGAACAGAGATTAAACTGGGGATAATTATTAAACTAACAGAGGTTGAATTTCGACTGTTAGAGCGACGAGGATTATCCTAATTCGGCCTGTTAATTGATAGAGCCGAAGAGAAGTGGAGAAGGAGGGCGTATGGTGGCCAGAAGTTTGAGTGCGGTTGCAAGGGTCGGGCCTGCAATTGAATATTCATCACGAGGATGTTTGAGTATTAAGGTAAACTTTCGGTAACAAGGGCGCGACACAATTGCCATCCCGGTGTTAAATACAAATTTCCCCAATTAGCCCTAATCATCCCTAAGACACTGGCTGTTTAGTTGGAAACCCAATCAACTTCCCTAATTATAAATAACTGGATTTTCCATTGCCTTTGGGCTAAATCTCGACCGCTAAGGCTGGAACTGAATGATTTGTCCATTCCGATTTCAAAACGAACCAATCATTCGATCGCCAATGGGCCCATTAGAGAATAGACGATTATAGTTTATAAATTTTATTTTACACGCACCTGTATATAAAAAGATGACCTCTGCTCTCTTATTCTGTGTTTAAAACGCTTGCAACACAGAATAAGCGTTGATCGTAACTCCTACTCCTTGCGCTAGTACTAACACTTGGTCCCACGGACCATCAGATGTACAAATTCATTAATAAATATAAAATACAATTTTAAAACATTTTATTGCTTGTTATTACTTAATGAACCTTCTTGCATTTCCCACAATCAACAATATGATATTTTTTTCAAATTTTACTAAAGAAATAATATGGATGAAAGAAATAGTGAAAATAAAAAGCTACATATTTAAAAACTTGTCTATTTATAACAAATTAATTACTATATATTTAATTTTAATTTTAAACTATTAAAAACATATTAATGAAAAAAAATACTTTGCAAAATTAAGATGATCAATATTTCAAGCAACTGTGTGTTTCTTGGAGCACTTCAAGCATATTGAATTTTTGCTTATTTCACAACTGTAAGACGTTTTCCTCATTTTTTTTTTAACAATGCTTTTGCATATCATCTAACAAGAGCGGGTTTTGTCACAAAACATGGGCCCATAAATCCTAATAACTTTTTTTACATAGAAATAAAATACATAGAATGACGTATATTATAATTTGATAAGAAATTTTTTTAACATTCATTCGATACATATCAGAATTATTTTTATTTTATATTGCGAATCTGATATTAAATCAAGTATAATTTTTTAACCTATTTTTAAAAATAATTTTAATATTGTTTAATGGTTGAACGGGAGCGGTGTAGAGAAGTGAGTATGATATTAAATTCCATCAGTTTGTTGTGGAGACAAAAATCTCAACTCTAAAAAGAGGAAGACAATTGAAGTTATTTTCAGTAAGAAAGTAGGCAATGTATGGAGTTTCTAAGTGGCAGTTCCAAAGAATAATTGGAGAGGGACACATGTGGTTCAGTGGTTAGCACAACAGCTAATGTATTATAATTTATACACATGTATAAAATAGACTTTATTTATTTAAAAAATAATTATATTTCTTCTTCTTTTATGCACTTCAATAAAGTTCCTTTTCCTGCCAATAGTTCAGTAAGCGAAACTTTTTCTATTTGTTTCACCATACAAAATCTTTTACTGAATTGAACCTCGAAAAAATAACAAATATGTACTCACCTGTGGAGTAGTGCTTAGCATAATAAATCCTCGTCTATGCCGTCCTTCTGTTGGGACGTAATACGAGTTTCCCAAGATTGTATGGTGTCAAGTACATGTTAAAATTCCTATCCTTAGTAACGTTATACGAATGAACAAACGAGTTATTAGTAGAGAAACGTTCTGATCTCAAAGTAGTTTTGAAAGCAATAATAAATGAAAATAATTTTTTTTCATTTATGAATTACTGCCTTTTTCGGCTATTTATAAGTGCATGGTAATAAAAACGATCATTATGGAATGATGATAATATTACTGCTTTAGAAGAATTGGTGATATAGCAAAAAGTTTTATACTTTCACAATTTCTTGCAATGCCACATTCTGATATTAAAAATGGGTAGCCAAGTTCCTATGATGGTTTCTTTTTTGAATTCTATGATTCATGTCCAAGAGGAATCTTAAGAATAAAAATAGAAAAGATAGAAAAGTATTTCAAATAACTATAAATTAAAAGGAAATGGTACGTTTAATCGTACTATTCAACAAGGGTTGTAGTGGAAAAGATTTAAATAAAAATGCTTTAACAGAATATGAAAAAACAATATAACCTGTTTCTGCGTTATTAATATTTTTTATATACAATTTTATTAAGGAGAAAACTAATAATCCTTTTTATACCAGATAATATAGTAATCTTTCATAAAATTAAAACAGGAAAAATGAATAAAGGAGGGTTCCTGGAAACATCTTTAGATGAGAGAAAAGGTCTTTCAAAGAAATAAGCTTTAACATTAATAATATATAATTTATAAATGGATTGATAAAAGAATCCTTATAATGTATATAAATATTAATTATAATTATAAAATGCTTGTATATATATATATATATATATATATATATATATATATATATATATATAAAATATGATTATAATGAATATTCTTATGGTATATATAATATAGCTATATATAATATCATATTATATATATATATATATATATATATATATATATATATATATAATATGATTATAATGAATATTCTTATGCTATCAAATCTAGGCCTAGTAATGAATATTTATGCTGATTTAGAATTATTAGCTCGTATTGACATAATGGAATGTATCTACAATTAAATATAACATTTTTTTACATTTAAAAACGCGGCTTAGAACACTAAAAGGAGTGTTTGGAAAGGTATATAATAGCAGCATTATATATGACTAAACGTTTAATTATCAGTCAATCTATAAAGAATCATTAATCTTTATATTTATAAGGATATTTTTTAAGTTATGAAAAATTGTCAATTTTATTATTTATTTAATATTTTACAGAGAATTTTTTCGAATAGCTTCATTAAATATATTTATTTAGACTTTTTTTTTCGTAATAAGTTTTAATTTTTGAATAATTTATCACATAATAAATTATTTACTTGACTGTAATATATATTTTTTCCTTTAATCTTTTTTGAAATTTCATCTTCATAATTTGATTATTGAACATATCATACCATGTAAATGCTCAGAAATGTGAGAAGCAATTTTGTTACGGCTCAAAGTTCTACACTTTCGCAAGACCGTAAGGTCGTGTTGGTTTAGTAGAACGCCTATGTGAACGGCGCATATCAGTTTGCTTCTCGAGGTGTATCTTGTAAGTTAAATTAACACAAACAAAAATTTGATTATTGAAAAATCGTGTACTGCTTTGAATAATCATGAAATATCATTTAATAGTAATGCGTAAATTACAGTTCCTCATAGGCATGGAAATAAAAGTAGAATTTAATATCTTATAGATATATAAGACCCATATAATATCCAAGATTCTGCAGGGGTTGTAGTGGTTCAGGTTTTTTTATATATGTATAAAATATTTCTTTTGCAAAAGTAATGTTTCATTGATTACTATTGGGTTGTTGTTTGTTCGTTTCACGTCACTTTATGCTGCTATGGCTAATCGGACGATGCTAAATTGGGAGCTCTAAATTTTACCTAACCAGTTTTAATTAGGATATGGATTTTGAACGCACAGGCTCAGAATCCCCGTTTAACGTGCCTTCTGCAGGACGGGGTAACTAAGGATTTTTTACTCCCTTAAAAAAATCCTAGGGCCACCTGCCGAGCTACGATCTTGGGCATAGTAGTTTGTTACTCTAACCACTAGACCCCTGGTCACCTCTATGTTGGCTGGGTTGGCGTTGATTGATTTAATTTAGATAACTACCTTCTTCTTTTTCCCTCTTTTAATGTTAGATGTTTTGATCGAGCATACAGAAAAGCTGGTCGTTATAGAGATATAAATTTTTAGTAGCTTATTTTTACTTTAAAATAAAATATTTTCCTAGCTGCCGAACCTGTGGAGAGAGAGAGCCTGCTGGGAATTAAGTTATGAGCGGTAGCTAGTAGCCCGAGGCTAGCAAGGTTAGGTAGACATTTCCATTTATAGAGGTCTTCTGTTTGCCCACTCCTATCTTTAATACATGTCCCCTTCTCCCCTTGGGAGTTCCCTACGGCGACCTTCACTGGTTCTTTTGATTGATCGCTCCGACAGAAAAGTCTTTTAATAAAGATAGCACTCTCGTTTTCGGTTTGACAACTATCGTTTGGAATGTTCTGTAAGAGTGCTTTCACAGATCAAGTGACATAAAGCTTTCACTTATTGTTTCTTAGATAAAATAAATCGTAAATTAATATTTTTATCAAATACCCCATAAAATAAGGGTTCTGTTGTTGTTTATTCATTTAACGTCACTTTATGCGGCGTTGTTACGAGGGATCGTTAAAGAGTACCTGACACAGCAAAGGCTTGGATCCCCATTTTAATTCCTTTCCGAAGAACGGCATAATCAACGATTTTTTGCTATCTTGAAAAATCCTATACTGCGTTCTTGGGTATAGTAGATTGTTATGATAACCACTAGACCAGAAGGCCTCTATTAGTTATTTTTGAAAAGTGTTTAAAAGAAGAATTAAAAAGAGAATGAGGCTAACTGTGACTGATGCAATCAATGGATATCAATTGTTATTTGCGGTACCTAAGAAGATAATTAGTCATTAAGTTACAATATATGATTTCCTCTGATAAAACCTTAAAAAATCTAAAGTTATCATATCTTTAGAAATATGTTTATTCTAATATAACTCGTGTTAGGAAAATAGAAATATTAGTATAGCCATAAAGAAAAATGTAACTCTTAGACCTAAATTAGTTCTTGGAGTACAGTATAAACTTTACTACTGGAAAAAAATAAAAAAATATGATTTTTTTGAGTAGTAGAGAAATATTTATAACACTTATTATTTAATTTAAATAAACTAAACCGTTATTTCATATCGATTCTTCATTATATGATTATCAAAGATTAATTAATTAACTTATATCAATTTGTTTTCAATATGAACCCCATAGAGAAGTTTACCTATAGGATCAGAAGCCCGAGAAAAAAACTTTGTTCGGATACTTTTTCAATCATAAGACTCAACTGGAAATCCTTCCTTGGAAGTTCAAGGAACTTTTGTTTCAATAAACTTCCAGAAATATAGTTATGCTATATTTAGGATATTTACTATGTTAGTATATGAAAATGAATCGTTCAATAATCTCGTAACATAAAAGCTTTTTTAAATTATACTACAAAAAATAAAAGTTTAACGTTATTACGTATTCGGGAAGATTTGAAATATTAGTTTATTCATATATAGTTCATAATACCATATTTATTTAGGAATATCTGTATATTTCGGTTTTAGTCAACTAATTTATTTATTTATTAATCAAAACCACTAAGCTAATATGAGAATTATCCGCGACCCTTAAAGTACTAATTTGCTTGCGGATATTTCTTCATATTCTTAATTGAATTTTAAAATATCTATTTATCTTTAATTGTAAATGTCATCCACATAATTTAATTCCTTAAATATATTATTTAATATTATATCTCAAATAACAAGTAATTTAATACTTAGAAATCGTCAGTGGTATTTTTCGATTACGGCTCTAAGTTCTACACTTTTGCAAGACCGTCAGGTCGTAATGGTTTAGTAAAGCGTCAGCGTGAACGGCGCTCATGACTTCGCTTCTCGAGGCGCCGAATTGACATAGCTGTATTGTTTATTAATAAATTAAAGTAGCATAACGATACTTCATAACTGAAAAATCGTGTAATCCAATCAGAAATTATAAAATATGAATGCGTATATTATAGTTTCTCATATAATAGATACATGAATATGAAAGCCGAAATACACATAAACAATAAGTCTATTTTGCTAGTTCAGTCAAGCAATTTCGTCTAACACGACACTTGGCCTCCTTATTTCTCATGGTTCTAGTCCGATTCGAGAGCCTGGAGTTTCGAGAGTATAAAGTTAGTGTAAACTATCAAAAAATGGGAAAGAGTCAATTTATTAAAATTTGAACTCATCCGATTTTGATCCTTAACGCCTCATTTAGTTATTTCTAGCTTTCAATTATAAATGCCAAACAATAATTTTGCTAGGGCAAATAGTATATATATGTACATTAATTAATATTAAGGAAATTCATAATTTACCTCCAAAACAATAATCATGGATATAGAAATACATAGCCTGAAGTAAGAAAAATGGGACATCTTAATTAATACATTAAAATAAATGTCCTGTACCCGTACAACTCATGAAGAGTTTTAGGTTCAGTATGTGGCAGAGATTGTACAGTTTCTTGAACAACGGTTGTGCAGGGATGTGATTTTTCATAGATCACGCTTAACCACCAGGTATTTCTCTATATTTTGGTTACCCAATTTATAGAGGATGGGTGAGTCCCAGGAGGGTCCTTGACCAAATATTATATCTGCCAGAGCTAGAGGATTTGAACTCGGGACTACTGGTTTAAACAGACACAAATTGATCCTTAACAAATCTTATAGAAATCTTAATATTAAATAAATATATTTTATGTAATATTTTAAATATATATTACATATAAATGTTGTATAATACATAAATTATTTAAAACTGAAATATATAATAATTTTTTAAAAATAATTATTTAATGATTATTTATAATTGTTTAATTGTATAATATCATATTAATATATAATGTATTTAAATATACTAAATTTTGTGATACATTTAACGTAATATTTTAAAATAAAATAAATCATCCCAATAATACGATATATTGTCCGGATTAATCTACTCAAAAAATTAGTAATAGTTTTTTTTGTAATTAGGTCTTATTTACAATCAATAATTAAAATTCCAATTAAACGGTTGATGGAAGTAGACCCGGTGGCCTGTCAGGATTTAGCATGGCGGGTCCATTGTTTTATTGGGTTTCCTTCTACACTGAGACGGAAGGAAGGTTGGCGAGGATCCAAGGGAGGGGGGAAGGGGGAGGGAGTATAGGGGGTAGCGGTGAGGGTGGGTAGGGAGGGTCGGAATTAAAAAATAAAAGTGGGTTTTCATTAGAGTCGGAGTTGGCCTCTCTATAATGAATGTACTTGCTCCGAAACAACTCCTATTGTTCCTATTCATTCGACTAATGTACCTTACATTTCCAGTCAACCCATCCAATATTCATCCTTCTTTATCGTTTTTGTATTTAAAATATTTTCCAATATGGAAATTATATATTTGACGGTATCAGTTCCGCAGATTGTCGCTTCGAGTTAAGTGACAGCAAGTTTTAAATTTTCATTATTTTCCTTTTTAATAGAATGTAATAGAAAAGTAACTTTATTCTGGGACTAAGTCCATTAAGAATAACATACATGAACATAAAAATAAACATAATATATATCTGGCCAGAAGGCTACATGATACAAATCATAAAGCGTAAAAAAAGTGTTTTTTGTCACCTTATCAATAAAATGTTTGTCAATAAAAAAATAATAATAATAGTAAATAAAAAGTACAAATCCTTATAAGATATTAAGCAATTAAAAAGAATAGATAAACGAATTACAACTGTTAAATACATGGGATAGCAGGCAATAATTTCTTTACATGATGCATATATTCTTTAAAAAACAAAATTAAAACGACTAAATAACACAATAAATTATTCAATACATTTCATACTAAGCAAATGACTAACCTGCTTAGAGAGGTTCTTTTCGGGAAGCCAGGAGATGTTGGAAAAGCAAAGATTTAAATGACGATAGTGGGGAAGCATGTTAGGAGTTAGGAGGGATGTTAGGAGGGATTCAGAAAGAAAGATGGAGCGGTCGAGAAAGAAACGTTCGAATGCTTTAGTTCTGTGGGAACGAGAATAGAGATCGGAATAATAGTGAAGTATAGGATGGTGGCACTGGCAATGATAGTTAGAATTAGATGGATGGGGCTTGTGGAATGAATGATCACAGGACGCCGAAGGGAATGCTTCATGGGAAACCGGGCGGTACACGAAGTAGGGGACGTCGTCGGATGAGATGGCTGGACGATTTCGAGAAGGACTTAAAGCTGCTGGGTTTACAAGAATGGAGGAGAATATCGCAGGATCGCAGAGATTGGTTGGTTGAAGCGGAGGAGGCCCGGGCTCTAGTAGGACTGTAGAGCTGTCTATTAATAATAGCTGATAAATGTTTCTTGTAACGTTCAGTTCTTGATAAAATTATTACCAAAATATACACATTTCACATAATTACACTATTTTTTCTAAACTATAGCCCACGGTTATTTGTATTTTTGGAAATATTGAAAAGGAAACGAACGAAGAGTTAAAATTTGTGATTCAACTCGAAACGACAACCTGCGGAACAGTTACGGATTTCAGTAATGGCTTCGAAGGCTATTTAAATAAATATTTATAATAATTACTCTTTGTCATATTTGATGAAATAAATAGATAGAATAATTATAAAGCGGTAAATAAATACTAAGGAATATCATTTTATTCCATTCATATGGAGTATATTCAAAATTACTAGTGATGTCCGTATACTGATTATTTCCTCATCAATCGCCGCAATTGATGTTTCATGCTATTTACACCAAGCTCTTCTGTGTTTGCTTGGTTAGAATACTATATTAATGGAATACAAACTTCTGAATGTCATCAATAATTTATAAATAAATGAGTACTTAGTATTCGTAAAACAATTATAAATTAGTTACGAATTTTGTAAATAGTGATTAGTAAATATTATTATTATTATTGCTTAAAAAAATATTTATTGAAATTTAAAACTGTATTATAATACAGCTAATAAATAATTTAATGAATGATGCATAATGATATTAGATACTAGAACAGTATCTCAACATTAAAAAATATTTTTTTTGGACGCCTCGGAGGACTACCGGGAATTGAAGAAATAGCTAGGTTTGAGTGGGAATAAAGTTTATCATGAAAAGACTGATATCGTCTTCAGGCCAAATAAGCAAACAATTTTTATGTTTAGGTCATAAAAATGTAACGAACCTTGAGGATTTTACGAAATTTTTGGATTGTAAGGAGTATATAAGAGAGGAATTCGATGGCTTAGTGGAGCCCAAAGCTCTACTCCATAAGTCCTAATAGGTCGTCTAATAGCCAATTACATGAGTCTTTTTTAATTTATTGGGAACTTAAGTCGTTTGCTAAGTAAGTCTAGAAGTGGCCTGAATCGACGAGTTTTAGTTTCTTGTCGTTTTAGTTTAGTAAGTAGATAACATTATAATTTCGAAATAAACTAACACTTTGAATCCACTAGAAGAAGGATTGCAGGGCAACAGCTGGGAAATAAAATCCGTTGATAAAAATATAAAAGATACTTTCTGATAAAAGTTGGAAGACAAATTGAATTACTTAACCAGCAGTTTAAAAAAATTAAATATGTTATATTTGTGGATTGGACACGATCCTCTTGAATGTTCCATAAATGAAAAGTAGTAATACTTTTAATAGTGGTCAGTAATTCTTTAAAAGAATCAGCATGTGCTGTATAACCCATTCTTTCTCGATTTATCTACATTATAACTAGTTTGACAAAAATAAATCTGCATTATTTGGTGCGTTATATATTGCTTAGTTATATACATTGTAAATAAATTTTGGAGGAATAAGAAAAAAAATATTGGTGCGTTAGAAATTAATAATCAAATCAATTTATAAAAAAATGTCCAATTTCGACAAAGTAAATATTCTTTAACACATTGTACTTGAAAGAGTTTTGGAAAGGTTTTGTTTTATTATCCATCTAAAATTGTCAATTAAAAAAAAATCAGATGAAGGTTTGATGGAACGAATGGGAAAAAAATCAGAAGAGAAAAGGTGTGATGGAACGAATGGACCAGAAAGGATGACTGGAAGAAGGAGTGGCCTAATAGAAGAAAATACCGGAAGAAATTCCTGAGAACAACCAATATCAAATCAACCTCTGAGAGTTCTAGATAATATTTATTTCTGAGTTTGTACTGTACTGTACTCGAACGGTTGGCAGTTGGCAACAAAGGTATATTTATAATAAATATATTTTAACCCGATTATTGTTGTAATTCATTTTTGTTTTAACCCAAAATACTAGACTAGTTGGCCTGATTTGCAACTTACTTGGTTAAGCTTTAAACTCAGTAACTCGTGGGTTTTAGAAAAAAAAAAAATCTGTACCACTACAACCCATGAAGGGTCTGGGGTTCAGTACATTGTAGAGACTGTACTGTTTCATGGACAACGGCTCTGCAAGGAGGTGACTTGTCCTAGATCACGCTCAACCGCCAGATTTTGGGTACCCTAATTTTATAATATTTTATAGAGGCTGGGTGGGCCCCAGGAGGGTCCTAGATCCTATATGATCCATCTCCCGCTGCAAGCAGACTAAATAAAAGTCATGGCCTGCAGCGGGATTTGAACCAGGATTTCCGGCATGGCAACTCAGTGGTCTACCACTGAGCCACTCCGCCCCCTTCGTGGATTTTAGAAGATGATAAAAAAAACAACATACAACACAAAATATTTTCATTCCAATAATCAGGTCCAATACCTACAAAAATAAATATATACAAATATACAAATGATAAAGTTTTTCTAAATAAAAAATTATATTTTTGAAATGAAAAATGTTAAAGATACAAATAAAGCCTATCAAAATTTCAAACATCAAACAACTTCTAATCAGGACCGAGATGTCAAAATTATAATTAACAAATATAATATAAGGAGCTCCTGTATATACCCAACATATAGCTTAGTGGTAGAGCGCTGAATTGCCGGGCAGAAGGTCTCGGGTTCAAATCCTGCAGTAGCCGATAATTTATTTAATCTGTTAACGTCCGAGGACCGATCGTCTGGAGACCCTCCTGGAGCTCACCCAGCTTATATGAAATTGGTACCTTTGTTTGACGTTTGAAATATCAAAAAACTTCTAAGAAAGGTTTCAGGCCCAAGAGATATAATCTTGTTTTTAATGTCACAATATTTGTTAAATATTATGCATAACCGTGTAAAATGTTTTACTTAGAGGTCAATTATCCTTCATGGTCCTTTTGTTTAATCTTAATTAATTAATTAAACAAAGGATCATGGAGGATAAGTGACCTCTAAGTAAAACATTTTAAACAGTAACAATGACAATAAAGAAAAAGAGTTGTTGGCAGGGAGGAAAGGATGCAAAAGTTGTTTGTATTGATGATTGAAAATGACATTTGATTGTCGAAACGTTTTATTAAAAACATACATGACTGGATAAAGGTTTTTATTGTGTAAATGAAATATTAGATATTATTATTATAAACATTGACTGATAAGAAAAACAATGCCTAAGTTTGCCTTGGTTGCTTGGTACTTGATGGATAAAATATTTGTAATTTATAGATAACATTTCCTGACTTAAATAAAAAAAAAATAACATGTGAAAGATATATCAATTAATATCGCAAAGGCGTTTAACATTTCTACACGTTCTAATAAAGCAAACATGGATGAGTATATACTTGTTTGTTTAACAAATAAATTCACCACACTCGTTAGATTTTCTTAGTTTAATTAATATCATCAAACTTCCAAAAACATTTTTTTTTTCTGTTTTGCTTTCATTTTCTAGACCAGGATGAAACAAAAACAGAAGCCTTTGGATTAATTAACTATGCTAATTCAATTAGCCTGATTTAGAGCTGGGGACTGTTTAGCATCTAACGGATGTACGGTTTAATTTGCTACATGCTGGTCTCGGTACGGTCACATTTATCTGTCTCTCTAATGTTATGACTCTCTGTTTTGTTTCAGTAGCTCTGCGTTTACAATCTGTTTACAACTTGTCCCAAATTTATAGTAGCTAATCTATAACACACACACACACTTAACGTAACGTGTAAGTAACGTTAACTTGTATAATTGTTCTTTTGATTATGGATGCCATTTTCCTACAGAATTTAATTTCAACTAATAATGACGAATTTATTCAGTAACATTTATTTTAATGTGTTAAATTAAAAGTAATTTTAAATGGAGCATTAATTACTTATAAATATATTTTTTAGAAATTACTTCTTGTTAAAGAGAATTATATTTATTTTCATTGTGTATATTTTTCTATAGAAATTTCTTCAATTTCTGTTTCTTTTTTATTATTTATTTTTCCTATAAATACCATTTAAATTTAGAGGAAAGAGTTGTCAATAAAAATAAATGAATGGGTCAATACTAGAATAAAAAAGGCCTATGAATGGATAAGAAATACCTCGAAGGAATTTCTTTACAAAGACGCTCATCATAAAGAAGGAATACTTTTTTCTTCAATTGCTTAAAAAAAAAAAGATGAAATGTTTTTGTCTATTTATTTAAATAAAAGTCACGTCACATGATTTGATGTTTGTTACCATGGAACATAAATTATTTTTTATTGCATATTTTGATACATTTACGATATCGCAGGGAGTTTTCTGTGTTTATGGCGACCGATATAAATGCCAGAAAATTCCAATGGAATAACTATTTTAACTTTTTTGATCATTAAGGTAGGACGATGGCCTGTTCGTGATATCATTAAAAAATAACAAAGGGACAAAGTAAAATATAAGTTGTAATAAGTAAGTATCTGAGGCATATAGTAGGGCTAGGCGATAGTTACTATCGATTTATTGATAGATATGTGCTATCGATGGTCCCTATCGATAGTGTCGACTATCGATGTTAACTATCAAGAGTGTCGACTATCGGTGGTTTTTTTTTTACTTTCAAGATTTGAATCTCTCGGAATTATAATCTGCCTCTGTCCAGTTCAATTTCAAAAGTACTCGCAGTTCCTAGAGCTCAAGGGTTCGCTTCTATATAACTTTGATCCCGCACCGGAAATGTCATTACTTAATTCTCAAAAATTACTAATTACATTATGTTGGGTAGAAAACGTAGTCTCACACTTGTGCAAACAAACCAAATCCGCGGTATTGAGCATTACCTCTTCTAGGTTTTTTTAACCTTTACTTCCTCTTTATTTAGGGATCTTTTTCTACAATTCTTAAATCTTTAACTAGGGATGCTAGTTTTTCTTTCGGGAAATATGTGCCTCAACGAGCACACTTGACTCTTGAAATTAACTTTTTCGTTATCTTTCTTTTCTGAAGATTTGATATGTTCATTGTAATTGTAAACATGTAAATTGTAAATACTTTTTAAAAATTCAAATAAATTAGTTTTTTGTTCTCATCTTTATGATATAATCTTATAATTTATAAGCCTGCAAATTTCAAATAGTAGATAGATAATTTAATTTAATTAGTCGAAATTCTTTATTGAATAAGTTTAGAAAAAAAGGGAGCAGCCATCGAAAAACTATCAATAGCATTCGATAGTTTCCAACAGATAGTATCGGCCTAACGATAGCACTATAGTATCTCCCAACCCTAGCATATAGTATACCTTGATATCTCAGATTAGTACAGCACCGAAAATGCTGAAGAAAAACATATGTAGAAAATAATTATTTTTTTATATATTATAATAAATATTATTTATTATTAATAGTGAACTATGTATGTAGATAATCATATTGAAAGTGATTCAACTGTCTAAAAAAGTACGTCAACGTTTTTCTCCTAATATAAGATCATTTGATAGAGACTGAGTGTACCACAGATTTAAAATCTCGTTCCTAAACCCATAATGGAATAAGTAATCTTCGAACAACGCGTCATAAATGAACAGTGTATCACCACGCGTTTTCCTTCTTCCTCAAATCTGGCATGCGTTGATATCATTCCAACAATTTCAATTTTACTTTATTTAATTTTTTTTTTTGAACAGAATTATTACCTATATAATTCATATTATAAAATCATTAAAAAACATGAGAACAAACAATGATTATCAAGTCTGTTACACAAAATTGAAACAGATACAGATCAGTATCCCAACTCACAAGTTTGGATGATTGAGTTATCCCAGATTAATGAGGAAGCCCTGAAGGAATGTTCCCTCCAGGCTCTCTAGGCCTTTATTCAGTTTAGTTATCAAATGCTACTTTGTCGTTTTATACAATAAACTTTGTAAGCATATTATTTCTGCAATGTTTATTTATTTGTTTATTATATTTCCGGTGTTATGTATTTTTATAATGCAAAAATATAAATTTCGTTGAGGAAGTCTGCAAAATCCTTTACATTTGGAGACTAATATGAACTATCCATTAAGTCTTGCGCTATCTGCAATATACTACATAATATTATATTTTTGAAGAAATAATTAAAAAATAAAACTTACCATGCGAAATAATTGATTGTCATATATACATTTATTTTTAAAATAATGCTGACAGAATTGCTTTGTTTAGATATAGAAGCACTTATAAACAATAAATTTTATGAAATCGATTACATTTATTACTGCATTAAGATTGGGGAATTATAGGCTTAAATAGGCCTAAAAATGTAGAGAAATGCCGGAGAAATTACCTGTGACAATCAAAGAATAGATGTTTTCATCTATATTTTAAGTTGTTCTTATAAGTATACGGTGTCATGTAAAAAAATTTAAAGCGTTCCTCTAAGAATTTTAAGAAAGATAAATTCCATTTGCTGTTTTTATACTGCTGGTTATTCTTTACAAAACACATTTATAAACCTGGTTGGATATTTTTTTTTATTTGCACCTTCCTAAAATGTTGATATCTGGTAATATACTGTCTGGAAATTCCGTATTGGAGAATTATAATTCAGTGATTCCTGTTGCTATCTTAATATGCATTCAGGATAGAGTTGTGTGATGAGAGCCACCTATGATAATTGTTAGGAATGCATGTTGCAGCTAGGTATGACAGAGTAAGAACGTACATTTAACTAAAATCGCATACAGTGGGCCAATTTGAGCTTATTACCAACAGAAATATGTAGATTTCTAGTATGTGAAGCTCTTTATGCATGTATTTTTTGCTGCTCATAGTATTTGTGAAGCGTAGGTCCAAACTGGCTCATATAAATACATACGAGTTTCAAATATCCGTCAAAGATTCAATATTTATTAAACTTCATAAAAACAGGACGATTTTTCCCAGGAGCTATTATTCCCCGAACTGTAAAAAGTGTCAACTAGAATAAGCCTATTGCATTGTCATGGAAAAGAAAGTTCTCAGGTTTTTACATTCTATACTATTTAAAGGAGCCTTTGGGATCTGCAGATCCTTCTGGCGCTGACTCAGCCTCTATTGAGTGGATGCTCATTACTGGAAAAAATCTTAACGGTGATTGAAAAAACGTGATCTCGAACGTGATTGAAAAACGTGAAAATATAAAACAGAACCTTTATAACAGAACCTAACATAAGATCCAAGTTAAAGGTGTGCATAATTTTAACATCAGATTTCTTGTGACCGAAGGGTTCGCACATAAGGTTAGTAATTTAAAATATTGGGTTGTCCGGAAAATAATACAGGATACAAAATACAATTCTAAATATAGAAGAACTATTAGAATTTTAAAATTCTTGAAATTTGTACTACACTTCTATGCGGAAACAACAGCAAATCCCCAGACTTTGTTGATAATTCTGGGCGTTTGAGCGGAGTTTGAACTCGTAAAACAAAATTATGCGAAAATCACGGTTATACATCTTAATAAATAAAGACTGAATATTCGCAAATAACAAAAAGTTATAGAAGTAAACAATAATTTTCCTTTAAAAAAGGATTAAGAAGTATTTATTCTATAAAAGTCAAAAGTCCAACTATCTTAAACAGTTTGCTATTTTGTTTGTTTACTCAAGGGGCTCATGACCCCCGTTTTACGTCCCTTCCGCAGGACGGCATAACTTAGGATTTTTTACTACCTTTAAAAAATCCTAGGTGCATCTGCCGAGCTACGGACCCGCGATAGTAGTTTGTTATGCTAACCACTATACCAAAGACTTACCTATTTGGAGTAGTATTTTGAATAAACTATAAAGTCCGATATTATTTTCCGGACAACCCAATAATTTACCGCCATAAACCTTGATTGTATGAAATTGTAGGGGGGAAATATAAGGCTTTTGAGTTCTTCCAGTTATCTCCAAAGAATATTGTTACATTATTTTTTCAAGTCTTTGCTCTTGCTTACTTATCATACCTAAAAATTAAGTTGGTATAAAAAGAAGTTATTTCTTTACCTAAAAGCAATGAGTAATATACATGCCTTGGTAGTTATTTATCGTGAAATACACTTTCCAAACCTAAAAGCGATGAGGGTGTTTCTGAAGCGTACAATGGAGTTGGAGTTTGCTTTGAAGGGCCCTGTTGTTAGTGGAAATGGACTTGGGAACTGGCGGGGCCGGGCCCCAGGTAGCGGGGCTAGTAACGAGGCTATGAATGTAAGTCCCCGATCTGTGAGGCTAACAATGTAACCTCTCGATCTGTGAGGCTAACACTTTATCAAAGGCCTTGACAACTTGTAGAAACTATTGTAATTGAAGCAGATAGGAGCTGTGCGTCAGTCCCATTCCTTCCCCTCCATTAACTTCCGCCCCCCCCCAGTCAATTCCAAACTTCCTCTTTCCTTTCTTATACAGCCTTCCCCCACCACCGCCGAAGTTCCTACATCGGTCAGCCATTATTAATGTTTAATGCCTAGGAACTAATTGGTATAGGAATGCCTCTTGGAAAAACTGTTGGTAGGGATAGGCCGGGGTATATTTCATCCGAAGCTTTGAGGAAAAGTATAAGAACGGTTTCAACTTCCAAAAACCAGATACGATTTTAAGGAAGGAGCTAGATTCTTTATTTTTGATGAGAAAACTTATTTAACCGTGTTGATCGAGTTTTGTAAGGGGAGTAACTTATGGGCTCGCGTCACCGACATGCTCCTGACGTATTGCAATAGATTGGTCCTTTGTAGCGACCAGTGTATGAGTGAGTTATACAATTTGTCCTAATAAACTTTAGTTTAAATGTTAGAATTCGAATAATATTTAACTAGAGTCACTAAGGCGGCAGATAAAATTATATGTGTAGGGTATTACAACGAAAATTTTCTTTAAAAAACATATATGTTACCCTTTTTTCTAAAAAACCCTGAACATAAAAAACAGAAACAAGAAAAGGGATCTAGTCCTACACTAGTTCCTTATCTTCTGTAAACAAAACATTGAAGGCGTCGTAAAACTTGTGCCGTCTTGCGGACGAGTGTCCTTTCTGCACCAAAGGCATTGTCACTAGCAGAAGATAGAATTTCAAAAGAAAAAATTAAAAAAAGTTGGAATAGTTTCATTTCTGCAGTTAGCGATTCATTTGTGTCAGTAGCATAAACCTCGTCTACTAAGTTTAAAATTGGTGTATCAATTTAATTTGGTTACGATTTACCAGCATTAGCATATTATACAGAAAATAATTAAGGAAAAATGTGAAATAATCCACAAGAGCCCTGAACTCTCCAAAAATAATTTGTAAAACCATACTTTACTATTAATAAAAAAATAAAAAATTAATTGAAAACTTTATTGTTACTTTAGTGGAAAAGAAAAATACATGTACAATCTTCAGCAGCTTTCTCTGTACGGAGTAAATCTAATCCATTATTATATATAAAAAGAAAATACATATCGTTACTTTTTAGGTATCACTATGATCATCAATGTTTGCTTATGAACATGTAAAGATGATAGTAATTTTGGCGTTATGATTCTTGCAAAAAAAGATCTGCACGTTCATGCTTACTTCATGAATATTAATTGAGAGTATATCAATTTTTCAAATGAATAATTAAGTTGTTAACATGCGCATGTCAACAGAACCCAATAAGCTTGCACTGATAACTGGAATAACTAATTTATTTGCTTAATGGACTCCCGTATTAAGTTTAAATTTTAAAATGAATTTGCCAATCTGTAACAACACAGCTTGTCTGTTAAATTATATGAATTTACAACAATCTTTAGAATTTGAATAAAATTATTTTTTATGTTATAAAACACTAATTGATTTGTATGATAGTACAAAAAAGAGCCAATAATATTTTATAATTCAAGGTAAATTCAGTTTATTGAATTGCGAAATTTGAATCTTAAGTATTTTGAAGCCCGTAAAACTATTAGAAAAATATACAAGTCATACAGATTTTATAGTTCATTATTACGATCATAAAAAGATCTATTTAATACGGAAAGGACTCTTAGCCTACTTAACATCCCAGTGGTTAGAAGATAAAAAAAAACTTTGAGCACTTAGCAATATTTAATAACTTCTCCTCCCAGTAAATTGTTCATAAGAAAATATCCTTTATTTTGATGAGTTAAAAACTTTGTTTAAGTACCAAGGGCATTTTGCATTTTTAACACTCAGTTGGTAAAAAGGGGGAATTGAATAAAAAGCTGGTCCAATCTATTTAAAGAGTAAGAACCCATTTTTCATTAAAAGTTGAGATCCAGTTTACTCAGAACTTAGATTGCCTGTCATTCACAGTATAATACTCTGTTTTTATTATCTTATATCTTAAGTCTCTACTTAGTCAACTATTTCAGCTGGTTTTTCCAAGATGCTATCACGTCTTCATCACAATTTCATTCATTTTTTAAATTCGTGATTTATTAATTTTTACTTCAGGATTTCCGGTAATTGGTTTTCGACAATATTTCATTATATTATTCTATTCATTATCATCATTACTATTTATTATATATTTGTATATAAAGATTTATTCAGAACAAAAATTTAAAATAAAATATCTTTTAGAAATAAATAATTAATAACAAAGCAAACCTTAATTTCATAATTAAACTATAGATATTTGTCGGACATTGAGCAGACTTGTGAATATTCAAATAAAAAATATCGCGGAAACATTTTTCGTAGTTCACATTATTAGTCATTTTAAATCTATACATATAAAATGCTTTGTCCTGAATGACTGACTAAGGTATCAACGCACAGCCTAAACCGCTAATCGTAGGGACCTGAATCTTGAAGGATGTGTTCTTTGTATGACGCAGGCATCCGATAAGAAAGGATTTTTCGAAATTCTACCCCTAAGGGGGTGAAAAAGGGGGGCAAAAATTGTATGCTTCCTCACGTGTTTCTTACTCCCAAAATTTACATTCTTTCGCTGAACAAAACAAATCATAGTTATGGATATCACATATCACATAGTTCACTTCTCGCTGCTGGCGCACGACAAGTGAAACCGTTATACTAAGTATTCCTTTTCAAGAAATCCAATAACATTACATGCTAATCATTTACTGACACGAACAACAGTAAACTTCTGTCCGTCCCGTTTGTTAATCAGTGTCAATGTATGTTTCACGGCTGTGCTGATCGGTCTGGGATGAAATTTGATATGGATAATCTCAAGCCTGGGGAAGGACATAGGCTACTTTTTATCAACACACCACAAGGCGAAGTTCATACAAACTGTAGCCCGATCCAGCGGTCAACCGACAGCAGAAACCACTGAACTTAGCATCTTGAAATTTGCAGGTAGTTTTTTGTATGGCTTCAATGAGCAATAAGAAAGGAATTTGGCTAATTCCACCCCCAATGGTTCCCCCCTTAATAGAATAGGGGTTCAAAGATTGTATGGAATCCGTAGGCTCGGAGAGATTCCTAATTTTGATGGAATTACTAATACCAAAATGGAATCTTTTTGACAGCAGGATTCTTCTATTTATTCCAGCTTGTAATATACTCTTTGATTATATCAGGAGGATTAATAGTTCATGGTGCATCGACGCTTGTTTCTTTAAGTATTTATGTCTTGTTTTTACTTATCTGTAGTAAATATATGTCTATAGATATATTTTAAAATAGTATTCCACTAGTGACCTTAAAAAAAAATTCTATCACCATGACCAAAAAAATGGCGCCCGAACATGTTGAATTATGTCTGAAAGGTTATTATTTCAAGCTAATGAATCATACAGATGCATATACGTACACAATGTAATATTGTCATTCGAACGATCATATTTATTCTATTATTCACCTTTGAATGTAGAGTGTCAAACAAGGATTAGATATTTATCGATAGAATGATTGTGAAAAGTGGAAAGTAATATAAAGGATAAGGAACAAGGTGGTGGGGATATTACAATTTGAACCGAAGCGGGGATAAAACTCGGGGGCAATGGCGGGGTGGTCGTGGCAGGCTGCTAAAAATTCAATTTATATCCTCAATGGTCCTGCCTCCTCATGCGCGCACTACTTTATATCTCTCATTCTTTCCTTCCACCCTTTCTCTATAATTCGATTCTTTTCTTGTTCCTGTTACCATTTCCAACACAAAAGAAATAGCTCGAGAGCGAATTCACTAAAGAGTGAGAATGGTTACAAATTATCGACTTTTAGCCTGACTAAACACCAATACAAGCGGCCATTCTGTCCCATTTTTCTTTCTTTCTATACCGTCTCAAACTTTTCTTTCACCTCCATGAATTTTCTAGTAACGGAAATTTCTGTTATAAATTCCACATCTTATATAACGAAATAAAAGAAGGAATAATAATCAGATGAGTTCAAAATTCGAACAGAGCGGTCCACTATTTATATATACAACAGCATACAGACAGATTCTATTCTTTTTTTATAAATATCAGTTTAATTGCATTGCATCAAAAATTGAATCTAGGTTAGTAAAGAAGTGTAAAACCAGAATCATGTCAAATAAATAAAATTTTATTTTATTAAAACAAATATGGAGTGTCTCAGTATGTGCCGAAAGGTCAATCAACTTAAATTCCGCTCGCTGGCAGATTTTTTTATTTAATCGGACGGATCCTATGTGATCTAGGACACTCCTGTGGCTCTCTATAAAGTGTGTGCCCAAAATAAGGGGGGGGGGCGGAGATTGGCGGTTGTGCGTGATCTAGGACAAATCACTTTCCTGCATAAACCGTTGTCCAAGAAACAGTACTGTCTCTAGCAATTAATGGACCCAGGACCTTTCACGGATTGTTTTGGTATCGCTTTGTTTAGTTCTTAATTTTTTTATTTCCAGTATGTAGCACTTTAAGATTTCAGATGACATGGTCCCAAGTTTGAGACAGTATGTCAGATAAATTATTCAATATGATAACATTCATAGATCTACCCTGAGGGATATGGATCAACATGTGAGTTGAGGGCAAGCCTGGCACAACCGTTGCCTGGGGAACCTTAGGATACCATCGTGATTTGTATTATTGTAGGCTCAGTTTATTAGATATATATAAATAGCAATAAAATCTCGTGGTTAGTAAAATTCTCGGTTTTAATTATTAGTTAAAGGCATAATGAGGAGTAATCCAGATAAATATATATAATACTGCTACTAGTACGACGCTGCAACCCGATTTGGGGCTTCCTCGACATTTTTATTCGTCTTCTTCTCTGGCCTGCTTCTATTCAGTGACGCCTAAAGGTCCTAACACTTTTATTATTATATCAATCATCAAACCACGATAAACTTCAATAAAGTAATTGTTTACTTTTTAATTATATAAAAAATAATTTTATAATTAAATAAAAAATAATAAAGCGAATCAATATGTATGAACATGTATACAAAATTTTATAAAGTACTTTAAATAGAAAAGAAGAAACGATCCATTGTTTTTTCACAGTTTTTTTTTTTATCTCATTAATGCCCTATCGCCTAATCGGC
Organism: Troilus luridus; assembly: GCA_964056705.1. Taxonomy (NCBI): domain Eukaryota; kingdom Metazoa; phylum Arthropoda; class Insecta; order Hemiptera; family Pentatomidae; genus Troilus; species Troilus luridus. The sequence continues at coordinate 18,862,646 of OZ057415.1, read as the reverse complement.
AATCCTTTACCAGGATGGTGAATATTGAACGGAGTATTGTTAAACTGGCCTGTTATAGAACCGACCAGCTACAGACCATTTTAATTTGTGTTTCATTGTGAGTGGCGTCAATGGGGGAAGATGCCAGGGCTCCCGATCCATTCTATCAATCACCCAATATCCGAGCCCGTGATGAATAGACTTACAGAACATTCCAGATGTATGTGTTCCGCCTTCCTTCGAGGAGTAATTCGATTTCCTCCGATATCCGTCCCTTCAGGACACGATGAAGCAAGTGGAATTTTTAGTTAAATTTAAATTTAATTAACTTATATTGAGTTAATTTTTGTTGTAATGAAATAAAAGTTGAATAGATATTGAATAGGATGTAGTAGTAAATAAATAGCCAGTGTAAAAATCTAGTCAGTGATCGTGGCGTTGCCAACCAATCAGTTCCCATACTTAAGTAAGCTAACATAGTTTGCCATAGCGGAACATTATTGAAAAAACATAAACAGTCCATCTAAAAAGGTAAATTCAATGGCTCCGATAGAGTGCAGCAGCGGACAGAGATTGAATTCATCGGAGATTGAAATGTGCTATGTTCGCTTTCCCTCGTACACAAACTCTTTGAAGTACGGGTAATAGTCTCGGATGCTTCCTTGAGGGAGATCAATCTCGGAGAGATCCGGTTCTCCTCAGCAATTTAGATCTTTGTGCCCCAAAGTTGATGCAGCTTATAAAACTATGTTCAGCTGACTCCGGAACGCCGCAGCGAAGGCATAAAAAAAAAAGGAACTTGTTGGTGTTTCTGTTTACGCTTGCTAAAATTAACATATATAAGGAGCCGATTGTTTCCAATAAGGAAGAGTTGAAAAGTGGTTCATCAGGTGAGAAGTGCCCCGATTGGAGCTTAAGCAAGATAAAGACTGAAGGAGTCTTTTACACATTAGCCTGAGTCTTCTGGGTGTAGCAAGATAGCAGTTTCATATGATTATAGAGCCTATCTACCACTTATGAACATAAAATCTTTAAGTATTAATGTGCTATGTAAATTAAACTTTAAATTAAATTTAAAAAAAAAAAAAATATATATATATATGGTACAGGCCAAAATTATGATGTGAAGAAATAAATACAAAAAATATTTGACCATCTTAGACTTCATTTTCTTATAGATTTACGAATAATGGAGTCGATAAGCTCAATAATTTTTGGGAATCAATTTAAAATGTTAAAAAATTCTTGAAACTTCCTGATCCGGTCCCAAATTTTCGTTCGGAACAAGACCAACATCATCGAAAGCATCAAAATCGAATCCTTTTTAGATACTATCATTGTTCAGGAAAGACCTAAGTGGATCAGGATTTTTCCTAAATAAATAGCTGAGATCTGAAAGGATCCTTTTTGTAAAAGAATGACTACGACCAACTCACTAAACCCTAGTGATTTATACTTGCGTGGTACGACTCGTTACTTGTGAACTCCTTCCCCTGAAATAAAAATAGTTTTTTATTCTATCTTCTCTTAATTGTGACAAATTATTTGTTTGTCTAGTATAAAATAAAATATAGAAATAAAATATATCAATGTATGTATCTCTAATTGGTGAGTTTTGATTGTTAGTGTGAAATTCATTGGAATTATAATGTTTTTTTTTAAATGTGTTTTTCTTTTGGTGGGTGTTGTGATGATGCCTGAATCAGCGAACGTTAACCGCTTGGTTTTCTCAATTATTTTAGAGACATAAAGCTTTATTCTTGGTATTTTTCCTTCTGCATCCCATTTATGCCTCTTTTTGCGTTTTTTCTCATTTTTCTTTATATAACGTATATGTTCGACATTAATAAAAACATAATCATATTCATGTCATAAAGGTATAGCTTGAAATAAAAACAATTATTACGAATCATTTATTATTGCTTTTATTTAACTAATGATCTAAGTCTGAAATTAATAAAATACATTGTGCAATTGATGTGAAAATAATTTATTTCCTGAGTATATAAAAAAAACAACGTGCAAAACTCTGCAAAAAAAGATGAATTATAGATTCAAACTAAAAAAAACAAAAAAAATAACAGAGACATAGTTAGGCACATGGGGTACAACCCTTCCCCTAGCTTGAATGTCAGTGAACATTGAGCCCCACGCGCCTAACGTAGAGTTATGGGAAAACTGCTCTTAGCACTGATCTTAACCCCCCATTAAACATACGAATGCCCCCCCCCCTGACAAAACCAAACCCCTTTTTTATATATTTATTTTTTAATTTTATTACGAAGCCATATAAATTGTGTCTACTTCCTTCCTTTTTCGGATAAAAAGTCAACCTCAAAAATATTTAGCTGTATTTTTAATTAATATTGGTCCAAGAATAAATTGTGCACTTTCCTCGGCGCCAAAAAATTAATTATTTTTATTGGGTTATGAAAATTTTATGGAAGACGGATAATTTCTAAGATACTTAAATAGGTAAAGAAAATCAGGTGTCGGATTAGAATGTACCAAATATTTAAATAAACCCGGGTTCAAAACTTTTTAATATTCAACTATAAAACTTCAATACTTTTTATTATTAACAATCTTCCGGTTTCAAGGATATATAATATATTTGAAATCGAATAAAAATTAATTTACCTTAATCAAACTAAATGAAAAAGCTGTTTCTAAATTTTATTGCAACTAGACACTAACAAAAGTCACAGATTCAATTTGTGTCCCAAAGAACGTTTCTGCGATAATTACAAGCTCTATAATAAATAAATCAAAGATATTACTTTTATTTTTTTTAAATAGTTGATGCTCAACTTCAATTGCTTAGCTCATTTTTACGTTGCGAACGGTCCTACATACTAGATTTTTTTTTTGTTGAAACAGAAAGGTTTTAGGCTGGGTTTTTTCCCTTATGTTTCCATCGTAAGTTTATTCAAAACATACATAATTTGCTTCTATTATTTCTCTGTCGATAATCACATCGAGTATATCCATCGGAAATAAACATCCATCCTAAATGGCGTTAGGAGTTCCTGTAGAGAAAGTTATTAATGGTTAAGTACCCTGCTCGTTCTAACTCAAACATAATAAACTCAAACATAATAAACAAAACCCATTATTCCGGTCCCGAAACCCACTTGGCCTCCTTATTAATCAACTACCTCTATCAAATGAATTAATTAATGTCCATTTTATCATTTAACTAATGTATAATCCTTAGTCATTTCTAGTTTGGAAGTAACAAAAATGACTTCAAATAATAAGCTTCAATACAAGCCTTATGTATAAGTGGTGCACCATAAATCACAGTCATATACAACATAAATATACATATACCTCGGAAATTCTATGTAAAGGGTCATTAAAAGACAAAACAATAAAAATACATCAAAAATTACAAATATTTGTCTTTAATTTAAGTCCTTATTTTATAAGAATTTAAACAAAGCCAACCATTAAAGATGAAATAGTAAGAATAATAAATTTTGTTATGTAAAAAATCACTAAATACAATGAGCATAAAAAATAATATAATTATATTCCTGAGAGAATCTTTGAAACAGAATTTTGTATCTCCATAACTACATACCATGTTGGGTAAATGTATCAATAAAAAAAAAAACCTTGGTAAATAGTACAGAAAAAAACAGACTCCTTTGAATTTAATATTACTTACCTGTCCTCACTACTTACGCTGATGACACATGTGTGTTATCAGTTAATAAGGATCCATTTGTTGCATCCCAATCTCTTCAATCCCATATCTCACACCTACAAGAATGGTGTCAAAATTGGAGGATTAAAATAAATCCTAACAAATCCCATCAAATTACCTTCACCCTTCGTCGTAAACCTACGAATTCCTGTCCTACTGTATCGTTTAATAATATTCCACTGAACCCTGTCGAACAGATACGTTACCTAGGACTCCATCTGGATAAACGTCTCACTTGGAATCCTCATACAAGACTGAAAAGACAAGAAACTGCTCGACGTTTTCGCCTACTTCAACACTTACTGGACAAACGCTCTAAGCTACTAATTAATTACAAAAGACTTATTTACATGACAGTCATCAGACCTATTTGGGCATACGGAGTTGAGCTTTGGGGCTCTACTAAACCGTCCAATTCATCTCGTATCCAATCCTTACAATCCAAAATCCTTCGTAAAATCCTTAATGCTCCTTATTATGTCACAAACAAACTCATCCATCATGATCTTAATATCCCATATGTTACTGATTTGGCCCAAACTAGATACCTATCCTTCCATAACAAGCTCCATACGCACTTGAATCCGCTAGTCTCTCAGCTTGCTTCCCATACTATTTATTCCTGATAACCCTCTGAGGCGTCTGAAAAGAAGATGGCCTCGTGATCATCTACTATAGAACTTTATTGGAGTGCTATCGATGGGTAGTTTCTCCACATGTGTTTTCATGTCATATTCTACATTTTTGCACATTTACTTGATGTAATACCATTATAGTTGTAAATATCATTGAATTAAATAAAAAAAAAAAAAAATAAAAATATTACTTACATTCATCAAATCACATGTTATGTGACAGCAATAAGTAGAACTATATAAATAGAAAAGGATTTTTATAATAAACGGTGAGGGTTTGCTACAGATCAACTTCTATATAGTTTTTAGATATTACGGTTATCCATACAGAAAAGGAAGCCATGATACAAGTATTTTTCAAATTAATAATATTTGATTAGAGTGCTGCCAATGGGTAGTGCTTCTACATGCCCTTTCGTGTATTTATTTATTCGCACAGCCCTTGTACTAGATGTATATATTACAGTTGTACAATTCAATAAAATAATTGACAAAAAAAAATAATTTGAAAACTGTCTATCGTTTCAAAGAGTGAAAATCCGATACTTGACAGCTGTATCGAAGAATTTAGTGACACTGTGACAATGAGTTAAAAAGATTATATTTTCAGAATAAAGGCATTCTGTCGAACTGGATGAAATCTGACCATACTGACATTAGACTATAAATGGAAGTATATACGAGTATTGTACTGCTTGTGTCGTATATTCATACTCAGGGCAAATGTAAAAAACTATATTCATTTACATGGAAATGTAAATAGAAATATATTCAGAAATTATATTCATAGTGTATGGAAATCTTAAGATGAAACTGGAAGCTAACTGAATCAGTCCTATTTAATTTTAACAATATCACTTTGAAGATTAACATGATTATGACCTAAAATAGATATTTTAATAAATTGCTATTGACTAACTTTCCTTGATTGTTAACAATGTGATAATTCTACTAATCAATCAAGTATAATCAGGATAGTATAAAGTTCGAAAATAATGTAATACATATTAATACAATTTTATTTTATTTTTATATTTATGCCACTAAATAAAATTGAATTCCAGAGCAATATAAAATGTAGGCGTGATAGAAGCACCTACATAACACTACTTGTAATAATTGGAGTGAGAGGGTGATGGAGTTGTTTTATGTATATGTAAACCTACTTTAATACTATAATATTCAATTATGTTTACATATACACAATATTATATTAACATTGCATACAAATCGGACAAAACATGATATTAGCCCGTGGGGTAAACGGTGTTTCTTAAGCCATAGCCACTTGGAGAGAAAGAACGAGAATTTTAAAGAAGAATATGAGACTATAAATCGGCATTAAATGAATAACTAGTTAAATTTTGCACATTATATTGTTTTGTAAAGTAACTTCTTGTCACCATTTCCTGTCCATATGATTGTATAGTCAACTATACAAATCAATCTTCTCGCGCTATAGCTTGAGAATAGAATATTCTTTCATTCATTATAATCTTCCTCTGTTCTAATACCACATCTTTATTTTAATAAACAAATAGGCCAATTTGGCTCGCTTAATGTACGTGCCTTTTCAGAAATAAGACTAAAATCGTGATTATTTTTTCACATTCTTGAAATGTAACTATGTCGTAGAAGTACAGTTTCTGTTTTCTAGCATGATCCTCTTCTCGTGGCATCGTCAGTGTTAGAAAATCTGAAAATGATTGTAATTGTTTCATTGATTAGGTTCGTTTTATAATTTTTAGACATGAGCGCTATTGGAGAAGGGCTGCTGCAATATCTAGGCGTGACAGGATACCCAAAACCGTATCGAAACCGTTTTCGAAGAAATCACCATCAAGCGATAAGAGTGGTTTGGACGATTAAAGAATACCAAAAATGATTCTATCCCCTGAAGGATTGCGTTCAGAAAGACATGGCAGGATACCGTCTCCTTAAAGAAGTGTAAATTTGGGTGGAGAAAGCCTCAACGTTCGGCAAATTCTCTCAATCAAAAACAAAAAAAAATACAAGAGGTTATCTTCTAACACTCCTGAGGCCTCTATATTGTGGGATAAACGTCCTACCTACACATATGTTGTCCTAATGGTGCATATTACATTTCTATTTCTATTTTTATAGAATAAAATCTAGATATAATGATGAATTCTAATGCTATTTTATAATTAATAATTAGTATCAACATTATGGAATATGTCTACAATAAAATATATTGTATTATATATATATATATATATATATATACATATATATATATATATATATATATTGTATAGTAGAATTATTTGCAATTAAAAAAATTATATAATTAAAAATAATGCTTCCCACAAGCATTCTTGTATTTAATAATCATAAAGAATTATTTGGGAAAATATAAGTAACAATGCTAAAATAACGAATTTATATCTGGAATTATAATAAGCTTGAAACACATATGTAAATAGCCGTATAATTGCAAGTCAATCTATGAACAATAGCCATGGTAAATCTTCATTCTTTATATTTAAAAATATGTTTAACATTAGCAAGGTGGTATTTTATATTATTTATTGATAATTTTACCGAGACATTTTTTTGTTAATAGGTCCATTAAATTTTTTTTTCTAAATTATTCAAATTTATTTTTCTAAATTATTTACTGGGATGTTTTTCCTTTAATATTCAAATGCCAGTTGCATCCTCCCAATTTGATTCCTTAACCATATTATTTCCTAATAAGTAGTTTAATCCACAGAAATTGTCAGGAGCAATTTTCTATCACGGCGAAAAGATGTACACTTATGCAAGACCGTAAGGTCGTGCTGGTTTAGTAGAACGTCAGCTTGAACGGCGCCCAACACTTCGATAGCTGTATTATATAGTAATAAATTAAAATTACATCATAGCTCTTGATTATACAAATTTTCAGATATAAAGGTGCAGGAAAAATTATATTATTTATTAAATATCAGTTTTGTTTAAATTAAAATATATTTTAAAGGAGAATTGCAATTTTGAATAATTACAATTATTACAATGCTGAATTAAAAATTCTAAATCTTCTATGGTTATTTTCACAATAAATAAAATGTTCATATGATCATAAACATACCACATAACATATAATCAACTAAATAATAATATAATGATTATATATATATATATATATATATATATATATATATATATATATATATATATATATGTATATATATATGTATATATATATGTATATATATATGTTCATTTTTACTTTCTCCATTTTTTCTTTATATATTTATTTTTTGTATTAATATTTTCTATTTCATTCTATTTTTATCTTAAATTCAAATTCTAGTTTCTTATATATTCTATTTAATTGTTTTTCTTCTTTTTTCCGCTATTATACAAATTATTACTAAAATACGAATATATAATATATGTAATATGTATTTGTATGTGTGTGTGCGTAGTGGTGTACAATGAACAAAAAACAAAACATAACATACATGTGGCCAGAAGGCTACATAATAGTACAAGTCATGAAGAAATTAAGAGTGACAAAAACATAGTAAAAAATGGAAATATAAATAAAAAAATAAAAAGTACGAAACTTGACAGGATTTTAACTAATTGTCGAAAATAAATATATTAATATTAACAAAATAATTATAAACACAATAATTAAAATAGTTAATAACGAAATTACTATATAAAATAAATGAATGGGATAGCATGCAATAAAGTATTTACATAGTATGTATCTTCTATGGAAAAAATAAATAAAACACGTAGGTAACGAGATCGAGTATTCAATACTAATTTATTCAAGCGGAAGATCGACCTGCCTAGAGAGCGTCTTTTTGGGATGTCAAGAGATGTTGGTAAAGCAAGGATTAAAATGAAGCCAGTGAAGGAGCATGGCGGATAAAAGGAGGGATTGAGTTGCACATAGTGGTGGAGCGGGCGAGGAAGGAATGCTCGAATGCATTGGTTCTGTGGGAACGATTGTAGAGATCGGATAGAGGGGATCTTGTTTTGTGGTGCTGAACAGAGGATTTGAATTGGAGGAGACTATAGATATATGAAGGGTGTTGCGAGTTAATGGATTGGTATAGAAAAGCACTTAGGAAATATTGTCTACGAATGGGAGGGAAGAGCCACTTTAACTCACCATAGTGACGAGACACACGGGATCGCCTCTGAGTACCAAGGACAAATCTTAAAACGCAGTTCATTAATCGTTTTAAGCGGCCCTCAAGCATTTTCGAAAGCCCCCCGTATACCACACTACAGTAGTCGAAGTGGGGTAAGATGAGGGATGATACGAGAAGCTTCCGGGTAGATTAAGTAAGGAGATGTCGAGATCGATGGAATAATTGTTCAGGGAAACAGGGGTTTCCAGGAAAGGTTTTGTTCAATAGTAATGCCTAGGTTTTTGACAGAGGAGTTGAAACTGATGGTGTGGTCGTTTGGGTTTAATGCTGGGAGGGTGCGAGTTGGAACCTAGAACAATGGCCTATAAGGGTTTTCATTGCGTTAAATTCCAGATTGTTCTGCTTGGCCAAGGCACTGATCCTATCGAGGTCTTGCTGAATACTGGGGAACCCAAATGATAGCTCAGAAGGAGGAAAGGATAAATAGATTTGGAAGTCATCAGCATATAGATGGTAGGAACATTGGTGAACAGATTTAGGAAGATCGTTGATGAATCAGTTAAAAAGGAGATGAGAGATGCTGGAGCCCTGTGTCACACTTGAGGATAGAGTGGAGAAAGAGGAAAGGGGTTGGTTGGCCATGATAACCGCTTGGGACCTGTGAGAGAGGAAGGATTGGAACTATAGAATAGAGCTGTTTGAAAAGGATAATGACTTTAGTTTGGCAAAAAGGATAGAATGGTCCAAGGAATCGAAAGCTTTAGAAATGTCTAGTAGGATTAGCACGGTTAGTTCTTTGTTGTCCATGGCTTTATGTATGTCAGTTGTGATTTTAGTGAGGGCAGATTGAGAGGAGAAACCTGGATGAAAGCCTGATTGAAGTGGATCAAGGAGTTTGGACTCTTGGAGAACATTTGATATTTGAGACTAACCTATTCTTTCTAGAGGTTTGGAAAGGTTGGAAAGTATGGAGTTTGGCCGGTAGTCTTTGGGAGATACTGGGGTAGAGGTTTTATTTATAGGATGGACTAGGGCTTTTATTCCAAGAATTCGGGAATACTGCGATTTGTAGTGAGAAATTATATATAATTAAAGAAGGACAGGTAGCATATCGGTGAGGGATAGTTTGAGTAGTTAGACGAGTATCTCGTCAAAGCCAGTAGAACTAGAGCGGGATTTAAGAACGGAGGAAATATTATCGGTATTTGAGAAGTCTAAGAAATAAAAATTTCGGGGTTGATGATGGCGTTAGTGAAAAGACGGGAGGAGGATTTTGATAAGTTGATTGAGACTGAAAAAAAATACAAATTCATTTCATCGGGAGAGGCAGGAAAGGCTCTGAATATATATTATTAATAAATCGATTTAAGAAACATATTCCTCAAGGTAGCATCCTTGGCCCAATCCTTTATACAGTTTATACAGCTGACATCCCAACTCATCCTAATACTATCCTTACCACGTATGCTGATGATACATGTGTATTATCTGTCAACACCAATCCAATTATTGCATCCCAAAGCCTCCAATCCCATATCACTGATCTTGAAGAATGGTGTCAAAACTGGAGAATTAAAATAAACTCTCAAAAATCGCATCAAATCACCTTTACCTTACGTCGTAAACCAATGACTTCCTGCCCTTCAGTATTCTTTAATAATATCCCACTAGTGCCTGTAGAACAGATCCGATACTTAGGGTTGCATCTTGACAAACGATTAACCTGGAATCCTCACACGAGACTGAAAAGACAAGAAACCGCTCGACGTTTCAGGCTACTTCAACACTTACTAGACAAACGCTAAGCTCCCAATTAACTACAAAAGACTCATCTACATGACCATCGTACGACCTATTTGGACATACGGAGTAGAGCTTTGGGGCTCTACTAAGCCATCGAATTCCTCTCGTATCCAATCCCTACAATCCAAAATCCTTCGTAAAATCCTTAATGCTCCTTATTTTGTTAAGAATAAAATCATCCATAACGACCTTAATGTCCCATTTGTTGCTGATTTGGCCCGAAACCGCTATCTATCCTTTCATAACAAACTTCATTTCCACTCAAACCCCCTGGTTTTAAACCTTGCTTCCTCTTCAATTCCCGATAATCCTCCGAGGCGTCTGAAAAGAAGATGGCACCGTGACTTCTTAGTTGAACTTGTGATTTGAGTACTACCAGTGGGTAGTTTCTCTACTTGTCATTTTCACATGTCATTTTTTATCGCTTAGCCCATTTACTAGATGTATTTTTTTTTTATACAGTTGTAAATATCAATAAATAAATTAAAAAAAAAAAAAAGAAACATATAAATATGTTATTAGCTGTATTATATTAAATTTAATATTGCACGTATACAAAGATATGAATGTAAAAAATAGGAGCGGCTTGAGGTAGAGCGCTGCGTAGCCGTGCCAAAGGTCCTGTGTACTTGTGCCTGGCAGACTTTTATTTAATCTGTTAGCAGACGGAGATGGATCTTATGAGATCTTGGACTTTCCTGGGGCTCACTCAGTCTATTTTAAGTGGGTACAAAAATTAGGAAGACAAACCTGGCAGTTGACCGTGATCTTATTCGATTAATCATCGTGGATTATTCGGACTAATCACTTCCGTGGTCTAACCTCGGAAACAATACATAGAAACGTCAAAGAAAACGTACAATAGTCTCTAACAACTATTGAACCCAAGACTCATCTTCATTAATAACAGCTGACTTGGAAAGAATTATAAGGTTCCAACGACTTATCCTAACTCCTTAGTTGAAGTAAATTTTCCCAAAAGGAGAAGAAAGGAAGATTAATATGATTTAAGACTGGACGAATTGTCGGCTAAATGGCCGGAGCGGAGGACGAGGCCATCAAGGGGACAAACCTCAAGGAGCCTTATCCTTTATGGAATCGGAAGGGGGGAGGGAAGGGGAAGGACGAGGGGAGGAGGGTAACGCCCTGTGAAATTGCCGCTAACACCCCCCCCCCCTTCACTAAATTCAAGACCCAATGCTCCCCCATATCTCTCCTTCCCCTCATAATCGTTTGAGCAAGTTTCGGCTCCTTACATCTGAAACATTCCACGGCCACTAGTTCGCTTTATTACTATAGCCAACCATTTTCCTCTATAAATTGGTTCCCATTCTGTAGAGATGTTCCAGATTCTGGCCTACTATAAAACAGACAAATTTCCACGAGAGTGGTGCGAAGAAGGGACCAATTTTGGACAGATGCTAGTTTGTTTCTTGCGCACAATTTTCAAATTCACGTTTTATTACCTAAACATTTTTATTTTTTTGGATTTTCCTAGGAATTTAATAACTTTTAACAATTCATTTTTAAAAGTAAAAAACCTATACCACTACAACTGACGACTATGAGTCTGGGGTTCAGTACATGGTAGAGACGGAACTGTTTCATGGAAAACGGTTCTGCAAGGAGGTGACTTGTCATAGGTCACGCTCAACCACCAGACTTTTCCCCTTATTTTGGGTTTCCAATTTTTATAATATTTTATAGAGGTGAGCCCCAGAAGGATCCTAGATCCCATATGATCCATCTCCCACTACAAACAGACTAAATAAAAGTACTTTCGGCGGATTTCAACTAGGATTTCCGGCATGGCAACTTAGTGCTCTACCACTGAGCCATTCCGCTCCCTAGCAGTTTTAAAAGTAGACTATATATAATTACAATTACTTATTCCATCACTTTTACGTTGTTTTTATTATAATCTGCATCTATATTTATTTAATTAAATTTTTTGGTTGACTGCAGGGAAATTTAAACAAGGGAAAAAAACAAGTTTCAGTTGCATCCATTTTTTTTATTTGTTGAATTAAATAATTTTGGGAAACAATTAATACCTTATACAATGTTCTTTGTTAGCATTAACCTGTGTGCACCGATGAGACACTGTTCATAATGTTGTCACTATTTTCTTTCTTTAGGTTGTGAGTGTTGCGAAAGTAAATTTGTTATTGATAACCGCCTTATTTTTTGCCATTATGGATACTACATAAGTAATATGAGCGAAATCATTTGTCGGTGTAACTAGAAGCCGATATTAAGTAAAACACGGTGACCGGCGGACAAGTTGTTTGTGGACGATATTCAAACAGTTTCTCGCAAGTTCCGGTTTGTTCAGCCCTCGTCCCTTCGTCATGCTTCACTTTCAGCTTCTCGTATCCAAGCAAAATCTGTTATTACAAAACATCCAATGCCCACGACGGGGGTTTTAATTTACAAACCTTTTTTGCCTTCTTAAAATGCCAAATAAAAATATAAAATGTACAAATAAAAACGAGGTGTTTATGTGTACATACGATGTGTTATATATATATATATATATATATCTATATATATATATATATATATATATATATATATATATATATATATATATATATATATATATATATATATATTGGTTTCTACTTCTTGACTGTTATGGAAATATTATGTTTTGGTTCTTGATTTTATGATATATTACGAAGTAACTGATTGATGATGAACTGATCAATTCTTTGGAACTTGTAAGTAAACCCTATCCATTACAACTTACACGTGTCATTTTATATTTAATTTAGTTTGCTATTTAATGTTTTTTTTCACTGTTAGGGCATGTGTATGAAACTAACCTAGTCTCGAAACGTCGCCTAAAAGAGTTCTTTTAACTCTTTTAAGCGACGTTTCGAACCAAAACATTATATATATATATATATATATATATATATATTCATCATATATATAAACGGACTTCTGCTCTTCAGCGAACAAAAGAACAAAAAAACAACAACATTCCCATCTATATACGCTTCTTCAGATTCCGAAGTCCCCGAGGATTACAGGGAGTACATTTGGTAATGAGTCAGAGAGTATATACCCTCGTATTATAATAATTCCAAGTGCTGCGCTGAAGATATTACTATTAGTCTGCTAGTTCTATTTGACAAAATAATTCTGTTTAGAACCGATCCCTATGTTATTAACAATTTCATTTCATCTGTTGTATATTATTCATGGTGAACATAACTAGTTTACTTTTATATATATATATATTGATATAAATGTTTTATTGTTTAAAAAATATTCGAATCTGGGACAACTATTTCAATGATATTTGTTTCTAAAAAAAGAAACAGCTTTTACTGACTCTTAAATGATTGCCTGTAGCTTGAGGGAGTTGAGTGGAACAGGTTGATTGGGTTTATTAATTTTTAATTTTTTTTTTATAAGACAGGATTGCACCTTGAGCCCACTTCTCTTTATTCTGGTCCTTGATTCAGCTATATCTCAGGCCAAAGCCCGGATGGGAAGTTTCCATCTGGGATTTAGATACTTGAATAAAGTTACCTACTCCTTGATGGCCTTTGCTGATGATACGGTAGTCCTTGATTATTATTATTATTCACCATGAATAATATATAACAGATGAAATGAAATTGTTAATAACATAGGGATCTGTTCTAAACTGAATTATTTTGTCAAGTAGAACTAGCAGACTAATAGTAATATCTTCAGCGCAGCACTTGGAATTATTATAATACGAGGGTATATACTCTCTGACTCATTACCAAATGTACTCCCTGTAATCCTCGGGGACTTCGGAACCTGAAGAAGCGTATATAGACGGGAGTGTTTTTTTTTTTTTGTTCTTTTGTTCGCTGAAGAGCAGAAGTCCGTTTTTTACCTTCAAGGTTTATTTGATCGCACAAAAAAAAATGGACAGTCAGTTCACGTGTTAGTCGGTATTTTGAAGAAATCATCTTATAGAATATAATCTGACCTCTAAGGGATTCTGTAGTACGAAAGTATTGGAAATCTACCGGCTTCTACAAAGGAATGCTCCTTCTATTATGTTTTTCTAGCATGCTTGTTTTCGCTATTACAAACAGTCGATCTTGCCAAGTTGGTAATCTGACTTATTCAATTTGTATACAATCCCTAATTATATGATGATAAAAAGTAGCTACGAAGGAAAAAAAAAACGTCAAGAGTACAATACTGTAGACCATGAACAAACATGTATTCCGTGTTGTTGACCAATGTAGTTTTACGCCTTAAAACCATTACAAGCAAACAATATGTTTGTATGGATTATTATATAATTATAAAATGTAATAACTTAATATTATGGGATTTAAAGTTCTTAAAAATAGGGATAAATATTGATAAGATTTTATTAAAATAGAATTAGAACCTTCAAAGAAATATATTAAAATAGATTTGGTGTGCTTTAATAATTACTTTAAAACTTGTATTATAATTTGTGTTTTGAAAAATTTGAAAAATATGTGTTTTGTATTTCAAATGTTACTGTACTTTATGTAATTATTTGTTATATTAAAGTCATGTGCCTTTTACTTTTTCTTATTAAGAAGTTTTCTATTTCTATTAATCACAGTAAGGAACAATAATAATATTGTACGTTAATAATAACATTTTCCTCCCACTTACTTTAAATATCCTCGAAAGTTTAAAATAATAGATTTAATTAAAAATTTAAAAACAAAAGGAGAACTTTTACCCCGTGGGGGGATGTTCCTAATTATGCTTGTATAATTGGAGATACCATATGACGGTTAATTACCCGATTTATGTAAATACATTTAAATTTTATAAGCATTGATACAACTGAAAAATATATCAATACATAGATCGGAATACATTAACCAACAAAAATGCATAGTTATCAAATTATACAAAAGACGAAAAAAAAAATTCAACTTAAATACTACTTTATTTAGCGGTAATTTTATTCATTAAACCGAGGTTTATCCTGGCTGTAATTATATGATCCTTACCTTGGTTTAATCTCTAAGCTAATCTCACTCTTCATCCTACCTTTTTTTTTTGCCCGTGAGGTGGGTTTTCAGAAAGCTGCATGGAAAAGAGTAAGTCTGTTAGTATGCCTGTGGAATGATCTGAATAATTCATACTTAATACAATTTGTTTGTTTTATATGTTTTTTCTTTATTGTTTATAAATAATAATAATAATATATAATCTAAAATATAAGAAATATATAAAACGTATTTTGTTCTCAATAAGTGACGCTCTGTGAGTATATTTGTTTTATGTTGAGAAATAACCTATTATAGTACTCGTGCTGCTATAATTCACAAATATACATTATTATTTTACTCGATACTGTTTAGTATTTTATTCAACTAAATATTCTTTTAAAATAAGTTCTTCATTACGAAAGCCCCAACTTATTCGGTCAGAGTTGAAGTATTTTCTATATAAACTTGTTAGGAAGCTGTTTTTATGCTCAATTAATTTCTCGATGTAAAAATCTAGTAATTAGCATTAACTAACTTACAGCAATATTTCAAATTAAATTAACCAGAAGAATGGTGTCAAAATTGGAGGATTAAAATAAATCCTAACAAATCCCATCAAATTACCTTCACCCTTCGTCGTAAACCTACGAATTCCTGTCCTACTGTATCGTTTAATAATACACCACTGAACCCTGTAGAGCAGATACGTTACCTAGGACTCCATCTGGATAAACGTCTCACTTGGAATCCTCATACAAGACTGAAAAGACAAGAAACTGCTCGACGTTTTCGCCTACTTCAACACTTACTGGACAAACGCTCTAAGCTACCAATTAATTACAAAAGACTTATTTACATGACAGTCATCAGACCTATTTGGGCATACGGAGTTGAGCTTTGGGGCTCTACTAAACCATCCAATTCATCTCGTATCCAATCCTTGCAATCCAAAATCCTTCGTAAAATCCTCAATGCTCCTTATTATGTCACAAACGAACTCATCCATCATGATCTTAATATCCCATATGTTACTGATTTGGCCCAAACTAGATACCTATCCTTCCATAACAAGCTCCATACGCACTTGAATCCGCTAGTCTCTCAGCTTGCTTCCCATACTATTCCTGATAACCCTCCGAGGCGTCTGAAAAGAAGATGGCCTCGAGATCATCTACTATAGAACTTTATTGGAGTGCTATCGATGGGTAGTTTCTCCACAAGTGTTTTCATGTCATATACTACATTTTTGCACATTTACTTGATATAATACCATTATAGTTGTAAATATCATTGAATTAAATTAAATAAAAAAATAAAAAAAAATTAACCAGAAAATTAAATTTCCTGAACAAATTTAATACTATATAAGTTGGATAATAACTGATTTTATTAATCTGAAAAGATTACATATTAACGTTTTAAAAGATAAACAAGACATATTAATACACTATTTATATAACCCAACTAAACAATACAAACCTGAAAAGATTAATTAAATTACAGGTTGAAATCCAACTAATAAAGTTACTCTTATTGTGAGCTATTAGCACCACGTGATCTATTATAAATATGAAGGTTCCATAACCTCAACCAATGCTAACTAAATATCCAGTACTTGGATTTTACATCCCTCCCCTTGAAATCATTTTTCCAGAAGGGAAAAGTGACAATTTGCTGCTGTGAAAGTAATTTGATTTTTTTTTTCTTTTTTCCACATTCAACTTCATACATTGAACTTGAAATCCTGCTGAGAATCCTAAATGGTCCAATTCTTACTTTATCCATTTTTTTTCTATTTAATTTGTTTCCATTCTCTATATAAACTTTATCACCAACTTTGAATTCGTGAACTCTTCTTGTTTTGTCTACTCTTCTTTTATTTATTTCAAAATTTTTCATAGAATTTAGAAATGCTTCTTTTCTATCCCTCTCAAGATCATTTTCGATTAGTGTATGAAACGGAGAAATTAATGATTTTTTTCCAAAAAGTAAGTATGTCGGTTCGAATTTAGTTGAAGAATGAATAGTTCTATTATATTCTAACACACAATCTTGAGCTATTCTTGGCCATGCACGCTTATCACCGCTATTAATTTTACACCTTATTCTATTTACCAGCGTTTGGTTAAGCCTCTCGTTTAGTCCATTAGACTGTGGACAATCTATTGAGGTGAATATTAAATGGATCTTCATCTTCTCTAGATAATTTTTAAGGATTTTAGAATTCGAAAAATAATGAAAATAATAGATTTAATAATTTTGAACTAAATATTAATGAAACAAAAAAATTGTATGAATTTAGAACCAATTTAGATCATATAAAAGAGGAATACAGAAAAATACAAATTTCAAAATTAATAGAGAGGTATAAACCGGTATTTGCTAAGGATAAATTTGAAGTTGGTAGAGTGAAATCGAGAGAAGCTGAAATAAAGTTAATGAAACAAGAATGGGTTACTTCACGAGCATATAAATGTTCTATACCAGATGAACAGGAGATAAAGACTCAAATAGAAAAATTACTAGAAGCCGATCTTATTGAAGAGTCAGATTCACCATTTGCATCACCTGTAACGCTCGCTTTTAAGAAAGAAGATGGTCGCAGAACTCGGCTCTGTATTGATTTTCGAAAATTAAACAATTTGATAATACCAGAAGGTTATAGAAACCTACGCCATCATGAGGTATTAAAAACCATACTATTTTATCTTCAGATACCTGCACCAATTCGTGCTCCTCTTCATCTACTTTGATTATATGGACAAATAATTTTGCTCCTTTTGTCTTGTCCTCCATTTATATCAACTTGTAATTTAATTTATAAGTTGGATAATAACTGATTTTATTAATCTGAAAAGATTACATATTAACGTTTTAAAAGATAAACAAGACATATTAATACACTATTTATATAACCCAACTAAACAATACAAACCTGAAAAGATTAATTAAATTACAGGTTGAAATCCAACTAATAAAGTTACTCTTATTGTGAGCTATTAGCACCACGTGATCTATTATAAATATGAAGGTTCCATAACCTCAACCAATGCTAACTAAATATCCAGTACTATAAGACTGAAGCATACTCAGCTATTTAATAAAGATCCCTTAAAAACAACTACTGGGCTAATAGTTAAAATTAAATATACATAAAATAATTGAGCTGTGGAAATAATTAATTTTTTTACATAAATTGAGCATTAGCTAACTGATAGAAAATAACAATAATAACATATGAATAAAAATAAGAGCGGTCTAAAATACTATATAAATAAAATGTAAATATAAATGAGAAGAAACAAACTGAACTACTACAAGCCATTAATTTTCCTTGGCCTCTATCAAGGAAATAAAGTTTGTTAGCATGGTCGCTTGGTCAGCACCCACTCGAAACCACTAGGTTTTCACCCCAATTATATTGAAATTGGAAAAACTCAATGAGGATATTGCGCACTCATTAAATCTGAAATAGATAAGCTATAACTAAATTGAATGTATTTATATATAAGACAAACATTCACACTAGTTTTATTCTATAGTTTTAAGTCTTTATTATTATTATTTTCTAGATAAAGACTTTATTTATTCTGGGACAAGGAATAATGTATAACCAAAATGTCTTAGAGTAAAGTAGATTACATTTAGTTAATTAATTACAATTAAATTAATAAATGAGGAATAAATAAAAAATAATTGAAAAAAATGATCAATTACCTCCTAAAACAATATTTAAAGAAAACTATTAACTAATAGCAATATGATAACAATGATTATAGAGAGAGAGATACAATTGATAGTCATATATATATATATATATATATATATATATATATATATATGTATATATACAATTTTTTGAAAAACAATATAACAAAAAAAAAAATAATGAAAGAAAAATATAAACAATACTAACTATGATAACTATTAAAGCTATTATAAATAAGTAAATATAAAGATATGTGTCTGGAAGTGTGAACAGCCAAATTATCAGAGAAAGCAAATGTATATATATGCACACCTCAATCACAGGCGTATTCACATATACAATTATCCAGATACACACACATATATAAAATAAATCATTCATCCATCATTTTGGAAACCTTAATCTCAAAACTAAACGTACTATTTCCGATTTTTTTGGTATTCTAAGGAAATTATGTTATTGAATATACGGGATTTAAAGGTTGAAAGGTTATTGGAATGACGAATAGAAGAAGGTATTGAGATCCAAAGAGACGAGGATTGGATAAGGAAAGCTCTGTCAAAAGCTGCTGTTCGGTGTGATACTGTATATAGATCTGAGGGATACTTGAATACAGAATACTTAAATTCTGACCGAATAAGTCTGAATACTTTCATATTGAATAAATTTATTTTAAAAGACCATTTAGTTTAACATAAAGGGTCATTAAGCTTGCTAAATTAACCACCAATACTCGAATTTATTATATTTATTTTTTATTTATATTTATTTACATTTACATTTACTTATTTACTATAGTACACTAAAATATGGCGATCGTTTTCTATCCCCTAATTATTTATGTAAGATATTTTTACTTAAAATTAAGTTTACTTTTTCGTTTATTACAATAATGAAATTGATCCATGCTCGAAATACAATTAATGTACAATCTTTAGTTCGTAGCGTACATTTGTCTTTCATATCATATCTTTGTAACTACGGCAACTATGGCGAAACAGTAGTGACGCCGATTCAAATCGATCATATAGTATTAAATTATATATCGACGTAATACTTACACTTCATAAAAAACTCAAAAGATTAAAATAAAATAAAAGTTAATAAAAATAAACATGCCAAACTGCATGGTTTAGATTTAACCCTCTTCATCGTGAGGTCTGGATTGTACAAACATCTTATTTAATTTATTAATGGGCCGTGAGTAAAAAAAAAACATCTAGGACGTCGACCTTAGCGTAGCAGTCAAGTGTGTTACTAAAGAGGTCACGTGTTCTTCTTGGACTTCCCAAGCATCTGCGCATCTAATAACAGAGAAAGCTCCTTGCTTCTCTCCCTGTAAACTTACTGAAGGTATATTAACATATATTGACTGAAGATTATTTTTGTATAGAAGACACCTTACTATATGACCCTACTATATGACCTTACTATATGACCTAAGTTTGTGCGCGTCAACTTTACTAAAGTGTTTATCCATTAAATATTCAAGTAAGCTCCTTATTTTATGACCAATAGGCTTGTATTTGGAGTTTATATTTGTTATATATAATAATAATAATATATTTCTTGAAAGAAATTATACTAATTCCATTTGGCTCATAATATATTTGTCATCTTTTAAACTTCCACTAATGGATTCTCGTGAAAGCGTGGTTGGAGAAACCTCCCATTGAAGGTATCCCTAGCGTGTTCATTTCTCTGTAGTAGATCCCATCAACAGAATAACTTCAATCTCCTTGTCGGCTTCTTTGGTATTGTTTCTGTCAGTAACGTATGTAACAGTAAGTTTGGGTGTCCAACAAGTGAGAAATAAAATTGTTTGTAGTTTTTCTTGATTCTGTCAATCACAAGTGGTATTTTCAAGTCTTTGTGTAATAATTTATTAGCTATGTAAAAGGGACACAGAGCAATATAACGAAGTAATTTTGACTGACAGATTTGAATATGATTAAATATTTTTATGGTAAAGTAGTCGTCTTAGGAATCAGAATATGAATATGACCCATGTCAGTCTCCTGTCTATTGTAAGCCACAAATTTATTAGCTTCACTGCCCAAGCAATGATCTCAAGTAAATGTCAAATCCTTTGATCTGAATAATATTTGAATAATAAAATGGGATGCCACCCTGAGATCGTTATACTTAATATATATCAATTCTATATCAATTATTAATAAGAGACATACGGTCACCTGTGGTCTAGTGGTTAGCGTAACAAACTACTAAGCCCAAGATCGCTGGTTCGTAGCCCGGCAGGTGACCCTAGGATTTTTTAAGGGAGTAAAAAATCCTTAGTTACGCCGTCCTTCGGAAGGGACGTTAAACGGGGGTCCCGAGCCTGTACGATGTCAGGTACTCGTTAAAAATCCCTATCCTAATTAAACCTGGGTAGGCAAAATTTAGAGCTCCCACTGTAGCATCGTCCGATTAGCCATAGCAGCATAAAGTGACGTTAAATGAACAAACAAACAAACAATAAGAGACATATACCTCTCTTCTCCAAAGGTTGACTGATCAGGAGTTGTTTATCATAAAGATAACATTTTAATTTCAAATAATATTATATATATTTGTGCTGAATATGGTTACAAGATAACTTATAAAACAACTTACAACGAAAGGGGGACGCTATATGTGACTGGCTATTTCTCGACCTTTGCCTCATCCAGTTCCTTGCATCTTGAGTTGACCGCGCCTTCCGAACAACTGCCGCTCTTATCTTAAGAGTACAGATAATAAACCCTAAGGGACACTACCTGTTGTATGTCCCTTATCCTATTTATCTAGGTACTCCTTAAGTTCCAGATAGCGTCGCATATAGCAAAGTATTTCGTCTGAATTTGTTTGAGCAGTGGTATATTAGTTTGATTTATGTACATTAATTTTTACTCGCCATTTATCAAACCAATTTCTTAATAAATTTAAATGTATCTGTACGTTCTGATGTTGGGGTTAGTTTTGGAAAGTATGACAGTGTCGTATGTGTGACATCTATGGGATGTCATACGTGTATATGGAGTACAGTACTGGGCCTAGATTTTATAAAATTAAATTTTAATTTATTAAGGCTTTTAACAAATATTACACATTATGCTTTTGCTACTAGTTAACATAATTACATAAGCTAATAAGCAAAAAACCTAATATAATGGGCGGGGGGGAATTAACAATTTGAACTTGAGTACTAGCTGTACTATTAACTGAGTAAATTATCCAGTGAATGCTCGACAGCGGAGCAATCATCGTTGAATGACAAAGATTCAACAAAACGACTGTATATTTATTCACATAGAGATGAGACGTTTTAACGCTCAACACTAACTAGTTTTATTATCTTTAATTAAACCCAAGTCGTAAAAACACGATACGTGGCGTTTCATTACAGAGGCCTATTGACGTTTTCAAATTGACTATGACATAAAACTGTGTTAACGGAAAATTTCTCCCTGCGAGGATGACCTGTCGGTTTGCTAGAATATATAATTAAATTACAAGGGAAAGATGAGATAGATAAAACTTAATTTATAATTAAAATTTAATTATCAGAATGTATAAAATGAAACGACATATTTTTGAAAACTGCCATAATATGTAAAACATAGAATTATAAACTGTAATTACGCGAAGAACATTCCATGATCTAAGCAGTATTCTCTGTTTATATCTCTCAATAAGTTTTAGTTGTTATTTTTTAATAAACAATTTTACAATACTGTAGTATGGACCGTGCCAATAAATAAACGGTCCTTTAAAAGGGTTACTTTGAAAGAAAAAAAATATATATGTGTACCAAAGTGAATAAAGTAAAAGTAGATAAATTAAATGTTAATTTAAATTTAAGGAATTATACTGTTAAGAACGTGCTTACTAGACAATTCATAGGCCCAATTCTGGTATCGAGGCCAGTTATGACTCAGGGGTTTCCACTTCCATCCCGAAACTAATCGAAGAATTGGTGAAATTAAATTTTATTTAAAGAATGTTTTGTTAAGTTTGCCCGCAAGGAGCAGCACATCCCGGACTCGGGGGTAAAAATGTTTATACTAGCTCGAATGAGCCTTTTTATACCCGTTCATTTTCCCCGTAAGTCAGAGTTGAAGACTGGTACTAGTGAAGTATTGGGACCTGATCAGAAGCCAGATGGATTTGGAAGGTAGGAAATTTGCCTTTATTCTGTAGTCATACAAGATTCTGGGTGTAGTCAGATAAATGATATATAAGAATAGAGCCGATCATACATGACAATTTAAAACTTTTTTTAATCTCTTCTTTTCTTTTGCAACATTCGTTCGCCAAAAACCGATAGGGGGATCTCGTATATGATTTTAGTTCTAATGTTATTAGTCAGTATTATTATTGATGTTGAATCTGGTATATGATTTTAGTTCTTATGTTTTAGTCAGTTTTATTACCGATGGTGAATCTTACTATAATTTTTGTTATGGTGTCGATTATATCTTTTATTACATTATTTTATTAGTTACTATCATTATTGAATTTCATCTTGGTAGCCGTAGACGAGCCACTGAGATGAAATTCCAGAGAAAAGCTCTCAATAAGACGAGATTTGACTGAATGAGGGATCAAAGGGTAAGAGAGGAGACTGGGTAGGAACCTCTCATAGACAACATACATAGAAGGGAAATGATGTGGTTCGGTCATCTACAAAGAATCCCGATAAACCGTCTGCCAAAAAGTGTATGGGAAGCGAAAACAGAAGGAAAAAGACCTCGACGACGGCCAAGAAATAAATGGGATGACCTGATAGCGGAGCTGGCTAGAAAGAGGGGGTTCTCTCTGGGGGAAGTTAAGAAACTTGCCACAGATTGAGAAATATCTAGGAAATGGACACAGGCTGCCCCGACACCGTAAGGTGTAAGGAAAGGACAAAGAAGAAGAATATCATTATTGATAGTAGTTGGGTGTAAATATTTTAATATACTAATTGATTTTAAAAAGTTTCTTGCGTTTTTCTATCTCAAGCTTTCCTCTCGGTACCCTTGACTGTCCCACATTTGCTACCCGACTTTTTTCAAGTGTCCATAAGGTCCAAGAGAAGAGCTGCGGGTAACATATGCATTTCGATTTATTATTACATATTATGTTAGCATCAAACTTATCAAATAAAATTTATCTTTCTAGATTTCCATTTTTACTAGGTTTATTTGCTCATAGCTTCTGTCATTATTAATACTTTTTTAAGACGTAAAAAAAAACTCCAATTTAGAGGAAATAAATATTTGTTCTCACCTCAGTCTGATTCTGTAGGGATAGTCAGCAAGTACACGCTACAACCGTCGTAACTTGACTTGTTTAGCGGTAAATTCAAGTTTCTTAGAAGTTAAAAGTCTACTTTATCTGGCTAAGAAAGTTGCCTATGAACATTTTTATGGTAGATGGAGGCACGACTACTGTGTCGTTATCACATAGCGTTAGAACAAAACGAAGAGGTAATAATTAAAAATAACATGTGAATAATAATTTAAATGAATAATACAGAACCAGTAATACAGCTGCATTTTTTATTTTATTCGAAGTTGAAATAAATAAAGTTAATATATGATATTTGTTTATCATTAAAAAATGGTGAAAATGTATTTATTTATCTACATACAAACCTTCCTTTCAAAATTTCAAAAATTTTTTTACATTTTCGTTAGTTTAGTTAAGCAATGCTTTATGCTCCTGAAACTTAGGTGAAGAAACAGATTAAAATAATGAAAAATAAATAGGTAAGTTGTTTCAAGTAATTTTTTTTAATTTTGGAGTTATCCGTTTTTTATCGTAATCATTTCATATTACCTCCCCTTATCTTCAGATTTGAAACTTATGTATAAACTTGAGGATACTTCGATCTATCGTTGGCATGTTTTTTCGAATCTTGAACTAAAAATACAAGTATATTTTTAATGATTAATAAACTTATGTATGTATATGAACGTTGTGTTTCAGAAAGGACATGTTTTGAGCCGTAGCTTGATTGTATTCTGACCTAATATTAAATACTATACGGACCACAGGATCCATTTTCCGAAAGGATGGTCCAACATTAGAGAAGTGTATGAGCGAGAGATATCTATGCAAAACAGTCATATCTGCCTTTCACAGTTTACTCCGAGCAATTAGTGATCACCCTGGCCACATAACACACATTGCAATGAATTCTTTTTCTGATTTAATGGAATAAATAAATTCATTATTGAACAAAAAATAAAATTATAAGCCTTATTAATTGAAATTTAGAACTGTTTTATAACAATACAACAGTAAATATAATGAATGAAACATAATGCCATGGATTGAGACGCCTCGGAGGATTGCCAGGAATGGAAGAGGTTGTCAGGAATGGAAGAGGTTGCTAGGAATGGAAGAGGTTGCTAGCTTTGAAACTAGTCAGTTTGAGTGGGAATAATATTTGCCATGAAAGGATCGATATTGGGTTTAGGCCAAATCAGGAACTAACGGGTCAATAAGGTCATTATGGATTACTTTGTTCGTAATAAAGAAAGGAGCATTAGGATTTTTGTTTGTAAGGATGGAATACGAGAGAAATTAGATAGCTCTACTCCACAAGTCCAAATGGGGCTTATAATAGTCATGTATATGAATCGTTTATAATTAAGTGGGAGTTTAGAGCGTTTATCTGGTAATTGTTGAAATAGCTTGAAAGGGAAAGCAGATTCCTGTCGTTTCAGACTAGTGTGAGGATTCCAAGCAAAACGTTTATCATTAAGTAGTTCGTTCTACAGGAATCAGTCGGCTATTTCTCGACCTATTAAAACAAAGTAATGTAATCATTTCTCACGGTTAAGTATTTGATAAAATTGCCAATGTATTTGTATTTGTTAGGTTACTTTATGAAAGTCTTTTTTCGTCATTTAAAATATGTTATTACATATTAAATAAAATTAAAAAAAACCTGAGCCACTACAGGCCACAAATGATGTTGGGTACAGAACACGGCTAAGACTTAACTGTTTATAGGACAAAGGGTGTACAGGATGGTGATTTGTCCGAGATCACGCTCAACAACCAGTTTTCGTCAAGTAAAGCTACCCACTTTATAGAGGCTAGGTGGATCTGAAGATTCTACCGGGTCCTTATAAACCTGTACCACTACAATCCGTGAATATGTCTGGGGTTCAGTACATGCTAGAGACTGTGCTGTTTCATGGAAACAGTTTCGTGGAAACAGTTTCGTGGAAACGGCTATGCAGGGAGGTGATCTGTCCTAGATAACGCTCAACCGCCAGATTCCCCCCTTAATTTGGGTGCCCTATTTTTATAACGTTTTTGTAGACGCTGGGTGAGCCCCAGAAGGGTCCAAGATCCCACATGATCCATCTCTGGCTGCCAACAGACTAAATAAAAGTCTTGCCAGCAGCGGGATTTGAACCAGGATTTCCGGCAAGGCAACTCAGTGCTCTTCCACTGAGCCACTCCGGGTCCATATATCTCGGTTAAATGATTTATCAGTCACAGACGATTTAGAATCCAGGATCCTCAACATTGTAACTGAGCTAGCCCACTCCCATTAACTAATTAACATAAGAATAATATATGTTTTCCTCTAAAAATAGTTACACCCAATCACGTAAAGCGGTTCTCCCTGCTTTGTATGTATGTATGTCAGCGGCCTCGTGCCGGTTTAGAGAACCCGCCTTCAGCGGACTCAGACTATGTAATTACTTAAAATACCTTCGGGTAGAAAAAGTTATTTTGCTGTATATATATGATATGTATATGTTGTATATATAT
The DNA here is from genome assembly GCA_964056705.1 of Troilus luridus. Taxonomy (NCBI): domain Eukaryota; kingdom Metazoa; phylum Arthropoda; class Insecta; order Hemiptera; family Pentatomidae; genus Troilus; species Troilus luridus. The sequence continues at coordinate 18,835,953 of OZ057415.1, read as the reverse complement.
TGTATTTTAAATATTTTTATTTGAATAAACGGAGATTTGAAACAAAAAAAAACTCTAAAAATAGTGACTAGCGGAAAATTTATGAAAAATATGTAAAGTAACAAACACAGTGTCAGGCTTATTTCAATTTTGTATTAAATCGTAGGATAAATGGTTAAACCAGATAGCAAATAAAGAGGATCTTTAAATGATAAAATATTATGATTTCTTTTTCTTTTTATGGTGATTGTTTTTAAATATTTTAAACAAAAAATAAAAATAAATTATAAATATAAAATTGAGGTAAGTCAACCAGATCCCAATTAAAGTAATGTTCAATGAACATTCTTCCCCGTGTATACGTCGCACGGTGATATATGATCAGTGAAGAGAATGGATTTGTCTGGCTCGGATGCGACCCCTAGTAGCTCAGTGGTTTAGAGCACTGCACTAGAGATGCAGTCGGCCAGGACAAATCTTTTCTCTTAAAAATAAAAATATTTAAAAATAATCACCATCAAAAGAACAATAAATAAAAATAAAGTTCCAATAATTAGTTTATTATTTGTTTACTTCAATGTAAAGTGTCGAGTTGGTTTCATTTTTGTAATCGTATAAGCGATAGGATAAAAGGTTAAATTAGCTTATAAATAAAGTGTATGACTAAATAAGATAAAATTATATATAGAATAGATAATTATAGAAATTACAGAACATTTATTATCTGTTGACTTGCCTGGAAAGTGTCAAATTAATTTCATTTTTTTTTTTTAAATCGTACAAGTGGGTTGGATAAAAAGTTAAATCAGCTAGCAAACAAAGTGGATCTCTAAATGATATAAAATTATACGAGTAAAACTCGAAGGAAAAAAAGAGACAAAAGGTAGAAGGGAAATAAGGAAAGGCTACGAGGTGGGGGAGTAAAAGCTAGGACGACATATGAAAATGGGCTTTCTACGCTGAGGAAATTTCATAAAGGAAGGACTGGGGAGAATCCTGCGGATTCCCCAGGAGGAATCTCCCCATTGGATTTGATACCCCTACGGCTCCTCTTCCTTTTGAAACTTCAATTAGGGCAATACCACTTCCCTTTTTCCTCCCTCAACCTTATAACTCTTTTACCATCCGCTTTTATTTAATTTTGCCTAATATTACAAGATAAAGCTGTTTGCATCCGTCATTTATAAGCACGGCTAATAATTCTGAGGGAAGGGGAAGAGATCAAGAATCTATGTAAACTATTTATCTCGCTCTGATGAGCTTTTATTTAATATCTTTACTTAGAAATAAAATTTCCAGCTTATTTTCTCCAATTTTTAACCAAAAGTATAATCTTTTTTTATCGGATTTTTAACTTAAAGTATATATATATTTTTTTACTCCCTACTTTTGTAATAATCAAAATCATAAAACTGTACGTAGTATAATGGATCGAGTAACGAATGGAGTAGACGTGTCCTAATATTTCAATTATTTTGTAGGCGATTAAGATTACCGATCTGTTAATCGGAAATGTCTTAAAAAGATACAAAATGGAATATTTTCTCAAATTTATTATTTATAAAATAAATATGTGATATTAACAGATATGTTATTTTTTATTTATTAAATATAAAAAAAATTGTACAACCATTTTTTACAACTGAACCCAAGACCCATGAAGGGTCTTGGGTTCAGTACGGGGCTGAGACTGTAAGATTTCTTGGAAACAGGTGTATAACAGGAAGATTATTTTTCCTAGATCGCGCTCGACCACTACGCTCCCCCCCCATGTTTTGGATACCCACTTTATACAGGCTGGGTGAGCCCCATGAGGGCTCAAGATCCCAATGGATCCATCCCCGGGTGCTAACAGGTTAAATACAATTTGCCAGCAGCCGGATTTTAACACAGGACCTTCGGTACAGCAAATTAGCGCTCTACCACTGATACACTCAATTCACATCTGTTTTTTTAAATTTATTCTGTTAAAAAATATATACATTACACTGTAAGGACTAAAAAAAGACTTTACCAGTTGATCATATTTTTATTTCATGCCAGTTTTTCCTCTCGTGCATGAAGGACGATGAGTTATTAAGGGAAATAACTTACTTTTAAAACCCCATACTCGCCCGTTATCGAAATTTTTGTTCTTGACGAAAAATATTAGTTCTTTGGTCGTTCCTTCATTGAATTCATTGAAGGAAGAAATTATTGAAAAACGTTTTTCAATATGGCAAGATCGGGCGGTAATTATATTTGTATATATCAATTGGTCGCCATTTTCGGCACACCCAAACTTTTATGTCTACCTATAATCTCTTGAAATAATCTCTTTTTTGCTTTTCGTTTGCTCATGATTTAAAAAAAAAAAATATTTATTTCAACATGTAATAATTATTTAGCTGCGTAACTATAGTATTGAGGTACTAAACATGTGCTATAAACATAATTGACATACAACTGACAGAACGACGAACACTCGCGCCTAATCATTGTAAATTTATTCAGACACTGTTGCTGTATTCGTCCTACTGTCATTAACTGTTATCATGACACGGATATTGTAGAGGTGTTTGTATAAGTTAATATAAACAACACTTATGTGTGTGAGTAAGTATCTATTTTTAATGTTTTTATTATAAAATTCTTCCAGTTTCAAAATTCGTGTTTATATCACCTTATTTCCGAAACTAATGTTAGGCCATTTGAAATTATAAAAAGGGTCAGCCGGTGACCTCCAGGTCAGAGAGCTTTATACTTTAGTATTCGACTCATTAATGGACGTTTAAAAGCCACACTCATTTTCAATTTTAAACATTTTCTTCAATTTTTCGACTGCTGCATCACTAATTGATAGTGTATTCTAGATGTAAATGCTATACCAATATTTCATTAATCTGATATCAAAACATGAACGATACACAGTACCCATGAATTAATAAAACTAATTAACGAAGATAAAATTCAGAACTTACAGACCTGTTCGATTTCATTTCCATTTCATGCTTGATAACTAAACGCTGTTTGGAATACCCATTTATTATAAGAAAAATAATACCTAAAGTTAACTAATTGAAGCACTATATATTTAATGTGTCAAAGAGTGCCATATATCCGTTTTTTATAAGAAAGTAGAATATACTACTCAGAATTAGTGAAATATATGTAACTCGAATTTTGTTGTTCACAGAAGCAGTATTTAGTCTGAACGTGTCAGCAATGTTATGGTGAATATCAATATCGGCGTTTATAGTAAACAATCTATCTTATAAAATGTAGTTATTAAAGATACATTTAATAAATTTTCACCCGATGTTTTTAATGGAAAGTTGAAAGAAGAAGAAATAGTCCAGGATCCATGGTCCATTTTTGCACGTGAATAGCTTCGATTCGATGAGACGCCCAACAATTTCCTATGAGAAAATTCTCGATGTGGTAGCTAACAGAGGTAGCAAGGATAAAATATGTCGATTTCATGATTCTCAAAATGATTACAAACTGGGGTAATTTTTTGTTAAATCTCAAGATAATTATCTAAATTATTCGAAAAAATATTTTTCTTACAAAATGTATGGTTTGATCAAAGAGTCCCCCTTTCAATATGTATCGATAACGAAGTCGGAAAAAAAGAAGTAAAAAAAAATCAGCTGGTAAGTAATCATTTTTGATGAACTCGTTATCGAAACATGTTTGAAGGAGGGGAGTCTTTATGACTCATACATTTTGTAGGACAAATATTTTTTCAAATAATGTAGATAATTATCTTGAAATTTAACAAAAATAAAACCCAGTTAGTAATAAATTTTTGAGAATGATGAAATCGACATATTTCATCCTTGCTACCTCTGTTAGCTACCAAAATCGAGAATTTTCCCATAGGAAATTGTTGGGCGGCTCATCGAAACGAAGCTATTCACGAAGATTCTGCTTGATTTTTATCAAGTGTAAAAATGGACAATGGATCCTGGACTAAAATAAACACTTAACATTCAAATTTGGTGAGCATTATATTGCAACCAATAAGTAAATATGAATACAGAGAAACAGAATCTGAAAGAAAATTTGAAATTAAGCCTGGGGTGCAACAAAGTTGATTCCTATCCCCACTACTTTTCAACCTATATTCAGAATTTATCATGATGTTCAAGAATGAAGTAGTTGAAAATGAAAAATCTCTTAAAAACATACCAAACGAATGAGACACAATCTAGCTACAATATATTATTAAGATACCGTATACAATGTATTTAAAATATAGATATAAAGAAGTTCTTGGTTTTTTCTATGTAAATTTATACCTATAAGTATGTAGAAATATTATTTTTTCAAAATAATAATTTCAACTATTGAAATGACAAGCAGCACTTTTCTAAAGAGTCCTTTTAGTAGGCAGTCTTAAAATGATAAGCTTATGATAAGAATATTTATGAAGGTCGTCCAAGATCTCACAGGATCCAACCTTGCCATTTTATTGACTAAATAATTTATCTGTCCCAGCAGGATTTAAATCCAGAACAAATCTGCGCTCTACCCATTGAGCTACCCCGATCCCTATTCAACCTATATATCATTAAACAGTATTTAAAAAGCAAAGGTTTTCTTTTTTAATAATAATGCAATTTAGTTTAAATTCCTGCAATTGAATGCTTAGAACATTCATAGTTTACAGTTAGCATATTGAACACAAAGAGTTATATAATATAAGGAAAATCCAGTATCACTACAGGCAACGAAGAATTTTAGATTTAATACTTGGTTTTGTTTCTATTCCATCGGTTTTGCAAGGATATAATTTGGCAAGACTATACTCAACCACTTGTCTCTATTTAAATTGTGCAATTTTTTGAGGCTGATCGAGCCCAAGGAAGTAAAATAAAATGTTCATCTATCTAACATATATTTTTGTATGAAATTTAGTTATATTGTGACCCAGGCTATCCAGCTCATTTTATGTGAGCCTTTTTTGAGGCAGATCTTTTAAAATATTTAGTAAAACGTATCCTTGAAGGACTGGGCGGTTTTATGTTCTTTGGGATTTATTGGGGCAGAGCTACCTGGGAGAGTATCTCTTTTCTCTATTAATGTTTGCCCGCTCCTCCAATCTTTGGATACCTCTCGTCTCCCATCCTTGCACGACTTTATCATTGAATTTCTCAAAACACAACTTGCGATTATTTATTTTTCAGAAACAATAACTGGTGAAAACGCTATTTCAATAAGCTCGTTTGTGTTATAGCATAATTTATGTAGCAATAAAATAATAGTTTGAATAATTATTAGTTGAACTATAAATATGGGCAAGAAAATGGATCAAGTGGCAATAAAAAAAAATTTAATAAAATTAAATTGTGATAAACTATTATATATAGTGATATATTTAATAAATGTGGATTGATATATTGTAGTGATATATTATCACTGTTAAAGTAATTGTTTTTATGGCCTCCATCTGGACCATTTTCATCTATACATATAAAATGCTTTGTCCTGAATGACTGACTGAGGTATCAAAGCACAGCCTAAACCGCTAATCGTAGAGACCTGAAACTTTGAGGGTGTGTTCATTGTATGACGTGGCCATCCAATAAGACAGGATTTTCCGAATTTGTACCCCTAAGGGGGTAAAAAAGGGGGCAAAGTTTGTATGCTTGCTCACGTGATTCTTACTCGCAAAATCTACATTCTCGGTGCTACCGCACTACAAGTGAAACGGTTATACTAAGTAATTCTTTTCAATAAATTCAATATTATTACATACTAATCGTTTACTGACACGAACAACAGTCAACTTCTGTCCGTCCCGTTTGTTAATCAGTGTCAATGTATGATTCACGGCTGCGCTGATACGTCTGTGATGTGGGAGGGGGGAGGTAATTTGTTATGGATAATCTCAAGCCTGGGGAAGGACAAACTTTATGTGACAGGCCAAATTCCACGCGAGCGAAGCCGGGGGCAAAAGCTAGTCACCAATAAAATAGTAGATTTGAATTTAATAAAAATATCTAAATAATCATTCTGGTGATATTATAAATAAATCGAAATCATAAATATGTAGCAGTTGGCCTCTGACTTTGATAGAGTGCGGTTATACTGTGACGTGAAGAACTAAGTACATTTTACTAACTCTTCATAACTATATTTTGTTTGTTTTATTTATTTTTTTTCAATTATGTGTAATGGAACATAATTAATGATGAGGGACGATGAGGTAGGTGTTTCGCCATCCTTTTCTGAGACCGATGCTCCTAAACCAGATGACGAGTTTATGGACGATTCTACCTCAAAGAAACGTAATTTCGAAGGCTCTCCACTAAATCTATCCCCAGCTAAAAAAATTGGTAAATATTATCTAGAAATGCCGCCTACAACTGTAAGTAACAAATTTCAATTATTAAAAGAAATCAATCTTGAAGATCGAAATAATCCTACTTCAAACACAAACACGGTTACTGATACCCGTAACAATACAGTTAAGCCTGTTACAGCGATAATTCCGCCAATTTATTTACATAATGCAAATAACTATCAAGCATTGTTAAAGGACCTAAATGCACTATGTTTAAACCCTTTCACTACAAAATTAGTCGGTAAAGACACTAAAATTATGCTTTCATCTATCGAAGATTTCCGGAGAGTAACTAAATATTATGATAGTGAAAAAATTGAATATCATACTTATTCAGTGGAAAAAAATAAAGCTCTTAATGTAGTTATTAGAAAAGTCCCATATTCTATAACAGAAGAAGAACTAAAAGCAGAATTAAAATCTAAACATTTAGATGTTCTACATGTTGCGCGAATTCTTAATAAGGAAAAAAAACCCACACCTCTCTGCTCCGTCTCGCTAGTTAATAATGAAAAGGCCAAAGATATTTTTAATATGACTAATCCTTTTTCAGCTATAATATCTGTAGAACCAAAACATAAAAATCAAGATATACCCATGTGTACTAACTGTCAAAGATATGGTCACACAAAAAATTACTGTCATTTAGAACCTAGGTGTATTAAATGTAAGGAAAACCACCATTTTTCTAAATGCCCGTTAAAATTCACAGACAAACCTTACTGTGTTAATTGTAACCAAGGGCATGCTGCCAATTATAAAGGTTGCTCCTATTATCAAAATATTAAAAAAAAAATAATTAACTCACCTCCAGTCGAAAATATGAATAACACTGAAACTGTTGATAACCGCAAGCCAGCCAGGAGAACTACACCAAATTTGAAATATTCTTCCGTCCTAACGCCTGATCAAAAAAATGTTCAAGAAACTAACATAGAAAGTAACAGCACCGAAAACGTTTTATCAAAAATCATGAACATTATTATAGAAGCGATAAAACCTTACTTCTCACAAATAATTAGCCAGTTAAGTTCCCTTGTTACCACGTTATTTACAAATGGGCCGTAAAGTAAACAACAATCTATCTAATGTTACTAATTCCTACAATACCAGCTATTATCATTATTTTTATTTGCTTTTTTGTCATCGTTTATCAAGACTACGCTCTCTACGCATTTATGGCTACTGAATTAAGAAAATTAATAATTTTAAACTGGAATGCTTATGGTATTTCCTCTCAAAAAACTGAATTCAAAATATTTCTAGAAACAAACTCTGTCGATATAGCATGCATTTCCGAAACTCATCTTTGCCGAACTGACAAATTTAACATACCTGGCTACAAAACTCTTCGGAACGACCGAGACAGTGTAACCGCCTCCGGCGGTGTGGCTCTCATAGTAAAAAACAACATCAGATTTTCAGAAAATGTTATTTGTGATGTGTCTAATATTGAAGCCATTTCAATTTGTTTAGATACATCTCCTGGTACCATTGTCACAGCTGTTTACAAGCCACCTAACAAAAACATCAGAGAAGAAGAAATTCTCGAGTTATTTAAACCAAATATACAAACAATAGTAATTGGTGATATGAATAGCAAACATATTTACTGGGGGTGCCGGAAAACGAATTCGAGCGGAAACAAATTGCTAGACATCTGCTCCAGGCAAAATATCCATATTATCGCTCCGAGTGAACCAACATTTTACAGAAGAGGTTGTTCACCCGATATCCTAGACTTAGTGTTAACTAAAAATATCAATCTACCGATAACAGTTCAAACATTATCCGCTCTTAACTCTGACCATATCCCCGTCTTAATTCATTTCAGCACCGAAATTCAACAAACTCCTACTCGAAACTCTCTTATTAAAGGAGTAATCGACTGGGATACCTATAAACACCTGATTTACCATAATGTTTGTCCCAAAAATCATTTCGCAAGCCCACAAGAAATCGATGAAAGCATAAACAAACTGCAGCAAACCATAGCTGAATGCTTAAAGCAGTCAACCACAAGAATATTTCGTACAAAAAGGATAACTCTCACAAGCAGTGTGCCTAGTTCCATTCTTCTTAAAATAAAGGAAAAAAATAAAACAAGGAGGAGATGGATGCAAACCAGGAATCCTCAAGACAAAAGTAAATGGAACTTTCTAAAACGCGCCGTAAAAAAGGAGTTAGAGGAATTCACGATATCCAAGTACAAAAACTATGTTTCCAACCTGGACCCAAGAGACCAATCATTATGGAAAGCTACAAAACGCCTTTTAAATAAAAAAGTAAATATCCCTAGTCTAGTAATTAACGGAGGGTATATCACCAGCGACTTGGATAAAGCCGAAGCCTTTGCCGATTATTTCCAGCTAACATTTTCAAATTCACAAGCCGATAGAGTGCGGTCAGACGTTGAAATTGAAGAGTTTTTACGGTCACCTCTACCAACAGTACAACTGCCGGTGGAATTCACCACTCCTAAAGAAATCCAGTCACTAATTAGGAAGCTCAAAATTAGGAAAAGTCCCGGACACGACTTGATACCAGCAATTGCAATAAAAAAGTTACCCAGGAAAGCAGTTGCTCTGATAACAGCAATTTTCAACAGCTGTTTAAGGATAGGATATTTTCCTGATACTTGGAAGAGAGCAGAAATGGTGGTTATAAACAAACCTGGCAAAAATGCCAAAGAATTAAGCAGCTACCGCCCCATTAGTCTACTGCCAATCGTAGGAAAACTGTTCGAATCAGTTATTAAAATGCGCCTCTCTACTTATCTTCAATCTATAGACATTATCCCAAACTTTCAGTTTGGTTTTCAACTCAACCATTCTACATCACACCAATTATCAAGATTATCAGAGTTCATAGTCAACGGATTTGAAATGAAAAAACACACGCTAGTTGCATTCCTAGACTTTAAACAAGCATTTGATAAAGTTTGGCACACCGGTCTCCTCTACAAACTCAAAAAATCAAATACTCCAAAATTCCTTCACGACATCATATGCTCGTTTCTGAACAATCGATCATATACAGTTAAAATTAACAACACTAACTCAACCATTAGACCGATCAGTGGCGGTACCCCACAGGGCTCAGTTCTCTCTCCGATCCTCTTCAACTTTTATGTTCATGACATCACACAGTCTCCACTTACCTCCATAGCTATGTTCGCTGACGACACAGCAGTATTCTCGCAGAGTGATGACATAATAATAGCCAGGAACACACTTCAAAGTCATCTAAATGAGTTGCAACAATACTTTTTAAAATGGAAATTTGACCTTAACGTTCAAAAATGCTGCGCAAAAATTTTCACCCTTAGACGCCCTTCAGACCCACCTGAGCTAGTGCTCAATGGCAGCAACCTCCCGTGGAATAAGGAAGCTGTAAAATATCTCGGAATTTATTTAGATCGTCGCCTTACCTGGAACCAGCATATCAACACTAAATTAACACAGGCCTACGCAAGACTAGCTCTACTTTATCCCATAATTAATAGAAAATCCAGATTAAAACCAGAAACAGCCTTATTAATTTATAAAACCATAATTAGACCTCTACTAATGTACGGTTGTGAAGTGTGGGGTGCAGTGTCTACAACAAAGAAAAAAAAATTGCAAACTTTTCAAAATAAAATCCTACGGATCGCAGTAGACGCGCCTTGGTTTGTACGAAACAGTCAACTTCACCGAGAGCTAAACCTAGAGTCGATTGATGAATTTATTAAAAAACGTTACAGCAGATTTAAGACCGGATTACCAGCAGTCCAAGGAGCTGTAGCATTCAACATAGGCGAACCTATTTCATCCCCAAGACTAAAACCAAGACTCTTGAAAGATATTCTGATGTGATCTCAATAGATAACGTTTCTCACCAATCGCTTTAACAAAATGTAATATAATCCTGTTTTCTTTCAGTTTTCCGTTTTATAGTACTATAGTTCTGTTTATTATTACATTAATGTTATTTTTGTTTACTTATTTACATGCTTTATTTTCAAACTACTATTATTCTTTTATATGAAAAAACGCTATTATATATTTACATCTTCTCTGTAAATAATCTGATAATGTACAGTTAGGGGTGTCTCTTGCATGAGACGAAACCCACACTTTCACTAAGTGTTAAATCTTAATATTTCATTATTAAAAAAACCATGTAAGGCTAGGAATAGCCGATCTGGAAATAAAGAGAATAAAAAAAAAAATAAATATGTAGCCATTTGCAAACACAATTCATGTAACACAAATACTAATAGTAAATGAAAACTATCAAATCCTTAATCCATAAGTCGATTGTACTAAAATCGGAAATCTCAAAGTGATGGCTATTTAGATGATTGCATAAAACCATTTTAGATTTGATTTGACAAAATAGTGCTATGGATGATTATAAACAATTAGCAGTAAAATAGTTATGTATATGTCAATTATTACTTTTTGACAAAAAAAAATATTACCAATTATTCCGATAAAACTTTGCATGTCTCACTTAATATTAGATAGTAATAATGATACTAGAGTTTGTCAAGTTTTTTTTTAGTTTTTTGTTTTCGAGAAAAAAATTAAATGTAAATATTAATATTAAAAATTACTTAAGCAAGATAAATTTGTAATATGTTTCAGCCACAGTAATCTAAGCTTTAGTGCTTGAAAAATCTGTTTTGCATATTTAATGCTAATTTGATAAAATATTCAACTATCAACAAGCCTTTTAAAGCTTGTTAGAAAAACTAAGCAATGTTGGTATTCTACTTCACTACTTGTGTAATAATAAACCCTGTATTTTACACCGGTTTTCGGATTAAAGAAATAAACATTAAAAAGCAATTAATTGTACAAAAAACTGCTTGGAGGTTATTGGACATCACTCTAATGTAATATGAAATATGTTTGAAAATAGGATAAATAACAAAATAATTTTATTTATTTATGAGATAACTTATGTATTGTGGTTTACAGAAAGGTTTACACAGAAAATTAAGTCGTTCTCTGAAACATAGAAAGTGAAACTCATTGAAATCCGTCCCATCTAAAATTGATTGTTAAAATATTAAACTAAATTTTTAATTCGTTTTCGTCCAAAACTTCGAAGGAAGACCTATTTCACGTATAAATTGATCAATAAAACATCCTCATTGTTTACTCCATTTATCATCCCTTTTTCACACTCCTACGAATATACGGTAAATATGCCAGTGTATTTGCTTTTGACAGGCTTTTTTTTCGGTTTTATTTTCCCTTGACAACTGAACCCTGACTTTGTCAACAAAATTTTTGTTCTGGAAACTACTTGAGTGGAAAACATCTGGGAAATTGAAAAGTTTCAACGATAGCTAAACAGAAAAATGTTTCAATAGAACGAACGATTCATCGAAAAGCGCAGGGGTTCAAGCTCTGTTATTTACCTTTTATTTCGACCATTTGGGGGAAAGGCTTGCTTTGTTTTCATACATCCGTCCGTCCCTGTCCAAACACCCACCTCCAGCCATCTTCGGTACATCCATTCCTATCGTTGAGGATCCACATACATTGTTTACTTGTGATTAACTTTCAATCTCTACAACCTGATGTCCTAAACCCCTGGATGAAATGCCTTCGACATATCAAATCTTTTATTCATGTGTAATGAAAAAACAATTCAATCAATATCTTGTAAAACAAGATAAATCTATATATTTATAATATTCAGAGATTCCCTAATAAAATCATAGGACTGATACTGACAAAACAAATATTAAATAAAGGCTAAAACAAAAATAAATGATTAGTAGCAGATACGGTAAATATTTGGGAATTTAGATATCAGATATATTACATTTGAATACTGTATACGTCTACTGATCAGCGATCGAAAAAAGAATTAGAAACTCAAGAAAAACGAAAGGGAGATTCAATGTGGGAAATTACTGTTATTATCCAGTTGTTTTTAGTTCCGGTGATATTTTTTAAATTTTAGTATTCAAAAAATCTATTTTTTTTTAATTGTAACAATACAATTTAAGTGTTCCTACTAAAACTTTAGTGTAGCTAAATATTTATAAAATAATTAATATTGATAAATACATTTGTGAAACATATATCGATCATATTCAAAGTGCAAGAAACTTTGATAGTGTTGCTTCAGACTTAGAATGCTAAAGTGATGTCTTAACTCTGCTACTATGGCCAAAACTTGTACCAATAATGTCTATATGATATATATCAGGGTATGGATTCGAATCCCGCTGTGACAGTAATTCGTTTATTCTGCATTTTTGCCCATCAGAATTTATTCATTTTCCCATTATATTGAACAAATAAAGCTCATTATATAGGTTAATTTTAGCTAGCGTAAACATATCCAAGCTGGTCTCTGTCCGCTGCTGCGCTCTATCGGAGGCATTTGACTTATTTTGTTCGTATGTATATATTTATAAAAACAATACAACTAAAGGTTAGTTTCTTATTCAGAAATTAGCTGATTTACAGCTAATGTTGTCTGCAACGTTTACACAAATTGAGCGTCGGAACTGATTGGGTTTCTACGCTTCGATCAACTACGAATTTTTTTTTACTAATATAACGAGTACAATATATCTTAATGTAAACATCATTATATTTTAAATTTAAATTTATTTATTGATATTTACAACTGTATTACAGTAATACATCAAGTAAATAGGCTATGTGATGCATAATGACATGAGTTAATGGCAAGTAGAGAAACTACCCACTGGTAGTATATCATTATCTTAATTATAATATTAACTTCTATATCATTGAAAAATGATGCTAAATATGTTCTAAATAAATGTGTTTACGTCCTATAATTCAAATTCAATTTCCAAATTTTCTAGTTTTGTTGAAACAGGATTATTCATACCATGGCTATGACGCGAGTATTAATTGCTAGATATCTGAATACGAAGGATGTAGTTAGTATTTTTAGAAGTTTGTGCTTGCCTACTTTATTAACACTAATACACTGAAGAAACAAGGCTATATAACACTTAAATATGGATTAAGAATATATTGAGGGGTCACGTGTGGTAAGTGGTTAGTGTAACAACCTACTAGGCCCAAGATTGTGGGTTCGCAGCCCGGTAGGTGGCCCTTGGAATTTTTAATGGAAGTGAAAAATCCTTAGTTGTAGCGTCCTTCGGAAGGGACGTATAATGGGTGCCCCGCATAATAAAGTTTTCTACCAGTGAGTTCACCTGTAGTCTAGTGGTTAGACTGACAACGTACTATGCTCAAGGTGGCTCTTTCCTAGCCCATTAGTAGTAAAAAATCCTTAGGGACGTAAACTGAGAAGTACCGATCCTGTGCGATATATCAGATACTCGTTAAAATTCCCTATCCTAGTTAATCTTGGGTAGGCCAAATTTAGGGCTAGTACTATAGCATCGTCAAAGTAGCGATATCAGCATAATGAGACGCTAAACGAAACAAACAAACATACAAGAATATACTTATGGTTTTATAATTTCTAATAGTTGTAATAAAAACGTCATATAATGTTGGTTCAAGTTATTAGCAGATGTAATGGATTTTAGGATTTAGGACGAGGGTAAGAGGGAACAAGCAATCAATTCCAACATACATTCGATTAATCTCAAAAATACAATGAGAGCTGCCGAGCGGCCTGAGGTAATGGCTCCGCTGAAATTGGCAGCTGTAAATTCACTAAGCCTTGAGCCGCATTGTACTTGGGCATTCATCTCGCCCCGTCTGTCTCCACCGCTTACTTCCTCTATTCATCTTTCTCTTTAACTTCGGTCATTTCTTGATGTCCACTACACAGGTATATAGTATATTAATAATATAATGATAATGAATATTTATTGAGAAAAATTATTCAAATGCCATTTGACACATAATAAAATATTATCTTTTAAAAACCTCCCAACCTCTATTCGAACCGTGGATGAAGAAACCTCTCATTGAAGGCATTCCTAGTAAAGCTTATCCCTCTGTAGTAGATCCCTGTTCCCTAGTAGAGACTTTCCAATCTCCTTGTCGGATTCATTAGTAATGTGTATGCCTTGTACCAGTAAGCGGAAGAAAATGGTCCGGGTCGAGGTCGGAAAAAATCTCTTTTAAGGACTGTTTTTTTTTTTTAACCGGCGTTTCGACCCTCATAGCAGGTCTTCTACTATGCCAAATATAGAAGGTACATATAAATAAAAACATTATATGTTGAAGAATAACAGTATATATAGTATATTCATAAGCGTAATAATATTTGAAGTAAAGAAAAACAAAATAAATAGCCATCCAAGGATATAAGTGATAATAGTTATTACTAAATAACATATATTATTTAAATTTATATGTATCTTGTATATTTAGCCCTGGAGCAGTTTATACACTCACACATAAACATTTCTTACTAAAGAGAACTTTTTCTGATCTCAACCCAGACCATTTTCTTCCTCAAATATATAAGAGTATTCAACCTGTACCAGGACGTTTGGGTGCCCAGCAACCAAGTCATGATATTGTTTGTAATATTTTTATTGTGCCAGACACAAGTGATATGTTCTGGTATTTTTGTATAGTGTATTAATGATATTACAGAGTCGTATTACATGTTTGATGTATAGCAACTAAAACACAAACATGGTAACCACAAAATTGGTGTTTGGTTCTCAGAGATACGAAAGATTTTAGTTTTTAGTTTTATATTACTTAAGGAACGAGTTAAATTGGGGGAATTATTAAATAATCTAAAGATATGATATGGAATGGCTTACCGAAAACGTCTTAAATGTGATGAAGCTAGTCAAGGGTGCGGCCAACAAAATTAAAAAGACTAATAACAGGAATTGATAATATATTGGGTCCCAATGTTTATCCTTCTACCCCCAGAATATAGTCAGGCTACAGGCTACAGGAAAACAAGAGTTATACCTTCTGCTCCGACCAAAACACTTCTCACCTTGAGCATCAGTCTTCAAATTCTGCTTTCTTGGAAAAAATAAGATCGGTATATATGTTAATTCACGCTATCGTAAACATATTCAGTAGGTCAGTAAGCTGTTGCACTCTATCGGAGCCATTCAGCTGACTTCTTTCGATCGAGTTAATAGCTCTCTCAAAACCAGAAAAAAGTCGATTCTTTTCTTTCCACCTGCCTGCAATGACTACAAAAATCTTGGGTGTGAACTGATTGGATTGCAACACTTCGATTATTTCCCTGAATATTACAATTTATATTAATCTATCACAACCTTAATATATAATATTCCTATTTACTACTAAATAAATACTAAAAAAATAATAAGGGTATTGATAATGTTTCTATCAGTTATTCCAGGCTGTTGTCATCAATTTGTTAGAAAAAACTACTATTGAAAGCATTTTAATTTCAGTTCCTAACAATATGTGCAATTTTTATTTCCTTAACATTTGGTGAAACGCTCTTCTAATTTGACAATAAAACGCTCGGAACTCGGATAACTTTCTTTGAGTTGAATGACTTTAACTCTGGAGAACATAGAGGTCGAAGGAGATACCTTAATCCCAAATTGACTGTGTCAAAAGCCACTTCCTGGTCTTCTAGCCACTCCCAGTTTCCCTTTGACGATTTAGAGTTAAAGAAACTGCTCTTAGGGAAACATCTGTCTTTAGGGGTATAAGGAAAAACTATGGTCCTCGTTTTTTTTATAATGAAAGAAGTTGCCATTCAACCGACGGGTCAGCAGAATAACTGTACCTTACAACCCATGTAGGGTCTTGTATTTGGTACATGGTACTTAACAGCTTTAACTGTTCAGATGTATCTAACGATTAATTCAGTTGTACGGAAAAAAAATACAGAATTTATTGTTTTCTTTTAAATACCCATTGAAATAGTAAACTGTTTATGTTTTTTGAATTTTTGACTAGGGTAAACACTATTAATAATCTTTCAAAAATATCTATGTTTATCTCTGTAACATTTAGCTACGTGGAAATAATTAGGTCTTTACCAAGGTACCAATGCGTGATTTTCGTATAATTTTGACACTGGGCCAGAATGGGGCTCAAACGGGCATAAATAGCAATGAAGTCTGTGGCGAAGGCAGTAGAAGGGAGGGCACTGTTCTACAGTGATTCCAGAGATTTCGGGAGGGAGAGTTGTCCCTTAAAGACAAAGGAGGCGTAAAGTCAATCTTTGAAATTTTAGTTAATACTGTAAATTGGTAGATATCGGGTTTTTACCAAATTAAGAGTATCTCCTCTATCAATGGAAGATCCTTAAGAGTCCATTTATGGTTCTTGACAGATGAAATAATTTATCTGCATCAGTCTGATTTGAATCCAGGACCTTCAAGCACAGCAAACTTTCTACACACACAACTACCTCGTCCCCAGAATTGTTGAAAGCTGAAATAATTTTATTATAGAAACAAAGAATGAAAGACTATGGTCAATGCTGTTAACATATATTTGTGTTTGTTGTATTTTTTTGTTAATTAACACATAAAACAATTGTTTTTGCTGTTTTAATGCATAAATCACCTTATAATATTGAAGATCAATAAATCACACACACACTCAAACTGGATGATTGAAAAAAATTAGATACAATTTGAGCTATTGATATAATGGAGACAGAAGAGACACTTGATGACGACGACCTTCACCACCATGCTGGTCCTTCCGTTTTCGGCGATTTGCAATTTTTGTTTGATTAAATAATTATTATATTTGGAAGTAATTATAGAAAATAAAATAATTTTGATTTTTCATATACACTTATATTAACTTTTGAGTATCTTCCACTTTCCAAAAGGGATAATGAATCCACAAATCCACCGCGGTTTATTATGCCCTGGTTCGGAATGAACCCTACAGAAGGAAACACAGAGCTAGGTGGTAAGGACACGGGAGGCTGAAGGGGAGCGTTTGTTACCGGAAAAGGACGGTGATTGTTATAGAGGCATCTGTAAGGGTCTAATTAGGGAGGTCCGGGGTTTGTTAGCGAGCTCTTTCAGTCGTGGA
Source organism: Troilus luridus (assembly GCA_964056705.1). Classification (NCBI taxonomy): domain Eukaryota; kingdom Metazoa; phylum Arthropoda; class Insecta; order Hemiptera; family Pentatomidae; genus Troilus; species Troilus luridus. Next base: position 18,818,667 of record OZ057415.1, on the reverse strand, counting down.
GGCACCCGATCCTCGATTCTAGGCACGGTACCTTCTTATCACGGCGAATCTGGCTCCCTAATCAGTCATCTACCTCCTTTCCGCCACTTCTCCTCCTGATCTGTGTCAAGTACGGAAGCTATCTTTATATATATATATATAAATTATGGGAAACAAATTAAACCACGGATACACTGAAATAATCAAACAAGAAACACTAAGACTCGGGATTACACAGGATTTATTTGAAAATAAAACCGAATACCAGAAATTCCTGAGAAATCCGGTACTTGTGGTTGACAGAAAAAAGTTCCGTCCAAGATGTGGACGGAAGAAAGAAAGAAAAATTTCAGTGAAATCATGAGGCAAAGATGGGCCAAGAATAAAGAACTGAAAAAAACCCACCAAAAATCCTGCATTGTAGTTCCGTAGTCCTTCAATGCTGTTTCGCGTCAAATAAATAAATCTATATACATATATATATATATATATATATATATATATATATATATATATATATATATATATATACACATATACACAGCCAAAGTACTGATTCTGATTCAAATATAAATAAGCGAGAGGACTACTAATGGTGTCCGCGTTGATAGAAAAATAAATATACAAAAGACATGACTACACTAAAAGAGCATATCGTCTCTACTCTCTAATCTCTCCCCCTCTCTTACGGAAGTTACATTGCTGACAGCACGGAAGATATTTCCCAATTTAGGATTTAGGAGTCCACAATTATCTTAGGTCATGAACTCTGTAATGCTATAATGTAATTATAGCATTATAATTATATCATGTAATTATATATATATCGGTATGTAATCATCCGAAGACTCACAGATCAGCCCGACCACACAATAATTGTTTTATTATTACTTTATTAACATTGTGTGCATAAATAAGAGATCATTCGGTACCTTCAACTTTTCACCGAATAATTTTTAGCATTCTTCAACTTGAATAGTTATTGTAAGCCATCATTCAAAGTAGATTAATTTCGAATATTAATGTTGGAGTTTAAAGATCCTCTATCATTAAGAACCTCAAAATTATTCTTCTCAGAATCAGCGTGGTAGAGACCCAACAAGATCGGCTCTTTGTTTAATAAATTAATCTACTATATCCATTATTGAATGATCGTCATTGATCGACTGACATACTAGATTAACGTCACCAGATTGGACAAGGTAGGGTAGAAAAGCAGTTAAGAGTGAGCCATTTTGTTTGTCCAATACTTCCCCGTGTCTAGAATTGATTGATGAATTGAACTCTCCAACACCATCCCTTAGGACTCGGGGGAGTTTTCCCTTCAGTGTTATGTCGGAACCCTTCCATCCGTGTCCAACATCGCTGAAATATATCTTTTCTATTTGTCTCTTTTTCTTCAGTTTTGTTCCATTTCTCCAACGTTTGTTCCAGTAAAACTTTCGTCGCATTAGTGGTTCGAAATATCGAAAGAATAATTTCTTTTTCTTATGCGTTTGAGATTCCTTGGACAATCCTCTGTCAATTATATCTTCATTCCTTTGTTCCCAATCCAAAAAAAGTGGGTTAGGTCTTGTAATGATTTCGGTGGTAGCTGTTGTCGCAAAAATATAATTACTTAATTCCTCAGCGGAATCTATAATTATCGTTTTGATACTTTCAATGTTTGATTCTCTTTCCTTTAAGAACGATCTTCTTTTATTGGCATTTGGTCTGTGGTGAATAAAACAAAATTTTGATGAGCCTCTATAAAAATCCAATGTCAAGATGGTGATCCCCAACACCATCAAATTCCTAAAAAAAGATAAATTACTATAAGATATGTAAACATTAAAATTGATCTCAATTAAAGTCCGGGCTCTTGCCTTCAGAAGAAATTGAAGAATAACAGTAAATATATTTCATATATAAAAATATATGAAAAACAAAAAGACGATAAGGGATACAGCATTTTTGATTCAATGATGATAAGATGAGATTACAAAATACATTTCATTATAGAAAACTATATATGTATGAGTTATTGTTTGTTATAAGTGCACTACATATATACAATACAAAGGTAAGAAGTTTTCTAAAAATAAACTCCAAGATAAATATTAAATGAATTAAGTAACAAATAGGAGAAAGCAATAGTTGAGGTATCTAAAGTTGAAAAAAATATGTGTAATAAGATATACCTGTTCATACGCACAACAAATTAATTATTGGAAACAGCATTGGTCTCACTAGTGAAAGGAACAGGAGTAGAAGTGTTTGAAATGTGCCTAAGTATTGAGCAAGACGTCATAAAGAGAAATAAAGAATAGGTTGATATCTGAAGAGATATTTTAATGACAAGTATTTCATTCTAGATTTTATTATATTCTTGGAAGATAGTGAGTGGTCAGCACTGCGTTCCATTTAGCATATGTCTTTCTCACAACAGATTTTAGTGTTATCTTGCAATATCAATTTTCTGTCGTTCGAGAATTTTTTATGCCGGTGATATCAAACAATCTGTTTAACTATACTATTAGAAGAACCTGTATCACTTTATGTCATAACGGGTCTTGGGCTTAGTAAATGGTAGTGCTTTAACTGTTTTAACGGCTGTGCAAGGAGGCTGTGCAACCGCCAGGATATTCCCCCAATTAAGGGTACCCGCTTTGAGCCTGGGAAGGCCCAGGATAGTCCTCAGATCCCACGTGGTCCATCTTTTATTAAAATATTAAATAACTTATCTAAAACAGGATGAATTTCAATCCGGAACCTGCGACAAAGTAACCAGAGGTACCCAGCTTCCCTGTCATTAGAAGAAACATATTGTAATTATAACAGTAACAATATGATGAAGCAACTCAAAAGTACATTTTCTATTCAATAATAAATATATTTTCATAATTTCTTCTACTGTGATTGAGCTTCTATGATTTTAGAGTAGAAATTGTTAAGCCTACTTGAGAGATCTTTATAATAAGCTTCAGATTTCATATAGAGTTTAAGGACTTGCTCTACAGCAGCAGGGACATTGGGGGTATGGGAAATCTGAATCTGTTGGGGAGTTGGAGTAGTTTTGATGGCCCAATTATCTTCAGAATCCTTCTTCATTACTGATGAACCCATCTCTTCTAGAAGATTATTGATATTGGCTTGGTTCTTGGGTTGTTGGATGAGTATGAGGAACTGATCTCCCTTGCCCATTTTCGTGCTCAGTAAAGAATTTGTATCCATTGCCTTTGACGCATATTTTTTGGCAATGTTCTCGGAATCTTCACTTTTCGGCACTAGATCAATTGTCAGAACTTTGATGTTTGGTGATCTTTTGCTCGGCAACGAGAGGAAATCGGAACTCTTCAACTCTTGTATAATATTACTTTTATCATTAATTTCTGGCCAATTGTTTAGGATATTTTTTCCATCTTTAGAATTTAGATTTATATAATAAATAGATTTCCGGCTGATAGGTTTTTTTTCTGGTACATAATTTGTAAAGTACCTCTTGCATATCCTTTTCTCACCCCTCGAACGATCACTAATCAGATCGTACGACGGGAAATCTTCATAATAGTTCTTTTTGTTGGCGAATAAAATCTTTTCAAGCCTTTCAGATTTTTGATTGGGATGAATTGCATCAGGGTTTTCAGTGAAGGGTTGAACATTTGAAGGATCCTTAAGTGTCTGCCAATGTTCAAAAGAATCTTTTAATATCTTTATCAAAGGATGCTCGGTAATATTGGCGTTGTCAGTGGCAACCATATTCCAAGCAAATACAGATAAAACAAATGCCAATTGATATATTAACAGTTCTGACCTAACCCTGAAAAAAAAACAAGTGTGTTTTAAGATATATGTATATAAAAAAAAATATCTTCAAGAAATAATAACCTTTGGATTATCTTACATATGAAGAACAACTTTTCTCTTCTAAAAGTGATTCGGCATTTCTTCTTTCTACAATATTATATACATTATTTAAAAAAAAATCATTATTATAGTTAGAGTATTTTCAACATCATCTATGTTGCGGTGGACTCATAACTAAAATCAACTTAATTTTAACTCTCATAAAACATAAACTTCAGGGCCCCTCAAGTTATAATCTTACACCGGGTGTATGAGTTTCGTTCTTACTATTCTTGATAGATTTGGTAAAAGATACGAAAAGTTAAAACAGTTGTATATTTTTGAGGAATTGTAATAAACATTAATATAAACCATATGATTGCAAAATTGTATTAATAATACTTACATCATATAAGCCGGTTAACTTCACACTTTAACTTCTATATTGATGATGAAAAGTTTTGAAAAACGATTTTGCCTCATTTTAAAAGCAAATTCTATGAGTAATTGTGTTTTGTGACAAACAAAATCGGTAATACCATTTAATGTCTAGTTAGGAAAAGAATAACGAAGAAAGTCAGAGAAGTTACCGCTATTCATATTCAGAAATGTTTGTACTTACATTGTTTTGTTTTTTTATAAAACTACTTAGTGGTTTTTCATGAAATTAATACGTAAAAAAAGGTTAGGAAACATATGTATAAATAGCAACTAAACATATCAACCAAGAGATCGCTTAGTAAATCTGTTTTAAATGTAAATCTAATTCATACATTTTACATTGAATATATAGATTCGTAAATGGTATATGAACTCACCACGTTCATTAGGAATATGTTTATTTGATCATGCCATTGTATCATTGACATAACTAATTTCAGAATCAACAGAAAGCAACATCAATTATGTATTGACCTCATTGAATAAATCTGTTTAGAGATATGTATGATATTTGTTTGTCGGCCTGTAGTACAATTGTTTTGAATGTTGTTTTTTTTAATTGTTTGTTACCTGATCGGATAATCAAAGAGGAAACATCAAGTTTTAATTTTACTCTTAAAAAAAATTCCTGTTTTTGTTTATTTATTTAACGTAACTTTATGCTGATATAGCTAATCGGAAGATGCTACAGTGGGAGTCCTAAATTTTGCACATCCAGATTTAATAAGGATACGGATATTTAACTAGTGCCTTAACATCCACCGTACAGGATCGGGCCCTCCATTTTACGTCCCGGTCGAAGGACGCGATAACTAAGTATTTTTTAGTCTCAAAAAGATGCCTGTTGATTAGTAGTGCCAGAACAAATTCTTTCTTTTATAGCATTTATAGCAATTTGAAACCATGACGGTAGTAACTGAGTCAAATGAACTTTTTAAGTTAAAAATAGGTTAAATTTGAATTAATTAATATTTTTGAATACTATTGCAAATCATTAAAACAAATCTACATAACAGTAACATTAACTGTCAAATTTCATTTTAGCGTGAATACACTAATCGGTTCTTCTTGATTCTCTTATAAGAAGGTTATATGTCATCCCTTAGGTTAGGATCGAGGCAGCTAAGTGTGTACAGACAGCGCTGATTTGCTTCCCTGAGGGTCCCAGCTGCTACAATTAAACTATTTAATCTGTTAGTAGTCATAGCTGGACCCTATGGGATGAACAGACCCTCCTCCTGTGGTTGAGCGTCATCTCGGACACTTTCACTCCCTTCACGACCGACGTTTCAGAAACAGTAGAGTCTTCGAGGTCGATTTTGATCGTGGAAAATAATAGCTTCTAAAGCTTATTAATATTAAATGGTATCGAACCTTATTTGTCTTTATTTCTGTTAATTGACCCTTTGGTATCTGTTCCGTATATTGTCGCTTAGAGTTGAGTTTTAATAAGATTTAACAATTCGTTTAATATTTTAAAAGATTTTCCAAAAGTTATCAAGTTATCGCGAGCTTTAGTTTAGAAAAAAATAATGTAATTATGGGTAATGAGTTGGTTTCGGTAATCATTTCATCACGAAATAAAAGTTTCAATTAGCATTTCGAAGAAAAGATGACATATGTTTGTTGAAGCGTTCATTTATAGATAAAATGATTACCGAAATAACGTATATACGTTTCCCATAATTGCACTATCTTTTCCTCACTAAAGCTCATGACGGCTAGTTTTTTTGGAAAATGTTAAAAGGGAAACGAATAAAAAATTAAAACTAGCGTTGTGTCTCAACTCGAAGCGACAATCTGTGTAATAATTACCGACTTTTTTTTTTCTTTTTTTTTTTTAGTACTTTTTCAGGGAACATCTAATTTCATTTGTAAATCCTATAAGTTCTATTGTTGCGAAAGAAGATCCAGTAGGCTTTGCCAGGGAACAATTGAGCCGAGAAAGCTGTGTTGCTAGCCGGGGCTGAGGCTGGCTAATCTAAATAGGAATTAAAACGGAAAACCCCAATTAGAGCTGAAATGAGGTTACGTGCCTCGGCCCGCCCTTAAATATCCAATAAGTAATTCTTGGCAGGCCAGTTACGTGCCCCAACGGACTTATATTTATATAAAATAGGCGATGAAGCTTTCTTTCAGGTGAATTGTGGAAGAGAAAACTGCTTTCACAAATGTTTTTTTACTTATGAATCTATAAATGAAAAAATATACATCAATAAATATTATATACAATAAATAGTGTATGCGAACATAAATATACTTATACAAATTATAAATAGAATCAGGCTAATGAGTATAGCATATAAATGTTATGAATGTGATTCGGAAGTTTTCCATTGAAATGGCGCCCAAACTGGAGAACCACTGGCTGGTTTGATATTAACTGAGCCCGTGAAAGCAGAGATTTCTAAAGCGTCATTTAAATAATTGGACTGAATACTTGCTTTTTATCACAAGAAATTATAATAAAAATGTCTACGAAATATTGACGATCATATTTTTTTTTGTTGCCTTCATGTATTACATATTTTTTCCCATTAAAATCATGAATAATTTCATAGTTTGATGAAATGTATTATTATTTCTCATTTTTATAATATTTTAAATTGTAATAACTCAGTATTTTTGTTTCAGGTATGAAATGTAGCATCATTGAGCAACTAAATAATACCAACTAGTAAGTATAATGAGACAAAAAAATTTAATTGAACCACATAAGGTAACATGAAGTAAGTTTATTTTCGGAGTGTGTTTCGTCCTGTTAAATGCAAACCTCGAACTGCTAGAAAAAAGGATGTAGATATCCTGAATAATAAACACTGATGTTTCACTAATAAATCGTAAATAAGTAAAAGAAATTAACTAATTTGTTCTTCATGTTAAATACTTCAACTTTTGCTATGGACCTGTTTATCCACTACAAGCACTGTTAATATTTATCATTATTTTTTAAATTTCCATTTACCTTTATATGTAATAGATGGTCAGAAAAAGTATCGTCTTCTTCTTCTTCACGTAGTGCTAAGGTCCTTAGCCTTCTCGACAATTTTCCTTTTATTTGACTGATTTTCCGCAGCTCTCTATGTTTTTCCTGCCAGGAACAGGCCTACCTCCACATCGTCTAGCTATCGAAGTAATGCGATATAAAAATATTTCTGATGTTTTCAACAGAATTTTACGTTTTAAGGTCCTCTGATTCCATGTATCAAAATCGTAAACCAGGACATAAAAAAAATATAATTTGGGTCTGCTAAATCCATTGTTCAGGAGATGGCAGGTAGTTTAACAGTGAAAAGGATTATTTTATTTTTTAAATAGACTTTAGCCGTGAGTGTTTTTTCCGCCCTGGGGGCTACGAATGCCCAACTTTGAGGCGAACTTTTCCTTTTATTAACCTTTAATTTCATATAAATAGAGTTGGGGTAATTTTTTCAGCTTGTTTAGAATCGGCATCTAATCCGCCAAAAAAACAAACCAGTTATATAATTGGTTTTCCCTGACGTAATTTATTTCGTTTTTTAAATAATAATTAATTTTTTTCGGTTTTATATTAAATATTCTCCTGTCAAATCCATAAATTACCTTTCTCGAGTTTGGATAATATCATTAGAAAGACATTCTTTTAGACATGGCCAACCAATAAGGAGCGTCAGAAATCATTTATTTAGAAAAATGATTTTTTTTAAATAATGGATGAGACGTATTATTTTGCCGTGAATACGTCCATAAAATTGCTTCAATAGTGAAACAATAAAGTAAAAAACGAATGATAACAAAATTGGGGGATACAGCTTAGTGTTGCAGCTACGTATCTTTCATCTCCAGCCAAAATGCAATTACACCATTGGATAGGAAAAGAATAAAAAATTCATTACGATAAGTGAGAACTGTGAAGAATCGCGTGGAGGGGTAAGCGCCGCCATTTTGAGGTAATTTGGCTGCCTATCGAGATTTCCATCAGTATGGACTCGGATCAACTGTTGACTCGGGGAAACTACGACGTTCATTTAGGTTTCAATCGTCAGCTGTCATCAAAATCTATCGATTGTATATAAAACATTTGAGTAAAATAGTGACAGGATATAGTATAGGGCGATAGAATAAAAAAAAAATTATCAAAAGTATATAATGTCGGACTACACGCGCCGAAAAGCCAAATTCTAATACAGAGATATGGTTGGAAAGTGCTTCTCAAGAGCAATCGAATGGTGTCGATAAAACACCGTATGATCGAGCTAATAGACTGAATTTTCACGAACGATTAAAACATTCTTAAAGAAATCTTTGAACCAAACTTTATATTAAAAAAAAGCTGTAGTCTCCAAAAGATTACAGTTATTTATAGTAATAATCAAAACTAATATCACTACGATACAGATGTCGATAACAAAATACCTAAACATACCATCAGTAGCACATGGTTTTAGCATCGAACCATAGAGATTCTACCAGAGAGCAGATCCCATACAACCCGGCCAAAGTAACAAATGGTTTCCCGATCAGATTACAAGTCTGCTAATTAAAAACATGTTCGCCCAGCCTCCATTGATCTTCATTACCACAAAACCCTCTAAAGTGGCGAGTCTAATGATACGATATTATTTATCATCACGATCGATTAAATTTTTTAAAAAATGATACATTTTAAATGTATTATACTGCACAGACTTTCTATCAGGCAATGAGGAACATTAGATTTTAGTTTATGTTACATAATGTAAATGAATCGGTGTAATGGTTAGCATAACAACCTACTGTGTCCAAGATCGCTGGTTCACAGCCCGACAGAAGGCCATCGCCTTTTTTAATGGATGTAAAACAATACTTAATGATGCCGCCCTTTGGAGGGGACGTAAAGCAGTAGTCCCGAGCATGTGCGAAGCCGGGTAATCGTTAAAGATCCCTATCCTAATTATACCTGGAGCTGCATAAAGTGAAATTAAGTGAAACAGACAAGCTTATGAATTCAAGAGTTTAATGGCCAAGCTTTTCTGAAATAAAGGTAACACAGTTTTCAATTCAGAACTTCTATCATTCACCTCACTATCGATAGCTTTAAAGTTGAACATGCTTTTGTACAATCCTCAAAATAGAGATTAGGTACTAAAGTCCTCATAATCGTGTTGATAGGCGTAATTGGATTCAGTAGCTTAAATTATCTTTGAAGATGTATTTTAAAAAACAAACGTGGAAGCGGGCTATGAAAAAATAATAAATATCTGAAAAAATATACGTGTACGTACCCGGCTGTGATAGGAAGATAAATTATTTACTGAGCCAACAGCTGAAGAGATCTCAGTAGGATTCATAGAACCTCCTGGGGTTCATCCAGTCTCTTATAAAATGGATATCCTTAACTGGGTGAAAAACTTGTAGATTGTACATAATCTCGGGCACTATGGCCTCTACAGAACTGTTACTAATATGACTAATATAATGTTATACTATAACTAATACTCTCCACAGGCTATAGTGGTACAGCTTTGCTTTTATATTTACAAATTTATTTAGTTAGAATATTTTCAAGATTTTCAGAAAAAAATATTTTTTACTTATAACCGTAAAATATATTTTACGTAAATGCGTATTTTTCAAGATACGCAAGCTATCTGCTATGAATAATATTTTCGTAGATCCAATCGTCGCGAGAGTAAAGCGGAGAAATTATTTCGTTATAGAATATTGAACATCTACCCCACAACGGGAACAATAAGCAGATGGCGCTAGAGGGAGGGAGACGGGAGTGTTCTAGGATGCATTAGGTGAAGCGGAGCACCTGCTACCGAGCCCAATAGGACCGCAATGAGCCTTATTAGATGGCCGCCACGGTCTCCCGATGACCTATATGTGTAATTGCGTCATTACGTGTTCCACGATATACAATCACAGCTGTTACCGTATCTGCTCATATGATGAAATTATTTTATAAGTCAGAACAACACATAGTGAAGATCACCTTCCTAACAATAAGAGTCATTACGCAAATACATTAATAAGATTTATATCGTAACTTTACCACTTAATCCCTATCCTAATCAAACCTGGAAAAGTGACGTTAAATTAACAAACAACAAATTACCACTAAAGTCCATTCAACACACGTTTGGTAATGCCACACTGTTTATGACTTAGTTAAACATATTTTAACAAGTAAGATATGCCAGTCAACTTCTATGAAATGTCCGTTTTTTTAATTTCTTAGTGGATTTCGGCTATAAACTATGTTCATGTTAACAGACTGTAATGAGCTATTATCAATCCTCTCTTGTTTTAAATATTTACTATCACTACAATAGAATGATCATTGTAAACTATGCCACCAAATATGAACATGAAAACACCCGATATTCGTGACTTACCCAAGTTTAAGTTTTTAAACTCGGCAGCCCAAAATGGTAAAAATATTACCACCCAGTTCGGGAAAGGGTGTGGTAACGAACGGGCAATTCGCCCTTGGTTTGGGAAATTTTCAGCTGGTGAAACAGATTTATTCATAAATAAATAATTAATAAATTTCTTCTTTCTGCACAAATAAAAACCATTACATCGATACCGTACACCAGGGATACTGATGTAATGCAACAAATACTAATAAAAAAAAACTGCATTGGTTAATCCGAATGGACCTTTACTCTTACACGACAAAGCCAGATCTCACATGTTTTACGGCAGACTGTACAGAATTTAAAGGATCTGTGTTACGAAGTTTTCCCACACCCACCTCTTTCTCTAGACTTATTACCAACAGATTTCCTTCTGCTCAGAAATTGGGAGGTTTCTAAAAGCAAAATTATTCTCAAATGAAACACGTATTTTCGGATATTATTAATTATTTGAATAAATGTGTTTTGATTTCATAAAGTTGTTTTAGTAAATGACCTTTCCTTTGAAAACGTATGTTTATATGAAATGACCCAATATTAACCTTCCTACCATTGTTTCGGAGCTACCATGATAATGACAAGATCTCACATGGGCCATTTTTTGTTTGGTATTACAGCAATAAAGCGTTAAATCTAATACGTAACTCTCGGAACTTATATGAAACTTGAAAAACAAATTCTAAAAACATGATCTTGTATCTTTTTGAGCCGAGGACAAACTTCAATCAAAATTCAGTAACCTCCAAAAATAATAGTTTTTTAACTATTTTTATTTAACTCCTAGTAAGAGTTTAAGAATAAAAAGTGATTTGTCACTTTTATGTTAAATTTACAGTCTATTGATACCTCATTCATCAAAACCCACTGCCCTAGATCTGTATTACTGAATTAATACATGGTCACAGTATATCCGATTATGTATACATGCATATCAGTTTACTACAATGCCGTGATTAATCCGACCAGTCCATTAGTCTATGTTAACATTTAATTATGTTAAACCGTTGATGGTTTATAGTGTATGTTCAATTAGTTTACATTGAATATAAAAAAGATTTAATATTAAGAGTAATTTAACTTTAATTGCCAGCTTGAAACCAGCTTAAAATCTCATGAAACTAATACAACAGAAAATGAAATCTGGTTTAGTGCTACCACCATAACACAATATCTATAATAACCAATTTATGATAATATTAATTTTAAAAAATTCAAAATTATTTTAAAATATTCATATCATTTAACATTTTTGAGCCGGTTTTCATTAAAATACCGGTCAGCTGTGTACAATTTAGAAGGAACTAACAATATTAAAAATCCGAAACAGAATCCAAAGAATGCTAAGACTATTACAATAACAAGAGAATACAAAGGTATTACAATAAGAGCAAACTAAGTCACGATGAAGTCAAAGGGTGAGCATAGCGAGCTAGGTAGTGGGGAAAGGGTGTGGGGTGGGAGGTGGCTTCTCTATGCGCGGCTGGAACAGGAGGCGACTTCTGCACAGGTTGTTTTCTAAATTGCTAGACTATAAAGTTGTAATCAAACGCGATTTTGGCATAAAAGATACCGGATATTCGTAATTTCAGTTCCATATTTTTTTTTGTCGGGCCAGACTCACCAAATATAAAAATTTAAATCACTCCGTGATACTTAATAATATGAATTCAAGGGTCAATGAAAACTAGGGTTAGAAATGTCACTTACCTATGCTATTATATTCCGTGGCGACCAAGGCAGAATCGTGAGCTCTGTACAATGTATGATATTGTTTGCGGGGAAATCCCGCCTCAGATGGCTGGGACACGTGGGATGTATGCCAGAAGAATTGGAGGAAAACGATGTAGAGGAAAACCGAGAATGAGATGGTTCAATGATATTGAAGAAGACCTCAAGTTGCTTAAAGTAAGGAGATGGAGTGAGCGAGCTGGGGACTTAAGGTCTTCGAGGAGGCCTAGGTTTTTGTAAGACCGTAGCGCGCATCAGTAAGTATGCTATTATATTTACTAGACCTAGATTTAATTTAGGCATAGGGGTTGCTCAGCGATACAGCCACTATAGGTTCCGGGTTCAAATCTGGCTGTGGCAGATAATTTATTTAAACTTTTAACAGCCGGAGATTTGCTCTGTGGGATTTGAAGCCCCTCCTAGGCCTCACCCAGCTTCTATAAAATGAGTACTCTGATTAGCGGAAAACCTTGTCGGTTGAGAATGATCTAGAACAATAAGACACATCATGCGTTGTAATAGTATAGGTTTTTTAAAAATATTTAATAATATAAACGTTATAAAAAGTAGAAAAAAGTGGTTACTAGTAAAATATGTTATAAAAAGATATTTATCTAAGTATTTCTATAATAAAAACTAAGTAAAATTATTAATAAATAAGCCGACATAATGTACACTAATTTAATACATTTTTTCCTATATATGTATATATATTTATATTTGTTGTAATTAAAATGAGATGAAATTATGAGCCATGATTATATTCAATTTTTTTTTTAAGCTATTGGGTTTCCGTTTAGTTGATGCCCTCGCCTTGAGCTCTTTGTATTCAAGAGGACCCCGTGAGAGAGATGGTGTAAAAAGATAAAATATGCTAAGGGAAACTTGATCTTCACGGGAGGCCAATTAAGTGGAAACAGCGGCTTGTTGAATTTAAGATGGCGGGGAGGATCAAAAGCTATCCCGTAATTACATCTCGGCTATATTTGTCGTCCCGTCCGCCCAAGCGTCGCGCTCTTTGCCACTCCTCCTCCAATCACCTGTAATTCGATTAGGACGACTTAAAATCAACGAGGCAGCTCCGTGTCACAAATTGTTTTCCGACCGATATCTTGAGATCAAAACCTCTGTGTCCTTTTTGATCTCTATCAGCCTAATCTATCAATTCTAGAATTTCAGCATATTCACTAAACAACTTGAAACATTCTATTTTATATAGAAAACCCCTTAAGCTTAAACTGTACTTATTGGTAAAATCTAAGGACTTTAGCCTATCTATAATCTAGGATAGCCAAAGGGCTCTCTACTCAGGGAAAAGGTGACATAGGCAATATTTGTCTTTTATACACATATAATTAACATAAAATCTCAAATGACTTTTTAATCTCGGGTTAAAAATATTGACTCTTTACAGGAACTCTAAGGGGGGTCCCGATTAAAAAAAATGGAAAAAGTACTGCGACCTAGTTGGAAATAGTTCTTTTATTGATTAATAAAACTAATAAATTATAATTTTCTTACTTATTTACCTACTGCTGGGATTTACAGTACTTAAAGAACCATCGCCTCTCCTAATGTCTTCCACTATTCGCCCTGTCCGCCACAAAACACTCCCAGCGGCTTATAACCATCGCCCTCAGGTCACCCTCTAGATTGTCGAGAAGCTATATCAGGTTCATTGTTTTGGTCCCTTAATTTTTTATTAGACCTAATTGTCCACTTGTCCTCTACTCTGATAACTCCAAACATTTTTCTCTCCTTACTTTAAGTACCTGTTTGCTATCTATTGTCAGGGATCAGTTCTCATAACCATTAGTCACAGTTGGTCTCACAATGGATTAATATGTAACAAACTTTACTGTTCTGGACAGTCGTTTACAGCACAACAGTTTCTGTATCCCGAACAGACCAAACTTCCCGTCGCTAGACGGGTCTTGATATCCTCTTCTACAATAAGAAATGTGGGCTACACCAAGTGCTTAGCATTTTATTCACTGAATTGTTTGTTCAACAACTTATTGTACATATTAAACAATATAAATATTAGTCGAATACATAATTGATAGATTGTTTACTACAAAAACCTTGTAATTTATTTTGGATTTTATAATGCAATACATTTTTATAAGTGTTAGTATATTTGATTTGCAAAGAATGCAGGAGCATCAATTCTCAAGCGTATTTTGAACATACCATTATAACAAAATCATAAAAAATTAAATAACATTTATCATCAGAATAATCAGTGTTGTATTATTAATAATAGCGTCCTGTCACATCTGCAAATTTTCAGAAAAAGCTTAGGGGCTTCTAAAATTTGGCTTCCCCGGGCCAAATCATGGTGACGCCATTATCTCTTCCAGTGGCAACTGGAGGATATTTCCAATTCAAGTTCCTATCTGTCGACTGCAGGTATTGTTAGGTTGGTGTGTGTATTAATTGTGTTATCTTGTTTGAGTTTGTTAAGAGGCTCCTGTGAAGTTTGTTGTAGAAGGCATTAGAGTAAACCCAAGAAGAGAGAGTGAGGGAGAGGCAAGGTAAGGCTTTCAGTATTATTTGCGAAATTTTGCTGACGGTTATTATTGTATTTATTACATTAATTTTTTTTTAATAAACGATTAAGACACTCTGGGCTAATTCTGTTTCAGCTGTTGTTTTCATTTCTTTCATTCTCTCCCCTTGTTTGTGCTTTCTCTCCTTCGTCCTAATTCTCCTGGTTTTTCTCTTTGGCCTTTCTTGAAAATTCGGAGCATTCATTAGTTCTAGCCTGAGAAACGTCCCTCAATACCATCCGGAGCTCTTCGATATTTTTTTCCTTCTCCTTAATCCACGTGCTCAGACATTTTACATATATTGTTTTTTGTAGCTATCCATAGAATTGAATTCTTCGTTTTCTCATTGCATCTGTATTTTTCTCTATATGCGAGTAGGATTCTTTGTTGTTGCGTCGTCTATAATGGTCTCCTTATTAAATTGGTCCCACAGTTTCTCTCAATATCTTTCTCTCCGGGATTTTTAAATCACGCATCAACATTTTCTTGTTCAGGACCATACATCCTGCCTCATACAAACCCTCTGGGATGTGCTGTTAAGTAGTGCTTAACTTTAACATTGATGGATGTAGAATTCTTGTAGTAAATGTCTTTAGTTAGGCAAAAGTCCGCTTATATGTTGTAAACTCTTGGTTTAATGCCTTCCTTTTCTGTAATTGATTACGGTCATGATATTGTTATAGTTCTTTAATTTAATAAAACAATACCAAAACATGTGTATTTTTATTTGCTCTCGAGGTAATTAAAAGCCTAACCTTAAGATTTACAGTAGACTAGTTGAGCGCTAAGAGTTCTGTCCAGTTGTACGAGTACATTACTTGCTAACATTTCAACTTAGGTTCCAACTAACCCCCTATTACTTCCTGAAAAAGAACTTTGCTCGTTTCTCCTCGGCGTAGTTTTTACTAATTACAACAAATATTACCGTAAATTCTTTTCCTGAATAAAAAGTTTATACGAATGTTATATAAGAACATATAACTGCTATAACTTCATGTTGCAGCCCAAGTCTTTACTTCTATAAATAAACTAATAAAAAAAAAAAAAAAAAACTTAACAGTTCTTAACCGTATTTTAATTTTCTGCCTATTGATTGAAAAATCAATTTGAAAATAATACACGTTAGAGGATGTTATTATAGATAGATAGGTGAAGGTAATAACTGCAGACTGTATGAAATATTTATTAAAATAATTACGTACCATGTGTTTTTTCTAACCCTTCACAACCGTTTAATTTATTCGTTGTGTGTCTTTCACAATATCAATTTTGTAATTGTTTCATTATATCAATTTTGTAAAATAATAAAATAAATACTTTATGGATTTTAGTATTATCTAGAATAAAAAATGCTAAAAAATAAATAAATATAAATTCTAAAAAACAAAGAAAAGTTTTCACTAAAATGTCAAAAAAATAAATCAATAAGTTTCTTTCTGCTAAAGAAACAACATTTATTAGAACGACTTGTTATCCCAAATATAAAGATTTTTTTTAGAGTCAAAACTTACATATTGACAGAAACAGTTAGTTTATTACTTTAAGGTCACTTTTTCTGGCATGGCTAATCGGGAGTCCTAAATTTTACCTATCCAGTCTTAATTAGGACAGCAGTCTTCTTAGGGATGACATAAACAAGATTTTTTTCTATCATTAAAAAAATCTAAGGACACTTGGTGGGATGCGAACCCCTAATATCAGGAATAGTAGGCTGGTATGCCAGCTACTAGACCACAGGTGACACTGACACATTCTCGATTTCTACAAGATTTCTGATATATTTATAGCAATATATTATTTTATTTTTAACATTAAAGAATTATTCCCGTTCTTAAGATCTTCCGAGATAGTAGCTCCCAGAAAATGTATAAGTAATACATTATTTCTTAGAACTTTAATCCCTTTCACAGAGTGTTTTATATTCCCTTTAAATAAGACGTGAAGATTAAAAGAATATCCTAAAAAATTTAGGAGAGTAATATTTTATAAAAAGATAGAGCTTATAAAAGCTCTTGGATTAAACGCAATGTCCCCGAGCCGTAGAAGGCTTTGTAGGCAAACCAACCTTACCCCAGGAGGAGGGAACAAAAAGGTGCACTGTTAGAACTGCACTGCGCTTGAGCTTAACCAAGCGGAACTTAAGCTAAGTCCACCTCACCCTTCGGCTGAGCTAAGTCCGCCTTAGCCTCTCGTCCACGTGGTACCTAACAAGCTCGATCCTCCGGTAGACACTTTAAATCATTGTTCCGGTTCGTTAGGACATTATTCACCGGCCCGATCTTTGCCGAGTGACCTGCTTCTGTGTTGACTGGAAAATCGAATAACCCTCACTGGATGTTAGTCGAATAATATATTTTGTATTCAATATATATTGTGAAAGTTGAGAGTTATATATCCCAATTTATTTACTGGGTATAGAAATATACACAATAAATATTAGAATAATTATCATAAGATAATTAGTTCTTTGAAGACCAAGTAAATGTAAATGTCATCCTTGGGCACGTTCCTCCTAAGAATGAGCTCAATCATAAAAATAAAATTTAATTAATGATTCTGTGAACTGAGTCAACACAGAAGATATAGCCTTATTTTCGTTGGTGCAAAAAAAAAAAAACATTGCTTTCCACTAGCATTCCAAAGTTGGTACAGTGAGAACTACAGTACTTTTTGCAGTCCTTTGGAAGAATAAGTCAGCCAAATGTTTCGCCGTTGTTGCTTTGAAGCTCATATTTTAACATAATGTGATGATTTTTGTATCTTATCTATTTACTGTAATGTGACTGACAACAATCTTAACTATAAAAGAATGTTAAATTAAATTCTATTGAATATTGTTTATATAATGAGCTTCATTCTCACATTCTCATACTCTGTAGTCTTCCTTCTCGTCCCACATTCAAATTTTACAATTACTTCTGTCTCTATCTGATCAGGATCATTAATTAACTTTATAAACGTTAAGTTTTATTTTTATGCTTGAATAATAATTGCAACGATACCTAATTTTAGATATATTTGTATGTCTAAAATATGTAGTCCTTTGAGAAACATTCGTAAAGGTTTTCTGAAAGATTGCGACAGAGGTCTCCAGAGCAATACCGGATGAGATATAAGATTACATAAGGATAGCTCAGGAGATATACACCAGCAGTGGTTAATTTATTGCTCAGAAACAACATTAGCGACTGGTGTCGCAAATCAGGACACGGGTCTTAGTGAATCTAAATGGCCTTAGTGAGCCTTGTGTGTAATGGCTACTTACTCATCTTCTCCCATCATGAATATTATCCATCTCCACAATCTAACAGAGTTTTAGTTACGCTTCAACAAATACCAATACTTCCAACATAAAAACAAAAAAAAGTCATAACGATTTAATTTATTATTGAATAACCTCTTAATAGGTTTAAATTAACTATTCGGTACTATAAGATCGATAGTACTTTTTCTCATGTAGTCTCGCGTCCAGTTTTCTGTAGAAGAATGCAGCCTCCAAATTTCTCACAGTTGTTAATATGAACCTCGGATTCCTTGACCTAAGGTAAATCCTTGTAATCTTCCTAGATTTCAACATTCGCAATCTCAAGACATAGAACTATGGTCTTCTAAGTTTATGGGCTTCAGAAGCATCTAATCTCGATCTAACGAAGCTAATCTCTCTCAAGGACAAAGAAGATACGTATATATAAGATCTAATAAGGCTGTTCTTAAATCCTCGTCGGAGTGTTGGAAGTTGATGAAAGCCCTATAATCATCCCTAAGGAGATTTGAAAGGAAAATATTGAAATTTTGGGGCCGGTGTGTGAGTAGCGGATCTACAACTACATGTATGTAGTTTGAGAAATAATCCTAAGCTTATGCATCACTATAAACAACATCATATTATGCATTTTATAAAATCGGGACAAATTGCAAGAAGACTGAGGTAACGAATTCTCCAAAGAGGTTCCTTGATGAATAAATCGCCTGCGGTGGGTGGACTGTATGGATACAGATGTGGATAAATTGCTAAGGATCGAAAATTGGAAAACATCAGCACAAAAACAGAGAAGAATGGCGGCTCAGACTGCTGGCTGGAGCCCTTGACTATTTACGAGTTATATATATTACAAATTATTATATTACACTAAATTTTAAAACAATAAAGTAATCGATCATTTGTAAGATTTGAAATTAAATACAATACTATTACTTTTCATTTACTGAAAATATTTTCTTTTTTACAATATACATCTCGTTAGAATGTAATATTAAGCTAATCTGAAACTTAAGATATCAATAAAATGAATGTTAAAAATCTCCATTTATCTGCCTTAATAGATCCAAACGAAGTAAGAGATATTGCGAATTAAAACAAGACAAACCCTATCATGAATGATACAACTGTGCGTTCCCTAATCCCTTCCAGTAAATAAGGCAGGATCTTGCAGATCCTCGCAAGTTGATCCGGAAAATCAAGTTAGTCCCAGGATACTCTGGATAAGGACCCTTCAAATTAACTGGAAGCCACTTGAGACGAATTGTTCGACTAGGATTATAGAGAAGATTTGATGATTCGAGATAATTTGAATAAGGGTAGATCAAAGATATTCGGTTACAGAGAGATAGCTCATTATATTGTAATAAAAATAATTACTAAACTTACTAATCCAATAGTTCTAGCGGAAAAATGCAGATCATACGGAACAGTAATTACTCTGATAATAACTTAGTTTATGTGCGCATAAGCAATGATTTCATGGCTACATAGAAAATGAAATTTAATTTGGGAATTGAAAGAAGATTATAATCAGATACTTCAACATGGGAAAATGATTGGTTTAATTTTTTATAGTTCATCACAAATATAGTATACCTAATTGCATATACATAAGCTATGTCAAATGGGGAAAGAATCTAGTCTGATGAATTTTATTTTTATAATAGAAAATTACTCAAGAAAACATTTTCGTGACTATGTACCAGTTTGTCGAAGAAAAACTTTTTTTGGGAGCAACTTCGAAATATCATTTCATTTTTATCAGTTCGTCGGGGCCCAGAGACTGTTTCTATATTATTATGTACACATAATTAGAGTATATATAAACATTGTGTACATGTTAAAACATTATTTTAAAAAATCCAATCAAAAAATCATTAATTGTCTAAAGTAAAAAAAAACAGGAAACGAAAATATTTGTCAATACTTAAGCCATTCACAAGTCTTAAGGCTCTTTGTATATACACACATACATATATATATATGCCTTCGGCAATTGTTAAAAAGGAAATTATGAATTAGCATATTTAATATCTCGTATTCCAGAAATGTATGCTACTTTTTATAAATGTATTATGCGTATTACATTTCCTCAATTTTCTTTTCCTCCCCAAAGGAATTTCCATTAAATAGGAGGTATGGAAAAAGACTTGGTGGTCGGTACTGCAGTGGGCTGTTTGCATGAAATTTCAGAGAAAATTGTCAAGAGGAAGTAACATAAATAAAACTTTTAAGGTAAGAAAAAACCTACTGAATAAATTTAATGGCTTCGTTATGCGACTTTTGGAAAGGCATTTAATAAGTTTTTCTGTGTTTAATTTTTATATTTCCTCTATCCAATTGGTGAACCTAGTCTAGAGGTTTTCCTCTATTTATTTTTTTAACTAGAAATACGAAAATAAAATTCATATTTTTATTTAAACCCTAATTCACTAACTGGTCATTCAAATTAAACCTCAAAAATGTATTTTCATCAATCTTTTCTCAATCTGATGATGTTCCTCAAGGCAGTATCCTCCGCCCAATCCTCTACACAGTTTATACAGCTGACATCCCAACCCATCCATACCACATATGCTGATGATACATGTGTATTATCAGTCATCATAAATCCAGTTATTGCACTCCATACTCTTCAAACATACATCACTGACCTTGGAGAATGGTGTCAAAACAGGATGATAAAAATAAATTCCTAGAAATCCCGTCAAAACACCTTTACCTTTTTCATGACAAACTTTTCCCCCTCCCCCCCCCTCACAAACCCACAGGTTTCAAACTTATTCAATCCTCCAAGGCGTCTGAAAGAACATGGCCTGTTACCTTTTAAGTTAAATTTGTTATTTGAGTACTACCACCGGGTAGTTCTCTACTTGATTTTATCAATGGCACTATGTATTATTCCTGCCATTATATTCACTTGTTGTATTGTTACAATACAGTTATAAATTTCAATAAGTAAATTAAATAAAGTTTTGTATCAACTAAATGGCCGATTAATTATATAATTAATAAGTAAACAGCACTCGGAAAACAGACGAAGATTATCATCGAATTTTTATTTGCATGTAATTTGGATTTTATGATCCAGAAATGTGTCAGATATTTCTGCCACATCTAACAAATGTGTTAGATACACATATGATACAAATGATTATGTACCATCAATTGTGCATTTCTTTATTTTCATATGACTAAATTTTGTTAAAAATAATAATAGTAGTAAATTATATCAGGATGGAAATTAACATTGAAGAGAAATACAGTTTAAAGAAAACACGTTTTGTTGGAACAAGCATGCTTGAGGTTAAATCGAGTGGAAGAGAAGTATCTGTACGAGATTGCATGAATATTCAGGGCCAAGGTTGTTCTGAATATGACCATCCCTTGATTCATTAAGGATCTTCCTTTATTTCGTTTCATCTTCAAAAGAAAAATCACCATTTAATATATATATTTTTTATCTTATAAAATTTTACATCGACTTACATAAGTATTATATTTTACCATTCCACAAACTAAAGAGCTTAAGTTACTCCAAAATTATATATTTTTATTATTGGAGAGGAAATTAGTTGACTGGATGATTATAATGAATGATAGAATTGGTAAGGGGGTGCAGTCAATGATAACACAAAAAATAAGAATAGCTTATTAATAGTGCCAACGATGTAGGCCATCTTCAGGACTAAGAAAGAAAACAGAAAAAACAAAACAACTATGCAGTACCAAATAAGAGTTACACAATATTATATATATATACAGCATCATGAAATTCGCAGATAGGTTCTTTGTATAGCTTAAATGAGCACTAAGAAAGGAATTCGGAGGGTTTCCCCCTTAATATAATAGGGGTTCAAAGATTGTATGGAATCCGTCAGTTTTGAAGTTAGACTTCTGAAATCTTGGATGTACCAGTATTTTATGGTTAAAAAAAAATTAAATTATTTATTTAAAATGATCTGTCACGAAACTTTGTGTGGCAGACCAAATTCCACGTAGGCAAAGCCGCGGGCAAAAGCTAATCTCTCTCTCTCTCTCTCTCTCTCTCTCTCTCTCTCTATATATATATATATATATATATATATATATATATATAACTTAATTAATAAGTAAAACTTAATTAGCCGCGATAAACGATTTTCGGTATGGGAAAACCTATGGTTTTTGCGTCACCGACATGCTCGGGACTTATTGTACTATTTTTAACTCTTTTCTACTGCCATTTTGAAACTATGGCAACAATAGTCATGTTGGGTTTTGAGATTAACCTAAGGTTACCTGTTGCGTTTAGAGCGAAATATTATAAAAATAGTGTTATCAGTTTTTATTTTATCCGATATTCTAATTTAACCTTTTTTAAATCGTATTGATATAAATGCTGGATTGGATGGTAGTTTTTTTTCAATTAGTATAAAATGGAAACCCAAATATAATTAATATTTTTTTGCGGAGTAATTGAAAATAAATATTGGGGTGGAGAATTTGGTTAAGCTTTTTTACACTAATGATAGGAGAACGGGTCTTGATCTATTTTTTTTCCCAAATAATTAAATTGGCGAAACATTGGCTAGTATATAAATGCTGATGTTTCAGTGTCATATGGCTTTAGTTTTTAATCTAAAATTATTGTACTTGAGATGAAGAGGGATATAATGCCTGTTAATATTTTACCAGAAGGCCTTACTATCAAGAAATGTTTTATACTTCTAATTCCTTCAATTAACAAATAGTAGATTTGACTTGTCAAAAATAATTACATTTATTATTTAAGGAAACGATATATGATTATTATACATATAGACTTTCTGATATCAACTAAATATTAACTATGGACTAACATTATAACTTATCAACTGACATAGAGGCTACTCTGTTATCTATATTCCATTCATACCATCTTCCCTGTACTCTATCTTGTCTCTATATCTCTAACTATTCGCGAACTATCTTCCAGTATTTTAGAGCTGGAATAAAGACATATAAAAGAATAGTGGAGGTGAAAGAAAGTAACACTGCCGACTACAAAGAAGCATTGACAACTTCCTGGGTTAAAAATCCAAAATATTATCAAATTAATTTAGGCTATCCACCATCGTTTAACTATTGACATTTATATTCCTCCCATTTCTCCAATACGACACCACAAATTAAACATTTCATTCCATACATCACATTGATGCCGACTATTGACAATAGATATCGCTGTCATGCAGCACCATTTTGAAAAGAGTAATCTTTTCGGAGCAAGCGCTTTGTACGATCCCTCGGATTTGGGAAGAGCTTTGTTCCGAGATTTGGAATGTCAAAACTCGATTTGGGAGAATTGTTTTCAGCTTAGAGCTCTCATCCGAAACGGCGCTGCTCAAGTTGGGATCCGGTTTAGCGAAAATAATAGCACTATCCGTTTTTAGCCATTGAGGTGTAGCTTTCGTATCCGCTCCCGCTCATCAAAGTGATGTAAAGCCTCTCTTAAATCAATCTATTTTTTCTATAGTGCCGGTTATAATAGACTATATTTAATCTATATCGGTCGCATTGTATTTTCAATTCTATTATAGCTTGTTGCAAAAGGTTAAACTTCAACCATTGTAAAATATTTCAAAGCTAAATCTCATACATTTTTAATCAACTAGATCCGTTTAAATCAGGTTTCCATACTCAAATGAAAGTTTGATATATCTATTTTTTTAAATCAAAAGTTAGTAACTACAAATCATTAAAAAGTAAGCACAGCTTTAAACATCATCATAAGGTTAGGATCGAAGATACAGTGACTCACAGAGAAATCGATTCAATATCTAGAAAAAAAAGTAAATCTTAAAGGGTTACAGAAAACAAAACCAGAAACTCTTCAAGACTTTTATTTACGATATAAATTTAAAAATGTAGACAAAATAAAATAAAAAATATCCAATTTGTATTCTTTAAAAAAAAAAAAAGAAAGCAAAACTTATTTTCAGGCAATGCGCTTTTCAATTTTGAATCAATACACTACACTATATCCCACTAGTATATTTAAAGTAACACAAGTCAAAAAGGAACATTTTAGGGAACACGGAAAAAACTATTTATAGTTAAACTATAAAAAGTATTACGCTACATCCGCACTACTAGACCATTGCTTAGACCTGGTCTAGATACGTGGTCTAAGCTGGTCTCTAGCTAGGCGGTAGCGGAGCCGCTGCTGAGACCAAAATCGCTAATCTATGGTCTCCCGATCCGAATGGGAGACCGTAGACCAGCGTCATCCAACGAGACGAGGCACGGCCAAATCTGAGCATTATTCAACATTATTATTGTCATTATAAATTGCGATTATACATTTTAATAATTATTATTGTAATTATAGACCATTACTATCATGTATATACCTAAAATTAAAATAATAATTCCATTATGTCAATTATAATATAATTAAAATGACCGGTTTTAATTTATCCAACATTACGATTGGCACGCGTATGTGTCAGATATGCATTGGAAATGTTCATTTAACTGTCTTTGATCCTTGTCGGTTTTAATATTTCCATCTTCTCACGATCCAACCCTACTACAGTCTTGGCCGAAAATTCCTACAATAAATAGTTAGGCAAAAAAAAAGTGTTTGTATTTCAGAAATACATCCACAAGCGTATCCATTAGTCATTTTTTAAAAAATATTTTATTTTTAATTATTTAATATAAAATTGGTAAGTCATTGGTAATTTAAACTAGCACATAAATTGAACTTGCACTTTATTTAAACTATTACTAAAGTTAGATTTTTATATGCCAGATAAGTGCGACCTTTAATTATAGCGACAGTTTTTACTTTTCTATTTCTTGCATATATTTATTTTACTTCAGTGTGCCAAAAGTATTTTGCTTCAGTGTGCTTATTTTATGTCATTATAGCCGAAAAAAGTTTTTTAAATTTGAATAATGCTTTGGACGTGAAAGCTGTGCTAAATGCAATTATGCGTGATACGGATTATGAGATTGTTCAAAATAAAGTGACATTCCTATAAATAATTTTTAAGTATAATTTCATATTTCTAGACATTTTTAAAATGTAATTTTGTATTCTTTCTGATTTCCATGAGAAACTCCATAAAAAACAAACCAAAAAAAAGATTCTATATAACGTAATTATTTTTAAATAAACTTTTATTGTAATTTTTTAATTTATATTTTTTGAGTAACACAAGTAAACTGAAGTTGTAAATTCTTCAAAAATACAAAAGTTCTAAGATAGTTATTTTTTTATTTTTACTGTTTTGTTCATTGATCGCATTTGTTTGTTTTTCTTTTACTGAAATTTGATAAAATATCATATATTCGTTGATTGTGGGAAATGCAAGAAGGTTAATTTAAGTAATAACAGGCAATAAAATGTTCAAATATTTTATTTTGTATTTTTAATAAGCATAAAGCTAGAATTCATTCCGCACAAAACAATGCTCTCCAGTGTGTATTGACTAAGATTGGTCTACAAACTGAAATAGAAGTTTGGACGCTAGACGAGACTAATCCCCCAGATCCTAGGCCGTTACTGAGGCGGACAAAGGTTTGTCTCGTCTATTGCTTAGCAAATGTCTCATAGTGTGGACGTTGCTTTAGAATAACATCTTCTCTGATTGAATAAGGTATTCTGATTCCAGGGATAACTCATTTGTGGAAAGTGGCCATTTTAGGATGTGTTTAGTCCTGGTGTTTATAAGTGGGCTTAGAAATAATCGTGCCCTGTGAGAAGTTTGAAATTTGCTGAACAACTTTCCTGACTTTCCTAAGCTCGTTCATACGAAGTACTTTTCAAGGAGACTTAATAGTCACCTTTAACATCCAGCTTTTTCTTCATAATAGTAGAATAATTACTCACACACACACATATATATATAAAATATGTAAAATAGTTTATGGGCATAGGAGTTATAATGTAAGCTTTTGTGTAACCTACACTTAATAGTTATGCATTAGTTTTTTTGTTACATATGTTATATTTATATTTAGTCTTTTATTTTATTTTTTCAATTCTCACTTATTTCATTCTGATATTCTAATGATACATCATTAATTCAGTATATTCAGGTATTGTTATTTTTTCTAATAGTATTTTTTTATTAATTTTTGTTATTTCTTACATACTTTTTGTTTTGTTAAATAAATTTTCAGACATTGGAATATTTAAAGTGCGATTACTCCTTATATACTTTAATAATATATAGAATACAGAATTACATATATATATAATACATCACCCATTATGCTTCCTTGTTATTTTCTTAAGGTTACGCCGAGATTTGTAATATTGTGGTTTTCACTCCATTATAACCCACAATTATCTCATGGAGCATGGTGGAGAGAGTATATAGTTATAAGAATATATATATATATATATATATATTGATTGGGTAGTTTCCTATCAAATATGCTTCTTTTTTCCCTAAAATTTAAAGTAAAATTAGTGGAAATCTGTAGTTTATTCTGTTTATATTTACAGATTGCAATTAACAACCTTCATTGGTTAATTGGAAGGAACCTATCCTCTTTCAGGTCAACGCTCAAAAACTCTTTTTCAGAATTTATCTCATTACAAAATCTTGATTTTTTTCAGTTCAATGATTGAAAACTTGACATGTTGGGAAAATAAATACGAAATTTGGATAAATATTTTGAACGAAGATGTTTTGATTTCATAAAATTGTTCACGAGAGCTTCAATAATGGTTTTCTCTAGGAAAAGCTGTTCTAAACGAGTCGTATTCACAAAAAGAGGTGACGTTTTAACAGATGATAACATCTTCATAAACATTGTCAATAATAATTCTCTGTTAAATAAATTTGATGAATTTAAAATATAAAATCAGAAATTAGCCAACCAATCAATTCGATTGAAATTAATTGCAAGGGGAGGAGACGTCGTTAAATCTGTTTGACCCTTTCAATATTACATAAAAATAAAATATCTCGCGTGTCCAATCATACAATTCCCCTTAGTGCTTTGGTTGCAAAACCCATTACATTTCAACTGTTCAGCTATATTTAGCCACTCCTGATGGCTGTAAAGAAAATTGAAACAAAACAAATATTGTTGTTAATTTGTGTCATCTTCATACATACAATTATACAGCACCACGTTGAGTTAACAGTAAACGAAGAAATCGACCTGGATGTAGATATAATGTTATGCAATAAACAAATAATAAAATTATTCTGAGAACTATCATACTGGTCGTCACTTTTTATTAATTTTTCACCGTAAAAATCCGGTTGGCAACAATTTAATTACTCAATTTAGAAAATTTAAATTCTCACAGCTTGGTGGTAAAATCAAGATTTAATATTCATCATGTTTTAATATGTCAGTTGTTGGGAGGTTTTTTATATTTCTCTTTTAAATTAGTTTTGGTCACACACGGCCTTTGCTCATTCAGCATTCAATTATGGAGGCGGTGGTTGTTGCGGCTCTATCCCACAGAAGGAACATTGATGCTTTATTCAAGCTCCTCGCTCTTATGAGTTCCTTAACCTTTTCTTCCTCCTCTTAATATCCCATCAACAAGTAATCAACTTGCCGGAAACAATTCTTTTTTCGTAATAGTATTCTGTGAAAACATGGATAGGAGAAATTATAAAGACAGCGATGTTATATATAAACAACGAATGTAAAAATTTCAAGAATGTAAAACAGATAACATATTGCTAGCTGCTGGTTTTCTCTTAAGGCTCGTGGAAATCCGGAAACGGCCTAGTGGGAAGCAATGTATAGTCAAGAGCAAAACTGGGAAGCTTGTGAAAGAATATAACCCAAAACATTATCAAATTTAAAAACAAACAAAAAATCACAACATTATTCAAACCGAAGATACACCCAACATCTGCCAAAAATAATAAAATTATCCGTCATATAATAGTAACTACAATGCAATAAAAAAAATCTATAAAAAAAAAACTTGATTGTCATAACTAGTGTAGAGACTCTATTAGAAAGTTAACCTGAGAACTATAATATATATATAGAAACAAAAAAGACTCCTACCCTCGGAGTTCATATTGTTTCACCCTAGATCAAGACACTTCTCACCTGGAGTCTTCAAACCTGTTTTATTGGAAAAATCAGCTCCTCTGTACGATGATGCGCTCTAAGGAATATTTTTCTCAAAACACCATAAAAGTTATTAGAATGCAAATGGAAAAAACCACAAGGATAGCCATGTTTCAAATCTGGTGTAAATACAAACAATTACAAGTCGACGTTTCGCCTAATCAGGCATTATCAAGACACAAAAAAGAGTAAGATCAATCACATCTCAAAGAAGAAGTGCAATACACCCCAACGAATAAACTCCAGAGTTTTGGGTTGAACGTCTTGGGGTGGAGGTGCGGTCTCAGGTTAGGAGCTTATTTGAGCGATTATTTTGTTTGTATTTACACCAGATTGGAAACATAAGGCTTTGCTTGTGGTTTTTTCCATTTGCATTCTAATAAATTTTAATGTTTCGATTTGAGTTTTGGCTCTATTTTATTGACACGATAAAAGTTGTTTCTTTTCTTTTCATATGTCTGCATCGTCAACAACAAATGCTCTTAAGAACTGATTATATTGCAATGCCTCCATCACTAACGAGATTTTTTCCTTGAATACTACAATGTATCTTAATCTAAATATCCCTAGCTAAATTATAAAATTTATTTTACATCTATGCCAAAAGTAGCAGTAGTAGTTAATAAGAATAACTAAAACTAAAGTTCTTAGAAGGGAAAAATAACAGTAACAGTTTGGATTCGAAAACATTATATGTAAGCCTAAACTTAAAGAAACATCTGACAATCGGAAAATGAAGACCGATTTCTGATGTTAACTTTTATAAGAACACATATGTCACCATCTTCCCATATATATGATCTTATTTTATTTAGTTGTTAAGGGTATTTCTATAATAAAAAAATAAAGAGATTTGCCCATTGACTTTACATATCATTCCAAGTTCAGCCCATGTTGATAACTACATTCACACAATTATTATAACATGAATTATTTAATTAACTGAAAAATCTGGCGAAATTGTTACTTATAAAAATGTATAAGCTTTAAAAATTATACGATAAAAACTAAAACTTGAAAAAAAAGATAACCGTAACGATACCTCCCTTACAGGTTCAACTGGATCCATTCCTCTGTTTGAAAATTTAATGATAGTTGGAGTTAACAGATACTTGTGGAAGTTTATAGTAAACCCCTTGTTTCTCCTTTTTCCTATAAAACTCTTCTCCACCAAACCCATCCGATATTTTATTCAGGGATACATTTGAAGAACTCTGCATTTGATGACGTCGCCGAAATATTCATGCTCTGTTTCATCACTAAGTAATCCAGGATAAAAAAAAAAAAATACTCATCCCTCTCAAATAGATTTCGTTATGTTTGTATTTCCGATTCCAAATCGGATTTACTTTTTGAATGTTACATATTGAAATACATTTCCATACTGAATCAGGCGATTTTAGTAAATGGACAGGTACATTAAATACCCAAAGGCAAATGAATAATTGTAAATATTTTTTTATTTACATTAGAAATAGGTCTACCAAATGCCGTTAAATCTATTCTCTCCATGTTTTACCTACTTAGGTGGCCTACATTCAGACTTCTCTAATAAATGAATATAAGACAACATTAAAACCGCTGAAAAAAAGCTATGATTAGTCAAGTTATACATCGCTGAAGAACGAATATTCAACCAACTAAAAAAAAAGAGATACATACATAGACTAAACAATATATTCATAAAAGGGGAGAACAAACGTTGATTCCGGGGCTAAAGGGTAACAAAAAAGTTAATATGGTCCTATTCCGAGTAAGGAGGAAATTTAGGTTTGATGTTTTCTGCTATGTATTGTACCGGCGGCATCATGAAAGTGAATGTATTGGCACAAAGAGCAATGTTGGTTTGTGAGAAGTAGGTCACGCAGGTAGAAGGGTCAGGCCTTTATGGTCAAGGTGGCTGAAGAGATAAGAAATGGGGGGGGATCGAGGACTCGACTGAGAAAGGGACTCTCGACACAGATCCGGAGGAAGAAGGAAGGGGCGAACGACGCGGGCAGAGGAGTATCTGAAGACAGCGAGACCCGGGAGAAGACACACAGGACCAAGAAGAACTCTAGATGTACCCCTGTTTCACTGATAAGTGTAATTTACTTCATGTTATGTATTTTATGGCAATCCGCTTTATATATCTATATCTGAATCATTAACTGTACTTCTCAATACATACATTAAATCATTAATCTTATTTAAAATTGAACTAATAAACTATAAGCATTATAATTATTTTCGTGATCATTTACCCCTGATGCACTATCTATTTATGAATAATATATTGAAGGTATAATAGATAACATAACTAAGGATTTTAGCCCCTTTAAAAAAATCGTAAGCCACCTGGTGGCCTGCGAATCTCCGCTCTTGTCATGGAAGGTTGTCATCAAAGGTGAATTTTCTCGTAAATATTTAAAGTGTCTTTTGGGGTTTTTCACTCTGTGACTTGATAGTTACTTGAACGAATAGACCGACTTTTGTTCTTAACGTTCTACTCTTCTGATGTTTATGGTATTGATCTTCTGTGCCTATTTCTGAGCATTACCCTAAACCTTAATTTTCATACACTATAGATAAAAAGCTACACTCAAGATTTCGATGAAACCGGACTGTATACATCTCTGTATATAGATCTGAAATACATATAAAGTACATTCTAATAAGATAAAATCATAAGAAGCATTTTCCCTTTATATTTCTTTCTCTATCACTTTAAATTTGTATGTCTAAAATGAATGGTAATTCGGAATTGTGTAACTGTTGGATGTAGTTAGCTCGTTTATAAAGCAAGAAAAGTGTCCCTTTCTTTTTCTTAAAACTCATGCCAACCAAAAAAATAAAATTCGCATAAAGAATATTTTATGTTCGCATAACTTGAAAGTTTGGATTTTATGGTAAATTTTAAATTACCTAATTGACAGATAGATAGATAGTTTAACTAAAAATAAATGCCTATAAATTAGAAAATTATTATAACAATACGGATTTTAGATCTGCAGCCCTGTTAAGTGTTTAAGTCGAATTTTGTCCAAAATGAGTTAATGGAGCTGACGGAAGCAGAATCATGACATTCTCCTAGCCTTAGTCTTGAAATGGAGTTATAATATTAGTAATAACTCCATTTCAAGCCAAGGCCTTAGCCACTTATGTACTACGAGACTGGCACAATTCTGCTTCCTTCAGTACAATTAACTCATTTTGAACAAAATTTGGCTTAACGACTTATTCACCGGATATACTGTTTTCATGTTTTTACTTCCGAGGTCAAAATCTGACTTTACAGATTTAACTATCCTTGGTATAATTATTTGTGGGGCTACGGTAAAATTATTTCTTTTTAGTAAATATTATTATTCACCTGGCTTTGTGTAAATCTTAATTTTATTTTCAGAAACGGTTTTACGTCAGTATTGTTATTAAATTGAATTAAATTTTTACTGAAGTTTCGTTTTATTATTAAAAAAAAATGATTATAAATTTCAAGAAATAAAATGAATTTTTTAAGAGGATGACATTTTATTCAAAAATTATAAGCCAATTTTAGACCAATGCGAAACGGAACTTCAACTTGATTTATAGAAAATTAAAGCTAGATATAATCAGAGGTTTATTTCCAATATCTGTAGCACGGCCGAGCCCTTAAAAAAACATTCACGAATAATGTGAAATTAAAAATACTGAATGATAATAGTTTACCTTGATTGTACATGTGGAAGAAAATGGTAGAGGTCAATAAACTACTCTAGATAGGAAGAAATGTTTATTAAATAGCCAACGTTTCGACCCACTTTGCAGGTCTTCTTCAGGGCTTTAAGGGAGGAGGCGGGGTGCCCGGTGTCTCAAGTTCACATGTGACAGCACGAATCTAACGATTGACTGGCAGTAAATTCAATAAACTTCTCCCTATCAAGAGACATTTATTGAACTCCGCCTGAACCATTTTCTTCCACGAAATTAAAAATAATTTAGTCGTTCCATATATCGTGAACTGAAATTTCGTCTACTATGGATGGTACAATAAAAACATAATTACCTTGAATAGTCTTTGAATGAATAAAAAAAATTAATAAAGTAACATGCTCGTGCAAACCCAGAACTTAAATTTCCTAATTTTTTTTCTTTAAGAGAAATCGAACAAAAGTTTATATCAGGGTTCCCTAACTCAAAGCACGCGTGCTGCAACGTGGGCACGCTAGGGATTGGAAGTTGGCATGTGACCGGTCGGTAGGTCTTTAAATATATATTATATAGTAATAATTCAAATATATCTATAGCAATATATACACAATACAATGTCTGTAATTTTAGATAATTATTGTGAATGTGGTAGGGTACCTGGTAAGAAAAGAAGATACATTAGTGGCACACCATAATGATAAGTTTGGTTGTACACAAGACATTATAAATATGGTTGGGCATTCTTAGTCAATATCAAAATCTTTAATCAAAATTGGTTGTTTGTCAAACTCAAAAAACCTAACCTTTCAATAGAGGCATTTGTAAGTTCAATTCCTCTATTGAAAGTTCTATGCAAGTTAAAATATAAAAATGTAGGTATTGGTAAAGCAAAGCATTTTTACTGTAATGATGGTATTGAAACTCTTTTATTCACCATTAGAAAACTTTTTAAAACTTGAAACGTTTTTGATTTTAACTCATGGCATTGTTCCCATAAAACTATTATACTAACCTCTCGTTAGCCCACGATAGTGTTGCAAATCTGATAGCTTTTATTATTCTGTTGGAAATTTGGAGATCCTTCGCGGCTTGCTGCCACTCATCTATTGCTGGTTGCAACTCTTTAGTATCAGCAAGAAGGACAATGTCATCAGCGAACAGGTAGCATTTTGTGAGGATTGTCCTGAGATTCCACTTTCCCAAGTCCATGCTCTCCTCCTTTTGCAAATTTTATGTACTTCATCTATTAGTGTAATGAAGAGCAGTGGCTAAGGCTACCTCCTTGCTTCACTCCCTGTTCCATACGGAATGGCTTAGATGCTTGCCCATTTATACGTATTACCCCTTGGGGTCTTGGTATGTTGATTATATAGCATCTACAAGGCTTTTATGGGACTTTATTTGCTTGCAGGGCTTCCCATATATATTTCCTAGTAACGGAATCAAGAGCGGATTGCAGGTCTAATAATGCAAGATACTCCAAATACTACAAAGTCTCCTGAATTAAAAATCTTCAAACAATACAATGATTAATTTGAAGGCTTAACTCAAAAATGCCAATTTTGAAGGATGTATTTAATACAAATCAAACCAATAAGAAAATTATTCTAATAATTACATAGTTTCTGTATTTGAAACCAATGATTTCAGGGCTGTATACTAACTGAAATTTAAAAAAGGTTATTATCAGATACTTAAACTTGCATAATGATTTGTTTAATTTTTTATAAACACAAATAAAGTATACATCATTGCACTAACATAAGCTATATCATATGATGTATTTTAGTTTTAGAACATAAAATTCGTCAGATAGCTCTTCAGAAAGGCAATACTTAGCATTAAATGAGTTTCGTAAATATAGACAACTTTAGCTAACACAAACCTATATTTGCGAGCCAACTTCGAAATATGTTGGAAATGAAATATCATATATGTCATTTCTGAATTAAAAAGCTAGAACCAATACCATTGCTACTGAAGGATTAACTAAAATAATGCGAATTTTTGAGCAATGTCGTTTTTCTTTTAAAGGAGTGGTATACCTTCCAACTAAAATTTTGAAGCTTAGATGATATTTTTTGAAACGTTAATTGCAAGATGATATGATTACCGAAGTATAAACATTTCTCAGTTCCATACTATGATTCATTATAACTTGTATTTTTGGTAAATATTAAAAGGGAAACGAATGAAAAGTTAAAATTTTTTGTGACTTAACTTGAAGCGACAACCTCCGCAATATTTACCAAAAAGAGAAATGATTAATTAACAACACCATAACGAAAATACTATAAGCCAAACTGTCTATGTAATACGGAACGGAACATTTTAATCGATGTTAATCCAACAAAGCTTTCTGAGACCGACAAATAATGCTGTCATGTTTGAGATGGTTTGGTTGGGATTTAGGTAACTACGAGCACTAATTCCTGATTTAGGAAACAGAAAATTGGCTAACAGGCCCTGACAAGACAAAAGCTGGAACGCGTAGGAAGCCGGACACCGATGGCATACAATTAGGTGATTATGCAGATTGTGCCGGGGATATCGCTTTGACCGAAGCGAGCTCTCGTCCACTGTACTAGCATTGTAATCCCAACGTCCCCATCTCCACTGTCCAATTAGTCAAAGCCTAACGCCCTTAAATTTTCATTGTCAGTTATCGAGAATCGGATCAGTCAAAAAAGACTTAGGTTGTAAATTGTAGGACACTTTCTTCTCTGGAGGTCATTCAAGGTTAAATCTTTCTTCGATCGTTACTTTCTCGAGATGCATAATACAAATCAATAGTACTCTAATTATGTTTATGGAATAATCAATTTAACGCTCTTTCGACCGAAAAGAATATAAGGATAAATGTTATGGAGGATCCAAAGAATGAAACACAAGATCCTGCTACAAACTGGTTCCATATGAAGAGAATCATCGACTTGAAACATAAGGATAACAAAGAAAAATACAAGAATAACTTAAATAATTAGCTTTATAGGTTTATAATTTCCATCCGTATCCTCAATCAAGACTTTTTTGACATTGGCCCAGTACTCCCTCTTTCGTCGGCGGTCCTGCTCCCATCTTTCTTATGTCCATCTCCTCCCGGACCTCAGCTTGGGCTTTTCTTGAAAACCCATACGGGTATCTAGTTTCACCCTGAGACGGTTGCTTTCCAAGGCATCCTCGCAGGAATACCCTTCTGTAAATCTCTTTCCACCTCTTCGAACCGAGAAGGTTTGGTCTTCTCTTCCTTTAAATATGTAAAAATACGGTTCGCCAGTTTTGTGGGTTTCATTCTTAAAATATGGCAATAGAATGATATTGTCCTTTTTCTCATAACAGCTGACATTTTCGGAACATTAGTGCACAGCTCACTGTTATATCGTCGTCTGTATTCACCTTGGTCTTTAATTGGGCCAAGAATTTTTTTATTATGGCCAAGACTTATATATTATTATGTTTTCTTTTTTAAAAAGGGAAACTGCATTATACCCAGTATAACTGAAAGTTACAAAGAAACAAAAGGATGCTTTTTAATATCTCTCTTTATA
Source organism: Troilus luridus (assembly GCA_964056705.1). Lineage (NCBI taxonomy): Eukaryota > Metazoa > Arthropoda > Insecta > Hemiptera > Pentatomidae > Troilus > Troilus luridus. Next base: position 18,783,191 of record OZ057415.1, on the reverse strand, counting down.
TATAAACATCAGAAAGGTGAAACTAAAATTTAACTGCCACATCAGCAGGCTCCTACAGACCAAGAGAATTCTCGGATAGATACAGCGGGTCAATAGTACTACACACTGGATGAAGTCAATATTAATCTGGAAAAAGCTCAGGTACTCAGAGGACAAAGGCGTCATTGGACACAAGGTATACTAGCCCTCAGGTATACAAGCCCTCACAGTCAAAAATAGACCGAAGAAAGGAAGAGAGCATTTATTGAACGAATGAAGGAGTGTTGGAAAACAAGAAGAAGAAGTAGTTATACGTGATTAGCGTGGTCCGATAAAAGGCCTACAACGTATACAATAATAATAATATTAAAAAATACAGGATCTCGAAGCTTTATGATAAATCGAAATCCAGGATTTCTTAGAGGGAGTACAAAATCCTTAGTTATAACGTCCGTCAGAAGGAACGTAAAATTCGGGCCTGTGTGATGACAGTTACTCGCTTAAGATCCATTTTCTAGTTAAAAACTTTAGTCAAAATATAAAACTCCCACTGCAGTATCGTCCGATTAGCCATAGCAGCATATTGTGAACATTTGAAATTTAATTACAACGATTACCTATGTATTTTGGAGTTATAAGATAAAATGATTATCCATTATTTTGTTGTTATTTCTTCTTAGGTATGTGGCAGTTTTTGCGAGTATTTTGGAGTAGGGTAAATCAAAAATAAAATAAGATCAATTAAGGTACTTTAGAAGAAACAATGTCTCATCACCTGAATATTTTTTTCTTTTTCTAAAAATGTCAGTACGCATGCTTTATATATAATATCACATGTATTACGACATCTCGAAAACATTTTTTTCTCAATTTTAAATGCCGGACAACATAAAATGAATTGCACCTAAAACAACAAGAGTTTTGGTTGACAGGAAAGCGTTGTAATATATTTGACAATCCGCATTAATGGACTATTTTCATTTGAGACGTAATCGGATTTCTATTCAAAGAATTATTTTTTAAACTGTAACATTTGCCGGTCGCCGATTGGGATTCGGGAGCTCACAAAAGACCCTCAGGTAGTCATTGTCACAACTTCCCTAACTAATTCCGGACCGCCACAAATTGCTGCCGGCCTTACAATGAACGCCGAGGTTAATACAAAACTGTTTTCCTGATTTATTAATACACCTTCCTCCCAAAACCCACTCTTATGGACCACTCAGGCAGTCAACTCATCAAGAATAATTATTCTAATTGGAAAAGGCCCCCCCCTACTACCCTTTGATCTTTATAACGTATACATCCAGATGAAATTTTAATGGTAAAAGGGATGAAAAAGAAATGGAAGAGAATTTAAAGGCGTATAGCATACATATTCAACCGGATGCTTATTGTGACCTTGCCATAATAGAAAATTATTATTCGCAGGTTGAATTGACTCATAATTGAGTTCCTAATTGGAGCTGAATAATTGGCCCATCAGCCCAACTTTTTTCTGTTATCTCCAATCAAATAAAACATTACGAAAATTGGACCAGGCTTACAAAATCAGCAAGATGACTGTTTGCAAATTCATAAGTTAAATTTGACCATTTAGCTTTTAATTTGATTATTTGTTAACGATATGAAGAAAATTAATCGGTTGCTTTTCTTCTTATTAGATGAAATTGTTTCTTGGGGGCGAAAAAATCGGCTTATTTTGGGCATTTCTACCTTTTCAGTAATTTTAACATCATTAAAAATCTGTAAGACTACACTAGTTTACAAAAAGATAGTTGGATGATCAAGAAATTAGAGAACAAAAAATAACGAACATTATTGGGTTAATGGCTTCAACTCGATTTTTCACGAAATATAGAGCATATATTTCTTTTTTGATTTCTACAGTTCATAGAGTTATTAATAGTTCTTTCCTCAAATAAGGGTATTTTATAAGTTATTTGGTGTGTGTGTGTGTGTGTTTGTGAATCTTAATGTGAAAAGGAGAAAGTAAGAGAGAGAGTAGGAACAGATTTTTTTTTTTATTTACAACTAGAACTTCCCTTTTAGAAAAGTAAAATAGAGCTATTAGTTGTTGTTTTTTATTTGTTTATTTGGCTAACACTAAGAGAGTAACAGGATTTTGTAATGCCTGTTGAAAACCTTAGCTAATCTTCAGGTTAAAACGAAAAGCTTATGTTAGGAGAACATCAATAAAACAAATAGGGATTTTCTGCATTAAATGGAATATTTATCTCCATATCGAATAATTTATCCATTTTACAATCCTCTGTCACATGAAATTATGCTTCATTCCCATTGACCTGACAAACGACAATCAGTTCAAACTTGCTGGAATGGTATTTTCGGCATAAATTGTTATTAATTGAAGGAAATAAATAAAAAAACCAGTACCACTAAAACCCATGATCAGCCTTGTATTCAGTACCTGGTAGAGATTGAGCAGTTTCTAGGACAACGGTGGGGCAGGGATGTGATTAGTGAGAGATCACGCTCAACCGTCCGGTCTTTCCCTCCAATTAATTATACCCCCTTTTTAGAGGCTCAGCGAGATCCCCGAAGGGTCGTCTGATCCCCTACAGCGTGGTTTAACCACGGCTGTTAACAGATAAAATAATTTATCTGTCCAAACCGATTTTAAAACCGGAACCTTCGCCTCAACAACTCAGCGGAAAGAGATATTATCATGGTTTATTGTTTTCCTTTTTCTTTCCAAATTCCTCAAGTCAATTAACCGCATATTAGTACCAAGTAGAAGGCAAGAAGTAAATTAAATTAGGAGGCTTACGGTCAGATATCATGTAACATTTTATGAAAATATTTTTTAAAATGTGTAGGAATTTTTAAAATGAGGTGAATGTTTTTTTTTTTGAATTAGCTAATTCTTGGTAATTTTCATTATCGTTGCTTTATATTGTTCCTTTCTACTATAAATATTAGGCCACGGGTGAATTCCTCATAATCTCCATAATTATTATTTTTAAAAAACATGCATGAATTCCTTCTTCATTCAAATATTATTTAAAAATTAATTAATTACTTTGTAGTAGGGCCGGAGAGAAAGTTAATTAAGTAAATACGAAGTTAACTCTTTTTTTTATTATTACTTTTTACTAGACAATTAAACAATATAAACAATTATAACATTCGGGACAGAACATGTTTTCCTCATTTAAAACAGAGGATCCATTTGGGACATGTTTTATTATTACAAAAAGGAAAGAAAATATTTTTTATAATATATAATAATATCATTCCCTGTTTTATAATATTGACAACGGCGTGTTTCTGATAGATGGTTTGGTGTTAAAAAATTTTCCTTATCCCCCAATGTTTATTACCCTATTTTTGGCCAAATATCTTTTTTGATATCTTTCGTTCCCATTAGCTGGTCTCCCTCTCTGCTGGATGTGTGACTGCCCAAATCTCACTCCCATAGGTTACTTACTATAAGTTACTCTGATCAATGTCGTGTATAGAGTTATTTTTTATTTAGATTTATTTTTAGCATTTTCTTCTAAGAACTACTTCTACCTTACATTACTACGCAAATCGTACATACACTTTACGATAACTAAATATATTAATTGCCAGTATCACCATGGACCTTACCGTAACATTATATTATGTTACATACATTATATATATGAGTATAATGAATTCATTAAATAAGAGAGCCGGCGCTTTACATCTTGCGCCCCTCTGGTAAAAATGCCAAGTGACCCACGGCCTGTACGAAGAACTATTACTCCAGATGAACGGGAGCTTTGTGTAGCGGTAACGAGCTTGGTCCGGCTCGAGAGGGTTGTTATGAAAGTAACGATGACAAGGAACGGATTGCACCACTTTCTAGTGCACTTCCGCCTGTCACTATGAAAAGTCACTGCTCCTATCTCTCATATCATGTGGTTATTAGATCGGAACAGTTATTTAATTAAATTAAACTTATTAAATTCTTCAATGTACCCTAAATAGCATACTAGTATCATGCAATAATTATAGAATGAGGTAGCAACATAAGAGAACACAAATAATGATTATCAGTAATAAGAAACACATTGATGTCGAACTACTTGCAAATTATCAGCCTCTAAAAAGAACAGATAGAATTATTCATCTGGGATGTAACATAACTGATAACTGGAATCACTCAAATGAAATAAGGTCTCGCATAAAGGTAAGAGGTGAATTAAACCAACTCTGAAAGGCTCAACTAAATTTGAACCTCCTGACTCCAATCAGAGTACTCAGATGTTAAGTTTTCTCAGTGTTATCATACGAATCAAAGGGATGCACACTTACGGATGCTTCAAGTAAACCTCTACAAGCATTCGAGGTGTGATGCCATCGGCGTATGCTCAGTGTTTCATAGGTGCACCAGGCTAGAAGCGGAAGCATACTAAAACGACCACAGAAGCCCCTCGAGATTTTGGAAAGCAACAAAAAATATAAATTGACATACTTTGGTCATGTGATGCGAGATGAAAAGTACCTTATGCTGCAGTTAATCATACAGGGCAAGATTGAAGGAAAGAGAGGTCCAAGTAGCAGGCGTCAGTTCTAGTTGAAAAACCTCAGTCCAGTGGACAGGATCAACATTGATAGACTGGTTTCGTGCTGCCGCGAGTAAAATAATATAGGAAGTTATAAACACCAACTTCCGGATAGGATATGCATTTTCTAAAGAAGAAATGAAAAAAACTTACAATACAAAACAGTCCTATTGTCACTAGCCTACTACTAGCCCCTTCTTACATGACTATTGTGCCAAAATTAAATAAATTAAAGACGCCGAAAATATGTAAAAATGATTAACCTATTTCTATTAACCTAATATGACTCAATAATCTTGACCTTCCTCAGGATTAGGATAGTTTACAAGCCTTAGCGGCCAAGTATTAAGTTCTTACTCCAGGCCATGTTGTGGGGTTTTGGGAATGTCTGGGCCCTTAATAATAGATTTACGGCGAAGTAGAATTTCGTTTGCGAGTTGAACGCTGCTTCATTAGATCGCCAGATGAAGTTCTTTATGTATCTCTCTAGAGCTCAAGTTTTAACTTTTAGCAAAACCATTGAATTTTTAAATATATTATTATTAAAAAAATATAGGTACAACACATGAGAAAATCATCCATTTATTCGAAAATAAAAATAAAAACGCAAATACACGGAGGCTTAGCATGGTACCTGCAGAACGAATAGATAAGTGGGAAAGGATAAACCAGAGGTAGAAATCTAAACCTGAACTGAAGGAAGGAATCCCCCTTCAGAATCAACTAGCAAGTCTACTCAACATCCGATGACTTATTTATCTCACAGTTCGAAGCACGTCTAAGAATAGACGAATCAAGGACAGTCGAAAAGGTGTTCTGTGAAAAGCCAAAAGGAATTGGATCTAAGAGAAAGATAGCGTGGAGGAGGATTTAAAGAAAGAAAAGAAGAAAGAAGGATAAGGCGCGCTGCCGATAGAGGATGACTCAGGAAAATAGTTAAGGTGTCGAGATTTTGATCAAAACGAATTTCAGGAATATGAATGTATTGCATGAAGTCACTTATTTTAGGATATATTTTTTCGATAATTAAAAAAAACAAAAAAAAAACACGTCCAGCAAGTACTATAAAATATAGGTAATAATGTCAATTTCAAATGTCTCTACAAATAAACATTATGTAATTTTTTATTCTCGGTTGTATTGGGTGGTTTCATGTGAGCTGTCGGTTTTTATTATTTTCAATATTCAAATTGGAATTAGTTGACGGACTTCAGTTGTCAGTTGGGAATGAGCTCGTCCTCTCTTTTTTGATAGTAAATAATTTAGTATCACTACTAGTGAACGAATATTATTTAGTATGTCATCAAATAAGCCCATGAGAATTTTAATTTCATGTATTTTTTAATGATGATTTAAACGTCAACCTGAATTACAATAAACCTGGCCACCGCCATCAGGGAACGAACGGATCATTCATCGTTGGTCCTGATTTTCAGCTAGTGACACAGATTAATTTACAAATAACTCATTTCTCCTTTCTACTCAGAGGTGAAACCATCACATTCACATTTTACTGTGGGGGGGTATTAGCATAGTGCAACAAAATTTTATTTAAAAAAGAGTCCGGCATTGTTTAATCGGAAGGTACATATACTCTTACACGGCAATGTCAGGTCTCGAGTTACGAAACCAGTAGAGTTACGAAGTCCTCCCACACACACCAGACTTATTTACAACAGATTTCTGAAAAGATGAAATATGTACAACTTTCTTAAGTGTAAAATTTTTAAACATGATTCTCAAGTCAAAAACGCATTTTCAGACTTTATTTTGTCACTAAACCCTGAATGTTTCAGTTCTGAGATCGAAAATTTCATAACACGTTGGGAAAATCCAACAGAAAATGAGTGAATATTTTTAATTACAATGTTTTGATTTCATAAAGTTATTTTACTAGATAATCTTTCGTTTGAAAACGGGCCTAATACAACTAACAGTTCTTATTTTTTAATAACAAATACAAATATAATTTAAGATTTTTTTGAAAATTTTGCTTTGTATATTATTCCCAAATCTCTTTTGAATATAATATAATATATTATATTTTAATAATAAACAGATTTTCCTATATAAGTGTAAAGCTTGTATGAAGGAACAAGTTCAAAACCATTCCAATTTGATCCCTTTGGTTTAGCTTACGCTGTTGTAACAGAAATTTCAGCTTTCGGTTCGGATACCGAAAACTCTTGTAGGCAAAGAGGTTATCTTTTTACAAAGGAAGCATTCCTTTCCTCCCGAGTGAACATATTTTACCACCTATCTCAAATTTATTTCTCATTTCAAACATTTCTCTTCTACCTTAGAGATTATAAGATAGGATTGAAAATTTCAGAATTTAATTAGAATATCCACACATTTTATATAATATTTGTTACGTGTAAAAGTTGGATAAAATATATTAAAAATCACACAATTATAGAATAATATTATCAAAAAAACAAGAAAAAACGCCTTATGTAGTTATATTGGTGATAAAAATCTCGTGTCACACCACATTTTCCCCTAAAAAGTGCAATTCTAATAAAGTAAATACTTATAAATTAACTAAACTAAAATTATATTAAAAATCATCCGAAGAATCTTCGGTAGAGTTTATCTAGATGGAAACTGACCAAGGAGAACAAACAACGAAGTTTACTCAATATACAACGAACCAGATGTTGTTTACTCTTTAAAGATTCGAAGACTGCGATGGGCTGGTCATGTGGCTAGAATGGAAGATCAGGCCATTCTTAAAAAGGTTCTTAAAAAGGAGGTCGAAGCTAAGGTGGTTGGATGGTGTGGCACGAGGGATATCCTGAAATCAGGAGCTGGATGACGGCTGCAAAAAAACAGAGAAGAATGGAAGAAGCTGGTAGAGGAGGCTCATCAACGAGTTGTAGCGCCGTAGAGTATTAGTAGTAATAAAATAATATTAAATAAAAACTAATGAAAATAACCAGTTTGACAACAGCTCAGTTATCAATTGTTTTAAATAATCGTAAATTTGTCTTTATTTTTTTTCTTTTATAGCACTCTTGATAACTTGATAAGAAAAACGAAAGAGACTAATATAAAACTGTTATATTAAATTACACATTATATTAAATAAAAATGGGAAAGGGGTAGGTCAGTGTGTTGAGTGGTGAGTTCTGTTGGAAATTCTGGTTTTAAATCTCGGTTGTGACAGATAATTTATTTAATATGATAACAGCCTTCAGGGATAACGATCCAGAGTACCCATATACCGTATGTAAAAATATAATTAACCTTTCCCATACACATTGCTATAACGTACATCATACGATCAATAAGGATCGCTAAATGACAAATTGGGCAGCATAAGTTGACTTCATTGTATTTCCCCCATAAAATACAGTTAAATAATGTTCAGATTTTCCTTTTCCTTAGCTACTTAAAATTCCATATGCTTATTAACTTATAATTTATACAAATTTTGCAGTTTATAAAACTATTTTAATTTAAAGTGTAATATAAAAGCTTACATTGAATTTTACTCAATAAATTCCCCACCTTTTTTAACCTCCTGGTGGATATATGAAGAATAAATATATAAATATATTTATATATAAAAATATAATATATTTATATATAAAAATATAATATATTTATATATAAAAATATAATATTTTTATATATACAACAACTTTACATCATTTAATTAAATTATCAAATACTCAAATTACTAATCACCAGTTATTAACATTTTATGAGTGCACTATCAATCTAAATTAAAACATGCAAGAGAAATAAATACATGTAAGTAAAGTAACCAAAAATGAAATTAAACAATTAAATACAAATTATCAATTTTACAAGTTGATGCATATTTACATGTACCTGCGCATATTATTAAGACAACAGAACAAAAGAACAGTTATTTGTTTTCAGTATTTTTTAAGCCTTTCTATCAGCTGTTAATTCATTGGGAATGGCCAAAGACGTTACTTACATTACAATAATATATTAAATAAATTATTAATCAGCTGATGTTGCCTTCTCTATCCCCTCCACACCTTCCATTTGAGTCAGAAAAATTAATTATAACACCTGTCTTCTTATTAATGAAGCTTCGCCGTTTCAAGAACTGTGACATTAAAAAAAAAATGACAAGGACATTACCATGCTAGGGTTTATAAAAACGAGGTGTTTGTTCCTTCAGGCACGAACTACTCTATCAAACAGAAACTGACCTTCGGTTTCAATAGGCCTGTCACCTGTAGCAAGTTCAAACCACGTCCCTTCATACTTTCAACTAACTCCAAAGCTTTGCCGCAAACGCTTTATTGTGATGATATTGTAACCCTTAGAGCTATAGAACGCAAAGGCTGTACCAAATCATTATGTCCAACTTGTCGTACACTTTCATTTCAGTCCTTTGTTGTAAATAAAATAAAATATAACAAACAACAAAAATAATTATTACATTGGCAATGTATTGGATTAAGGGAGAATGTAAAGGATGTAATGATGAGTGTGAATATGACAAGAAATTGTTGTAGTTGAAGTAAACACAAAATGTTTTTATTTTTAACAGGCTTTCATTAGAGCACCCAACTGAATTGAAACTTTGCACGTTTCTCAAGGACCGATGACAATACAAAAATTTAATAAGTTGTCTCATTTCCTGACTAGGATCTTCAGGATTAGCGATTTTTCAAATCCGAAGACACGGCAATGCCTTTTGCCAAGTGCAGAAACGTGTCCTAAGGTGTTCATGGCTAAATCATTGAGACAGGCATATGACTACTAGCAGGATCAACTGGGCAGTGGCGTAAATTTTACAACAAAAAATTACAGGTTAAAAAAAACCCCCCTTGAAAGGATGTAAGCTGGATTGAATTTATCAAATAATTCCTTCACTGAATGAAAACCTTTTTCCAGTCATTTGTGCAATACACCTTTATTATATGGAAACGTTTTGAATATATGTCATTTTCCCATCCATCTAAGAACTTAATCTTAATCATCTTACAAGTCAACATTTATCTGTAAGTTATTAAATACAATCACAACAATATAACAAATACACATTTCTTAAAATCGTCCATAAATAGAAGTAAGTATAGATACCTTTTTTATTGTTATTTGTCATTTACTAAAAATTTTTTCTTGGAGGTCCGTTATCCTCCATGGTCCTTTTGTTAATAGTTTAAACTTTGGTCTCTATTTATACTATATTTTATTTATATTTACATACTAAACATTTTTTAAATCCACGATAATTAAATTATAAATTAAAAAATCTATACGTAAAATTTATTAAGTTAACAACATTATTTAACTTTTTAACTTCAAAATAACTGATGCATATGATTTACTTATTTCTCCTCCCTCTTTCCCATCATTCACTACATTATCTATTTTGTCACTAATATATAATGCTTCAAGGAATTGTTTTTTAATTTCGTTTTTTTCTCTTTGTAATATCCGTGGTTTTTCAAAATCAAAAGTGTGTAATTCATTTTTACACTGTGTTGATAGTGCGGTATTAGTTTTTGAATTAGGTTTTAAATTATTTTTATGGTGATAAAAAACAAAAAAAAAACACCAACCAACACGCTTTTGTAGCTAGCCGAAATAAAAACTATAAAATGAATATTAGTATTTAAAAAAAACTAAAGAAGACGCGTTTATTATTATTTTGGTTCTACAGTCCTTCAAGAACCAGTGCCTCCAACACCACAGCCGACCAATGTCCGCGATCCTGCACTATCCACCTCCAGTTTTGTACACCCAGCAGTTTCAGGTCCTCTTCCACATCATTTAGCCATCTGATCCGAGGGCGTCCTCTGCTTCGTTTACCGTCCGGTTTCTCATTTAGCATTCTGCTCTCACCACAGGATAGGTCCGGCATTATTTCCACATGTCCCATCCATCTCAGTCTGGCTTTCTTTATCAACGCCACCACTCATTCATTCTTCTTCCCCATACACCATTTTCGACCACTCCGCGCCCAGATTCTTAATAAGTAATATTTTTCAGATTCTTTGCCGAAGTTTCGCTGGCCATACTTCAAGCTTGCTCTGGGCTTAATCCAATACTGAAAATGCTCTTTTATACTTAGGTATAAACATATGAAGTTAAGAAACATATGAGTTTTTTAAACTATTAATTATTTTTTACTCTTTCGGTTGGATGGCTATAAGCTCGATGTACTTTATTTTTTTTGCAAATATTAATTTTCTACTTTTTACCTAACCAAGCTGCAAAAGGGCTTTCTTAAACTATGTTTTTTTTTTTTTTGCGAAATATACTAAACTCCCCGGTTTTTCCTACCATTTGTCCTATGCTTGTCTCAAAGATTAAACAAAGTATGTCTTAGTACACGCTAAAGTATTAGGCAGAAGAAACTATCGTGTCGTCAAACGTGAAACATCGCTAATCCTGTAGAACCTGGCCAGGATTGTGAAATAAACTTATTAATTTATTGTATCTTCATCGGTTATCGGAGAAGAGTGTAAAGTTTCAATTCAATTAGGTGGTTTGAAGTGCCTGAAAATCGATTTCAAATTTTCGTTAAATACGTGCATACATACACTCTATTCTAATTTTAAACTTATTTAAGATCATTTTATAGGTCTTGTTTCCTGGTAAAGTGTGCATTTTAAATTATGATTTATAATTATAGTTTTATGTTGATGAGTTTAAAATTAATTTTTCCATAGGTTTTAGGAATATTGAGATGGTGAGTAATGTTGCATTGTAGAGGATAGAACGCGGCCTTAAACGAGGGAAGCGATCTGGTTTTCTATTGAGGTTAAGCCGTAGTCTATTGGGAGAACAAATCCTCTGCCTTGTGTAGGATTTTATTGCGGAATAAATACATTGTGCCACCCTCTATGGAATAACCATGAGTTACGGCTAACAACTCGAGCCTTACCGTTCTCTCCGCACAGCCACTTTCTCGACACCTCTTTTCGACAATATATGTTGAGCCGAATCACCCAATGTTACCAGGTACTCATAACCATCATCCTCATGTATTAAACTACTGGCCACAAGGTTCAAGTAACACAAAAACCAAACAATACTTGGTAATAATAAATTTTATGTAATATTTTAGCACTCTACCTAAGTTCAACAGTTCATTTCAAAACGCATAGAACAAGGTTTTGAGGTTTCGTACATCTGAAATAAAATATATATTATTCCTCATAAGTTTAGCCACTTCTAGGCTACACCTACATTGGATCCGATTCGGTGCAACGTAATTCTATCACATACGATGCTGGGGTGTATACATTATACATATTTTACTATAAATTATAGGAAAATATAAACGTATTAAAAATAATTAATAAATAATCTTAATTTTATAAAATTTAAGAACCAAATGTTATAACTCTCGATATATTTCAGTCATTTGGTTTGCTAGCGACGTCTCATCGTATCACACCGGATCCAATGTAGGTTTAGCCCTAGTCGTATTTATTTCGAGATAGAACAATATCATTTAAGTAGTAGTAAATTTCAGTAAAGAGTTTTCCGTTTAAATGTTTTTGACAGTTGGATAGTTTTACACACCTCTACATGCCTTATGAATAGAGTGATCCTTTTTATGGATTCCAAACATTTTTCTCGGGCTCCCACCAATTTGATATTTTTCATTTTATTTATTATAGAAAATAATTTAAAATATTATTTTAGCAATAGAGCTCTACATACTTCTCACGCTTTTTTTTCTGCATATTCGATCTTGCAGTCTAATGATACAAATTCTAAAAGCAAACATAACTCCATATGCATTAACAAAACTAAGTAAAACCTCAAAATCCTATCTTTCCTTCGGTACTTGAAATTCATACAGTACTAGTTGAAAGATCTTTTGGCGACGTGTTGAAACTTTATTGTTCTAATATTCCTGCCCTAACAGTGAAGAAAAAGGTCTTTAGTGGATAAAAAACAAACATTATCTTAAATATAAAGTTGACACTAATTGAGTGATGTAGTTGAAAATATTTCGTCATCAATTTACAATGTACAATTAATTTATTAACATTGTCTTCCAATCGTACAAATGCCAATTTTATATATACACTAATACGTGATTTAATATTATTCACTAAAAACCATAATATTCTTTTCTGGTCGGGCATGAAAATTAGAACCATGAAGTCTCGAACTGTCCGCAAAAGATCAACAAGTATTGACTAGAATATAGGTACAATATTCAAAAAATCTTTATTCTATACTAAACTTCTTACAAAGGAATATTATTTTTAAAGAATCTGTACACTTATACTTGATTTTAGTCCGTGCAAATCACAAATTTTCCCTATATTTTTATCGCTTACAGACAATTAAGAATTCTTAAAAATGACAGCACTTTTTATTACAGACCGGCGATATCATTCTCCATTATTATTAATGAGTATACCATTTATTTATTGAATTTATTTGTATTCATTTCCCCAGTTCTTCTAATTAATTAATTCGAACATCGTTGTCGTTTTTCTGAGCTGCAATTTTCTATCAAATATTTGAGTTTCATTTGCTTTTTCATAAATATTATTAGTAATATTTTAAAAATAATTTGAATACATTCATTATTGCATACTTCTACAAAAAAGTGGATTGATTCGTCTATCTAGGGCTCCTGATATCTACAAAGACATTGAGAAGAGAATAGATATTTCTAACCGATATTACTGTGGACTAAGAAGACGCCAAAAGAGTACAATACCTCCCAAGAAAAACAAAATTACAGCTGCATAATGCTTGTATAAGGACGGTTCTAACATACGACTCGGTGTCATGGTCAATACACGGTCGGAGGAGCGAATTTTACTTATAAGTACAAGCTTTTGAGAGAAGAATTCTCCGACGCATTTATGGACCTAGTAGAGTAGGTCAAATATAAGTCAGGAGAGGTAATCGAGAAATATACAACCACCTTAGTTGAGCCTGACCATGTAAACAATATAAGGCTGGGAAGAGGAAGACCGCGTCTTACATGGATAGATGGCGTAACTGAAGATGCCCGGAGGATCCTGGGAGTTGGTGACTGAAGATCTGCACAACCGTACAAACTCGAAATTATTGGAGTAGGCCGTGAAATGGATCAGTAATGGTTCGTTGAGCCATTAGAAGAAGAAGAATTCTTGTACTAATTTCATCTTCCTTGATATCATACTCCGAGAAACCCGGAAGAAGGCATGCAAGGATTAGATAATTGTTTTTTTTCATTCTTATAGAGATAACTACTCAGGCCGTATTGATTACTTTATAATACACATAGATTACCTAAAAGTAATAATTGACTTGGAACGACGTCGGACTACGTAGAACTCAGTTGCAGACTACCCGATCTTAGATAGATTCGTTAACTAGAGAGATGCTGACTAGATTCCGGAAGCTCACTTAAACGGAGCAAGAGGACCCGGAGTTCTAATCCTTGTTGCTAACAACTGTTACCAACCTATAACAATAGCGACCTGGCTTAACCAAGCCTAATTAATCAGGGCATAATCCAGGCTGCCTCAACTGATGGCTCCCCTCAGCCTTGCCAATTTCAAGAGTTTCTCCCGTAACTAGCTCAAGTGCCACTTTAACCCCCTCACCACTACTATCAAAGTTAAGTTGCAAATCAATTAATACACCTCCCGATAGTTATCTTGATAGTCGGCAACTTTTCCCATTCCTCAAGTGATCCTCGTCGCAAACATTCATTATCTCTATGCGAAGACTAGAAGCGATTCGGCGCAGGCGAGATTCAAACATGATCCCTAACCTTACAATAATAGCGGAGAGTGTTCATATAGTTGATTGGTTTCACCAATAAATCAACCAGCTCTAAATTACTTCCTTATCGGTATTGAAAGCCAATGACAGCACTCAATGACTATTTCAATGACACTTACATGATTACATTTAATTGAGGAAACGGAAGAACCCACACGATAGCAAACATTAGTTTTATAATTTCAATATATTTGATCATTAATGCGCTTTCATTAGCTTCATTAGTTTATGTATATTCGGCCACTTCAAAACATCTAAATAAATCTCAAACTTAAACTTCGGAAGAACCGACGATAACACAATAATTGGATAAGTTTGTCTCATTATCCTCTTACCAGGCTCTTCAGAATTAGCAATTTTTCATATCCGAAGACACGGTAGTATCTTATGCCTAGTATTAAAGCATATATGGCTTAATATTTGAGCCAAGTATGTATATGACTTCTGCCGGGATCAACTGGATGGTTTCGTATATTTTGTAAGAAAAAAATGTAGTTTAAAAACCTAAAAACACGCTTTTGTAGCAGGCCGAACTGAAAAGTAGAAAATGAATATTGGAATTTTAAAAAACTAAAGAAATAAGAAAAGAAGATAGGAGTTATGAACAAAAACATCATTTCATGCTAAAAAAAATTGCTTCACAACTCTTTCTTAATTTAAACTAATTGAAACTAATTTTCTACTTGTTAGTTTTGTTTTCTAATAAAGCGTGTTTTTTTAAACTATTATCATTTTTAAAAATTTATATGTGGTAACTCGAGCTTAGAATTCCAACCTGTTTAAGGACATTAGATAAGGAGAAAATCTTTTTAGAAGGGATTTCAGTGAGTACAAAAAATTATGTTATGAACATTTGTTTACATATTTTGTTAGACAATCATTTAATACAATTATATATTGTATATTTTTATAATTTAAAAAAAAAATTTCTCCTTATTTTGTTAAGAATAAAATCATCCATAACGACCTTAATGTCCCATTTGTTGCTGATTTGGCCCGAACCCGCTATCTATCCTTTCATAACAAACCTCATTTCCCCTCAAACCCTCTAGTTTCAAACCTAGCTTCCTCTTCAATTCCCGATAATCCTCCGAGGCGTCTGAAAAGAAGATGGAC
Source organism: Troilus luridus (assembly GCA_964056705.1). Lineage (NCBI taxonomy): Eukaryota > Metazoa > Arthropoda > Insecta > Hemiptera > Pentatomidae > Troilus > Troilus luridus. The sequence continues at coordinate 18,767,796 of OZ057415.1, read as the reverse complement.
CCGTGACTGCTTAGTTGAACTTGTGATTTGAGTATTACCAGTGGGTAGTTTCTCTACTTGTCGTTTTCACATGTCATTATGTATTGCTTAGCCCATTTACTTGATGTATTTTTTTAATACAGTTATAAATATTATTAAATAAATTTTAAAAAAAAATTTTAAAGTTATTTTTCTTCAAGTGGCTTTGATGTATTAACAGACCCTCAAGGGGCTCATCCAACCTCTATAAATTAGGTATCTTTAACTGAGGGAAAACAAAGCTATGATACCTAAGAAGAAATCCATGCCACACCTAAAAAAAAAAACATTTCAGATCGTCTTGCAACTAATTGCCTTTAGTTTGTTTTTGCCCCCAGATACGTTATTGGTTTTGGTTCCTTCTTGATATCAATCTTCAACTTCTATAAACGTGAATGCACACAAACAAAATCAGTTACAATAATTAAGCTAAGTACTTTTTTCAAATATAAGATGTTAAAATTTAATACTTTTAAATAAAGACAAACTTTTAAAGTTCTAACTCTATAATTTTAACGCAACTAATTTATACCAACATATTAAATTAAAAATAATTTTTCAATTTTTTTGGATTTGTAAGATATTTAAAAATAATATGTAATCGCGTTATAAGTTTTCGAGTATTTATTATTTTAATTTTTTTTTTGGTTTATTATGACAGTAATATCTCAGTTTCAATAGTTTCTTAAAATAATAAGCATACTTCTTTTTTTCTTTTTTTGTAGTATGAGATAAGAAACAAATAAAATCGAGGAGTTTTATTCAAAATTATGGATACCCCGTTCTAATACGAGGGATTCATTTTCTATCAACTTATATCATAAAACAACCACTCGGCTAAATCTCAACATTTCTGTTTATTTTACGTGCCAAACAATAAAATCCCGAACCGGTTTTATTGACGAATATTCGTGGAATAATCCATCAAAATTTACGAGTCAATGAAATTTTACGATTGAGGGCTCTTCTCCTTAAAACGGTCCATCGAAAATAATAAAACCCTTTACCGGTTATAGTTGGTTATCGAAAGGAGGGAGGGCATAAAAAAATAAATTTTTATAAATAATCCATGGGGTATTGGCGCAATGAAATAAAATCGGTAACTGAAGGGCAGATAAATTTGGCCTTCATTGTTCGAACGAGAGAAAAAGAAAAGTCATTCCATTACTTTTCTCATCAGGCATTACGCCCCATTCCTTCCAATTATACCTCTCACTTTCCAATCATATCGGATCTATCTCTAAAGCAAGCAATATGGACCCACCAATGCATATTGAATAGCAGATTTTAATTTCCAAACCAAGTTAAGCATATCTGCTTATAATAAAAGCAAATAAATGTTTCTATTTTAATTATGCATAGGCCAAGAGTAAGTTTTAGTTTTTTGTTCAATCGGTAGATTACAATTAACATTACAGAACTCAAATATTTCGGAGGTATTATTATAATTTATAACAATATTAGGTCAAATGTGCATGGGAGAATCGCTGCGGGAAATAGGCGTTATTATGCCCTGCTCAAAAAAACTCTTTGGAAGAACTGCACATCCATGAAAACAAAAATAACTCTAAACAAGACATTGATCTGACATACGGTGACCTACGGGAGTGAGTACTCACCTAGCAAGCAGAGAGCGAGATCAGCAGAAGGGAAAGAAACATGCCAAGAAAGGTACTTTGTCCGATACAGGAGAATGGACAATGGTGGATAAGTAATAATACAGAATGCCAGCATATTTATCTGGAACCCGAAAATGCCAGAATAATAAAACAGGGAAGTCTGGGGTGGCTTGGGCATGTGGATAGGATTGAGTCAAGCCGACTCTCTTAGAAAGTGCTTACTGAAAGACGAGGACGACCACGCGTACGGTGGATGAATGACATGGAGTAGGATCTGAAAAACATAGGACTGGGATGGTCGATGAAGAAGGCGATAGAACGAGGGGTGTGGAGGAAGCTTTTCAGGGAGACCTAGGTCCAACAAGGACTGTTGTGCTCAGCAGTTAGTTAAACATTATTCAAAGATTAAAACTAATATAGTTACTAAGGAACAAGGCTTACATTAAGTAATGCTCTACCTCTCCACTCAGCAGCACAGATTTTGGTATGGTTATAAATCATAAATACATCAACTAAGCTACCTTTCCCAATAATCTTTAATTAGGTTTATCTGATGGACATGGGCCTATCCACCTCTAAGGGAGCAGGGTTGAAGCTACTTTGCTCCACTCGCACTTTCAACCCCAACAAAAACTCTTCGTTGATAAACCTATTCATTCATAAATAGAAAAAGATGGCTCTCGATGAATACTTGAATGCTCCTATTTCTCTGGAGGTTTTACGTTGTGCTCCATACGCATTGCCTTTCGTTAGTTAATTCAATTAACTATTCGAACTAAAACCGTGCTCGGTACCTGAAACGCCTACCATAGATACGTTGCTGAAACTTGGTTCGAATGTTTCCGTGCCCCGAGAGCACTTATGTGACCTAATCGTCTGGGAGCATCCATTAAGTCGAAATATTTTTCTAACGCCGCTCTTTGAAGTGTAACGCACCACGTTTCGGAGAGTGAATAATAAGAAGATAAAAAAATAGTTTCATAGTGGAGATTTCTCATTTAAATTGCATTTAAACTTTATCCTGAATCCTGCTTGAAAGGAACTCTCATATCGTTATATCGACAAGCGCAATTAGAGGAAATAGTGCGGTAATTTTTGGAACAATTTCTGTGGTTGAGGCATGTTTGGAGCTTGATCATGATGTAACTTTGAGACAATGTGCTCTAGTTTGTCAAAGTTGTTGATTTAGTACTTACACAGTAGATCCCAATGGAGTTCAGCATCTCGTGACTACTCGCAGAGGAAGTAAGCCCACCTCAGGATAGTTTCAATTTGCACACTTTCATTGAGTTGAAGATGTTAATAAGGCTTTTCAAAGAAGAAGTACAAAATCTGTAATGTTTACATTACCGTTGTGCGTATTTTAGCCGTCCATAGAAACGAAAATTAAGACAATCAAAAATTTACAGTATAATCTATTTGGCAAAGCTTTGAAAAATCAGGGAGTGGAAAGAAAAAAATTAGCCCCGAACAAACAAATCAAGAAGGACATCGAAAATCAAGTTCACTATGGATTCATTAGACTTCCTGCTTATTCGCCAGATATCAGCCTTTTCCCAAAATAGTAGGCGAGGGAGAGAGGGAGTATTATTGTTGTTGTTAGTGCGTATTAGTGAACCTTGCGAAGTATCAGTGAACCTGAGTCAGTCTTGTTGTATCAAGCACTGGAAGAGGATGCCTCAACGGCCTTTGCAGAACTAGAAAACTGCCGATTTGCCTGCGTCACAAGGATGCCTCAACGGCCTTTGCAGAACTAGAAAAATGCCGATTTGCCTGCGTCACATGGATACCTCAAAGGCCTTTGCAGAACTAGAAAACTGCCGATTTGCCTGCGTAACGAAGAGAGGGACATTGCCGTGGAAGACAGCAGCGCCGTATGTTAAAGACCTGTGTGCGATCAAAGTATCGTATGAGGTCAGACCTATTTTATTTTCTCTCTCGATTAAAATTTAGGTACAGTTTTCTTTGTTATTTTTCATAAAGAGGTTTTTTTTGTATCTTGCTTTAAATGTATTTTATCGATTTTTATTTAGTTTTAGTTTAGTTTCAAATTCAATGATTAAAAATCAATTATTTTTATTTAAAAATTCCTGTAAATTAAATTACCTCTAGTGAAAATTCTATGAAAATTAATTATTTTTCTGTTTTTAGATTGTTTCTGTTATTTCTTTATTGTTTACTTTGTGTGTGTTTTTATTTTTGGCTATCAGGAAACGAAGATTATTTTCGGCGCCATTATCGGGCGCTCGGGGAATTCACTATTATAGTTTCAGTGCACCCTGGCACCAAAATCTAGTATAAAAAATTGAACATATCTGATTGTATAAAATCGTAATACAAGGAGTTATTTCTTTCACTTCATACATTAACACTAAACTATAAGCTCCGTTGCTTGGAGTAAAATAGTAAGAGGGAAAAAAAATGACCCTGAATAATATTGTATAATTTTAACGGTTTCTGTATAGTATAGAAAAAAGTATGGCAAATTCAAAATTCCGATGTTCGTTCATGTTCTAATGTAAAACAAAAAGTAACAATATATTAATATGTAAAACATATTAACTAGAAAATCTTGGTCCGAATCACAACCAAATTCCTTGAGCTTGATAACATTAATTTTATCTTATGGCAATGTTTTAAATTAGTCTACTTTAAAAAAAATAATTTTAGACTTTTTCCTCATCTATTTTAAGTAGAACCTTTTTTATCCTCTACTTCCCTGAAAGAAGCCCTTAAGCCTTTGAACGCCGACTGGCTAGAACTTGCTTCAAGAGTATTATTATGCTAGTGTAGCACGTGTTAGCCTCTAACCCAGTCCTTGTGAAATTTTTAATGATCGCTTCTCTCCTCCTCACCGCGCGACCTCATCACAACTGTTCGCTCACTAATAAGTAATATATGTTATATCAACCTGATTGATGAATTAAAAAATAGCGAATTTAATGCTGAATGATAAAAAAAACATAATTTGTATTGGTTTTTATCTAAACTTTGTGTGGAAGAAGTATGAAAATTTGATGCTCAGAAATAAAGATGTACACATATCAATTAGTGAACCTGATTCACTAAGATTACATGGAAAAGATTAAATGCTTCATCCAATGAGATACCAAGATCATTCCCTAAACTTCACCATATCTAGCCCATCAATGACAAACATTTCGTTATCAGTGAGAAATCTAATACGCAAATTAAGGGATTTGTTCGGACTCCAGTGATGCTGATCATTCCATAATCATGTTTCCCATGTAAGTTCTTCTCAATGATGGAATCATTATTAATTAAGTTTTAACAGTTCAAGTCTGTGCTTGTTAAGAAAACGATCTGATTAATGTTATCTCTCCGATTTATCAATTTTTTTTCCTTTAGTAATATACATAATTTTAATATAAAAATAACAATTTTTTCAAATATTTGAAAAAAAGTTCTTTACTAATTCTAAGATATAAAACATATCTCAATTAAACTCTTCATCTAGAGGTACGCCATTATTGAAAACACAGCACTAAACCATCGCATTTTTCATCTTATACAACTAAAAAATCGTTGTCAAAAGCGTGTTGTTATGTTAAACTATGATGTTATCTACAGCTTTTATAAATAAATACCATTTCTTTCATAATTAAACTCATGACGACGCAAACCTATTGGTTAACAACTATGCTTAGCAAACGGTTCCTGATTATAAATCAAAGAAAGAAAGAAAGAATTTGACTTATTAAACATATAATACTGAACCAACAGTGAAAATCCACCTAAAGTTACTTTCTTCACAAGTCATTAACACACCGAAGTAGTAATACAGAAGTACCACTAGTTTTACTCTTCTAGTATAATATTGTTTCAGTAAAATAAAAGTGATTATAGGAAAAAATAAAAAAATCATCAAATTAGAAAAAAAATACTTTTTTTGGGAAAGAAAATCAAACATAGAGAAAATAGCAAGCATGACCTTACAAGGTGATATTGATCAGAGCGCGTGATTACTGCGGCCAAGTAAGGCTTCTAAACCCTTACTCGTGAATCTCGGCTCTGAAACTGGTATAAACGTTAAGATTACTCAACTGTCAATTTTTTTTCTTAAGGTAAAATTGATAACAGGAAAAAATTTTGAAAAATTAAATACATACATAATAGAAAAAGGTGTTACTCATGTTTGAGTAATTCAGAACTAGAAATAGAAGGGATACTTGGAGTAGTGATAAAAGTTGTTCAAGATAGGAATCACTTTGGACTAATAGCTCGTTATGAAGTAATATGTAAAATAAAAAGCTCCAGGAATATTTAAGTTGCTGAGAATAATTTTAAATTGTCAAATACAGAAACATAAAACAACTCAGGTTAATACTTCGCCTTAATGATAGCCATAGTACCAACTAACGACTGTCCCTAATTAGAGGTAAATACAGTTTAAAATTACCCGAGTTTTGAAGGGTGGAAATGGCATAAACTAGCCGCAATACAGAGTCAAGGTAGCTTTTACTGTATTCATAACCTGCCTCCCTCTTTTTTTTTACTCGTAAAACTTTAGACCTGCCTGTGTAAAGTTCTCTTATTTACTCTGCAACGGTATTAGGAGAGAAGTCGGATTCCTCTCGCTTCACAACTAGAGAAAAGTACATTATCTTTGCCACTATTAAATCCCATCTTAAACTACTCCAACTACAAGAACATTTCCCGCTAGGTAGTCAGTAGAAAGTTAAAGCGTTTCTCTCCTCCTAGGACCATCTCTTTTGACAGGAAGCTAACTTTAAAATGGAAAATCCCTGAGATTATAAATACTTTGAATTGTAGGGTGTTTAGTAATACTTTTATTTATGCGGTTGTAAATGTAATAAATTAGATTAATCGATGGTTTTTAAAATATATCAAATCATATCATATGGTTTTAGAAAAAATTACAGAAAGACCTGTACCACGACAACCTATGGGTCTGGTTTTAGTACATGGTAGAGACCCCACTTTATAGAGACTGTGTAGTTGGATTGAGTACTGTTCTGGAATGGAATGCTACTATCTTAGCATTCCAAAATCCTATGGAAAAATTATTTTAAAATTTGTCAACATAAAACTGTAATAATAAATAATAAAATGAAAATAAACTTTATAGAAAACAAAACTAAAAATTTTAAATTCAGAATAGATTTATAAACAAAAGCAATTAATTTTATCGTAAAAAAACGTGAGGGGCTTGATATTAATTGTTGTAAATATATTATTTAGTTGACTGATATTGTTAAAAGTAGAGTCATGATGAAAATATCTTAAACTTTCCTCGGCTTTTTTATAATAAAATCAATTTTTTCATCCGATCTATTCTTAATTTAAAAATCTGTACCATTACAATCCATGGAGGTTCTGGGATTAAGTACATGATAGAGACTGAACTGTTGCTTGGAAAACGGTTGTGCAGGGAAGTGATTTGTCCTAGATCACGATCAACCGATTTCCCACCCTATTTTGTGTACCCATTTAATAGAAGCTGGGTGAGTCCCAAAAAGGTCCTAGATCCCATAGGATCCATCTTGGGCTAATAACAGATTAAATAAAAGTCTGCCAAGGAGCGGGATTTGAACCCAGGACTTTCGGCTCGGAGAGTCCTGAGTTTAATTAACCTGAGTACTTAAATTATGTTTACAAATACAATATGAAAGGACAAATAATAAAAAATTAATAAAAAAATTGTTCATGTTCATGTCAAACTCAGCATAAAAAGGTAACGTTTGCGTGTATAATTCAACACCTCACCCACTCCTAAGCTGTAATTTACTTGATTAATAGCACACGGAAACCGCAAAAAGGACATCATTATGTCATTAAATTATTTCGAAAATTGTATTACTTAGTTTTTTCAATTAATGTAATTAAAATTATTATAAAAGCCATGAACTTGCTTTGTGCTCATGCGGTTTTTTCATTATTAAATTTAACTTTAAATAGCCTATAAATAATGAAATAAATAGTTCTTTTAATGAATCAATTCAACAACAAAGAATAAAAATCCATTTCTTTAACAAAAACCCCGGAAGTGGATTTTATTTATCGTTTCATGAAATTATTAGAAGTACAAATGATCTAAGTACTGTTGAACTTAACGATGATAATAAAAATAAAGTTTATTAACATCTATGGTGATAAAAATACAAGCTCTAAAAAATATAACTGTATATTATATATATACTATACTATGTAAACTTTATTTCAATTATTAATTTAATTTTAATTATTCATATTTTGTATTGGAATTGTGTATCGTTTTGTATTTTGTATTGTTTTGAATAGTGAATAGACCACTTGAATATGTATTTATGTAATTATTGCTCGGACTGCATACAGAAATGAAAACCACACAAATGTTAATAATTTAAGCTCAAAAAATTAAAATTTAAATGATTCAGACTATAATTGATTTAGAAACAAACAAAAACCACAGTTATTCTAAAATTTTGAGATCTAACTTTTGTCGGCAGTCCTCATAATTTACTTTTTAATATACTTATTACGACTTCCTGTCCTCCTGTATTGTTTAATAACATCCCACTGATTCCTGTAGAATATGCCCGTTAATAAGGACTACACCTTGATAGAAGATTAACTTGGAATCCTCATACTAGACTGAAGTAGAACAAGAAACAGCTCACCGTTTCAGACTACTACAGCATATACTAGACAAACACTCTAAGCTCTCAATTAATTTAAAAAGACTCATATACGTGACATTCATTAGACCCATCTGGACTTACTGAATAGAGCTTTGGGGCTCCACTAAGCCAACTATTTCCCCTCGTATTCAATTCTTACAATCCAAAATCCGCCATAAAATCCTCAATGATCCTTAATTTGTAACGAATAAAGTAATCCATAATGACCTTGATGTCCCACTTGTAGCTCATTTGGCCTGGATCCGATATCAATCGTTTCATGACAAACTTCATTTCCACTCAAACCCACAAGTTTCAAACCTAGCAACCTCTTCAATTCCTGATAATCCTCCGAGGCGTATGAAGAGAAGATGACCTCGTGACCTTCTAAGTTGTACTTATTATTTTAGTACTGCCACTGGGTAATATCTCTACTTGTCATTCATGCTAATATGTACCAATCATTCTATTTCCTTGTTGTACTAGTATACTAGAGTTGTAAATTTCATAGAATGAATTTTTTTTTTTTTAAATTTACTTATTGAAATTTACGACTGTATTATAATGAATGCATCATTATAGCTTGTGGTATAATGGCATGAGTAAAGGCAAGTGGAGAAACTAGCCTAGAGGTAATTTTTTTTTTTATTTCAATGTGATTATTTGAATATTTTTATTTGAAGATAACAAATCTTTTCTCTTCAAAATAAAAATAACCTAATGGTAGTACTCAGATAAGAAATGCAACATAGAATGTCGCGAGAATCTTCTTTTCAGACACCTCGGGGGATTATCGGGAATTGAAGAGGTAGATAGGTTTGAGTGGGAATAAAGTTTGTCATGAAAGGGGTTTGTCATGCATCGGGTTCGGGCAAAATCAGTAACAGATGGGACTTCCGAGGTTTATTATGGATGATTAATCGTGACAATGTAAAGAGCATTGATTATTTTATTATTAACGGTGAAATACTTTGTAAGTAAGATATAGATTTCTTTTGACATTGGAAAATATATTACAGATGTATTTGTATAGAAGTTACTGGGTATATTTATTATCTATGGACTATCATAATTATTATCTATGGCATCATAACTTAGTGACTACTACTAGAAGTAAGTTAGTGACTACTCTAGAAGTAACTTAGTGACTACTCTAGAAGTAACTTAGTGACTACTCTAGAAGTAACTTAGTGACTACTCTTTTTACATACGATAGTCTAATCACTCCATCTTCTCTCTACTCGATATTCCCTCTCTCTAATCTATCCCAATCTCCCAACCAATTACATTTTCAATTAGTCTATTAACTAATCAACATATGATGGGATAAGCCATTTTAGTACAAAATATCAATAAAACTTAATTGAAATATAGTATACTTAGTATAGTAACTTGTATCTGTATTAGCATATATATTAATGAACTTTATTTTTATTATCATCGTTAAGTTCAACAGTACTCAGATCATTTGTACTTCAAATCATTTCATAAAGCAATTAATTTAACTACGACAAATTAAATTGGTAATTATTCCGCAGGTTGTCGCTTCGAGTTGAGTCACAAGTTTTAACTTTTCATTCGTTTCCCTTTTAATATTTTCAAACTTCTAAATGTTTGTTGAAATCTTTATCTATTGATGAAATGATTACCGAAATCTATCCATTACCTATAATTACATTCTCTTTCACATGGCAAAGCTCGCGATAACATGTATTTTTGGAAAATACATTTATTTAATGAACAAATAGTTAAAACTTATTTTAAATAAACTAGAAGCGACAACCTGCTGAATAGAAAACATAAATTTTATAATTCACACACAGGCCGCTTGGTGTCGCCAGTCATGTTCAATAATCAATCATGTAGATGACGCGAACCCAGAAGTTTATCCCCTACCAAAAGTCGCTAAACGCGGCTAAAGTAGTTTTCACATAAAAAAAAAGGATTTAATATAATATTTTATCTAAATTTATGTCGAATCGAGAGCACCTCTTTGTTTGAAACTAGTTGACTACCATTCATCAGAGTTAGATCTAATAATGTAGCTTGATAATATAGTTTATCGGTAACGCGAATCCATAAGTTTTTCATATGAAGAAGAACACCTAATATAATCGAAAATACCACTTTTAGAATAAAATAGAAAAGTAACTTTAGGCTATGTCCCTTCAGAATAACTAACATAAACAGAAAAAGAAACCATATATATTGGGCTAGAAAGCTACATAATACAAATCATAAAGCGTATAAAAAGTTACAGAAAACAATCTAAAAAATAAATATTCATAATAAGTAAATAAACAGTAGAAATCTTGACAAGATGTAAGCAATGAAAGAGAATAGATAAATCCATAGCGTATGTTAAATGCATGAACAAGCATGAAATAATTTCTTTACATGATGTACAACTTCTTAAAAAACAAAATTAAAACGACTGAACAACGTAATTAATTATTCAATGGATTTGTATGTTGGTGATGTGAACCCCTAAGTTTTTCCCCTGCAAAAAACGTTGCTAAACGCGGCTAGAGAAGTTAAAAAAAAACTACTTCATATCAAGAAGTACACTTCATATAATCAAGAACAGCTCGTTGTTGGAATCCAGTTAATAAATATTCATCTGACTTCAATGAAATAATCATCGCTTGATAATATAATATATTAGAGTATGTCAGTGAATAAAATGTTCTCCTACCGAAAATCGCTAAATGCGGGTAAAAAAGGTTTCACTTAAAAACAAGTATTGCATATAGCACCCTAAAATCCAAGATCACCCCTTTGTTCGAATCTAGTTATTGATCAGACTCAGATGTAATAATCATAGCTAGGTAATATAGTTGATCAGAGCATGTCGAGCATATCGGCGACGCGAACCCATAATTCCCCCCCCCCCCCAAACGTCGCTTTTTTTAAAAAACAAAAACTATTTCATACCACTTTACTATTTCAGAATAACACCTCATATAATCGAGAATAACTCTTTTTTGAAACCAGCTAATAATTATTCATCAGAGTTAGATGGAATAATCACAGCTTGATAATATAGTTGATTAGAGCTGACTATGACTCGGGAGAAGACCATCATGGTAAGCCCTGACTGGGAGGACTCGGAACAATGGCCCCGCAGCAACTTAACCAGCTTGAGTCAGATTTGTGAGGGGGGGGGGCTAAGCCAGGACCTGGATTCCCCGCCAGCCCCGAATTCCTGACCAAAGCTCACAATAAACCATCCTCATCCTCTTCCAACTTCTTAGCACTACTTTCTCTCTTCTCTTATCTCTTACCAGTTAGTCAACTATTTCCCCGCTCCATTCTTCCTCCGATATTGTTTCTCCCTCCCACTCTCTCTCACACACACACTCTCTCTTCAATAGTCTTCGAATCTTGTCACGTGCAGAGAGAATACGTTTTCGCCTCCCACGAACTGTTAAACAAGAAGAAAGTTTATTTTACTCAGTACGCTTTATTGATTTGGACTGTAGGGAGTTTATTGAAACGTGTTATAGAAGAAGTGAGACTCCCCTCGAGATGAAGGATAGTAAAAATTCAATTGGGAATATGAAACTTACTTGAATATATATTTCTTTGATTGAAGATATTCAGCTTTATAACCGTCGGTGGACTTTCTTTCCTATATCAATCCACAGCATCAAATGTACAATGGAAAATTTATCCATAGCATGCTATATTGTAGGCTTAATAAAAGCAAGCTAAACTCCCACAATAATATTCAAAGATTGTAAGTGTACACAAAGATGTTATTATTATCATACTGCACTACGGGTCCCTACAAGAACTACCTTAACCACCTTAAACAACAAACATAAATATATTGAACAATACAAATAAATTAAGCATTATTTAATAATATATAATAATTTATTTAATTTGTTAACAGCCGTAAATGGATCCTTTGAGATCTGGAGACCCTCCTGGTGTTTACCCAGCCTCCATAAACTGGGTACCCAAAATAGGAGGATAGAACGGACGGATGGATCTGATTTCGAACAGATCACCCCCTATTATTTTTTTAAAAATATTCCTATTGATTCACAAATTATCAAAAGAATTACGGTGGTTATTTTCATCCGAATAATAGAACTAGTATGAAGCCGTTTTTTATTCTACTATACTAATAAGAAAATGCATAACTATAAACGCGTTCTAGTAATCAAATTACAGTAAACTAAACTGAAAGCCACCCCATGGCGGGGTGGGCCCGGTCGAATCTCGACCCTTGACAAATCTTTTCTCTTCAAAATAAATTATTTAAACAGAAAGATAAAAGCAACTGTAATGTAGGTTACAAATACCTACCAAAGCGGCCGAGACGCGCTTAAAAATAAATCATTTCCCATGCACAGCTGTATGTTAACAGACACCAGAACTAGTAAGGGAATTCTCATGATAGAGAAAGAAATTAGCCAATTCTGTCCGCTAGGGAGCATTACATCCCCGTCACAAGAGTAAAAATGTCTATAGTAGCTCTATTGAGCCTTTTTAAGAGCGTTTGTTTTCCCCCATAAGTCAGAGTTGAGATTTGGTACTCCCGGCGAGCAGGGTCGCCTGTCTGTATTGTCTGTATTTGACCATATTTGGGCCAATCGAGTATGAAAATTAAATATTATATTAATCTTCTCTCTTTTGGAACGTTTCGATCACAAAACAGATGGATGATGTGTTAAATTGTAACTGTGCCTATATGATTATGGTTATGGATAATGGATATTGAAAGGTGTTTTCATTCAGTAACTAAACAGAAATATCTAATATCGCGATTTATAACCCAGTCAAATTCCTTTTGTTTATTTTTCTTATCAAAAAGTACCCAATATTTAGGGTTTTATTCATCGAAGAAATATGAGGCTTTAACCCTCATATCGCTTCATTTTGGCACAGTTATGAATGTTAATATCGAAGGTGTTACACTTCCTATAGGGGCTGTAGAGAAGAGCAAGAAGGGTTGAGATACGAAGTATAAGAGAGAGGGAGCATATTAAGGGAAGATAAAGTAGGGATTAGGGAAGGGAGTTGGCAGAGGTTCAGGGCGTGCAGGGCTGTCAATACCAGCCAGGTCCGCGGCGTAGCAAGGGGTCACTCGTCCTCGTGTTGAGTCGCTCAGAGGTATATAATAAATGTAGGTATAATCGATTCTTTATTCGATACATCTGTGATATCGTTTTCAAATTCAAATATCGAAAACCGAGATTTTTCAGAAAAGAAATGTAAAAAAGAATACAGTTTGTCTATATGATCGGATCTGTAACGACGTTATTGAAAGTACAATAGTGAGAACATCAAAATATTTTTACGCATAATAAATGAGCAGTGTATATTTTTTCATATCTGTAACTGGTCAAAGTTTTATTTTTATAATTAAAAAATATAAAAAAACATTGTTGGGTTTTGATTAAAAAAATCGTTATCTCTACAACCCATGAAGGGTCTTGGTTTCAGTACGTTGTTGAGACTGTACTGTTTCTTAGACAACGGTTGTCCAGGGAGGTTATTTGTACGTGATCACGCTCAACCGTCAGGCTTTCCCGCTATTAGGGTAACAACTTTACAGAGGCTGAGTGAACCCCAGGACCCATATCCGGTAAATAGCAGATTAAATAAAATTTGTCAGTAGTGGGATTTGAACCCAGGACGTTGAACTCACTGCTCTACCACTGAGACACTTCGCTCTTAAGTTTTAAGTAATAAAGTAACAAAATTATGCAAATCTGTTTTACAAAAACAAATATACAATATTAACAAATTATACATAGAAGAAACAAAAGAAAATTAAAGTAACCATAAAATACCTACAAAAAAAAGAAAAAATATTTGTTTTTAAATGAAAAAAAAACCCCTTATCGCTAATATTAACACTAAAACAATTAATTTTCATGCATGATAGGTTTAGCAAAAAGCTAATAATTCATTAAAATATACAAGCTTAGTAAGATAATAAGGAGCTTAAGGTAGAACGGATCACAAGCTAAGACTGAGGTTAACGAATGGTTCTTTTTTTCAATTTTTTGTTCAACTGTCAGCTTCGTATCGGTGTTACCACATTGATTACAAAGTATTTTTCCACTTTTTTTTCAACAAAACAAAATTAACAAAATAAGTAAACTATAATACAAAATTTCTTTAAGATCGAGTTTTTTAAATGCAAAAGAACCTCACTGAAAGTAGAATAGTAGTAATATCAAAAATACAATATTTTTAAATTTAATACATTATTAGTAATGATTCCATTATTTTGTTATCGTATCTTATCAATTTTGTTTTGATACTCAAAAGATAGAAAAAATCTTTCCCACCAAAATCTGACCCAAGAATAAAAAATCTTGTTTTTTTTATTGAAATCATTATTAAATAGTCTTGAGAGATTTCAAGCATTCAAAGCATCTTTTTTTCTCCTGGTGTGCGTGTTTTCAGAAATTTAATTAACTTTTCTCACTAGCAAGTCCTTTTCAATAATAACAGTTACTTACAGCTTTGAAGGTTTTAGTAAAAGCGTTAATATTTAGTTTTTTCTTCATTTAAAATTTATTATTCATTTTTTTATACTTAAGAAAGTCAATAATTTTTTTTATCTAGTTACCAGCTCTTTTTGCCTATGTTTTTGATGATAGCTTGATTTTATATCTTTACTTTTTAGGAAACTAACCTCAAAAAAAACTATGCTTTTCTTCATTTTATACTTGATTAACATCACCAAGCACACTAAAATAGTGTTCTGTTCACTTAAGAGCTTTTCATCATACAATAAAGTAATAAAAGATCATAAGAAGCAGAGCTATCCTACAATAATACAATATATCATCCTAATATTGATTATTAGGATTTTACATTATAATATTGATTAATATATAATGTTGATTGATTAGGATTTTACAAAATCAGAGTTATACCAATATTATTCCAATAAATACTGGACTGTCTAATAACAGGAAAAGCAACATAACAATTAGAAAGATAACTGATTAATTTCTATGTTTTAATATATTTAAGAAGAAGCACTTCTTCTTCAACTTCGAAGAAGCTGGAAATTTCATAAAAAAATAAGGAAAAATTTATTATATTTATAGTTCACGAACAAGAAAAAAAAGAAAGAAATTATGAAGTATTTAATAATTTTTATATACTAAAACTCGAAAACGGCTCGACCAATTCGGCTATTTTTTTTTCTTATTTTTTCTAAGGGGCAAAGAAGGTTCTTACGGAGAGAAAACCCGTAAAAGTGAGGAGGGAAACCTTGGGTGGCCGAAGAACCTTGAAATGTTCGGAGTTATTTCAGTTGTTGGCCTGTATCTATTAATCGGTGCGTTTTAGGGAAAATACATAAATATAAATTTTTAAAGAAGATGAAATTTGCTTCAATTTGATCTCAATTGCAGCTCTGTACATCTAACAGATCCTGTGTAATGTTCCGATCATTTAATAATTAACCGGAATCTCAGCCCTATCTATATAATAAAAATGAAACGCCATTTCATTGCTAACCGCAAAACTCAAGAATGGCACGACCGATTCGGCTTATTTTTGTTTTTTCTTATTTTTTGAAAGGCGCAAAGAAGGTTCTTACGGAGAGAAAAACCGTAAAAGTGGCGAGGGAAACCTTCGGTGCCCGAAGGACCTTAAAATGTTCGGAGTTATTTCAGTTTTTGACCTGTATCTCCCAATCGGTGCCTTTTAGGGAAACAACATACATAACAATTTTAAAAAACATAAAATTTGCTACGATTAAAGCGCAAATGCAGCTCTGTAAGTCTAACAGATCCTGAGCTAAGTTCCAATCATATAATAATTAACCGGAACCTCAGCCCTATCTATATAATAAAAATGAATCACCATTTCCTTGCTAACCTCAAAACTCGACAACGCCTCGCTAACCAATTCGGCTAAATGTATTTTAAGGCGCATAGAGTGTTCGTATGGAAAGAAAAACCGTTAAAATGACGAGGGAAACCTTTGGTGGCCGAAAATGTTTTGCCCTGTAACTCGTAATCGGTGCGTTTATAAAAAAAAAAACATAGGTACCATTTTTAAAGTAGATAAAATTTGCTACAATTTGAGAACAATTTGAAAACTGCAGCTCTGTATGTCTAATATATTCCGAGTTCAGTCCCTATCATATAATAAATAACTGGAATCTTATCTATCTTCTATTTATATAATAAAAGTGAACCGCTATTTTCCCATACAAACCACTCTGTTCCCAGCTGTCAAACATTTGACACCAATCAAAGCAAAACAAAGGTGCGTTAGTTGTTAATAAAAGTATATTAGGGTCCAGTCCCTATCATAAAATAAAATAATATGAGTTTATGTGTAAAAATAAAACTTTTCTGTTTAATTTTCTGATACAAGGCCAAATACATATCATAAAGCAGGTTCCCTGTTGCTGGTGACAGATGGCGACTATAAATTCCTGCAAATGGAATAAATGGGCAATACACCAGAAGAAATTGATCAGCGTTGTGCAAATAACAGTTTAGTGAGGAGTTTTATTGTAGAACAATTGCAAACTTTGTTTTATCAACAAAATCAATATATTTCATTGTTTAAAGCTACGCTGGATCTTATGCCATCTGGTAATCATAAAATTGTAATCAGAGCTGATAAAACTCCTGTAGGAAAACATGCGAGATGTTTCAATCCACCAACAATCGATGAACTTGCCATTCAAAAATTGGGAGGCCCTTTTTTAGGGTAATATGGCAGAACAACTTTTGCCGGGACAGCTAGTATATTATTTTTAATTTATTTTTTAAGATATTTTTGACAAACTATTCAATAACAGTAAAGTTAAACCTAAATCCGAAACCTATAACAAATATAAAATAGGACACCTCCAAAAAATAATTTAAGAATGAAAATAGCTTTTGAAAATTATTTTTATATTTTAGTTATTCATTTCTTGGATCATTTTTATTTTTAATAATTTTCCTCTCAATTTAACACTTTGAAAGAACACTTTGTTGGCACATTCCATGGTGTGCCTTTTAATTATTTATTTACAGAATTAAATCATACAAATTATAACCATAATGCTATAGAAAACGTTATTACTTCCTACTATATACTTACCATAACATTTTATAGAAGTTTACATTTATAAAATATTATTTAAAAAAATCATTATTATACGGATTTTACATTGTATATATACCAATTCAATTTAATGCCAAATATTTTTTGGATCTAGCAAACATCAATTAAAAGTTGGATGACGATTAATGATCCAAATTATGATATTACAAAGTTATGTAGTTTTGTTTAAAATGATTGTCTGTTCCTTTGTATTTAACATGCTTAAACAGAATTACTTAACCAAATAGTAGTTACACATAGCATATGTTAGCATTTCAGGCGGATTATGTCTGAAATGCGAAATATATATTTTTTAATATTTATTTTCAACAGCACTTTTAGTTGAAGTATACTAAAAGCTGGCAACTGGTTATACAAGAGATATGAAAATTTGTCACTGAAAATCTGGGTTATATTAACGTTCAAGACGTAAATAGGAAATACACACTGTAGGAAACTCAGACGTAAAGCTAATATTATTCAGGAATTCAAGTTCTATATAAAAAAGATGTTTACATTGCATGATTGATTGCATCAGATGTAGGTTCCTCTTCCTTTCACGGCCGCCTTCCTGAATACTAATATCCGATCCTACGATGCACTCTTCAGGGATTTGATTTCTGAATATTTATCAAGCAAGAACTTTATGTATAAAAAATATGTTTTATTCAAACTGTTTATGTATTATTTTGTGTATTGAGCTCATTAGAAATTGTTTAATTATTATAACTACTAGACTTCTATATTAATTTACTTCTAACATGGCTGTTGGCAACCACAGATAGCCTTCTTAAAAACCAATGCTACTATCTTCTGAATTATCTGTTATTTTACTATTATCTACCTTCACAGTTCGCTAGTTTTACTTTTCCTATACGAGTAGAATAGAGTCGTACTTCTCTCACCAAATGGTGCACCGAACTGTTACAGAAAACAAGGGTATCGTCGGCGGTCTTTGTTTAATGTTGCTCAAGTAAGTCTAGATGCACTGTGAGAAGTTGCAAGATGCAGGAGTCTGGAAAGTGCAATTTTGTATCAAGAACATACTCTGATTAGCCACATTCAGATTAGTTTTCACCAACTACTCCTGGTAGTTATCTGGTTAATCAGATATATAGAGTTCACTTAGTACATTTGATAAATTATATGAGGGAGAAAATGGTCCGGGTAGAGGTCAAGAAAATTCTCTTATATAGGGAGAACTATTTATTGGTAACCCAACGTTTCGACCCAAATTGCAGGTCTTCTTCAGGGAGGGGTAGTTGATAGTTGATGGGTAGGGGATTAACACTAGACTCTCAGTTATTCAATTACATTCAGTTATTTAACATGTATTCAGTCTATTGATAAATTATAAGTTACTAAGACATGTTAATAAAAGCTCTTATAAAACATTTTAAAGAGAAGTTTTAGGAAAACGAAATAAACACAATCGTATGTAGTATGATAATGTTTCACGACTTCAAAGAAAGCTATCCAATTCGCTTTTCTATGCATACGAAATGAAGAGACGGAAAATTAAAATAAAAAATTCTCAAGTAAGGTATACAACGTGGCAAGCAATCCATATAAAATTATAATGTCGGGTGCCCCACTTCAAGGAGTTTTATATTTAAATGTTAAAGTTATTTTTCAATTCCATTAAGAAAAAATTTTTTTTTCATGATGATAAATACATTACCCCTATCTGGCGAAAAACTTTTCCAACATATTCACGTTTTAATTCCCTTTTTGACACTGCGGGAATTCAATTTGAAGGTATTATATAATTAAATAATTGTTTTATTCATTCATTTATTGAATGCATTTTTTCATACCATACATACTTTAGAATTATGGATGGTAACAAAAAAGAAAATACAGGAGATATTAGCAATGAGGATGAGCTGAAGACGATTTCCAAGCCCCAGCAAGCTTTTATAAAATAAGAGAAGCAAGTAAATATATAGAGAAAACATGATCTTCATAGAAAAAAATGTTTTTGAAGTGTTATAGCTATTTTATAACGAATTTCAGAAGGGTAGGACCTAGGTTACAATGTTTTCGACTATTTCCGAAATGCCACGAGTAGTGATTCGGGATTCAATATTTTTTCAAAGGTTGTTAGTTGGCACTGAAGCAACCTTCCTCCGTGAGAAATATACGGATCAAATGAGCAGGTTTGATACAATATTTAGGTAGCTCCATTTGTTAGTACTGACCTGTTCCTTGGAAATGGGAATGTATCTACACCCAGTATTGTCTTCCAACAATGTAGTTCTCTCTCAATTCACACTTGAAGGTTCCCCGGATTCCCTGACAATTCCTCCCTTCAGTAAGCATGTTTGATCACATAATCTTGCATGAGGAGATCAAGACGTTTCCTCCCAGTAAAGACATACAAGAGGAACAGTATGTTCTGTTGATACGCAACAGTGTCTTCCTTTGGTATTATTCTGTTGTGTAATGATATTCAGACTCTGCGAGGGTCATATTAACTTAAGATACCCAGAATCACTCCTTGTTTATGTTAAAATGACTTATTATGATGATATGAATTAGAAAAACTGATTTAACCCATCGCCACTGATGGTTAAAATATCATTTTTATGTAAATATTATAAAATGATAAGTGAATTATCAATTTTGGACTTCTTTGGTTTATGAGAGATATAATGAGTCATACCACAATGACAAAAATAAATCTAAACTATTCCTCTTCTTTGATGCCCCGACATTTCGTGAAGAGTCAAGGTATCCCGCACTCTGAGCCGCTATTCTTCTGTCTTGCGATACTGTTGTCCGGTTTCTTCTTTATGATCACCAGTATTTTCTGCGCATCTGCAGCCATACAATCCACCCACCGCAGGCCAAGTCTGTTAATTTTTCCGGGTTCGAAAATCTTTTCATCGAGGAACCAACAATACGTTTGGGAATGTCGTTATCACTTCTTATTGACATATTTCTGATGTCGAGATTATATAAACTGCATTATTTCCTGCTCTTTACAGAGATGCATGACCTCAGCGATTTTAATCTATTCTAGCTAGAGTCAAAATTTATATTCAGATTCATTCAGGAGAAACCAACGTCGCATATGATTATAATAAAATTCAGTGCTTGTAATTAAAAGTTAACTTTCAGTTTTTTCTTTAAATTAAAAGATTTCTAACATACGGGCTATTATAAACCGTTCCAGAAGAATAAACGTTTCCAGATGAAACCCGTGGTACAAAAGCTGACTCCTCGAGAATCCTCTGGATACGATATTCATACTTCAATAACTGCTATCTAAAGGAAGGTGGGGTAAAGTGGCCTCTCAAAGGGAAACTGAATTTTCAGCGAACCACGGTTATTAATAGCAAGTTGCCGCATACACACTCTGAATTTACATATTATAAGGTACCATATCAGATATTTGTAATAAAGAAAATATGTAATATACGATCTAGGTCTTTCTGGTTTCATACAGCCACTTTCCGATATATAACGAGATAAATTTGTCTGTTTCTTATATTTCCTTAGCTATTAACATAAAAGTAATGTTTGTAATAGCGTTTATTTTATAATTGTTAATTTTTAAAACAATAATAATAGAAATGAAAAAAAAATCGTCTAAACTAGCTTCCTAATAAACCATATTAATAAATTGCAATATGCATTTAATATTTTTAATTTATTATAATTGTCACACGCCGTTTTGTCAATTTAAACTATCATCAAGAACGAAAATTCAGTTTTAACATATGCTATATAATTTGAAAGAGATGTGGTTGTATGGAATATACCAATGACACCCCTATTGGGGGAAAAATAAATAAATAATAATAATTTGAAAGAGATGAGGATAGCTCAGTGTCGAGAGTTTCGAGTTCAAATCCGGCTATGTCAGATGAATTATTTAGTCTACTACAGCGTATAAAAAGTGACAGAAATTTTTTTAAATAAATGATTAAACAAATAATAATAATAAGTAAATAAACAGTATGAATCCTGACAAGACATTAACCAATTAAAGAGAATAGATGAATCCGTAGATGCATGAGCTAGCATGCAATAATTTCTTAACATGATGTACATCTTCTTAAAATACAAAATTAAAACAACTAAATAACACAATCAATTATTCTATAAATTTCATTCTAAGCAAATGACTAACCTGATTAGAGAGCATCTTTTTGGGAAGCTAGGAGATGTTGGAAAAGCAAGGATTAAAAGCAATAGGAAGCATGACGGATGTTATAGGAGGGATATTAGGAGGGATTGAATTCCACACTGTGGTGGACGGGGGGAGAAAGGAACGTTCGAATGCTTTGGTTCTGTGGGATCTAATATAGAGATGTGAAATGCGAGATCTTCTTTTATGATGTTCAACTGAGGATTTGAACTGGAGGAGACTGTAGATATATGAAGGGTGTTGGGAGCCACTACTAAGTACAGAACACATGACCATTCATCGGCGTAGTGGTCATCATCATCATCATCACATGGCGCAATAGCCCATGGAGGACCTTGGCTTCCTCAACAATTCTTCTCCACCTTGACCGACCTCTTGCTGTTCTTCTCCATGTTCTTACCCCCAGGAGCTAAAGGGCTGCTTCCACATCGTCCAGCCATCGCATTCTAGGCCTTCCTCTTCGTCTTTCTCCGTCTGGACGTCCCTCCAGAATCAGCTTTGGGGGCCTTTTTTTGTCCATTCTGTGAACGTGCCCCAACCATCTCAATCTTGCTTTTTTAATACAAGAAACTATGTCAGGTTCTCCATATAGGTTCTTTAAGTTCTTGGTTCCTTTTCGTGCAGAAACAATTTCCTTTCTTGGTTGGGCCATACACTCTTCTAAGAATCTTTCTCTCCCATGTATTCAATAATCTCTCATGCTGTTTGGTCAGAGTCCACGCCTCCCCGAAATAGGGAACGACAGGACGAAGTATCGTCATATATACCCTTATTTTGATACTACGGGGTACAGCTCTATTTTGGAACATGTTTCTGAGGGACCAATAGCATCTGTTTCCGCTTTCAATACCTGGGCTTAGTAGTACAAGTATACAATTTGAAACTTTATTTAACATAGTTCTGGCTATTCCAATGAAGTAATAAAAATAAATAATATTATAAAAAAGAATAAAATTCAAAAATTTATTCTTGTGCAACTAATCACTGACACGTTGCGATAACACTAATCCCTTATCTACGAGTTAGTTTAAAACCACAATACCAGATAGTTGTAGTTTCCAGCTTCTGTAAGCCGAAGGCGACTTTACCCCACCCCCTCATGTATATTTGTATATATTCCTACCGCGTATATGCACCTTTTCCAACCTATTCATTACAATTTCCGAAGAACTTAGTTTATTATTAAGTCGTTAACTAACATATTATAAAATCTGTTACATGTTTTATTCAGAAAAAAATGCAAAATATTATGTCTCGAAAATCCATCACTCATTTCTTCTCATACACAATCTTAGCTTTAAATATTTCAAGGGGTGTATGATTCGCAGGCCTTGGCTTTAATTTTAATTTTTAAAGTCTAGAGAATGGCATGATATGGATTTTTTTTCAGTAATCTACAAACGAAAAATCAAAGTTATAAGAAAAAAGGGGCGATGAGTTTTCATCCTTCTGGAACCATCTCTTCAATTTTGGAAAAATGTAATTCAATTATTTTCGCTCGTTTACTACTTCCTGAAGAAAGTGCCTCCGAAGATTTGTTTATTCAATAATAACCATCAAACGTTTAACATCAAAGTTATTCTATTGGCGATTTATGAAACTACTCCATCATCTCTAAAAATTTCCTGATTAAATGTCCCACATGAAATTATAGATGAGTCCCCGTCGGAAATATTAATTTTCAGCAATTAACAGTAGCAGTGAATGTTGAAGTTGAGAGGACCGAGGAAAAAAACATGATCGTTTTAAAACACAAAGTCTGTTTATGTAATTTTAATTTTTTTTTTTTTATGATTTCACTCCAGAATTTAGGAAATTGCAGAGCTTGCACCCGGTTAATAAAGTTGAAGTAATATCATTTGAGATGGTATTTTAAAGTTTAAGGGTAACAAACGAATTCCTAAAAAGTTAATAAGCGTTGTGCTGATGTCTGTAGACCCAGGCGCAGGTAGGAGGATTGCGTTAAAAGTGGTCTGCAGATTTGGGTTTGGGAAGTGGTCCGTGGAGTTTGTAAACAGAGTTTGCTGGATACGGCATCGAGCATTCGGGTTCGCTAAGCCTTATTATTTGTTATTACATGAGCCTGTTCATACAAAGTGGAAGATGACTTTGAGGGGACTGAATACCTTTTTAAGAAATTATTTTAGAAAATACGCTTAATCTTTCAAATTATGTTATTCTTATTTTAAGAAGTTATTAAAATAACGATGGACTTAAATAACACACACACACACATATAAATATTTACACATTGGTGAGCATGTGGAGAAGAAAAAGACGAAGGGACGAAGCACCAGAAGAACGGGCTGGCCAAAAGCCAGAGCCACCCTTAAACATCCCGCAGCTACAGAGGCCTTAGAATTTAAACCTTCTTTTATTTTCTTTACTCCTCTAAGTCTCTTTCTTCTGCCTTCTGAGAACATCCCTACCGACCATTCCCCCTTCCAAATGTCAATTTCCCTCGGCTTTAAAGGAATTCCTGCTATTTATTGAGGCTAGAGCCTTGAAAGAAATTTCACTCTAGTGAATACCCTTCTGATAAATACTGAAGTATCTGATTGCATTGTTTTTCGCTCTATTATCTTAATATTTTGTATTAATATATATATTTTTTAGTTTACTGTTTCAATACAAAACCAATGGGATGTGTATATAATAATAATATTAAGATTTGTATTTCGTAACGTATTTTTGAAGTGAAAACTTCTTTATTCATTTGAAAAGAAAAGATATGTCCAGGACCGGGACTCGAACTCGGGTCTTCCAGATCACTAGTCTGGGGAAAACTTCCTTTCTTTCTGGGGAAAACTAGTCTGGAAAACTTCTTTAGTTCAGCAAGTTTTGATAGAGACTTGTTGGTTCGCGTCATCAACATGGTCCAGATTGGAAACCTAGCGGCCTGTGGATGAGTTATACATTTTCTTTTAATCAACTTTAGTTTAAAGGTTCCACTGATATAATAATTATTATATTTATCTGAAAAGTCGTTTAATAATTGTGCGATTAATACTAATAATAACTGGTTGAACTCTTCGATTCCCCTAATAGATTTTATTTGTAGTAGTTAAGTGTCTTGTTTTATGAAGTTATTGAACCTGAGACAAGAGGATGGTTTGAGGCGAGAAATAAGTGGCCAATCAAAATCTGATGTGAAGAAAAGAATCAGAGAGGATGAAGTACAAATGAGTGATCCAAAGTATACTAAAGTTAGGTAAACTAGAAAAAAAAATAGATGAATAACTAAATAGGAAAGAGTAATTGACGACCCATCAAGACCAACTGTATTTTCACATAAGCCCTCTTTCGATAGTATTTCATGCTCCCAGTAAAAATACTTAATTAAAAAATAAATTAACCAAATATTACTTAATTTTAATGTAAATTCTATCCCATATATCTCGTAACTAATGTTTAATATTTAACAGTTATTAAGATAAAAAGGCAGCTGTGTTGATTAATTTTTTTTATTAGTTGAAATTACATTTCCAACAAGAATAAATGAGCTTTATTTTTAATATTTCTAAGGAAAATCAGAAAAATATTTGAAAGAGTTTTAACTTCACGATATTTTAAATAATAATTTATATTAAATAGATATTTTGTTTGTTTTGTTTACCATTTTCATTTAACCCTAAAATTACGTTTTAACAATAAATTATTAAATGAACACTTATTCAAAATAAAAAGAATAAAAATGATAACATTTCCTGAAATACACATTAAAACTGGTATATTTTCGGTCGACGAAGTATTATATAATTTTTTACGTAAAAACATAATAAAAAACGTGAGAGATGACAAGAAAAAGTAAATTAAAAAATAAGTACCTCATTCAATCAGAATTCATTTATTATGCATGAAGACAATATGTATTTTCCTTAACACAATGACTTCAAATAAAGGGACAAAAATGATTTCAAAAAGCTTTGACCAAATTCTTTCCATGTAAAACTTGAATTGAAGGAAATATTTTGTTTTTCTGAGAAACTCATATTAAAAATATGAGTCGGTGTAAAGAGAAGAGGAATTTTGAAGATTTTTTTATTTTAGATAAATTAAGAAATTTTCCCCAAGGCTTATACAACCACTTTAAAAAACTTTTAAAATTTAATTAATTAAAATTTTATGTCTTTAATATACATTGTTATTATTTTTTTAAGTAAACGATTATGAGATATCCCATAACAAGTTAATTCTTAAGTAGATATGCTAATTTATTATCTTCTTTGTTACAAATAATTTAATAAGGGAAAAAGAATTAAAAACAAAATAATGAAAAAAATGCGAATTACCTCCACTAACAATATTTAATAATTTTTAAGATATTATTAAGTTTCAGCGAAAAAATACATTTATAAATAGAATATTACAATTTAAATTACGTTAAAAGAAAGTGAAAAGAATTTTAATATTAGAAAGCAAGTAAAAATGTTTTTATAGGACGATTTATACATTTGAATTCTGAGAATTCTACTGAGACAGAAAAACTATAAAAAAATTCAAAATAACTTATAATACTTTATTCATCAAATTCTTAAGCGTCCAAGAAATTAAAGTGAATAATACACTATATCAATTATTTAACAAATTTCAATCCAATATCAAGTTGTTTTTTCTTGGAAAACTTGTCATTTTTATTGTATTTTTGCAGTTTCAAAAAAAAAAAAAACTTGACTGAATATATAGTCACTAACTAAATTACAAAAACCAACCAATTAACGATATCACAAAGCACTTTTGTCATTTCGAAATCATCAAAAGTATCGGATAATCTTCTTTTTTCACTGAATAGTCATTGACATGTAATTGATGAAGTTGTATGTTTTATTCAGTTCCCGGTGGGAATGTACCTATGTAAAAACAACCTTTCCATTGTGAGTTGAATCCGAACGAAAACCCCGCAAATGATTGATTTCTTTCTATTCAGGGAAAGACAGGGCCGATGTATCGGATAAAAAATGTGAAATTTATTCAGCCCGAGCGACGTGGATTGGTCACGGCTCTATTTTATCCACTCGCAAATATATAAATATATTTACAATAAATGTTTTCTCATGCGATTTTTTTCGCTTACCAATTAGACACTGTGTTCACGTTTAACTGAAAAATAAAAGCCTCTCACATCGGAGCTGTATCGGATTCACAAGTCCAATTTATATGAATATAAATAATTGTAGGAAATTTTATTATGACCACACATTTATTACGTTTTTTGATTTTGAACGAACTTTGTTCACTCTCCTTAAAAAATGATTTTCGCTTTCGATGCTTCATATTTGTAACGATGATATCCCACTGATTCATGTCCGGTACTTACATAGGACTACACCATGACAAACGTTTAACTTGGAATCTTCATAACAGACTGAAACGAAAAGAAACACCGCGCCGTTTCAGGCTACTTCAACATTTACTGGAAAAACGCTCTAATCTCCCAATTAATTACAAAAGACTCACATACATGATAATCATTTTACCCATCTGGCCTTACGGAGTAGAGCATTGGGGCTCCACTAAGCCATCGAATCCCTCTCATATTCTATCCTTAAAATCCAAAATCCTTTGAAAAATCCTCAACCCTCCTATATAAAGTAATCCATAATGACCTTAATCTCCCATATGTTACTGATTTGGCCCCAAACCGATATCAGTCTTTTAAAAACAAACTTTATTACCACTCAAACCCACTAGTTTCAAACCTAGCAACTTCTTCTATTGCTGATAATCTTCTGAGTTGTCTGAAATGAAGATGGCCTCGCGACCTTCTTAGTTGAATTTGTTATTCTTAGTAATATTAAACTAATAGTTTAACAAAGGATTTGGAAATATAATTAACAGACTTACGTTGCGCTTTTCCAACACAGGCTGTAATAGAAAGGTTACCAGTAAAGCAATATTAACCGCCTTCAAAACTGATAAAAATACTTTGCCAAAAAATCGTTTTTCCGTGGTCATTTTCCATGACATCTTAAGCGAGATTAAATAACGCCCTTACAACAAATAGATTACAACAATGCCAGCATTATATAAAAATCCCGACGGTTGTTTAGCGGTGGTGTAACCAGTGTGGACAATGCAGATCCTTATTTGAGAACAGGGAGGTAGCGTGCTGAGACCGCGGCAGAAGGCTGGCATTAAACAAGAGATTAGGAGCAGGTAACTTCTGTTTAATAAGCCCCCCTTCGCTTATGTTTCAGCCCTCCTTCATTTATCTACTCTGGTTATACAGCCCCATCTATAATCTTTAGTCCAACGTCACTTTTGTTTATAACCCTCTGAAGAGGATATAAACTAAAGTAAACTAACATTTTGTCAAAAATAAACCATCATACGCAATTTACACATTGTATGTATATCTGGTAACCTAGAAAACATATAGTATAACAGGCGAGAAACATACCAATGTATGTATGAGGCGTTCAGTATCAAGAGGGGGTAACTCCATAATAATAAAAGAACACTCATCGGAGATTAAAAAAATAAACGTAAAAAATACTTAATTTACTTTTAATTTTGCAGGTTTTTTCCCTAAATGGGTTGCCCGGTTAAGTCAGAGCGTCCCTCAACTTTTCTCTATTTCACTAGTCATCCTCCTCAAGTCCCCTGCCGGCCATCTCCTCCTCCAGGCAGTCCTTCCACCGGGTTTGGGGTCTTCCTCTTCTTCTTCCGCCTTGCTGTTCCCACAGCAAAAGTATCTTCGGCCACCAACGTTCTGGCATCCGCTGGCAGGTCCCTACCATCGCAGCCTGTTCCTTCCAATCCTCTCCGGAACTCCTTTGGTCACGCCCAGCCTGGTCCAAATATTTAAAAAAATATCTCCCAGATTTTTTTTTTGAGTTCTTCTCCACCATATTTAAATATCTCCGGAGGAGATTGTCACTGCCAGGCGCTCTGCAATTTTTCATTCTCTCTATGGCTTCTCTAATCAGTAACTTTTTTTGGATGAAAGGGAGCTCTTGCCCTGTTAACATTTTGGAAGAATGTTCGGCTATCTCGGCTATGTATGTCTCTCCAAATCTGCTATTTTATTTTCCTACCATTCTCTCTATTTCCTGCGATGAACTTTCTCCTCTTTTTCCTGCGGTGAACTTTCTCTTCTATTCTTCTTTTCACAGTGTACAATGACATAGATCCTCTAGTACACCTCACAATCATTTGTTTATACGCTTTGTTCTTTTTTTCAGTGATTTTTCAACATTCATCGTCAAACCAGGTATTTCTACTGTTCGGTTCATTAAACCCCAGTGTAGCTTGTGCTGCATCCTGTATAGCTTCGGTCCATCGATTCTATCTGTCTTCTGTATTGTCACATTCATGGTTAGAGGTTGCTAGATTTAGCATCACTTGTTTGCTATAAGCCTCTTGGACTTCCTCTCTTTTCAATTTTGAGATGCTATATTTCCTAATCTTCTACAGCTTAACTCGTGTTTCATTCGATACTCTTGCCCTTAATCTAGCAATAGACACTGGGCTTAGTAACGGACGAATTCCTTAGATGTTAATAAGCTCTGCAATTTTTCATTCTCTCTAAGGCTTCTCTAATCCCAGCTCAAGGTTCATCCAATACAAGCGTCCCGCATCCATGAACTAACTACGACCACCGGTGTTTACCTTTGATTGCCTATTTGAGTGCCGTACTATAATTGATACCTCCATCACTATAATCGAACCAATATGGCTATAAATATATATATTGAATATAATTAGTATATATATAATAATTATATACAATTAAAACAGCTTTAAACTCCAAATAAAATAAAAAATTACAGCAAAATCTACTTTTTCATGGTAATTCTCTAGGGCATACTAATCAATGTTGGTTTAATTTTAGTGATATTAAATATTATCAAATTTGCGGACAATTTAGTTCTGTTGGGCGAAGACGCGGAAACAATTATGTTAATAAGCGCTGTGCCGACTTGGAAGCGTCTGAGGCATAGACACAAACATAGGTGCTAAGATCGTGTTAAAAGTGACCTGGCGGATTTGGGTTTGGGTAGTGGTCAGTGGACAGAGCCTTGTAAGCAGAGGTTGGTGGTGTCAGGATCGAGCCTTCGGGTTCGCTAAGCCTTTTTATTTATTTATAAAGGGAGGATTAATTACAGAATTTCACTAATTCCCCTTTGAGTTTTAGAAATATTAAAAACTGAGATTTCATTTTCTGAATCATACAATATCTGTGTCTGCATTAAAAAATCTGTATGTTAATGTTAAGTGTATGACAAAATGAACTTAATGTTATATTAAATAAAACAAAACATCTGTCATTAATATTAAACATTATTTTATGAGTGTAATCTGTCCCCTTATTCAAACCAATTTAATTACCGAAATATAACGAACGAGGCAGCCATCAACTAAGCTCAACGCGCATAAAGCCATGAAGTAATTGACGGAAATTAAGTCCCAAGTGCTTCATTTAAATTATAATGATGAGTAAAGAATTAAGTGGAAAGTACACATCCGTCTTCTCCACTTACCTGAGAAGAATGGCGCCATATTAAGCCGCTGGCAGTGAAGAACTCTCACCAAATATTAGCATTTAATAAATATGTGCTGAAAATAACCTGCCTCTCCTTTAATGTAAAACAAGCAAAGCTTTGTCCTATTTTAAAATTATAAAAATAATAATAAGAAGAAATAATATTGTAAGAAACAATGATGGGTTTGTGTTTGTGTGTGTATATATACATAAATAATCATAAATGAATATCTATATATTCACGTCTCAATATCGAGGAAAACTTAACAAGTTTGTTTAAACAAGTTTAAATTATTACTAGGCATCAAACTGTAAACATCGACAATCATCAATAAGTAATCTGGAATTATAATAGTAAAATTACATTGGTTCTTTAGACATCTTCAAAGAAAACATGTTTTATTAATGCTACTTTTTTGGTTTTCAACTAGTAATTTATTTTTGAAAGCTTTTGAAATCTTATCAGCCATTAATAATTTAGTTATATTAATTCACTATTAATAATGCATATTACTAACTACATTTATAAATGTATATGCAATTATTATTTTAATCCTAACATAAAATACAATTTTGCCCAGGAAATAATTATAAAAAAGATAATGGTTAACAATAATTTAAGAGAAGGTGTTTCATTAAATACAAGTTTGCGAATATTACAATGATAATTTTTATTAAACCGATAATGGTTTTGTGTAAAACGAAAATACCAATCGAATAAGCCTCCACATGCGCGCGAATGGATATTTTTTAAGCCTAATCATAGACCTGATATAAATTGTAGTCGAGATGAGAATCGATACTTTAATGATAAATAAATCGAATGTAGTAACGAATTCCGATATTTTATAACAATAAAATCAAAGGTACTTTAATAGAAAGCTCCTTCCATTGCATAATAAACAAAAGTATCGAATATATTGGAAAAATATTATTCTATTTAAAAAACAATTTACTCAAATATTTTAATCTCTGCCTTTGCAAAAAAAATAAATGTGTTGTTTTAACACAGGACAATAAGAATATGAATACGATGATATTTACATACACAAATGCAAAAACAATATATTTGTATTTATAAGTGTGATTATGAATATATTATCATTCATCGGTGTAAATATGAGTGTGAATTCAAACAATTCCAGATTCATATCGACAAATAAAATTTTAAAATATAAATGCGCGGGTTAATATCTACCATTGTATTTTATATTTTATAAGGATTTTTTTTATGAACATATTTCTATTTCAATTTATAATGATGAATTCATCCACTCCTGTAAGGAAATAATACAGAAACCTTTTTTCAGTTAAAATGATATTCAACTGATCACTCAATAAGCTGCTATAAGCATTCCTTTTAAAAATCATATCGAGTAAAAGTATTCAGAATAAAAACAGTATTCAAAATAGCAATTTGTTGGGTGAAAATATAATTTAATTTTGTAGGAAGTTAATTAACAAAAAACAATGCAAAATATCTTTAAAATATTTCAATATAGCACGGAAATTTCTAATAACATTTAAAATATAATTGGAAATTCATATATTGTTTGGAAATGTATTTAATATTTGTTTATCAGTATTTACTTAAGGAAGTAAAAATATACATGATATGAAGAAACAGAGGTCAACACCCGTCAACACCTGTTTACACACCTTCCACCGGGCAATGCCCATTTCTGATGGATGGGCCCTCTGTGATCTACAGTCCCTTCTGGGGCTCACTCAACCTCTATAAAATGGGTACCCTTGATAGGGGGAAAATATGGCGATTGAGCGTAATCGCAGGGATCACCTCTCTGCACAACCGTTGTCCTAGAAACAGTGCTGTCTCTCCAATGTACTGAACCAAGGATTTCATGGGTTATGTTGGTACAGGTATTTTTTTAATCATTAGTAAAAAAAAAACCCACAACGATGAGCATTCGTAAGGGACATAGGTGAACGATGTATGAAAATAGTCGATCTACTCTTTTATATAACAATAGCATAGAAACAGAATTGGCGTGATTTTTTTTAGTTGTCATGGACCCCAAAAAAACATAAATTTCTGAAAGTGTTCAAATGCATTTTCTTTTATATGTCTACTGAAATTACTGCCGGTTCTGGTGTATATATTACTCCTTACTTTCCCCGATTCTTACAATATTGTTGATCTTATATTACATAATTAAAATGTTTAAAAAAATACTTTAATAATAATTTAATTCGTTACATAAGATGTTGATGTGGAGAAGAGGCTTCTGTGCCTCTTGTGATGAACTGATATCAAGTACCATTGAGGGCTTACTGGTACTTAAGACACTGCCGCAGTTGAGAAGTGTAGTTTTTCCAGTGGCGCATTCCAAAATCAGTTATAGTTTTCAAGATATGTTATTTATTTATTTTTGTATAAACTTATATAGATATTGAAAAGAAAAAGAAAACATGCTAACCACAACTTAATTAATCTCAAGGAAAACCAAAACGTAACAAAGTTTTAGAGAATTTAAAAAAATAGCGATGCTTTTAAAAGATATAACTGTAGGAATATGTTCACTTCAAAACAATAATGGAGGTATAACGTTACACTAACTTGATGAGGCCTAGCATTTTTCCCGCAATTTTGCAGCATCAGTGTTACCACGGGGTCAATTATTAATGTGATGTAACAAATTGAGCTAATCGCTGTAGAATAGTTTTTCATAGGAACTTTAACTTTGAAGTAGAAACGCCCATTTCAAAATTACGTAGCTCTATTTATTCCAAAAGAGAAATCATGATCAGTAAAATTTAAATGAAAGTTATTCACCACTAAACAACTGTTTGAAAAATAGAAGCAGCTGTGGTACAAGAGACAGTAACTAACGGACACTATTATGACACCAGTTATTACCACAACACCATTTATCACCAAATAAGCTGAGAGCAATCTGAACACATGATAATTTTGCCTCAGATCTGTAGTTTATTCAGCATGTTTAGTTGTTTGGAAATAAACATAATTAACGGAGAAATGAAGTGACAGTGGAAATGAATTTGTTTTTAAGTGAACCATTTATAAAATGTAAGTGCAGATCGTATTATTGTCAGTAAAATACTGAACTATACGTTCTAATTCATGGAATGTGGCATGAGGATGAGATTTGTGGTTTTTCTTTTTTAATAAGGAAGGATGTGCAGTTCTCATGTACTTACATCTGCTCATGTTTAAGGAATTCATTCAAGTAAATTCTCTAGATTACTTTATAAGTGGCAAAGAGTCGGGCTATTAAAGAGAGGACGAGTATCAATTTCCTTTTAAACGTAAAAGGCAGAATAATGGAGGCGTTGAAAGAGGGAAATAATGGCTGGTAATTAAGTGCTTAAAGTGGTCTATAAGAAGTGCCTACTCCTCGACGGTGATAGCAAACATGAATTCAACAGATTGCCATTACCGGGATTAGCAGTCAAATTGACGCAAATTTATTTTCCCTTCTAGGCGACAACTTTATTAAATTCAAGGGACATTATGGAAAAGAGCCGAGAGCATCCTCCCTCCTTTTTTCCTGTTTAATTAGTAGAGCCCTAATTAAAAAGATTGACTTTTCAATACCAATTTTTAGCCATCAACGGCTGGAAGTCATTACTTTCGGAGCAACTCTGATGAAGTGTTCTTTATTTCTTAACGGCTTCTTTGAATTAAAGGTTGATTTTTTCATTAATTTATTTTTAATTATAATTTCAGGAAAGATACAAAATGTTTTCTTACAATTTTTTAATACATTTTCAGAACATATAGGAGCTTATTATAGTAGACAATGAGGCCTAGATTATCGTTAGTAGTTCGGTCTAAGGTAGAAAACTGCAACGAACGATCTAGCATAGGAGCATTATTCAATCATTGCCATTATTGCTTTCTGAGTATTTGAATTAATCATAGACTCTGAGGCTAAAAGGTTAAAATCTCTGGTATTTGGGTTATTGTCGGTAATTTTTCAACTTAGCAAATATTTTGTAACAAGTATGAACTTGTGATATTCTATTTCAATTTACTTATTTCTTTAATAAATACAGGTGAATTAGAATAGTGAATTATTCTGAATAAGACACCATTTTTAAATACCATCAATAATTAAATCATCAAAGAGTAGCAGAAATAGTTTTGGAACACTTAATATTACAAATACTTCTAATGGAAAGCTCAATAAATATAAACAAACGAAGCCCAGACAATGATTACTATAACAAAAAACACAATTAGTAATTGAATAATAAAATTTACACAGTGAAGATGCGAAGCCAAGACTTTCTAGTGGCTATTTAATAATTTTGTGAACATGTATTTGAGAAATAAAATATTTTGATAAAACGATTTGAGTCATAATTGTATGGCTCTATTTGACACCCCTTCAATATTAGGAAGTAAAAAGCTTTTGAAAAAAATCAATATCCATTCACTGTATCTTTGAAGAAGCCACTTATGCACATGGACACCTCACGTACTCGTATATGAAACTTAGAAGTCAGCAATCCAAAGGGAGAGAATAGCACCCTTCCGCATTGGTATGTGCTACAACTGCTGATCCGGCAAGAGACCCACCCTCTGGAGGTGGTATAGTTTTAAACTTTAGCGAGACAGAAGGAGAGACAAAGCCTCAAGTGGGCGGAGGAGGGCTAGTGAATGCGCCCTTATTACGGCCCTCAAGGAGATTCCTCGTCCCGCGTGCCGCTCTTTGTGTCCTCCCCGCACATGTCCTCTCCGCTCTTTGTTAGCCAAGCTTTTTAACAAATGTAACCCTCTTTGTGCCCGCTCATTCCTATAAAACTGGACTGGATCTAACGGAACAGAATTATTGAGGCGTGATCCTCACCTCTTCGAGCGGTAACTTACTTCCTCAATAGTCTGATCTCCTAAAGTCGATCAATATACTTTTTTTTCAAAGTGAATTTATTGCATCATATGTCGTTTTCTTGACCCAATACTCCGTTTTTTCAATCCAGCGCGTCCACTGTACTCATATGGCTCCTACTAAGCCATATGACTACGTCCATCGAAGTTTTTCTGGTAACAGCGATTCAAAATTACGAATAGTAATTGATGCTCAGAGCTTGTTCGGGCGCCGGTTATCGAAGAAAAGTACGCCTTGAAACAGTACAGTATAGAGGAGATCTAGAAGTTACATGAATATGTTTTCCATGATCTAAAGGCAGTTAAGACTAGCAGTAGACATTTTCTTAATTTTAGAGCCTATATAAACATGGATAGGAGATGTGGAGCTATAATAGTGAATGTACCTTCTCACAACAAGGAAGTAGAATTGTCTTCCTGGGGCAATGAACTTTTTCATAAAAAATTTCTTATTTACAGTACAACACCGTATTTCATAGTTTGAGCACTCATTGACTCAGCTCACCATATTACAGCTCAAATCAAGATTTAAAGCAAATACTCTGCATCCACTAGCAATCAGAAATCGACTTTCAACATTATGTCCTATTTCTCCAACGAGGTGAAATCTAGAAAGTTCACCCAGAATCTTCTTATTTTGGATAAGGACTTTGCTGAAAATTTGTCATTCATTAGTTAATTTAGTATCATTGAAATATTAAAAAAATAAAATTGGTACCGATAAAATGATTGTATCTTCAACACAGAAATTGGTCTAGATTTATATATGACCGACTGGTTTTTGAGAAACTTAATCGAGAGTCAAGTAAATCTATTATACGTGTTCAAATTCTTTATGACAACTGTCTGGAACTGGAACACATTTAGTATCGTGATTTTAGATTATATATGTACGGGTAGTAAATGGCTACGTGAATATTATTTAAAACGATCGTCGAGTAAAGAAAAGCAATGAAACTTTTTTCCTCAAATCTTAGGAAGTAGATATATCTTTTGTGATTTTAATATAGTATATTGAAAGAGGGTATATTCTCCATCCCTTTCACTATGACTACCTAGGTTCTAAAGATTTATTATTGATATTAGGAAACCTAGAAGAGGGTGTGACAAATGAAACACTTTTCATCGCCACGCCAAAGTAACTCACAATACAAACCCAAGCAAATACATTGTGATTGAATTAGAAAACTGTTTAATAAGTGTAACTTAATACTGTAATGATTCTGCCAAGCTCTAGAGAGTGAATATAAACTAAAATAATCAAGCACTTTATATTAACTTTCACGTTTTGGATGAAACTTCAGAAGAAACGTGGGAGAAGAAATGACAATTTTCTGGTTTCAACCTTCTATTTTCTGTCTCTCAGCATGAAGTTTTCCTTTTTTATGAAGTACTCGTGGTTATTTGAGAACTAGGGGCAAGGGAACGGCGAAAACTGTGTGAGTCCTCAAGTGATTATTCCCT
This sequence comes from Troilus luridus, assembly GCA_964056705.1. Taxonomy (NCBI): domain Eukaryota; kingdom Metazoa; phylum Arthropoda; class Insecta; order Hemiptera; family Pentatomidae; genus Troilus; species Troilus luridus. The sequence goes on along the minus strand of OZ057415.1, from coordinate 18,731,453 downwards.
TCCTACAAAAAGTATCCGTCTACAACTAATCGTGGCCAGATCACCTTGCATAACCGTTAAGCAAACAGAATTCCTAGCAATTAGTTTGTAGCTGGAAGACCTCCATACATCTTTATTAATTGTTTTTAATTCAGCGTTAGATACGCACTACAATTTTGTAATGTACAAACAGATTACAATTTAGAACTCTATAAGGCCTGTAAGCTACGATAGAAGCCTAAACGAAACATATTTTTAGACTCATCTTTAATATTGTTTTATGTGAAGGTGTTTTATGACAGAGGGCAGGGACCATATCTCTTATTAAGGGCCTACGGGCCCTCCTGTAATTGGTGTCGTAAAGTCCCGAAGGCATCGGCGAGTCGGGTGTAAACCGCGAGATGGCACCACTATTTAATAAAACACTAACTCGGCACTTTTTCAGGTGATAACCCTCGCAATACCTTTCCATATTACAACGCATAAACGTAATACAATTACCTGATCTCTACTTGTGAATCTTACAATGGCGAAAAGGTTATGTAGGTCAGAAGATATTGAGAAAACTCTCACATGAAAGTTTGAGGAAAAAATACAAGCCTACTTCTATTTTATGTTTAAAAATATTTAACGATATTAAAACCCTAAGAACAGTGACAGGGATTGAGGAAATAATTAAGACTGCCGGCCATATTGAAGCTGTCTTAAAGGGCTTTAAAAATATAGATTGAAGCCTAACTTGATAATAATGTTATAAGGATAAATCTCAAGGATAGTAAATGTTTATAGGCAGGAGCGGATCAAGAAAATTTGAGGTCTAGCCGTTTAGCAGCTTACCAGTTAATTCGCCTCTACTGTTAAAAAAAAATCATCTCAGGGTCTATAAATTTAGCATTTGTTTTAGAGTACCTTCGGATATTGCATTGAAAGTTCTTACAACAATTATAAAAGACTAAATCCTTCTTATGCAATTATACGCTCTATTAACATTTTGTATGTGTTTAGATCTATCAAAGAGTCAAATATATATAAATGAGCAAAAGTCCAAAAATATCTTATGTATAAAATTACAAGTTAAATGCAATCGGAAAACTCCAAAAAAACAAAGCCAAAATTTTAGGTCTCTAAAATTAACCAGTCAACGTTTCGTAGATTCATCATGATGACATTCACCGAACAAAGTCTCATCAACGAAGATCACATGGAGTACATCTGACTTCAAAAGTCGAAACAGAATCATCAGTCGGGCACAGCAACCTCACTCCAATATGTTCAACATTTGAAGGAATCTGTGAAAAAGTCAGCAAGAAGAAGGTAAATATAAAAGAGGCAGCTGGAATTACACAGAACCACTAACGCAGGAAGTTCGCTGCTGGTCACGATTAATACCTCAAGCGGCCTAATCCTATAGCATACTTTGCGCAAGGGGAGAAATAGATTCCAAAATTACAAATGCGGGATTGATTTCAAGGTTTTTTTAAAAATTTCAAAAAAAAAGATGACAGTAAAAAATGAACAATTTGTTAGACAAACAATCTAATGTAACAATAGCTTAGAGATATAAAAAAGCTTAATAAATCAGAAATTGAAGTCATATTTTTACTAAAAATCCAAATTCAAAGAATTAACCAATAGAAAAGGGACGAATACTAATGATTATAACACAAGGGCCAAAATCAAATTGAAATTTTTCTATTGTTGCTTAAATTTTCAAAATCACAAAGTCTCAGGGGACTGGAAAAAGAGCAAAAAACGCTTATCACTGAAAATCTATATTTAGCAAAAAGAGCTAAAGACTGATAATCTTTCAATTTAGGAAACAAGCTGCGCAGAAGGCTGGACGCGCATAGTGAGCCACGACCTTTCCGCTACTACCTAGCTTCCTTCACTCGCTCTTTGTCCTTATCCTGACCAGGTTTTCCTTACTGCAGTACCTTTAAATTGTCTAGGAGTTGTAATTGTTGTTTTGCGCTCGACCAGACTACACTTGGACATCATTGTGCAGTTATTATTATTTTGTTTTAGACTCCAGTATTTTTGGAATCTGTTTCCAATTAACCCCGATTCAGTCACAAATCATTTACTGAATTGAATTAAATAACCATAAATACCAAATCTAAAATCTGCCCAATTTATACAAAGAAGTCAGATAGCTCTCCGACGACTTTTGGTCAAGTGCATTAGTATATTTTCTTCAGGGAAAGTACCACTAACAATAGTAATATTTTGACTTATAAAGCACTAATTTACTCTTCCTTTCTCTCTAGTTTCTGATCCTTCTTCAGATCAGGAGATATTGATCACGAAGCTGGGAGAGGAGAATAAAGAAGAATGGCAAAAATAAAAGGAGGTAGCTAGAATATCGGCAATAATTCAGATAAGTTTTAGCTAAAGTTTAATATCGGAGGGGGAAATAATTAACCTTCCCCTCGGCTAGGCCCCATTGTTGCCTCGCTCCACCTCCTCAGCCTCCTTAGCGTTCGTCGTGCTCATTCCATCGATCAATGCACATTCAACAGCCTCCATAATTATTGATTAATTTCATAATAAATTTAATATTGCTAAGTTTTTAGGAAATAAATGTATTTTATTAATTATGTTTATTACTATGATCCAATGAATAATCCATGATAATAACGACTCAGCTTTATATTGCTATGCATTTGCAAAATGAGAAAAAAAAAAGGTTACAAGGACAAGGTCACTCAAGTATCAAGACCCCTTCGTGAATGAGCTTGAACAGATACAAAGGAGGGGGTCCAAGACTTTACCATTGGAATCTCAGAAAGGACCCAGAGGAAGCATTCAAATTTGCTTCTGGAAGTTAGATCAACGATGGTAGCCAAAGATGGGGAAACTGGGCTAGAAGAGAGAAACAGCCAGATGAGAAAGACATACCTCAAAAAGAATGCACCAATTTTTTACCAGATATGTTTAATTTAATTTCTTTATGTGGTTTATGGCCTCTATATATGCCTGAATCATTAATCGTATATCAAAATTTATATATTGGATGATAGAACGAAGTATATATGAACCTGAAAAATGAGCAAAAGACGTTAATAAAAAATAGGCTACTCAAGCAAAACCCCATTGTGAGGGAGGCTGAAGAAAAACGAAAGTGAGGGGTCCAAGACTCTACCGTTGGAAAAGGAACCTCTGTATGTATTTTATGGACTCTCTCTCTCTCTCTCTCTCTCTCTCTATATATATATATATATATATATATATATATATATATATATATATAATTATTCAGGTGCTTACTTAACCCAGATGCATTATATATTTATGTATACTATATTGAATGTTTTAATTAAGGAATTAAGTTGACTGATTCTGGAAAAAAATCAAATTTTAAATAACGTTAGGAGGTTTAAATTATTAATCCCAAAATAAAAAGAATTATTAGAAAAATACACAATACCTCGAAACACAGCATTATTTATTAATATAACCTAACTTTATTTTGAATTGGTTTCTTTTTCAGAAGCTGGTTGTATGCATACCAAGTTACTAATCAGTCAACTTAATACCTTCATTAAACCATCAATATGAAGGCCATAAATATAAAGTGAATCTAGGTTAAGTAAGCACATAAATAATTACAATGAATGCACTTTATGAAGGCGATTTCTAGTTTTGAATATCATTTAATACATAAATTAAAATAGGAGCAATAATGCTTCAGATAAAATAGAGAATTCCCTTAAAATACGTACATATATTAAATTAACACTTATCTGGTATAATAGGAGTTACTTTCCTATTTCTTTGCCTCCTATGGCGGGCATCGGCCACGAGGCTTCCTCTCCATCTTTTCGCTTCTCCTTCCGTCCTAGAGTCTTCTACTCAAGAAGTGATCTTCAACTCATGTCCTTCCACTCAAGAAGTGCCATCGACCAAGTCCTTTCTTTCAGAAGTATGTCTTTGACCCCTCCTCCCTTTTCGTGTCTCTTGAACCCCTTCACTGGGGACCTTGAGAGACGATTTAATTTAATTGAAAATAATGCTATGAAATTGTTGTATTAGTCCTATTGATTTCGGTATTACATGAGTAATTATTAATGAAAATTACTCAACTTATTATTCATTTAAATATCCTGACTTAATTTGAATTGGCTTTCTTTCAAGATGTTGGTTGGGAGTTTACCAATTCACTAATCAGTCAACTCAATACCTTAATAATGTATGATGAATAAGAAATAACATACAGCGCGTGACCATTAAGCAAGTATAATTTGTAGATAATATTCTGCAGACTGCTGCTAACATTAATAAATACCTTGATAAATTAATATTAATGATTCAGATACATAGAGCATCGTAAATAAATTAAACTTATCTTTAGGTAAAATGGTTACTTCTATAGTTCTTTGTCCATTACATTACACCTGTGGGTAGGGTATTATCTCCTGGGTCCATTCGCAATAATATTAACTATAATAGTATTATCCATGGTGTATAATTGTGTATAATTTTACAAGAATATTCACATCATTTCAATTAAGCTTCCTTGAAGTATTTGAAAATAAATGTGATATTCTCCGGGTACACCCCACTGGCTATAAAATCAGAAACATCTATTTTCATTAAATTAAATTAAAAATTTCCTTTCGGACTTTGTTCTCTTTGTATTATAATAATAAGCCTTAGTAAACCCGAAGGCTCGATGCCGATACCACCAATGTCTGCTTACTGCTTACTTCTGTCCAGGGCCCACCATCCAAACCTAAATCTATTTGTATTTGTGTTCAATACTTTATATAACCCAGAATAAACGCAACAAACTAATTCCTAATAATATAATATTTGCATTGATTTAAAATTTAATGACTGATACTTCAGCATGCATGATTATCTGAAATAGTGGACAGAGAAATGTCAGTATTTCGTTCTTTGTTACTCAATTCTCCGTTATGCAAATGAGAAATAATCACTAGGAATAGGAGCCAGATTGGGGAAATGAAGAGATTTATAAGTTCCTCAATATATAGCTTTCAATCTATCCTCTTCATTATTTTTCTTTTCGTTTGATTCCGAATTACTAAAAAGAATATTTTCCACTATACCGTTTCCATTTTCCTTAACCCTCTGAAAATAGCCTTCATTTTCTTTCAATCTCGCTGCCTTCCGGTGTAGCATGTCAATTTAAAGTCTTTCAGGATAAATGTAAAATATAATGATGTCATTTTTTTTTAAAATCCAGTCAGGTTAAAAACTGAATTTGAAGCTTGAACTTCTTGATGCTGCTACCATTGGATAATTGCATACGGGTTTATTGTAATTCCTCTAGTATAAAGAAATAGTTTCTTTAATCCATTCATCAGGAGTTTCTTCTGGTTTCCACCGGGTTGAAAAATTCTTTGCCGACGTTTCGCTAGGCATACAGGAAGCTTCCTCAGGGCTTAATCTGAGACTGAAAATGTTCTTCTCTACTTCAGTATTAAAAGCTCTGGGTCCGTGTGCGGGGCCCATTCCTCCAATCATCTGATTGACTGGGATCCGACCTTGAGGTCTCTGATTGGGTGGGCCTCAACTGGCTGACTTCTGATTAGTTTGCCTTTTCTATCAGGTTTTTTGGTTTCTTTTTGGCTACTGGTATGTTTGGGAGCCACAATTTTCTCAATTTGTAAACATCTTCTATGTCGAAATTATCGGGGTGCTTTACTATTACGACTGCTTCTAATATCTTTCTTTCCGTCGTGCTATTACACTTTTTGACCACTCTAATTTTGTCAAACTCTGTAGCATGGTTGGTATTCACTAAGTGTTCTGCTAATGTTTATGACTAGCTATCCATATTTTTTACGCTTCTAATATGTTCTGCACGTCTTGTACAAGTCTTCCTGTTTGTCCGATGTACTCCTTCCACAGGGACATGGAATGCTGTAGATTCCTGCCGTCTTATATATGCAGAACCTGACTTATTTTTCTGTGGGTGGTATAAATTGTCCTTATTCATGTAGGATGGTAATGTGAGCCATTTAAATATGATCGAAACCAGATGAAATACGTGATGAATGGATTACAAATATTTGCCGCGGCAAATAAAGAGAGTATTTAAATAGTATTCTATTTACAAAAAAAAACTATCATCATAACCTTTATCTATTTCTTTATTTTATATTAGGCTCCTTGAAGTGATATATATCTGGACTACTAAGGGTACACCTACATTGGATCCTATTCGGCGCGACGTGATCTTATTCTATCACATACGATGCTGGGGTGAGCAAACAAATGACTGAAATTTCCCATAGTGCCTATAGTGAATCAGTTACGGTTAAATTCTATTCTTGTGAATCCGATAGTAAACTAGCCACTGCCTTCCGAATAAAATAGTATTAATTTTATTCTTTTATTTCTTATATTATATAGTAAAATATAAATGTATTAAAAGTGATTAATAAATAATCTTAATTTTATAAATTTAAAGAACCAAATGTTATAACAATGAGCTAATATTACTATATTAGAATATTTTTGTCTTGCTGTTTGACTATCAATAAATAGTTTAGTAGTTTTTCAATTTCATAAAATAGAATTTATATTTTTTAGATATTCATGTTTTATATAATGAGTTAATTTATTAATGGAATAGTAGTGATATTTTAAAATCTATTTGGTTTGTAATTAAATTAACGATTGCAATTAAATTCATAAATAGGAGCGGTTATACTTGAAACCTCCCCGTAATATCAAATCTCAACTAGTCTTTACTTAACTACTGTATTTTTGCTTGATTCTGGATCTTTAATTGATCTCCTACTGGCTCCTAACTTTTTTCAAAGGATTTGATGTGAAAACATTGAACAAGGTAAGTGTAATTATTTTTATAATAATGTTTGTGTGTAGTATAACATATAAAAATTTGTTTCACCTAAACTCACTTTTCTTCATTAAAAATTGTCATTAAATATGTTTATTCAATATGTATTTTTGGTAGGAGTCACAGAGTGACAAGAACCATTAATTAATCTTTCTCATCCTTTCTTTATGAGAATAATTGAAAATAGTTGAAGTGATAAGTGATTTCTATTGTTAAACTTTGATATACATTCAGAATAATTGTTTGTAAGATAACCCCATATCATATAATCAAGTATGAATCAATTAGCCAGTAAATTAACTATTAAAATCAGGTGGACATTAGGATTACTAATAATAACACCCGTATTAAACAATTACAGTTGAAAAAATCCATTATGGAACTAGAAATAGTATTAATTTTAATTTGTATTTCACCGAAGAACAATTCCACAACAGTGTTTAGAATAAATTTGCCTCAGATTAAATAAATAAGTTTAGACTGAACAGAAATAATAAATATAAATATTTAGCTTCTTTTGAAAAATGCTACAAATGTAAAAAGTTCAACTTTTTTTAGGTACCTAATAGATTTATTATGGAATACTTTAAATTAATTTTTATTTATTATTAAATCAATGCGTATCTGAAAACATTATTTTTTCCAGAAACAGAAAGGAAATATGTTGTCCAATGAGGAAGTGGCCTTGTTCAAATTTCAATTTTATTCAAATTCATGTTAGCAGACACTCCTACAAGTGAACATATATGGCGAAGATGATATTGTTTTTTGGATTGTGTATATCAAGTATCAGAAGAAATTTGGTTTAGACCTTTGTGTATACTTTTCTTAATGGATGTCCAATAATAAAAAAAAGATCTTACAATTTGGGAGTAAATACTGTATAATTGATGGTGGATATTCAAGGCATCTTAAGCCAATATATATTTGAAAACACTCCAATCTAAATCTTCAGAGGATCTTCCTCAATCACCTCAATTATTATATAAAATTGTTATATTAAAAATTATATATTATTGCTATGTATTATTTTATCATATTAATATGTTAGTATCTTAATCGACAATTATTATTTATAAAATTTGTAGTGTGTAATTCTTCTTAACTTGTATTTCGAAATATTTAATTGTGTTATTCATTTATTTTTCCACTTAATTCTAATATTGTTGTTAAAAATGTGTATCCTAAATTTTATTCTTTTAATTTTATAAGTAAATACTGATGCATGTTATTGAATAAATGATTTATTTTCTTCTATGAATGATTTATTTTATTCCTTAAAAATATGCTAGTGTCCTCTTTTATTTTTCAAAACATAATTTAAATATATGATGATCTTTGCATGATGTTTTGGCCAATACTGCAGATCTTCATCAGGTTTAAATTACCAAGATACAAATATTAAATGTAAAATATGATAATTCATAAATGATATAAATCATATTAAAAAATATTTAGGTAAAAATATTAATATAATCATTATAATAAGATGATTATTATATTATATTATCACCTAAATATTTTTAAGTATTATTTGTATCATTACTGCTATTAATGTATATTTTTTGTATTATATTATTTGTTTGTACCTTGTGTAAATAATCCCTAATGAAGACCTGCAATGTTGGTCGAAAACATTGATAAGCTAATAAATGTATCAATTGCTTACTATTCGAGACTTGATTTTTGACCTTCAATCAACATACCTTTAATTGTGAATGTGTAAGTGATGTAAATATAATAAACTTTCATTTTATAATATTAAATTGGAGCATCGATAGAACATTGGACATTATGAATATAAGGAAAAAATAGAATGCTATTGGGAATCCCATATGATAACTATAAGTTCTTAAGAAACGTTTTATCAAGAGGTTCTTGATTTTACTTTCAGGTACTTGTTTGTTATGGTATCACCACTTTAGAATTTAATAGAATCCATTGAATTTCATGATTATAAAACACATGTGAAGTAAACTGGTAATTATATGGTTTTTACACAGTGAGTACTAGAGTGGTGGTACCATACTATAATATATAAGTACCTGCTTTCAATTTCTACTAGACTTTTAGGTTAATAAAATAAATTGGTAATGCAAATAATCTGAAGCATTTTTAAAAAGATCAATAACTCCTTCCAACATGCAATTCATTGCCCATAAAACAAATAACAGTAAATACCAGATAATAATCTATGAATTTAAAAACTCAATTAATTGCTATTATCATAATATTATACTTTCCAATTACTATAACTCTATAAGAGATATAGATAAAGTTTGCATAAATATATGTATTTGACAGATTGTTACAATATTTACTTAAATGGGTTCAAAATATTAATCGAAACAAATGTTTATTCATATCAATTGGATAATAATGGCAATAATAAAAGACTTATAGGAGTAATACCAGTAACTTTTGTATGACATGATTGAATAGAACAATCAAGGATTGTAGAAATAGAACAAACAGAAAATAATCAAACTTACATTTTTTAATATTTCTTTATTTCCATGCTCACATAGCTAATTTATAAATAAACAATTTTCTAAAACTGGAATCTTGAGAATACTCAATGTAGTTATAATGGTATTGAACTTTCATTAAAAAAATCACTGTTTATTGAGCTTATAGATGATGAGATAATGATCTACTCATGTAATATCAAAATGAATTTGTAATATACATTCAATAAAGCTAAAATTATTCTGATAATTATGAGGGTGTAATGTATTTGATAAACTTGATCAGTTAAATACATATTTTATTTCACACAGCCTACACTAATCTGGTGTAAATCTATTCTATTCAAACCTATAATGAAACTAGCCTTTTGAATATAATGGTATTAATTTTATTCTTTTATTTCTTGTTTTCTATATTAATTATTGTAAAATATAATTATATTAAAAATAATCTTTTATAAATTTAAAGAACCAAATGTTATGAAAATGAGCTATATTAGAATATTTTTGTCTTGCTGTTTCACTATAAATTAATAATTTAGTTGTTTTTCAATAAAAAAAAAATATATAAATTATTGTTTGTTATTATTATTTCATAGATCCCGCAATGGAGGCTCCTTTTGAACTAATTCTATGAGTAATCTTTGTTTATTTTGTTGTTCATCTTTGCAAAGGAGTATAAAAAATCAGAAAAGCCCTTGCTAAATGTTTAACAAATAAATTTAACATTAAGATGATAATTTTATCAAAAGATAATGTTTCCAATTTTCTTTGACGAATTAAAATTGTATGTAGGTATATTTTTTATGGACATTTCTGATAGATATAATTTTATTTAACGGAAAAATAACCTTCGCTACTATATTTAATGGATCATGAAGTTTAGTAATAAAATATTTTAATGAGAATTGACAATATTTAATTTTGATTTATGACGGATATTTATATAGTAGTTAATTATCAAATTACAATGTATATTTTTTAATAAACATTTTAGACAATAAAGGTTAAGTTGGCACACATGCTAACGGCTGGCTTATCGAATTGAAAACTAATGATTTCGATTTGTTAAAATCACACTTGATCGTACAACATCGTGACTGATCCAATGTAGGCACTTTCGTATAAATAAACTATTTCGTTTCCACGAGCGACTAAATCCCTGGGATTGGTCGGATAAATATGGATTGATTAAGGCCGGATCCAATGTAGGCGCTCTCGATATATTTCAGTCATTTGGTTTCCTAGCGACGTCTCATCGAATCGCGCCGGATCCAATGTAGGTGTAGCCTAAGATGCTAATATGTTATGTCTTATTTTTATGGATTTAAATAATGTGAATAAAAGCTTACAGCCCTAATTACTACTTAAAGAAACTAAGAATTTGTAGAGTAGGTATACACTAATGTTATCAACAACCGTTGATGATATCCATTGACTACAAGCAGGCATTCAATGCCATCAAAAGATTCATATTGCAGGAGATTGGAGTGAATATTGTGAATAATAGGATTATTAAATGACACGGAAGAAGGCGGTCTTCTGCAGTTAGCAGATACTAATTAATTTTGAAACTTCCATCTTTGGTTTCATTTTCATAAGTCATGAGTAAGTGAATAATAATAAAATTAAAAAAAACTATAGTCTTGTAATTGAGATGAGAAAAAGAGAAAGTTCAATTTGCAATTCTGAGCCAAGAAAAACACAACTCAGTGAAAAAGCTAAAGGCACCGACTGTCCCAAGTCTCATTCCGATGTTGATTCTCTTTAACCTTTAGTGAAAAAGAACTGTTTCTTTTTTAAGCTAAGGTTCTTGGAATAGGATAATGATGTCTTCTACCACAGACTGCTTTAAAGCAACTTTTATAAATTAGAAATAAATACATATATATTGGTGCAACACCTACTCACCTCGACAACATAGATTGACAATTGTGCTATTAATGAATCTTCAATAGATTCCCTATTATATATCAACACATTGTACAAGTTAACTTGAACACATACACCAGCCATTATAACCCATTGATAGATACTTACGTGTTGCTAGGATCATGGTTGTGCATTGAAGTGATTTGTTCTTCATCATAGAAATTCAGCAATCTAAGCACTAAGTCTTCATTGTACGTGCTATCAAATGCAATTCATGAGCCTTGTTGAAATTGAAATGCTCTTGGAACATTCCTGACATTAGAAAATCCCAATTGAAGTAGTTCATAACAGATTCCAACGTTTTTTCAATTTTATTATTAATTTTATGAATTATAACTCTCTTATATGCACGATTAATCTTCAATATGCGCAATGAAATCACTTTTAAAGCCAAATTCCTGTAAGATCTTATCATTACTAATAAATCTACTTGATACAAATGATTTTTATCTTCAACATAGAAAGTCTTTTATTTTAAGTTTCTTCTTTATGTTTTATAACACATAATCATTAGGTTAATATCATTAGTAATGTCATAGTTCACCACAAAGAAATCTTTGAAATAATTGGCAGAGGTCATTTATTGTGAGCACGCACCTAAGAAACCCATGCCAGTATATATATTTTGTTTTTATAAAAAGGTGTAACCAAACTCCGAGCATCTATCGTCTACGATATTGTATGTAATTAGTTATCATACTTATTTGAACTATGTTTTTTACTTTTTATTTATTTATTTTAATTATTTATAATTAAGCGTCTGAGGGATAGACAGGCGTAGGTGGGAAGATTGCAAAAAGAGTGATCTCCCGGATTAGGATTTGGGTATTAGTTAGCGAATGAAAGTAGTCCAGGATCCATGGTCCATTTTTGCACTTGACTAGTATCAAGCTGAATCTTCGTGAATAGCTTCGTTTCCATGAGACGCCCAACAATTTCCTGTCCGAACATTCTCGATATTGGTAGCTAACAGAGGTAGCAAGGATAAAATATGTCGATTTGATGATTCTCAAAAATGCATTACTAACTGCGTTTTTTTTTTTGTTAAATCTCAAGATAATTATCTAAATTATTCGAAAAAAATGTGTCCTACAAAATGTATAGTTTGATCAAAGAGTCGTCTCCTTCCAACATGTATCGATAACGAGGTCATCAAAAATGATTACAAACCAGCTGATTTTTGTTTACTTCTTCTTTTTTGACTTCGTTATCGATACATATTGGAAGGAGGGGACTCTTTGATCATACCATACATTTTGTAGGACAAATATGTTTACAAATAATTTAGATAATTATCTTGAGATTTAAGACAAAAAAATCCAGTTAGTAAAACATTTTTGAGAATCATCGATTTGGTGACTTTATCCGATAAAATATGCCGATTTGACATATTTTATCCTTGCTACTTCTGTTAGCTACCTCAGTAGAGAATTTTCGCACAGGATATTGGTGGGCGTCTTATCGAAACGAAGCTATTCACGAAGATTCAGCTTGATACTAATCAAGTACAAAAACGGACCATGGATCCTGGATTAAAGTGTCTAAACAAGGATCGGTGGTCTTGGGATCGAGCCTTTGGGTTCACTATGCCTTATTATTATTTTATTTAATAGAAAATGTTGCCTAAGACCATTCATTTTAAATTTCGGGCTCAGATTAAAAATATATGTGATTTCATTTCAAAACAGATTCATTGAACTTCTTAAGCCTTCAATAGCAATTGTATTGGTTGAAGCTTGTTAATTCTGGAACGACATATTTGATATTCCATTTTTATTTGTTTTTGGTTTTATTACGTTTAAACTTGAAGATTTATGTGAATAATGACATAAGTTGAAATGAAAAAAGTTTCAAGCTTTAAAAAAGTGTCAAATGGTTAATATCATCATTATAGTAGCAATGCTTTGCTTTACCAATACCCAATTTTTTATTTTTTTTAGTTCATCTGGTTTGATTTTGACAAAACATGGAACTTTGAAATAGCTCTATAGAAAAATTGTTTTTTTTTAGGTATGACATTGTTTTTTTGTTTGAAATAACAAAACAAAACTAATAATAACATTCAGCCTTGAAAACTCATTTCATCTAGTAACCATTTTCTCATTGCCGATGAAACTATTGTAGATGAGGGTATTGTAGCCTCCACGGCGGGATCATCAATCATTATTCTGGGAAATCGATAGGTACATTTCTCTTCTAGAACAACCGGGTCAAGTCGGATGAATAAGCCGCTAGCAATTATGAGGTCGGATATTGCATTAATAACTAATCCGGATTGAAAAGGACCAAGGACTGCTAATAAAGGCGACAATTGGTGATCTGGTTGCTAAGGCCGCGTAGACGTGAATAATTCAGCGGACTCCTCGCTACGGCAGCTACCATTAAAAGTTAAGGACCCCAGGCATCGGAGTAGAGTCTACTCTACCCTGCCTCTCTTCAAATCTTCCTCCTTCTCTACTTCTTCACTGTCCCTTCCAATATCTACTCCTTTATTGTTATTCCCTTTTCGGCTCGATTGAATAAATAAAAACTGGATGGCGCCTGAACACGTAATGATGTGGAAGGAACAATTTTTTATTAAATCTAAGAAGATAAATGATATTTCGTCTCCCGATCGAATAACGATATAGAAGACGCTAAAAGAAAACCTGCACTACTACAAACACTGTTTTTTTGACAACTGTTGTCCAGGGACGTGGTTTGTCCTAGATCGCACAACCGCCAGATTTTCTCCCTTATTTCGGTTACCCACATTATAGAGGCTGTGTGAGCCCCAGGAAGGTCCTAGGTCCCATCTCCGACCGTTTATAATAGCAGAATAAAATAGAAGTCTGCCAGCGAGCGGGGCTTGAGCCCAGGACCTCTGGGATAGAAACTCATGGCGCTCTACCAGTGAACCATTACGCTACCTTAACAAATAAAGTTAATAAAATATAATGAAATATAATACATGTACATGTTTCACTAATGAGTAGTGAAATAAGTTTTATTCGCACTAGCAATCTCCTTGGATGTTTTATAAATGAGAAATTGTTATGGAAAAGGTAGTTAGTCAAAACCAATAATGTTTCTTCTTATCTTTTATAAAATAAAACATTGTAATAAATGATAGCAATGTCATAGAAAGTGAAGCATGTCAAAATTGGGAGTGGTTTAGTTTTATGTTTTATGAACGGTGGTAGTTACTATTTTCCAGTTGAAACTTTCATTTATATTGTCAAAAAAGATTTTTTCTTGTCCTGTAAAATTGCTTTTTCATAACTTACTATCTTTATGGTTACTTCAATATACACAATATTGCCATATACCAATAAACATAAGTTATATAAATTTATAATTTATAAGTGAATAACAATGAAACCCAGATTATATCCCCACGAAAATGCACTACATCTTAAGAATGTGCAAATAATAATATAACAAATTAAGAGGCTTTAATATGTCGCATATGGTATATGTGCTGTAAGAAACGTCATTTAATCATGGATAAAAATCCACAGTTCATCAGTAAACTACAGCTATTTTCTTTTTTAATCCTATTTCGAAACCATCTTAATTTGGACATTTTAACAAATAAATATTTAAATAAAAAATTACAGTTTTCGTTTTTTATGGTAGGCATAAAAACTATACACACATTGATTCTCGGGACCATAAAACCTGTATGGTATCTGACCATACCCAGATTCCAAAAATTTTCATGAACGCTTATTTTTTATATTATTATTTATAATTTTTTATTTACATAATCAAAATAAATTCAGATAATATATTTCATACAGGCATAGTAAGGGTATCACTTATGATGGTGAATTTTTGATACAAAGAATCACAAACAAATAAAAATTGAAAATTAAAAGTATTGAACTTTAATAGAGATTTATAAATAGAACAAGGCAATATAGTATTACTTAGTAACTAAAAAAAATATATTTATAAGAAATAATGGTCTGTCATCTTCGTTTTTGTTATGTTGCCCTTGTTCGCTAAAGCTTTTAAGCGTCTTTTGCAGTTTAAAATAAAAGCCCCTTACAAAGAGAAAATGAGCAAGTTTTGGTGATTTTCGGTTCACTCTTCGACCAAGAGATTATTTTAAAAGAAAAAAAAATGAAAAAATAACAATTCTTTCCAACTTTGTCCACGCTTCTTAGCTGAAATCCTTTCTAAAAGTCAGATTCAGGAATAAAAACTTATTGATTCATAAGAAATACGCCATTCATACTTAAGTAATATCTACAAAAATGTCTAGCTATCTATCTACTTATTAAATAAAATTTTTTAAAACAGTATAATTGAAAAATGTATAAATCTCTAATTCATTGAAATACTGGGAAAAACGTTACGCCGATTTAGACATCATCAGGACATAAACCAAAATTAAGTACGCATCAGATAAAGACCTTGTGCAGCACATCTCACAGCAATAGATTCAATAATAAAATACAGAAACCTCTTGGAAAAGAGTCTTGGAGTGAAGTTGCTAGAGGAAAACTAGAGGGAAACTGGTTAGTTTTTGTAGTATTCTTAATCATTAAGGCTTTATGTTTTAGATTTTTCGAATTTCATTTTATCGATTATTTTATATTTCCTATTTAATTTTTGTCTATTTTTAGTGATCCAATGCTTTATATAATGATCGTATAATTAATAATAATTATTTTTAAATTAAAAATGACCTAATATACATTTTTGCTTTCAGATCCTCATTGTGCTACTGGTCACTCTGAGCCGTTCTGGCAGCCTGCCCTGTTACTTCAATAGAATGTGCTCTTGTAAAACAGTGCATAATGCCACGCAAGATGTCTCCTGTGTGTCTATACCACTGTCGCGTTTACCAGGTATTTATGATATATATTATAGTATATGGTGTAAATTTATTATAAATACACATTACACTACTAATACATACTAAATAAATAGCATAGAGTCCGTGAATGCTTAAATTGTTCAATACAGTCAACTGATTAAACGATGTCACGTACTGATTAAGACATAAACCATGCAAACCACCCGATATTGAACAATAATATTATGCTTATCAACGTTAATATTCCGAAATTTCTGTCAACAACAGAACTAATAATTAATTTATTTCCTAAATAATATAATTATAAATATTTTAAATGTTCTATCCTATTCTATTTGGTTGCAATGCATATATTAGTATTTATTTATGTAAAATACTTTATATATAGGAATTTTATGCATGAGCGATAATGTAACCCGCACCTACTAGTCTAATAAAAAAACCTTTAACATATGTTTAATAGTCATTTGTAATAATTGTTAGATTATTTTAGTATTTTCATGAAGAATAAAATTGTAAAGAGGAATCTTAAATTAAGTTTATTCTGGTAATTGTTTTCTATTTGCATTATATTATTGATTTAAGTTACTTGTTATTAACTTTATGTTCGGTTTAATAAATTTTGATACTGTCACTTATATACCTAATAAAATATAAAATTGTTATATATATATTCATATCTTTATCCGTTCATTATTAAGAAATATATTTATTAAGTTTCATAATCTTATAACATAGAACAAAATCTTGTTAACTTAAGTGAACTAGTTGAGGAAAAGTTTTAAGAGATGAAACTTATTCGTAGTATGAGGAACACCCTTATAACTTTAGTTTTTTTAATAATTCTAGGATTTTATCTTATTCCTTATTTTATCCATTTTCCTTAACATTATGCCTGATGTCTTAAGTTCTTTTAATATAGTTGCCCTTCATAATAGGGCGGATAGTGAGAAAATATTAATTTATATAACCATTTTCTATTGCGTTTGTTCCCTAGTTTTAGGAATTGTTATTCTTTTTTTTTTATAAAACAATCTCTATTCTATAAAAGTGGTAATCGCTAGAGCTTCAGTTATAGCCCTCGGGAAATTCAATATCAGAATCCCCTATTTATCCAGAACGTTTTCCCGTTTTCCTCCTAGTACTATTAAATTCAGACTTTTTTCTGAGAACGAAAAGTTATATTTTTACAAAATATCCATGTAATTTAAACAAAAGCATTATAATATATTAAATAAATTTCATATCTTCAAAAATTCTAACTTAAACGCTTAACTTGCTTACAAGCATTTATGTAAATGTAAATCTTATATAATTTTTATTTTTAGAAACACATTCATAATTATTGAATAATTATTTAAATCTTTAATAATATTTATTATTTATATTAATTTATTTAATTCGTTTATATTATAATTGCTTAACAGTAGTAAATATATTATCTTATATTTAATAATATATGAATATAATATTATTATATTCATAATATGAATATAATATAATTTTTTTAGTGTTTTTTTTTACGATTAGGCTAATATAGATCTTGTGAAAAATAGGGCATTACATTTTACTAATTATTTTAATTTGTTTTATGAATGTTTAATCAAAAATACAGATATATTAATATATATCATATAGCATAAATATATATTTAATTATACGTAATTTTAATAATAATCACTAATATCAATTAATAATATGCGAAATGGAATACCTACGGGAGCTTATAGCCCGGGCATAAGCTTTATCCAAAGTTGGTTCAACCCACTGGCATTTGGCCTTTCATCTACACCCGACCTCAACAAAGATGTTGTAACCCTGGTATTTGGTATCATTGAACCCTTGGCTTTGATACATAGTCGTAGTAATACTTGGGGATTAATTTTATTAAAATTAACTTAGATTATAATAAAAAATCCTATAAACAATCATACCGAGACGCAAGAACGGCCGTGACTTGTCTTTAGTAATAGAGTGAATACAGTATAATATAAGTACTTTATTTAAGATACTGAGGTGCTTATCACTAAGACTCTAAGTTGAGTTCCGCTGTGGCAGATAATTTATTTAATAGACCAATAATACTCAATCAGGATCAGAATGTGGAGGACTTTCTGGGTCAGAGGCTCGTGTAAATTACTATTATAAGACCTATTTACACATACGGGTCTGAGCTTTGGGGTTCTACTACGCCATCGGATTACTCTCGTATCCAATCTTTACAATTTATAATTCGTCCATTCGTCAAATTCTTGATGCTCCTTACTTTGTTGCTAATAAAGTCCAAATGCCTTCAACGACCCATTTGTTGCTGCTTTGGGCCGAAACCGGTATCAATCCATTCATGACAAAATTCACTCTCACTCAAACCCATTAGTTTTAAACCTAGCTATTTCTTCGATTCTCAATAATCCTCTGAAGTGTCTGAAAAAAAGATGGCCTCATGACCTTTTTTGTTAAATTTGATATTTGATTACTACAACTGGTTAGTTTCTGGACCTGCTTTTCTCCATGCAATCATTCATTTTATTTACTCGTTGTAATTTTCTAAAATACAATTATTGTGAATTCCAATGGGTAAAAAAAAAATTAAAATTTAGGCAGATATGAAAACTCAAAACTTTGGAATAACTGTGTTCATTTTTCGAATTTCTAAATCAACTGTAGTCTGAATTATTAACATAAGTGGTGGGCAATAATTATATACATTTTCAAGTAGTTAATTTATTAATCATAACATATGATGGGCTGCACAAGATCAATACCAAATATGAATACATACGGGGAAACGAAAAGTTTAACGAGTTATTGATGCTTTAAGTTATTATTAGTTTGAATTACACAATTATTAAACAAACCAGTTGTTAAATATTATCAATGGAATACTAACATTAAAATTATGTTTGATCCAAACAAATTGTACAACACTCATACAAAGGCCGCAACACGCCGCCAGTCAGGCATGTCGGTGACCTGAAGTCTTTTCTAAGTTTTCCCGTTCCAAAAATCATTCAATGCGGCTAAAGAAGTTTTCACTTGAAAAAATGTCATGATTTTAACAAACCAGGACTCAACCAATACCATCTTTATCCTTTTTGATTTGACAATATCTAACCAAGTTATCACTTTTTTGGCTAAATAAAGATTTACCGAACTCCTGAGTTAAGCTAAACCCTCCTAATTTCAGGAGCAGCTCTAAAAGCTCAGATTTTTAGAGCTGTGATATCGACAAGCTAAGCTAACCTGTAGCTTAGAAGAGCGGAGCGCGGAACAGCAGATGGAGCGTAAGGGCTGTAAAAAGTAACTGGCTGCTAACGGGTAGAGGAGGAGATGCGGGACACGTCCCGGCACGAGGCTACAACACTTAGCCGAGCACTTCCCCTATACAGTCCTCTCCTCCAGCTCACTTCATTGATTGCCTATCCCTTCGTCTTCAATATACCTTGTCCGATGCATAAAAATAAAAATACCTTTTCCCTCTTCGTTCCTATAGGCTTCCAATTTTGTGAAGCCAATAATTTTCTATGTGTGGGCAGATTCTTCAGAAATATCCAATACGGTAAAAGGAGAGTATTGGGCCGTTTAAAAAATAACTTATAACTTATTAAATCTTATTTATAAAACCTGAACCACTACAACCCGTGAAGGGTCTGGAGTTCAGTGCATGGTAGAGACTGTACTGTTTCATGGACAACGGTTCTGCAAGAAGGTGATTTGTCCTAGATCACGCTCAACCGCCAGATCCCCCCCTTATTTTGGGTACCCTATTTTTTAAACATTTTATATAGGCTGAGTGCGCCCCTGGGTCCTATAGATCCATCTTCGGCTGCAAAAAGACTAAATAAAAGTCATGGCCTGCAGTGGGATTTGAACCAGGGTTTCCGGCATGGCAACTCAGTGCTCTACCACTGACCCACTCCGCTCCTTGGGACCGTTCAATATGAAATGTTATTTTCTATTATTTCTAAAATTCAAATTGCGATTGGTGGACTTCTGTTGTTTACTTTGTTTATGTGAACTGATTATAAAGACCAGTTATCAATATTATCATTTTTAAAAATATTTACAATTTCTACAAATTGAACGAACGTTGTTTAGTATGCCATCAGGTATGACCATAAGAAACCAGTTGTTTGAGTAATGTTTTATGAGTTTATACTTGGACACTCGGCATCACAAGTTGCAAGAAACATTACCACCGCGTTCGGGGTGTTGTTAATAACTAACTATTTGGAGACATTTGCAAGAGGTAACGATAGGGATATTGACATAATTCAACAGAAACGTATCGAAAAAGCAACCTTCATTGGTTAATCAGTAGGGACCAAAACTCTTTTGCGACAAGGCCAGACCTCATTTTACACGAAAGACAGTGAAAAAACTAAACGAGCTTGGTGACGAAGTCCTACCACACCCACTTTTCCATATGTTCAGAAATTAGGACAACTTCCTTAAGGGTTAAATTTCCGAATACGATTCTCAAGTCAAACTTTATTACAAAACAAATCTTGAATTTTTCGGTTCTAGGATTGAAATGTTGACGTTGGGAAAATGTATAGTAAATGAGGATAGATATTTTGAATAAAAATGTTTTGATCTCATAAAGTTTTGTACTAAATAACACTTCCTTTGAAAACGGACTTTTCTTAAGAAACGACCTATATGACGTAATTTAGGGAGAACATTTTCTGAAATGACGTTTATAATTTATTATAATTTTTATTATTATATTTTGTCGTAAAAAATATAATATTTTTTCAATTATAAAAAACATAAAAAACAAACTTCCATGATTAAAGAAACACTTGTATAAAAGACAAACTAACAATATTTCTTCATAATACTGATATGAATTATACTTGAGATATAATTGCTTCTAATGGTATTACGCTCATTAGAAGCAGATATATTGTTTTAGGTATAAATAGATCAACGCGACAACCTTCAAATCAATAAATAAAAAAATTAAATCTTTGCAGAAAGAACCCTTTAACTAAGGAAAGCAGTATGATTACATGTTTATGCGTGCAAAGATATGAGTAAATAAATATTTACTGATTTGAAAATAATGTTTGAAATAGATAAAATTCATCTGCAAATGATTTATTCCAAGTCATGATTAGGGTATGATGTTATAAGAACTCGAGAAGTGAATGGAGATAAGATCTGTAATGGAAGTCCCAAAGCTAGTTGCTAAAACGACTCCTGGCACCTAATTTCTGCCGAGGTAGTCCTCCAGTAATAAACTCGAATGAGCCGTCCTACGACCGAACCTCTTCCGTTCCATAGTCTCATTTTTGTTACAATGGAAGGAGTTGGCATTTTTCCCAGCTTCTCGATGTCATGAAGGATATTTTGTATTATCCAATACTAAAACATTTTTAAACAAGGTTTTTCGTTTTATTCATTGAAATTTACACCTGTACATACTACATCAACTAAATAGAATGAAATATTTATAACGCCATGAAATAAAGTAGAGAAACTACCCAGTGGTAGTACTCGAATAATGAACTCAACCTAGAAGGTCACGAGGCCATCACCTTTTCAGACGATCCGGAGGATCTTCAGGAATTGAGAGGTTGCTAGTTTTGAAACTAGTGTGTTTAAGTAGGAAGAAAGATTGTCATGAAAAGATTGATACCGGAATCGGGCCCAATAAGTAGCAAATGGCTCGATGTCCCGTAACATATGGGAAAGTAACAAAGTACATAGCATTGAGGATTTTATGAAGGATTTTGGATTGTATCCGAGAGGAATTCAATGGCTTAGTGGAGTCCCAAAGGACTTACGGAGCAGAAGTCCAGGTGGGTCTTATATTTGTATTTCTTTTTTTGTAATGTATTTAAAATAATCCTTTATTTTATTTGTTTATTTTTATTTATTTATTACTGGGCTCTAGATTTCTTGGAGAACCATGGCCTATCGCAATTTTTTCTGCTATTTGCCTCAGTCCGCCTCAAGGTAATCCTTAATTGGACCGATTATTCTACGCAATACCGTATTTTAGAATACCTTAAGTCGTTTGCGCAGCGAAAGCGGCCACGATAAGAGTGATCGGGTTTGCGAGGTGGTACATATACGGAAGTTTAGGCAGAGATTAATGGTATCGGCATCGAGCCTTAGGGTTCGCTAAGCCTCGATGGTATCGGCATCGATCCTTAGGGTTCGCTAAGCCTCGATGGTATCGGCATCGAGCCTTAGGGTTCGCTAAGCCTCGATGGTATCGGCATCGATCCTTAGGGTTCGCTAAGCCTCGATGGTATCGGCATCGAGCCTTAGGGTTCGCTAAGCCTTATTATTATTAAGATCATTTAAAATAATGGAATAAAGATTCTTTTTGTTCCACGACATAAACCAACATACGTGACCAATAACCTTAAACTGTCTTTATTATTTTGCCTATTTAACTCTCGAAATATTTCTAAAGGTACACTATCCAATAAAACTCGCAAGTGTAAAGGATTTTGAGAGATTTTTATCATGAGATTTATGAGAGCTGTATGCCACGTGAAGAAAATGTAAACATCCCCTCCCTCCTCCTCTCTCTCCCTCTCACTCTCTCTTTCTCTCTCCTATATAATTCATTTAAAGCAGGTTTGAATTTCTTTAGTAAACTCTCCATGTGAGAGGAAAAGTTTACACATTCTCTGACGTGACGTTAAAACTTTCGGAGATCTCACCATCCGTCTCTCAGACGCATTTACTTTAGCGATATTAGCTCTCGAGAGTATATCAACCTATTGCAAGAGTAACAACTTCGCTTGACAGACGCACCTTCAAGAAAAATCTTGCCCTAAGATTTAGTTAGAATTCATATTCCGGGGGGGGGGGATTAGACGGATTAATAAATATATATGAAAAAAACTGAGAACAACGAAAATGCAAATAACTCAAATCTATGACTGTTGCATTGGTATAAACACGAGTACTATCGTCAATTTTTTTTACTTCGTTGTTCAGCTTAGTTGAAATGATTTTCATGAATTTAAGTTTTCCTTTTGGATAACAGCCAGGTTTAAGTTCCATTGTGTTTTTCTTTTTGTTATATTCCTCTCAAAGCCTAGCCAAAATAAATAAATATTTCCGAATTTCGTAAGTAGAAAGTTCTGAAATTCATTCATTAATATGCGTATACTTTAAGTCGGTTTATTTTTGTATGTTACATATAATAAATTTCTACATGATTCATACTACTGTTCTAGAAGAAAAACATAAACAAAGGGGACTAATTTTTTCGAAAAAAATAATACTTAAAGTAAAAAATCTCAACTTATTAGCCCTTTAACTGCTAAAGACGATATATGCCAGCGCAAGGGAACGTGCCCCCTTTACTAAAGACGATACAAGTCGTCCTATATTACACACGCCCTCAGTGCTAAAGACGATATATGCCGTCGCACTGTGTTTCTATCTATTTGCTAGGCCGGTAGACGGGTAGCCGGCCCACTTAGCGCTGTGATAGCCGTAAAGCTCTTCACTCGCAGCAGTTAAAGGGTTAATGAATTTCCTGAAATAAACTAATTGAAATTCGTAAAGTACAAAAGAGTATTTGAAGAAAAACTCAAAGCCATTAAAATTGAAAGAAGAATTTTTGCTTTATCAGACAATTTATATCTCTTTTTATTGTATCTCGTCATTTCTTAACATTGGATAATAACTATTTTTTCCTAATATTTGCATGGGCTTATCAAGAAGGAAACAATTTTAAACTTTCCAAAAATATATTTTTCCTTTATTGCCGGTTTTATCACTAAACTCGTTCCCGTATCGAAAAAAACACTTACAATACGGGTATATGTCATATTCTAATAACAATATTAGAATATGAGATTATTGAAAAGTTTAAAATGGTGTTTAACCGGAGTTTAATAAAGACCCACTTGTTAATATAACTAATAAAATTAATAAGTATGTTGAGAAATTATACATAAATAAAAATATTGATAAGCCTTCCAAAACTAAATTAACTACTTGTGCCCCAGAGCATCCTAGAATATATGGATTATTTAAATTGCATAAACAAAACAAACCTCTACGACCGATTGTAAATAACATTAAGGGACCTTCTTATAAACTAGAAAAAATCTTTAAACAATTCTTAGATAACCTTTACAATAATAACCCGTACGATATCAAAAATGGATTTGATCCTAAAAATGAGATTGTTGATTTGAAAACTATAGAAGAGAATGAACGACTTATAAGCTTTGATGTAGTCTCTTTGTTTACCTCGGTGCCACTTGAAATGGTATTTGAAGTCATCTCTAAGGAATGGGAGCAAGTTGAGCCTAATACATACATTAAAAATAAGGTTACGTTTATAGAAGGGATGAAAATAATTTGTGAGAATGGGTTTGTAAAATATGATAATAAGATT
The DNA here is from genome assembly GCA_964056705.1 of Troilus luridus. Lineage (NCBI taxonomy): Eukaryota > Metazoa > Arthropoda > Insecta > Hemiptera > Pentatomidae > Troilus > Troilus luridus. The sequence goes on along the minus strand of OZ057415.1, from coordinate 18,707,055 downwards.
TACCGGCAATTAACAGGTTTACCTATGGGTGGTGTCTTGTCCGTTACGCTTAGTGGCATCCTTATGAACAAATTGCTGGATGATGTCATCAATACTACTAACATCAGGCCTAGATTAATCATGAAATATGTGGATGACCTATTGCTTGTGTTGAAAGAGGATGAGATTGATAGGTTTTATGAGGGTTTTATGAGGGTCTTAATGGTTTTCATAATAATATCAAATTCACCTATGAGCTGGAAACTAATAATAGGATTAGATTCTTAGATTTGTATGTTAATAACGATAGTGGAATTTTGAGAACCATGTGGACGACATATAAAAACAGTAGCCAACGTATATTGAATTTTATATCAAATCACCCTTTATGTCAATATACATATGACAATAAATAACATTCAAAACAGCACTTTTGAAGCCATTCAAATTACTGATTTAAAATATCTAAGCTCTGTGAAAGAAACTATTTGCACGATGTTCGAAATTAACTTATACCCTTCATTCTTCATTAAAATATATTAGAACTTGAACTATAACAAGATTCACAACAATATGAACCAAGCTTCTACATCATATTATTAGTAGGCTCGTGAATCCTCGTGTATACATCGCAAAACTTGCGAGAACACGGGGACATGGGATCAGATAAGAGAAAAGATTTGTCCCTGGCTGGTATCAACTCCGGTAGCTTAGTTGGTAGAGTCCTGTCACGGTAAGACAGAGGACTCGGGCTCCAATACAGCCCAGAGGTATATCTTTTCTATTCAAAATAAAAATATTTAAAATTAAAACAACTAATAAATTATAAAAAATTATGAATGTATATACTTTTTTATGATTATTTAGTTTTTTGAATTTTGATTACACTTAATGTAGCAAACTTTATAAACGAAGTTAATTTAAACAGCAAGGCCCTAATTTCGATTCTTGTATTTTTAAATAATAATAATAAAAAAAGAACGGGAAGCCCTTCAATCAATTCTGCCGTTTGGGAAGAAAGACCGTTCCCATTTTTTTTCTTCCCTCATCATTATTATACAGCTGCTGAATACAAATCAGAATAAAAAGAGAAACAGAAGAGAAGTAGTACAGAACTTATTGCTAGCTCCTTTCTTTCACATTTAAAATACTTCAGGTGACGAATAATTATTTGCAAGTGCTTCTCATCATTTGTAATAATCATAACGATGACGATTAAATACAAAATTAAAACGTCCCTACTAACGCTTGCATGATTTAATCAATTAAATGTATTACAATATTTATTCACTCAAGGTTATTCATATCATAAATATTATGTTTTTTATTCCTGTTCATATCTGTTATTCTAAAGGGACTTAGTCCCAGAATAAAGTTACTTTTCTATTCTATTCTATTCTATCATTCTTCATCCAAATAATCAACTTAATTGACCTTGTAAGAAGTTTACAGTATATGTGTACGTGTATGTAATCCTATTAGTGATAGTATGAATAATCAATCGGTTGTTGTGGAGTGAATTCATTGCTCATTAATCAACACAATTACACACAGACTTACTGGTAATAACTAATGAATAAAATATTGTGTGTTATGGCAACCTTGACAGAGACTAAACGCATAATCTTGCACCATTAATTTATCCATGATAATCGTATTTTGTAAATATTTTTTACTGCTTACACAGACACACACACTTTTCGTTGCTGGGAAAATTAAAAAATATATTTTTCCCACATCTTATAGTTTTAATCCAACTTATTTGTTTGAGCAACCTCGAAATACATATTGGACCTTTCGATGAAAGCTCTGAAATGGATAATATCAAGTTGGAAGAATATCAATTCATATCTATTTATTTACTACCACCTGTCTACCTAAATGCATTAAACCTCCAAGAATTTGTTTATAACCTAGTTTGCTTCGACAGTAGTGTAATAAGGATCATATGATGGGTTCCTGGCCCAGGAAATACTGTTTCGTAAATATCATTATGAAATTGCTTATTAAGGAGTTCACAGCACCAACAAGACAATGCTACTTCCTGGGTTTGACAAGGTAAATTTACCCTTATCCCTCCCATATCTCCTATCCTAATATATGTAGCTGTAGAATTAAAAGATTTTGTCTACTGTTAGTGTTAGTTGCCAGTAGACCATTTAGGCTTGTAATTGTAAAAGTACTATTTAAAACAGACTTTTATTCGACTTCGATAAATCTACACCCGAGCGGTTTTGAAGATCAATTCATCGTATTTAACCTAAAACGTTGTCTACGTCAAAACGTTATAAAAAAAATCAATATATTTGTAATAACAAACTATTTTTTGTATAAATTAAAAATTAAAAATATTAATAAGTGCCAGTGAAGTTTGTTTTATTCATTCGTTAGGCTTAAACCAGTGATAAAACAAATTGTTCAATCAATGAAGCCAGGATTCATTCAGTGTGCAGTGCTCAATGAGAATACATCGAAAATCCAATTATTTGAGAGTAAACATTCAACGAAATAGCGTTTTTTAGTTCTGCATATTGTGCTCTAAACAAGTTATGCATACTGTGCTCTAGAGAAGGATTCCAAATCTGTAATTCCAACGTTGTAAACGTAAATAAAGTATTAACGAGATGTCAAAACCTTTAGAATTTCAACTTTAATTCCAACAAATTAATCACTGGGCTTGTTTCATTTTTTTATTTTTTTTTTGCGAACTAAACAATAACTAGAGCAGGATTGATTTATTTTTCGTTTAGTACTTTTCATTTGTGTCCATACTGATTTTTGTTTGTATTTAATCCTTGCTATGCACCAACATTTACATATGCATATAGATGCAAGTACTAATATATACGTGATTATGTTATTGGAATTACTAATCTTAAGTTATCTTTCATTAAGATAGTTTTGAGAGCACAGGGTAACAACAAATCATTTATTAATTAATTTATGTTTAATTATTTTTTTAAATGTTTACGCTAATTAAAAATCTTACTAGCGTAAGAATTCGGAAGCAAGGCTTGAACTAAACCGGAAACAGCGTTGAGTATCGCGGGCACTGTATAGCCTCCCCCTTATTTTCTTAAAAAATTTAGGAAAAGTTGAATGTGAATAATTAGAAACACAATAAGTCAAAATTATTATTTTACTAATAAATTATATTCTTATGTTTATGTATAAACATGTTTCTTATTTCTTCCGAGTACTAATAATAATTCATAAAGGGAGATTCGATTTTAATTTTTTTTAAATCAGTACGTATTTTATTTATATATTTAATCTTAATTTTAAACAATGTTATAGTATCCTATTCAATGGAGTTAATCGCGCGACAACCCGCTTAGCCTAGTCTGGCCCCGCCTCCAAAATTAACTTATTGGGAAATTATATTCATAGTAACAAAAATATTTATAAAAATAATTAAATTATTCAATTATAACTAATATTAGATAAAATTGTATATTATTCAGTTCCGATGGAACATCAAACATTTTCACACATCCGTAATAATTTTTAATCAGTCCATCATTATTATCTCGTAACAGTAACAATCAAAGCTCCTGAGAAGTAAGCTCCTTAGCCTAAAGTCCAAGCTGACGATATATAAAACCGTCATTAGGCCAGTAGCGACATACCCTATATATATATATATGGTCCATATATAAAATTTTTGGTAATTCATATTACATATAATCTAAATCTTTTCATTTGTTTCCAGATTTCCCGACGTGGACCCAGAACGTGGATGTGCTGGAAAGTGGCCTGGAGGTAGTGGAGAGCGACAGCATGGTCTTACCATTACTCGTTTCTCTACGCCTAACCAGCAACAAATTGCTTTTGATACAAGAGAAGGCACTGTTGTAAGTGATATATGTTATCTATTTAGTTTAAGATTGAAATAATATAAAAAAATTTAAGCAAAGGCATTAGTGATCAGGTGAACTAATTTACGGTATTACGTTCTATAATCTAGTTTTTTTCCTATACCACTACAACCTATGAAGAGTCTTGGGTTCAGTACATGTACAGACCGTTTCTAATTCAACGTTTGTGCAGGGAGCTCACTTGTCCACGCCCAACCGCCTGATTTTCCCGAGGCAGCGTGAATCCCAGATCCTGCACATTCGAAAGGGTCCATATATTTTTTTTATTTTATTTATTAATTTTCTGATTTTTACATTAGTGAAATGCAGAGAGTTTGGTTAGACAGTTACGAAAATAAAAATTCATAAAAAAAAAAAAAAAACCTCACAGGGTCCATATATGTAAACTAAGAAATTAAATAATTTATCTGTCAGAGCCGGTTTCGAACCCAGGACCTTCAATATAGGAGCTCAGCATTCAACCACTGAGCAACAACGCTCCCTTAGAAGAAGTAGAAAAATCTAGTTGTCTTTTATTATCAAGGGTAAAGAGGACCGACATCCTAGCAAAAACAATCCCGCTAAATCTGAAATTCAATTCACTCGGTATAACTATTGTAAAAACAAAAACCTGTACCACAACAACCCGCCAACGTGTCTGGGGTTCAGTACATGGTAGAGACTATACGGTTTCATGGACAACGGTTCTGCCAGAAGGTGACTTGTCCTAGGTCACGCTCAACCCCCAGATTTTCCCCCCTTATTTTGGGTCCCCTATTTTTACAGGGAATATTTATATAATAAATAATATTATATATTATTACATAATATATAATATTTTATAGAGACTGGAAGAGACCCAGGAGTGTCCTAGACGCCATATGATCCATCTCCCTTAATAAATTCAAGAGAGCTAAATTTTTTATATGTTGTAACGGCATATCTAACTAGTGGAAATCCAAGTTTGCTACCGAAAAAACGGATGGGAAAACTTTTGGTGACCGAAAAACCTCGACATTTTCGGACTACTAGTCAGACATGGCTTACAACAAATAAAAAATTCAGTTCTATTCAATTTATTTACCTTCAAGTACCTGGCCGCTAGCCTACAGCTGCAAACAGAGTAAATAAAAGGTACTGCCTGCAGCGAGATTTGAACCAGGATTTCCGATATGGCAATTCAGTGCTCTACCAATGAGCCACTCCGCTCCCTCAACTCAAAGCAACAAATCGTCAAAAAACCATTTGTAAACTAAGATAAAGTTTATGCAAAAAAATGTAAGGAAGAGATAATTAGTAATAAATACACCATTGTTGATGACCATTTTTTTGGTTTTAAAAGAAGAAAACTATTTATTTATAAACACTAATTACATCATATTTATGCTTGTTTGTTTTGTGTTTTATTTTTTCAGTTCTTAGCATCGCCTTGAATCAAGCGGAGGTTCTATTTAGGAAAAGCGTTAAGTACTTTGTATCAAGTTTCAAAAAATATTTGAAAATTGCAGCTATTCTGTTAAAGAATCTGAAAAAACATTTCATATTGTAATAGAATATATTTTGATTAATGCAAACTTCTAGTGTAAGTTCATATAATACCGTCCTGTGACCAAATAATTAGATTACAGTTTAAAAAACTCCTATTCATTTTTATTATTAAACAAGAATTAACATGAACGTTTCTGTATAAAAAAATGCTGTTGATGTATAAGGTCATAAGGGGTAATTAAGTGAAAATGAAACTGGTTTTAATTACACCTCAAGCTCATAACTAATACCCGAGCGGCAATTAGGAGCATGGTGATAAAATAAAGTAATTAACCACGATGACAGAATATTTTATTACCCAGATTCTTATCGCCGTGCGCAGTTATGAATCATCCCATTCCTCTTGTATCCGATCTTTGGGTTTAAGTTGGGATAAGTAAATCCTCTGCTGCATGAATTTATTAAAGCCGAAAGGTGTAGGTAGAGTAATCCGTGCAATGAGTGCATTATATGGAGCAAAAAGTTTGATGCACCCAGAACCATAGCTCAAATGTGGGAATAACACCTAGATGCCACGAACACTATGAAAAAAGGCGTGTAGTAGTGAGAGGAGTGTTTGTTATAACTTAAAACTTTTTTTAATATAGATTAGAAAATAAAGCTTCAAGAGCGTAAACAACCATTTAGTAGCATATATTATTTTTCAATTTGCACTAGAATTCAAAGGATTTCACTGAGTGATTTCTTACGTGAAGAAACAAGATATATTCAAAAGTTAGAAAGTCAGCTTTGTCTTAAATCACCTTCTCTAGTCGTATTTTATACACCTGAAATTCGTTCTTCTAGTTTTGAATGGCCGGGATATTTAATGGAATCTATACTTTTTGAAGGACATTATTAAATATTGGGATTATAGAATGATAGATGTATAACACTCTTAGGAAATACGTATTTTGGGTTAATTATTTTTAAAGCGATTTTATCTTTAAATGAAAAATATGATTACGGAAATTCCTAATTCGAAATCTGAACTAGTCTCACAGTAATATTTTATTATGGACCAAATGAAGTAAATAATATTACTAACCAAAAAAAACAGAAGAGTTTAAATTAAAATCTCTCTATGGTCTAAGTTGTACAGAGAAAATTGGACTGGATCAGTTAAATTTATTATTAAAAACACAAATAATTAAATGAGGTGTTCAGAATGAAAACGAATATCACAGAAATTTCGTAAATGACTTTTTCACATTTGTCGCTATTTTAGTAAAGCAGTTTTGTCTAATACGACACTTTTCATGCTTTTATTCCAGTTCAGAACTTGAAGTTTCTGCGGTATAAAATTGCTTGACTAAGCCAGTGAAAAATTTGTGAATGTCAATTTTCGATATTTTGGGGTTATCCGTTTTTAATCCTGAATGAAAAATTATTGCTGACCGAAAAAGAACTAACTTTTTAATAGGTGATTTATTTCTATTGATTATTGTAAAAAAAATAATATCAACTTTTTCGGAATACATTCGAGAATAAATTTAATCAACATATCTCTATTACTATAAAATAACTCATAGAAACCAGCAGCTTGTCCCGGCAACGGAATGTTACTAGAAACAGTGCAAAGTTTCACAACATACATTTTCACTATGAAGTGGTTAGGGAAGGAAGTAGAAACGAAACTGAAGATGAAGCCATGGGTAAAATATCCATGGGACTGTTTGAAAGCGAAACCTTTTAGATTCCTTTGAATAACGCGAAAACAATAGTTGGCTCTTCGTAGCTGACCTCTTCTTTGATCCTGACCCAAATTGATTCCATTGGCCCGGAAAATTCCATTTCTATAATATACTTTGCATCCGCCTCTTCTGCTTCTTATGTTTTTAACATCTTTCGTCCTCCCTGTATCTACACAGTCCTTTAATGTAAAACCTTGGAACATGGAAGTACAAGAAGGCTAATTATGGTAAAAAAATAAAATAAGCAATCATGAGGACAGCCGATAAAAGTGAATTCTAAAAACTTTGGTAAAACTGTGTTCTTTTTTTTGAATCACTATAGTCTGAATTATTTAAATTTAAATTATTAAAGTTAGTCTTGTTTTCACATATATTTAACATCGAACAATGGGGATCCCAGATAAGGAAATAGTTGACAAAATGGCAAAATTAGCAGTTAAAACTGGCCAACAAGTAAGCACTAAAATACCTTATACAGATTATTATAAAATCATTAAATTAGATGAGTTAGAAAGTTGGCAGAGTCAATATCGGGACAACTCCACCGGGCAGTTCTATAAATCGATATTTCCGAAAGTTTTTAGAAAACCGTGGTTCACAAATATAAACATAGGAAAAGATGCAATAAAAACTTCCATTAGGCTGAGAACAAATCATGGAATTCTCAACAGTTATTTATGTAAGATAGGCCTAAAAAAAAGTACAAAATGTGAAAAATGTAATCATAATGAGAGCCTTAAGCATATTATACTTGAATGTCCAGCGTACACTCAACAAAGAGAAATAATGCTCAAGAATTTAAATTTGAAAAAAAAATTTTGTTTACGATGAAATATTAAAATTATCTGACCTTAAAAAAATGTGTGACCTTCATGAACATTTGAAAACAATTAACAAAAATATATAATACATTTATTTTTATAATTTTTTATACATTTGTGAGTTTTTGTATTATGTATGTGAGTGTGTGTGTATGTAATATGCATATGTGTGGCGAAAAATTTATATAATAACAAATACACTATAAGTTAAAGCAGTACCAATAAATTAATTGGGCTTACTGAGAATATAACTTTCATATGATTCAGATGTAGCTGTATGGAATATACCAATGCCACCCCTAATGGGGAAAAAGGAAAAAAAAAAAAAAAAAGAACATCGAACAATAATTATATACATTTTCAAATAGTTTATTTACTAATCAAAACATATGATGAGCTCCACAAGCTCAATACACAATATCAATCATTTAAAATAATAATTAGTATGCAGTTATAGTATGCATACATTGTATTTGTATTTACAATTATTTATTGCATTATTATCATCGCTAAGCTAACAAAGCTTAGATCATTTGCACTTTTAATAATTTCATAAAATGAAAAAAGTTATTTATGTTTTATGTTATTATTAGTATCGATTGCACAACTATTAAACGACTTTTTAAATGAATATCATTTTCAATCAATGGAATTCTCACATTAAGTCGATTAATATAAATTGTATAAACGATGTTTATTATATCAACGAATTATTCTTTATTTTTTTTTTTATTTGCATCTGTTTCATTTATTGAGTTTCTGGTGTGTTTCTTTACTCCACAGCATTAATTCGCTACATCGTTGATGCGAGTGAAAATATGTAAATTTTTGTGTATACATAACATGAAATGTACACATATCATGAGAGACACGCGGACAATCCTGAAAAGAAAAAAGAACTCTCATCCTACTCATGTTTAACCATATCCTAATTTATAAGTCATCCGTAGTATGATGTTATGTTCATGAAGGTTATAAACCGAGAATAAAGAGTAGGTATATATTATTCGGAAGTTAGATATATATTATTCGGAATATAGAGTTTTGTTGTTGGTGTCTGAAGGAACTTTAGTTGTATGATGTTAATTCACTAAACTTAATTTTATGCTGCTATGGCTAGTCAAACAAAGCAACAGTGGGAGTCCTAAATTTTTCGAAGGTGTATTATATGTGGAAATGATTTTCTATTATGTGCGATATATAAGCTTTGTGATAAACATTCTAAAAAAAAAATTATACTAAGACTTTGTTAAGACAGGTAACTTTGTTAGAGGGCTAGGCATCTAGAAGTGTTATGGAAGTAGTGATTTTTCAGTGTATATATTTTTTAATATGTAAGTATTTTGTACACGGTTATACATTTTTTTACGTAAAGTATATTTTTTATTTTTGTAATTTATAATACTTTTATCTGAACTAATAAAAATAAGGATTGTCCAACGGTAAAAATATTTACGTCACTTAATAGTGCAATGGCTAATCGGACGATGCTACTGTTGGAGACGTAAATTTTTCATATCCATATATAGCGATATATGGCTATTAGTATAGCGATATTTAACGAGTACCTGTCATAGATAGGCTCGGGATCCCCATTATATGTCCCCTCCGAAGGACTTGACTATGTTTTTGGAAAAAAAATATTCCAATAATTAATATATTCAAAAAACAAAAACCAATACATTTTTTCTATATACAAACAGGATTATTGAAATAATATATAAATTCAAATATCTGAGAAAGGAATTTTAACTGAACCTTTATTTTGAAAGTTGAAAATTTCTAAATAAAATTCAACAAACAAAATTCTTTATTTGCATTGACAAATGACTTTCTGACTATATTCATTCAACAACCCGATGGACTCAATTTTAGAGCGGTTCATTATTCGGCGTTTGGGATCATCGACCTTTATGGAAATTGAATCGTCAGTTTATTTTATATTTTACTAGAGATGATTGAAAATGATATTTTCCCTAAATCAAAATGTAGCCTAAACTCACTCACCCAGGGAATCACTTCCGCGTAGAGACCTAAATAAATATGTTTTTTAACTCCATCATGGGCGGAGAGGGAATTGAAAGTTACAAATCAAATTGAGTTATGGCTGACTGATAATTTGAAACGATATTTTCCCTAGGTCCAGAATAAATATCCCTTCGGACATATTGAGAGCTTGGTCTGGACATTAATTATATAGGCCACTATTACCTGCCTATTCCTTCCCCTACTCTACTAGCAAATATTAAAAGCCAACCGGAAATTCATGAAGTTTCCTGAAAAATATTTTAGTACATGGAAGGAAACATTTCTTTGTTTTGTATATAAAAAACGAAAACGTGTGAGAAACAATATAATTGAAACTGTCTCTTACAATAAATTAGTTGTTATTTTTTAAAGTTCTATAAGTCAATTTCTTCATATTCCTGATACCCAAGGGTTTCCATTTGAATTAGTTTAAAAATTTCGGCAAACGGGCAAATGTTATTATCACTTAGATATTTTTAACCGTATACGCCTTTTTAATTTTATTTTGAATTAATAATCATTAAAAGATTTTAAAAGAATAAACGATTTTTTTAGATCCAAAGGGACTTATACGACCATTAAAAAAACAGGTCATATAAAAACATAATAAATAATTCACAATAGAAAAATATATATCATACGTTTCAATTAGTACCTTTAAAAAACAGTATAATTTCGACATCAAAATTTAAATCTGTCAGTTGACGACTATTTAGTTAAACAAATATAACAATATTAGATTAGATTAGACATTTTTTTAGCAACATTAAATAATGCTCAGTGGTGACCTGGAATCGAACCTGTACCACTACAGCCCATGAAGGGTCTATGGTTCAGTTCGTGGTAGATCTGTAACGTTTCTAGAACAACGGTTGTGCAAGGAGAAAAAAGTTTTATCCGAGATCACGCTCAACTGGGTGAGTCAGGAAGGCTTGTAGACCCAACAATGGCCATACCCGGATTAAAAAATTTGTCAAAATGGAATTTTGAGCCAACGCCTTATATAGCCACAAACTGAGCTACGCAGCTCCCGAACTGGAATAAATTGAAAGGAAATCCCCTGAAATAAATACCTTCGAGGCAAACTTGGTCTGGGTCGGGTTCAAATAAACTTCAACAGTACAAACTACTAATTAGAATTCAAATAATTTCCAATTCTTACTATTCGAGCGTCTACTTTGACCACCAGTGAGACCTTCTTCCCCATATAATTTATAAGGACAACGTCTAATCACAAAAAAATATAATAATCCAAATGAGTAGAACAACGGAGGAAGAAAGTTATTATAATTATAGTTCTAAACTCTAAGAAACAATCACGTAAAGAAAAATCGACCTGCAGTGATTCATTCCATGAAGAAGGACCATAATATATGCAAGAAGCGAAACAAATGATTGGGATGATTTTAAAAGTCAATTCAGAGAAAACAGTTATTTCTAAAGTTCATATTACGGGGGGAAAACCATCTTTGAAATATAATCCTCAATATTTCTGATATTTACTTGATATCTATTTGGTATGAGAAACTATTGACATTGAAACGTTTTATTGACAGAAAAGGCGATATTGTAGCTTCAGAATGTTGGCATCAAATACTATAGCTTTCGTGCCTGGTATCCATCTGGCCTGACTAATACATAAAGCTTCTAAAAAGGATCCATTGGCTGATTTACTGATAAAATGCTTAAACTTGGATATATGAATACATATACTAAATTACAAATATGTTAATAAAACGAAAACCCTATTTGATTATATCAGTCTAATTCGTGAAAACCTTTACAGGCTGTCTACATGTGATTTAGTTACTTTTTTAGCAAAGCTCTGTGTTTAGCCACTTAAGAGGTACTGCAAAAGTGCGAATACCCAAAATGTATTACTAAGATTAGTACGTCGTGGTGAGGAGTGTATTATTGCATCGTTTATTAGTAAGTATTGGTGCATCACTGATCAGTCAAGAGTTTTAGTTAAGATGTAAATATTGAACAAACAGCTGGAGTAAGATACAAACTTTATTGTTATGTTCCAGTCTATACAGTTTAATGGTACCTATCCACCACTTTTTAATAGTTTACTCCTTAAGAAACGATTTTCATATTTAGCACGCTGTATGAAAATTTTATGAGGATTAAAATCAACTTTTAAATAAAAGTGGCGAGTAACGCTGCCTTCTCGATAAGATTGTAATATTGGTTTTATATGATGGATAGAAGTTAAAAGTTAAATTCCGGAATAATCGGGAAGAGATACGTGTATCCAGTGTGTACAGTGTATTCAAATGCTTTATTCGAAGTGTTGAAATGCGATATTTTTTTATTTAGGGGCATTTTTAAAGACACCTATCCAAACAAACACTATTACTACTCTTATTTAGATCCCGCTCTAAGCTCTTGAGATCCATTCATATAACTTGGATACGACCTCAACAGACAACACGGCAGCGTTGCTCTGATAAGAGTAGGAAATTGACTAGCTATCTAACAAGACTGTGCAGTGACTATTTATTTGTGTACAGTGTGCAGTGTGTACTGCTACTAGGACAGAAGATTTGTTTATTAGGAGAGGCAGTGATCATGGTGGGCTTAAATACACCTCTACCTGACTCTGAAGATGAACCCCCCTTCAAAAAAGTAAAGAGAAGGAAGAAATCGGTTGTGATTCGGTTGTCATTTTGGTACCTTGTAGCAAAGGTTAGTCATTAGTTTGGGTATGTTTTGGTTAGTACTGATCTGCTTAGATCTCTTTTAGTCACTATTTCTTCTATTTTTTTTCTATGGAGGCATTTTCTATAAGAAACGACACGCGCTCCCTCGCAATTCGAGCATTTTGTTTGAGTTCATCCAGTCGCGGGCATTCAGAAAAGTTATGTGAGCCGATGCATCTCACACACCGTGCAGTAGTTTCTTTTGTCCTCAAATTTCTGACATTTATAGCACTGGGGCGGTAGGATATCCTTTCTTGGGGTGTATTTCACAACCGTGAATATACATCTATATGAGTTCAGTTGACAGTTTTAGTGTTGTAAGAAGTCACCACACCCACTATTTCCCCTAAAGATAGCCTACAACGTAATCCGAAACGTTAATGAAATTAATAAAAAATATATATTTATAATTTTAATTAAAATTGTTCACATTAGTTTACAATAATTTACAAATTAAAAGAAAATAGTACAGTATGATAAGTATCAGTAGAGAGGGATTAATTGGTAAGAACACATTTAAAATTCATTAGAAACGGAAAGGGGTAAGCTCCAGTCGCGTGTCGGAGCTGCCACACACACTTTGTTTTTTATAAGTGAGACCATCGAATGATATTATTTAAAATATTTCGTAATTTACAGGTTTTCCTGATTTAAAGCTAATTCGTAGTTACGTCATCAAAACATGATAGCAGAAGAAGTTACATAAGGATTGTTTTTGTGGCTATTGCCGGATGAGTGAACTAACAGCTATTACAATATATGATAGCATACATTGTGTTATAAAAGTATATATTTTTCAATACATTCAATTATGTTCCACACCCCCCTCTTTTTTAGGACTCATTTAGGATTTAAAAATTCGAATCTCAGACAAGGTTTAACGCTTTTTTGATGATCATACCAATGTATGTTTTATATTCACAGTTACTAAAATTACGAATATTAAAAAAAAATCGTTCCTAATTACCCCTTATGTCAAATACAAGTGGATTACATGTAGTACGAAAGTTAATTATTCTTAAAAATAGACGTGGGAGTGGGATTGCTCAGTTGCAGAGCGTAGCTGTGTCGAAAGTCGCGGATTCGAATCCGGCGGTGGCAGATAAATTATTAAATCTTAATTTCTTCTTTTTGATATTCGCCCAGTACTCCCTCATTCCCCGCCAGTGCTGTTTTATTCTTTCTTCAGTCCATGTCTTTCTCGTCTTCGACTTTGGTTTTTCATGAAAACCCACGTGGGTTAAAGTAATCCTTTAACGAGCTAACTTTTCCTTATAAATCAAACTACATAATTTATTACATATCTCCCGTTTTTTTTGTATTCATATTTTGAGTATCCAGTTTCATTCTGAGACGATTGCATTCCAGAACATCCTCGTAGGTAATCTTCATCTCCTGTAAATATTTTTCTACAACTTCGAATCAGACAGGTTTGGTCTTCTTTTCCTTAAAATACGAAAAAATCCGGTTCGTCAGGTTAATAGGATTCATCCTTAACAAGTGGCCTTAAAATAAAATTCTTCTTTTTCTCACAACATCCGATATTTTCTGAAACATGAGTGTACAACTCACTGTTATGCGGTGGTATGTATTCACTTTGGTCTTTAATTGGGCCAAGAATTTTCCTTAACATGGGTTTTATTGATATCATTTTTATTTTTTTTTAGACATAGTTGAAAGGTAGATTTCGAAGGAATCTGTAATAGTAAAATCTAACCCCGTGGGCTTATATGTTTAAGAAATTTACTGTTTTGCTATTGTGTCCTATAATTAAGCGTAGACCAATATTGGAGCATATCCTAATTATATCTTACTTGATTAATTAATTAAGATCTTACCTAATTTCATTGAACCTCGGCTTACCGGGACTAAGCCCATTATTCTGTGCTGGTCCTCGCTCGAGGGTAGCACTTCGATAATTACATTGTGGGTTTGTGCAACTCCAAGAAAGGTCCCCGGAAGCAACAGACAATTACCCCCCCCCCTTCCGAGTAATTCACACCCGTCAGTATTATGTAGGCAACTCAGTGCCGACAGGGTCCAGGAGTGATGGTCCTGCTCCCCCTATCTCTTGGTTGGGGATCGTCATGTTCTGTTCCTGGAGGTAATAAATGAGCGGTCTTCGGTCCACTGGAGGAGGCTCTGAACTGTATTAATACGTGAGTCTAGGCAGGTTTCAACCCCTTCTTAGCCGCAAAAGAAATTAAATATTTTCTATTAATAATATAATTTAAGTTTATTTGTAACCTTTTTACAATAGAAGTTGAGCAGCCGAAGATGGATCCTCACCCAGCCTCTATAAGTTGGGTACCCAAAACAGTGGGAAAATCTGGCGGTTGAGCTTAATATTGGACAAATCACCTTCGTACACAACCTTTGTCCAAATTTTTTTTTTTTTTTTTTTTTTTTTTTTTTTAATACGCTGGACTTCCTCAAGGCTCATGCCTATCCCCAATCCTATTCAACCTGTTCATATCCGATCTCCCAAAACATAATAAAGTAACCACATCGCTTTACGCAGACGACGCCGCTTTGTACACAGCATCATACCGAATCGATACTATAGTAAACCGATTACAACAATCTTTCAAAAAAATCCATAAATTCTGTCAAAAGTGGAAACTAAAAATCAATCCAATAAAATCGGCCGCCATAATCTTCACAAAGCGCAGACCTAACATAGACCAGCACATCATCTTAAATTCCGAACACATCCCCTGGTCTAAATCCGTAACATACCTCGGTTTAATTGTAGATAAGTCCTTAACATTCACAGAGCACATCAACAGGAAAACCGAAAAAGCGAAAAAAATCATCTACAAAATGTTTCCCTATTTTAATAAAAAATCTAGGCTAAGCCCTAAAAACAAATTAATCCTTTACAAAACAGTAATCCGCCCATTGATAACCTATGCCTCTCCTGTCTGGAGTTCAACCTGCGCCACAAATTATCGAAAGTTTGAAAGGGTACAAAACCTATGCATGAGGATTATCAATAATTATCCCCGCTACACGAAAATATCGACTATGCTTAGAGATCTTGAACTCCCCACTATTAAACAATATGTTTCAGACCAAACAAAAACATACTTTGAAAAAACTCCAGCTTCCGAAAACCCATTAATCCGAGAAATCGGTAACTATGACAAACATACGCTACGACGCTACACGCACAAAAGAACAAAACATATACTTCTTTCTTAATAAAGCACCATTTGCAGATATTGTAATCAAGTTATCTGTATTTATTTTATAGTTCTTTTCAATTATTCATTTATTTTCTAAGTAATTATTATTATTATATATGTTTACTTTATTATTATCATTTTTATTTATTTATTATATTAGTATTATTATTATTATTATTTTTTTTTTTTCTTTTTTGTCTTAAGCTGGTTTTTTCTACATTTTTCCTGCTATTGTGAAACTTATTTATAAAAGGCAACTGTAATTAATTAAAATCACTGTCTTTAAACATGTAAAGGTAGTCCGGAACATGTATTCACAAATACTGCTTGTATATGTAAAATTGCAAATAAAGTTGTTTTGTTGTTGTTGTTGTTATTATTTTTTAATATAATAGAGAGGTTACACCTCTTCAGTTTTCAGATATATCTCTTACTTTAGTATGTATTATTAGAATTTACATAGAAAATTCGAAACAAGTGGTCTGTTGACATTTTACTGATTGAAGCACTTTCACTTCAAAACGTGAATAAGTAAATAACACTATCCTTGAATTCATAGTCCATACAATACCACCAAGAAATGACAGCTAGTCTTGAGATCGCCTTCAATATTATGTATACTACAGATAAGGGATTAATCCCGGGACAAGATCCTTTTTTTTCGCTCTTTAAAAATTTAAAATTGTGGAATAGTTGCATCTCTGCAGTTAGTGACTGATATCGCAAAAAAAGTAAATGACATAAAGCTTATACATTTATTCTCAAATATTTTTATTTTGAAGAGAAAAGATTTGTCCAAGCCGGGATTCGAACCCGGGTCCCCCACGTCACTAGCGTGGTGCTCTAACCAACTGAGCTAACCTGGCTCGTAACACGGCCTGACAAATCCATTCTCTTCACCGATCCCATATCCCCGTGTTCTCGCAATTTTGCGATGTATACAAAGGGAAGAATGTTCACTGAACATTACTTTAATTAGGATCTTGTTGACTTACGTCATTATATTATTTATAATTTATTTTTTATTAATTGTTATAATTTTTAAATATTTTTATTTTGATGAGAAAAGATTTGTCCAGGCCGGGATTCGAACCCGGGTCGCCCACGTCACTTGAGTGGTGCTCTAACTAGGTTCGAATCCCCGCTTGGACAAATCTCTTCTCTTCAAAATAAAAATATTTACAAACTATAACAATTAATAAAATAATAAATATTTATTCTCCTTCTCTCCTCATGGTGTCTTAATTGGCTACTTGTCCACACTTGATTCTTAATTTATGCATAATTTTGAACTTTTACTCTGTTAATACTTATATATATATATATATATTACGAAACCAAATTTTAAATTACATTCTATTCATTCCACTAATCCAATGTTTAATGCTTTAGTAGAATTATTGAGGTAATATGATTTTTTTTTCTCTTGTTTCCTTGTATCCTCAAAGACTAATTATCATTTCTTTTATTGTTTGAAAGGTCGACGAAATCTCTCAGGTCTTTAGATCTGAGTTACAATAAACTAGAAGATATTCCTGTAGAAGCCCTGAGGCACATCCGAGGACTAGAATGGTTAAATCTTCATGGGTAAGTAATAAATAATAAAGAAATATAATAAGGGAAGAATCGAGGAAATCAATTTTTAAAGATAAGAGTTCCTACTTTCTTCAATTTGTTGGTATTCTTCAAACTTTTCTAACAAAGCAAACAACTGCAATTCCGGATTTTTATTTTTATTGTTGAATATGAACATATCAATAGGAATTTTTCACTTTTCCACATTCTCTCATTAAAGTTGATACGTATATTTCCTTAGGCTGTTACATTACAAAAATTACAAACTAAAGATTTAAATGGTAAAATTTATACGATTGTGCTATCCTCTTAAGTTCACATTAGAACAATTTTGATATGAAAATTAGATTACTTGATGGAATGAAATTTTTATTTATAATAATACAAACGCAATATCTTATATCAAAATCCAAAGATACCAAAAATAGTTTTTAATAATATGGAAATGAGGGAGTTGACATGTACGAGATCACTCTCAACCTCCAGGTTTTCAGCCAATTTAAGGTAAACACGTTATAGAGATTTAGTGAGCCCGAGGAGTGTCTGCAGATCCATAGCCAGATTCGAACCTTGAATCTCAATCATAGCTACAACTACTCCGCGTCCTTTGTGAATTTTGATATGGCGTAAAAATTATTTAAGAACTGTAAAAAATTGCAGTTTTTTATAAACTAAGGTTTTAGTAATTACGTTTCGAAAATTACATTTTATTGCTGAATTAAATTGGCGAATATATAATAAATTAATAAAAGTTATGTCATTAAATGTTGGTATATATTACTACAGCAATATAATTCATGTTCCAAGAAATATTCCGAGTCTTGGAACTGCTGTAAGTTACATAGACTATGTAAATCATTGCTGTGAGGAAATCTACGGTTTCAGACTTCTGATTCTGCGCTCTATTATCAGCTATTCCGTTTTCCTTGCCCAAACTTCGAAATTATAGCTTGCTAACCAACTAACTATTTAAGAAATAGTTTTTAAAAACACTATGGTAAAAAAAAAGTGAGGAAAGCAAACAAAAAAGTAATAAAAAATATCATAATAAAATCCGCCAGTTAAAAAAATTATAATCAATAATAACTTTTATGATTATTCTTTATATTCACTCATACTTTTCCTTGAACTTCATTGAAAACTTCCCAAAACTGTGACATGAAACAGTGTGTATGTAGAAACTTGAGGCCAGATCGACTGCTATTCATTCCTATTTTCTTAAAAAACTTTAAGATCTATTTGATAAGTCACATATCTATACAATTTATTATTTTCACTTATGGTTACTTCGTAGCCTTGTTTTTAACAAATACAATAAATAGTAGTTTATTTTTAATATTCGACTAGTAGAAAAGTTATAACTGAAGCATAGAAAATTAATAATAATTTTCCATACATTGTTTCCTCTCAATCTTTAAATTAAAAAATACATGAAGTTCAAGATGTTTGTCTTAACTGCACATCTGAAAGTGTTAAATTTTCCACCAAAAGGAAAAAACTATTTATCTTTGCCTCATATTATGATTAACAGTCTAATATAATTTGAGATATAAGTAAATAGAATTGTTTTATATTAATCAAGTCAATATCAATAAAACTCTATCGAGAAACTTTTCCGGAATTCGATCTGCAATTTCAATTTACGAGAATTCCTTCAGTTAGAACTTTATCAAATTAATAAAACTATTCCACAACAGATCCCTGATAGAGTTAGTTGATCTTGCGCATTAGGCAATGGTATGTCAGAAGCCCAACTAATCTCATTTTAGCCGAAATTTTCAGTTTCAATATCAGTTATCGAACCAATTCCCTACAGACGGCAAATTTTAATTTTGCCAAAAAAAACTTGTATTCTTCTAATAAATCAATTGTATTTTCAGTTCAAATTAAATTAATATATTGGTACTTAAATATTGTACTGTATTATTGTTAAATATAGGCTTATGTGGATTGATTAGTCGGTGTATTATATTATAGTGTATTAGTCGGTACCCAGGGACTGTTATTCGCCATTGTGTATAACCTGAACTATGATAATTTTGATATTGATAGCACCTAACTTCCTATTCATATTAATGTTAATTGAAATATACAAAGTGCAATAATAATATTATAATAATTCTAGATCATTCTAGCCACGTTTATCTTCTCATATAAATGTTTTACTACACTTTCGACGAATACATTTCCATTTATGTTCTTGTCAATATCCGTTGACTGGCCTTTTTCACATGTTTTCATCTTTATCACATATTAATGTTCCGAACTTCTGGAACCATTTCACAAGTCCTTCTTTTAAAGACGGCCATACCCAAAGTGTCATTCTGTTCATGTTCAAAAGGCAATAACAGGAGGAATTAGACAATAATACAAAGTTGAATTTAATAAACAATATAGAAATTTAAATAGACAATAATGAAAACTAACAATACAAGAACTCCGCAAAACAATTAAATAATGCACACAGAAATAACTCAAACGAGACCAGTGATAAGAAAAGGTTACAGGAGACGAAGAGGTAGGCTACCTGGCTAGCGCCTAAAAATAAGCGCCGATTATTGTATTAAGTTGGTAATTAAATACTGTATTCAATTGGTAATTAAATATTGTATTCAATTGGTAATTAAATATTGTATTCAATTTGTAATTACATATTCTTACTTTGTTATATTATAATTATAAAATATTATAATATTACTTTCAGAAACGCCATCAGCATCCCACCCTCGGATTGGGGAGGCCTGAAGGACAGCCTCACGCACCTGTTCCTTGGAGAGAACGACCTGGAGGATGTGGACCTGGCCGTGTTGGAACGCCTGACTTCCGCCGGCCTAGACGGGAATCGACTCCAGACGATCCGATCCCTGCCCGCCCGCCTCCACACTCTCAGCCTCTCTCACAACCATTTCCACAAGCTGCCGTCCCTCTCCACCCTCACTGGCCTATCCTGGCTCTACCTCAGGAACAACTTCTTGACCACTCTAGAGGGCGCTGTACTCCCCAACAGGCCTATCGACAAGCTGGATCTAGGTTGGAACTTCCTGAACAGCTTCGATCTAAAGCCGAGAAATACAACAATACTAATAAGGGATCTAAATCTGGAACACAACAGTTTCAAGACTCTATCGGAATCGGCCTTCAAAGGATTCACTATAAGCAGGATATCCCTGTCGAGAAACAGGCTCGAAACGATGAACGACAAGGCGTTTAACGATCTGTCCAATATCCTCGAGTACCTAGACATCGGAGGAAACAAGTTGCAGAAAATACCGAGAGCTTTGAGTACTATTAAGAAATTAAAGTACTTATACATGCCGTCCAACAACATCAGTGAAATACAAAGCGATGCTTTGAGCAGCTTTTCGGAAACCTTAGGAGCACTTTCTTTGTCGGGAAACAAATTGGAAAGTATACCGAAGCAAGCTTTGAAAAAATGTAAACATTTAGCACACCTCAACTTGGGATATAATTCTATAAGAGAGGTGAGGGAAGACGATTTTTTTGATTGGGGTGAAAACCTTGATACGTTACTTCTTATGAATAACAGGATAGTGGAAGTACAGGAGCACACGTTCAGGCAAGCTCCGAGGCTGAGGGAGCTGAGCTTGTCCTTCAATAAGATAGCGAGTATTCACCCGTTGGCGTTCGCTGATATCCGATTGGAGAGTTTGGAAATCAGTTTCGGATTGTACCACGAAGATTTTCCCGAAGACTTTTTACTCCCTTTGACGACTCTTATGTGGCTATCATTAGACAACAATAACTTCCGAACGATATCAGAAACTGCATTCCAAAGCTTGACCGCTTTAAGATATCTCAATTTAGACGGGAATAGAATATCTTTCTTACCCCCGAGTCTTTTTATACCGACAGTTCATCAATATCTAAGAGATATAAGAATATCTGACAATCACCTTCAACATGTTGAGTCCAATACTTTTGCTGATTTGGACGAATTGCAGTTTATCGTTCTATTTAGAAATCAGATAAAAACCATCTATCAAAGAGCATTTTCCAATTTAAGGCATAAAGTAAGCATTTACTTGGGCGAAAACAGAATATGGCGTATAGAAGACGCAGCATTTAATGAAATAAGGAATTTCTTAAAACTAGATTTGCAATCCAATGACCTCCACGAATTCAGTCTAGACGCCTTCTCTAATTGTACGTGTGAAGAATTCCCGTTAGCCCTCAACTTGTCTAGAAACTTTCTCACATCAATAGGCACTGGTGATCAATCGGACTCACTATACATTAAAAGTGTAGATCTCAGTTTCAATTCTCTGAATGAAATACCTTCTGATTTTTTCGGTTTGATTAAAACAAGTATTCGAAGGATCGATTTATGTTACAATCACATAAACAGACTAGGCGAAGAGGCGTTCGGGCCTCTTTATCAGCTTGAATCATTGTCTCTGAAGCATAATGAAATAATCAAACTGAGAAAAAGAGCATTTGCTGGACTTCAGAACTTACAAATTTTAGATTTGTCCCACAACCATATAGAGCAGTTACACATGGAGCAATTCAAACATTTAGTCAACATGAGGATCCTAGATTTATCTTATAATCACTTAAGGTCAATACCCAGAGACGCCTTTATCAATACGAAATTAGAAAGGATCGATCTTTCAAATAATGAGTTCTTAGTGATGCCTTCTGCGTCCTTGGGAGAGATAGGTTTCACGTTGAGGGTGTTGGATATATCGCACAATCAGATCGAGCACTTGGACAGCACAATGTTCCCAGAGACACCTTTACTCACGAGCCTCAGTTTGGCGAACAACAGGATAACGCTGGTCCCGGACAACGTGTTCACTAGCCTAGGTAACCTATTGATGTTGGACCTCTCAGGTAACAAGATCCGAGCTAACCTGAAGGAGCTGTTCCACTACCTGCAGAACCTGAGGGAGTTGAACCTGGCCGCCACGGGGACCTCCCACCTCCCGGTCCTTCCTCTCCCGAATCTGGCAGTCCTCAATGTCTCCGACAATCCAATAACTGACTTCCCCATCGACACCGCTTCTGCTCTCCCCAGGCTAAGGACCCTCACAATGAGCCATTGCAACTTTATCAAGCTGCCTTCTGATTCCTGGCCTAAGCTGGCTTTGCTCAAGGCTTTAGACATCTCATACAATCCAATCAAGGTAAATTTATCTCACAAAATATTTGTATTCCAATAACTTTTATATTCTATATACTTATTTTACCACTTGTTTAAAAAGGATATATTTAATAAGGAAAAGTATGGCGACCTTGAAAAAGTTTGAATCCTAGTTTTTTAAGTTAAAATACACAATGATCAAATACTTATTATTCCCTAAAAATGTTAAATAACTATCGTATTTTAGGAGAGAGAGATGATTTTTTAAACAATAGTATCAATAGTAAATATAAATTTCAAACTACAAAACACATTGCGTATGTTTGCGCATATATCATCGGTAGAACGGAACAACTCCACAAAAAATGCAAACATGTGCTCATAGTAGCTTTTAATGAAATTGATATTAAATTGTTCAAGATAAAAGAAATATCTCGTGGTTAAAATATCTATGAAGGATAAAATTTGGAAAATATAGATGAGACAATATAATATTGTCACCAGCAGCAGCTGAATATATCATTAAATATATGTATAATATAATTAAAAATCATTAAAATTTAGAATAAAATTAGTTCGAAACTACATTTTTTTTAAATCTCCTAGATTCTCCAAGGTCATTTCGAATTACATGAGTATATGGTATATGGTTCTTTTCAGATAAATGACGTTGTTGAACTCAACTTTACCTCACATTAAGAGGGAAAAGGGCAAATATGGCTTTTCAATATTGTTGGTTAGTTGGAAACTTTTAAAGCCGATTTGCCCTGTTATTTCTTATAAGCTTTAAAAATTTTGAAACAGTTTTTAAAAATGAAAGCCAGAAGCCTTGGAAGTGATGTGATGTTTAAAAATAAAAACTATGAATCAATTTATCCCTATAATATTCATTTATATTGAATAATTTTCTTATTTTTAGAAGGTTCATTTATTTGAGAATGGTGAATAATATTATGGAAATACATATGAGTTTACTTTTTTGATAAAAACTACGTTAAAATTATAGTTTTGTTAGTATTATGTCAGTAATAATGGTTCCGATTGTATATTAGTTATCGCCGATGCCTGCATTCTGAAATACTTGGAGGAATGCTGCTATGAGGACTTGAACAGGCAGCTCCCTCAATTACATCTGGTTGAGGATAATGAATATCATTCAGAATGAATTTGTGGATGACGGTGTGGAGTTGACGTTGATACGCAATACAGCTGAGGCTTAATAGCGAAGCGAAATTAATTCAATTCGGCCCATCTGCAGGAACCTGCATGTCACATAAAGTCCATTTATTTTATTACGATGAAATTGATTGTCCAGAATTATTACGAACCCAATGTAGTACAGTAATCGTTGTTACTTGTGTACTTTATAGTTCCGATTTTTTTATTCATTTTCTATTTACTAGGTCAGTTTTAACAGGTATCATTCTTCACTCAACGACCATTATGGATTGTAGGTATTTTCTCATTCCTTATTTAAACCAAAAAATCATAAGAAACCCAACAATATCCAAAAATTAATGTGACGAGTTTTTTTTTTTTATCTAGTCCGTCCGGTGCTGTGACCTATCGGTGTAGACCGAGAGGATTTGAATCCCACCATCTGTGAGCTCATTTTGTAGTGAACTATCGTTACACATTCGGACGTTTACCTAACCTAAATTTATTGTTTTATTTGGCAAAGAAAAAGCTGAAATTTCCCTTCATCTTAAGTTTTTCTTTGTGGCTCAACGGTAAGCATCCTACGGTAACTAATAAATAATATTGAATATAATTTATGTTTTTTCTTAAAATTAATTATTTTATTTCGTGTCAGTGTGTGCTTGTTATGTTTATTTTAGAATTTAATACAACGTAGTTTCTTTGGACTTTTGTTTTTTATTCTCTTAATTTGGATTTTGGACCTGAAACCAACACATTAAAAAAAATCAATTACGATTTTCATATTCATTAATCTTTGACTGTATAATCAGCGTCAAAACAGAACGATTCAGCTTTTAAATAGCAGATTCACAAAAAAATAAATAAACCCCTTCTTCAACATAAAAAAAAGAAGAAACTACATTATATCTTACGCCATTTTCCGCTGTTTCTTCTCCGGTTGAAAAGGCCCAAGTTAACACACTGTTCATAAAAAGAAAAAAAACTTTCCTGAATGGAATAGCAATTTGGTATAACTTTAGGCCTTTTCTCATGTTTAATTCAAGCATCGAGGCCTATTTCAGGAGGAAACCTTTAGGTAGGTCTGTCAGATAGAGGGGCGAGAATGGGTATTTGTATAATACCAGCAGACATATATTATGATGGGCTCAACCATGCGTTGTTGGGCCTCGTTTAGTTCTACAGTGATTTTTTTAACACACAACACAAGTTCCACTCATCAACAGAATATAAACACGATACTATATTTTTTCTCTCTTCTCCCTGCTCTGGTCAACCTGTAAAAAGATTAAAAAGAAGGAAATGTCCTAATAGCAACTATTCAATCATCACCTAAATTATTCACTCAGATCAAGGCTAGAAATCAATTATCGACATCCAACACGTTAGATGCTATAAAATGCAGTTTGAGCTGTAATATGCAAGTAAATAAAAGAACAAAGAAGAATTAACACACATATTGAATCTCAAAAAGATATCTAAAAAAAGTATATTCATTGAAATTTAAAACTGTATAACAGAATACATTAAGTAAATATAAAGCAATATATAAAATGACACGAGATAGATATAATTGAGAAACTACCAGATGGTAGTACTCGAATAACAATTTCAACTTAAAAGTCTTCTTTTCAAACGCCTCGGAGGATTATCAGGAATTGAAGAGGTTGCTAGGTTTGAAACTAGCGGGTTTGAATAGGAATAAAGTTTGTCATGAAAATATTGATATCGAATTCCAAATCAGTAGCAAATGGGATATTAAGGTAATTATGGATTACTTTGTTTGTAACAAATAAAGGGCATTCAGGATTTTTTATTCTAAGGATGGAATTCGATAGCTTACTGGAGGCCTAAAACTCCACTCCGTAAGTCCAGATGGTTCTTATAATTGCCACGTATATAAGTCTTTTGTAACTTGTTGGGAGATTACATCATATGATTAAGATGCTGAAGCAGCCTAAACGACGAGCTGTTAAAAAATTATTAATATTAGAAAACTATAAATTAGAGATATTGTTTTGGGCGGAGCCCCTGGAGGATCTGCAGATCCCACAGAGTCTACCCATGGCTGTTAATAGATTAAATTGTTGATCTGTCACACCTGAATTTGAACTCGGGGCCATCGGCACTCTACTCAATGAATTGTGGTCTATTATAAAATGGTCTATTTTAGAAGTATGAATCGAATTTTCATTTTTTTTTCGGGTTAAAGGACGACTCGGATTAGCGAAGTTCCCTTGTTAAAGCCATTTAAATTGAAATCAGATAAGATAAAAAAATTAAGAATATGAATTGTTGAATGAATTAAAAGTCCTCCTCGTAAGTCCTCTCCGAATGTATATCCAATTAATTGTGACCAATGGTAATAAAAACTATTGCCATACATCAAACATTGTAAAAGAATAAAATAAAAAGGATTACTGGCTTTATATGGCTTATGAAGGCAATTACCGTCTGGATTATATTAGCTTCACCAACGAAAAAACTCGTTTGTATTAAATCTTCTCTAATCCACCTAATGTAATCAAAAGGGGCAGCTTTCGTTAGGGGACAAATTATTAAAACATTTTATTGCTTTGAGAGTTATTCGGATATATTCATAGAATTACGTACTATTTGAGCACTTAAGTATAATATGCTAATATTCCATGCATGAGAGACCATGGGAAGATGAAATTGATATAATTATACACTTTTTTAACACGCCCTGCCTAAATTACTGTTTTCTTCAATTTAATATAAAGGCAGTAAATTAAATTTAATTTTTGTTTTCATCTCCTCAGGAGCAATTTCTTTGAAAGAGGTGTTATTTGTTAAGCATTATTTGCCGTATAAGATATGTAAATAGATAAAGCTATGTAGAGTATTAATCCAGTGTTAGTGCTCCATCTCTAATATCCCAAGAACTAAATCAGGGAATCCGATTAGAATTAAATTTTCACTAATGACCTGCAGAATGGATTAATAGGCATTACTTTTAAAAGTATTATTAACAGCTTTTTTCTGTTAGCGGTTATCAAGACTTGGAGACAAGATTCCTATAAGCTTCCAGTGAGCGTGTGGAGGGCAACGGCGATGGATCGGGATTTGGACGTAGGCCAAGGTTAACGCTGGGCTGTAGCACTGGATAAAGAACAGTTTAAAAAAAATAAAATATCTCACTTATTCATACAAAGGATCGAAATGAGGCAACTAGAATAATAAGATATTAGGCCGTAGTCGAATATTCGATATTTAGGAGCTAGTTCATAGAATTTAGAGTTCCATTTGGTTCATATCTAATATATAAAATTGTCGTGTCACAGTGCTCCTCCGAAACGACTCGACCGATTCTTTTGAAATTTTGTGTGTATATTCAGTAGCTCTGAGAATCGGAAGTAAACTGTTTTTAATACTCCTAAGTGAAATGGGTCGGCCATTATCAATGAATATGCGTCGATCGTAGCAGCAACGCTTGATGATGCTGCATTTTTTATATGTTGTAAGGGCATGTATGAGTAGCGTAAATCCAAGTTTGCAACCGAAAAAACGGACGGGATTGCTTTTGGTGGCCGAAAAACTTCGAAATTTTCGGAGTTATTTCAGTTTTTGCCCTGTATCTGCTAATCGGTGGGTTTTGAGAAAAAACATAAACAATCATTTTTAAAGTGGATTAAATTTGCTTCAACTTGAGCTTAAATACAACTGTGTAGAACTAATAGATCTTGAGTTAATTTTTCCGGATATACAAAATAATTACATTGACCATAATTGGCTCTGTAATCGTTCTATTTTGGCTGCGAAAAATGCGACGGAATGATGGCGAAACTAAATTTAAATTTGACATTTGTTACCAGGTGATCCAATGTCCTTTAAATCAATCAATACTATTGTTGATTAAAGCCAAGCCGTAAAATATCCAACTGAATTTTGTTAACCACGCAGTGTTTAGTTGAAGATCGGTTCACCTATTACTCTTCTGCGTAATTTGAATCCACTTAAATTATGGAATGGTACACGTTTGGTCATAAAAATATCACCAGGAATGTTATTGAAGCAGCCATGTTGACTGGAATCTTTAAGGGAGAAATCGTCCTAACTAATGCTTATATTTTATAAGTTAAGAACTTTGTATCTATTTATTATAAACTATTCTTAGATATAAGATGAATAAAATGCAAAACCTATTTAATTCTCATATTTTATTCATTCATTGTTTCTTTAAAATGTTAATGTTTTATCAAATTCAAAATTCAAAATTTTAAAACTATTACAACAGCCACAGACACGCATGGCCGGGTCAGCTAGTATATATATATATATATGAGGAGGGTCCAATAAACACACCAAGTAACTATGGGGTGATGTATAGATGTATAGAGTCCAATAAAGACCCCAGTTTGTGTATTTATTGGGCATACCTTCTATAAGTGCAACAAATAGATGGATTCTGAAGGAATAAAGAAAAAAGCATACAATAAAGAAAGACAAATTACAAACTATAATCTATAGACAAATTCCGGTTGAATAAGAAACCTTTTTTTTTTATTGAATAGGAAGTATTGCATCGTTTCAGTACCTCTTATGTTTCATTGAATACGCTATACCTTGTGGACCAAATAAAAACCTATTCTAGAAAATTGTCGTTGAAATGTGTCATTAAATAGTACAAGGGAGAGAGAGCATGAGGCTAGGCTTTGATGTGATGAGGCTACAATAGAGCGGACAATTAAATCATCTAATTGCAACGGGTCGCCCTGCCGCGGAAGGTAAACCACAAAGGCTATTTGAGTCTCCTCCGCGGCTAATTGCTTAGCTTTCAACGCCCTAGCAAATTCGCAGTTTTGAAAAAGTACGAGTTTTAATTCTCATTGATGAATAGGAAGCATGGCGACGGTGTCTCTGATTGGTGTAGGTGTGTAAGAATCGTCAATGAATGAATTTGCTACAATTGTGTTGGTAGTCCCAAATCAGACGACATAGGTCGGCAATACAATGCCTCTTCTTAATAATTGAATGCTGGATCTGTCTATTGTATACATCCTACATTTAATTATCCTACTCAATAGCCAAACAATCAAAGGCAATGTGGGCATTGAAGCGCATACAGTTGCTGAAGGAAACCCGAAAATAATTTTAATTAGTTCAGTTATTAGATCAATTGTTATTCTATTCCACTGAAACTAAGACTTATGAAATGTTATATATTTACTGTATTGGTGAATGGAGCGGAAGCGAGGAAAATGACGGAAGCATTAATGAAGAAAGTAGAAGTATCCGAAATGTGGGTGTATCGTCATACTCTCCGAATTTCATGGAATTTTCATTATGAAATAAAGTATTTTTTTGACGGTAGGATTTAGAAACTCATTCCCAAGTGGAAAATGAATTTTTGATGAATATAACAATGCCAGAATAAATGAATACGGATGAAACTCGCCTGGTGTTCAGTTTATTTCGCCTGGTCCTGGAGCACAGTTTATTGATGTTGGCAACTGTCTACAACTACTCGAGTAACATTATTTACTGAGCCATTGGTGTTTATATAATTAAAAGAATTAATTATCACTTAACAATGTCTGTATGTTTCCCCGTATTTGATTTATTTTTACCATATCACATCAGTTAAAAATAATTATAAGGAGGATATTATACACATATATAAAATGCGCCAACGAATAAACTGTCTATTAAAAGAGTCACAATAATATAAATAAAATGCGTATATATAAATGTGAGGGTTGGCCTTGAATTGCTATTAGTAAGAATGTTGTTAATTAGTTAATGTTATTAACATTCAGTGTAACAAAAATGTTATTAACATTTTCCAAGAGAGGATTTGAAAAGAGATTGTACAACGAAAATATTACATTTTATTTACCATGTTTAATATACACAATAATTTTATGAACAGCGTGCTTAATGATACAATGAAAGGAAAGAAACGGTTTTTTTAAGATGTGTGGATTACACAAGAGACAACATGGTTGATTAAGAAAAATAAAAGCTAAAAGGAGTGTTGGAAAACTCCTCATGACTATTGGAAAATTCCAAACAATCTAAACTTAAAAATTGAATCAAAAATTCCTGTCTATATTTTGCCTATTCAGGCATTTTCAGGAGAAAAAGAGAATAATATCAAAGGAAATAAAAAAAAACACTTCCTAACCTAAAAATTCAGCAGTAGCAATGCCAAATATAACTATTCAATCTATGCATCATTAATTATTTAGGTACAGTTACATTTGGAGTTTGGTGGTTGTGGGATGTTTTGCCTGGCTGGTGTCTTGCTGAATTTTTAGGTTAGGATGTGGTGTTTTTTATGCCCTTTGTTATCATTCTCTTTCTCTCCTCGATGTCAGAATAGGCAAAATATTGGCAGGTGTTTTCGTTGGTGGATGTTTTATCTGCTTGGTTTCCTCCAACAATTTTAGACTGCAATGTGGAACATCCCCGAATATGTCATAACAAATATTGTATGCTTTTGCTCTTCTCTATTAATCTACCATGTCATATTTTTTGTAAATACATCGTCACATTCCTTTTGTTCTATCATAACTAGAGATGTGCCGAATCGTTAACAAAGTATATCCGAGGATACGGATCCGAAAATGGATTTTTGGAGTCAAGATCCAGGGATACGGATCTTAAATTTTTTATTCAATCGATGTCGGTGAGCGTGACCTTGTACATGTTTCCAGGTTCCGACATGCACCAGGTTCTTTCTTTTGTTTTGTTTATAGTCTAGTGTTACACTGGGCGGCATAGTTTGATAGTGATTTATAAAATTGTCAACAAAGAAGTTTTCTTTAAATCTTGAAAGGATTGCCTGAGCCATATGTTAAATGTCCATAGTTTTTCACTGCTATCTAATAGCCTTTATTCAGGGTTATTTTAAATTTATTGAAAACCTATTACGTATGTGTTAGTAACACTAAAAACAACAAC
Organism: Troilus luridus; assembly: GCA_964056705.1. NCBI lineage: Eukaryota > Metazoa > Arthropoda > Insecta > Hemiptera > Pentatomidae > Troilus > Troilus luridus. The sequence goes on along the minus strand of OZ057415.1, from coordinate 18,676,492 downwards.
TTTTGTTCTGGAAAAACATCGCAAACGAAAGAAAAAACTTTCTTTCTATGTTTCTCCATACAAACTAAGATCAGCTGATCGGTCATTTGAATGGACGACTGTATTTCATTTTAATTCGCCATTGGCCATTGAAGTTGCTGTTTATAGGGTTACTAACACGTACCTAAGAGTTTTTCAGTGAATTTTAAATAACCTTATATAAAATTTCATCTATGTATTGAAAATTAATAAGGTAAAAGATCTGCCAAAAAGGTCACGGACACGGATACGAATACGGATTTTTATTCTTCCTCAGATATCCGCGGATACGGATACGAATACGAATATCCACTTTTGTAGACTTTCCACTAAAAACATTGTGTATATTAAACATATTTTGGCTCTCATTTATTACATAATCGATATTTTTCACTTTATTTGATATGCATAGGTCAGTTCAAAAAGTGTCAAAACATCTTTATAAAATAATCAACTTGAACTTTTATTCTCATAAACGCTTAACCACTATTTTAAAGCTACACCCTGAATTATTTAATAATCCTAATAATTATCCCTCAACATTATTGTTCGTGTAATTTATTCACCATACGATTAAATTGTTAGATCGATGTTCTCTATGTACCGTTCCATGTTTGCTGAATTTATAGAAAAGTAGTTCTGTAACAAAACCACTATGCGGTGAAGTTGTGAATTTCTTTTCTTGTAATAAATATATTATTAGAGGGAGTATTATCAAATTGTAGAGAGGAGCGGGCTACTTGGGGAACTACGTGTAATCAGGAGAGTGAACAGCCCTAACTTTCTGAACCACATTGCAGGGGAGTAGGGGGGATGGGGAAAGGGGTGGTTTGGGGGGTTAGGGCCGCTGTAGCAGAGACTACGTGTTGCTAATAGCTCCTGTGTCTAGGCTATTATGGAATAGAATAGAAAAGTAATTTTATTCTGGGACCAGGTCCCTGAAGAATAACAATATTGTACAGAAATTAATAGAAATATATTTGGCCAGACGGCTACATTCTTGGAATACTGGAATTAAATATGAACTAAAAAGTATGTTCTGATAGAGAAAACAAAAAATTATGCCGCTGAATGAGCTCGTCACGGAAAGACTGCCGGACGAACCTGGCTATAACTGGAGGTGGTCGTGGATCATCCTTCCGCGGCCTGCGACGCTCTACGAAGTCAAGGTCATCAATTGCTACATTTAGCCCGAGACTTGCTCCGACACTAACCACCAATGCTGCGGAGGGTTCGCTTGGTCGGGCTGGTATGGCACGGATCTCTACGGACCTCCATTAAAGGCCTTGTTCCGCCTCATTAAGGCGGACTTCCAAATCACCCACCATGGATTTGAGGGCCTTGTTTTCTGATGTCAGGTCCTCGATGAATTTGGCCTGCCCTTCGTGGTGGTTCTCAATTTTGGAAAGGCGGTCATTGAGCTCAAAGCTGAACTCACCAAGTATAAGTAAACTGAGCTTGAGTATATATCAACCCTACTTTTTTATATCCTAAAAGGTTTTCTAATTTAATTTTGCCAGTATAAGTCAGATAAAACCAAAATTTATATGTTTTAAAGTTATTAAAATAACCTTCCATCAAAGTTTTGGATAATTACAAACGAACCCAACGGGGTCGGGTAAAAACGAGGTTACTCGATATTTTCTTCAAAAATTGGTAACCTTGGTTTCAGGTTTCACGTAAATTTTTCAATGGCAAACACGATTATGTAGTAAAAAGTGATTTATAATGAGCTCAAACGGCTGAAAACAGCGGAAGGAGTATACAAATAAAGGGAGAAAACTAGTTAAGCCGAAAGATGACGCGGAAGAAGGAGGTAACATGGCTTCTCCAAGCTGGGCCTCGACTCCCTCAAGTATCACCTTCATTGTCAGATTGGCGTGACCAGCAATCTGCATTGACTTAAACAAACATAATGATGATAATGATACTCCTAGATTTTGCTCTCCATTCAGAAAAGTGAGTTACCACTTTTTCTCCAGTAGTCTTCGTATGTCATCTTCTTGTAATTATTTATTGTTTAAATAATGTAAGGCAATAGCAAGGTTAAATATGGTCAGTATGTCATTATATGGTTTTAGTTTCCGTAGAAGAAATGTTAATATAAGATCATAGCCAATCAAAATTGTTTTTACATCGGGACTGATGGTTAAATAACGTGTAAGTTATTTATTTATTTATTTTTTTGAAACGTTGGCTACTGAATAAATATTTCTAGATATTCAGAGAAATGTATTGACCTCTACCCGGACCATTTACTTCCACGTAAAGTATTTTTCTTTCAGTAATGAAAATTAAGTCAAGTTGTTTTCATCTAAATCAGCTGTGTTATTCTAATTAGCAAAAGATCGCCTTGGAATATAATAAGCCTCATTATTTTAAATTCTGTTTGAGGTTTCAGTTTATGTTCGCCGTTTCGAACCTATCTACCTCTGCAATTCCCGATAATCCTCTGAGGTTTCTGATGGTCTCGTGACTTTCTAAGTTGAATGGTTATTTGAGTACTACCAGTGGGTATCATTCATTCTATATACTTGTTTTATGATTATAATACATATGTCAATTTCAATAAATACATTTTAAAAAATAATTTCTGTTTAATAATAATAATAATAATAATACTTTATACTTTAAAATACTTTTGAATCCTCCGGGCATCAATTTAGAAGCGTCTGTCCGATGGTCGACCATAGGAAAAATGTTCCCCGAGACTGAAGGATTCCTTCTTGCAATAAAGGAACAAGTCATGGAAACAAACTCCTGCAGAAAGCACGTTCTGCACCAATCAATCGAAGACAGATGTCGCCTATGTAAAGCAACGTACGAATCGATTTAACATGTCACCTCTGGCTGCCAAGCATTACTACAAGCAGATAAACAATATCTAACTAGGGGCAATGATGCTGCAAAGATCGTGCACCAGGCACTCGCTCAAAAATATAATTTAATAAACAGTCATCACCCATTTTACAAATACCAGCCAGAGGCAGAATTATAAAAAAATGGCATTAGACTATATTAGGATCAAATTATGATCACTGACCATAATATACCCCACAATAGACCAGATATACTACTCTTAGACAAAAAAATAAAAAAGGGCATCATCATCGAAGTTGGGGTTCCTGCTGATGATAACGTTTCTAAAACATTGAGCGAAAAAAATCGTAAGTACCAAGAGCTCTGCAAAGTATTAAGGCATCTCTACCAACTGGTGGATGTAAAAGTACTGCCAATCATTGTATCCAGCAATGGATTCCTCAGGAAAAGATTAGATAAATGAAAACGTTGGAAATAATTAGGGGACTGGAAGAAGTACAGAAAGCGGTTATGCTGGGAACTGCTAGCATCGCTAGAAAATTTTAAAATATTCCAAATTAAGTATAAAATGATCCATACCCTTGACCTTGGTCCGTGTTGGTGTATTTATCCGGCACAAGCCGAGAAATCCAAAATAAAAAAACTCTGTGTGTCAGCTCCGACGCACGACTGGAGATTACTCCTTAACAACTATCATTGTGTAGATTATGTAAAAAGAGGGTAAATGAAAGCATCTTAAAAAATAATCAAATCATATATAAATATTTATTCATCATATTTACATCAGTCCGTGAATAGTATTGTCATTATTATTAAATACTGTGAGAATAGATTTGTGGTAACTAAAATACGATACGTGTACGTAAGAAGTTATATAAGGGTTATGTATCGTGAAAACATTGCATCAATAGTTGTACCATATCTTGTCGTCCCGAGTAATCTGCCAGAAATTAAGTCTGAATTAACTTCATTTTTCAAGAATTGTATTAAGTGTAAACTTTTATCTTTATTAAAATCATTATTGAAATCTCCGCCAAGTATGAGTGGACGTTCATAGTAACGTTTCTTCAACAGTGTTGACCCCTCTTGTGTATGAACTAACAATGCCTCGTGGAGAAAATATATTATGTCTGTAACGTTCTGATTAACTGATATATAAACAGTGAGCATAACAATTTCTTTACCATTAGGCAAAGTGCATCTCACAGCGCAAATATCCCCCACAGCAGATTTAGTTAGATTAATGCTCTGATGATTTCTTCTCAAGAGAGCATCATCAAAGAAAGTAAAATTGTGCAGCGAAACATCAGCATTTTAATAGCTACAGACTACTCTTTTGCGATTAATGATTGGTCGTCTGTATTGTGTTATGCGATTAAAATTTTCAATTTCAACCAATTCGTCATTACCGAGCCAAGTTTCTGGTTACATTAATACATGTAATTTTTGTATTATATTACCACGAAGGTCACGCGCATGTGCTCGGAGGCTTTGAGAGTTGAGAGAAAATATGATCATATTCCCTTTACTGATTTTTTCTAGTATAGTCCGATCAATTGTATTAAGATAGACTGTTAAAAGCCATGTGAACTCATTTCATAACGGAAGCATCGGTTCATTTTCTCTTTTTCCATTGTAAAAACGTTAGTAAGTAAAATATGAAGTCCTTCTTTAATCGTGACTAAAGATTAAGCTACGTTCACTAAAGGTTGCGAATGTGTTTTACTGTATTTGTAAACGATTTCATCAAGTTTCGCCTTGTCATTTATGAATTGTCAACGAACAGGCTGTTTTCAATGGAAAATGGTTTCTTTTAACAGGAACCAATTCATTTTGATTGAGAGGAATTGTTACAGACCTACGATGCATAGAAACCGCTTCATTAGTTATTGCTCTTGTATTTGCGTAGCCAACAATTTTTGCACGTATTTTGGTACCAACACCTTTGGGAAAAAGAAGTCAAACTCGTGAAACTCTATTGACAACCCCCAATTCAACATGTGCCAATTTCCCTACCGCTCCATAGGCTAACCCATCAGCAACGTCGATTATACCTACATGATTTTAGTTATCATGTAGGGTTTATCTGGAACGAAAATAACTTCGTATGGTAACCCTCCCGTATCAATTGTACTAAGTTTGTACAGCGACTCCATAGAATTTAACAGGGAGGGACATATAAAGGATTTCCACCGACGTTACAGTCCCCTGTGCGGTAAAGAGATCGGCGTTTGGAATTTTCAGATTAGTTTTAAATTCTTCTGCAAGATATATATTTCATGTAATGATGTATTCCTTGACATAAAAACTATCATACAAAATATTATATTTATTTGTTCCTGATAATACTGATATATTGAACTCCTAAGGAGCTGGTGACCGAGAGCTTTTCCGGGTTGAGAAGACTGGACCGGCTGGATATGACCGGTCTGGAGCGGCTGGAGCGGACGGAAGGACCGCGAGGACTCAGCGGGGTAAGATTCCTCTCGATGGACGCAGGTCCGGGATTACAGAGCTTCCTACAGCCGCTGACCACCTTGACCAGCCTCAGCCTAAGGGTACTGCAGCCCAAACTCACTCACCAGCTGGCCAAGATGCCGCCCAAGATATGTCGTCTAGAGTTCACTGGGCATGCGTTGAAAGAAGTAAGTGTAGCAAAGACATGGCTAATTTTACTGTTGATCTAGAGATGGTGTTGTGCATAATGTAACAATTATGAAAATGTTAGTATGAGATGAATCCAATGGTAAGATTAACATACTAACAAGTCATATTATAGTTGTAAAATACCACAATTCCTGCGTCCTGACATTTCAGCCCAAATTAATCTTCTTCGACTCTATTCCATTTTATTTAGTTGGAACTTAACTTTTCATCACTATGCCCTGATGTCTAAGAATGCTCAAAGATCGGTACACAAAAAAACTTGTTGAACTTATTAGTATGTTGATTTATCTTTGACCACATCCCCAATCGATTCAATTCCTAATAAGGTGATATATGAAAGTAAAAGTTTAGCAACGTTTGGTTGGTTCTAACTAAATATATGTGATTATTAAAATAAATAAGTTGTTACTTTAGTAAGAATATTAAGGCAAGAGAAACATGTAAACATCATTATTAAAATGGTAGTTTGAATAAATAAATTTGACAAAAAAACAAATCAAATAGAAAGCCTTGATAACAGACCTGAAAAACAAAGAAAATCACAATAAAAAACTAATTCTAAACCACATACTGTACAAAAATAAACATTAACTTGCACAAAAAGGGAAACCTATGTTGCTTTTCTATAGATAATCACTCGTTCAAAATATATATTTTTTATTAAGTTTAGTCTGCCTTGAGTATAAAAGAAGTGTTAATATTCGGGTCACGCTTGTACTTCAGTATCAAATTAATTATGTATGTATCTATGTGTGTGTATGTATTTGGGTATCCAGGCTAATAAAGCCATTATTAACTATAATAGCTAGTCACTTTTCTTTTACAAGTGAATTATTTTTTAAATTGGACCTAATAATTCTCCTATAATTATTAATTAATTTTAAACGCAGAATAGCTTCTCCATAAATATTAATAAAAAACATATTAATTTTGTACTTTCACTGGCGTTACTGAATTCGGTTCCAAATAAGGCTTTAATTTCACTGTTTAACAAACAAGACGAAACTAGAGCTGTCAGCTTACTGAATTATAATATTAATATGAAGTTCCAATTATAATATTATTTAAGCTATATTTTTTTTCTGTTTACATTTATATACAATTTTTATTATTATCATATTTAAATAATAATGTAAATATTCAACAGGTATCCCCTAGTGCCCTGAGCGGTCTCCGGGGAGAAGCCGTGATCAGCTTCAGAGGTACGAGCGTGGAAGAGCTACCACTGGGTCTGCTGTCAGGACTGGACGCGGTGTCCCACCTCACCCTCGACATCAGGAACAACAGGATAACCTCCCTGTCTCCAGACACCTTCTACTATAATCTCACCGCCTGGGAGGACGTTGGAACTAGGCTCATTTCAGGTCAGTCTTTATCAATAATTTATGATACAAACAAACGTCTGTTTAAAGTAATCACACACACAATCACTCGTTCACAACCACCTCCATTAAAGTAATCACAGTAATCATAATAACTGTCACAATTGTAGTTGGGATAACTATAGAAGTGTTACTGCACTATTAAGATGAGTACCAAATATTTATTTAATACAAATTGTGTTGTTTCATTCCTTTGTTTTTCTAATGTGAATATTAGACTATTTCACACACGATTTTTTTCGTTTTGAAATAGTATTAGTTTTTAGACTGAATTTTTTTTTAAATCTTGAAATGTAAATGAAAAAATTGTTAGCCCCCAGTCAAAATTAAGGTTCTGTTTCGATATGCATAGAAATCGTAGATTTCATTAGTTAATGTCTCGTTCATAAACCTATGTTTTATTCAATAACTAACGTATGAAAAAAATTATAGACCTCACTCAAAAGTCTTTAGTTTCGATATAGATATAATCATTTCTCATTCGTTAATGTCTCGTATATGAATTAATTTGTTTTTCATTTATTTATTATTACAATGTTTTTGTGTTGTTTTTTTTTGTATTAAACGTTTCAGATCACGTTACTACCTTATTTCACTTTCTTTTGCTAGAGCTCTCTCAGACTAAAATGTTGTTCCATGCGTTTACTAGCACGTTTCGTTTAATCCTCTATCCTTAGTCCGTACTTTTCTGGTCTACCTTCATCCTGAAACCCTTGACATTCGGTTTTTTCGACGGTGTTATGATGTCTTATTTTTGCATTTTAGGAAATATTGCACAAATGTTTGGACTTGTAGTAGATATTCTTCGTTAACCCATAAGCCCTATCAATTTTTATAATTCGATCTCCCACATCTACTTGCTACATCCATTATCTACTAATTATTGGCATTCCTAGTATATAGCCTCTCCCAGATACCTAATTTTTTTTAGCCTTTCAATCCGACCTAGCTCCGTGTATAGGAATTTCGGCCCATGTTTGTCATAAATCCAGTCGTTTCAACTGAGACCCTTAGTCCTACTTTATAAGAGGTGTTTTTTAAGAGATTGACGATTTTTTATATTGTTTATATTGTATTAAATGATTAATTATTCCGATAAGCCAACCATTCTGTAATCATTTACAGCGGACTTCAGTAAATAGTAACTTTACTATTCCCGACTAAATGATTTTATAGATATAAGAACATAACGTTTTACTAAAAAATAGCATACCATATATTATATTCGGATGTCCGGGATTTGTAAATAACACAGTCGTTTTAACGAAACAAGAAACATATTTAATTTCAATTAGCATTAGTACACAACAGTACATAAAACATAACCATACAAGGAACCTTCCATCCCACCTACTCATTACAACATTGGCGGGAAACAAGATAAAGATGCAACACCATGCACTATAAACCGCACTAAAAATCAGCATTTAGTATTAAAATGATTAATATTAAATCTTTAGATGAAGAATAAAAATAAATTACCCATGATAACTGTTCTCAATGGAATAAAATGATTTCCTATAATTTCACAAAGTCCCCAGGAATGATTGTGATATATTTTTCCCCCTTGGTTAGGATTAAGCGGCGCTATGAGAAGAGGAAGAGATGGAGAGACGGTAGCGGACGTTATGAATGATGGTACCATTAGCAGGTTAGTGCCCACGTGGGATAGGAGCAACACGCTTCCCTGGGGTATAGCTATCAACGTTCCAACTAAGAATAAATAAAGAGTCAAGTGATAAGATTATATAATTATCACAGTACTTGCTGTCATATAATGTAATTCTGTTTACTTCATTTATAGTCATTTTATCTTTTAAACATGTAACGCAATAATCCAAGAATGGTCTTGGGCTAAGTGCATAGTTGAGACTCTAATGCTTCTAGAACAACGGTTTGTCCGATATTACGGTTGGCGGTAACAAAGAATGAATTTGTTCGTTGTCAAGTTATCATCGATAAGTCTTAATCAATCTGGTTGAAAAGTTATACAGTCTTCAAAACAGGTAATAGTATGTAAGTGTACTAGATTGAATAATTGTCTAACTTTGAATTTGGGGTTCAAAACCTGTAATATTACAACCCATGGAGCGTATTGGGTTCAGCAAATAAAAGCTCTGGTCTGAGGTTTCCTCCAATTTAAGGTGTCCATTTCATAGAGGATGGATGAGTCCTAGGAGGGTCTACAGATCCTACAAGGTCAATTTATTCATGTAAACAGATCAAATATTTTGTCTACAGGGGCTGGATTCGAACCCGAGAATAGCAACTCAGCCCTCTACCCACTCGTAATTTGGGGTTTAATTTATTTAACCAATTAATTAGTTATTGTGTTAAATTGAGTTTTGCATCCAGCTACTAGATTTTTTTTTAATATGAAGATCCCATGTCTTTCACCTATCAAATGTCAGTTCCAGGTATAGTAAATTGTCTTTCCGTGGAAGGGATGGGTTTCAAGAGGCATAAGAGCCATGTTTTATTTCTAAGAGAAAATGTGCGGTTACTTTTCGTGGTTCAGTGGAATCTTCCGTAGTTGGCTCAAAGCATGCAACGCTTTTAAGTTATGTTGTAAGTTCACTAAGGCCAGTGTAGATTTTTTATATTCATTATGAAATAATCCTGTCACTTGTTGGTGACAGAATGTTGGACTTAGGCTCACCGGCTATTATTTAGGTATTATTAAAAAGTCTTGAGCCCAGTCAAACGGAGAAAAAAATGTGTAAACGAAATAAATAAACGATTAATTATTAATTTGTTTTCTTGTCGCTAAATCTTGTTGGAAATAAGAAAAGTGAAATCGAAGAAAATATCAAGGATTTCTGATGGAGCATACAAATCATAATTATCTAAGATTATCGTAAAAAATATTAAAATAAGTAATTAATTCTTAATTTGCCATTTCAATGGACTAAGTAAAGTTTTTTAAGATGATTTGAGTTCAATAAGAGCAAAAAATGAACCCTAAAGACTGTTAGGTTCAGAGCACTGTAGGTGCCAAACTGTTGTACAAGACAGTGATTTGACAGACATAACAATCAGCAGCCAGGCTTCACTCACGTTAATAGGTGAGATCCTAGCATCAGATCAGACCAAGGAATCCTTAGAACTGAAAATCTTATTTTCCAGACGACTTTTTAGCTAAGAATTAAACTTAGAATAATATTTTTATAGTGATAATTATAATTATAATAATAATCATAATTTGTAATTATTTTATTTGAATATTAAAATAAATTTATTCTATTCAAAAGTTATAATAATTTATAATATATATGTATAATAATTTATCCATTCTTATTCTTGAACTTTGTTGGAAAATTCGAATAATATATTTGCTTAATGAAAATAGTTGAATAAAAGAAGGTTTAAATATTATAAAGATTCTAGACCTCAAATACACAGCTATTTGAACTATCATAAATTATTATATATATATATATATATATATATATATATATATATATTCCTACGCCAAAGTATTTTCTATTGTATATTATATTATAATATAAAGCAATTTAATGTATAGTATTATATTATATATCAGTTTTATAACGTTAATTGAATAGTTGCCTGGAAGAAGGGCGTATGCTACATTTTTCAAAGTTTACGGGAGAGGCAAAATAAGAAAACGGGACATTTAATTAGTGACTGTCACATACGCCCCGTTTTCTTATTTTGCCTCTCCCGTAAACTTTGAAAAATGTAACATGCGCCCTTCTTCCAGCCAACTATTCAATTGTTTTTTTTAATAAAACTATTATCGACTTTGACTATATTTATATAATATGGCAAAGAATATAATTGGTCTCCAAAAGGGACCTCTATTGGTCGGCTAGCTAATCGATGGCCGAGTAGAGGCTGGGGACTGGGAGGTCAGCAAATCAGTTTACATCGACTAACGCCTTGCCTTGATGGCATCAGTCAGTAATGAAGCAATCTCAATGCTAACTCGCCCGTTCACTACCTCTCAGCATCATCATTATGCCTTTTCCCACGCCACGGTAAAATCATTCAAAGGATATCTTTGGCCAAATCTGTCCTTTCTTCATTAAGCGCCATCAGGCACCATCTGAATGCCAAGCTTAATACCCTTAGGAAAACAATTTTAAAAAATACATATATTTATTAATCAAAATTATCGATTTGTTTATTCTTAATAGATCTAGGTTCTTAGGACCTCGATTACCACCAAATCACGAAACCTGTGGACAACAGCCCAAAAAATGCAAATGGTTATGTATACTGGCTGATTAAGTATGTCATTAAGTGCTCCAACTATCCACTATATTCCTTTAAAATAAAATTTGAGAAACCATAATGATAAATATAGGGTTACTTTTGTGAAAAATTCGACAAGTATCTATTTTATGGTAAATCATGATGTCTATTTTTTTTTTAATTTATATCTATTTTTTCCTGTATATCTACAACCCATGAATAGTTTGGGGTTCAGTACATGGTAGAGACTGTACTGTTTCTTGTACAATGATTGTGCCAGGAGGTGATTTGTCCTAGATCATGCTCAACCGCCCTAAGACGAAGAAGAAGAATGGGAATAAATGTCAGAATGGAATAATTCTTTGAAAAAATGACACAGTCTAAACTACAAAATGTGTAAATTACAGTTGTATAATTTGTAAAATGGGGATTGTCCGCCATTGGGCAGGAGGTGTCCCCCACGGAAAGTCTAAAAAAAAATTTAAATTCCAGTATTGACAAAAACGTCTAAAGTACATAATACGTACACATAAATAAATAAATAAAATAAACACCGTGATATAACACAGAGAGGAAATTGAAAGGTAATTCAGTCGTCTTCAAAGCCAAACTGATTTTTGCCTATATTATCTAAGATACGAGGGAGAAAAAAATTATATTTGTTTTAATTATTAAAAAATATATTATATGTTTACAAAAATATATTAAATTAAATATTATTTTTTAGTGATCATACCAATCATTTCAGTGAGTGGTTTCCCGATAACATGATAGCCACTGGCAATAGATTTGGCCCGAAATCTATAAGCAGATTATCCTCGTACAACCATTAGTTCTGAATCTTTTTTTATGGCCCATTTTTCAGGGCTATTTTTGGTAATCCTATTAAGTGTCTGAAAAAATATTACCAAGCGTGTAAAAAGATCATAAGGAAATCTAATGAAACACTTTTCAAAGTCAGCCTACAAGACTATATATTAATAAAAGATTATAAATCTAAAAAAATAGTCACTAATCGTATACTAATACTTAGTATAGTATTGGTAGTAGGTAATTTCTCTACAAAATACTGCCTTATAGTTTGGCATTGTATTTTTTTTTTGTATGTAAATACATGTTTAAATTTAAAATAGTAAATTATAAGAACTAATAAAAAATAGGAATGTCAGGTATCGATAGCTATTTTTCATTTATTATTTTTTTTACTATACTTTAACGAATATTTTATTATATTAAAAACCAGAATTTTTTAAAAATATAATTCTGAAACTAATAACATTTATTAAAAGGAAAAACATAATTCAGAGAGTAAAACATATAAACATATGTTTTCAAAACATATTTCGTAATACAATATAAATACTGTAAATATTCCACACTTATTATGATACTATTATTAATATTATTAGTTGTTCTTATCTACTTTTTTATTCTTCCATTAGCCAATTCCTGTTTATTGTAAATTTGAATTCTATTATTTATTTTTTTCGTATATCTATTATATAAAATTGTCGTGTCATAGTTTTTGTAACAAAACTCCTCCGAAACGACTCGACCGATTCTTATTAAATTTGTGTGTGTATTCAGTAGGTCTAAGAATAGGACTTAAATTATTTTTTTTACCCCTAAGTGATATGTGTGTGCCATTATTATTGATTATGCGTCGATCCTAGCAGTGACGCTTGATGATGCTACATTTTTGATATGTTGTAAGGCCATGTCTGAGTAGTGTAAATCCAAGTTTGCAACCGAAAAAACGGATAAGAAAAATTTTGGTGCCCGAAAATCCTCGAAATTTTCGGAGTTATTTCAGTTTTTGGCCTTTATATCCTAGCTACAATTTGAACCCAAATGCAGCTGTGTAGGACTAATATATATAAATATCTAATATATCCGGAGTTAAGTTCCAATCATATGATAAATAACTGGAATCTTATCTCTATCTAATATATAAAATTTTCATGTCACAGTGTTTGTAACAAAACTCTTCCAAAACGACTTGGTCCGGGAATAGGAGGTTGACTATTTTTCATACCCCTAAATGATATGTATCGGCCATTATTATTGATAATGCGTCGATCGTGGCAGTGACACTTGATGGTGCTATCTAATTAATAATTATTCATTAATTAATTAAAATTGATATATTCAATGACTATGATATATTTGAACAACAACGGCAAGCTATTCGCTGGGGCTGTTCAATTATTATCGGGTGATTTCCGACAGAGATTGCCAGTCATTCCTTTTCATTTTGCCGATGAGATTAACGCATGTTTAAATCAATCGTTTCCGTGACGATATGTCGAAACACTTAGATTGGACATATACATGTGAATACAATTACAAAATGATCCATCAGCACAAATATTTTCGAAACTACTGCTGGATATTGGAATCGCTGACATTAGGAGTGTCCCCTAATTCCCGGATGTACAAAATAATTACATTGACCATAACTGGCTCTGTAATCGTTCTATTTTGGCGGCGAAAAATGCGACGGAATGATGACGAAACTAACTTTAAATATATCAGTTGTTAGCAGGTGATCCAATGTCCTTTAAATCAATCTATACTGTTGTTGATGAAAACCAAGCCGTAAATTGTCCAACAGAATTTTGTGAACCGCACAATCTTTAGTTGAAGATCGGTTCACCTATTATTCTTCTGCGTAATTTGAATCCACCTAAATTATGGAATGTTACACGTTTGGTAATCAAAAATATCACCGGAAATGTTATTGAAGCAGCCATGTTGAATGGAATCTTTAAAGGAGAAATCGACCTGTAGCCACTTATTCCAATAATACCATCAGAACCCATAATACCCTTCAAAAGACTTCAATTTGATATATGTTTGGCTTTTGCTATGACCAACAACAAGTCTCAAGGCCAGACAATGTCCATTTGCGGTTTGGACCTAGAACATCCATGTTTCTACTATGGACAACTATATGTTGCATGCTCACGTATTAGTAAACCATCTAATCTATTTGTATTAGCAAATAACAGATTAACAAAAAATATTGTGCATCGATTGGCGCTTAATTAAATTGAAATATATAGTTATAATTTAAAAAATATTATTAGCCATAATTAAAAATCAACCATGATTTTATCAGTTAAGAAATTTGTATATTATTTATTTATTATATACTATATTTAGATATAAGATGAATAAAATGTAAAATCAAAAATATATTTAATTCATTTTTTCCATTCATTCATTGTTTCTTTAAAATTCGAATTTTAACGTAATATATTTAAAACTGTTACAACAGCAACGCGTGGCAGGGTCAGCTAGTTTATATCTATAATTATATATATATATATATATATATATATATATATATATATATATATATATATATATATATGTATATATATATTTATTCTCTATCAGAACATACGTTTTAGTTCATATGTAATTGCAGTATTCCAATAATGTAGCCTTCTGGCCAGATATATTTCTATTAATTTCTGTACAATATTGTTATTCTTCAGAGACCTGGTCCCAGAAAAAAACTATTTTTCTATTCTATTCTATAATATTAAGTTGTGGGATGTTTGAAAAACAAAACAACATTCAATCTCAAGGCAGTTGTCGTGTGAGAAGGTAGCTACTCAACATTTGATTTCGTCGCCACTCTCATCAACTTCTTCGCAGTCGAATCTCACCAGTAAAACCTCTGGTTTATTTTCACCTCACCTTTGACTTACCGATAAGTGACATTTAGTTATTTCAAACTCATTAACATATCGAAGCATCAACTCAAGGTAATATTAAGAACTCAACTCAACACTTCAAGAACTCAGTTATTCTTATTGATTCACAGACCATTAATATTTTTGTTTTTAGACTCATCCCTTTTAGTAAATAAGTTCATTTCATTTTTCATGTAAAGAATTAACTGTAGATACTAGATTTTTACTTTAATTTTCCTAGGTTTGGTTGAGCATTTTGATATTTTTGTCCTTTTTCTATTTAAACATTATACATTTATCATTTATTATTTGTATATACTTGATGAATTCTTTTTTAGCTTTCATTTTATTTATTTGGGGAAATTGCCATCCAATCAAAACTATCTGTTTTTTTATTGAATTCACAACCGGCAAATTCACTCGGATAAAAGGTTAGCAAATTATTGTGACGGGCCCTTTCTTCCACAAGAATGTAGTAATTATCTTATTCTGTTTAACAGATGCATTAAGGGGGAGCTGGTAGCTCAGTGGTAGAGCGCGTTGTGAGTTGCCTTACCGAAGGTCCCGGGTTCAAATCCGGCTATGGCAGATAATTTATTTAATCTGTTAAAAGCTGAGGATGGACCCTGTGAGATCTAAAGACAATCCTGAGGCTCGCCCTTCCTCTATAAAGTGGGAACCATTAATAGGGGGGAAACCTGACGGTGATCGTGATCACGGGCAATTCACTTCCCTGCACAAGCGTTGTCATAGAAACAGCAAATTCTCTACCACGTATCTGAATCCGAGGTTCATGGGTTGTAGTGGTACAGTTGTTGTTTTTTTGTTGATGAATTAAGGTAATACAATTCGATAAAGGGTCCAGTTGAATAATAAATTAAATTTTAAAGTATTTTTAGGCAGTTTCTGAGTCACTGTTACAGGAATATACTTTCTAACTTGATAAAACTTCTTGTGTAAAGAAACCCTTGTGGCTATTTTAAGGTAGGGATATATTTTCCAAAAGGAGAGCAAACACTTGAGCTGGCGTGCATTCGACATCGGCCAAGGACCAACACTCGAATCAATTCGATTATCCAACTACTTGAAGAGATACTACATCTTCACCATCATATATAAGGAGCTTTCTCAGCCACTCAAGATATTTCTCGAAGGGATCAACTTACATACATAGTTCTCGAAAAATACTTATTATCATACAGAATTTATTTATTAACAGCGTTAACAGCGTGTGAAAAATTTATGCAAGTTAGGTTCGATTAAATTTATTTCATTTTGCCATAATGTAAACTTCTTTTAATTTACTAAATCTGTAAGTAATGAAATTATTAAGCTAAACCATAATATAAATTTATCTAAACATTTTTACAACTTTAGTTCAAGACATTTTTGGTTTTATTATCTTTCTGATTAATTTCGTGGTTAATTAACTCATTATGTTACAAAACTTTTGCTTTTGCATTTGCTTTGAGAGCTGGAGAGCTCAGTGGTAGAGCGCTGAGTTACCATTCCCAAGGCCATGGAATGGGCCTAATAAATTAAATAATTTATTTAATCCGTTAATTGGTGGGGATGTGATCTAAACCCTGTGGGATCTGAAGACCCTCCTAGGACTCACCCAGCCTATATAAAGTGGGTACCCTTAATTTGGGGAAAAACCTGCGGTTGAGCGTGATCTAGGACAAACCACCTCCCTGCACAACTATTATCTAGAAACAATACTATCTCTACCATGTACTGAACCTAAGACACTTCATGTGTTGTAGTGGTACAAGTTTTTTTTTGTTTTTCCAACACAATTCTTATACATTTCTTTTGTCTGCTTTTTATAAATTTCCTTAAATTCAATATTTTGTTTTATACCTGAAATAAATAGAGGAAGAAATTAAAAGCCAGTCTTGACATAAGTAAACAATGAATTAAGTTTTTGTCATGAATATATCAATATTCCAATATTCGACTTCTTCAGTTTGAAACCTGGTTCTGTTGGTAAAATTTAAGTAAACCTTCACGAAGTTGCAAAATGAAAAATAGTGATTGCTGAGAAGCGAAGGACTAATCTCCCGTTGAATGGTTTAATCAGAAGAAATATAGCTCCATAAAGGTTCCTAATCCTCGAGGAGCGTATTGATTTAGGACCAAGGAGCTCATGTGATAAAAACAATTTTGACCAAGGAGGCTTGTTACGGATTGGGGATGTGATTGGCCAGTGCCAACGTAATCCAATACTCGCCCCTTCCGGCTAAAACCGTTTTCATCGGCCTCTATATCTTCACCTTTCCTTCCGCTTCCGGCCCTCCCAAACTTCCTCAAAAGAAAACATACACACAAGGGGAGAAGAGAAACAAGGTCTTTTCTCCTTGACCACAAATACAACCTCGAAACAACTTTGTTCACTCCTGTTAAAGCATTTCCGTACCTTTATATGTTATTACTATAATTCTTCATTAATAATGTTTTAATTACAATAGTTTATTACAAAATATCCACAAATTTCTATAATATAATTATTTTATTTAAGCTACTGATATAAAACTGTAATATAATTAAATGGAAGGTAATTGTTAAGCAGCATTAATTAAGTTTATTTAGATACATATATTATGAATATTAAAAACTCCCCGAAACTTAGGTTAGATCTACCGACTTGCATAGAACGAAATCTTTACACTCAGTGAAAAAGATAATTGAGAGATATATATTTCGAATAGTTTAGATAAATAAAACCTTTTATTTTACACAAGAATACGCTGTGTGTCTGTCAATAAATCGAATAAACCAAATATAACTATAAATGACTATACTTCCTAATTCATCTTTTAGTCTACGGTTTTCATTATTTTTAATACATACGTTTGAGATGCTGAATACAAGAAGAAAAACTAACAATGTAAGCTTTGAATTCTTAATTTTAAAGGCAATACAATTTTGCCAAATTGGAATCTCTAGATGAAATAAAGTCTTCAATAAATGTGTGGAAATTATACCTCACAAGAGTTCGACCGGGAAGCATTCTTAGTCCCCTACTGTTATTCATTACCAATAAATGCCACGACTGCACATGAAGGGTCTTGGGTTCACTAAGTGGTAGAGACTGTGCTATTTCTTGGACAACGGTTTTGCAGGGAGGTGATTTGCCCTTGATCAAGCTCAATCACCAGACCCCCCCCTATTTTCTTCATCCACTTTATAGAAGCTGGATGAGTCCCAGGAGGGTCCTAGATCACATAGCACCTATCCCCGGTTGCTAACAGGCTTAAGGTCTACCAGCAGCGAGATTTAAACCCAGATCCTTTGCCTTGGCAACTCAGGGTTTTACCACAGAACAACTGCGTTCCCTGGATTACCATTAGGAAGGACAAGAAAAATAATATAAGATCTCATAATTCATACACCAGCGTAAGATACTTGCGTTTCTCTATATCTTTTCATCGGAAGGATAGGTTTCTTCTCAGGTTTCTAGAAGAAAGAATAGATAATACGGATTGGCAGGATATATTCAGGAATCAAGACTTTATTTCTTAATAGGGGAAAATGAAAAAATTAAGTTATTTCCAATTTTTAGGCTAGAAATAAAATGTAGAATTAAAAAAAAAAGAAACATTCCTTCACATTACATTAGAAGCCAGATACACTGTTCTGCACGAAAATCCTCCTTCAAACCAAAACATGCTTTCTTACTGTTATCAGATGTGGTGAACACGAATTTGAAGTCAGATTTTGTCTATCACACACAGTTTCCTGAGAAATTCTAGTTTTTTATCCAAAAAGGTGAGTTTTTTGTGGATTTGACGAATTTTTTGTCGGCATCAAAACATAGTGAAAAAAATTCAAAAGCCCGATGATTTTCAGCGCAATGAAGTATATTTGAACGAAAAAAATTTGATGGGAATATTACAAGTGGTTAAAGAAATATGGCTAAAAGTGTTTTTTCAGTTTTTCAAGGACCTCACTTTTGAAGCAAAGTTAAATACTACTGAGAAAAAGGCTTGGATTGCTTTTCGAGAGGTATGTGGTAAGTTTTTGGGAAACAAAAAATCTAGAGACTACCGAAAAATAGTCCAAGAACTGCTTACTTCATATAAAACATTGGGATGCAATATGTCCTTTAAAATACATTTCCTGCATAGTCACCCAGACTTTTTCACCCCAAATTTGGGTGCAGTTTCGGACGAACATGGAGAACGATTCCACCAAGACATATCCAGAATGGAAAAAAGATATTCTGGCAAATGGAATGAGAAGATGCTGGCGGATTACTGCTGGACACTGCAGCGGGAGACAGAGGAGGAAGAGTACAAAAGAAAAAAAACTACTCATTGACGATGTGTGTATATTTTTTGAGTTGTGTCATATCTAGTATTATACCTGATAGCATGCAGGATTCAATTAATTATATTTTATTGTTGAAAAAGAAAAAAAATCTGTTCTAATAAAGACAATAATTTTCAAATACAATTTTTCATTTTTTCCAAGTTTCACATCTTTTCTCTCAAAATCAGAGGGTGATAGAATTTTTCTGAGTTCGGATTCGGACTCAGCACACCTGAAAACATGAGAAACAGGCAAAATTGTTCAAGGGAGGGGAGAAAAGTTTTTTTTTCCAGAACAGTGATATTAAAGAATGGGATCCCAAGCTAAACGTAAGACCGGATGAAGTGTATATGAGCTGAGTGAGCTCCAAGAGTACCAGCTGATCCCTGAATAACGGTAAGCCCTGAATAACGGAACAATAAATTAATTCTGGAAACTGAACCGCTATCGCCGAACTAATCCGGATGACTACAAACCTTCACCCCTTCCACCATAACCCCTAATCGTGCCTCCGAACAGGGAAATCTACTATTGGAAATACGTTTGGTTATGCTTGCTTTGTGGATGAAGTATGAACAGTCATTACCGAAATCTTCTCTCATGCTGAATACATTACAAATTGATCGCGTATTTCCAGAAGTAAACTCCCGAATTACGGAATGATGTTCAAAAAACAATTATAAAATCTTACATAAAACAGAAAGAACACTGGGATCGTGTTTGAAAAAGACTGCATGGGCCCAATTAATTTAATGTACTTACATAACACAAAAACGAAGTTGCCTTTCTACTGCCGTAAGTACTCTCTCGTATCCCTTCTTCTACCAGGTTATCCAATCCCTCCATCATAGATCTTCTTCCATCGCAAAACCTGGCTCCAATCCCAAACTTACCTCTTCTTATTTCTCATAGTTATATACAGCTTTCCATCATACCCATGCTTTGTACAGATCTTTCCTTATCCGACCCTCGTCCTTGTCGAACACTATACCTTTTTTTCATTCGTCGCTCTAATAACCTTCCGATATACAAATTCTGTATTTCTATCCGATCACTTCATATCCATAAAATTTAAAAAAAAATAGTAGTTCAGTTTTACGATTCTTCTCCTTTTCCTTTCTTAGTGTGGAGGAGTTTCATGACTTTCATGGCTTTGGTGAACGCAATGCAACAGTGAGTAGAGTCCTGTGTTCCTGCCCCATTGCTCCGGGGTTCAAACCCGGGTGAGGCAGACAGGTTATTTAACCTGTTAACAGTCATAGAGGGACCCTGTGGGGTCTACAGAACCTCATGAGGCTAACCTAGCTTCCACAAAGTGGGTGCCTTTAATAGGGGAAACCTGGCCGTTGGGATTGAACTCGGGCAAATCATGTCCCTTCACAACCGTAATATTTTAATGGGTTGTAGTTGCATATATTTTTTTCATTTAATGAGATAATTAATTTAATATAAATATTAAATTACAAAGAAAAATAATATATGATAAATTTATATATACATAAATATCATAAAGACAGTAAAGCTCATATTTTAATTTTATTTAGTTATTCTTCAGGTATTTCTTCCAGTATAAATAAAGAAATTATTATTAGTGTATTCTCCCAATAGTGGAAGACGTTAAGGAAACAACTCAATCAAGCTTTCTTTGGATTCCTCTTATTCTTCCAATAGGCATTCATTCTTTCTGAGAAGGCTTGTTACGATTTTCCGACCACTTCTTTCTGCACTGCTTTTTCTTTGGTTGCTCCGATGTAACTTCCCACTTGTTGCCTTTGTGTCTAAAGGTCTCTCTTTCTAAAATGTCCGTTGCACATATTTTTGCGTTTTTGAGGTCCTTCAAGGTGTTGAATTCTTAAATGACCTAACATAATTAAATGTTCTTTTTGACAGTCGATTTTCTGGTAATCTCGTGAGGTGTCCAAAAAATTTCGTTCGTCTTTTCCTCGTGTCAATTTCAATGTTTGAAACTTTTTCAGTTGCTTTGATTGATGGTAGCCTGTATCCATCTTGGGTGTATCTTTCTTCCAGGATTTTCCTGATGACCTTCCTCTCCTGCTTTTTGATTTCTTCTAATTCTTGTTTTCTGTTAAGTGACAATGTTTCACTTGCGTAAAGGGCTGTTGGTTTTATGAATGGGTTATAATGCTAATAATAATAAATTATAATTTCTACAATTATTATTATTATCTTTAATAATAATAATAAATTATTATTTCTATCATTATTATTTCCTATATGATAAATTCTTTTTTGTCCACTCAGGGTAATACTAATCAACAGCAGTATTTGCCCTTAACAATAAACAAGACAACTTAGAGTTAATGATTTTATGATTTAATATAGTAACTGATTTATGTGATACTACAGAGAAATTTCTGTTTATGTAATACAACTGTTGATTCCTAAAGATTTGATACAGGTGATTTTATTCACACATATAAATCTTTAAAAAAAAAACACACAATAGATCTTAGACAGTGGGGATTTAGTTCTTTGCTGTTAAGGTGATTTGAGAGAACCTTCCCTCGGGTGAAGTTGCAGCCCATCTGTCTCCCTCCTATTTATATCCTACGGCTCTTAACTTGCTTCCAATAGAAGACTCCTTCTCCAAGTTTTACTTAAACTCAGAGGTGGGGAACTACTGCATATGTTATTTTAAAATAAAACTATTATACAATTTATCGAGTCTAATAATCTCGATAACAATAGCAATATATAAAATCTAATGATCAGGCTGATTGGAATTGAAAAGTGTAGATGTTTTATATTACTAGTGGACAGATTTAGTATTTTCCCCCTTCTCCTGTTCTTCTTCCGAAAGTCTCTTTGCCTCATCTTCCCATGAAGTCAGTTCTACGACTTCTTTTTATTCGTTTTGATTCAACATTAAGGAGTGGGAGGGCTCAAGATGATGAGTACTGAGTTGTTATGCTGAAGGTTTTAGTTCAAATCTGCCTGTGTCAAATTGATTATTTAATCAGTTAATAGTCAGAGATGGACCCTGTGATATCTACAGACCCTCCTGGGACTTATGGGAAAATATTCTCAAACACGTCATCTCCCTGGACAACAGTTGTTCTAGAAACAGTACAGTTTTTCTTCTTATATTCTACTTCCGGAATGGACCGTGTCATGTCGGTGCTATTAACCAAGCTTTCGCTCATCGTGCTGTGAGGTTTCTCAGGGTTAGTCAGTTAATGAAGAGCGGATTTTTTTTTTTTTTTTTTTTTTTTTTTTTTTTTTTTTTTTTTTCCAAGCCCCTGGAAAGACGGTAACCTGAAACAGACTTAAATACTAACGTATATTAATAAATTTATATATGTACATATATACTACTCTTTTCCTGCACCGGGTGCATTTTAAGAGGATTTTAAGGAAGTTTAAAGGATTGTGGTTAGGGGTTAACTGGGATCGGATATCCAGTGATGGGGCTCACTGGTTGTTTGAAATATAAAAACTTAAAAACTAAAACTTAAAACTAAACTTAACCTAAGGATAATAATAATACACCTCAGTCGAGACTGAGGGAACTTACATATTCTTGCCAGCGCTGTGGCCGGCTTGCTGGTCTCAAAGTGCTAAATAGCGGGTTAGTGCAGTGCTGGAGGCTATCAAAGAATTTGATATGCCTCCGAGATATAAAATCTGTCACCGTCGGTAGTCCGAGAGTGTCATGTATTATGTCGGTTTTTGAGCGTTGTAGTGTAGTATGTCGTACTATACGCCTTAATATGTTGTTTTGAAACTGTTGGAGTCTCTTCGTGGTAGTCGGAGCTATGTTATTGAGCATTGGCGCTCCGTAGAGAAGGGCTGGTCTGAGGACCCCCTTGTATATCATTAGTTTGAGGCGTAATGATAAATTCGGTGAGGTGAGCAGGTGGTTCAACCTGTAGGACTTTGTCCTAGTCTGTTTGATCTTTCTCACGCAGTGCTGGGTCAACGTCAGGTGCCTGTCTAGGGTGACGCCCAGGTACACTATCTGATTGGCTGGATGGTTCTCACTATCCCCCACTCTATAGACCGTCGGTAGAGGGCGCTTGTTGTTCTGAAATGAAAATACAATACAGTCGGTCTTCTTGGGATTGACTGTAATATTTAATCTCTCCAGCTTGTCTGTTATCTCCTTACAGGCCGCCTCTGCCTGTCGTAGAGCTTTCTTAGCGTTCAGTGAACTGCTATAAATTGCTATATCGTCGGCGTAAGCCGCGACAGTGGCATTTCTGTATCTCGCTCCAACAGTTTCCGCCGTGTAGATTGAAAAGAGTACTGGTGATAACACAGAGCCCTGCGGGACACCACAAGTGAGATCAAAGGGGTTGGACAGCTCTTCGCCGACTCGTACCTTAGTTGAACGTCGCGTCAGAAAGGACCGTATGATAGTATAGAGCTGCTCGGGAAACTCGTTGTCCTGCAGTGTCTTACATAGAAGACTATGGGACACTGAGTCGAACGCCTCCGTGCAGTCTATAGATATCATGGCGGTGGCCATATTCTTAGCGGTGTTCTCGCTGACTTCCGCGTGTAGCTTCGCCAGGTGATGGTCCGGGCACAGTCCGGCTTGGAAGCCGGTCTGTTCCGGTGGGATCAGAGCTACTTCCGAGCAGTAGGTTTTGAGATAATTAAGAATAATTTTCTCAAAAACTTTGCCCATGTGCGGAAGCAGGCTAATAGGTCGGTAGTCGGCTGGCTGATTGCCGGTTCTCGCAGGCTTCAGGAGCGGGAAGAGGGTAGCTCTTTTCCATGCCTCAGGGAAGTATCTCAGCCTGAGACAGGAGTTGTAGAGGTTTGTCAGATGAGCTAAGCCTCTCCTCGGTAGATGTTTCAACAGTACAGTCTGAATCCCGTCGGAGCCTGGGGCTTTACCACCTCGCGAACGACGTAGTATCGCCTTCAGCTGCTTCGGAGATGCAAACATGTAGTTGTTGCCGATCTCTTCTGTCGGTAATTCGGACATGTCTATGGTCCGTTTTGCTATCCGGTCACCGTAGTGATCTGCAAACTTAACAGCCTGCTCCTGGTCTGTTAGTATCTCGTCTCCATCCTGAAGCCTTGTGTAGTTCCTCTTTCTGGTGCTCGTCCTAAGTAGCTTCCAGAACTTTCTATGGTCACCATGGGTGGCCCGAAGCTTTTCATGCCACTGAGCAGTCCGCCATTGTTTCATGAGGTTTCGAATCTGAGTGGTAAGTGAATTTACCACCGATTTTACCTCATAGTCTCTGGTCCTGAACCACTTGTTCTTCCACTTATTGCGGAGGGCGATAAGTTTCAGAATATGATCAGGTGGGGGACGCAGAGCTGGTGGTAAGGGCCTGAACTTGGGGATTGCTGCATCAGCGGCGCTTCTGATTACATCAGTGAAGTGCTCTATATAGAGGTCTACTTCACTCGTCGTACGTAGAGTAGGTACCGTCGGAAGATTATGGTAGATCTGAGATTTAAAAAACTCCCAGTCTGCCTCTTGGTACTTGTACCTGTTCGGCGGAGGTGACGCCGGTGCTTCCCCGGCTAGGAGGTAAAGCACGGGTCGATGGTCCGTCGTTATTAAGTCTAGCGTGACGCAATCGATGAATCGGTGCGGCTGCCGTGTGAGTAGGAGATCAACCGTAGACCTAAAGGAAGGGTTTACTCTATGCCTAAATGTATAGGTGTTAGGGTGAACCACGGTGAACGGCGATTTTAACACTATCTTCCCCGCTGCGTTACAAGATTTGTTATTCCAAAGGGAATGTCGGGCGTTCAGGTCGCCCACTACCCAATGGTTCGTCCTCTTGGCGCATTCGTTGAGTAATCTCTGAAATTCTTCAGGGGATGTGCGAGGCCTTCGGTATAGGCCTGTGATAGTGGTGGGTTTGTCCAGAAGAACTTGGACAGTTACGGTATGTAATTTCTGGTCCGTGATAGCCACAGGTGGGGGAAGTTCCCTCCACTTGATGCCATGGCGAATTGCTATCAGGACTCCATCATGTTGATCTCCCACCAAAGCGTAGCCTGGTATGCGCACACGCCGGTTGCTCACTCTGGTGTCGGTAAGTACAACTACAGCGGGGTCGCTCTGTGCTATTAAGGCGTATACCTCCGTAATCTTCGGTAAAAGTCCGTCGGTGTTAAAATTGAGTAACGTTAAGTTGTAGCTCATGATGATACACCAGAGAGCATCTCTACGAGTTTAGCTGTGGCTATACTGAGTTGTTTTATGTGTTCCCCCAGGGCCATGACCCATGGAGGGGTTTGTGTCCAGTCATGTTGTGGTGGTGGTGGGGGTGGGGCTGTCGACTCGGGTCGGTCCGCTGCAGCTCGGGCCTGGGCTCTGGTCTGTCTTAAGTGGGGGTAGTCCTCTTCCCTGAATGGTCCGGCAGGTCGGGCGGTACCTGGCTGGGTCTGTCTGGTGGTGGGGGGTGCCTTGGAGGTAGTTGGTTTTGTCGATTTGGAAATATGTTTCCTCAAGTTTGTTAGTCTCTCGACCAGCTTTTTTCGAAATTCACATCCAGTGAAGGAAGCAACATGCAAACCACTACAGTTTGCACACTTCACTGGAACTTCTGTCCTGGGGCATTCCGCCACTGGGTGGGGACCGGCACATCTGACACAGGCCACTGTACGCCCACAGTGGTTTTTAGTGTGCCCAAAAAGCTGGCATCGATGGCACTGGACGATGCCTTTTTTACCTACATAAGGCTTGGCCTTAAAAGTTACGCTACCAAGCGCCTTTAATTTTTTGATTTTCTCCAGTGTAATCTCTGGAGTTGTGGTCAGAATAATTAGGGGAAGATCTGTCTTTTTCCCATCTTGATCGCTCCTTTGCATCCTTCGGATGTCGAGAACGCCAGGGAGCCGTGCGCCTAGTTCGAGCTTAGCGCTCTCTAGGTCGTACTCTAAGTCTAGTCCGTAAAGGACGTATTTTTTGTTTTTCGGTCCGGTAGTGGTCGAGTATGTGTGGAACTGACTTTTTGTCTTGGCAAAAAGCTCTTTCATTGCCTGGTGGGATTCCATGGAGGATGGGTAGATCCTTACTCCATCTCTAGTTTTCTGAACTTGAAAGTCCTGAAAGCCATGGGTTTTTAACTCAGTCACCGTCTGCACGGCGCTAGAGATGCCGCTGAGGACAATAGGTGGTGGTCGTTTGGGAGTCACACTAACACTGTTTTGACTATTTACGCATGCACTAGAAAGAGTTGAAAAACTATTGGTAGTACTTACGAAGTTAATAGGGCGGTTGGTGACCTTGCAAGTCTTCTTAGGTAGTAAGAAGCCATCGGCCGCCATATTGGAGTCTATCTCACGGGGTCTCCTCGAAGGCGCTGCTGCTGCTGGCCTCTGGTTGGCTCCCGCTGAGCTGGTCGCAGATGCTCTGCTAGTCGACGGTGTCTCACTCTTCATCACAGACACTGGCACTACAACTGAGCACTGGGAAAAATGGTACTCTCACTGGAGCAATGCTGCCCGTACCCAATAGGGTGGCTGTCTTGGCTAGTTCCACACAAGGTGTGGGCCTCGACAACTTCCAGGCGCTGATCCTCGTGAGCAGAAAGCTTACAATAGCAGGCTGGTAGTAAGATC
The DNA here is from genome assembly GCA_964056705.1 of Troilus luridus. Lineage (NCBI taxonomy): Eukaryota > Metazoa > Arthropoda > Insecta > Hemiptera > Pentatomidae > Troilus > Troilus luridus. The sequence goes on along the minus strand of OZ057415.1, from coordinate 18,649,812 downwards.
CGGAGATGGTTACTGCTCGCCTGCTGGGGGAAGAGTGTGTGTGAAGAGCGGATGGTTGAAGTCGGGGTATTTATACCTGGGGGACGTAGTCTCGATCGAAGTCGGCCTTCCCATTGGCTGGTGGAGATGGTGGGGTTCATCTCTTTGTGGTTAGTGAGGTAATGTGTGTGTCTTTCGTTGGATGTCCGGATACCAGTTTTTGCTAAGCCTGAGTTCATTAACTGACTAACCCTTTGGAAGCTCACAGCACGATGAGCGAAAGCTTGGTTAATAGTACCGACATGACACGGTCCATCCAGGAAGTAGAATATAAGAAGAATATTAACGAGTGTGGAAGCCTACGTGTACAGTACAGTTTTTGCCATGTATTCAACCCAGGACCCTTCATGAGATATAGTGGTACAGTTTTCCTTCCTCGGGGCTTAATCTGAGACTTGAGGTTCTGTCTCAGATTAAGCAATGAGAAAGCTAGCAGTATGGCCAGCAAAACGTCGGCTAAGAATTTGACGACTCTGTCGAAACCTGATGAAATGGATTAAAATTGGCCGTGGGAATTTAAGAGAGCATTTAATTCAAAAGTATTTCATTAAACCAGTTGCATTTAGAATGTAGACGTCAATAGATCCACAAAATGAGCATTTACATCATCGATACCGATTTTTTACTATTTAATGTATAATTACAACTGATTTTCGATTTAGATTCATTACTATCGTAATTTTTTTAAATCATATTTTTTATGAAATTTTATATATAAATACTAACTCATCAAATGAGAGAAAAATCGTCAATAAAACTCAGGATAAATTTAGAAATGTCTGTTAAAATCTGCGTTAAAGATTTGCACTGCCATTTCTGGATCGTAAAGAATAAACTGCATAGTGTTTCTGAACTTTATCACAGTTGCTTTTGTGATTGTGGGATAGTTTTAACTTCTATCATACAACATAAACCATTCTACTTAGGTTTAGAAATAATAATGATTTTAACTGCCATAAATCCATGTTATATGAAATGGCTAGTATAATGTTCATTGTATGTAAAGTAATAGGAAATGATGCCATACTAATGCTAAGCATATTATTCTTTTCAAGAAGTGATACATGCCCAGCTAGCCAAAGGCAAGCTTTGCAAAGGCTTATAGGTCAATTGAGGATTACTTTTATAAACGAGTTTTATTATTCATCTATTCAAATATGCTTAAAATTTATTAATGTAAATATTAACTCTGAAATAGGGATTATTCTAATAAAACAAGAAGAGCCTTATCGAGAATTCATTGAAGTGCAGAGTAGAGCTTATTTTTTTTTTTTTTTTTTAGATTCTTAAAACAACCTTTTTATAATCTTTCTCCCTTTCTCTCCTCTTCATTTATATTAGACATTTAATTCGAATGTTATATAACAATGTTTAATTAACTTTAGATCTTTGTTATATTTCAATATTAATATATAATATATAAATATATAAGGAAGAAAATAGTTGGGGGTGCAGTCAAATAAGACACTAAATAAGTGGATACTTATTTAATTAAGTGCCGACGTTTCGACCCACTTTGTGGGTCATCTTCAGGACTATAGGACGCTGTAGTACGAGTATACTCTATACTCTATAAGCCCCAGGAGGCTCCTTGATCCTATGCGATCCAATATCTCCAGCAGCTAACAGACTAAATAGAAATCTTCTCCGCCGCGGAATTTGAACCAGGATTTCAATCTAAGGATATAAATACTTAGAAATGTAGTACGAGTATACGCTGCATACTCGTACTACAGCGTCCTATAGCCCTGAAGATGACCCACAAAGTGAGTCGAAACGTCGGCACTTAATTAAATAAGTATCCACTTATTTAGTGTCTTATTTGACTGCACCCCCAACTATTTTCTTCCTTACATCATCCAGTCAACCATTCCTCGCTTCTTATAAATATATAAGATCTACTACTCGGTCCACAGAACCAAACCATTCGAGCGTTCTTTACTTCCCTGCTCCACCACAGTGTTGAACTCAATCCATCCTGTCATTTTTCGCGCCTCTTTGCTATCCTCATTAAAATCATCGCTTTCCCAACATTTCTAAGTATTTATATCCTTAGATTGAAATCCTGGTTCAAATTCCGCGGCGGAGAAGATTTCTATTTAGTCTGTTAGCTGCTGGAGATATTGGATCGCATAGGATCAAGGAGCCTCCTGGGGCTTACCCACCCTCTATAAAATATTATAAAAATAAGGTACCCAAAATAAGGGGGGAGTCTGGTAGTTGAGCGTGACCTAGGACAAGTCACCTCCTTGCAGAACCGTTTTCCATGAAACAAAAAAAGTCTGTGCCATGTACTGAACCCCAGACCCGTTCACGGATTGTTGTTGTGCAGGTTTTATAAATCAGATTTAATAAGCTATAAGAAATAAATTCCTATAGAAACGAGAAGATAGCGTACGATAGAGTAGAGAAGATACTTTGAGCGTGAACTTGGTCTCATCTTAAGGTAGGACTGTGTTCTTTTATTCACGGCACTCTCTCGTCTTGAGGTGTCAGGTGGCCTTCCCTCACCTTCACTGGCAACTGTCGAAAGCGCTCTGCATTATCCATTCTCTTTGTCAATATCTGACAAATATTTGTTTCATCGGAGCTTCAAAAAGCTTGCTTCAAAAACCTCCTAAAACAATATTAGGAATAGAATATCAATATGAATTGGTAGTTTCAACATAAGATCAACGTTGTTTCAGAACTAATATATTCATTTGAATAATAAACTTTGGATGTATGATTGAAATTGTAATAATTATAATGTAATATAAAAATCATGGTGAAATCAAGTCATTGGTGATGACATTTTTAATAAGCCATTCATACACTATATAGATGTGAACTTAAGCCTTGCTCATTTTTTTTTAAGTCCACATACACTAATAACTAGTTTATGGAATTAAAATAAACTCCCTAGAATTATAAGAAACATGGACGCTGTTTAGACTGAATTCGGAAAATGCGAAGCAACAAGGAAATCTACCACAAAATGGAAATAATTTCGGATACTATGCGGAAGAGGAGGTTGGCTCCCGAAGAGTAATTGAGGATAATTACGTAACATTATTTATTAAAAAAATATATCTCATGCTAAATTAGTGCGATTCCACTGGTTATTGTATCTTCACCAATTAACTTATTAGTAAAAAACAATAACTGAATTAACTATTATTTTAATGTACTCAAAATTGTGTAAGTAACTATGGATGAACTCAGCAATAAAATCACTACAAGCATTTTATTAGGAAACTTTATTGATTCTCAAGTTATGTACAAATATATCAATATGAATATCAATGAGGCTATTGATGAGCATGATTCATTCTTATAATTTATAATAAACTTAAGATAGCAGTGGTGGTGAATAAGTGGCTAAGTCGAATTCAGTCCAAAATGAGTTAATTGAACTGGGGGGGGGAGCGAAATCGCGTCATTTTCAAATCCTTTGGCTTGAAATGGAGTTAAAATAAACGCAATAACTCCTTTTCAAGCCAACCTCTTACTTTTTTCTTTGCCACTTATGCACTAAGAGACTGAAACGATCTCATTTCCCTCAATACTAGTAACTCGTTCTGGACAAAATTGAGTTATCCCCTTATACATAGGAGTTGCAGACATATAGGATGAAATCTAATAGATTTCTTCTTTCTTTATATCTTCGCCTTCTTCTTCTAGATTTGCCTAACCCCTGCCTTCTGTTTCCGTCTTCATAGTCCAGCGTTTTTTATCTTCATTTCTCTCCACCACATTCCTATTGGGTGAAAGATGTTTGTTCATTCATGTTCGCCATAAAGTGACAAGGATGGAATCTTCATTTATTACAAAATAACTTGTTGTTGTTTAGGATGTTAGGTGGGGTGATGTTTTTCTGAATTTTTTTTATCAACTCCTCCTAATGATGATAAAATTAGCTGAGAGAGTTTTACAAAGTCCTCTTTAAATCGATTTATTTTGTTTACCTTTAATTGTTTTTTACATGTGTGTCGATTTCGCAACTGAAACTGATCTTCTTAGAGCAAATTACCAATTATTTTTTACTTTTATTTCAGTCCTCAACGGGTGTCCTTCTGAAGGTCTCCTTGAAGCTCTTATCTAGTGTATTTATCTTGTCGACCCGTCAATTATATTGACAGCTTTCTTGTTTCTATTGCAGAAACTATTATTAGTGCTTCCGATTCTTAATTTTTAAGAATAAAATGACAAAAACGAATACTGTTAGCCAATGGTAGCAGTACTCTTCTCCAGAAGTTTCATAATTTCTTGTATAGAACAGTAGACTAAAATTTGAATCGCTCGAAATTATAGAAACATAGTTTATCAAACTCTCTTTTAGAACCTTAACGTTAACAACAGTTGAAATTTTATCTCCAGCAACGAAAAGAACAAACTATTTAAAACTACAAATCAATAAATTGAGTCATCACTATTACTTCAACAACTCCTTTTCTATGCAACGTATACTGTGTTTAATTTTACAATTAATTTTATTATTTTTTAGAGGAAAACCTTTGTGAAAATAACCAGTCTCATATATACTTCACCTTTTCACAACAGTTGGCTAGGAAAAGTAGAATTGAGTTTCACATCTAACTCCTTTTGTGTGTTATATTGGTATTTTTAATATCCACAGATTCAATAATTGGATATTTAATCGATCGATAAAAAAATATGTAGTCCATATTTTAATAAAAAATAATAATTGTTTACAACAAACGTTGTTAAAAATACGGATTTCTAGAACAAAATATTGTTTAGTATTGCCTTATTTGACTTGGCGGTTAGGTTCGTGTAAATCCACTTCTTTCATGTCAAATTACTGGGTCCAGTTGCTCACCTTTCGTGCACAACCTGGAACAATACCAAGCCTTATAATGACACTCCGACCGGCCGGGGTGGTTCGATTAATTATATAGGGATATTTTATTCAAGAAAAAGTTTATAGTGATAAATAAACCATTTGGTTCAGAATGTATACTAATAATTTCTACATTTATTATAATGATAAACAAATCAATCAATTTATTGGGTGAATCGTTGAAAAGTTTATTAACGCCTTGTTAGAAAAGATGAAGAAAACATACACAAATGTTCCATTTCTTCCTTCTCCATTATTTCGGATAAAAGAAAAATTAATGAAAGCCAATCATCCAAGACCTTTTAGCAATATAAGGCATCTTTGGATAAATAAATTACATATTAGAAAGTAGTAATACAAAATTAAAACACTTACCGTTAAATCTCAAATATTATCAAACATTTATAGCATGCAGCCGCGATGAATATATGAATAAGTAGATAAGCCGAATTTAGTCCAGAGAGAGTAACTGTATTGAGGGAAGTGGAATCGTGTCATCACCGTAGTTTTTGATTTGAAATGGAGTTGTAATATATATATATAATATATAAGCAATAACTAATATATATTATATTATAATGGATATACATAAACTAAAATATACATATACTACACATATATTACATATATATATATATATATATATATATATATATATATATATACACATATATAACTAATATATAATATATAAGGAATAACTCCTTTTTAGGCCAATTCCAGACTTAGCCCTTTATTTACTATGAAAATAACACGAACCGCTTCCTAAGTAAAAGAAAATTATATTGTAGAAAACTTGACTTAGCCGGGCCTGTAGATGTATGGCTATATATTCTTTTACAATATTTCATAAACCTTATTTTGTATTTTGTATTGATAGGACATTTTTACTTCCTACTTTCCTGATTATCGAAAATTTTGGATTGTTAGAAAGTTATTGTGTTAACTACCACACAACTAACCAAAGTTTCGTTAGTTCGAAGTCCGTCAAGGGAATGAAAAATCCTTAGTTACGCCGTCCTTCAAAGGGGGCATATTATGAATCTTAAGAAGGGTATATAAAGAAAGAGGACTCGTTCGATTAGCCAAAATAGCATAAAAATTATATAAAATTTACGGTCATACGTTGATCGCCTTTTGCATAACTCGTGTTAGTCAAAGAAAGTTGAAATTTAGTAATTGAGTTTTTATTAGTTTGTAATTTTATTAGTTTAGTTTATATTTTAGCATATATGGAAGTCATGCCTAGTCAAAATCAGGTATTTTCATTGCGTCCCACAGTGGAACGAACCAACGCATTTGTTGGACATTGGACCGATTCTCTAATAACTAAATTTGTCCTTTATTTTGATCTTAAATTATACTTTATACTTCTTCTCAACAAAATCCATAGATAAATTTATTGTGAAATCAAATCTTATATAAAAAATTCTGAATTGAAATATAAATTTTTCTAAAAACTCATATTTTTAAAGCAATCCACTGTTTGAGGTAGTGCATTAAATTAATCGTGCACCTACTGGAAAAAAGCACATCCATAATAAGATATTTTAGGCAAATAAAACTTTGGATTATTTCAAACGTCTGGGATTTTTCGGTGAAAATTGGGTGATAAAATTAAATAATCAATTGCGAAAATCGCTCAAACTCGCCCAAAAAACTACCTTCACAGTAAATAACTAGAATGTTTGAAGTGTTTTTTCCATTAGTCGGATTTTGCTACTAGCTGCTATTTTCCGAGAAAATGATTTTTTCTTTTTATTTTATGGGCCTTGAGAATTAATTTAAAATAATTTCTGTTGATATTGGCGTCTACTTTTCGCAAGTTTTCTTTTTTTTACCACTTTTTGTTTACATTCATTTATCCGAACAACCCTCATCTAACATAATAGTATTAACAATGAAACTCAGTTTGCGTGTGGTATTTGAACGACATATGTGTAATGGTGCACATAGGTGCAATAGTCCCTACAACAAATCGTCAAGTTTTTAATTTTTGATTTATTTAATTTTTATTTCGTTATTTAAATAAAACAACTTTACATAGGCACTTACATTTATTATAATTTTGATGTATCAATTATACCTAGTATATTAACTAACAAAAGTAATTATCAAATATTTTATTAATTTTGTTTAATAATTAAATTATTTGATTTGTTACTTTTTCCTTTGTGTAACTTTATTTAATACCTATGTATCTGTCTTTCCATAGAATACTGTATTGTACCTATTCTCGTAGTATGTTGGTTCAATAAATGGTACAATATTTGATACTAAATAATCTAACATCGAAATATTAAATCTAGAATTTTTACACGTTTATCCTAAAAGGTTTGATCCTGTTTATCATATAATTAAATAGTCCATTCAAAAAGCTTTAAAACCGTAGCAATAGCCTTATTCTAGGAGAACCAGAAGTGGAGATATTAATGAATGTCCAGACGCTCCTAACGCTCGTTCCACTGTGCGTCCCAGTGCTTTGGAGACACGAGTGGGGAAAAAACGAAGAAAAAAATAGGGGCTTCCCTCTCCCACTCCCCCAGAGAAGTTGGAGGAGACTTTTAGGACGTTTGCCTCCAAAGTAACCCCAAACAAATCTCTAAAGTCAAATGCTTGCCCCCTTTCTATGTTTTCTAGAACGAAATTTTAGTCATTTATAGATTGGACTATATAACGAAGAAATTTAAACGGGCAGTTGAGAGTTTTTTTGGTTAGGCAGAGTCAAATATGTCGATCCAATTTAAATTAAAACAGCGCATTAGAAAGAAGATTAGAGCTAAAACATATTACTGTTCCCCACCTAAAAAGGGAATATATTACTTAAGTACTAAAATTTAATAATCAGTTAATTATCGAAAATAATAAAGGAGAAAATTTCATATGAATTTTTACAAAGAAACTGCCATTGTTTTCATAAAACAATTTTAATTAATACAAACTCTTTCATAAATCTTTCTAATTATGAAAATTGTTTCAGAAAGAAAAAAATATTAGATAATTTCTAATGAAATGTCCATTTATTTCTAAAATTCAAAGTGGAATTCTGTTGTTTATTATTACAGATTATAATCCTCTCTTTTTTCGATAATATTTAGTATTACTACAATTTAACAAACATTGTTTAGTATGCCTTAAAATATGTTCATGGAAACAGTCGATTTTCGTATAATTTATGTTAATGAGTTTATGCTTTGGCACTGAGTATCAAAAGCTATATGAAACATTACCTCGTTCGGGGAAGTGTGCTGTAACGAACGGTTCATTTGCCGTTGGTTCGAAACATTTTCCAACCAAAACCTATATATATACCAATGGTATATAGTTATGAATTTTCTTTGGCCAGCGGTTTTCGTCCATCCGCATTAAGTGGCCATACCACTTTAACCATTTAGTTCCGATCTGGTGAAGGATGTTCTATTGACCTTGTCTCTGATTGGTGCGTTTGTGACCCGCTTGGTTCTCGATATACCACAGCTTCTTCTCCAGAAATCCATTTCCATGAAAAGCAACTTATTCTCCGGCTTTTTCGTGAGTGTCCAAACCTCTGATCCGTAACCTACGCTCTCTACGGCTACACCTACATTGGATCCGATTCGGTGCGACGTGATTCTATCACATACGATGCTGGGGTGTATACATTATACATATTTTACTATACATTATAGTAAAATATAAACGCATTAAAAATAATCTTAATTTTATAAATTTAAAGAACCAAATGTTATAACTCTCGATATATTTCAGCCATTTGGTTTGCTAGCGACGTCTCATCGTATCACACCGGATCCAATGTAGGTGTAGCCTACGAAGGAATGCTAGATCTTCTTTTTAGTTTCTAATCTTATTTCCTTACTCCATAGGGTGGAATTTATGCAACTTATTATTTTTTTTCCCATGTTTACTTTATGTTCGATGTCACTCTCACTACCTCCTCCAGAAGAGAGCCAGCATCCGAAGTACTTGAACTGTTTGCAAGCATTGAGCGTCAAGTCATCGATTTCAAGTGGTAAATTTGGAGCGTTGAAAACCATCTACTCTGTTTTATTTTTACTGATTTTCAGCCCCCATCTGAAATATGTGTCCAGCAACTTCCTCATCATATAGCTCACGTCATTCGGATCCGATGCGATTATTACTTGATCATCGGCATACTGCAAATTGTAGATGACATCACCCCCGGTTTGAGCACCCATTCCACCGCATGATCGTTTCCAGTCTTTAAGGGCTATTTCTATATAGATGTTGAAAATCAGGGGGGAAAGGCAGCATCCCTGTTTCAAACCTTTGTTAATTGGGAAGCTTCTAGACACTCTATCTCCTATTTTTATTGCCCCTGTGGTGTTTTTATACAATTACTTAAGAGTAAAATTATGACTTAATTCCATTCCAAAACCCTAAATAGTTCTGTTATGGGATTAAAAACTTTAAAACACTTGGGGAAAAAGTATAGAAAATGGGGGTAAATATTTTTACTTGATAAAGTTGTTTTACTAAATTACCTTTCCTTTGAAAACGGACATATTAAATAAAACTACCCAATATAATGTTTCTCGCCGCTAATTCATAAATCTATGGGACAGTGGCTATTATATTAAATCATATATTATATATTTTACAGACTAAATTAAAAGGTTCTCCAGTTTCTTTACAAGTGCCTCAAGGACTTCTTACATCATTAACTTGTAAGTACTTGGGCTCCTGCATTATAAACCCTGGCTCGGGATGGGTTGGCAATATTTGATGCCTCAGTTAGTAACCAGGATGTAATTTTACGACGACGGGGTAGGGAGAGAGGCTGATAACTAAGGCACTGAATGATGTATTTCATCTTTGGCAGATTAATAAGGCACTAAGGAGAGTAAGGTAGGAGCCAAGTTCTCACACGTATCGAGCAAGTCTTGCGACTCATAATTACCCTCACCATCAGGGACCTTTTAAAACTTGCACCGACCAAACCTAATACCGGGCACCTTCTCATCTCGGGCTAACTTCTAAAATAATTACCCCGCGAAGATGCCGTAGCTTCCCCGTTAATTAGTTTAATCATTTAAATACTCATTCTCTCCTTCAAACTCAAGCCATCGAAGTCACCTTACCTTATTAAATCAATTGAAAGTTAACCAGTTTCTGTATTCGTAATTTGACTACTCTTCGAGAATTCAAGAAGTTTTCTTAGTGTATATTACGAAAAATTATACATTATTTATAAATAGATTTTGGGAATAATTAAAATTAAAAATGTACGACTTTAGTAATTAATTTGATTAAAATTATATATAATAATGGGTGTTGGGTGGCTCAGTGGTAGAGCACTGAGATGCCGAGCCGAAGGTCCTGGGTTCAAATCCCGATGGATCCTCTCACCCAGCCTCTATAAAATGGCTACACAGAATATGGGGGGAAATCTGTCGGTTGAGCGTGTTCCAGGACAAATCACATCCTAGCACAACCCATGTTCAAGAAACAGTACTTATCATGTACTGAACCCCCGACCCTTGAGGTGGTAGAGTTTTCTTTTAAAAGAATAACAATTTTAAAATATTGAAAAACTTTATATTAAAGCATCACAGAGCACAAGAGCCAATAGAAAAAAATATATCATTTCTCATAAAAAGTATAATTAAATAACCTAATAAATAGTTCCAAAACAATCACTTTTAAGATAATATAAAACGAGGCGTAAAGACCAAAAGTGGATTACTCCAAAAGATTGTAAAATGTAAAAGTTACAATGTATTGTATGTGTGTATATCTGGACATATAATCTCTTTTTATTGTAATTTGAGTTCTTTGTGTATATCATCTCATCATAAAAGCTTCGAAAGTTTATAATAAATGTCCTTTATTTGAGTAGCTAAATATATGCTTTTGGTTTGAAAAGCCATTAATACGTTGCAATAATGAACTAAATATAGCATTTCAATTATAACATATTTATTATGATAATCGATTAAAATAAATCAGTGCCATAATTACTTCAAATTCTATGAAATGATTCACTGAATCAAGGAACGCAGAGCTTATGATATTCATAATAAGCTAATTATATTCATTCATAATTCATTCGAAACATAAAATATATCTAAAAGTAAACAATAAATAACGTTAAATAAGTTTTTAATGGATTTCAGCATATTTTAAGATAAAAATAATTTAAATGACAATAGAAAAATAAATATTAACTTTTTAATTACTTCATTTTCGATATAAATATTTAATGAAATAACTTAAATAATTTTCGGCTTGAAAATATATATTTTCTTCATGGATAATGGTTTTAGACTTTTCACTTTTTGTTACGGAATCTGAATTAAATTATTTAAATAAATCCGTTTAATGTAAAAATTATAATACAAATAAAACTAACAATAATAAAAATAAATAAAAACTCAGTCAATAAATAAGAGTTTATGGATCAGTGTAAAAAACAAGTTAAATCCACGTTGATTATACATTTTTAAATCACGTAGCTGTTTATAGCCAATATAAATTTATGATCCAATAGTAAATAGTAGATAATAAAAACAGGAGAGAGTTAAATAAATTGTATTTTTAACTCTCTCCCGACCTCGTCTCTATCCTCATTTAAATATGTCATATTATTAATTCAAGTATATCGTTTATATAACAATAATAAACGAAGAATCGCTCATCAAACAGCAAAATACCACCTAGCTAACGCTTCGGCATTTCACTCATATGTCATTTCATTTTAACCCAGAAGATTTAAATCATGTGTGTTGATGAAAAAACTCCTTTTAAAAAAAATCATAAAATTATGCAAATTTATCAAATAAGATTCTTTTTTAACTATTTTTTATTGCATCCCTACCCTGATGAAACCTGTACCACTGCATCCCGTGAAGGAGTTTAGGGTTCAGTACATGGTGGGGACTGCACTGTTTCATGGACAGCAGTAATGTAGGGAGGTGATTTGATACAATTGCTGCATCCGTAACAGTTGTTAAAAATCTGCCATGGACACTTCCTACGCAATCTTCACATAAATGGTTTCACAATTACGCTACCAAACTGGAATGTATATAATAAAATAAAATTTTATAACAATAACAATTATAAATCTATTTCTTGCTAAATAGATTTAAAATTGTGCTTTAAAACCATGAATAAAAACATACACACACTTATGGTATATTTTGAAGATGTGATGTCGAGATGAACTAATCGTTATTATTATTTATATCATGTGGAAAAAATATTAGATAAAAAACTAGCTTTAATTTTAACAAAGTAGAAAATACCTTCCAATAAGTTTTAAAAAAGAATAGTGTTGAACAAAAAAAAAATTTTCATTCATTAATTCACTGTTTGATGTTGATGCTTGTAAATATTTTATTTGACTGACGTTGGTTAAAAAAGAGTCATTAAGAAAATTTGAAAAAAAAATACACCTTTTTTATGATAAAATCAATTTTTTTTGTTCATCACTTTATTATTATTTTAAAATTATTGAAAATTGTTTTCTACATTTTAGTTTTGTTTTCTACTAAAGCTTGTTCTTTAGTTTTTTTGAAAAAATTATATTTTTCATTTTTAAGTCAAAGATTAACACATGTATGCCTTAGTGCTTGGCACCAGACATAGCCATTAGTTCGGATAAGAAAAATCGTGAAGTTCATGGCCGGAATACGGATAAACTTATTAAATTATTGTATCGTCATCGGTCCTTGAAAAGTGTGCAAAGTTTCAATTTAATTCGATGTTTTGGCCGAAAATCGAGCTCAAAGATTCTATAACAATTTTGCGAATCTAATAAAAGCGTATTAATAAATCAAAATATTGCATCTTAATTTCATCCAGGTGTTAATTAAATCGAAACTTTTATATTGATAATGATTAAAAAATAAATAAAATCCTTAATGACAGGAGAATAAAAAAAAAAAAAAGAACTTCGTTCATTTGGTGTTTCCAAGTATATTCTTTCAGCATTAAGCCAATTCCAGTTTGCCGTGTGCTTTAACTAAAAGGCCCATGGTTCGTTAAATAAATTGATTGAAAATCAGAACAATAGAGAGGAGGTAGAAAAAGAGAGAATGTAGCTAAGTGGGAGATTAGAGGAAGCATTGTTTGATCTCTCCTCCCGCCTCACCTTTCTTCATTCTCCTTTTTCTCATTGTTTAGATAAAATTGCCCATTCCCTCGCAACATTATTAGCATCCAGCTAATGATTGCTTGCTCTCGGCAAAGAGAGCTGCTAATCTTTTGTATACATTCCCCTTCATTCCTATAATTAAACAGAAATATTTTTTCATATAATTATGTTTCTAGGAATTTAAAATGGTAATTATAGTTCAGTTGAGATAGGAAATACGTTTGTATAAGATTAATGAAATTTAAAAATATTCATGTACATAATAGACGAGGAGCGGAGTAGATCAGTGTGTTGAGCCCATAGATGGATGCTATATCATAAGCAGACCCTCCTATGGTTCAACCAGCCTCTATAAAAAGAATACCCTAACTTGGGGGTTGAGTATGATCTCGAAAAAATCACCACTCTGTTTAGAAACAATACACTCTCAACCATGTACTTTAACAACAGATGACAAACATTATCATAATGTGAGCTGTTTATTTTTAATTCTCAAATTGAATAAAATCACACGGTTTAACTATTCAGTGAAGTAACCTATGAAATGTCAGTGAAGGTGTAAATTTAAATTATTAGCAAAAAAAATTATTAAACAATACTCTTATTAATCAAAACAGGATGCTTCACTTTCAATACACTTATCCCAACGTGAAACAAGCATTTCTATCCCCGCTCTGTAGAATTTAGGTGTCAAGGAAGAAGCGAAGTCTTGGAAGGCCGATTTCAGAGCATTTTCGTTGTCAAATTTTTGATTTCATAAAAAATTATCCAAACAACGGAAAAAGTAAAGATAAGTTGGAGAAAGGTCCGGAGGATGTGGTGGTTGAGGAAGGTCCTCCTCATTTATGTTTCGCAACAGAAGTGAGGAGCAGGTTTCCAATCGGGTGAGATGATGGGCTCGGTTAATTCATGCGGTACCCATATTTTCAGATTTTTTGTTTTACCAAGCTCCTTAAGGTGCCTGGAAACAGTCATGGCACTTGCTCCAAGTTGTGAACCTAATTCACGAGTGGTTTGGGAGGGGCCCGCTTCGACAGCTCCTTCAACTTTTCGTGGTCCAACTTAGTCTTCGGCCAACACGTTCTTTGTTGGTAAGGCCATAATCCCCAGAACGAAATTTTTCAAACCAACGGAAGATTGTTCTTTCGCTCACTGCATCTTCACTGTAAACAATATTAAGGTTTCGGAACGCCTTCGTGACACTATGGCCAAGTTTAAATTCGTAGAAAAAAATTATACTAATTTCCGTGGAAGACATAATTTGATTCTTATTTATTTTTAATACGTTGCTTCACTTTGAAAAGGAGAAGTAAGACTGATTATGAAAAAGGATTAAATGATCTTTCAAACGGTAAATTGATAAATTGTTTGTGTACAAAGAAACTAATCCCTAATGAAAAGAAAACTATAAAAAAACGAAACTGACCTTTCATGAGGTAAGATCCAATAACTTATTTTCAGTTAAAAGTGAAACAATAAAAACGATTGATAACTAGTTATTAAATTACATATTTTAATCGTTTATCATTCAATTTTTTTTTATTAACTTAATGACACTTTATCCTGCTATAGCTAATCGGACGATGCTCCAGTCCAAATTTTTTCCTATCGAAGTTAAAATAGGATAGGCATCTAAACCGAGTGCCTGACATCGCACAGGCTCGGGACACCTATTTTACGCCCCATAAAAGTTAGTTTAGAAACAAACAGTACAGTCTCTATCATGCTCTGTTTCTATCAATACACTACATTGGTAATAGAGCTACTGTTTTTTTTAACAACAGTCAACAAAGATTGTTATAATGAAAGCTATTTTTTTAAATTAATAAATTAATTAATATCAGACAATTCAATATTTTTTCCTGTGCGAAGTGTAGCAAAACAAGTTTTTCTGATGACGAGAAATACAATTATATGTTTTAATCATTTATCATTTAATTTTTTTATGTCTTTGTCTGAATTCAAAACCCCAATGTTTGTCTTTGTCCCACTAAAACCCAATGCATTTTACTTTAATCTTGTAATGAATTAAACTGAGGGGGTTTTTTAATGATTAAAGAGATAATTTTAATGATTTGTTCAGCTGAACACCTCATGACTTCTTTTTTCTTTTTTTTCTTTTGACTACTTCTTTTTTTTTCTATAACTTTCATTCCGATTTATAAACTATAATGAGTGTTACACTATTATGTGCCAACGTTTCGGACAAATTTTTAGGCGAGCATAAGATCAGGATAGGTAATCAAGTTGCTCCAAGACTTATTTGTGTATAATGTTTCGACAACACTTCCGACCATTTTCTAAATTACTTAGAATATATTCGGTCAACTATTTCCTCTTCAGTATATAATATTTATTTTGGCTCTTCAGATAGATTTTAAACAAATTTTTATGTCTTTCAATTAAAAAAAATGTCCTAATACATCACATATTAAGGCAACCCCAATACGAGGACCATTACCTAATTCAATTCGTGAACACGCGCGAAAAAGAAATTAGAAGCACGCAAACTCATGGTTTCTAAACATAATAGGTTAATAATAACAATAATAATATAACCAAATCATCGAAATATATCGACACCAGATAAGAAACCCGCAATTGTCCTGATTGTCAGGAATCGACTAGTCAATTTATTGTATGAGTTGTTCCAATTTCATAGCTCCACTGCGCCCTGATCATCATTAATATCGATTCTGTTCAATAATTGTTTAATCGCATAAAATAAAATTAATAAGAGAGCTGCATGTTGGTAGCTGAGAACAAAAAAAATTAGTTGCAGTTCTTTTTTCCGAGCGTGACCCGTAAATCGTCATTACTTAGTTCTGTAATAATAGCGTTTTCAGACCTCGGTCAGTTATTTATTGCAGAAAAACATACTAGGGACAATATCAGATTAATGCTCATGGAAATAAAATCTAGAACACAAGTATATCTGCATGATGTGATCGATAGATGTTGAAAAAGACATTTGTGTTACTGCGTGTGTGTACAAATAGTGCAGTTAATATATATATATATCTTGAGTTTCAGTCCTTCTTTATTTAAAATTCTTTAGGTGACGTTTCGAGACCAGGTTTGTCTCATATTCATGCCCTAACAGTGAATAATTAGATTTTTTTAAATAAAAACATTAAATAGCACACCAAAACAAATATAAGATGACACGTGTAAGATGTAATTAGATAGTGTGTACTTACAAGTTCCAAAAAAATAGAACTTATGCTTGTAAGTACACACTATCTAATTGCATCTTACACGTGGCATTTTATATTGGTTTTATTGTGCTGTTTAGTGTTTTTTTTTTAAATCTCATTTTTCACGGTTAGGGCATGAATATGAGACAAACCTGGTCTCGAAACGTCACCTAAAGAATTTTAAATAAAGAAGGACTGAAACTCAAGAAATAAAAACATATATATCATAGTTTAACCTTTTCACGTCTGATATGACATTATGGCCACTTACATATGGTAACCCTTCATCCTGACGAATTAATGCAATCTTGTACATCGGAGCTAGCGACGAACTAATTGTATTTTTTCATTCTATTGAAGGTACAAAAAAAAAAAAAAATACGACTCTTGCTTCCGATTCAATATTTTACGAACCATTCTTTCTTTATACCACCTTACATGATGCGTTCAACAAACCATCCAATAGGATAACGTATCTGGGAGTCATCCTGCATCGGCACTTGACGTTATCCCAACACAGTAAAAGGAAGATCGGATTGGTTAAAACCAAATCTTATAACCTTAGATCACCTTTTAATCCGACCAATCTCAAATCACTCTACCTCAAATTAATGATCTATAAAGGAGTTATTAGGCAAGCACTGCTTTATGGGGTGCCAATGTTTAGTAATATACACCACAACGTCAAAAAAGATCCAGCATTTCAAAACGGTATACTGAGGCGTATAGTAAGGCACGCCTCTCTACAAAGGACGAAATCAGGCATAATACAGGACACCATCGGTCTCCCGACAATAACAGGCTTCATTAACGGAGGCATATCAAATTCTTTGATAGCCTCCAACACTGCACAAACCTAATATTCAACACACACCAACAGGACGACCTCAGCGCTGGCAAAAACAAGTACAGACACTCAAAATGGACTGAGTAAACTACTAACTAACTCCAATCTGAACGAACTAGGAAAAAAATAAAAAGTTAAGAAACTAGGAGAAAAAAAAGAAACGATCTGGATAAAAAAATATACATATTTTTGTTAATTTTATATTAACATACTTCTCGGGATCTTGGGCGTTGACCACCAAACATAAAAGTAGGATCCAGGCTTCAGAAATGAGATTCCTAAGGAAGATAGAGGGGAAAACTAGACGAGGCCGAATTCGCAACTCGATCATTAGATCAAGCCTCGGAGTGGACCCTGCGGAAAAAGTCATTGAAGAAAACAGTCTAAGATGGTTTGGACATGTTTAAGAATGGAAAATAACAGGATGGGCAAGATGACATACGCGGCTAAGGTTGAAGGAAGAAGGTCCAGAGGAAGAACACGACGTACTTGGGAAGATGGTATCAAGGAAAGCTTCTCAAAGAGAAGTCTACAATGGAATAGAAGGAGATAAATGGTAGAAGATCGTACGGTGTGGTCCGGGCTATACAGAAAGAAACCTCACACTGCAGAGCGGCAGAGAGGAACGACTATAATGAGGATGATATTTTTCGCTTGTCTAGCCAAGAAATGCTTTATAATCTCGAAACTTCAGGTTCAGAACCTGAAATAATATGTTAAAGTGTCGAATTAGACAAAATATTTCTTGAAAAAAAAAAATGTGACGGTCAATTATCGGGGTTATCCGATGATTAAATTTTAGGAATAATACGTTACATATTACACGGTAATCACTTAAAACATTTTTATACAAAAGGGAAATTCAACATATGTTTTGAATATTCTAAAACTATCGATCCGATAAATAAATCGATATTTTTGTCGATTGTCGATATCACTAGAGTGATCATTGATATAATGAATTGAATTTTTTTATCGAGATCGCACCCTCTCACCTCATTTTCAGGGTTAGATGAAAACCGTGAAAATTAGCATGAATTGCGGCGCTAAGCCTGGCCTCACCAGGCTGCGAGGTTAGGCCAAGGAGAAGAAGAGAAAGATATTATTTTAGAAAACTGTCAACTGGGGAAAGTTGCGTAATGGTCGATAAAAACTCTGCTCATTCTGCTGGGCCCCCCTCACTTTTTTTTTTTAGGTGACATCCATGAATTTAAGAGTGGCCGGGGCGGGGCTTAATTAAAAGGGAACCTGCGGAAGGCAATTAAAATTTCCTTGAGCTCTTTGCGAAGAAATGACATCGATATCTGGCTAATTGTTTATCGCCATTTTTACGTCTTTTCATTAAAACAAAAACACCTTCCTAACGAGGAACTTCTTTATTATTTTATAATGAGCGAGTCTCCGATGTCTTCTGTCTTTCATGATAAAAAAAACCCGATTTTTATCACAGAAAATTTCTGATAAAATTATAAATTATTTTTAAAATATAAAAGTTGTTAGAACGAGATTTGCTTTTTAAAGAAGTGAATAGAAGAAAAGGGTGATCATTTAAAATATAAATGAATGAGTTTGTAGAAAACTATTCATTACTTTATTCAATATTCTTTCAATGTTACAAGAGTACACTATATATACTGTACCAAGCAGCCATAATCAAATCTTACTTCCCATATTAATAATGACTAAATTAAAAAACATGTGCACACGAAGTGACTTACCTATACGATCAAATCACTCTTTATATTAATAATATTTATTTTTTAATATGGGAAAGTAAAAGCTAACAAATAATAAAACTCAGGTTAATTCTTAATTATATATATACATATATTTATATATATGCATGTATGTATATATAAACATGAAGTGGCTTACCTATACGATCGAATCACTCTTTATAATAACAGTAACAATAATTATGGTTTTTATAATGTTTATTGTTTATAATGTTTTTTCAATACATAATATCAGCAGGATAAACCACTAACTACATACACTGACCTCACAATGTAGACAAAGTAATTGTTAAAATAATTATTATTACGTATCAATCATAACTATTAAATAATTTCGATGGCTTAGTTCACATACCTGCACGATGTCAGGTACTGGTTAAAAATCCCTATCCCAATTAAACCTGGATAGGCAAAATTTAGAGCTTCCACAGTAGCATCGTCCGATTAGCAATAGCAGCATAAAATGATGTTAAATAAATAAACACACAAACATATGTGTTAAGTGCCGGAAACAAGATTTTACACGAGTCAACTTAGATAATAATTTAACACAAGAAATACAGTTCAAGTTTAAGCGCACATATATTTTTGTAACCTTTACAGCTTCTCTATTAATTTTATATCAATCTATGATCCTTGTATCTTTCTCGCTCGGGTACACTCGGCGGTCCCCAGTTTACCCGATCGAGTGTTTCACCTCAGAGCGTGACGGGTCAGGCTAACTTACTACCTATGAAAAAATGTGTGTGCGGTGCGCCAAAAGAAGTTTTCACTTCAAAAACGCAAATCTACTATTCATGAAGAGTCTTGGCTTCAGTATATGGTAGAGACTTTACCATTGACTGCTTCTAGATTTGTCCAAAAAGGCTATTCGTCCGAGATCACGCGCAACCAACCCTAACAACCCCCCCCCCCAATTAGGGGTGCCACTTTATAGAGGCTATTGACAGATTGAATAATTTATCTGTCACAGCCGGATTTGAACCATAGACCTTCGACATAGCAACACAGCGCTCTACCTCGCTCCTCTATATTAATAAATAGTTAATTAATAGAGAGAATCTTAGGGAATACACATTGGTAGTGTTCAAAGTAAAAGCTGGACATAATTTCATACTAGACCTAACATACTAAAATTATGATAAAAATTTCAAACTTCCTAAAGATATTAGACCAGCAATTATTTTTATTACGTCATATTATAGTTTTTTCGTGCCAGATAATTAACTTGTCAGATGTTGCTAATGCAGCGGATGGACAAATAAATTTAATAATATATGTTAATATGGGTTTATTATTTATTTGATTGTGTTTTGTTATCCATTGTAAATAGTAATATAAATCTCCTTGGGTAGAAAAGACTATAAAACGTATTTTAGATTAAGAAGAAGAGAATACATAAGATGAGTTTTCATCGAAAGTTTTAGCATAAATAGATATAGAATTATATCCAAGTTCGGTTTTTTTAATGCTAAAAGCATCATATAGCATACTTTACCGAAAATACATAAATAGTCCAGGATCCATGGTCCATTTTTGCACTTGATTAGTATCAAGTTGAATCTTCGTGAATAGCGTCGTGTCGGTGAGACGCCCTGTGCGAAAATCCTCGATTGTGGTATCTAACAGAGGTAGCAAGCATAAAAAATGTCGATTTGATGGTTCTCAAAAATTTATTACTAACTGTTTTTTTTTTTGTTAAATCTCAAGATAATTATCTAAATTATTTGAAAAAATATTTGTCCTACAAAATGTATGGTTTGATCAAAGATTCCTCTCCTTCCAACGTATATTGATAACGAGGTCATCAAAAATGATTGCTAACCAGCTGTTTTGTTTTTTTTACTTATTCTTTTTTGACTTCGTTATCGATATATATATCTTCATATTTTATGATCTCTTCAAAATAAAAATATATATTTTATAATATTCGTTTTTCTCTAATGTAGAGTTAATTAAGGAAAAACTTTTATAATTGTAATACACTGTTAATGCTTCTACCACTGGCCAATTCAGGAGTGGAATGTCTTCAATAAAGTCTCCAATTTACCGTAAAATAACATTTTAAATTAGGAATAATATTAATATTAATTTTATTATATTACTATTTTTTTTTTAAACTTGCACCATTACAATCCATGAATGGTCTTGGGTTTAATGCATGGTGGGTCTGTACTGTTCCTTGGATAACTGTTGTGATATGAACGTGGTCATACTCAACCGCTAGTTTTATAGAGGCTGGGTTGGCCACAAGACGGATTCGAGATCCCACAAGGCCTACTCATATATGTACAATGAATGACCTACTTATGAGAGTACAAAACTTCTCATAGGACACCGGTTTGAAAACAATTAATGGATATAATATCGTATTCCGAGTCGTCAATTTTAACTGCCAAATCATAATAGTAAGCATAAGAAAATATCAGAGAAAGATTCTCTGTATCTTGAAACGTCAAACCATGATATGCCTCATTCATTAAACTAATATTTCTATTTTTCAGTTAAGAATTATGTATATTATTTATTTATTATATACTATACTTAGATATGAGATGAATAAAATGTAAAATCAAAAATATATTTATTATTTATTTATTTATTATTTAATTTTCATTTGCACCTGCGCAATTGCGCATTCAGCAAATTTGATCCTAATGTTTTTTCACTTTGCTCTTCTATGATCGTAAAACTTCGATGATGGGGTAAAAATCAATAGGTGAGTAAGTCTCTTGGCCAATGTCTTTTTAACCTTTTTCTATTAAGTCCAGGTAACAGGGAGTAGGAAAGCGGAAGAACGAGTGGGTTTGGGTGATGTTGTGTCCATGAGTGGAATGTCATGTATTTGTTATGAATATATGATTTTATAGTGGGAATGTTCATGTCGTTGTGTATGGTGTGATTCGAAATATACCATGGTGCATTAACAATTTTTCTGAGAATTTTGGACTGAAAAATATATTTAAATCATTTTTTCCATTCATTCATTGTTTCTTTAAAATTCAAATTTTAACGTAATATTTTTTAAAACTAATGGCCTCGAGACCATCTACTATAGAACTTTATTGGAGTGCTGCCGATGGGTAGTTACTCCACGTGTGTTTTTCATGTCATAATGTACATATCAGCAGATTTACTAGTTATAATCATATTATAGTTGTAAATATCAATAAATTCAATTTAAAAAAAATAAAAAAATTTAAAACTATTACAACAGCCACAGCAACGCGTGGCCGGGTCAGCTAGTTTATATGTATTTATTTTTTTAATTTTTTTTTATATTCTCTATCAGAACTTACGTTTTAGTTCATATTTAATTGCAGTATTCCAATAATGTATCCGTCTGGCCAGATATATTTCTATTAATTTATGTACAATACTGTTATTCTTAAGGGACCTGGTCCCAGAATAAAATTACTTTTCTATTCTATCTACACTACATGAAGTATTTTAAATATTTTTATTTTGAAGAGAAATTTTTTTTTGTATTATTTATTTATTGATATTTACAACTATATTACAATAATATAACAAGTAAATAGGCTAAGTGATACATGATATAACGACAAGTAGAGAAACTATCCACTGGTAGTACTCAAATCGCATGTTCAACTAAGAAGGTCACGTGGCCATCTTCTTGAAGAGAAATTTAAAGAAAATTAAAACAACTAACTAATAAATTATAAAAAATTATGAAGTATTTTAATGTATTTTGTAACGTAGATGTTATAAGAATAAAATATTTCTATATATACGAATTTATTTTCACGCGCGTTAATTGATGCGAAAACTCCTAAGATACTCATTTAAATTATATGATGTAAAATAATTTAATAATGTGCACGAAATGCTTAAGGAAAGTAAATTATTTAAGTTGATAACGATTAATACTGCATCCGTCTAAATAGCTTTCCAAATACCGCACTCTACGTAAGCAATGTCTTTGGAAGATAGAATAGGTATGTTTGGCTAACCTTAAAACATTGATATATATGCTATCGCGGACTTTTTATAGATCTATAAAAGAGGAATACATTGTATTTTTATATCTCAAAGGGTTATAATATGTATGGATAGATAGAAGGGGTCAAGCACCGTCACAGCTCCTAGGTGGCTATTTCTAACGATCGTTATATTCCATTTATTGGTAAAACGGCAAGAAAATCCGTGCAGTAGTTATTGAGTTTATCGCGAACGGAACGACAGACGCGGCGGAGGACTTTGTTTTATAATATGTACAGACGTAAAGCATTAGAACTTTCTTAAAGAAATACATACTTGTTTAGTAACATCTATGAAAAAAATATATATATATAAGATTATATAGTAATTCTTATGAATTCATTCATAACTTTCAGGTTTAGCTCTTTATCCTCCATCTCACCTGCTATAGATATGAAATAATTTATTAAACATTCCGGATGAATAAAATAACTCCCTTTTGATAAGAGAGAAGAGAGGTCTTCTATTATCTTAGAATAGGTTGCCGAGTCCTTAGTTAATTCTTCAAGAGGGCCAATGAAAGGTAAATGAGCTAATTTACGCCGCTCTGTAAATATGTAATCGGAGACGAGAAATAATTAATGAGACTTTTAACATGGAAGATGGCCTCTCAAGGAAGGAGCTTCGGGCTTAGTGAATATTCAAACCGCGGCTTTAAAAGCAACAGCCACTTTCTGTTTTAAGTCCTCCGTTTATGAGGGTGGATATCTTTTTATTATTAACCAACCCTTTTTTTTTTGTATCTTGGTATCAACTTAATTGAGGATAAAAAAAAAAGATTGAATTAACTGTTCGGTTAAAAGGTTATGAAAGAGCTCGGAGTAAAAAATTCTCCTTTCTCGTATCTGGGAGCCAGAACCGTATCAAAAAGCCTTTGTATAAACTACTCTATACATTCTACGCTTCTTTACCCTTCATGAGCACAAACGAAATATTCAATGCTATCGTCTGATGTCTTGATAATCTTTCATGAAGCATTACGCTATTTACAGCGATATGTCTTTGAAAACTGGAAACATTAAAGGAACATTAAAAGGAAATATTTCCTTTTCATTAAATTTTGGAACCAGGAAAAATTTACAGCATCAATTAAGCAGATTATTTTTTTATATATCTTTTTAAATTTGTTTTTAAAATTTAAAACTCTATAATATCATTACATCAAGTTACAAATTTGGATAATCTATGCTAATTTACGAGTACCATGTATAATAAAATATGCCTCTACAAAATCATACAATACAATGCAGTGGTAAAACCAGTGATATTGTATGGGACAGAGACTATGCCCTTTCCCAGTCTAGAAAAACTGCTGAAAATAGAGAGAAGGATTCTTAAGAGAATCCACGGGCCAAAAATAATACCAGAAGGAATACTAAAATCCAACAGAGAAATTAATAGTGAAATCTCTGACTTGGGAACAGAAATGAGGGTAAGACTCAAGTTTTACGACCACATGCAGAGGATGAGCTAGGCTGATTATACAAGAAAAGTTTCATTAAAATTATGTGATTCAAATTCAACCACGGATACCGAGTACAGATCAAGCAGGAAACACGGAGACTCGGGAATATACAGGATTTATGCGAAAATAGGACTGAATACAAGAAATTTCTGAATAATGCGGTACTTGTGGTAGGCAAGAGAAAAATTTCAATGAAATCCTTAGGCAAAAATGAGCCAAGAAGATAGAACTAAAAAAAGAAACGTACATCTTAGTTGGGTAGTCCTTCAGGACTATTTCGCGTCAAATAAGTAATAAATAATAATTCATCGAGTAAACAGAATGAAAGATGATGATGAATGAGATGAGATTAAGGCAAGTACTCGATATTATAAATAAATATTAAATCCGTTATCGATGAACAAGAGGAATATATTCCCATCTCCAAAATACTAAAGGTTTTATGTTTAAGATGCCTAGAGTCCAAATATATCACATGTCGAATTTTTAAAAATAATCCGTGTAAAGAAGCGTAGAATAAAAAAGAAACATCGAAATGGGAAAAGTATTATAAGAAAAATAGTCTCTTCGGCACTAGGTGCTTAAGGGCTTCATTTCCTCTTGATAAAACCGACTATCGGTCTTACAAGATACAAAGAGTATGAATCATTTTCATTTCGGTTTTAACATGAATATGAATAATAATTAAAATTAAAATAAAAATGATTAAAATTAATAATTATAATTAAATTATAAAATTAATAGAAATATTTAAATGATAATATTAATAAAAATAATTAAATTAAAAATAAAAATAAAATAACATGAACATGAATATGAATAATAATTCGGTTTAAACATGAAATATGATCCACATTTGAAATATATTCTGATTGAACTCCAAAACAAAAGGATGAAGGAATTTTAGCCTTCGGACTCACCAGATATTTTCTAATAAATATTACTATTGCATAATGGTTGTTGTTGTTGTTGTTTATTTAACGTCATTTTATGCTGCTATGGCTAATCGGACGATACTACAGTGGGAGCTCTAAATTTTGCCTATCCAGGTTTAATTAGGATAGGGATTTTTAACGAGTACCTGACATCGTACAGGCTCGGGACCCCCGTTTAACGTCCCTTCCGAAGGACGGCGTAACTAAGGATTTTTTACCCCCTTAAAAAAATCCTAGGACCACCTGCCGGGCTACGAACCCGCGATCTTGGGTTTAGTAGTTTGTTACGCTAACCACTAGACCACAGGTGACCGTTTGCATAATAGTTATCTGCCTCCGAAATATATTAAATCCATCCTAGTATGTACTATTGTATACCAAAAGAATGTCATATCCTTCAAATCTCTTACAACAATACATTCGGTAAGGAATTAATTAAAAACCTTAATTTCTTCCATTCAAAACAGCCGTTTCCATAATTTTAAATGATTTAATACTTTAATAATTCTTAAATTTAAAATATTTCGGAACTATCATAATTCTTCTAGGTTAAGGGATCAAATTTAAAAATTATTATTTTGCATAGTGAAATTTATAACAATAAAAAAAGAACTAAGGACCAGGTCATTTCAATTTTCCTCCCCCATCCATGATATTTGGCCCTTGCTCGTTGCCGGTTTTGCACCTTTCTTTCCTCCTTCCGTTTCTTTCCCCTCATCAGCTTTGATTTTTCCAGAAAACCTAGGTGGGCATTTATATTCATCCTGACAGGGGTATTAATATTCCTAAATTATAAATAATAAAAAGAAAACATTTTGATAATTTCTTCCGTAAATATTCCTGCGTATCCTATGAATGGCACGATGGATCAGTTGACAGCGGTTTCTGTACATCAGTTTGTGTAAAGTGGTTCATTAGAACAGTATGCTGCCGACACAAGCTGACTGGAGACAATGGGACAAAGTATAATACAGAGGAGGGGCCCTAGGAGAGAGAGGGAGAGGGAGGGAGAGAGAGAGAGAGGAAGAGAAGGTGAGAGAGTGGGGGCGATTGGACTGAGGCAGTTAGGAGAGTTAGATAGGGCCTGAGGTAGTTGCGAGCGACCACAATGCTGACCGGACTCGACTCCTCTAGCTGAGCTCAGCCATATCCTCTCTATCTTTCCGTATATATCTGTCTCTCTCTCTCCCTCTCTCCCTCTCTCCCTCACTCTCTCTCTCTCTCTCTCTCTCCCAGTCTCGCTCTCTCTAAACACCCTTCTGCTGACCTTTTATCTTTGCATCTGCAGATTGACTCCATTTGCCTAAATATTGCGGTTGTCATTGCTTCAATCTTCAACGCTATGGCAACTACTGACGTACCCGTTAGGAACGCTGTATGAAAGACATTACCATATCCCTGAATAACATGCCATGAAAATATTTTTCCACAAAGATATCAAAGTCGAAATATAACAAAGAGTTATTGAATTAATATGAATGAAAAATTGGGCAATAGTGCTTCACGATACTATTTCTCTGGGATTGAGGATTGAATCATCGAGAAGTTTGGACACGGAAGGGCAGGTGTGGGTGGGACATTATTATAATGCTTTTTTGGGGGGCATTAAATATGTTTTAATTAGTTTTATTAATTTTGGGATGCCAGATTTATCATTTAAGATGATTATTCAAATTATTAAACAATACCTTAACTAAATCATCAATGTAGTATTCGTAAATATAGAGTGCGCCTGGGTTAAGTTAGCACCAAAATAATTATAACGAATATACTTTGTTAATACATTTTCTTATTGGTATAATCATTTAATATATATATTGAGAAGTACGATTAATGATTCATATAAAGGATTGCCTTAAAATACATATAGAACTTAAATTAAAACTTACCTGGTAATATTGGGGAACATATAGAGTTCTTATTTTCTTCATTGCGGAGCCTCTCCCGCTTCGCGGCATATCTCCTGGCCCAAGCTAGCATCTCTACCAGCCTCTGCTTCGGCTGCTCTTCAAAAAGTCAAACTTCGACATCATCTTTTTCGAATGCTAACACGTGACCACAATGAACTAGCTAACGCTGAGTAGCTTCTAAGCGTACGAGGACTAATACTTCATATCCGCAAGTCCCCAATCGCCAAATAACGTAGTTAAGTGCATAGATTTAAAGGACGACTTCAGTGCTATCATGTTTTACATTTTTTGAGTTTCATATAAATAAAACTCATAAAATATTTTAGAAAAATCAAAGGGATGTATGCTTTCTATAAAAAACTATCACAGTACATTCCTTAAGGAATTGATATAAAGGAATATTATAATTATAATTTGCACCACAGTCATATGAATAGTGGTGGAGGAATAACTAAGTGACTCTCGAAAAGGATGTTGAAGGGATTCCTGGGGGACATTTGGGAAAATACTGTTTTAAGAAGGTCCCACCGGTTGACAAAAAATCAGCTTGTTTTTAATTTCTTCCGGCACAAGACCCTTGGGCTGTTTACAATATCTTCGGCAAAAGAGGGACCGTTTTCTTGGGGCCTTACTATTTTTTTATTACACGTTTATATGAAATCAACTTTTGATAACTTTGAATGAGATATTTAACGGTGAGTATAATCTTGGAAATCTAAACATCGTATTAATGCGTGAAAGAAATATTTTATCCTAATTGTGTTCCGTATTTTTATGAATGACATCATTTATAAAATATAGTATGGGTCACCTTTTGTTTAGAGGTTAGTATAACCTACATAACGTACTATCCCTTCACCTTAGTACTATTTGGCATCTTGGGTATACCGCCCTTAGGATGGGACGTAAAAAGGGTGTGGCGATCCTGTTACTTCTTAAAACATCCTTGTACCCTGGGAATTTAATATTCCTACTGAAGCATTGTTCGATTAGCCACAGAAGCTTAAAATGAAATTAAATGGCTAAACAACAATAAAGTTATAAAATTATATTTCATAATTATTATACAAAATTATTTTATAATACATTTTAATGATAAAAATAAATTGATTGTCATATAAGAGTGTTAATAAACGCTATGTAGTATTACAACTAGAGAGAGAGAGAGCCCCCCCCCCCGAGGTATTTTCTATTTATAGCGGCTATAACTCTAGCGATGTAGTCCTCGAGGTGAGGTAGCCTTACTGTCCATCTCGCCCGCCATGATTTATTTACTTGATCTAAGGATGGACCGCGTCTCTTACCTTTCACCTCTTTGCATTACTCTTCTCAAGCCTAATGGACGCGAGCGCTGTTTTTATTTCAAGTGCTTTAATATTTTGGGAATAACGTCTGCTTCTCCTTCAATCTTTAGTTTGTATGTATATGTCATCAAAAATCAAAAACATACCTACGTTCAAGGTACCTATTTTCAGTGTGGTCGATTACCATAATATTTATTGTAAGCTAACATAAGCCATGACCTAACTGACTGAATGTCTTAAAATGAAATAAATTGAAGTACAAGGCAACACAATAATATGAATAATCAGCAAAATTCAGAACCATTTTCAGATAAGGGTTTTGGAAATATAAAAAAATGTACATTTATTTGTATGATAATAATACATATACTTTATTCACACGTATACATTTTAAACGGACCATATTCTCTCTGAAAATATGAAACTGTTGGAAAAAGTGAATGAAGCTATTAGGCATTCCGAAAAAAAAATTGGTGTTATAATTTACTTCCAGAGCTACGAATTATACGTTTTTGGATATAAGTGAAATAATAAAAAGGAAAATAAATTGATTTTGCATGTGTGTTAGATACTTCAATAGCGCAAGAACCAATTCATGGTTTTATAGAACCATGGCAAGACCGAGTAGATTGTATAAACATATCTATGTATGTCATGGTATAAAATAGGTTATTAATATATTTCTAGTGGACATGTTTTCGAGAATGATAATCTTTGTATGGTCCCAAAATTCTTATTCAGTATTTGTTCCCCACGTACCTTGAGCTATTCCTACCGGTCAGTGTGACTTTACAGTGTTAATTGAAAACATTAGAAACGACCTGAGAGCTTAATAGTATGTACTATTTAAAATTGAAATGATTGCAGAACATTTATTAATAATTCGGGAATTTTTTTATGTAAACAATATTAATTTTGTCCTTGTAATTTATTTTATTTACTTAGTAAGTTATTTTACTCAGACTTTCATAATAAAATATATCAAATTATTAAAAAAATCGTGAATTTTTGTGGCGCCCTTTTCAGAATAGGGAAAAATAAAAACAGGGGAAGAGATGGAGACAGATCGGAAAGAGAATGATTGTTGTTTACAAGATGACAGTGCTGGTTCAGCAGCCAGATATAGCTTTAGCTTTATCCGTTATTTTACCACTGAGCAGATATTCTTCTTTCTCCCGTCTTTGTTTTCTTTTCTTTTTTAATACCGTAATATATTCTTGCATTCCTTTCATATTTTTTATTAAACGTTTATAAAATATACATGATATAATAGAAATTACATTTATGCTTAAAATGATATTGCGTAGGTAAAAATTTATTGTGATGGGTTTAATCATTTGTATTAAATATATATTTAATTGTTTTTATGCAATATAAAAACTGTTTAATAATCCATAGTATGTATATCAATTTAATTTTAAAAACGATACATATTGTGGAATACAACTTTATTATATGGAAACGTTTCGACTATATGTCATTTTCCATCCATCTAAGTACTTAATCTTTATCATCTTGAAAATAGTTACAAGTCAACATTTCTCTTTTTATTATTAATTGTCAATAACTAAAATTTTTTCTTGGAGGTCCATTGTCCTCCATGGTCCTCTTGTTAATCTGAATGAATTATTAGATAAATTCAATCCAGTTTACATCCTTTCAAAACGATACATATCTACAGTAGAGCTGTCCGTATTCCTCACGAGTTTTCACTCTTAAAATAAATTAAAAAAAGAGTATCTAAAAAGTAAGATAATGTATTGGATAAAATAAAATAATATATAAATATAAAATTAACTTAAAATTATCTAATAACTATGAAATTATAGTGATGAAATGCTGACTTAGTGTTACTTATCTCTTGGCCCCCTGAGGCAGTTAAATTATAATAGTATAATATTAATAACTGTGGATCGACAGGACTTTATCTGTCTTCTATAAAGAGGGTATCTTTAATTAGAGTATCGAGAAGCAGAGAGTGATCTTGGCCAAATCATCTTCTTACACAACCGTGGCTTTGAAAGAGTACGGTCTCCCTGCAATGCACTTGACCCAATACCCTTCATGGGTTGTAATAGTACAGGTTCTTGAAATAATAAATGAGCTAACAGAGTTTTGGTAATTTTTGTAATGTAAAATTAAAAAATATCCACTACTTAAACCAATGGAGTAATACATGCGAACCACCATACAGTGGTCGATGTTCTATATCTAGGAGATTAATCTTTAATTTAGAGAGTTAATCTAAGATGTGCTAATATCTGGTTGGTACTTCCGTTCTGAAGGCGCTTACACCGGCTAATTATCAGCTGATTAGTGACCTATATTAATCTTTCCAAAGCAACTAAACGATATAACAGTTACAGTTTAAGGAATAAAATAGTTGGAGATGTAGGTGGTCCTGTTACTGGAACTGCTAGACATAACCGTTTTCTAAATCATCTCCGGTGATGAAATTAATGAAACTTCCATGAAGTTTTTACTAACTAAAAAATGTGACAGTATTACAAATAAAATATTTAGTAGCCGTTACCGGTAGATTAATTTATTTTTTATTTCTTCTGACGGTGTTTGCATAGACCAAGTGTTGCCTAATCACCGTTCAATATTTAGCTTTATAAATTAACTAAACGCTATAGCAGTATAAGGAATAAAATATTTGGAAAGGTACTGGTACGGGTAGATAGGACCATTTTTCTAAGCCCATTTTCGTTTTGAAGGTGTCTGCACCGACCAAATAACGGCTGATTACTAACCTATAAGACGTATTTTCAAACAAAATGATGTAACAGTATTAATTAGGAATAAAATATTTGGAGAGGTAGGCGGTACAGGTAATGATACTAGTAAATAGGGCCATTTATTTAAACTCATTTCTGTTCTGATGGAACCTTAACTGGTCGAAATTTGGTGATGTCTGACCGATATTGAGGTTTCCAAAGTAATTAAACGACATAACAATAAAATAAATAAAGTATTTGGACTAATAGACGGTACGGGTACGAGTACTGGTAAATAGAGTTTATTTATCTAAACTCATTTTCGGTCCGATGGTGCCTGGACTGACCAAATATCATCTGATTACTAACTTATATGAACTTTTTCCAAACTAAACGATGTGATAGTATTAGGAATTTGGAGAGGTAGGTGGTCCAAGTTCTTGTACTGGTAGGTTGGGCCAAAGGGAATTGATTTGAGATGTGCTATATTTGGGCAGTATTTCCAATTTGATGTATATTCCGATTTGAAATATTGGCTGAATACTAACCTATATGATTTGTTTCATAAATAAACTATATCGCAGAATTAGTAATAAATGTTTGGAGAGATAGACGATACAGGTAATGGTACTAGTAAATAGGCCCATTTATTTTGCTGTTCTGTTCTGATAGTACCCGAACTGGTAAATATTTAGTGATTTCTGACCCCATTTTCCCTAGTTCTCTGAACCATATTACTTTCCAAAGTAATTTAACGATATAACAGTATAAGGAATAAAGTATTTTGACGGGTAGGTGATCCTGTTACTGGTACTGGTAGACATGACGAATTTCTAAATTTTCTAAAATCCTTTTCGTTCTGACGGTTCCTGAACCGACCAAATATCAACTGATTACTAAGCTATATGAAGTTTTTCCTAACGAAACGATGTGAAAGTATTAGGAATAAAATATTTGGTAGCCGGTACCGGTACGGGTAGCGGTAGATCGGACCATTAACCGAGCTTAGCCAGGAGTGGACTACTGATGAAGCAACTCGGCGAGGACCTAATACCCAGGACGCCAGCTAAAGCCCCTTAAATCATAGCAAATATTGGGATTAGAGGATATTGAGTGCTCCGGCCGCCGGCTATTTTCTTCCTTATCTCCCTCGACCCTGTCCTATTATAATAATGTCCCCGCCCACAGCTCACCTGCCCTTCCGTAGTCCAAACTACTCGATGATTCAATCCTCGAATCCCAGAGAAATAGTGTGGTGTAACTCTGATAACGATTTTGTATGTTAATATTAATTCAATGACTCTTTGTTTTACTTGGACTTTGATATATTTGTAGAACAGTAATTCCATTTTATGCTGTGCAGGCATAGGAAAGGTCTTTTATAGAGCGCTTCCTAACGGCTACGTCAGAAGTTGCCATATCGTTCAAGATTGAAGCAATGGTATCTTACACATCGGCAATATTCAGGAAAATGGAGACAATCGGCTGATGCAACCGTACCGGGCGTTATTATAAAAATAAATATGAATGTTGAAAGTAGGAATATTAAAAAATGACAGTTATTGAAACCATGTCACTCAAGCAGCTACTCAAAAGGTCAGGTAGCAAGGCTCCTTTAGGAGGGAGGTTGAAGAAGTACGGATGGGGGTGCCAAAGACTCCACCTATGATAAAGGACTCCCAGAAAGGACGCTGAAAAAGAAACCTGTCAGCATAACAATCTACTGCGTTCAAAATCACAGGTTGCCAAAATGGGTCTTAAAATGGGGGCCCAATAGCAGCCAAAATAACTGTGGCAAATGATTTACAGCAGCACACGTTCTGTGTGTAGGTATCAAAGTTATTTTCGCACCTGCCTTAATTTACTCCTTTAAGATCCCACACAATTCCAAGCAAAAATTAAAAAAACACTTTTAATAGGTTTTCCTAAAATTCTTTAATTATAGTTGGCAATTTTGCCAAATCGAAATTTTCCCTAGGTTAAAATTTGTAGCCGAATTTATAAATTTTAAATAATGAGTTGATTAATTCAGGTAAAGAAGAAATAAGATCACGTAAATTAAAATGAGAAGTCGTTGTAACTCTTTAAGAAAAGGAAAACTTAGTGAGATGTGCTAATTCAATTGCTAAGTTTCAGCTAGGACACGCTACTCCGGGATCAGTTTATATCCAATTACCTAATTTGGCGATGACATCGTTATTTTCATTGTAGCCTTTACAGCAGTTTTTTTTCAATTATTTCGATGATTTGTTATTTTCAAGGTAACTTAAGAAATTCATTTAACGTTTTATTATATTTTTCTTATCCTGTATTGAATACAAAATTATAATAAAGTACCTTGAACACATGATTGACGTTAAAAATATTGTTTTTAATAAATACTATTACATATTTAAAACCGTAATAATAATGAAACTCAAGCAGATGATTGTTAAAAATAATTTTAACAAACTGGAATGAGTACATTTACGAAAAAACATTAAACGAACCTTCAATAAGAGGATCAATTAATTTCGAAACTTTAATCGAAAAGTGCATTATTCGATAAACTTCTCAAAATTATTTTATCAGAAATCCTTGCGAGGCGCCTAATACAACATAATATTGCGCAATAATTTCAAAAAAAAAAGAAAAAAAATTAATAATTTTGAGCAATCAATAATAAATAAACTCTTTTTAATTTCTACAGTAATTTGCTTTATTTGGAAATTTGACATATACTCGTTATCTTACTGTACAGTATTTTTTTTTTTAACATAATGAATAAATCGTTGGTCGCCAAGCGGACTAAGACAGAAACCAATATTTTCTAAACCTTTTTCACCCTTAAACTCTCTTTAAAAAGAACAAGTACAGTACAAGGAATAGATTCACAGGCCAAAGATAAATTTACACAAACCGAAGATAAATAACTTCAAAAGTGGTAAAGAAAAACAAAGAATGAACCAGGCTATTCCAAGCACGCAACCCCATGGAGGTGTATTATTAGCCGCCAATACTCGAGTAACTTTTTAGAGTAAGGGAAAATCTTTTGAAAAAAGAACAGATTGTAGATACCACCTCAAGGTTCCATAGTGTTCTTTGAACTCATAAAATGTTTATAATTTGTAAATAGTATGAAGTGAGAGAAAATTTGTAGATACTGGTATGAAATTTTAAATAAAGCAAAAGCGAGGAATGAGACCGAAAAAAAAATTCAGAAAACATTAAGGATGTGGCCAAGAGGATCTGACCCAGTGATTCCTCATTAAAAGTTCCGCTGCCATCTCTTGCTCTGTTAACACCAGAGTATATATAACCCAAATATACTTTATACGTGTATCTATACATGTAAAAATATTTTTTATTTATGAATTTGGCGATATATGGACCACATACTTGGGGTCTTTATGGTGTTTCTTTTCCTCCTCTCTTCCCAGTACTTCTTCATTTTATCTCCAATCTCTGATCATCTGTCCATACTGTCTTCAGTCGAGGCTTTGCCTTGTTTTCTTCATAGGTTGCGTTTTCTATCTGTAGCGGTTTCAGAGACGTATTATTTCTTCTGTAACACCTATTTTGTTGGTTTCTTCCTTCACTGCTTCTATCCATTCCACTGTTTTCTTCAGTTTATTAATGAAATTAAAAATCTTCATTGTAATCCGTAATTCTTCCATTCTTTTTAAATGTCCATGCAGTATACATATTTTGTTTTTTTGGCTGGCTGTTATCAAAAAGTTCTAATAGAAAATATTTTTCAAAATTTGATGCATTTGCTTATCGGGAGGAATACATGCATGAAACTAGATAAATAAATAGTATGTTTTAGACTTAAGTTAATTTAAGTTTATTTATTTATGTAATTTATATAAATAATTAACGGCTTATTGACAAACATATGACTACTTGCAGGGTCAACTGGGGACTTTCGAATATTTTGCACAAAAAAAACACAACTAAAAACACGCTTTAATAGGAAACTAAACTGAATAGTAGAAACCAGCTTTCAAGAAGTTTAAAATAATAATAGAGTAATGGATAAAAAATCATAAAATCTTTTAACGTAAAAGAGATTTTTAACATATTTTAATAATTACTTATACCAATATCAGTCGATTAAATATTTACAGCTATTAGAGTCAGGAACCTCACTATTTTTTTACATTAATATGTAATATTTTTCCTTTTCACCATTCTAAACATATTTTAAACTTATTGAAAATTATATTCCACTTTTTAGTTTTGTTTCCAAATAAAACGTGTTTTTTTTTTTTGGTTCTTGAAATATTATTCTTTTCCTTCTTAATACTCCAATATTTTAAGTTTTATGTCATTTATATAATAAATTAAGTTTTTATAATATAAAA
The DNA here is from genome assembly GCA_964056705.1 of Troilus luridus. NCBI lineage: Eukaryota > Metazoa > Arthropoda > Insecta > Hemiptera > Pentatomidae > Troilus > Troilus luridus. The sequence continues at coordinate 18,614,352 of OZ057415.1, read as the reverse complement.
TCGTTAGTATGCAAATATAATAGGCTTATGTTGTGAGACTGGGCACGCTGAAATACATGCACCCAATACAGGGTCACTGCAATATAGAAATTCGAAACTTATGTAACTTATAACTTGGTATAAGACTGTTATAATGTTCCTATAATATAGGATAAATGTATAATAACATACATTCCTCTTCTTTTACCTCTGATATACCACCCGCTGCGGGGCTGGAGCCTAAGAAAACACGCCAATATAATATAGCTTGGTAAAAAGCTGGATATTATTAAGCGTTTTATTTAAGCATTTTGCCGACTTTTTGATTCAACATAGAGATAATTATGATTGATATAAATAATGATCTTTTCGACGGACCTCTAATTGACCTATAAAACGTAAAGACATTATATTAACTCAATACAAATATTAAAATTACTATAATAAAGTATACATTGTACTAACTTTTGATGTTTTATTACCCAGCTATTTTATGTGCAATTACTAGTGCCTTTATTATTTCACTATTATTTTATATCAATTTGTTGATATACATATAAACTTGCCACATCATGTGAGAATTTCTATTCAAAAATATTACAAATACATTTCATTTTCCAATTTTTAAAAATAATTTACATCTATTTGAATGTGTTCCTGATTCTCTAATACTTGTTACTGTTAGATTGTATTATTATGTCTACAGCCACAGTGAATTAGTGGTCGAGTATTTTCCATTGAGTATTAGCTGTATTGAGGAAAGTGGAATCCTTTCTAATCAATTCAATTCAATTCAATTCCTCCTTTTTAATCAAATGTCTGATTTATCCCCTTATTAACTACGAAAATAATACGACTCCCGTTGTTCACGAAGTTCAAGAAAGCCATTTTGAATTAGATTTAACCACTTATTCACCGGCACTGTAGCTATTGCTATCTACTAAAAGATTTTAAAAACAGAAAAAAACAGAAATACAGTTTCGTGGAAAAAAATATTTTCTCGACATCCGTTTTTACATTTTTGGTTATACGATGTGCAACTAATAAGGGATTTAAGTTGATGCTGAAAAACTGTCACTATTTTAAAAACTTCGTGGTGATTGTGCATTCCATATAATTAAAACCGTTTTTTTTATTAGTACCGATTGCATAGAAATCACATAAATCAGAGATTCAACTTTTATTCTATACTCCATTCGTTTAAATTTAGTTTAATTAATGCATGAATGTTAAGTCCAAAAGGAATTCCATCCCAAGAAAGTTTCCTATAGCTGAGAAAAAATAAAATTAGTCATCTATTTATTATTTAATAACTATAATTATAACTATTTTTAAAATACCCTGCAATTAATTAATTTAGCCTTAATTGGGTAATTGGTTTTATTTATATTCATTAACGCCTCTCTCCAAATATATACACACATATAGACATAAAATACCTGTGTACACGAACATGCAGAAACGGCGCAAGCTACAGTAACCGCAACACCCGACGATCATGAGGGTTTGCATAACCACCCCTTAAGGCGCTCATAGGCATTTTTCCGAGGAGACCTGCAAGATATGTCAGTAAGAGGCTGAAAAATAGTGGTGTTTTTATTACTAAAATTACTTCACTTATAAAATTAAATATATATTAATCCGAAATTATTATTATATTTCTCCCACGTTTCGGTCATCCTTGAAAAAGGAATTTAGAAAGATTCATTATGTTTTTAGTGCAACCAGAATATTAAAAAAAAACCAAATGTACTGTAACATTTTCAAAAACGAACGCATGTATGTAATTATTTTTTCTTAGTCTCGGATAGAGAAATACAATTAAAATAAAATAAAGACTAGAAAAAAAAGGTATATTATAAAATATAAAAAAACCTTTGTGAGTTCGAATCAATTTTAATTCACAATATAAAACGATATGTAACAAAGGGTATATTAATTGAACATCAAAAATAACGTATTCATAATAGTTTGTTTTTCATTCATTAACAAAATAAACAAGTTCTGACTATCAAATAGAATATTATCATTAATTAAATAAGTTGCTTCTTTTTGTACCGTATGAACTAACTTTTTAATTTCTTGTTTTAGTGCATTTTATTATATATTCTCGTCCCGCCTCCCCCAGAGCTCGACGTCAAATTACCTTCAGAATAATCTGCATAATCTACCCTGAAGAAAAAAAGGGAGAATAAATTATGAGTTTTTAGCCAGACTGGAGGTCAGAATAAAAGTATTTGGAGCTCAACCAAAACTTCCCCTTTAAATAATATTTGTACATATATCATGAAAGAGATACGGAAATTTACTGGTTCAGAGAACAGGAAATAAAGGAGAAAGCAGTACCTTTTTTTATTTATTTATTAGAAATGATATCACCACACACCTATCTCTTGTTAGGGTCGCCTATGTTATAGTGGTTAACACAACAACCTACTATGCCTAAGATTGTGGGTTCGTAGCTCAGCGGGTGGGGTGGCCTAAAATGGACGTAAGGACAAGGGACGTAAAATGGGGATCCCAAGCCTGAGCGATGTCAGGTACTCATTATACGTTATTAAACTTGGATAGGTAAAATTTAGGACTCCTACTGCATCATTGTCCGAAAAGCCACAGCAGCATAAACTGATGCTAAACGAAACAAACCTATCTCGTGTAATAAGCATATCTATAAAATTCAATACTTTTCAGCTTTTCTTCCAGGTTCAATATAAATATAAAATTAAAAAATCAATGAAAAGAAGAAGGAGTGGGGTAGCTGAGTGGTAGAGCGCTGAGTTGCTGTGCCGAAGTCCCGAGTTCAAATCAGGCAATGGCAGAAATATTATTTAATCTGCTAACAGCTGGGGATAGACCCTGTGGGATCTGGAGACCCTCTTGGGGCTCACTCACCCACTATAAAATGGGTACACTTAATTTGCGGAATAATGTGGCTGTGGAGCGTGATCTCTGAAACACTACATTCTCTACCACACTAAGTACTGAACCAGAGACCCTTGATAGATCGTAGAGATATAGTTGTTTTTTTTAAGAAAGGAAACTTATTACAATATAGAATATACTAATAGAATAACTAATATAATAAATAGATAAATTCTATTTGTCAGAAACATTCCAATTTATTATTTTCAATTTCAAATAGATCAATTGACAATTATTCATTTTCGCTGCAATCCTTGAATATATGTATATGGGTGTAACTTATGAAATGTCAGTGAAGGTGTAAATATAAATTATTAGCAAAAAAATTATAAAACAATACTTTTATTAATCAAAATAGGATCCTTCACTTTCGATACACTTCTCCCAAAGTGAAACAAGCATTTCTATCCCCGCTCTATAGAAATTAGGTGTCAAGGAAGAAGCGAAGTCTTGGAAGGCCGATTTCAGGGCATTTTCGTTATCAATTTTTTTATTTCTTAGTAAATTATCCAAACAAGGGGAAAAGTAAAAATCAGTTGGAGAAAGGTCCGGAGAATATGGTGGGTGAGGAGGACTTCTATATTCAGCTCCTGAAAAAAAATCTGGTGAGCTACTGGGCCTCGGTTAATTCATATGGTACCCATATTTCCAGCTTTTTTGTCTTACCAAGCTCCTTAAGGTGCTTGGAAACAGTCATGGCACTTGATCCAAGTTGTGAACCTAATTCACGAGTTTGGTTTGGGAAAGGCCCGCTTCGACCAGCTCTTTCAACTTTTTTTTGCCATAATCCCCAGACCGAAATTTTTCAAACTAACGAAAGATTGTTCTTTCGCTCACTGAATCTTCACCGTAAACAATATTAATGTTTCGGAACGCCTCCGTGACGCTATGGCCAAGTTTAAATTCGTAGAGAAAAATTATACAAATTTCCGCGGAAGACATAATTTTATTCTTATTTATTTTTAATACGTTGCTTCACTTTCAAAAGGAAAAGTAAGACTAATTATGAAAAGTATTAAATGATCTGTAAATAAACGAAACTGACATTTCATCGGTTACGATCCAATACAAACGTGGTACCCAAGTTGCCCTCCTACCTTTCCACTGTCAGTACCGAGGACAGTTTTCAAAACTTGAGAAGACTTCATCAGGTAATTATGATTCAAACAACGTCCAACTCTGAAGCGTGTTATTACGATAACCTCACTTTTCTACTGACTGAAGGTTGAAACTGAATTATTTCCTGTTGATTTAATCGATTTACGTTTATTGTTGTTTAATGATGTTAAAGTACTTTGAGGTCACATTCTAAGTCAGGGCAAACAATTATTATCTCTCCTGATGAAGCGTTATTTCGAGTGTTACGTCAATTAGTTCTCCAAATAAGAAAAAACAACGTCCAACTTATTTTAATTTAATACGCATGTGCTCCTAGATTTAAAAAAATACATTATTCCAGACTTTAAGAATACTGAACATCTATACTTCAAACATTTTGAGCCTACAATACTAAATTCGAATGATGTTTAGATTGTGTTTAATATGACTGTTAGGCGGTATGTAAAGATACTTTGAGAAAATGGTTCTCTCTATTTTTACGTTTGATGCGTCAAATCAATCGTATTCAAGAAAAGCTTTGGAACCTTTTGCTCACAAAAGAAATTTTGTAAATTTAGTTAGTGTTTAATCAATCTGTTTCAAAGAATGTAATGATTTTAAACTTTGAATTTTGAATTCAAATTTTAAGATTATTAAATCCAATTAAAGAATGGAAAGCCTTAAAACTAGTGAGCTTAATTGCTTAACAGATTACTTTTTGAATTTTCTAATTATATAATTTGTTAGTTCATGTTTTACTGAAATAAATTTTATACTTGTGATGAAAATATGAATTTTCAATCCCCATACAATACCAAATATCTATGTACGTAACTACAAACGTGTTTGTGAAGTTGGTGGCAATAAAAATAGTACTCATGTGCAGTTGTCGAGTCCGTCACATGTACGGTTCTTTGATAGTACATCCCATCCCACCCACTAGTACATGTCAAAATACACACATAATCATTTAATTAATTCATTCCCAGAAAACAATTTAGAGAAGAGGCACTTTAGACGACCAACATGGCAAGTTTCAATACTTAGACTTGTAGGCGTAGACTTCACTAAAAGCTCATTATTGAGTCACTAAGTGATGTAGTGGTCAGCATAACATCACATACCCAAGGCCGCGGATGGACAAGCCAGCAGGTGGCCGTGGGATTTTTTAAAGGGAGTGAAAATTTGTTGTTATGTTCTGAATGGATATAAAATGTGGGTCCAGAGCCTCTACGCTGTCAGGACTCGTTAAAGATCCCTATCATAATTATGCCTGGATAGGCAAAACTGAGACATGAATTATTTAAGACAATAACATTATTTTTATATGTGCTTTAGGATAAAAAGGACTATATTTTATAAAAATTTCACCGTATTCAGGATCGGGTGTGTCATGTATTCCTCCTCCCTGACATTATAAATTATGACTGAATGACTGAGTCTGCCCAAAAATAATCCGAGGGCCATTCCTATGAGTCCTTGTTGAGCAGCCAGTCCTTAGTGCTGCATTGAATAGTTGCTACTGAGGGAATTAGAACTGAAGGCCACAGCTATAGGACTTCCCATTGAGAGCGGATTAACCATCACCAAAGACGGACATTATATTCAAGTAAATTGTAAGAGGGCCTCTTGGTTCGTTTTATGAATAGTGTATGTATGTTTACTTTTAAATGTATTTATAATTATATATATACAAATAGTATTTCTTAAATATTAAAATATAACGTTGTAGTTATTCTCTGCTATATACTATATACTATATGATTGTATGTGTATAAATGAATATCTTTATATTTAACTATTTTTTGTTTGAAGGGAAAAGATTCGATTCCCTGCCAAGGCAAATCTTTTCTCTTCAAACCAAAAATATTTAAAAATAATCAGTATCAAAATAGCAATTTTTATTTATTTATTCAAACACCCTTCCTTGCCTTACTGCAGCACGGATTTTGACAATATCAAAATAACAATTATTGAGAATATCTTTTTACTTCTTGCTTCTCGTATTAGGATTCAGACATATGTTTATACTGCTCACTAAGTTTTGTCTTCGATACCCCGAGAGTTCTCCCATGTCCCACTTCTATGACGTGTTAAAGTGGCTCTTCCCCTCCGTACGTTTTTTAGACCAATCCATCAACTCTCAGTATTCCTCATACATCTACACTCTATTTAAGTTCATATATTTTATTCATTCCCAAGGTACCTCGTCTTTCCGACTTTTACACTCGTTCATACAGAACCAAACATTCGAGCATTCCTATCTCGCCCACTCCACCACAGTATGGAATTCAATTCCATTTGATATCAGCCATGCTTCTTCCCTATCCTCATTCAAACCCATGCTTTCCTGCATCACCTCGATTCCCATAACAGATTCTCTCTGATCAGTTATAATTATTAGTTAATATCCATCAGAAGTGACTAATGACTTACTACCAATTACCTCCAATTATAACATATAATGTTTTATATATTTTATGAGCATTTATTCTTTTTTTTTTTTGCTTAGTTCTTGTTTTTAATTTTAATTTTTGTTTTTTATTTCTCTTGGCTATAACATACTTACTTCTTAGAAGATTTTGAAACGGTCAGGAGGTTCATTCAATACATTTTACAGACACTAAGTTTGACTTATTTTATCAGTGCCAACGTTTCGGTCCAAGTTTTCGGCCATCAACAGGTTATCTTATAGATTTTTTCCATTCTTATCATTTCTCATCAAATATGTCATAATTTTCAACCTCACACTGCATGAGAGGTAGAGAGAATGGACTATGATGATATTTCATAATTTATCTTTCCCCCTTTATTTTTCTTTTATCTCATTTCTGATTATACAATATGTTATATCTTCTTTAGCACTGCATTGTTTATATATTTTTTCTGTTTCCTTTTATTCTCAGCACTGATTATGGTAAAGGCCGAACATTGGCAAAAATGAAATACGTCAAACTTATTATGTATAAAATGTATTGAATACGCCCCCAACCATTTCACACTCTTCTAAGGTATACATTTTTATTTGTTTGTTTGTTTATAATATTTTACATTATTATTAATGCACTATTTTGTTTTTCTGGATTATTATTACTCTTTCTTTTCACATATTTTGATTACATTTCTTTTTTTTTACGTTCGAGCTAATATCGACTACGACTGTTTCAATTTTTATTTTATTTTCTTCCATATCTCTTTCATTGTTTCCCGTGTTTTTGCTTTTTTATTTCGAGTAAAGCTTATGTACTGCACCCCCCTCCCCCCGGGCATTTCACACTTTTATATCCAGTTAATAATTTCCACGTCAACATACTTGTTAGTTTACATTTATTTTCAACTATTTATGTACCATATCATTTTTATTATGTAGTCTCTTGAGCAGATATATAATCTACTCTGTATATTCTATGTGCTCAGGAGGACTGCTGCTGAAGGACAACCCGCTGACTTGCGACTGCTCGCTGGTGTGGCTGGGCCATTGGCTGCGGCGGTGGCTCCGAGAGTCGCTGCTGATCCAGACGGCGGACCCTGAGAGCGGCGCCCGGCTGAGCGGAGTGGCGCGGGAGGCGAGCTGCCGGGATCGGGACGGACGGCGGACGGCGCTGGTGGACCTGCGGCCCGAACACCTGAGCTGCCAGGCGAGCGCCCTCTCCGCCGCCACAGCCCTCCCGCCACCGCTCTTCCTCCCGCTGCTAGTAGTCGTCCTGGCTCTCAGCTGATCCTCTTTTATCTGAAAGGTCTGGTACTGTATATCCTTATAAACGACTGACTAATAACCAACCGAATTGGAAATAAAATTAATGGAGTTTTCTACACAGTTTTTATTATTAATTCATCTTTAACCTCATACATAATTAAATATTTATCAATCAACCATAACGACATCTATCATGAAGCTATATCAAAGTTAATTAATTTTCAAAAACGAACGAGCCGATCCGTGGGCTAAAGGAGCAGCAAAAAGCGGCGGCGTTTCTTTTTTAATGTCAATATTATTGGTCAAAGTTTATATCCAAGAAAATAAAAGAGAATTGGGACGAAGAGTGGGAGAGGCAAAAGTCAAAAATATTGCTTGGAGCTCTCCAAACGGCCAAACGTATACGGCCAGCGTAATAAGCAGGCTAGGAATCGGGCATACTAAGTTGACTCACATCCATCATCTCTTAGGGCTGTATCAACCAACCTGCCAAATTTGTAATAATTCAAATATTACTATCAAGCATCTGTGTGAATGTAAATAGAGAGGAAAAACTTGAATATTGAAACTTTTAAAAAGAATAATCATAATATACAGAGGCCACTAAGTGTTTACAACTTACGAAACTACATCAAGAAATTTAAGAAGAGCATTCGTCACAAATAACCAACTAAAAAAAATTCAAATAATCCCTCTATCTATATTTTTTCAAAAACTATATTTAAAAAATCCTATGTCACAATAGTATACGCTTATCAATAGTATAAGTAATATTATAAGCAAAATTATTTTTTGTTAAGTTATTCTTTTGACAACTTTGAATTAGTCAGCAAAGTATTGAATGTTGGTGATTTGACAAGAAGGAGAGTAATGCCAAATGGCATTACCTTTCTATCTTTATTGTAAGTGTTTCAATTTTAGCGGTAAGATCCTAATTCGGAATCCTTTCCTTCTATCAAGCCTCCTTAAGGCTACACCTACATTGGATCCGGTGCGATTCGATGAGACGTCGCTAGGAAACCAAATGACTGAAATATATCGAGAGCGCCTACATTGGATCCGGCCTTAATCAATCCATATTTATCCGACCAATCCCAGGGATTTAGTCGCTCGTGGAAACGAAATAGTTTATTTATACGAAAGTGCCTATATTGGATCAGGCGCGATGTTGTACGATCAAGTGTGATTTTAACAAATCGAAATCATTAGTTTTCAATTCGATAAGCCAGCCGTTAGCATGTGTGCCAACTTAACCTTTATTGTCTAAAATGTTTATTAAAAAATATACATTGTAATTTGATAATTAACTATTATATAAATATCCGTCATAAATCAAAATTAAATATTGTCAATTCTCATTAAAATATTTTATTACTAAACTTCATGATCCATTAAATATAGTAGCGAAGGTTATTTTCCCGTTAAATAAAATTATATCTATCAGAAATGCCCATAAAAAATATACTTACATACAATTTTAATTCGTCAAAGAAAATTGGAAACATTAACTTTTGATAAAATTATCATCTTAATGTTAAATTTATTTGTTAAACATTTAGCAAGGGCTTTTCTGATTTTTTATACTCCTTTGTAAAGATGAACAATAAAATAAACAAAGATTACTCATAGAATTAGTTCGAAAGGAGCCTCCATTGCGGGATCTATGAAATAATAATAATAAACAATAATTTCTATTTTTTTTTAATTGAAAAACAACTAAATTATTAATTTATAGTGAAACAGCAAGACAAAAATATTCTAATATAACTCATTTTCATAACATTTGGTTCTTTAAATTTATAAAAGATTATTTTTAATATATTTATATTTCACAATAATTTATATAGAAAACAAGAAATAAAAGAATAAAATTAATACCATTATATTCAAAAGGCTAGTTTCATTATAGGTTTGAATAGAATAGATTTACACCAGATTAGTGTAGGCTGTGTGAAATAAAATATGTATTTAACTGATCAAGTTTATCAAATACATTACACCCTCATAATTATCAGAATAGTTTTAGCTTTATTGAATGTATATTACAAATTCATTTTGATATTACATGAGTAGATCATTATCTCATCATCTATAAGTTCAATAAACAGTGATTTTTTTAATGAACGTTCAATACCATTATAACTACATTGAGTATTCTCAAGATTCCAGTTTTAGAAAATTGTTTATTTATAAATTAGCTATGTGAGCATGGAAATAAAGAAATAATTATAAAATGTAAGTTTGATTATTTTCTGTTTGTTCTATTTCTACAATCCTTGATTGTTCTATTCAATCATCTCATATATAAGTTACTGGTATTACTCCTATAAGTCTTTTATTATTGCTGTTATTATCCAATTGATATGAATAAACATTTGTTTCGATTAATATTTTGAACACATTTAAGTAAATATTGTAACAATCTGTCAAATACATATATTTATGCAAACTTTATCTATATCTCTTATAGAGTTATAGTAATTGGAAAGTATAATGTTATGATAATAGCAATTAATTGAGTTTTTAAATTTATAGATTATTATCTGGAATTTACTGTTATTTGTTTTATGGGCAATGAATTGCATGTTGAAAGGAGTTATTGATCTTTTTAAAAATGCTTCAGATTATTTGCATTACCAATTCATTTTATTAACCTAAAAGTCTAGTAGAAATTGAAAGTAGGTACTTATATATTATTGGATGGTACCACCACTCTAGTACTCACTGTGTAAAAACCATATAATTACCAGTTTACTTCACATGTGTTTCATAATCATGAAATTCAATGAATTCTATTAAATTCTAAAGTGGTGATACCATAACAAACAAGTACCTGAAAGTAAAATCAAGAACCTTTTGGTAAAAGTTTTTTAAGAACTTATAGTTATCATATGGGCTAAGGTATAGATTCCCAATAGCATTCTATTTTTTCCTTATATTCATTATGTCCAATGTTCTATCGATGCTCCAATTTAATATTATAAAATGAAAGTTTATTATATTTACATCACTTACACATGCACAATTAAAGGTATGTTGATTGAAGGTCAAAATCAAGTCTCGAATAGTAAGCAATTGATACATTTATTAGCTTATCAATGTTTTCGACCAACATTGCAGGTCTTCATTAGGGCTTATTTACACAAGGTACAAACAAATAATATAATACAAAACATATAGATTAATAGCAGTAATGATACAAATAATACTTAAAAAATATTTAGGTGATAATATAATATAATAATCATCTTATTATAATGATTATATTAATATTTTTACCTAAACATTTTTTAATATGATTTATATCATTTATGAATTATCATATTTTACATTTAATATTTGTATCTTGGTAATTTAAACCTGATGAAGATCTGCAATATTGGCCAAAACATCATGCAAAGATCATCATATATTGAAATTATGTTGTGAAAAATAAAAGAGGACACCAACATATTGTTAAGGAAGAAAATAAATCATTCATAGAAGAAAATAAATCATTTATAGAAGAAAATAAATCATTTATTCAATAGCATACATCAGTACTTATTTACTTATAAAATTAAAAGAATAAAATTTAGGATACACATTTTTAACAATAGTAGAATTAAGTGGAAAAATAAATGAATAACACAATTAAATATTTCGAAATACAAGTTAAAAAGAATTACACACTACAAATTTTATAAATAATAATTGTCGATTAAGATACTAACATATTAATATGATAAAATAATACATAGCAATAATATATAATTTTTAATATTACAATTTGATATAATAATTGAGGTGATTAAGGAAGATCCTCTGAAGATTTAGATTGGAGTGTTTTCAAATATATATTGGCTTAAGATGCCTTGAATATCCACTATTAATTATACAGTATTTACTCCCAAATTGTAAGATCTTTCTTGATTATCATTGACATCCATTAAGAAAAGTATACACAGAGGTATAAACCAAATTTCTTCTGATACTTGATATACACAATCCAAAAAACAATATCATCTTTGCCACATATGTTCACTTGTAGGAGTGTCTGCTAACATGAATTTGAATAAAATTGAAATTTGAACAAGGCCACTTCCTCATTGGACAACATATTTCCTTTCTGTTTCTGGAAAAAATAATGTTTTCAGATACACATTGATTTAATAATAAATAAAAATTAATTTAAAGTATTCCATAATAAATCTATTAGGTACCTAACAAAAAGTTGAACTTTTTACATTTGTAGCATTTTTCAAAAGAAGCTAAATATTTATATTTATTATTTCTGTTCAGTCTAACCTTATTTATTTAATCTGAAGCAAATTTATTCTAAATACTACTGTGGAATTGTTCTTCGGTGAAATAGAAATTTAAATTAATACTATTTCTAGTTCCATAATGGATTTTTTCAAATGTAATTGTTTAGTATGGGTGTTATTGTTAGTAATCCTAATGTCCACCTGATTTTAATAGTTAATTTACTGGCTAATTGATTCATACTTAATTATATGATATGGGGTTATCTTACAAACAATTATTCTGAATGTATATCAAAGTTTAACAATAGAAATCACTTATCGCTTCAACTATTTTCATTTATTCTCATAAAGAAAGGATGAGAAAGATTAATTAATGGTTCTTGTCACCCTGTGACTCCTACCAAAAATACATATTGCATAAACATATTTCATGACAATTGTTAATGAAGAAAAGTTTAAAACACAATAGTATTTAGAATAAAGTACAGTGATTTTTAGGTGAATTTAGGTAAAACAAATTTTAATATGTTATACTACACACAAACAGTATTATAAAAATAATTACACTTACCTTGTTCAATGTTTTCACATTAAATCCTTCGAAAAAAGTTAGGAGCCAGTAGAAGATCAATTAAAGATTCAGGATCAAGCAAAAATACAGTAGTAAAGTAAACACTTGTTGAGATTTGATATTATGGGGAGGTTTCAAGTATAACCGCTCGTATTTATGAATTTAATTGCAATCGTTTATTTAATTACAAACCAAATAGCTTTGAAAATATCACTACTATTCCATTAATAAATTAACTCATTATATAAAACATGAATATCTAAAAAATATAAATTCTATTTTATGAAATTGAAAAACTACTAAATTATTTATTTATAGTCAAACAGCAAGACAAAAATATTCTAATATAGTAATATTAGCTCATTGTTATAACATTTGGTTCTTTAAATTTATAAAATTAAAATTATTTATTAATCACTTTTAATACATTTATATTTTACTATAATACACATATATAATATAAGAAATAAAAGAGTAAAATTAATACTATTTTATTCGGAAGGCAGTGGCTAGTTTACTATCTGATTAACAAGAATAGAATTTAGCCTTATCTGATTCACTATAGGCACTCTGGGAAATTTCAGTCATTTGTTTGCTCACCCCAGCATCGTATGTGATAGAATAAGATCACGTCGCGCCGAATAGGATCCAATGTAGGTGTACCCTAAGGAACAAACAAATTCACACAACGGATTGAGTGCATACTTGGAAGAAAATCGACACAACTCCAAATCAAAAGGTGACAGACAATGTGACACTGTTCCAATGTATCATAGAGAAGGCTTTGATAATTCGACGCTTAAATAATTGCACTCTAGCGGCCGACTTATCAAGTTATTTTTGGGACACACTTCCACATAAAAATTTACTATATTTTAGGTCCGTTTAAGACATAATCGAAAATTGTGAATTTCGCGTATTATCGTTTTCGGCTGCCACATCACAAAAGGTAGATTCAGATGGGCTTAAACATGTTACTTTAATATACCAGATGTGTTTTGAAACGACCGTAAGAAAAGTTTCTATTTCATCATTCTGTGACGTCTTTAATGACTTATAACAAAGTATGATATTAATCAACTGCTGAGTAGCTGAAAATAATTGAGTTTCAAATAATTGTTCCAAGTGCAAACGAAATATGATTTGGCATTTTGTATAACTTCCTGTTTGTAACACGAATACTGAACTTAAGACCATTGACGAAGTGTAGTGGTTCTTTTTTTTTTTTACAAAGCCATTTATATTAATATATTCATATTAACAAATAATGCATTATGCTTTGCACCTGTGTTTTAATTGTAGTTTGTATCCACAAATATCAATATTAGAATCATTGACTATTTTTAACTATTAAACGTGTTTTTGTGGAACTAAATAAACTTGTGATTATTTATCAAGCTAACTCCTGAAGATTTTAAATATCAAATATACAAATAAAAATCATATTAAATTAATGATTTCATTTTCTTGTACTTTAACATAAAATTCAAACGTTAACTTTGATGTAAATTTGGAAAAATTCTCTAATTTTATTGTATAGTATTATATTATGACGTTGCCGACAATAATTTTAATTATTATTGTCAGCAGCATCATGACATTTGATGAACACTAATTGCAAGTAATGTCAGGTTGTCTGATGACGGAGAATATAAATTGTTTACGGAGACTTTATCGAAAAGTGATACTGATTGCCGTTACTTGACAGCTTTGTTTAAGAAGGCGAAGAGCTAAAGGCTTTGGGACTAATTACTATAAAACTGGATTAGGATGTGAGCGCTTTCAGGAGCCATCACCTCAGGCCCCCTAATGGAGTGCCCATTCCCATCCGCTCTCTGTCAGTCCAAGGCCCAACTGATAAAGGATTTTCTATTTTTTGTAGTTCCTCACCTTCACATTGTGTATACGTATATATTATTTTAGATGAAAATGTTACTAAACAACACGAGGTTAGAGCGGGTAAGGGATTTTAAATATCTCGGTGCACACCTTAACGAACACGGCTGGATAGATGGCGAAATAAAAGAACGAATAAAAGCTGCCAGCAGCTGTTTTAATTCCCTCAAAAAAGGATTCATCGGGAAAACAGAAGTGTCAAAAAACACAAAAAAAAGTAGTTTATAAAAACACCTTCTTACCGATTCTCACCTATTCAAGTGAATCTTGGACTCTGGCTAAAAAGCACAAGAGCCAAATCCAAGCCATGGAGATGCGATTTATAAGAAGAATGGAAGGGAAGAGCAGAAGAGACCGAGTGCGAAACACAACAATACGGTCCAATGTGGGGCTTCGGCCAGCGGGGGATATCATCGAGGAGCATCACCTGAGATGGTTCGGCCACGTCTCCAGAATGGCAGAAAACAGAGTGGCAAAGGCCGTATATGAGACGAAGGTGGAAGGTACAAGACCGAAGGGAAGACCAAGGAAGACTTGGGAAGGCGCAATCCAGGAGGCCTTTGACAGAAGAGGTTTGGAATGGGGAAGGAGAAGAAGATTGGTACAGGAGAGACATTCATGGGTTAGGCTCTACAGGAGAGATCCTCACACCGTTGGCGGTAGAAGAGGAGTAGATTAAATAAATGAAAATGTTAAAACTAGTGGTATGCCAATAAATAAAAAATAAGCTCTGTATAGTTTCTTCTAACTTCGAAAAAAAATTAAGTTGTTTCAAAAATCATAATCATTAATAATCACATGGGGATGGGTCTCCAACATGGCCTTCTTTTTATATTTATAAAACATCTATGTATTCAAATGATATTTTGAACCACTTATCTGACAACTGAGGTCTGGATGACGTAACATTTTATAAAGGTCTGATCTGGAACAGACTAGAGACCGGCGTAGCTCGTTACTTTTTATTATTTGAGTTCTTACAACGAAACGAAAAATGTTCCAATCTTTGTTTATGATTTGAATAGGTACAATGGAAATAGCTTTAGAGTACTTTCCCAACTTTGAACTATTTCATTATGACTGTTAATTATTTGTATACTCTCTTGAATTACCAAGGTCGTTTTAATCCATTCATCACGTATTTGTTCTGGTTCCAACCGTGTCATCAAGTTCTTTGCCGATATTTCCCTGGCCATACTTTCTCAATGTTCAATAGGTTCTGAAAATGATGCTCTATACTTATGTATTTATAGCTTTCCGGATACGGGGGCGGAGCCTATTCCTCCAGTGATCTGATTGCTTGGGAGTCCGACCGGGTGGTCTCTGATTGGGTGTGCCTCGACCAACTGACTTCTGATTGGTTTGTCTTTTCTTTCAGGTTTTTCGGTTTCTTCTTGGCCGCTGGTGAGTTTGGGAACCATAATTTGCTTTATTTATAAACATCTTCTCTGTTGAAATTTTCAGGGTGCTTAACTATTTCGATTGCTTCTAATATCTTTCTTTCTGTCGTGTTATTAAACTTTTTGACCACTCTAACTTGTCAAAGTCAATAGCATGGTAAGTATTTACAAAATGTTTTGCCCAAGCTTATGATTTGATATCCATCTTCATTACGCTACTATGTTCTGCCAGTTGTGTTTTATCAGTCTCCACCTTTGCCCAAATTCCTGGCAGAGATTCCTGGCTTCTTGAAACCTAAATGATCTTTTGGACTACGCCGAACCTACGAAGAAGTTTCGGGAGCATAAAGCATTGCTTGACTGAACGAGCTAAAAAATTTAGAAGTCTTGTTCGAAGTTGAAATTATACGCTTTTGATCTCGAACGCTTCAAATTTAACAATGAAAATAAATGTTTAATTATCATATGCTATGGTTTAAGTAAACTAAATGGCTGATTATTTAATGTTATGCCCCCTCACAGCTGCAAACTTAGGGTTTTCGTTTTTTTTTTTAATAAAACCGTTATTATTTACTTTAATACGAACATATCAAATTGGCACGTTATGCGCATGAATGAGATTACAGTGAAGTGTAAAATCTTATAACTAGTGATTGATGCTAAAGGAAGAAGGGGGAGATCCTGAGGCCGTTGAGAGGACGGAATGGTGCCAGGAACTCTAGGAAGGATGCCAGAGAGCTCTAGGAGGTTGGTAGAATAGAGGAAAGGAGCTGCCAAAGATGCCAAAGAGTCTGGCTAAGCTTGTTCTCTAGGCCAAGGGTCATCTAGGTCTTTGACGTTTCTGCAACAATATTTATACACCAACCATGATGTCAATTTTATTATGTGATCTCTTACTTTATAAATTACCAAACGTGTTATATAAAAAATATTTAGGAGTAATGGGAAAATGCGTGACTATTTCTTTTTAATAGTTAAAGTTTTGCATTATTAAAACAAGTATCAATTTTATTTTATTATTAACAGTAATTAATATTTGATGATTTAATTCAGTTCTAAGTGCTTCGTCACACGGACTGTCACACGTTATAGACTTAGAAAGGTTGGATGATTTAAAATTAAAATGTCTAGCAAGCTAACAATCTAAATTGAACAGATATAAAACAAAAAAAATACAAAAATAAAATATGAATAATCTGAAATGGAACCGAATAAAGTAGGAGACCACCATAATAGACAACCCCATAATGAGGGAACATGGCGCCTAAGTATGGCACGTAAATATATAAAACTCCAGATGCAATAAGAAAACGTAGAATTCAGTTTTATGGGCGCCTACTTATAATGGATCCTAGCAGAATGACAAAAAGAGTATTCACGTATCTAAAAAATATGAAAATTACGCCACAATCCTAAACATGGATTAAGGAAACTGAAAAAAACATCGAAGAAGCCAAGACCTCTCCGGATGCTATTGAAAGCCGTTCTTTACTTATGAACGTGGATTTTCAATAAATACTAAGAAGAAAACAGGCTTTTTTGTAATTATAATACACAAAGAAAGAAAAAACACGGCGAAAGAATAAAAAAGAGATTTAGAAGAAAAGAAAAGACCAGTTAAAGCAGATGGAGTCAATAGTGGCTTGAACGTAAGAAAAAAAATCTGAAAAGAAATCAAAAGAAAGGATAATTATAATCAAGGGATACAACTTGAAAATATAAATAAACAAACAAAAGTTCATTAAACTTTAAAAATGTTTAGGCCTTTTTAGAATTTTTGTTAGCACTTATGCTCATAAAATTAAAGTTGTACGAACCCAACTGCCGGATCACTACCGTAAAGTCTTAACCACGTTGAGAAGACCAAAGGTGAACCCAGTCCAATAATTTTCCAAGAGTGGAACAATCCAAATGAGTTGAACCTCAATCTTGATCAGGTGTGAATCGGCCGGAAGTAATGATAATAATATTGCAAAGGTAAAGAGGATGTGGTATTAACACAAACCAAAATATGAACCTTATAGAGTGATTAGTATGAACCACAAAAATATAAATGTACTCTTATTTACCAGAATAATAACTGACTAAACGAACATTTGTTTTAATAAAATTTAAAACTTTTCATAAAACAAATTAAACCAATGAATACTAATAACAATAATCAGATTCGGACCTTGCATAGTGATTAGTATGAATCATACCAGTGCTTACATATTCTAATTACAAAACAATAATAGTTAATCAGAGCTAATTTTTTAAAAATCATATTCAATTAATAAACCCTTCAATAACATAAATGTAACATTAAATACCTTTCAATGAAACCGACTAAAGTGAGCCGGCAGAATTATTAAGCTTTCATCACCAGGCAGATTTATGCTTGACAATTATATTTTCACAAAACAAAACCACTTTTTTCATTTCGGTGAGCTGCACCATGATGGGTAAGTGGGTAAAGGCCCATTTCATGTTCCATATGTCCTCTCGAAAATCGTTTTCATGTGCACACGTATTGTTCAAAACTGAAAATACTTTTTTATATAACTCCCTCATCCCTCAAATGTTGCTTTTGCATTATACTGTATTAAGTCTCAACTTACAAATGAATATTAATTTTTAATTATACCAACCTACGCTTCAGTAAATGAAGGTTATTCATTTCCAATATGTTAATTAAAGATCTTATTAATATTCGAACATTAGAAAAAAAACGGTTGATGAAAATGATTATAATTTCATTTTTGAAAGTATGCCAACAATGTTTTAAAAAATGTAAGAATATTTAACTCCCTATAATATTTTATGAGTTTTTCTGGTCTCAAGACAGTAGGTCATAACTTCATCTTTTGATTAGAACTTCGAAATGGTAGTACCCAAGATTTCTTGTGAAAAAAAAAAAGCTACGACAGTTTACTTAACTCAGAATTTCGTTATCTTACCATTTCAAAATATCATCAATACATTTTGTTTACTTTAGGACCCGTAGGAGTGATGGCCATTCCACTGTACTAATATCGGGAATCATATTGTGGTTTTCTAGAATGCCAATAGCAACCAGAAGGTTTGGTCCTAGAACGGTCGGTTTCGCTGAAGAAATATAGGTCTTCATGTGAATACTGACCCCGAACAGCCATAATACATAGATTTAGACCGATTTGTCAATTTCCTTGAAACCGATTGGTGAGTCGCTTCCAAAAAGTTTATGGACTTGCTTGTAATAGAGCCTGTAACTGTACATGAAGCATCCGGATGCTGTGGTTTCGGAACTTGTGGGAGCTCGAAAAGAGGAAATTACAGAATTTATTATGTGGCCTATTTATATTTTAGGTTAAATTGATGATTCTGATTTTTTAAATGGCTATAATTAATTTTTTTCTTTTTTTTGGGAGGGAGAGATGATTTTATTAATTTCTACTAGCAATGGTGTTATAATGCTTTCTGATTTTCATAGAGTAGAGAGAGTTACAAAAAAAAAAGTGTCGAAATTTAGCTTGCCCTCTGAGGCAGAGTTCCTAGTTCCGGCTGGACCACGCTCTTCCTCTCTAAAAACTACCTCCCTACCACGCGTAGATATTAAACTGTAACAAAACAAAATAAAAAAAATCGCATTACGCTGATAAGGAAAAATAGAATATCTACACCATTTCACATCTGTTTTAAAGATGTTATGTGCTTCTGTACGGCATGATTTATGAAGACATCATCAATGGTTTCAGCTTGGTTTCTATATCCCTGTGTAAGCTGTTTCAGGGAATAATGGACAGTCGTTGAAACATTATCAAATAAATTATTGAAACATAATTCAAACAGACTAGTTCATGCATCCAACCTGAACACTTCAAATTATGCACCTATACATGATCTTCTCAGGAAGAATCTTTCACTTCGTGTTATCATATCGCTAGTTTGATCACATCTACTAGTTGATACATCTACATCAACTATCGTTCAACTCACGATCCTTTTTAGTAATAAATAGATTTCCCCAGAGATCTACTATTCCCGGGGAAAAAAAATCATTACCCAAATTGTCGTTGTGGCCCTAGATGAAATTGGAAATGTTTTATCAAAATATGTAAATGATGTTTATACTATTAACAATACAATATGACTTATAACAGTATAAGACCCATTAGAGATTGAAAAATGTGACTGCATGCAGATAGCTCAATAACTGTTAAAACGAATCCTGTGTTACCTGATAAAACTAATTTTCTAAATTTTTATTTTTAAGAAAGTCAAAAATTAAATTAATACTATATACAAAAACTCACAAACTTTGCATTATTATAACTTAAAATACAATAAATATTATAGAAAAATATTTTTGGAACTCAGCCAACATTTGATACAGTTCCTCATAACTGTCATTATTTACATATATTAAACTGTAAAGGAATGGTTCAGAAATGATCATCAATTTAATAATCAAATACATTAACCTACTTACATACACATATGAGTTTGTGAGAGAGTAGTAGCTATGAGTATTATCAGAGATCCCTTTTCCTCCACTGCATAACCTTTACAGTTCTATCGTCTAGTTCTAAAGTTATTTTCGAGGAAATTACTACATAACCCTATTTTGAGTACCCTTTCTTGTTAAGAATGCATTTATATTCCGAGAAAGACTCTTACGAATTGTCTAAAACACAATTAACCAGGTAGCAATTAATTTACCTTTAGACGGTTAGCTGAACAGCGCCTCTGAATTCCAAGACGAGGGCGATAATGAAACTAATTGAAGCACTCCTGTCATCTAAGTAATGACAATGTCAGCTCCTTTCATAATGGCAATAATATTGATATTATGTATAATATAGCTATAGTCCCTATTGTTAAATAATTACTTTTGTCATTAATTAATATCCTGCGATAGTACACACCAAGAAAGAATTTAAAATATAAAACTCTTATTATGTTGCTATTTTCTCTATCTCTCAATCCAAAGCTACATAAATAGTAGCACTCGTATTGTATATGGCCGTTTTATTCTTCATTTATTATCACTTTCTCTCTCAGATCATTATATTGAAAATTTACTAATATTTCATCAGTGAAATTTAGGCTTATCTTGGTTTAAAAATAATCTTTGTGCTAATTCATAATGCAATTTAATGTTAATGTTAACTGTAATCACCAGAAAAGTATATTAAAACATTGATTTAAATTTTATATTTAATTTATGTGTAAATTTTACTCAGAAATAAAAAATAAAAAACAGCGAAGCACAAAATTTGCATTCATCAAACCTCTCAATGTGAAATTGTATATATATGTTACGTATAAATAGGTAAAAAACTTTAACTTTTTTTTTTGTGCCTGCGCCTAACAACTACGTGTTTTCAATGAAATAAAAATCAACTTAATAACAAGTAAATTGAAAACGTGTGGAAAATAAAATTTAATTATATATTAAACATGGTGCCACCTGAAGCAATGTAGAGGAAGAAATCTATTCTCTACTGCCGTAAAAAAATGTAATTTAACTTTTTTTTTTTACAAAAAGTTTAACTTTAAAGTTCCATTTTGTTTTGTTTTTTAGATCTCCCAATCTTGGGCTACACAAATTACTATGGCGTAACCTATCGGCCTAACCTTAGCCCTGATGTTTTATATACTTTTTAAAATATTATTGTCAGCGAATGTCGTAAGAAGAAAACTCATTACAAATGTGTACGATTAAACATACAAATTATGACTATTTTGTTTTAACTATCTTAACATATCCTAAAATAGCCTAACTGCTAGTTATAAGACCTATGGTAGTATATTGTCCCTTCATAATGTTATCTAATGTATATATGTAAATGTACAAAATAACATTCATATTTTTTCCTCATAAATGTAACAATATGTCTATAGCACATATCACATGAAAATTACTAATTCACATTTATAAACATACATTGATAAAAAAGTAGATTGTTTCGTATTGTAATTTAAATGAATAAAAATGTGACACCTATTGTAACACTTTGCTAGGTTTCAATATGTCTGAGTATGCACTTTTGTACATATGTTTGTAAATTAAATGAAAACTTAGAAAAATAAATGTGTAATGGTTGACATGATCTGATAAAACAATATTAATGGATTTTCTTTTGTAAATAGTGTAAATACAAATGATGTTATTTTATAGTCAACTAAAATAAAACTACTTATGTTTACTAAAGTTTATTATTTGTCCCATTCCTCTCTAACTCATCAGATTAGAATGAAACATAGTTAAAAAAGGATGAACACATTTGTCCCATTCCTCTCTAACTCATCAGATTAGAAAGAAACATAGTTAAAAAAAGATGAACATATTTGTCCCATTCCTCTCTAACTCATCAGATTTTAAAGAAACATAGTTAAAAAAGATGAACATATTTGTCCCATTCCTCTCTAACTCATCAGATTAGAAAGAAACATAGTTAAAAAAAGATAAACATATACATTATGAAATATAATGTATGTAAACTGTAGCGCGTCCTCAAGGAAAAGTGGGAACGTGACAGACACAAAGGTAAAACAAAGGAGTATTTTCCCTCCTTATTTATTTTTATTTTATTGAATTTCTGTATCAAATACATATGTAATGCGTTATGTTTAAATGATTACACTCAATGTTAATCATTTTTATTAAAATTCTTTATTGATATATGAATTTTAGGAATGTGAATTGAAAAATGACTCTGCTATAATTCCTCTTTGACTCTCTTTAAAAGTGAAACGAAAATTCAAAGGTTAAGATTTGGTGTTCTAAAACCAAATTTCTCTCTTGTATGTTAGTGACCTTTTACTTTGAATAATTTAGTTGTGGGGTAATTCTAAGATTATAGACCATTATCGTGTCCAAAGGGAGCTTGACCCTTTGCAAAGGCTTCATTAAGTAGTCCTATTGACCTTAAAATGATTTTACGCATCTTATATTTCTAAGAAAGAACGTAAATATTTGTTGTTATATCAGTATTTTAAATATTTGAATCTTCAAAACGCCATTGATGACCCAAATAACATGTCATCAACGTCAGTTATTTCCAATTATTTAATAAACCAATGGAGGGCCAACATAATGGCCTAATCATCAAAGAACACTTTGCTATAATTAAATTCTAAACATGATTCTCAATTAGCATTTTTTTAAATCATATAATTCACTAATGAACAAAAAAACCTTTATTCCAGTCAGATAAATCTTGTTAAAACATTAACGAAGGATTAAAAAATACGTTTCGACAAATTCATTTGTCATTTTCAATTCTTGTTCTTCGTAATTTCTTCAAAATTCATAAGTAAAACCATCACTTGAGGTCAAAACGGATCTAAAATCAATTTTACAATAAAGTCCTGGAAGTTAACCTTCTTCCATGGTCAAATGTACAAATATGCATAATTTATTAAACAAGGGCTTTAACGATTACAATTAAAATCTTTTAGGGTATACAAAAAGTTGAACCAGTTATTGATGGTTTAACTTATTGTTACTATCAATTGCACAACCATTATATTGATAAATATAATTATTCTTATATCAATGGAATTCTAATCTTTACACTACAGTTCATTAAAAGGTACAGTATAACTATACACATATATATATTTTTTTTTTCTTATATGTAAATAATAAATAAATGAATGTTTGTAGGTATGTGTGTGTGTATATATAATATTATTATTATTAAAGATTGTAAATATTCTACTCTCATTATGATACTATTATTCATATTATTAGTTGTTCTTATCTACTTTTTTATTTTTCCACAAGCCAATTTCTGTTTATTGTAAATTTGTACTCTATTATTTTATTTTAAGAATTTTACTATAAATATATTTTTTTTTCTCTATCAGAACATATGTTTTAGTTAATATTTAATTGTAGTATTCCAATAATGTAGTTGTTTGGCCAGACATTTTCTCTTAATTTCTTTACGATATTGTTATTCTTAAGGGACTTGGTCCCAGAATAAAATTATTTTTCTATTCTATTCTATTCTATAACGAACCTCCTGATCTTTATATCCGATCCCATAAACCAAAACTTTTGAGCGTTCCTTTCTCGCCAGTTCTATCTCCCTTTGGAACTCCCTCCCACTCGATATCCGTCATGCGTCTTCTTTAACCTCATTTAAATCCAAACTTTTCCTTCTAATTCCCAAACAGATGCTCTATAATCAATAAATAATTATTGATATATTGAACTTAATCAATTGATGAATTACTGTAAATATTCCTCACTCATAATGATATCATCTTTTATATGATTATATCCTATTATTTATTCCTATATTTTTATATAAGCCTATTTCTTTGTATTGTGAATTTGTCAGTTTTTTTTATTTTATTTTTGTATTACTTTTTCTAACTCTCTACTTAACCATACCTGTTAGTTATTTACTTTCAAGATATTAAGTAAATATTGTTTTATTCTAATAATGTATTCCTTTGGCCAGATATATATTTATTTAATTTTGTGTATTTTAATGATAATGCATTATAATGATAAAGTACAATAATTTCGTAAGGGACCTGGTCCCAGAAAATAAAATTATTTCTCTATTCTATAACTCATGCACAAGCCGCTAGGTGTCACCAGTCTTGAGCATGTTGCTGACGCGGGCCCATAAGTTTACTCCCTACCGAAAGTCGTTAAACGCGACTAAAGAAATTTTCACTTCAAAAAAAGAGTTTTTAATTGATTGAAAGCGACAGGAAGGAGAAGCAGGGTCTTGGCTTCAGAGCAGGATCAGAACAAGAGACCTGCGCGGGCCGGCGTAGCAAACGATAGTAATTGCCCTAAACTCATTTGCAAGGGCTGTCCAATCTAGCCTGTTTGCAGCCTTGTTCCGGCCTAGAACTCTGGTTACCGAAGCCTAATTGTAACGTCTCTAATTGTAACGTTCGCTTAATTGCCCTTCCATCTTGTCATGGCTTTGGCGCCGAGTATGCATAAACACATATCAGCATCAATATAAGAATCTTAGAATAGAATGGAATAGGCAAGTCACTTTATTCCGGGACTATGTCCCTTTAAAATAACAAACATGAACAGAAAAAGAAACATTATATATACCAGACCAGTAGGCCACAACTCAAAACATGTTTATAAAGAGCCAACAAATTAAATAAGAATAAAAAGTACGAACCATGACAAGATATTAACCAATTAAAAAAAGTAAATAAATTAATAACAACAGTTAAATACATGGGGTAGGATGTAATAATGTCTTTAAACAACGTACATCATACATACTTTATGAAAACAACTAAGCAACATAATCCATTATTTAATGGATCCATGATTCATTTAAGTAAATGATTAACCTGCTTAGAGATCATCTCTTTAGGAAGCCGGGAGGTGTTCTAAAAGCAAGGATTTAAATGAGGATAGTGGAGAGGAATCGAGTATATTAGGAAATATTGTATTCCAGATGGTGGTAGAACGAACGAGAGCGGAATGCTCGAATGTTTTGGTTCTCTGGGTACTAGAATAGATATTGGGAAGGCGAGATCTTGTTTTATGGTGTTGGACTGAGTATTTAAACTGAAACAGACTGTTAATAAATTAAAGGTTTTGAGAATTAATGGATTGGTATAAAAATGTACTGAGGTATGTATCTATTGGAGATAGTCATTTATTGTCTTCGAATGGGAGGGAAGAGCCACTTTAACTTAAGGTGGGGCACGCTAGGCCTAGGAGTACCAGGAGAGCAGTTATTAAACGTTATTTTATACTGGATTTGAATGTAACCGTTAAAGATTATTTCAAATCCATTCCAATGGTAAGTATATGAAGTTAAACTTCTCTTCTCGGCATCGATGGGATCGTCCTTAACGGAGAGATGTCCGCTGAAGAGGGGTTAATACCATTAAGAATTAAGTATTCATTAAAAACAAATACGTTCTTGCTTTTGTCATAACTATTTTTAGTTTACGAGAGACACACTCCCGTAGTTTCTTCTTATTGTTTTCAATGGGGTCTAATTGTTTTTTTATATATTTTGTATTTACATTTTTGCTCATTTATAAAAACGTTATGATTTGCATTATGTAGCCTTCTGGCCAGGTGTATATTCTGTTTCTTTTTCGGTTCATAGTCCCAGGCTAAAGTAACTTTTCTATTCTATAAAAAATTCTTCTTCTTTTTAACAATTTTATACAACTTGGTTATTTTACGTATCTAAAATATCTCGCCACAGATCTCGAGTCAGTCAGTCTCGAAATGTTTGTAAAAATTAAATTAAGAAAAAATCTATCTCCCAAGAAAAAAAAGTATTTAATTTTTCTTTAAAATTAATTTTATTTCAATTAAATGTAAATCCACGATTGGATATTAATATTATAATTTTAAAATAAAATTACGTTTAATAATTAATAAGTTCGTCAAAAATATAAATATACCCAACAAAATTATCGAAATAATATATAAATCTACAAAAGAACAACAACAATCTCCAAGCCGAAATAATTTATATATATATATATATATATATATTTATATTAATAAATATGTATATATATTAAATATATATATCTATATATATATATATATATATATATATATATATATATATATATATATATATATATATATGTATGTGTGTGTGTAATTTATTATATTAGGTGCTACAATATCCGTTAGTAGACATAAACATAATATATCAATGCAATAAAATGACATGAAAAGCAATAATTTGTCTACTAAAATAGAAGGGGGAGGGACGGATACAATTATGAAATCTGACGGAGGTTGCTGGAGGGGTTGTTATTGCTCGGCTACGTGTTCCTATGAGACCTTGTTAGGGCCTTATGAAAACGTGAACTGACGTCTTTATTGCTCCCCGATGACACCTCTACTAGGATACCATTCCCATAATTAAACTCAACGCTGGGGAGGAATACACAGGTTCGTGTACCTCCAGGAGAGCGCTAATAAATATCTCAGAACTAGAGGACTTTCTTATGATTAGGCCTAGGATATCAGTGTAACAACATAATGCTTATTTATTCCATAACTATATTGTAGACATTTCCAGCCTTTTTTCCTTTATTTCGAATTTATTTAATTTAAATTAATACTTTTTTTAATTTATTTATTAAAATTAGCAATTGAATTATACTAATATAGCAAGTAATTAGAATGTGTGATACATAATGATACTCAACTAACAAATTTAACACAGAAGGTCACTAGGCCATCTTTTTTTCAGACTCCTCGGAGAATTATCGAGATAGCTAGGTTTGAGATTTGTGTGTTTGAGTGGGAATACCGATTTTCATGAAAGATTTTTTACTTTTATAAAATCCTAGGGCTACCTGCCGGGCTCCTAATTTAGGAACTTGGGCATGATAGCCACTTCACCACAGGTGACTCCTCCTTTTATAAATAATAAGAGCACTTCTAAAGTTTAAAAAAATTGATTTAATGAAATTTACAACCATATAATAATATGGTATTATGTATTATATCAAGTAGAGGGTTGGGCAAAAAGTATGAACCAGTTTTAAAGGGATGTAAAACAAAAACAATTCAACTTACAGAAATTATCTTTATATTGTTTAATTCAGTACAGAATCTAGTTTTTTACATTAAGTTTGAAATATGATATCACGTAGGTGGCGGCCGCCAGCCGCGATGCACTCTTTAAGCCGAATTTTCACTAAACTTTTGAATTTTTAATAAACAGAATTTTCGCTATTGGGCTAATGAAAGCCCAAGGGAAATTCACCAGAGGCCACTTCACTCCCCTAAAGTGACTGTATGATGTGGAGTATCCCAATTCAGGATTATTGGTCCTTACTTTTTAGAGGATAATGGGCGAACCGCCACTGTCACCGCTGAGCGCTGACATGATAATTTTGGAAGAGTTTTTTGAACCTGAGCTGGAAGAATTGTGTGAAGCAACTATTCTGGGAGACATCTGGTTCCAACAGGACGGGGTTAAATCCTACACAGGTAGGATTTCAATCGCGAGATTGAGGCAAGTATTCCCCATTGCCTCGTCTCTTTGAGGGGTAACGTGGAGTGGCCAACGTGCTCACTAGATTGGAGCATTTGCAACTTTTTTCTTTCCCGCACATCATCTACATACCCTGAAAGAACTTAAGGACAGAATCAGAGAGGAAGTTACTACTATACCCATCGAAATGTGCAGAACAGCGGTTGAAAACTTCAGAATTCACCTTCAAGAGTACATCGCGGGTGACTGCCGCCACCTACGTGATATCATCATTCAAACTTAATGTAAAAAAACTAGACTCTGTACTGAATTAAACAATATAAACATAATTTCTGTAAGTTGAATTGTTTTTGTTTTACATCCCAATTAAACCGGTTCATACCTTTTGCCCCACCCTGTATATAGAACAAAGCGTATATAATGACATGAGATAAAGGCAAGTAGAAGGTAGTTTCTTCTGGTTAAATTCGAATAACAAATTCAACTTAAAAGGTCAAGAGGCCATCTTCTTTTCAGATGCCTATGTTGCTAGGTTTGAAACTAATCGGTTTGAGTAGAAATAAAGTTTGTCATGAAAATAATGATATTCAATTCGGGCCAAATCAGTAAGAAATGCGACATTAAGGTCATTATGAATGACTTTGTTCATAACAAATTAAGGAGGATTGGGGATTTTACGAAGGATTTTAGATAGTCAGCGCAATGTATGAGAGAGGATTTCTTTCTATGGCTTAGTGGAGAGTAAAAGCTCTACTCCAGAAGTCCAAATAGATAATGTAATAGTCGATTATATGAATCTTTTGTAATTAATTGGCAGCAGAGGACGTTTGTTAGGTAAGTGAAGAAGTTGGCTGTAAATGCGAGCAGTTTCTTGTCGTTTAAGTAGATGATGAAGATTCCAAGTTCAACGCTTGTCAAGGATGCAGTCCGGAATCAGTGGAATATTATTAAAGGATCATGGAGGACAATAAGGCATTGCTTTATGGCGAAGGATTAAAGTGATTTTACGGGATTTGTAGGAATAATACTTACATTTTAAATAAAACAATTGTATTATCCATCCTAGATTCCAAACTTAGCGAAACTGGTAAACTTTCCATAATATTGCATAATCAGATGAACATTTCCAATCGAGCAAAACTTGGAATATTTATAGATAAACTGAAATGGTTAATGATCAAATAACAACTCTTGGCTTCACAAAGTGTAATTACAAACTAAAAACTTTTTATTGAATAATTATTAGTTGATCATATAAATATCATAATGAAAATAGCCCCGGTGTAAGTCGAAAAAAAAATATTGAACAGTCAACAACTATTTTTAGATTCTTCGATCTACGTTTCAGGTTTTCATCATGATTGTATAAACAAAATACGAAAAGATAAATAATAATAAAGAAAATATGAAGATAGCTAATAAAAATAAACAAGATCCAATTTTGGTATATTATTTATCCAGTCCTCATGAAGACCTGAATGTGAGTCGAAACATTCAAAATGATGTAGTCAGTTTGGGCTGTGCTTTTTATTTTTTTTTTCATGTATCTTTAATTGTATTATTCTTTTCCGAATTTGTATTGAGTTTTATCACTCATTTTCTAATTATAACTTATTTAAAAGAAGACATTTTGAAAGGTAAATAAAAGACAAATAGCCACCCCTATATTTATAAGTAGTAAGAGCTCTTCAGGAGCCACTTTTTTATTTGTATTAATGAATAGAACAACTTAGTTACTTTATAAGCCCAAAGTACTATGTTAGAACATAACAAACTACTCATAGTAATGTTAGGTCTGTGAATAGGAAAATGTTATGT
Source organism: Troilus luridus (assembly GCA_964056705.1). Lineage (NCBI taxonomy): Eukaryota > Metazoa > Arthropoda > Insecta > Hemiptera > Pentatomidae > Troilus > Troilus luridus. Next base: position 18,584,779 of record OZ057415.1, on the reverse strand, counting down.
TTTTATTTTTATCGTTTATACTCTTATTTTTTTTTAGATTGAATAAAAAGAAAGTATAGCATTTTTTTATTGTATTTATTTAAACATTGTTCCTTGCCTCAAGGGAATACGGTTTTGACAATGTTAATTATTACACTATAGGAAGTATAGCATTTAGAGCTTTTCTTTTTTTTAATTTTCAGAATTCATTTATTTATGCTCAATCTGCGGTTAGTAAGATATATTTCCTTTTTTTATTTTTCTAAAATGTTAATAAAATTAAAATAGTGAGAATTTAGAATTTTCTCGGCTAGTTAATTTAATATCAAATACTTTGATTAAAATATTCCTTTTATTATAAATATGCATTTTATATGAGGGAATCGGAGAATTTAAATGAAAAGAAAATAGGAAGCGGAATACTCGTAGGTGGGATAGTTCCCTTGGAAGTCGAGAGGCGTTTGTTACTGGAAAAACAAATGAACCAGGATCGTTCGGCGACCACCCTTCCTACTCATGAATATTTTTCTCCTCCCTGTAATTGAGTTTTAGTATTATAGCCTCTTTTTTTTTCTTTTTTATTTCTAGACCAATGTTGTGGGGAGGAGTAGGATATGTGCAAGGACTTCCGTGTAAAATATTGGATGCTAAAAATTACTGTTTAAAGTCGTTCAATTCGCCAAAAGCTGGTCGGAAGAATTAACTGCGAGAGGACATTGGGAAAAAGGGTGGAAAAAACTGCCTATGATAATCCGCGCAAAGGGATGGGAGTGAAACAGCAGAGGATTACGCGGAGCGGAAAAACGAGAACATCCAATTAACCGGGTTCTTTCCGAGAGGCGCCTTCATGGCAGATGTAAATTAGCAATGGAGGCTGAAGAAGATGATATCCGATTACGGCAAAGGTGTCACGATTCATCTACAATCTCTGCTCCGCTAATGATTTATACACACTTGGATCATACATATGCCGTTTCACCCGGCAATTATATATACTCTTTTATAAATAATATAGGGTATGTATCACAACTTTATGAACATAAACCAAGAAAATCGTTATTAATTACAATGAAACTAGCTTTATTGAAAAGATAATTTTATGACAAATATACTTGAATATTATTGCAGCCAGGTAGCCACCACGGCTGGTTCGTATATGACGCTATCTGGATGTTCAATTTTCACCTAATTTTCGCAGCTTTTGAGGCCGTATATCAATACAAGGCCATTATTGTGCCGATACACAAGAAGGGAGATCAATTAGAATGCCAAAATTATTTAGGAATAACACTGCTTTGTTCAATCTACAAAGTGTTATCAATACTACTATTGGGAAGATTAATGATAACAGCAGAAGCAGTTTTGGGTGACTGTCAATGTGGGTTCCACCCTGGAAGATCTACTGTTGAACGAATGGAACGTAGAACTACACGACCTCTTCATTGACTACAAACAGGCATATGATAGCATAGAAAGAAATGAGCTGTACGAAAACTTGATATTTCTTGGGCGCCCTAAAAAACTTATCTGAATGATAAGGATGACACTGCAGAATAGTAGCGGTGTGGTTAAGGTCTAGGGAGAAATGTCCAGAGACTTCCCTATTAATAAAGGAGTTAAACAAGGAGACCCTATATCTCCATTGTTGTTTAATTTGGTGCTGCAGAAAATAGTAATGACAACGAAAGCAAGAAGAGAGGGGTGTGTAAATAACAACATGACCCAACACCTCGCATATGCTGATGATCTGATTATCACAGCAAGAAATGAAAACGTGCGCATGGAAGAGGCAGCTAGGAAGGCAGGGTTCATTATAAATAAAGATAAAACAAAATACATGCTCTCATCAAGGAAACTGTCATCCAGTGGATATCTCCAAGGAAGAGGGTGCAGTTTTGAAAATGTTAAGACATTTACATATCTTGGCACCATTATTACAGAAGATAACAGACTGGAACATGAAAAAAGGTCTGGATTGAAAACGGTAACAGATGCTATTGGTCCCTCAGAAACGTGTACCAAAATAGAGCTGTACCCCGTAGTCTCAAAATAAGGGTATATAAGACGATAGTTCGTCCTGTTGTTGCCTATGGTGGGGAGGCGTGGACTCAATCAAACAGCATGAGAGATTATTGAATACATGGGAGAGAAAGATTCTTAGAAGAGTATATGGCCCAACCAAGGAAGGAAATTGTTTCCGCACGAAAAGAAACCAAGAACTTAAGGACCTAAATGGATAATGTATAAATATATATGCTCGTGTTAACAGAAAGCAAATTTTTAGGGGCCTGTAATATTTTATAAAAAGTTATCAATTTAACTGTTTTTCCTAGCCTCATGACCTCCACGTTGTATGTACAAAAGTTCCATAACCTATTAAGACAATCGAATGGTGAGACTGTTCCTGACAAATATTTAACAAAAGTTGGCTATAGACTTATAGTTCTTTGGTTCAACTACAACTTCTATAAGACTATCCTCCTTGTTACAACTTCTAATCTGTCATATTCCCTGGGAGTTCTAGCGAGAAAATGGGATTGATTAAACGAGAGTTATGATTGTCTTGAGATGTGGTAAAGTAATAGATATAATACGGGTGGAATCGGAATAAGAGGCAGAAAGGTCCGGAGCAGGTGAGAGAGGGAGTGGGAGGGAGGGAGGGAGAGCGAGTGAGAGAGAGGGAGAAAACTAAGAACGGTAACCACAGAACTTGTTCCCATCACGTAGACAATGTCAATTCCAAGTGCTCCAACGAAATGAGCTAAGTTCCTCCAACAATTTCACCAAGCATGTCCTAGTCATACAACTCACTCCTTCTCATATTTACTCCCCACTTTCAAGCCCGCTATGACTTGTTTACTGAAAGTTTTCACCGGCTTCATTCTACTTTATCTCGATCTCTGTGTATTGTTCTGACATTCCGAAGTTGAATTCCAATTTGAATATGAGAAACATATGTTATCAAATTAGGAAGCAGTTTGTATAAAGTTATAAATTCCGAAGCCTGCATACATTTCAAATTTGCTTTGAATTAATTTAAATAGTTTTATTTATTTTTATAACTTTGTAATTCCGCAATCAGAAGTTGTTGATATGTTTGCATACTTTTCATTAGAGCCTACTACTTCGCCAGATTCTATCGTATTTAATTATTTCTACTTTATTCGAAGTTTGTATGTTGTTTATTCACTCAACGTCACTTTTTGCGGCTATGACTGATTGGATGGTGCAACAGTGGAAGTCATAAATTTTGCCAATCCAGATATAATTAGGATAGGGATCTTTAACGAGTACCTGACATTGAAGAGGGCGGCATAACAACGATTTTTTGCTCCCATTCAAAAATCCTTGTAACAGATGCTGCGCTACGAACCCGCAAATATTAGTCATATTTGGTTGTTATGCCAACTACGTCACTGGTCACTCCCACGTAAAATTCGTTGCTTAAATGTAATGTTAATTCGATTCTTGAGGACCTTATGTGCTGAGTTGTCATGTCGTTCGAGAGGTCCTGGGTTCATATCCCGCTCGCTCTCAGACTTTCAATTAATCTGTTAGCGGCCAGAGGTGAATCCTATAGGATCTAGGACCCTGCTGGCGCTCACCCAGCCTCTATCAAATGAATAGCCATAGTAAGGGTGGAAATTTGGTGGTTGAGCGTGATATAGGACACATTACCTACCTGCACAACCGTTGTCCACGAAACAGCAGTTTCTACCATATACTGAACTCCAGACCCTTCACGCGTTGTAGTGTTAAAAGTTTAAAAAAAATTAATATGGTATCATATTGTAATGTATTGCATGCACTACACTGCATTACACTACATATTAATGCATTACCGCTAAAATACACTACACAATAATTCAATTAATACAATATAACAATTACCATTTAATATACCACACTGCATATATACATACACTACCTGTGCCCGCTACTTCGTCCACGTGGAATAGTGACTTTGGGCATCATTTTTAATTTTTTAGGCTAATTATTTTGCAAATAAAATACATACATACATTAAAATAAGTGTTTTACTACAAATAGCTTAGTTAAGTACATTTTTATAAAAAAACGTTTTTTTGTTTTTCCATCTTTTGGCAAAGCATAGAGATTTTGCGGGTTTGTTACACGTGAGCATGCCACATGTATAGAGTTGCCCATCGGAAAAACATTTTTTTTCTAAATGATCACCAGCAACTTTAAGCGTGTGTCCTTGAGCTTTGTTTATTGTTATTGCAAATGCTGTTTTCAGGGGAAACTGAACTCTTTTAAACTGAAAAGGCAAATCAGTCGGAATTATCGAAATACGTGGAATCAAAACATTTTCTCCTTTTGGCATTCCAGTCATGATTGTAGCTTTTATAATGTTATGTCCCAGATGTGTAATTTTTAGCCGTGAACCATTACATAGCCTTGGCGCGTCAAGATGTCTCATTAATAGGACTGGAACACCAACTTTCAACCTCAACTTATGGGAAGACACTCCTGATAATTCTAAAGAGTTGAGAAACTGTATAGGGTATGATATGACTAGTTCAGTGTCCATAAAATTGTTTACTGAGAGGTAATCGACAACACCCCCCCCCCTCCACGTCTGACATGATTTGTTCGTTTATTTGGTTAACTATCTCATTGGTCGGCGCCTAAACTGCCCTTTAACACAACCATTCTCGACTCCCCATATTTATTTTAAGATCATAATAGACTTTATTTTTTAGATCATCTGCGTTATCGACAATTTGACAGAACTCACGTCTCAGTGTAATCACGTCGTTACTGTCTGTTGGCATTTTCTCTGATTTTTAGAAGAGCAGCTGCATATTGCCCTTCTTGAGAATCATTGTGAAGTTTTACTCGCATATTTGTAGTAAGACAAAACTTTATTACGTGTACCCATAATACAGATGCTTTCAAACAGGCATTTATTTCATCTGCCGGCGTACCTCTAGTAATAACCGGGAGAGTCTGTCTAAAGTCACCCTCCCATGATACCCTGGTTGCCTTTTATTTATTTTATTGTGCGATCTAGTGCTTCGATTACTCTTTTATGGGACATCTTACATTCATCCCAAACCAACAGCTTACACTGTTGTAACATTCTTCCGCGCTGACTGCTTTTGCTAATGTTACATACTGGTATTTCCTCATGAGCTAATTTCAATGATAGTTTTAGAACTGAGTGCGCTGTTCGTTCCCCACTAAGTAGCGTAGCAGCTATTCCAGAAGAAGCTACTGCAACAGCAACACCTTTAACTTTCCGGTTTTGGGCTAATAGTAAATTTAAAAGATAGGTTCCCGCACATGCCAACATTGAATCCTTGGACGACCTGTCATCATATCATAGTCCAGTCCTCCTTTTCTTACACTCAAGTTTCGCTCCCAAGCCTTCCCCTCCCACACTGATTACAGGACGTGTCAACTGGGATGATTTTTGTTATGACTTGGAGGACAAACTGGACTTAAAAATTTCACTTAAGACAAAACAAGACATTGATACAGCCATAGAAAAACTTACAACTTCAATCAGAAGCAGTTTACATGATAACATCACAAATCGTACAATTATTAACTATCAACAGACTGATTTGCCACAGCATATTCGAATCTTATTAAGAGAAAAACGCAGTGCAAGATCGAAGTGGCATAGAACTCGATACCCAGCAGATAAAACTATCTATACAAAATTAACTAACAAACTAAAAGCAGAAATCAAGAAATTCAAAATTCAAAATTTAATTACCTGGACTGAAAATCTTACAACCACCGACAAAACATTATGGATGACCACAAAAAAACTCCTAAAGTTCAAAGAATTTAATCATCCACTCCTTACTGAATCAAATAACTGGACAAGATCTGACGGAGAAAAATCCCAGTTATTCGGTCAATACCTTTCCAAAATCTTTCATCCACATCCTGATATCATTAACCCAACTCACATTAAACATATAAAAGAAGAGTTAGATGTTCCCCTCCAAATGTCCCTTCCACCCAAAGCATTCCATCCTACAGAAATATCCAACATTATACACAGATTACCTTCCCGCAAAGCTCCTGGGCACGACCTCATCACAATTCATATCTTAAAACACCTTCCTAGAAAAGCCATTCTATTCCTTACCTATATATATAATGCTGTACTCCGCTCCACATATTTTCCTGACCTCTGGAAACTATCCATTGTAAAAATGATACCCAAGCCTAAAAAAAAACCAGAATACCCTTCCTCTTATCGTCCTATCGCTCTTCTACCTTGCATGGGTAAAATCCTAGAAAAACTCATCCTCAAACGATTGTACCCCATCCTTGATGCAAATCACATAATTCCAGATCACCAGTTTGGATTCCGAGCATCCCACTCCACTATTCAGCAATGTCATCGTGTGGTGGATGTAGTCTCCTCTGCATTAGAACGTGGATCATATTGTTCGGGCGTCTTTCTTGACGTCGAACAGGCTTTCGACCGAGTCTGGTATCCGGGATTGCTCTATAAACTCCGTAAATTTCTACCGCCTACCTACTTTCTCGTCCTTCAATCCTATCTCACAAACAGAACTTTCCAAGTAAACCACAATAATGTCTATTCATCCCTCTTTTCCCAATCTGCTGGTGTTCCTCAAGGTAGTATCCTTGGCCCAATCCTTTATACAGTTTATACAGCTGACATCCCAACTCATCCTAATACTATCCTTACCACATATGCTGATGATACATGTGTATTATCAGCCAATACCAATCCAGTTATTGCATCCCAAAGCCTCCAATCCCATATCACTGATCTTGAAGAATGGTGCCAGAACTGGAGAATTAAAATAAATTCTCAAAAATCCCATCAAATCACTTTTACCTTACGTCGTAAACCAATGACTTCCTGCCCTTCAGTATCCTTTAATAATATCCCACTTGTGCCTGTAGAACAGATCCGATACTTAGGGTTGCATCTCGACAAACGATTAACCTGGAATCAAAGACTGAAAAGACAAGAAACCGCTCGACGTTTCAGGCTACTTCAACATTTACTTGACAAACTCAAGCTAAAAAAAAAAAACTACGCTCCCAATTCATTACAAAAGACACATCTACATGACCATCATACGACCTATTTGGACTTACGGAGTAGAGCTTTGGGGCTCCACTAAGCCAACGAATTCTTCTCGTATCCAATCCCTACAATCCAAAATCCTTCGTAAAATCCTCAACGCTCCTTATTTTGTTAAGAATATAGTCATCCATAACGACCTTAATGTCCCATTTGTTGCTGATCTGGCCCGATCCCGGTATCTATCCTTTCATAACAAACTTCATTTCCACTCAAACCCTCTAGTTTCAAACCTAGCTTCCTCTTCAATTCCCGATAATCCTCCGAAGCGTCTGAAAAGAAGATGGCCACGTGACCTTCTTAGTTGAACATGCGATTTGAGTACTACCAGTGGGTAGTTTCTCTACTTGTCATTATATCATGTCATTATGTATCACTCAGCCAATTTACTTGTACTTTAAATAAATAAATAATAATAAAAAGATAGGTTTTGCCAAAGCCTGCTGGAGCATCCAAAAAGATAAAAGATAACAGTGTCAAAAACTAATTTTGGTTCTGAATTTAAAAGTGGAAGGGCTTCTGTTATGTGTTACATTAAAGAAACCGTATCGTAATCTAGCTCTCCCATTAAATCACTACTAACTTCTCCAATTCTTTGTGGCCTGCTCATTCCAAAATCGGATAAATGTTTTCCGGTAATAGTGATCACTTGGTCTTCAACCTTTGTTAGCGCGTCATTGTAAATTAAATCATCGTATGAAGCATTCGGATCCTGTTCTCGTAATCTGTGTAAAATATCATCCGCCATGTCTTTTTGTACATTTCCCACAATTCTTGAGGGTTTGAAAGTCCACATGTCACTATTAATAACAGCTCTCTCGCCTTTGCATTGTGCAGGCTCTTCCAGAGTTGTATCCCAATGATTATCATTTTCTAATAACCCTCTAGCCTCACATGCCTCTCGAAATGTTAAAAATTCTTGATTATTGAGCTTTTTGAGATCTTTGAAAAAGGTTGGCCCACGCACATGGTGTAAAAGCATTAAAAGATATTTTTATTATTTATCTCAAATTAAATCAATTATATTTAATTAATCATCCCCTATTTCAATTCTCTACAACCCTTTTTCGCATTAAAAAGTAGCCTATGTTCTTTCTCAGGGTCAAGACTGTCTCTATACCAAATTTCATTTAAATCGGTTCAGTAGTTTAGGCGTGAAAGCATAACAGACAGAGTTACTTTCGGATTTATAATATTAGTATAGATTATAAAATACATGCAATACAAGAAAGCACAAAAGTAAATCCAAAATTTAAAAAAAATCAAACTAAATTATACATATTTAAAAAATAATTAGATATTATTAGAACCTACACGTACTTAAAAGCTACTTTATTGTCTCACGATCAGTCAGAGGATACCCATCCTGTAAATTGTAAATCAATTCAATAAAGTGAATATGATATTATGCCATCAAGTTTGAACTGATTCCCAGAAGATGTTAACAAAAAGTTTCCTTGCAAATGCTGTTTATATTGGACCCGACCGGGACGGAAGGGTCTGTTGATAAGACATAAAATAACCAGGACCTCGGACCTTCCAATTCCGTTCGGGCCCGGCTTCCGCCTTCATTTGTCCCTCAACCACCTCGTAGTTTACAGTGCCCTAGCTTCCTCGTCCGAGGGTTCGCGCATCAAAAATGTATAACCGCCGGTTCGGCCAGAGAGTCGCAATGGTGGCTGAATCCTCGTCTGGAATTGAATTTGGAAAAGGTTTCTCTGAGAGTTTACTATAAATCAAATTGTATTTAATATCTAATGACTCATATAGTTTAGTCAAAATCCTTTGTTTTAAATACCAATATCCCTGCAGTACGATGGGGATTTCCCCTCTCCATCAAATGAATGATTGAATTATTTATGAGTAAATTATTTATTAATCTGTATATATGGAATTAATCTGTATTACCAGCTGTTATTTTTTAAAACCGACGGCAAATGGTCAGTTCGTTACAACAACCTTCCCGGAAAGCTTGTTGTTTCTTACATCTTGCGCTGCCTTGTCAGCTAATTTTTCTTGACAAGCCTTGCCTTATTTTGTCTTGCCTAGTCTGGTCTGGTCTTGTCTTTCAATCATTCATTCATTCATTCGTTCATTTAGTCAATTATTTATTCATAACTCATTCCTTAAATCGTTGACTAATTCGAGCATTCAATGAAGCAATAATTAATTCAGCCTGATCTGGTATGTTCATGTCTTGCCTTGTCTGGTCTTTTCTTTCAATCATTCATTCTTTCATTTGGTCAATTATTCATTCATGAAGTCATTGACTCATTCGAACATCCATTCAGTCATTAATTTATTCATAACACCCAACGTTCATGATTAATATTCAATTTAGGGGAGATTTAAGACTGTTAAGAGACTAAAAAGTGACTGAATCAGCTAAGAATTTGTTACAACAGGGTTATAAATGACAAAGAATGAAGAGGAGAGTGAGGGCAGGCCAAACATTAGGCGGGTTCATAACGAGGCCACAATGGCCACCACCTGGTCCGCAGCATAACCACTTTGTCACCCGCTCTCTCACTATTACCGTTATATCTTATGTAATGATCTTATTGTACGGTATTTCACCTCTAAGGATTAAAGTAAAAATAATTGAATAATTAGTGCGATAGGTGGGCAAGGTAAAGAATAAGAAAAAAAAATGAATTTTTACGTCAAATGGTGTCGAAAGTAACAGACAAGAACTGTATGGAACCCACAATACCCCAGAAAGTTGATGGATGGGTCCTTACCATTTAGATGGTATCTTATGGAATTAAGAATCTTGAAAATTTAATCTTTGTTTAATAATAAGTTTTCCACTCTTTTTTCTTTTCTATTGTTGTTTGATTGTTCATTTAACGTCACTTTATGCTGCTATGGCTAATCGGACCATCCTACATTGGGAGACCTAAATTTTGCCTATCCAGGTTTAATTAGGATAGGGATTTTTATCGAGTACCTGATATCGTACAAGCTCGGGACCCCCGTTTGACGTCCCTTCCAAAGGACGGCATAACCAAGGACTTTTTACTCCCTATAAAAAATCCTAGAGCCACCTGCCGGGCTACGAACCCGCTAACTTGGGCTTAGTAGTTTGTTATCCTAGCCGCTAGACCACAGGTCTACATTTCTTCTGAGTTGTTAAACTGTAGAATATTTTTCGAGTATTCACTCTATCTGAACAAGTTAGTCGAATAGACCGCAGCAGCGAACAGAGACTATAGAAACCCTAAAGGCTATAGAAAGACCTCATTGCTATTTTTGTTTACGCTATCTAAAATTAACCTTTTAACGTTTTTTTCCAATAAGGTACTACAAGTTAGAAGTGTCTAGGCGGATCTGAAAAACAATTGATAGTGTTTGGAGTTTATTTCCTTCAAAAGTGCCCTTGACCGTACTTTAGTTCCTACCCAATCCTTTTCCAGGTATTCATGAATTCTAAAGGTAGACTGTCACTCAGGTTTATCGTATTGTACATAGAATTATTTGTGTAGTTAAAGACTGCTAGACAAGACTATGCGAAGAAGGACATGGAATGAAGTATGTTGTTACTAAACAGAAGTACACAAACGAATCTGTAGAGTTTTTAACGGCTTATGTTCGAATACATGGTATGAGGGAGCAAGATTACCTCAGAATAAGCCTCTTATTTATATATTCTTGGTCTCAGGATTCTTTTCTAGAGGTTAATACCTTATCGAAACCATCAATATAATATTTGTTGTGCATCTGGGTTAAGTAAGCACCAATTATAATGAACTTTATTAAAAACATTTTCTATTTGGACTATAATTTAATATATACATTTTGAATGCGCAATAATGATTCAGATATAATAGAAGATTGCCATAAAATGCTTACAGACATTAAATTAACACTTATCTGGTAAAACAAGGTATATGGTTGTTGTTCGGGTATCTTCTCCCAAGTCAGCTTCCCATCTTTCGGTCCATGCTGGACTCCATCTTCGCTCCAGAAGTATCTGACGACCTTCATCTTCAGCGTCTATTCTTCCTTCGATAAGTAAAGTCTTGGACCCCCCCTCATTCGTGTCTCTTGAACATCCTGATCCTGAAGTGGGTTTTGCTACATGCCTGAATGAGCTAGTTCTTATAGCCGTTGTTTAATGTACAGCAACACTTTAATCCTTGCCCTTCTCTATCTCCTTGCCACAGAGCCCTCTATTATCTACCTAGGCTTACACCTGGTTGAAAATTGCCTATTTGGATCAAATCGCTGCAAAGAAGAACATGTGTTCCAGATACAACATGGAGTATAAAACCAGCAGAGAGCCAGCAGAGCAAGGAGAGGCCCAGCAACCACAAGTAGATGGCAGCAATCAACCAGTCGAACATACCATTCACAGTAATATTCAATATATCTATTCTGTTACCATTATATTTTCTAATTACATTGCCCTTCATTTTATTCATCTTCATTACCATATTTTCATTCTATAAAGCCCACTTAAAACCAGAGTGGGAACATACCATGTCCCACTATCCCACAAAGGCGGAAGGTATTTTCTCTACTTCAAAGAACCGTCATTTTCTAACTTTGTAAATTCAAATTTATTTTTATAATAACGATACATAGCAACCTATATATTATTATTATATTACATTTTCCAATTTCCGTCGTTTCTTAGGCTGTTGATTCCGTCTAGAATCAGACCTTCCCATCTAAGACTCAATTAGTCCATCTTAAGCTAATTTACCCATTTATACCACCGATGCCAATCAGACATGATTTCCTTTCAGGATTTAAATCGGATTTGGGATTAGGATCTGCTTAATTCTAGCCGACATAAAGTCTGTATAGGGTGAAAGAAACGCTGAGGGGAATCGGATAAAAGGAATAAAGAGGCGACGGGAGATAACGGCTCAAGGAAGGGTTGATATCGATACCGCCCATTCATCGGCCCTTTGATTGGCTCCGTCCTATCTTCTCATTCCGTCTCCGCATCATCCTTCATCTTCATTTCTTTCTTTCATACCGATATTAAATTGCTTTTTTTTCCAATACCTCATTATTTATTTTTGCGAAGATTCATCTCGTTTCTACGATTTGAAGGGCATCTATGAGCATTGAGATACATTGGATTTGACTGGAAGAGGAAATGATAGATAGATAAAAAGAAAGAATTTAGACAAGAAGCTTCTGAAAATAAAAACTTGCGCAAATCCCCCATATAATCTTACAATGAAGTATACGATATAGTTATTATGCTAATCGTAAGTAAGGTGCGTAACATTTTTTATTAGACTATATCCAATAAAAATATTTTTTTTAATTTTATTTCGTAATTGTTAATGTCAGTAAACTAGTAGGCATTCATCAATTCAATAATCTTATTTTAAATTTTTTTAAGTGATCTTTATTTATCCTTCCTTCCTGAGAGATCTTCAGGACACCATCACCGCGCAAACCACTCATCGTCCTACTCACAAAATTTCTTTCCGAAGTTCCACTTAACCTTCCACGATGAGCATAAAGCCCTTAACTATCCTTTTGTGGAATCCAAACGAACTACTCAATCACCGTGACGAACTAGACATATTTCTTCATCACAAACAAATAGATATTATAGCTTTTCTGACTGAACTCACTTCACTCAACGTACGCAATTCTATATACGGGACTACATCACTTATATATCAGACCACCCAGACAACACTTCACATGCCGGATCCAGCAATCTCATCCATGAAACTCTATCTCATTCCCTTGGTCCCTCTACTCCAACTGATGCTATTCAATCAACATCAGTATCCTTAACATCGCTCCCTTTCCATATCACACTTTCAGCTGTATACTGTCCTCCCGGTAGTTCCATCTCTCTATTCCAATCTTTTGGACCGCGTTTCATTGCTGGAGGAGACTACAATGCTAAACACCAACGATGGGGTTGTCGAACATCCAACTCCCGTGGAAATATTCTATCTTCTCTCACATCCTCAAAGAGCTACTCAATCCTTGCCCCAAAAAATCCTACCTATTGGCCTACATCCCTCAAAAAACGTCCCGACATCTTTGGCATATTTGTTACATCCCAGATTTCCCCCGCACAAGCCAATTGTGAATCCTTGGACGACCTTTCATCAGATCATAGTCCAGTCCTCCTTTTCTTGCACTCAAGTTTCGCTCCCAAGCCTTCCCCTCTCACATTGATTACAGGACGTGTCAACTGGGACGATTTTTGTTATGACTTGGAAGACAAACTGGACTTAAAAGTTTCACTTAATACAAAACAAGACATTGATACAGCCATAGAACAACTTACAACTTCAGTCAGAAGCAGTTTACATGATACATCACAAATCATACAATCAATAACTATCAACAGACTGATTTGCCACAGCATATTTGAATCTTATTAAGAGAAAAACGCAGAGGAAGATCGAAGTGGCATAGAACTCGATATCCAGCAGATAAAACTATATATACAAAATTAACTAACAAACTAAAAGCAGAAATCAAGAAGTTCTAAATTCAAAATTTAATTACCTGGACTGAAAATCTTACAACCACCAACAAAACATTTATTAAACAGTTATTTGGTCAATACCTTTACAAAATCTTTCATCCACATCCTGAAATCATTAACCCAACTCACATTGAATATATAAAACAAAGCATTAGATGTTCCCCTCCAAATGTCCCTTCCACCCAAAGCATTCCATCCTACAGAACTATCCAACATTATACACAGATTACCTTCCCGCAAAGCTCCTGGGCACGACCTCATCACAATTCATATCTTAAAACACCTTCCTAGAAAAGCTATTCTATTCCTTACCTATATATATAATGCTGTACTCCGCTCCACATATTTTCCTGACCTCTGGAAATTATCCATTGTAAAAATGATACCCAAACCTAAAAAAAAAACATAACCCTTCCTCTTACCGTCATATCTCTCTTCCCCCTTGCATGGGTAAAATCCTAGAAAAACTCATCCTCAAACGATTGCACCCCATCCTTCATGCAAATCGCATAATACCAGATCACCAGCTTGGATTCCGAGCATCCCACTCCACTATTCAGCAATGTCATAGTGTGGTGGGTGTAGTCTCCTCTGCATTAGAACGTGGATCATATTGTTCGGGCGTCTTTCTTGACGTGGAACAGGCTTTTGACCGAGTCTGGCATCCGGGGTTGCTCTGCAAACTCCGTAAATTCCATACATACATTACATACTTTCTCATCCTACAATTCTATCTCACAAATAGAACTTTCCAATTAAACCATAATAGCCAACGGCCATACCACGTTGAACACACTGGTTCCCGTCCGATCACCGAAGTTAAGCAACGTCGGGCGTGGTTAGTACTTGGATGGGTGACCGCCTGGGAAGACCGCGTGCTGTTGGCATCAAAGAAAATACTAATTAATTAATTAAAGATATCGGGCTGTATAGGACTTCAAAGGAAGTCTTTAGCCAACATAAAAAAAAACAAATAAAAAAAAAAAAAAAAAAAAAAACCATAATAATGTCCATTCATCCATCTTTTCCCAATCTGTTGGTGTTCCTCAAGGTAGTATCCTTGGCCCAATCCTTTATACAGTTTATACCGCTGACATCCCAACTCATCCTAATACTATCATTACCGCGTATGATGATGATACATGTGTATTATCAGTCAACACCAATCCAGTTATTGCATCCCAAAGCCTCCAATCCCATATCACTGGTCTTGAAGAATGGTGTCAAAACTGGAGAATTAAAATAAATTCTCAAAAATCCCATCAAATCACTTTTACCTTACGTCGTAAACCAATGACTTCCTGCCCTTCAGTACCCTTTAATAATATCCCACTTGTGCCTGTAGAACAGATCCGATACTTAGGGTTGCATCTCGACAAACGATTAACCTGGAATCCTCATACAATACTGAAAAGAAAAGAAACCGCTCGACGTTTCAGGCGACTTCAACACTTACTACACAAACGCCCTAACCTCCCAATTAACTACAAAAGACTCATCTACATGACCATCATACGACCTATTTGGACTTACGGAGTAGAGCTTTGGGCTCCACTAAGCCAACGAATTCCTCTCGTATCCAATCCCTACAATCCAAAATCCTTCGTAAAATCCTCAACGCTCCTTATTTTGTTAAGAATAAAGTCATCCATAACGACCTTAATGTCCCATTTGTTGCTGATTTGGCCCGAACCCTGTATCCTTTTATAACAAACTTCATTCCCACTCAAACCCTCTAGTTTTAAACCTAGCTTCCTCTTCAATTCCCGATAATCCTCCGCGGCGTCTGAAAAGAAGATGTCCACGTGACCTTTTTAGTTGAACTAGTGATGTGAGTACTACCAGTGGGTAGTTTCTCTACTTGCCATTAACTCATGTCATTATGTATCACTTAGCCTATTTACTTGATGTATTATTGTAATACAGTTGTAAATATCAATAAATAATTTTTTTTTAAATAATTAATTTATCAAGGGTCAAGTTTCAGGGATACATCAGTAAACCCTTCCAAATAAGAACAGGACGCAGGCAAGAGGATAGCCTCTCCCCGGTACTGTTTAACGTAGTTCTAGACAAAATCTTGAAGGAAATGTGGAATAGCAACGATGCTGGTGCAACGATAGGGACTAAAAACAAGCACATCAAAGTAAGATGCCTGGCATATGCGGACGATCTGGCATTAATGGCGGAGACTGGAAGTGAAACAATAGAGCAGTTGAACACTTAAAAGGAAATAGCTGAAAAGGCAGGTTTACAGATATCGTTTGAGAAAACAGAATTAATGACTACAGATAAAATCTTTCAAAATAAAATAGTAGAGACAAAGTACGGTAGAATTAAAATTAAAAATAAATTCAAGTACCTGGGGGAAATTATATGTAACAATTGGAAACGGACATAAGAATAAGATTAAAGTTCTACGGACATAAGGTAAGGATGCATCCAAAGAGATTAAATAGAGAAATCTTCTTTAAAATGAGAGGATACAAGAGTGCTGGGGGTACATCAAACAGATGAAGGATGAAACTGAGAGACTGATAATAACAGACCAAGACTGTTTCGATAGGGATAACTATGGGAAAATACTAAAAGAAATTAAGGTGCTTGTGGGAAAGAAGGAAAGAACAATCGGAAGTAATGAGGAAAAGGTATGAAGAAAGAAGGAAGGAGAGAAGTGGTATGAAAATAAGTGGAAATAAAGATATTCTCGTGGCCTCTAAGGCAGTTCCGAGAAAAAAAAACATATTTATTTACCACTTTTTATGTAATAAAGTCGATATCATTGGTCCATTAAACGTTGGCTGAAAAAGGAAAATATTAAAGAGCATACAGAGTTCCATTAAAATTCATCAAAATAGACGACGAAGCAATCAGGGGTGAGTGAGTGTTATATGTGAAACGGTTTAGGATGTTATGAATATTTAAATAAATCTGTGATCAAACATTAGCAGGTATACAAAGCCCTTAGTAGGTCTCCCAGGGTCAGTTGTGGCTGAGAAAATAGGAGAGATGGCTCAGTTGTAGGCATGAAGGAAAAGGCTCAAGATGTAAGAACTCACATATATTGAGAAGGCTGCCCTTTTCTAGGTAGATACAGTTTTGTAAACATGATCACTACATCTTAAAATGATGTATTTTATCTAATGTGAAAGGATATTTCTTCACTATACAATTCCCTGTTAATCAATCACGTCCTCCTTTGGAGAAGAAAGGGATGTGTTTTTAATCAATAATGATATAGTATTGCTGTACCTCATAAGCAATGTGGCATCCCACATTAATATTTAAAAATGAATCAGATCTAAGGGTAAGTTAAGACACATTGATCTGATTCAATTTTTCGGATCATTATTTGGGCAGTGAGGCTAACATAGCACAAGGTGATTTTAACGGAGCAAAACAAGCTTAATAATGCAATATATCAAAAACTATAGGCATTTAACAAGTTAAAAGAACTCAAACGGTCACTTGACAAGGACGAATGATGAAATAAGGCCGCTCGCAGAAGAAGTGTCTGAATAAGTCAGTGGCAAAAGATGAGGGAGGATAAAAATATGACACCCAAAATAAGTAAGGGAAAAATAAAGGTTACATCGACTTGAAAAAGTCTTGAAATATTTTCAGGAGAAATATAATCACTGAAAAAATCATAAGGAAATCAAGCCTGCTTTTTTTTCGATGATTCGTGGGAATACTTTTCTTTCGAAAACCAAACTCCTAATCGCAAATGTTTTTATGTTGTTTTTTTTATAAAGTTACAGGTCTTGGCCTCCTCCAAACGCTTCTTCCAAAAGTCACGGTCTACGTTCTAATATGACCACCTCAGCTTAGGTTTCCCTCTTCTTTTTTTTCTATGCTCTGCATAAACGCCTCAACTTCACTATTCTTACTACGTCAGGATCTTTATAATTACTGTAAAGTTGTTGGTACGAGGATCACCTCCACGCATCACCAACCTTTATACCTCCAACAAATACGACGGAGAACCTTTCTTTCAAAAATCAGTTCTTTTTCAGCAGCTCTTGAAATTGTTTAGCACTCAGAACTATACGGACGTATGGGCCGCACCAATGTTTTATTCAGATGGAGCTTGGTCTGTCTTGAAGGTATCCTCTAGCTTAGCTATTTCCTCAATCAATAATGCATATATTGGGTGGTGTAATTCTTCTCCTTGTCTCATATCTGGGTTATTGTCCTGGGTGGCATAGGTGAACCTTTTCTTTCGTTCTTTAACATTTTCGAATCTATACGCCCGATAGCAACTGTCTAAGGCTACACCTACATTGGATCCGATTCGGTGCGACGTTATTCTATCACATACGATGCTGGGGTGTATACATTATACATATTTTACTGTACATTATAGGAAAATATAAATGTATTTTATAAATTTAAAGAACCAAATGTTATAACTCTCGATATATTTCAGTCATTTGGTTTGCAAGCGACGTCTCATCGTATCACACCGGATCCAATGTAGGTGTAGCCTTACATTATTTCGGAATTTCTTCTGTTACCGTCAACCGCCATTAGTCTGCTTTTAATTTCTGACCCTTACCTGTTATCGTACTATACCTGAAATCCAAGGTCAGTAAATTCGGTCACTTGTTCAAATCTGTATGTTCCCTATTAAACTTTTGTCCCGACTCGTCTGGGTGTCCCTATAGTATACAGAGACCATATACCTCATTTATAACCAAACCCAAAATATAGCTGCAGTAGTATGCTAGTTACTAGTTCGAAATTGCGCCAGGTTTATGGTTGCGACCCCATTAAATATATTTAGGATTAAGATTAACAAGCGGCTAAGAAACATGTCTGTAATTCGAATTATTAACCAACGGCTGTAAAACGGATTATTTTTATACTTCTCTGCTTATGTATTAATGAGAATTTAAAAATAATGTGATGGAAGTAGTGATGGAAGGCGATCTATGACAGAGCTGCCGTGAGGGGAGATAAGCGCTAAGTTGTTAGGAAGCCAAGGTACTGCTATCGTGAGCGGCTGCTAATTGAAAACGTTGACAGGAGCGTGCGATGGCCCCTGATGGATGGGTTGCCTCCTCACATCGCCCTCTTCATCAACACACTCCCTTCTTCTCAGCCGATAAACCTACTTATCTACTTAGCCATGATAAAAAAGTATCAGAACGAAAATAGAGCGGTATTTATACGTAGCGCAATACCGAAATATGTAGCGCAGTGAGGAAAACCCTGGACGTTATTCAATCGCAAAACAGACGTATCTATAAGTCAAATGTTTTTGTTGTTTTTTATGACAAGTTTATTATAACAATACAACAAGTGAATACGTACCCTTAATGGCAAGAAATAAAAACAAGTAGAGAAACAACTCATTGAAAGTACTCAAATAACCTCAATTTAGAAGGTCACGTCTTTTCAGAAGCCTTGGAGGATTCTTCGAAAGAGAAGGCTAAGTCTGAAACTAGTGGTGGGAATAAAGTTTACCATGAATGAATTTATATCGGGTTCGAGCCAAATGAGCAACTAATGTGACATTGAGGTTTATTATGAATGACTTCATTCGTAACAAAGTAAAGTTGATGATTTTACGAAGGGATTTGGATTGTAAGGATTGGACACGAGAGGAATTCGATCGCTTAGTGGAGCACCAAAGCCCTACTCCGTAAGTCCAAACAGGTCTTATAATAGCCATGTATATGAGTCTTTTGTAATTAATTCAAAGCACAGAGCGTTTGTCTAGTGAAAGTAAATGTAAAAAGCAACAGAAAAATAGGGTGACATCAAACCACTTCAACATGGCGTAGGATTTTAAAAGGAGAGTTTTTCAGCAGATCGAGAAATTATATTGCATAAAATAGTTCCATATCCTTGTCATGCAACGTACACTCGAAGTGATTATAGTATTTAAATTATCTATAATATCTAAAATGTTAAATAAATGGATCATATTGAATAATGATGTAGGTGGGTTAGAGGCTGGTAGAGAGCACTCATGTCGATGC
The DNA here is from genome assembly GCA_964056705.1 of Troilus luridus. Lineage (NCBI taxonomy): Eukaryota > Metazoa > Arthropoda > Insecta > Hemiptera > Pentatomidae > Troilus > Troilus luridus. Next base: position 18,565,230 of record OZ057415.1, on the reverse strand, counting down.
AGTTGACGTTAACTGAGCTGCCTAAGGCACGACGTCCTGTCATCTAACTACATCTCACCACGCTAGCCTACATGTATCCAAAGTTCTGTTGTATTTTAAAATAAAACATAATATGATATATAAAATAAACCAAATATCTGCCCAATAAACTCTCTTTTTTAATGAAATAGCAGATTATAAAATAAATTGTGGGAGGAGCGAACTGAGAGTATGGACAATGAAGTGATAAACAGATGACTTATAAATATATTTTAAATAAATTGTATTTATAATAACTAATTTTTATAAATTAAAAAACCAACGTCTCATTAAAAAAATATTAGATTAAATAAATGAAAATTTATTTTTATATTTATGTCATCGTTGCAAATTTCGTTATCACACACTAACAAGCTTCGCTAAGTTGTCCTTTCAATTTTACTATTATATTATCAAATGAAATAAACTATTTTAAATGAAATAATATTTCAATAACAATAGATTCTGTGAAGGGTCGGTACAATAAAAATATTACATAGCTTTACAACCATGCGTGTGTCTTTCCCTCCTAAGTTACGGACGTTTAAGATATATTAATAAGATGCGGCTGGCATCCTGTCCCACTCCATCTGCCCATCCCAGCCGTGGTCTTCCTCTTCTTCTGGCACGTTCCAACTTTCCCTCCAGTAGCTTCTTCGCGGGATCCTCTTCACTCATTCTGGACACTTGGCCGGCCCACCTTAATAATTATTTTTTATCCACGTATTGATGCCGTGCCCCCCAAACATCGCTTACACATCTCCATTTATTAATAACGTTAATAGATCCGAAAACTATACGGTAGCATTCTTTCTCTTTCACCTAAGTCTTAGATAAAGACTTCTGTCTTTGTGTATTCTTATGTAAAGAATACACAAAGACAGAAAATAGTTTATAACTATGATAAATTAAAATCCATTTTTTGGTTTAAGAAATGTTCTATGTAAGGATTATTTTGAATGTGAGAATTTTGAATACGAAATAAAATTTTAGTAATTACTACTAACTTTTTAGGGAATGGTGTTATGTGAAATAGGTTACTTTGAAATTCTGAATAACTATCATTTAAATATACAGTTCCGAAAGAAGATTTTTTTTTTTTTTCAAATGATTTTCATACATTTTTTTTAAATGTTTAAGTTAATACTATTAATAATTATTAATAGTTATTATTCCGGGGTCTTTATTTTTTTTACTGCGTTTACATCGAGTGAAAGAATTTTTAGAACTCAAATATTTACGATTGGTTTTTAGTTAAGCAAATTTTATTTTTTTTAATTTGAACTATTCTGTAATTATATTAATTCATTCTATAAACGAAAATTTTATTTTGAACTTATAATTTTTAAATATATATTGTATTTTTTTAAAATAAATTACTTCCTAAGAGACCGAACTCAGTTTCCCATGCTTTCAATTGTCTTCCTGCCGAATTTAAAACGATGAAAAAAAAATTTAATGATCCTGATCTATATTTCCATTTAAATAATTAAAATTTTATATGATTATGTTTAAGGCGCATAAAATACATTGATTTCGAATCCCTAACTGACTTATGTACATTATTCATAAAGGAAGATCGTATGAAGAGACATCCTTGGTAACTTAGGCGAGGAAAAAATAGGTATTCACAAGTTGTAAGACGGTTGGTTTAGCCTTCACACCTTACACGGCTGTGTATGACCCCAAACAATGGCGCAGTTCTTGAATGGAGAAGGGCACTTAGGAAATTGAATTTACGAGAGTGTGAAATTAAAATGCTTAATGTTTTTACCATTTAATTACAATCAGATTTATGCAAAATAAAATTGTTGGAAAATCAGTGTACAAAATTTAACTTCTAGGGTTTTATTTATTTATTTGTATATTGTTATAATAGTTTTTACCCTATTCGTCGTAGGAGAGTTATCCATAACGTTTTTTTTCAAAAACTATTTTTTTTGCTAATGGCTCAACCGATTTTCAAGTTGGATGGTTCAAATTATTCGTTAGGATGTTATGATTATTTATTTTTTAATTTAAAACCTAAAATAGAAAATATGTTAAATTCTATTTCTTTAAATGTTACCACATATATGGTCAATATGAGGTTTATTCATGGCTAATCGGACGCAGCATCGTGAGCGCCCTAAATTTTTCTTATCCTAAAATTATGCTATATGTGACATTTTTGAATCGTTAGGAATGTCTAAATAAGTAGGTTAAGGGTCGCCGAGTGGGTAGGTTAAGTGTGTTAGGATCTGTACCTGAAGATAAAGGATACCTAAAGATACAGGACAGCGGCAGTTACAGGTAGAGCAGCCGGTACTCAAGCTGAAGGTAAGCTAACAAAAAGCTCCCTCCCTCTTTCGTTGTTGTAAGCAGATATATAACTTTACTTGTAACTGGGACCAGCACCAGCACATAATAATTAGATGAAAAATGATCTTTATTTACTAAACTACTCCTGATCAGCCAACCTTTGGAGAAGAGAGGGATATGTTTCTTATTTATTAATGATAAAGGATCACTATATCTCAAGTGCAACGATCTCAGGGTGGCATCCGATTTTATTATTTAAATATTATTCACACCATTGTTTGGACCGGTGAAGCCAATACAGTAATTATGACAGGAATCTTTAACGAGTACATGACGCCCCACAGGCTCGGGTTTCCCATTTTACGTCTCTTCTGAAGGACGGCATTGCCAAGGATTTCACCACAAATATGGTAAATCTGTAGATTTACGACCGATTTTTAATCACACCTTTTTCATTATTATAATTTTAGTTTCACAATCATATCTTAAAACATAATAAACTGTCAATTTGTTAAACCAATAATATTTACAATGTAGTTTAATAAAAAAAAACGATTATGTTGAAAACGATTATGTTTATTTCTTATTCGTCCCTATGAACAGAATAGTACTTGCAAACCAATTTAAGTACTTCAATATTTGTCATGCAATTGATAAATTTTATGCAATAATTTATTCTTATTTTTTGTGTTTTATTATGACTGAGCCACTGAGGACTATGCTTCTTTCAACTTTCCTTTTCTGCTCTTCCATGGGTCTTTTATTCGTTCCTTGAGATTATGCTTTTTTTTTCCACTGTACAAATTCTTTTTGATCTTTCTTGAATGTCAGGACTATTCTAAAGGTCCATCTTAAGTGAAGAACTTCCTTCAATTCCATCCGGAGAGACTTCGAGCTCTTTAACGTCCTTTCCAGTCTCCTTGATCATTTACAGATTTTTAAGATATGTAAATACCTTTTTGGCCATTATGTTTGGGTTTATTCTTTATAGGTGTCAATAGAACTTAACTGTATTGTGTCTGTAATTTTTTCTATGTGTTTAGTTCCTGGTTATGGCGTCACCTATAATAGTCTCCTTATATAAATTCTGTCAAAGCGAAAAATTTCCTGTTACGGAGTTTTGGAAGTTCTAAATTTGGCCAAACCATATTTAATTAGGATAGGGATTTTTAAATAGTAACTGATATCTTACAGGCTCGGGAATCCCTGCCGAACGTCCCTTCCGAAGGATAGCATAACCAAGAGTTTTTTACTCTCTTTAAAAAATCCTAGGGCCTCCTGCCGGCCTAAGAACCCGCTATATTGGGGCTTAGTAGTTTGTTATGGTAACCACTAAACTACAGGTCGCCCCCTATAACTTAAGAGATCGGTGCAAAGAAACTATGAAATTAAATAACCAATACTAGTCAAGTTACGATTAAGATTTGTTATTCCTAAGCAAGTCGGCTCTCCACACATGAGGCGTTCAGGTACTAAGGTGGAAAACTCCAAATTTTAAAAATCGATTTTTTCACATTTTTCGCTAGGTAGTTTAGTCAAACAATTCTGTATGCTTCTGAACCTTCAGTATCAGAACCGGACTAAATCCATAAAAAATAGAGCGGCAAAGTGGCGCGTTAGACCAATAGCTTTACTCAACTATCGAAAAATGTGGAAAAGTACAAATACAATTGGTTGTTCTCTAGATGTGTGTCTTGAATATATATCATAACTTAAATATACATATCTTAATTTCCGTCTTAATATCCTCAAGCCTATTCCTTTGAAAAGAAGAAAGTTTAAAATCATCCCAACTACACAATAAATCAAAAGGTAAATAACTGTTAGAAATAAACTTTAAAACCCTAAATTCAAGAATAATAATTTTCAATTACAGTTCTCATCACAGCCTAGCTCGGTTTTTTTCTCCCAGCTATAATTCCTATTTAAGTTGGACTGCTTTCTAGTAAAGTATTCCTAAAGGCTAGATTTATAAATCTTAAAAACCAAAATTATAAATCTTATTATCTAACAGTACTGACCAGAATATAGTCAGAGTAATTGTGAAATCTAAAATTAATCCGGATACCCTGACAGAGGAATTTAGACTAAATGCCGTTAAACGTATCCACGAGGCCACAAGTGTTGGGTAGTCGGATAGCAAGTTGGAACAGAAACTACTAACAACCACTGGCACACTAGAGCTTACACCAAGAGAGTTAGCTAACTAATTTCTCCGATACAAGCCTATCATACTCCTATCAGCTTCATTAGTTCTCCAACTTAATTTAGTTTTATAATTTAATGGTTTAATAAGTTGCAGGGAAAATGCGAAAGCTGTAAAAGGTAAAAGAACTATCCAATTAATCTATTTAATATTAAATATGTAACAGTTAGTACTTTATACTTTAGAATTCGTTAAGAAAATCTACATAAAAGAGTAGGAGCAAATAGTTAACAGAAATCATTTTCTTATACCTAAATGTTAAAATACAAAATTCTTTTTTAGATAATTCAAAAATATATTTTAATAAAAATAATAAAAACATCAGAAATATAGGACGATTCAATTCATACTTTTATAGATAGATAGATAGATATAAAATGCTCTTTATTAAATTATTTACAACTGTTCTTTTTTAATTTTATTTTTCACATTAGCAACCTCAGCATGGTACTTATACCGTCTGCCGGGAGTTTGATTAAACTACTAAACAACAAGAAAACCAAAAAATAAATCAAATTTCTTTTTGACATTAATAATTAAATTCTGAAATTAAAAAATGTCTATAACGACCTGCATTACTTACAAAATTATATAAACCTATAAAATTCTCTCCATTCAGAATATCTATTAATTTTTGTTTTGATATCAGCTCATATTTTAAGAATTTTTTTCTATACAATTTTAAGACGGGACACACTGCCAGGAAGTGAAAACTGTTTTCAATTTCTTTCAGATTACACAGTGAGCATAGCTGTATATTTTGCGAATCAATTTCAAATGGTTTGTAATTTAGATTCAGAAGTTCCCCTCTACACTTCATAACTACGCTCATTTTTTTTGTTGCTTTAAAATGTCTATGGTAATCTATTGTTTTATTTAATGAGCTATAGAGGCCGTGGTGTGTGCCCTCTGCTGCTTTTGCATGGCAAACTTGGATAAAATAATCTTTGTACAGCTCCAACATTTTGAACATTTCTCCCTCCCAAGTATCCACGGAGTTTAAAGTTAAATCCAGTCTATAATTTATTTTTTTTGCAATTTCCCCCCACTCTTTAAACCATGATATGTTTTGTTTTATTATTTCTCTTGCTATAACTGTACATAGCCTATTTTCTTTATAATCTAGTATTTTTAAAATATAATTGGATTGCATTTTTAGTGTGTACATGTGTATTAATTTTCTATTCATTTCTAAGTACACAAAGTAATTTGGGGTATTAACCGGTAATTTAAAAATTTTTTTAATGAAATACCTTTCAACTTTTTCTATTTCCTCAAAATATTTGTGGCCCCAAACTTGACATCCATAGGTTATGACATTTTTAATTGTTGACTCAAATACTTTAAATTTTGACTCTAATGGCACTTCTGGATTTTTGAACAGTTCTCTCCACATCATATTAATCCCAACTTTTGCCTTACTTACTTTTTCTTTAATGTCATATTTCATTTTTAAGTTATTGCACATCACCACCCCTAGATATTTGTATGATTTCACACATTCAATTTGCTCATTATTTAGGAACCATTTCTCTTTTTTTGTACACATTTTGCCTCTATTATTCTTCTTAAATACTATAATTTTTGATTTGTCCAGATTTACAAACAAATTCCATGTTTTACAATAGATTTCTAAATTGCCTATCATGTACTGCAAACCAACCGGATTATCTGATATTAGGACAATATCGTCAGCATAAGCCAACATATTCACTTTCTTATGCCCCACTATGACTCCTCCCCCGAGATTCTCCGCTAAATCATTTATGAAAAGAGTAAACAGGTATGGACTCAGTACACATCCCTGCTTGACCCCCATCCCCGTCTTGAATGACTCCGTAACTCCATCTTTTGTCCAGACCACTGCCTCCGTGTTTTCGTAAAGACTTTTTATAGCGTTAGTGAACTTAGTTGACAAACCAATTTCGTACATTTTGTAAATTAACGCATTCCTGTCCACAGAGTCAAACGCTGCCTTGAAGTCGACAAAAAAACAATAGATTTTATTTTTCCCTAAATGCCACATGTACTCTATTAAATTGCTTAAAATAAACAAATTGTCAACAACTGAGCGGCCCTTTCTGAAACCTGCTTGGCCTTCTATCAATACATTTCTTTCTTCCAACCAGTTTGTAAGTCTTACTGCTAGCATCCCAGAATATATCTTCGAAATGGAATCTAAAAAAGAAATACCCCTGTAATTTGTCACTTCGCCAAGCTCACCTTTTTTATGGAGAGGGAAGATGATTGATTTTCCAAAACTCTCTGGAACTTTACCTTCATCAAAACAGAAATTGAACAGCTGCAGTAGAGCTTTCGTAAAGCATTCAGGAGAATTTTTATAAAATTCACTTGGTATTCGGTCAAGCCCAGGTGCTTTATTGTCTTTTAACTTATTTATGGCTGCGACCACTTCATCATAACTGAATTGATTATCTAAATACCCATCCTTTACCCAAGGAGCCGCATATGAGAAAAGTTCAGTACAAAGATGAAGGTTATACTGTTTTTTAAAATGCTCTTTCCATTTCAGTGGTTGAATATTTCCAATACGGAAGTAGTTTTTTTGCTTAAATTTGTTAGTCAAGTCCCAGAAATCCTTGGAATCCCTCGCCCTCTCGAACTTGTCACCTATCTCCCTGAAGTAGTTTTCTTTTTTCCCTTTACAGAGTTCCTTATAATTTTTTACATTATTTAAATATGCCTTTCTGATCAAGTGGGAGTTTGTATTTCTGTACAAGTTCAATAGTTTAAATATTCTTTTCCTCTTATTATGACACTCATAGTCATACCAAGGTTGTTTTTTATTAATCTTAAAGTCACCCCTACTTCTTATTACATAGCATTTTTTAATTAGCTCCTTCATCTTCTCAAAGTCGGCCAGCCCTATTAGCTTTCTTTCTTTCAAAAATGCATCTGTTTCTTTTTCTATCTTTTCCCTATACTCCGCTGACCTCTCTTTATGCCAAATCATTTTCGGGATTAGCTGACAGCATTGTTCATCCTTTATCGCCATTTTTATTCCAATGCTTATGACTAGAGGCATGTGGTCCGAAAATATTTGTTTTTCTACTTCAAAACCCTTTACTATTTCTTTAACCCCTATTGAAATTATACCTAAATCTATTGTGGAACAACCGGCATTACTGATGTATGTAAATTCTCCCTCTCTGTCCCCCTCTGATCTACCATTAAGTATAATTAGCCCATTATCATCGCACAGTTCCAAGAGTTTTCTTCCTTGCTTACTTACTTTCTTGTCTTTTGATTTCCTATTCTTTACCAATTCTCCTTCTCGGTTATTATCTTCCCAATATGTAGTCTGCCTTTCTCCTATCCTCGCATTTACATCCCCTACCAACAGGTATTGTAGTTTATCCTTACTAAAAATTAAATTTTGTAGCCTTTCAAATTCTTCTACCCAATACCTAGCATTAATATATAGTGGAACAATGTGTACTGATTCCTTTCCCGTTTCTAACTGTATTAGAGTCTGATTTTCTACCGTTACATATTTACATAATTTTTCCTCCTTTAACCATTTTTTATATCCGAATATTTTACCACCGCTAGCTCTACCATACTTACTAGTTCTGCTGGCTGGCTCGCAGTACAGACAGTAATCAACAAAATAATTCTCAATGTGCACGTTACAATTATCAATTTCTAAATGGGTTTCAAACAGGCAAAATATGTCATACTTACATACAAAATTGAAAAAAGCAACATTATCTATCTTATTTTTTATCCCTGCTATATTGTACCCTAATAATTTAATCGTTTTATTAGATTCATACAGTCTTGTAGCCAAATTAGAGTTTACCCGGCAGACGGAATATTCCTATTTACTAAGTGGTATCTTCACCTCTTCGTTCTTCGCTGGTTGATTGGCCTGGACCCCTGGCGTACAGCAGCGCGACCACAGTTCTTCTCCAAGTAGACCCCTCAAGTAGTTAATGTCTTCTTCTCCTCCCGAAACACCACTTTCATCATCCCACTGATATTCCTTCCCATTCAGAATCAGAGTGTCCTTTCTGACCAGGCATTTTAAATGTCCACCCTTTCTCATAATTTCTTTTTTGATCCAGAACATCCTGTTTCTTCTATTTCTTACTTTCCAGGTGTAATCCCTATCTATGTAAAAGCCAGTCCCCTTTAGTTTCCTCGTATTCCTTAGTATGTCTGTAACTACTCTACTGGTGGTAAACATTACCTTCTTAGCCGTACGTCCTTTGCCTTCCTTTCCTACTGTAAAGGTGTCCTCTATCTTCCCTTCCACTTCAACATTCAGCACTTCTTTACAAAAGGTTGTTATTTCTTCAACATTTTCTTTTCCGTCAAATCCTTTAAATATTAAATTGTTTCTTCTCAACTGGTTTTCTATTGCTTCTAGCCTCTTATCATTTTCTTGATTTTTGGTCTTCATTTTCTCCAGTTCGTTCTTCAAAATTAAATTTTCGTCTTTTAGTTTTTTAATTTCTGTGAAGAGCTCTGATATATCTTTTTTTGTCGCCAGTCCCTTTGAGTCTATCATCGCTGAAAATTGTTTCATCATTTCTCCATAATCCATTCTATTAATTTCTTCTCCCATTTCTGATGACACTGTATCTTCTGTCCGACTTATTTTAGTACCCACTAAAACTTCCGGCGACGATCGACTTCTCTTGACCCTTTCTTTTTTTTGTATTGGCGTTGACAATTCTTTCCCTTCCACTGTATAATTTTTAATTGATTTTGGCATTTATTTTATTCTGTTAAGAGAAAACCTTATTTTGTCTTGGTTTATTGAATGTTTGTTATTTTTATTTCGTTGTAATTGTTTTGGTTAGGGTTTGTTATGGCTAGACATTTATATTCTATCTTTCAGGAATTAAGATATTGTTTGTATACTCTGTGGGATTATGACTCACTAGCCTACGTAGTTTACCTGCAGGTTCCCGCTCGTGGCCAGTTGCTCCAGTTTAAATTTTTCTCCTTATTTTTTTCCCGCTAATCCACTCGGTGTAAATTCTCGTCCATTACGTAGAATTAACACAGGTACTGTATTTTATTACTGTTGCAATTTTTTTCACCATACACTCACTTTTATCCACTTTTTAATAAACTTTTGCAGGACACGATGTTCACTCTACGAATGCTAGAACCAAACTCTCATACTTTTATATAAATATATTACAGGAAAAAAATAATACAGATCAGTTGCAGGACCAGTGGCTTGGCCAGGACGCTCTCCTAACTCGATACCATTGGATTTTTTGTGTTTGGGGTGACATTAAACAAAAAGTCTTTGTAAGGTGGGCCAATGTCCTTCATTCTTTACGAAGAAGAATAATTGAATCTTGTGAAAAAATAACACATATCCAGTGCCGCCCTGCCACTGCTTCTGTTGAAGAAAGATGCCGAGCCTGTCTTAATGCTCAGGGAAATCATTTTAAACAACATTTCATATAGATGTTAATGCTTACATTCATTTAATGAATAAAGTATTTGGAACATTAGTTTTATTTATTTATTTTGCTTAAATAATTTATATCAATCAAAACCTTTAGGTGTGAATATTTCATAAACAAACCGTTTGCGGGCATACCTCAATGGGTTTTTTCTTGTTTTGAGGTCATTAGTTCAAGTTTTCAGTTTGGCTACTTAACATCCTGTAACTAAAAATCCTGTATCACCCTTTCTCTCTATCTTTTTTTCACCATGGGTCGCTTATTAGGATTACGACATCCCCATGTTTAATTTCATAACATGTGATTTTATACTAACCGATGAAAGCATACAATACAATCCATTTATAAAAAAAAAACCTTTACCACTACGACCCGTGAACGAGTCTGGGGGTTCAGTACATGGTTGAGACTGTACTGTTTCATGGACAACGGATCTGCAAGGAGGTGACTTGTCCTAGGTCACGCTCAACCGCCAGGTTTTTCCCCCTTCTTATGGGTACCCTATTTTTATAATATTTTATAGAGGCTGGGTGAGCCCCAGGAGGGTCCTATATCCTATATGATCCATGTCCGGCTGCAAACAGACTAAATAAAAGTAAGTGCCCGCAGCGGGATTTGAACCAGGATTTCCGGCATGTCAACTCAGTGCTCAACCACTGAGCCACTCCACTACCTAATCCATTTATAAGTTAATTATATAAGAAATTATAAATTCACAAGTAGATTAAATAATTAAGTTATATGTTTCAGTAATACTCCCATTCATCCTTCGCCACTTACCTCGAAAAGCTGTTCTCTTTCTTACCCTCATCTATAATTCAATCATGCGCACAACTTATTTTCCGCTCCTTTGGAAACTTTCCATAATTAAAATGATACCTTAACCTTCTAAACCTGTCACTAATCCTTCATCTTATCGTCCAATTGCACTCCTCCTATAATGTCTAAATTATTTGAAAAACTCTTCCTTAATCGCATAAAGCCTATCCTCGAAAATAGCGGAGTGATACCGAACCACCAATTCGGCTTTCGTTCTTATCACTCCACTGTACAACAGTGTCATCGTATCGTGGATGCAATATCTATCGCTTTTGAGAAAAAAGAATATTGCTCTGCGATTTTTCTTGACATTGAAAAAGCTTTTGATAGTGTCTGGCACAGGGGTCTTCTCTGGAAAATAAAACCTCACTTACCTCCTACATACTTTTTAATTCTTCAATCTTATTTCCACGACAGATTCTTCTGTACTTCTTCTTCTTCTTCTTACTCTTCGATTTCCTCCTTCTTTTCTCAATGCAGGGGTGTACCGCAAGGCAGTGTTTTAAACGCCATTCTCTATTCTGTTTACACCTCTGATATCCCGGAGCATCCTTGCACCAACATCTATACCTTCGCTGACGATACAGCCATTATTTCTTCTCACAGAGACCCAAACTTAGCATCTATAGCTCTTCAAAATCATTTATTTGATTTAGAAAAGTGGTTCTATAAATGGCAAATAAGAATAAACGCCTCAAAATCGAGACATGTAACCTTCTCTCTACGCAAAGCTTCGTGTCCAGCAGTCAAAATTGACAACGACGAAGTACCTTCCAAAAATTATGTACGTTATCTCGGACTATACTTGGACAAAAGACTTACATGGAACGTACATACAAAATTAAAGAGACAAGAACTGACTAGACGGTACAAACAACTATCACATCTGCTGGACTACAGATCTTCACTTGACTTACGGAACAAACGACTTATCTATAATAGCATACTGAAACCTATTTGGACATATGGAACAGAAGTTTGGGGTTCAGCAAAAAAAGTCCACATACACAAGATTCAAACAACACAGTCCAAAATTCTCAGAAAAATTGTTAATGCACCATGGTATATTTCGAATCACACCATACACAACGACATGAACATTCCCACTATAAAATCATATATTCATAACAAATACATGACATTCCACTCATCGACACAATATCACCCAAACCCACACGTTCTTCCGCTCTCCTACTCCCTGTTACCTGGACTGGATAGGAAAAGATTAAAAAGAAATTGGCCAAGAGACCTACTCACCTATTGATATTTAAATTTTTACTCCATCATCATATAGAAGTTCAAGTAGAAAATCAAGGTGAAAATTTGCTGAATGCGCAATTGCGCAGGTGCAAATGAAAATTAAATTATAAAAAAAAAAAAAAATATATGTTTCAGTAACATTGTGATTAACTTTATAATCAGAATTTACTAAGCAAAAGACTTATAAACAATCAAGAAAAATAGATATAGTAACAACAGAAATTCATGTCCATTGTATTGTACCATGCCAGCGTATTGAGATACTTAGTCACGCCTCGTTTAAGTTCTTCATCGCTCTGAAATCTTTTTCCCGCCAGAAAGTCTTTAAGCTTCGTAAAGAGATGAAAATTTGAAAGGGCCAAGTCCGGGCAATACGGTGGATGGTCGAAGGTTTCCCACTTGAATTGCTGAAAAAGTTGTGTTATCGCAGCTGCTTGAGGCCTGGATTGTCATAAACGAGAATGACGCCTGTAGACAATTGACCTCCCCGTCGATTTTGTATTGCCCGCCGTAATTTCTTTAAAGTTTCACAATACGCATTAATTGTGTCTCCACGGGCCATAAAATCAATGAGCAGTACGCCTCGTCGATCCCACACCCCGTCGTGTGTATTCCCCCTCAATAGGTTGAAGTTGCGACACCAACGCCGCACAGACGACTCGTCCATCACATTTTCTCTATACACCTCCAATTATCGATGAATATCACAAGGTCAAACGTTTCGTGCATTCGAAATTTATTCACGGCCCTCACTTCACAACTGGCGGCGTTCTCAATTTGTTTAAACATTATAAACGATCACCGAAACAACACAGACAATGCTAGCGTCACGAAACCTCGCACAGAGCAGGAAGACAATGCACTGACGCGGTCTGGCCCTGCCCAGCGGCTACGCGCGTCGTCAGCGCTTCATGCTGCGCTAACGTGTACTACTTTCTAGATTGTCCTCGAATTATTTGGGTTTATATTACATACTGCAAAACGGAAACTCACACAGTAATTCGGACCAATATAATCAAAAAAGGATCGTTTAATAAACTCAAAGCACAGTTACATCTCCTCAAATATACAGAAATAATAATACGGTCCTTTGATATCCTAAGCTCAATATGTTTAAAACCATTCATGCGATCACACCAAGTAAATTTGTGGAAATCAGTATTCAGACTCATCAATGATGCTTTCATTACCATTCGAAGTATCTCAAAGATTTGCATAGTAACTCTATTGGAAATAGATCTAGCCCATCAAATACTGAATAGAGATAACAATCTGATCATGAACTAGATTATAGTGATAACAATCTGACTTTAGAGATAGTCCGTTTTAGCGTGTAAGTGATTAATGGTTCGAAGAAAGAGAGAAAAAGAGTGAAAGAAAGAAAGAGAGAGAGAGAAAGCTCTGTTCAGTGAAACGCAATCGCATAGATCATGAATTCTAAGAAAGAACTGTTCGATTGCAGTTCCAAGGAACACTGTTCCTTATTAGTATATTATTTTTAGATTCAGTGAAACATTATTTTACTCTGTTTTGTCTTCATTTATTTATTCTTTGTTTGTATTATCAACAATAAAGAAAAACAGTACTCCTACAAACTACGAAGAGTCTAGGGTTCAGTATAGGGTAGAGACTGAACTGTTTCTGCTACAACATTTTGAAGAGAGGTGATTGATCAACCATTAGGTATTACCCCTCTCTATAAAAATTACTCACTTTATACAGGCTGAATAGGCCCCAGGAAACTCTCCAGACATCACAGGATCCATCTCCGGCTGTTAACAGATTAAATAAATTATCTGCCACAGCCCGACTTAAACCCGGGACCTTGGCACAACAACTCAGCGCTCTACCACTCCGCTGGTGGCTCCGCTCCCATAATATATTTAATTATTAATAACGTAAGAAGATAATTATTATGAAATATACTACCTAAAAGACTGTAATTTTTTATAATTTTTTGTTAATTGTTTTAATTTTTAAATATTTTCTCTTCAAAATAAAAATATCTAAAGACTGGAGGTTGATTGAAGAGGGAGGATAAAAATAAGCCTACAAAACTAAGATATAAGAATGTAAAAACCCTAATTTTGGAATACAAAGGAGACGTGGTCGATTATATTTATCAATTTTGTGTCATTTTGTAGATTATAAATGTAATAAAACTAAAAATTGAATTTGTAACTAGATTAAAAATTGCCCAATTTAACCATGCCCCGGTTCTATAAACATTGAAGACTCCTGTACCGGAAGAACCTGTACTGTCAGGTTTTTTAAATTATTCCCATGGGAGAGAAATAAATTAGCCAAATGGGTCCATTAGGGCGCAGCACCTTACAGGAGGGTACTGAAAATGTCTAGCGTGAATTAACCTTTTAAAGAGCTGATTTTTTCCCAATAAGTCAAAGTTTGAAGACTGGTACAACTGAGAAGTTTCGTGATCTAAATCGATGCCAGATCAATTTTGAAGGTAGAAATCTTTATAAGTATGTATATAAGTACAAAAAAGTCGAATAGTTGCAACTTAAAAGTAATCGCAGAAGCTGATAAATGTTTACCATTATTTACGAAATACAAATTCTTAAAATTATATCCAAAGTTTCATAAGCCTTGTTTAATGTACAGCGGCTCCTTGCTCCTTGCTCTCTTCTACCTCCTTGCCACAGAGGCAGTGCCCTCTATCATCCCCCCTAGGGCGACTGCCGGTTAAGAAGCCCGGGATTTGGCTCTAGACGTTTGGTTGAGTAACATGTTTTACGAGCACATGGAGTAGAGAAACAAAGAAGAGCCGACAGAGCGGGGAGCATGCGGAGTACGGCAGCCAGCTAGAGGCCCAACATACCAGCAGCCTCAGAGACTGACAATAACCATCACCATCAGTAATGTAAATTATGTATATTCTCATTATAATATGTGTCAGTTAAGATGCCTTTCATTCATAGTCATCACTACCATTATTTCTTTATAAAATACAGTCCACCATCCAGAAGCATCATTTCCCGTCAATGGAAAAACAATTTTGTAACTTAAACATGGTCCACCGGGCCTGGATAAATGTTAGTTTAACCGGATATGCCAGATATTCCGGATAAATATCAGTTTTATCGTGAGAAATAACAGTAAAAAGGATCAATAAATTAAATCAAATCAAAGTTTTTTTTTTATTTTGATTTTCTTGTATTATTTAATTGTAATATCAACTGTTATTTCATCAAACTTTTGTTTGTTTAAATTTATAACAATTATTATATCATTATCCTTTCTCTCATTGTTTTCACTTTAAGATGGGCTTTAAACTGTTTTTAAATTATATCAGCCTTAGTATCAAACTGACTCAGTAGGCATTAACTATTGTCAGGATATCAACAAATAATTAGATTAAAGGTCACGTTTACGTATAAAGTACACAATGGTTTGAAAGGATGTACAGAATAGCAATGCAAATTTAGAAATTTCATTAAAACCCAATCTGTACTGTGTATATAAATGTTCCTTAAAAAAAAAAAAAAAAAAAAAAAAATCCTGGCTATCTAAATTTAAATCAATCAATTAATCATATGATCCATAATCATCATTCAGACCATTTCTATTGATTACCCTAATGAATCATAATTTCGTACTTCTTAACTGACATCTCATGTGATTTAAAACTGTTTAAATGCTTTCATTTCTAATTCTTAAATATTTTGTATTAATTGTATCCAGCCTGCTACTATCTTTAGTTTGATATCAAATTTAAAATGATGTTTTCAGTACAATGATAATATTCTACTTAAGTGACTGATGTTTCAACCCAATACCTTTATTAGTGCATTTCTATTATTATTCAATTAGCATTTTGCTGTGTATTGTTTCAATCAATTAAAGCTAGAAAATTATCAAACTAAATGCCAATTTCCTTAATGCAAATTAAAATCATGATCCTATAAATCAATTTATTAACAATTACATTCAGTCACTTATATTTATGATTATATCAGAATTTTCTGTGATATCATTTCAAATTATTACCTTGTTAGATTTTAAAACTCATATCAATAATTTAAGAAAATGAAAATCTTAACTTCACAACTTGTGCGATTTACATCTTAATTATTTCATGATTTTATGTATAACACTTTAAATATTTGTATCAAATCGTACCCATCAATCACTTTAGGTCAAATATCAAATTGTACTTTAATGTCCAGACAGATGAAGGAAAATCAATTAATCACGTTACTTTCATATTATTTATCATACGTTATTAACATAATTAATATCACTAACATAACAATCACAATGTACCAAAATACGATACTCGAGATAATTTACAGCAGAACACATTTCACAGTCTGTTATCAACATGTAACCTACACAGCGTAAGGTTATTCACTGCCTCCCCACTCCCAGAGCGCGAGGCCCAAAGAGGTTCCTATACACCTCTGCTCCTCTAACGTTACGTTTAGAGTTGCGTGAACATGCCGTCGCCCAAATGGTACGCCATGTTTACCTTCGCCATCTTTCGGTGATCTCTTTCGCACCTTGTTTATTCTATGTCTGCTGTTAAGTTATAAAGGTTTATTTATACTTCCCCGCTACCTCTAACCCACGCTTAGAGTAGCATCCTGACGTCTCACTATTGGACGTCATGTGCAACCTTCACCAGTCTCGGTATCTTTATCACTGTTTTTCTATAATTTCTTTTGAATCGTGATTTATGGTTGCCTTCCTTCGCTGGATAAGTTTAACTTCATCTGTGGCTTGGTATAGCGACTTCTGGGATAGCTTTCTTTTTGGTTTGCTGGTTTATCCCACTCCTCTATTCTCTGTTGGCTCTCGTACTCCTAAATATTCTATATATATATATACATATATATCATTATAAATTATATTTAAATATATCTTTTGATATACTGTTAACTGATACATATTGTAAACAGAACATTGTAATGCCTGATTCTTTACCAGACATTCAGATCTCTTGTCAGGTCTACGAGAGGAAATTACGCGGGCTAAAGCGAAACATTTTGGGGATTGCCAATGCTGGGAAAGACGCGCTCAGTGATTCGAGCAAAATTCCACTGTTCAAAGCGAAACTTGCTTGCGCCCAGGCTGATTGGGATCTATATCAAAGGGCATGGGACGAGAGAGATTCCTTGCAGGTGCACGTGGAACCTCCCAGCTCGTGGCCTGATGAGGCCTGGTATGGGGACTACGATAGAGTCCGGAATGAACTCTGTGAGGCAGCTGCTATCCATATACAGCTGGAGGAGAGCCAGGCTCGTATAAGGCTCGACGTCACAGGGAATCAAAATCGCTCCGATCCTGCTACAGTTGGTACATCCCTGGCTGAACTTCACCTACCCAAAATCAACATACCATCTTACTCAGGTGATCTACGCCAATGGACAAGTTTCAAGGACACATTTATGTCAATGGTCCACAACGTTTCATCGCTTCCTAACATCAAAAAGTTCCATTATCTAAGAAGCGCTCTGAAGGGCGATGCGGCCATGTTGATCAGTCGTATTCCAGTTGGCGATGATTCATACAATCAAGCTTGGACAAAATTGATGAAGGCCTACGACAACCCGCGCACACTCGCAAGCTTGTATGTCCAAGGGATTTTAGATTGTGACACGAAGTCATGTAAATCTGATCTTCAGCGGTATGAGGCCTTTCTTAGCAATGTGGCTGATGGTATTGAAGGATTTCGTGCTCTCCTTATTGCAGACAAAATGGACTTCCTTCTTTCGTACCTGGCCCTACGAGCCTTGGACGTCAAAACGCGTAACGAAATTGAGATGTCGCTCTCATCCCAGGATACAGCCCCTACAACAGATACGGTGATTGAATTTGTGCGCAAAAAGATGAGCGCCATCAAAATCTCAAGGGACTCATTCTCTTCCGGCTCATCTCATATCTTTATAAATGCCGACGTCTCCGCCTCATTCCGCAGACCGAAGTTTCCAGATAGCTCCTCGCGCAAGTATAATCCAATCGCGCTTCATATCACTGGCTCGAGAAGATCCACGAAGAACTCCGGATTTAGGAATTCACAGACCCTTAACGGGACCCCTGATTCATCACCAAATCACCGTACCCGACCAACTCCTCAATGTTCGTTGTGCAAGGGTGTTCACAGTCTGAGCAGATGTCAGGAGTTCTTTAATCTTCCTGTTGATCGTCGGGTTGGATTCGTTAATGGTTGGAAGGGATGCAAAAACTGTTTGCACGAAGGCCACAAGGTGTCCGAGTGTCCGTCTAGGTGGAATTGTCGTAAATGCAACAAAAGGCATCACAGTCTTCTGCATCAAGATGCTGGGCCAATTGACGATGCCACGAAAAGAGCTCAGGAACACTCTAATAAAGCCGGCAGCTTTAACGCTTTTGGATCATCGGTGAGGACGCCGCCTCAAAACATGGTTCTCCTCGGCACAGCGCAATGCTTCGTTAAAGACCGTCACGAGGGTCTCCATCCTGCAAGGGCAGTAATTGACTCAGGCAGCCAGCAGACGTTTATGTCAAAGTCTCTGGCTCAAAGATTAGGCTACCCTCTCGAAGTTTATGAAGGACAAATTATAGGACTCGGTGGCGCCGCTCTCGTCAAACCAGCAGGAACTGTCACCAGTATTATCTACCCGTTCCGTGGTTCTGCGGAAATAGTGACTACCGCAGTTGTAGTTGACCGAATAGGTCCGAGCTTACCCGCCTCTAGATTGCCCGAACAAACGGTGAAGAAAATGGCTCGTCTTGAACTCGCAGATCGATCATTTGACACGCCAGGAACGATAGACTTGTTGATAGGCGCTGACATCTACTTTAAAGTCGTGAACGGGGCTCCATACTCATCACCTGTACCAGAACTATTCCTCCTACCAACGATATTTGGTCTAGTGGTCATGGGGAAATTGACCAACCAACCTTCCAATGAAACAATGGCGTTGTTCACGCAATCCACTGACGCCATAGAGAAGCAACTCAAACTATTTTGGGAGCTAGAAGAGCCCGCTACTGTAAACAGATCCCATCCAGACGATCTACAGTGCGAAGACCACTTCAAAACCACATACACTCGCACCCAAGAAGGACGTTATATGGTGCGCCTCCCATTCAAATCCATCCCTACTCCCCATAGGGAAAACCGGGAACTGGCCACAAGGCGGTTCTTAAATTTAGAGAGACGATTCATTGGGAATCCCAGGTTGAAACAAAAGTACATAGATTTCATGAATGAGTACAAGGATCTTGGGCACATGACGGTCGCCGAAAGGCCTGGTGACTACTTCATTCCGCACCACGGAGTCTGGCAGGGCTCGAAATTAAGAGTGGTATTTGACGCATCTTGCCCTTCATCCAACGGAACCAGTCTCAATGACGTTCTATTTTCAGGTCCAAAGCTCCAACAGGACATCTGCCTTGTACTTGCGCGCTTTAGGTTGTACGCAGTCCCCCTGTGCGCCGACCTAGTTAAAATGTATAGACAGATTTTAATTCACCCTAAAGACCGTCTACATCAACAAATTCTATGGCGCGAGAACCCTGACGCTCCTTTAATGGTTTGGGACCTCAATACTGTGACATATGGCGTGAGGTCCAGCTCTTACCAGGCACTAAAGGTAATTAAGCAACATATCCTTGAGGAAGGTGCGAACTTTCCCCTAGCTGCTGATCGGGCATCTAAGGACATGTTAGTGGATGACATAGTTTCCGGAGCGGACACTGTCGACGAAGCTCACATCCTCAAGCAGGAGTTGTGTGATTTCTTCGCAAAGGGAGGATTCACCTTAAGCAAATGGGCGTCAACTGAGCGATCACTCCTTCCCAGTGGAGGAGAGAAGATCTTGGAAGTGGTTCCTATCAGACAGGGTGAGGAAACCTTAGGTTCAGTCATTAAAATCCTTGGTCTCGTGTGGAACACCAAAAGTGACTCATTTTCATATTCAATCCAGACTCCTCTTGAACCTAGGCTCACAAAGCGCGTTGTCCTCTCGGCTGTTGCAAGAATATTCGATCCGCTAGGATTCTTGTCACCCGTGATTCTATTGGCGAAGATTCTTCTTCAAGAAACGTGGAAGGCAAAACTGGACTGGGATGATCCTCTGCCTCCCGATCTGATTCATCAATGGAATGCCGTCTTCGACGAGTGGCCATCTCTTTCCTCGATAGCTATTCCTCGCTACATCACATCAATCAGCGCACTTCAAGTACTCGTTGGGTTCTGTGATGCAAGCACTAAGCGATACGCCGCAGCAGTGTATCTCAGGTCTGAAGGTCCTGATCGGCTCGTTAAAGTCTCCTTGATCAAGGCCAAAACTAAGGTCGCACCAGTCAAATACGCCTTCTTATCCCGAGAAGAATGCCGTTTCACTGATGCGCTCTCCCCCCTCGGAGTCAAGTGGAAATTTGTACCACCTCGCGCTCCCCACTTTGGAGGCATATGGGAAGCGGGAGCAAAATCAGTCACGTCACTCCTCGTCTGCACTGTGGGAAAACAGCCTTACACATATGAGGAGCTGTCTACTGCATTCACAAGGATAGAGGCCGTACTTAACTCAAGACCCCTATGCGCCTTAACTGACGACCATGAAAACTTTGATTTTCTTACTCCTGGGCATTTCATCATTGGTGCTCCTCTCCTATCGCTACCGGAGTCGTCTTCCACCGAAGCACCTCGCTCTGCACTCGCTCGTTGGGAACTTGTGAAGACCCAAATTGCTACCATTTGGGAACGATGGAGGAAAGAGTACCTCCACAGTCTTCAGCTGAGGAGGAAGTGGACCACCAACACGCCTAATCTGCAAGTAGGTGATTTGGTCGTGATGTCAGAGAAAAGGTTCGCGGTGGGGGAATGGCCGGTGGCCCGAATCGTTAAAGCGTTCCCAGGCAAGGACGGTGTCACTCGAACCGTCGTCGTCCGCACTCCCTCCGGCGCCACATTCTCTAGAGCAGCTACGTCTCTTATTCGGCTGTTTTATGACGATTCGGATGGGACTGCCCTTTAGGAAAATAACCTTGTACATGCATCATTTTCAAACACCAATATAAGATGACATTATTTTTTATTTAACTATAATCAATTGTATCTTTTTTTTCAATTTATGTAATCTATCTGTCCATTGATGTAGTTTTGTTTGTCATATAATCAATCAATTGTTTATCGTTTTTTGACCATTGTGGGTGATTGTGAATGGCATCGCGAGTGATGTAGTGCATACTATAGGAAGTGTACCTCGGACTGAGCAGCCGTATTCTTAAATTGATCACAGTCAATTTAGGCGGGCGGTTGTTTAATGTACAGCGGCTCCTTGCTCCTTGCTCTCTTCTACCTCCTTGCCACAGAGGCAGTGCCCTCTATCATCCCCCCTAGGGCGACTGCCGGTTAAGAAGCCCGGGATTTGGCTCTAGACGTTTGGTTGAGTAACATGTTTTACGAGCACATGGAGTAGAGAAACAAAGAAGAGCCGACAGAGCGGGGAGCATGCGGAGTACGGCAGCCAGCTAGAGGCCCAACATACCAGCAGCCTCAGAGACTGACAATAACCATCACCATCAGTAATGTAAATTATGTATATTCTCATTATAATATGTGTCAGTTAAGATGCCTTTCATTCATAGTCATCACTACCATTATTTCTTTATAAAATACAGTCCACCATCCAGAAGCATCATTTCCCGTCAATGGAAAAACAATTTTGTAACTTAAACAAGCCTTACGATAGTTTATTATCGTTTCATCATTAACAGGAGCAGATTCATACCCTTTAAACTTTTTTATGTATCTTAGACTTAAGATACAGATTTAAATGGATATATAAGACTTATAATATAATATACAATATAAGACAATATATTTTATATTATATAATATACTATATAGTATATAGTGTATAATATAATGTGACAATATATATATTGTATGGAGCATGCATACAAAATTAAAAAGACAAGACGTTACAGACAACCATCATTTCTTCTGGACGACAGATTTTCACTTGACTTACGAAAGAAACGACTAATCTATAACAGTAGACTAAGACCTATTTGAACATATGGTAGGGTTCAGTAAAACACGTCCATATACACAAGATACAATGAACAAAGTCCAAAATTCTAAGAAAAATAGTTAATAAGGCTTGATTTATTTCGAATCACACCATACAACGACATGAACATTGCCATTATAGAATCATATATTCACAAGAAATAAACATTCCACTCATCAATACAAAATCACCAAAATCCACTTCTTCTTCCTCTTTACTACTTCCTGTTCCTCGGTCTTGATTGGAAAAGACTAAAAAGACCTGCTCAAGAACTGCTATTGATCATTTCCATAAAATGATGTTCCTGCAAAGCAAACAGAAAAAACGAACAATTGGATCAAATTTGCTGTATATGCATTGTGCAGGTACAAATGAAAAAAAAATAATAATAATAATAAAGAGATAATTTAGCAACATCTATCCAGTGATTAAAAATGGAAGTATGTTTCCAGAGACAGAAGGGTTCCTTTTGGAAACACAATATCAAGTAATAGCAACTCGTTTGTATAGGAAGTATATCTTACAAGAGGGCATTGATGATAAGTGTCGCCTTTGCAAACCCACAAATGAATCAATACAACATGTCACCTCAGGCTGTCAAGTACCAGAGGGAAAATAATAATTTCAAAGACACGAGCAGTTGCTGAAAGTTATCAACTAATTAAATATCAACCTTTCTGCAGATATCATCCTAAAGCATTGTTAGAAAGTGGTAATTTTAAAATATATTGGGACCATACGATGATAACAGACCACCATATACCTTACAACAGACCTGACATCGTGCTTATTGACAAGGCAGCAAAGAAAGCACAGATTATTGAGATATGAGTTCTTTTAAATGACAACTTCCAAAAAACAATAGGGGAGAAAATTCGTAAATATCAGGAGGTTAGTGAGGAGTTGAAGCATTTTTATGGCTGGTGAAGGTTGTAGTACTACCGATTGTAGTTTCTACTAATGGCTTTATTTCTGAAGAAACGCCCTTTAAATCCTTGGACTTAACAAGGAAGTTGAAATACTGCAAAAAGCATTGTTTTAGGAACTGGGAGATAGTACAAAATGTTTAAATATTGATAAATAATACGATTAAGCTTAACCTTGACCGTGGTCCGGTTAGGGCATATCATCCAGCGATGTTGAGAAGAAATACAAATAAAAAATAATAATAATATTTTAGACCGTCTTTCTCATTCACTGCAAGATTTTAATTCTGGACTAAGAAACTTCTATACCACGGCTGAATGCATAATATAAGTAATTATAACAACGGCATACGTTTCTCAACCATTTTATGTATTCCCTTTACTTAGAATTAATCCAGTTGTAGCCACGAATCCGGGAAAAGGGGGCAGAGGGAAAGCGAAGGAAGATAGAATATTTAAGGGTCACTCGAACAAGTGTTGTCTTCATGATTAAAAAGATTAAATGTAAATTGAAACTTCATGGACTTGCTGTTCTAAAAGTCAATCCCATAAATCTGGACAGAAGGAGAAGAATGCTAATATCTTGTTCTTTGGCGGAAAACACGTCGGGCTAAGAAATATGTAAATTAACTTCCGTCTGGTCGGCTCCCGCTCTTGATTAAATCCTTGCCAATGGAAGCCTTTCCCAAGCACAGGAATTATTAATGTTTAAAATTGAATATCCATCTTATATACATTCATATATGCAAGAAAAATAGGGTGTGGAAATGGAGTAAGTAGATATATAGAGACAAGTTAATAAGTTCACAAAATGCTGGGTCAAATGTTAGATTGACTAGCCAAAAAAAATTCAAACGATTCGTCTGCTTTAGGACGAACTTAAACACTTGAAGCAAAAACAGATCTTCGTCTGAATTTAAAAAGAATTTATTTATTGAAATTTGCAGCTGTATTATAAGAATACAACAAGTAAATATAATAGCAAGAATGATACATAATGACATGGATAAAGGCAAGTAGAGAAAATACCAAATGGTTGTACTCAAATAAAAAATTCAACTTAGAAGGTCACGAAGCCATCTTCTCTTCAGACGCCGCGGAGGATTTTCAGGAATTGAAGAGGTAGCTAGGTTTGAAACTAGTGGGTTTGAGTGAGAATAAAGTTTGTCATGAAATGATTGATATCGGGTTCGTGCCAAACAAGCAACAAATAGGACATTGTGATCGTTATGCATGACTTATTCGTAACAAAGTAAGGGGCTTAATGGATTTTAATAGAATAGGATGTAAATAGTTGGGGGTGCAGTCAAAAAAACACAGCAAATAAGTTGAAACTTATTATATTATATATGTGCCGACGTTTCGACCTACTGTGTAGGTCATCTTCAGGGCCAATAGGAGTGGCTGCTCGGTGCAGAAGGTAACTGACCGCATTGGATTTTAGGTAACTGAACATTTGGGATTTTAATAGAAATTTTGTATTGTAAGGATTGGATACTAGAGGCATTCGATGGCTTAGTGGAGACCCAAGTTACTCCGTAAGTCAAAATTAATTTCTGAAGTTGAAAGTGTTTTGCTCATTTAAAGTCTATACCAGATCTACTGGGGGGGGGGGTCGTGAAACCATAGAGAATCTATTAGATCTGAATTAAGTAATATTAAAATAACTTGAAAGAATGGTTATTAAACATTGAACAATACGATGTCCTGAATTAAGGGTTACTATAATGTTGATGTAATCCAAGAAGGGGTGAAGGATTTGCACCTTTAAGTCTGGATACTGTGGATAGAGATACATTCAAGCAACAAGAGCACGCCCTTGAAATGTTGTCGAAGATATTTGATCGAAACTGCATTTTCTAGTAAGTATGATTGATAGTATGTAATATTACAGAATTGTTTATTAAAATTTTAAAAAACCTGTACCTATAAAACCCTATAAGACGGGACTATTTATTGAAGAACGATTGTGCAGGGAGGCGATTTGTCCTAGATCACGCCCAATTGAGAAAATGTTTCCCCCTTATTTTGAGTACCCATTTTATGGAGGCTGGGTGAGCCCCAGGAGGGTCATAGATCCTATATGATGCATTTTTTTCCCGCTAATTTAAATAATAGTCCGCCAGCGAGCGGGATTTGAACCCAGGATCTTCGGCACGGCAACTTAGCGCTCTACTCCAGAGCCACTCCGCTCCCTAATTGAATTAATTATAATAGTCCAGGATCCATGGTCCATTTTTGCACTTGAATAGTATCAAGCTGAATCTTCGTGAATAGCTTCGTTTCGATGAGACGCCCAACAATTACCTGTGCGAAAATTCTCGATTGTTGGTGATTCTCAAAAATGTATTACTAACTGGGTTTTTTTTGTTAAATCTCAAGATAATTATCTAAATTATTTGAAAAAATATTTGTCCTACAAAATGTATGGTTTGATCAAAGAGTCCCCTCATTCCAACGTGTGTCGATAACGAGGTCATCAAAAATGATTACTAACCAGCTGTTTTTTTTTTTTACTTCTTTGCCGATCTTTTTTAACATCGTTATCGATACATATTGGAAGGAGGGGACTCATTGATCAAATCATACATTTTGTAGGACAAATATTTTTTCAAATAATTTAGATAATTATCTTGAGATTTACCAAAAAAAAAAAAAAAAAACCCAGTTAGTAATTAATTTTTGAGAATCATCAAATCGACTTATTTTATCCTTTTATCGACCTCTTTTAGCTACCACAATCGAGAAATTTCGCACAGGAAATGGTTGGGCGTCTCATCGAAACGAAGCTATTCACGAAGATTCAGCTTGATACTAATCAAGTGCAATTTATGTTAGTATTCACAAAGTGGCAGAAGCTGATAACTTGCTATCCATATTTTTTACGCTTCTAATATGTTCTGCAAGTCTTGTACGTATTAGTCTTCCTGTTTGCCCAATGTACTCCTTGGGAATACAAAGGAACATGGTATGCATGAATGCAGGCCATATTATTGTTACAGTATGCAACTGATGCACTTGATGTCTCCGTTCAGGAACGCTGCAAGTAGGAAGGAACAGTACCAAGAAAGAGTTTTCTGATAAAAACAGAAATGGAAACAATCTATTGAGATGGTACGTGTTAGTAGACACTACCGGAAGGCAGCGAAGAGGAAGCCGGAACCGGGAGATAACTGGTTATTGAATAGCCAGATAGGGCTCGTTAGACCGCCGGTCGCCCCCCTCCCTCCAATACCCCCCCCCCCCCCCAAGGCTTGCTAATTACACTTTCTTCCCTTATCAGACCTCTTATCACTGTTTGTTTAGGAGACTAATTAATCTGGCCGTCCAGAAAGAAAAATCACGCGAAATGATGAATTATATATGTCCCAGGCGGATAACAGATATTCCGTAAAGGAATAAAATATTTTGACAGAATAATATTTTCTGTTAAATATTTCCTTAAAGCGTTATATATAATAAACAAATATGTAAAAAAAATGAGAGAGGAAGCAGACAAATTAAAAACAACAGACAAAGACTGTCTAGTTAAAGAACAATGTGGGAAAAAAAGAACAGAACTCAAGGATCTAGTGGAAAATAAAAAAAATCGAAGGGCACTGCGAGGTCGAAAGAAAGGAAGCAACGGTACGCAGAAATTATGAGAAAATAATGGGAGAAAAAAAAATGAAAAATGAGGAAAGAGTAGTAGTGATTTTAAATATTCGCTTGATTTTAAAAGCCCTTTTCGTAAAAAAAACCTGGATTGTTATTTCTTATAAATAATGATAATTAGAGCAAAACTTGCATTCGTCATTTTGATGATAACTTCATATCTACGGACTACATTTGTTTGTTATTAAAGTGTCAAATCAAATACGTCTGAGAGCTATGCTGTGGCGTATGTGGAAGGACTGGGACAAGAGTAAACTTACAGACGGGTAAAGAAATCATATATTTCTAATACATTTCAGGCAGACGGAATTATATCCACCTCATACCAGCCTATATATACGTCTGTAACGTTTATAAAGATATTAAGTATTGTTAAAATATTGAAAGTTTCAAACAAAAAATAAATAAATAAAACCGCTGTAGAACAATTTCAGCAATAAAGTAAAACTAGCGTACGTTTTTGTCTTGCTTTTTCGTTAGTAGAAGACTTAGAGAGGGTTGACTTTACAAGGCAGGATACGAAAAGGCTTTCCGAGCGGTGTGAAGGCTACGGCGTGCGCCAGTTTTGTTTGAGTTTGTTACAAACTTTCTTTCTGTTTGCACGGTTAATGGAATCAAGCCTAGCCCGTTCTGCTCAGCGATCACCTGCCCTCTCTTCTAAGTCCTCTTAATGCCAACATACACAAAAATCAGAATGTCTAAAGAATCCTTTTTAACTAAAATATATAATTTATTAAATTAACATTTAGCCTTCAAAGTAAATGCTTTTTATTAACAGATTTATATCCTTGATCTAAATATTAATAGTTCATTTGTGAAAAATGACCTTCCATTTACCTCAATAACACACCCATCCCACAGACAGATAAAGTACAATACCTTGGACTTAATCTGTTTTGATAGGAGATTAACATCAGATCATCACGTTAAGATGAAACGCCAATCACTAAATCATAAGCTCAACTTAATGTATTCACTATTGAGGAAAAAATAGTGATTCAAATTAGATCTAAGACAGAAAGGCACGTAGACTTACTTACTGAAATCAGTTTGGACATATGCATTACAGATTTACGGCACAGACTAACAGAAAGCGAGTACAAAAAAATACTTAGAAGTATCACCAAAGCACCATGGTATGTCAATAACAAAATTTTGTATACGGACTTAAAAATACCAACGACTGACGAACACATACGAACATCCTACAAACGCTTTCTAGAAAAACTGCAGGGTCATCCAAACCCATGGATAGAACAACTGGCCAAGACTCACATGCCTGAGAACACTAGGAGGATACTAAAAAGAACGTGGATGAGGGATTTGTTATCATAGGAAATTGAATCAAGCCACGAGAGAGGTACTGCTGGGTATTGTTCTTCTTCATGTCTCTCATATCATTTTGTTCTGCTCTACTAAGTCATTGATTTTTATTTGACAGGTGTGAATGTAAATACGAAGAGATTAAAAAAAATAGATCATTTAAATAGGTACAAGTAACTTGATATAAAAAAACAATCATAATAATTAGCAATATATAAATGGAAAGGGCATAGGGATCAATAAAGAATATCTAAAACAAAAAGTCCATCTCACGGAATCCTAAAATAAGACATTATAACACTGTCGTAAAAACGGAATGCCTCTCGATGAACTATACTCTCAAAAAACCGGAAGTCCTGGAAAGAAGAATTCTAAGAAAAATCATGGGTGTAGTTCTAACTGAACATCCGCCTTCAGGACTACGAAGTTACAAAAAATCTACCAGAAAGTGGAAAGAATGTTTGATACTATACAGAAGAAGATGTTGACATTCCTCAGACATTTGTAAAGATTGAACAAGAAAATATTTGAATGTTTTGGGAAAACTAAGATCACGAAAACGTGTACTAAAGAACTAAGGAAAGATTTCGAATAGTTGAATATAACAGAGCCTCACATTCTAGATGGAAGTGAATTTGGAAGCAGGGTGAAAAATCTGGTAGGGTTTCAAAATGAATAACTGATGCTGGACAGAGGATCAAAAGAAATATGTCAGTGAACATGTGAAGAAATATTAGAGACAGAGAAAACTCCAGCAGAAGAGAAAAGAATGTTGTAATGTAACCCAAAGTGGTCAATATAGGGGGAAAATATGTAATATTTAAAAGTATAACAGTCCTCGTTAATGCCCTTTTTTCAATGAAGAATAGTTAAAAATAATCTAATCCCAAACCTGATTTATAAATATTAGAGACAGAGAAAACTCCAGCAGAAGAGAAAAGAAATTTGTAATGTAATCCAAAGTGGTCAATATAGGGGAAAAAATATGTAACATTTAATAGTATAACAGTCCTCGTTAATGCCCTTTTTTCAATGAAGAATAGTTAAAAATAATCTAATCCCAAACCTGATTTAATTGTTAAGTGAATTCCGATTAAAAAAATTCAGGTGATTTGGCTAAGATCATGCTTAACAGCCAGGTTTTTATTCCCAGTTAAGAATAACCACTTTATAGAGACTTGGAAGGTGAGCCACTGGAAGGCCTGCAGATCCCAGGATAGGCCTATGGCTGTTAAAAAATTGAATAATTTATCTGCCACAACTGGGACCCCCCAGCCAACTCCATGTGCTTTAAGCAATGTAATATCCCACTCCCAATCAATGATATAGATACAACTGAAAATTATACAAACTGTTTAAAAAATAGTGTTCAAAATGACATTTGTGAATGGTCTGATTATTATAGTAAGAATCAAACACCTAAAATAATATTTTTTTTTTTTAAATGGGATTTTAGTGGTGGTTACTATATAGAATTAGTAAATAGTATAAAACAAAGACCTAAAATAATAAAATTTTAAAAAAATTGGATTTTAGTGGTGGTTATAATATAAAATTAAATGCAATTATTTAGTAACTTTATTTAATAAAATAACATGGAATGACAAGAGGTCTTTGTATTCTCTAACTGTTTATTCAAACCCAGCGGGCACTGCACGGCAACAAACTCTACCTACACATCCCTAAAATAAGTCACTAATCAAATTCCATTTTCTTTTCTTAATTTTTATTTTAAAAACATAAGTTTTTTCATTCTCTTATTTAAGGTGTTAAACTTTAACTATTAACAAGTCTGTTTCAAATATTCCTATGTACGAGTATATTATTTTTTAAACAGTTCTTATGGCTTTTGAACAGTTCGTATCTATGTCATTGTGTATATATTTTAATTAAAAGATAAAACTTGAAAGTTTAAATTTTTAATAAATAAATAATTGCATACTTACAATAGAAGGAAAAATAAAAAAAGGAGAGACAGGATCAAAAACACCATAATTAAGAGTGACATTGAGGTAAAACCAGCTAAAAATATGATAGACATGAAACCAGGTAAAAATATAATAGAAGAAAACAGGTTACACTGGTTTGGCAATGTGAAAAGAATGCAAAGTGAAAAGAAAGCCAGAGTGGTCAACATAGAGAGGGAGAAAAGAAGGACAAGAGGAAAGCACAGAAACTCACTTTCTAGTGAAGTGAGGAAGACTTTCGAGAGTAGTGGCAAGGATTGGAGCGGGCAGAGTCAGCTGGTTCAGGACCGAGCTGCATGTCCTCCCTGTACAAACAGGATCCTCAACATTGAGAACGGTTTAAGAGGAAAAGATTAAGAAGATGTTATAATATAATCTAACATTTTCAAACTTACATACTTATTTATAATTTAAAATATTGACATTGAACTTGTCAAAAGTACTAAATTTTCATGTGCATCATATGGAAAATATATTTTTCTGATCATTTAAACTTTGAATACATGAATGATCCAATAAAATAAGTAAATTATATAAATAAATGTAATAATTTTCCTATGTCCAAATATTATTGAACATGAATAAATGAAGTGCTGAAAATTTGTATGAACCTTGCATCCTTGTTATATATGATAATACAGGTCAAACATTGATTGGTTTTGAAGTTTCATCATTTTCATTTGTGTATTATTCATGTCTTCAATTAATAATGCATCATATTATATTATTAATGGAGCTTTGAAGGCTTAAAAACAAGTTAAAATCCATTTTGCATATTTGAGGGCAGATATTTCTCACTGAAGTGTTTCTTTTATCAATATATTTTATATATGCCATTATATATATATTGTATGAACACACATTTGAATCTTTCAACTTTTAATTATTTGTTGGAAATTTTATTTCTAAGTTTTTCATTTTTTCTTTTTCACTTGTTTTCTTTTTAATACATTCCCATTACCTAAGTTCATCATTTTGACTTTGACAATATTTTAGTTATATTTACAAAATATCATAAAATAGTCATCCATAAGGACTTTAATGCCATTTGTTACTGATTTGGCTCGTATCCGATATTAATCTATTCATGACAAACTTTAATCCCACACAAACCCACTAGTTTCAAACCAAGCTATCTCTTCAATTCCTGATAACCCTCCAGGGCATCTGAAAAGGAGATGGCCTTATAATTTGAATTTGTTATTCAAGAAGTACCATTGGGTAGATTCTCTACTTTCCTTTATCTCATCGCATGCGATTATATATATATATATCTTTCATGCTATTTACTCAATGTATTAGGATTATACAGTTATAAATTTCAATAAATAAATTTTTAAAAAAAAGAAAAAGAATTTACATTATTATGAAAAATACAAAGGTTTGCTAATAGGTTACTAAATAGATGTATTGAGTATTGTATAAATGTGTGGATCTAAAAGTATTATTGAATATACATAAAAAAATCATACATCACATAAATGCATGTATCAAATCACTTTAAAGACCCATATTTTTTTTTTAAACTGGATAAAAATTAAGACCAATATATTATAGCATTATCAATGTTTTAGTTTTACTGATTGGTTTCATATCGCAAAATTATATTGTAAATAAATGTACTTATACTTAAATGAACTATTATTCTTTAATTAAAAAATATCAATTTGGGAAAAAAAAAATTACTTGAGCAGAAAATTTCAAGTTCTCCATTATTGTTCTATATGGGCAAAATATAAAGGCAAAGAAAATTTTCCGAAGAAAGTGCAATTGTTTATTATGTTTAAAGGCCAATTATTTGAATACTGTTTATATTTCAGCGAAAAACTCAAGTGTTTACGTAAATACCATTTTTAGAATTATTTTTTATCACATAGCATTGCACATTTAATCAAAAATTATGCTTACTAATCTACAGTCAGGTTTACTCTATAACATATTTTTCTGAAATTCTAGTACATTTATTAACAATTAGTACTAATAAACATTACTTCAGCTTTGTACCTTTTTATACTAGGCTTTGTTGACAAATATTTCATTTCTGCCATTTTGATTAAATCATTACATACTTATTTCAGCCTTTGAATATAACAACTTGTATTACACACTTGATAAACCCTGCTTCAGAAACTGCACAGTATAAATATCACAGCTACTAGAACTGAATTTTTATAGTTAACTACTAGAACTCTATTTTTATAGTTCTGTTATTTTGTCTGTTTTTCTTTCTTAGCCCTGAAGATGACCCACAAAGTGGGTCGAAACGTCAGCACATAATTAAATAAGTAACCACTTATTTAGTGTTTTTATTTTAGTTTTTATCACCCCCAACTATTTTCTTCCTTACTAGAACTGAACATAGGTTTTTAATCTACATCTAGTGGATGCAATGAGCATTTTGAGTAAGACAAATAATATAAATTACAAATCAGGAAGAGCATTTGCCATTTCATTTGGAGTCAAGGGTCCACTATTAAAACAAGATGGCATCACAACTATAATGCATGTCAAAAGTAATGGATCCAAAATATATATTTCAATTATTATTCAATTACTCTCCATGAATGATCCAACATATTATGGAGGCTTGTTCTCTGTCATATCCATATCTCCCAGGACTTATTAACCAATAAATAGTAGAAAATATTACAACAGCAAAATGTGATATTAACATTTAAATTTTTATGTAGTAACATGTTAGCAACATATATTCACCCATGCATGAAGCTTTTAGTAGTTAAGTAAAATTTTGTTTACAATTTAATTAATTTTCACATGAGCATCGTTGTGCATAAGTGAAATATATAGTATTTTAAAAATTAATAATATTTATATGGATACTATAGTGTCAATTCAAAAAACCTAAATATATATTGGTATATGTCTAGTAACTTTGCTAATAATGGTTCAGTTTAGATGTTTTTGTTTAGAAGATAATTTTTTAATCCTTCAAAGAAAAACCTACAACTTTCTAAGTCTAAAGACTAAATTTTAATCCTAAAATTATTCAAAAAACAAAATTTATTTTTTAGGTTTTAAATATAATGTTTTCAATCACTGTAAAGGGTAACTTTTCATCAAACACATCAAACTATACAACTTATAGAAAGATGTCAACACAGAACACAAATTGAGAAGACTATCTAGCAGATTATATCACACACAGGGGTGCAGAAATATAGCAATATATCTCATTATGGATAATTTGCAGAGAGCTTGAATATTGTGGTAGTAGATAGTACAGTATCACACTAAACCGAGCATAGACAATAGTAATCAGAGGACCGAGCCATCTTGTGGAGACTACTCTTGAAGGCCCGAAGTTTCTAGGAAGTTGTAGTATCGTCTAGAAACATGTATGTCTGCATACACATATCAAAAACATGAAAACTGAAAAATAAAAGTTCACGAGACTTATGAGCACTTATATGGAGCTAAGGTTCAGAACATTAAAAAAGTGTTTTTAAATGTTGATACAATTAGAATATTAATCATATACAAAAAATTTTCACTTGCACAACAGAAAATACTTTTAATTTAAACGTTTTTTAAAATGACACTTACAAAAAGTAACATTACACATTGTTATGTAGTATAGGTATTTTTTAATTGATTAATGAATGATGAGCGAAACAATTCATATTTTTTGTAAGTTACACTAAAGGACAGAAACAATGGAATTTTTCACTAAGTATGACCTGTTAAGCCGCCACGAGAGAGGTCCTGGATTGATTACTGTAGTCTGAAGATTCAGGAAACGACTAGAAGGCGCCTCGAACATATGGAAGATATGCTGTTTTCCCCATTACCTTGTTCGTTTCACACGCCCTTTGTCCTCATTGTGGGTATAATTATACCATAGGCAATAGTATTATTTTGTTGAAAATTATAATGCTATAATTATACCTGAATTAATAAGACACTGTGAGGAAGGCATTTCCACCTCACTTCTTGAAACAGGAATATAACCTAGATAACCGATATCATATAACATTGCTGACCAGTAATGATTTTACAAAAGGTTGTTTTCAAAATTTTCAGACAAATGCTGAATTGACATGCTACTTCTTTACTAACAATTGAGGAAAGAAGTGATGTTGTTTGGGATCATGATTAAATGCCAGATTTTTTTATTCAATTAAGAGCTTCAACTTTACAAAGCATAGGTGTGATCCAGGAGGGTCTGTAATCCAATTCACTTATCAAGACAGATAAATATATATTAGCATGGAAAAAAATAGCCTACAAATCAACATCGTAGAAGACTTAAATAATTATACTTGAATAATATTCTGTCTCTGAATCATTGAACAATAATATAATAATATGTATGAATGAGTGGCTTTTATTAAAGTAATACACTGTTAGAACACAGTTTAATTTTAAAATACAGTCTTAATTCATAGCTCTTATCATTATCGTTAATGATTTATATGTTAAAAATACTATCCTTTGCACGTTGTTGATTCTAAATATTCATTTAAAATCACAATGTCAATGGTAACTATAAATTATACATCACTTAAAGTAAACTAAATGAGCATTGTAATAGGGAAATAATGACCTAGTAATTATACCGCAGGTTGAACCATGAGTTGAGTCACAACAAGTTTTAACTTTTCATTCGTTTCCCTTTTAATTTTTTCAAAAAATACAAGTTATCACGGCCTTTCTTGTGGAAAAGAGAATGTAATTATGGTAAATTTGTATATTTCTGTAATCATTTCATCAAGAAATCAACAAACATATATCATATATACTTTAAAATGTTGAAACTTTTATTTCTTGATAAAATGAATACCGAAATCTACTTAATACCCATAATTACATTCTCTTTTCCATACTAAAGCTCACGATAGCTTTTATTTTTGGAAAATATTAAAAATAAAACAAATAAACAGTAAAAACTTGTAACTAAACTCGAAGCAACAATTTGCCGAAGGGTTGCTATGACCAACTTATGCTTAGGTCCAACTCAAAATAAAATTGTACAACTAAAAAATAATTACACTGTTGTTAACTTCATCACAAACTTAATCAGGCTAAAATTCATAGTCCTTGGCTGTTGAAAGAGCAAAGGATTCATTTTTCATCTGAAAATAAAAATTGTATTTTAAGAAATATAATCAGTTTTTTCTACATTAGCTATCATAGAACAAAGACAACTAATGCAGCCACAACCTTAACCAAGTACACCTTTGGTCTAAACATACCCTGCTGTTTCTTTATACTTGATGAAAAAGTCTTTTGTTGTTCAATAAAATATAGATTTTGAGTTTTCTTCATTTGTTGTTGTTCGATATCTCTAATGACACCCTCCCTCATTTTTTCCCTATCAAATTGTTGCTTCCAGTGTACGTAACCAATAATGCCAATACTAGAAGCTGTACAGAGAGTAAAAGTAATTTTAGAAGTAAGTGACATTAATTGACAATTAAATCACACATTGGCTATTCGGCACACTCAGCATTTATCAGCTATCGTTCAGCTTGGAAACGTTCACTTTTTTAGCAAAGAGCTATGATGCAGCTTTGGCGCATGACTACAATCTGGAATTTTAAAGGCCTTCTCTCATAAGATTATCTTCAAGTTTTTTCTATGCCTTTACAAAAAAATAAAATAGTAATAATAAATACCGCAGGTTGTCGATCAATCACAACAAGTTTTAACTTTTCATTCGTTTCCCTTTTAGTATTTTCCAAAATCATGAGCCTTAGTATGGAAAAGGAAATGCAATTATGAGAAAATATTTACAAAATTTATTTTATTTTATTTTTTTTAATTCCGCATTGGCCTAATAAGTACCACGTCATTTCAACCGTATTTTTTTTAAATTCGCCCAGTACTCCCTCATTCGTCACCGGTGCTGATCCCTCCTTTCTTCCATTTTATCTCTTTCCCGTCTCTGGCTTTGGTTTTTCTTGAAAACCCACGTGAGTATTCAGTTTCATCCTGAGAGGGTTGCTTTCCAGAACATCCTATATATATATATATATATATATATATATATATATATATATATATATATATATATATATATATATATATATAAGAGAGAGAGAGACATAATAAAAAAAAATTACAATCAATTTATAATATTAAAAACTAAATAATCAAATTTAACCCATAATGGAATCAATATTGTACCATTTAACCGTAAACAAAAAAACTGGAAATTGTTTACAATATGAAATTTTAATATATTATTCAATAGATCATGAGTTATGTAGCTGGGTATAAAGATGTTACACGCAAGCGTGTAGCCACCACTTGCAGCCCATGTTCTTGTTTATTCCTGATATTACATTTCACCTCTAACGTGCTAATGTGTGTATTTTAAGAAAAAATATTTCTAAATTACATTTCATTCATACCATTGTGTTAATCAGAAGTATACCACCAGAACCGTTAATGGAATAAACATATACATACACTTAACTCTTAAAAATGTAAAGAAATCGTTTCTATCCAAAAGGTTACCGAAAATTATTGCAGTTGAAAGCGTAGCCTAACAAAAAGGAAATGTTATCAAACTGTTTTAATATCATTTCACAAATACTATACTTTTGGGTAGAAAATATATTCTACCAACTACGGTCATCCTAGTCAAGGATGGGTTTCTTAAAAGCAGAGCCTTGGACGAACACCTTTTCCTAGCGAAATCGCGGCTGTAATACCGATCGAATGAATTTGTAATTTCTAAAAAATATTACATGAACAATAGAGACCTCGATAGTTTTAGATAAGACACAATTCTTTTTCAGGAAGTAAAACATTAAAATAAGGAAAAAATAGTCATTTGTTTGTATTTTTGTCTACCCTTTAATTAATTCTCTGGAAATTTACAAACTTCAAGGAGTAGAGCTTTAACTGATGCCTGCTGAAAGAACTAGTTCGCTTTCACGGTGTCACACTTGTGCATACAACACAGTAAATAAATATTTAATAGAGACACTTCACATCTGTCATGGAATGTAAATGTGTAAAGATAAATATCCTGTTACCAGTCTCTTTCAATTCTTTTTAAATGCTGGTTAGAATAATGTTGTTTCTTCTGGGCTTCTATACATTGTCGCTTACAATTACATCTGCAACTGAAGTCGCAGTAAAACCAGGTAAGCGAACTATTAAATTAACTCTGTTTTTTAGAAATAAATATTTTTTCTAATGCTTGATATACACACAAAATAAATATCAACACGGTTAAATAAATTAATTTGTATTACAAACGAAAAATTTAATAGTTAAAAAAAACAGTCGAAAACCTTGAAATTAATTTGCTAGCAGTTCAAAACGTATACGTATTACGACAATATAAAAATATATAATATTTTAATTGATAAAAATCATGTTCATTATTAACTGAAAATAATTTCAATATTTAATTTGAAGCATTGTTTCATATTTTTGTTTTCTTCCTCCAAGTAGATAATTATAAACATGGTTTATGATTATTGAGGTTTTACGCCCTAAGGCCTAATGAATGCTAATGAGTTAGTTTTTATTTAAACCAAAAGGACGCTTATATCTGTAAGGCTCTATATGAAAATGTAAGTTACCTCTCATTTCAAAGCCAATTTATTTGAATAAAAACCTTCTTTTTTTTAAAATGTGTTCAAATTCACAAATTTGTTTCTGTGAGTGCTTATGTTTATTTGTCCATTGAAATATTATTTCTAATATGAAATTAATAATTAATAAACTAGATACATTTTATAAAATTACTTATTAATAGAATATTAAAGTTGCAGCTCATAATAATCATTATTATACTATAAATATATCATGCTATAATTTTGTTTTAAGAAAATGTACATTAAGTAAAGAAAATATTACTTCCTAGCTCATGCATTCAATAGATGTTATTGACCTATCTATTATTTTAACTGTCAGGATTATTAATCTTGTCAGAATTCGTACTGTTTATTTACTTATTGTTTATAAATATTTTTTTATTTATTTGTTTCTGTCGTTTTTATACGCTTTATGATTTGTATCATGTAGCCTTCTGGCCAGATATATATTATGTTTCTATTTCTGTTCATGTTTGTTATTCTAAAGGGACCTAGTCCCAGAATAAAGTTACTTTTCTATTCTATTCTAATTAAGTATTTTAGATATTTTGCCAAACCACATAATTAATATTATGTTGTTGTTAACAGACCCATACGATCCTATCTCATTTCTATGCCAGGAAGGTGAATTCACAATTACAACCAGAAGGAACCATTCGGAAGCTAACAGAGTAAGGCAAGGTAAAGTAATACTGTACGGATTTTATTTTATTATAATTTCAATTAATACAATTTGCGCCTGTTAAAAATGGCTTTAAATGTTGTTTATACAAATACATTTACCAACTATATCATAAGAGGTTTGCAGCACACGGTAAGAAGTTATGTAATTGACATTATTTTTCTGAAAGGTTCGAAGTCAAGTAGTCTGACCTTTCCAGATCTTCGATATAGTTCCTTTTTGATAGAGTAATAATTTAATTTATGTATCAAATATATAGACTCACGTTACCAGATTCAGCAAAAGTTTTGGGGCTGGATTCAATAAGTACTTCAAGATCATTTAGTTCAACGAGATTCCACACTTTAGTTTAGAATTGCAAGAAACCTAACCGATAGGTTTGAGGAATTTTACTGTGCTAGTAATGGTTGGTGGAACGATTACTACAAGTTACGAAAGCTGATGGCAGTAAATGTAGCTGATAAAAAAAATTATCGTATAGGATAAAAGTACTCCATAGACTAGAAATACTGATGTCTGCAATGTTACATCGATTGTGATCAATTCAATAGTTGGAATAAAATAGAAAATTTTTAAAACATTATTTAATAGAATCTTTGATTGCCTAAGGCTACACCTACATTGGATCCGGTGTGATACGATGAGACGTCTCTAGCAAACCAAATGACTGAAATATATCGAGAGTTATAAAATTTGGTTCTTTAAATTTATAAAATTAAGATTATTTATTAATTATTTTTAATACATTTATATTTTACTATTATGTATAGTAAAATATGTATAATGTATACATCCCAGGATCGTATGTGATAGAATCACGTCGCACCGAATCGGATCCAATGTAGGTGTAGCCTAAGACAAAGTTCTATCTAGAATTACGTACATATTGACCTTTAAAATTTGATTATAAAAGACCTAGTGTTCCAGCCTGTAATAAAAGTAATTTAGGCATACATGATAAAAAAAATTCAGAAACTGTAAACCTTTCTGAAATAATTCACTTTGGCTGATTTCTCTTTCCCCACAATTGCTAGTTTATAGTTTAAAAAAAACAACACATCGAACAAATAAAGTTATGACCAATATAAATACCTAAATATATTTCTGTTTTCTGCAGTAACAGAGTAATAACAACTTTATAGCAAGAAAAAAAATAGCGTATTTAATAGAGAGTATATTTTCTTTTTTCCTTATGCAAAAAAAAGGTTTCATTTTTTTAAATTATTATTCAATTCTTATTTATTTTAATTACTTGTCAAGATGAAAGATAAATTAACCAAGTGTATTTGATTAGCCAATTAGGACAACCACTAACAGACGCTTATATTTATATAATTGGTACTTGAACGCAGGGGAAAAAATTGATTACGTCTGTGGGATAAATATTACAGCTTAAGAACGTATTCTTAAAAGGCGCGTTCGGTCAAGGAAACAAATTCTCCTTGAACATACTTGTTCACTCTATAAGCGATTATTTAATAATAATTTGTCTTAAGTTTCACAAATGAACTCTTCAATGCTTTTCGTTACCTATTTTTACACTATCTATTTATTGTTATAATTTTTATAGCTTTCATATAATTTATAAATGAATCGGATTTGTAATATAAAATCTTGGAAGATAAACATGTAATATTGAAGAATAGTTTAAAAATAAAAGGTAGGTTCCTCACCCAACTTTCCTTAACACTTCATGTATGAAACAAAGTATAAAAAAACTTTCAAGACATAATCGTGGTACAGACAATGATTGGATATGGACCCAGAACACTACACGTATAACAATTGAGTTGTTAACAATAATTTCCTTACCAATGAGATAAGTCGAGTAATAAAAGGTTCAATACCATATATCATCACTAATGGTCTGTATAATTTTACCTACCAATTATATAATTATTTACCAAGAAAAGTATATATTTTTGAGTTTTGAATAAATATTTTTCTTTTCTTCCAATATTTTTTTATGCGAATTTTCTCCTAATACATAAAACAAAGAAAATGTTTGGTAAAGTTATTTAAAATCGTTGGATATGAACGCTGTTTGTTATTGTGTTTTAGACTGAGCTTTCTATTTATTCTATTTCCAATACACGGGGATCTCCCTTTCCACCACAACACCTCAGCCCTGCCTCCGATTCCGCCGCTGATTGTTTACTAAATTTTCAGATTAAATATTGTTCTAAGGAAGTTAAATTGATAATTTAAATTAATTATTTACGCCGTCTAAAATATTAACTTGTTGAACAAGATTTATAATCTTCCATATTCAGAACTAAATAAATAGTATTAAACTCGTAGATTTATTTATTTATTTAATGTTTTAGGAGATTGGAGGACAGCTTGCGAAAATGACTTACTTAAATTAGACTGTGGAAGAGGAAATACACTAAGAATAATTGACGTGGAGTACGGAAGAAGCGATGGGACGACATGCCATCGATATCCGCACTTCTTCATGTCCTGTTCGTCAAGCGAAGCGTATCACAAAGTTCATCAGAGGTATGTAGATTTATCTTATTTAGTTGCATATGGATATGGATCTATAAAATAGAACTTTTAATACGCAGTTTGAGAATCAAAGGTGACATGGTAATACATATTATAAGGAAATTGGGTAAACTCGAAAAATAGGCAAAAACAAAAACCTAAAGCACGGTATTACTACTTCACTAGGCTGTAAAATGAAGATTCTTGAAAAATTGATAAATATAGCTTATTGAATTGTTGTGGAACGCCTTACAGCAAGGTTACTGTCTTAATTTGATGTGTCTGTTTGGATTGTTGGTGCGAGATATGCTACACTTTGTCTTCTATGATATAATTTTTCTTTTGGTGTGTGTCTTGATCATGGCCGATTTGGCGAAACGTTGACTGGTTTGCTTTTCAAGTATTTAAGAGACTTAATGATTTGCTTTTCTAAACGCCGTATTCACATAGTTATGTATATGTCACTGTGCAAAATATTTTAACTCATTATTAATTTATCGTAATAATAAAATTTATGTTTTTTTTTAATGATTTACAGGTGTGACAATAAACAAAAGTGTACTATTCGGGCTAACACAGATGAATTCGGTGATCCTTGCCCTGGAATCGTTAAATATTTGAAGGTTAAACACAGATGCGAACCAGGTGAGCACTGAGCATCACAGTCAAATATTTATTTCTGAATCATTTCGCTTAATTTAAACGTTACGACGCGTTGATTGCTTGGTATTAGCTGATTAAGTACATTTAAAAGTATGTACCAAAATATAGAATGGTTTTACAGCTCATTAAAAGCTGAAATCATGAATATATTATTAATAGTGCGATAAATTAAGTAGGATTAAGAGATATTAACATAAAAAGATCCGAGGATGTGGAATAAAACCTAAAGCATGATCTTATATCCTACCTATAACTCAAAAAGGTTTTCTAGAATTAATAATATATTTACTGTAAACTTCGTTTTTCTGTTTTGTTGTTATTGTAATTTATTATTATTCCGTGGCACTACAAACCGTGATAGGTCTTGATCTTCTCACTAATCCTCCGCCATTCTCTGGTTAATACTCTGGTCCCAAGAACGCTCCTAGCATCAGTGGCCATCCCAGACATCCAACGTAGCTTCGGGCGTTAGGCTCTCCTAGTGCGATATAGCCCTTTACTGAAGACTTATCTCGGGATCTCTGTTTTGCACATCCTTCAGATATGGCCCGATCGTTATTGTAATAGAATTTTTAACATTTTCAACAACTAATTAATTGTTATGGTATAACAGCTAGAACTCAGTAATGGTATGACAGATTAAATATAATTTATTAAATAGATACTTCTGCCTCTCAACTACGAAATAGTGAGAAAATTATTAACATACAATAGTTAAACGGCTCTGATCTCCTCAAGCAATGGTCTTCAACATGCAGGACTTTGGCTTCCTAAAAAATTTTCCTCTGCTCAGTCCTATCTTCGGTTGCCCCTGGCAACTAACGACAGAAGGTCTTCTTCAACCTCTTGCAACCAATGAAGTCTAGTTCTACCGTCTAGTCGTTCCTTCTTCCTCCCGGATATCCCTGTATCATCAGTTTAGGAAGTCTACCATACTCCATTCTTCTAACCTGCCCCCGCCATCTTATTCAGGCTTTTTTATTGTCGAAGCCATATCCAATGTCGCATAGAGGATTCTTATTTCCTCCATTGCCTTCATCCTCCACCTCATACTACATACTTAATAGCATTTCATCCCTAAGGGTTAGCGTCCACGCCTCGTTTCTATACATAACCACTAGTTGCAAGACCTTACTATGCACTCTTAATTTAAGGGGTTTAGATATATCCCGATTTCGAAATAGAGTAAAATAAAAAGCTTAATAATTAGTGACTAAAAACTATTTTTAAAAATAGCGGTAAATCTTGGAGTTAATTCAGTAACATATGGCTTTATTTTCCTCCAATTTAAAATCATTAATTACGATTTACCACTTTGATATCATTTCATTAATAGTTGAATGATATTTTTCTCTATCATAAAATTGATACTTACGAATTTGATACAAATAAAACATTTGTTACAGTTGCAGCAGACAGCATACAGAAAGTTGTAATTTGCGAGAATGATAGGAGGACTCTGACTTGCCCAAAAGGATCGTATCTTGTCATATCTGACGCATCGTATGGAAGGACAGATAAAACTACATGTCCGCATCGGAAAATGAAACACACCAGCTGCTCTGCAAGAAATGTTAGGGACATCATAGGCGCAAAGTAAAATTATTTTTACTTATATCAAACACAATGATTATGTGTAGACTATTTATATGATAAATTATAGGATTCAAAACTATAATGAAATCACTATATTATATATCACTAAATTTAAGTTAAATTTGTACATAAGAATTGAAGGGTAAAGTGAGCAAACGTGATTATCCATAAACCTAGGCTTTTGGATGAACCAAGTTACTGTTAAGAATTAATCTGTAAAATGATCTATATGTAATGTTTTCCTCAGAATTGAGTTGATGAAGGCAATAATAATCTAGCTTTTCATAACCATATACTAAAAATATCAGGGCGTAGATCAATACAAAATTCAAAAACCTTCAAATATTATTATAGAGAATATTATTGTGTCTAGAGTATTTTTCGCCCTAAAATTACTTTAATAAATAATAAATTTTATTGCACAAGCATTAATTTATTGGTATTCAGCAGTAATAAATATATTTTTTTTATAGGTGTGATCAAAGAGAGCAATGTGAACTGTTGTCTACCAACCGTTGGTTCAGGGACCCATGCAAAGGCACTCACAAATACCTCACTGTTCAATATCAATGTATTGTAGGTAAAATAACTGTGT
This sequence comes from Troilus luridus, assembly GCA_964056705.1. NCBI lineage: Eukaryota > Metazoa > Arthropoda > Insecta > Hemiptera > Pentatomidae > Troilus > Troilus luridus. The sequence goes on along the minus strand of OZ057415.1, from coordinate 18,521,681 downwards.
CTATATAATATTAATTAATTATTAAATATTAATTGCTATATTATATAAGGCTAATTAGTAAAATTATCCAATTAGGAGTATGATGTGAGAAATGATAAGGAAAAGCTACGGTTTATGGGCTAGATTCTTAATGAATGGAGTAACGATTAAAAATACATTAAAATAAGTATTAGGTAGTAATTAGATTTAAGTGTAGGAAATACACTTCTAATAATGCCGGAAATTATAAACTAAAACATTTATTTTTAAATAAAGTATTCGATCTGCCTATAATTATTCTATTTTAATGTTGTACTAAACGAAGCCACACAGTTTAGTATGATTATTTGGCTTTGGCAAGTGGGTGAATGTGTTTATTTCAAAGGATTCAATACACTTTTTTTTGGAAAATGTCTCTATATAATAATTATACTAAGATTTTAGGGATAGACTTATTTATGAATAAACGAAGTCCAGGCTACAAACGTTTTGCTATATCTCTATAGTTAGTAATTCCTTACAACTTTGAACTAAGATATACACACATCTGCTAAAATATATAACATTCTAATACGCAGAAACTGCTCACCTTGTTTTTACTTGCACTGGTTATCTAAAAAGGATTCGTTGGAGAAACATATTAGTTATAGTTTACAGTATCGCAGACGATTAACCTTGCTTGTATTTACGAAGCTTGTGAGCAGGTTTTGCTCTATTTTTAGAAGCAGGTTTTCACATACCATGTATATCATTATTACAAAGCAAAGTGGTATATCTGTAAATGTTTACAATTGCAGAGTTTTATTACGTTGTGAATTAAAGTTTTCTACTCCTTACGCAATGAGGAAAATGCCTAAATCGATATGATAATCACTGGGTTAAAGATACAAAATATGGCCAATAATAACTTATATATGAAATATTAGAGGATACTTCAATTTAACTGCATCTATAACAATGAAACAGGCTTTGGCAAACTCATGATCTTATGTTCATTAACATTGTTGATACTGCTACTATCTTTTGAAGAAGCATGTTCCTTTGGAGTGATTAGAAGTTGTTTGAGAAGTTAGTTGTATCTTGCTTTTCCCGCACAGTTTTTATTTTTGATGTGATAACTTTTCGTAGTAGTGTTACAACCTATGCGGTTTTTATTATTCGTTTAATACCAAAGACGTAAAGAATACTTTTACCGCACAATTGTAATTCGGGAATGTTGACTTTGATTCTTTTTGTTGTTTTTTAAATCGGGTTTCTTTATCATTTTATCTGTCATTCATTTTCCATCATTGGTGATGAGGTTAGCACAAATATTCCCATGATCCCTCTTTTATAAATGATCTTAAACCCTGAAAAAAATCTTACAAATAATTTTCTCTCTACTAATTCCTATTCAATATATAGTTCATCTTTAGATGACGATACATTTTCAAAAAGTCCACCTTTAAGTCAAATTAAGCTTACATTTACTGTACATGTAGCATTTCAAGAAAAACAAAATTTTCCAAGTCACCCAGTCTTGAAAGCAATTTCGTTTCTCAGTTTATAGTTAATTTTGATTGTTTTATGTCACTTCTTCTTTTTAGTTGTCATTACATTTTCATCATTGCTGAATCGCCCATTTGTTATTTGTCATTGAACCCTATATCCTCCTATATTAACAGACTTTCTGAAAGAAATTTTACAAATGATATTTTCTGTATGTTAACTTCTATTCAATAAATCCTTATCTTTAGACGATAATATATTTTTTTTTAATTCCAGCTCTAAGTCGAAATAACGGGTAATTTATCTAAGTCATAAAATATATATATATATATATATATATATATATATATATATATATATATATATATATAAAATACAAATATAAAAACCACCTAATAACAATGGAAATAGGGACGGTAATAATGAGACAATGTGACATTAAAAGTAGCCCATGCCATCCAAGATGCAGTTTTTCCTGACAGTTTGACAAACAAATGTTTGTGTTTGTTTATTTTCAATGATTTAAGTAAATATTAAAACTATATACCGGTGTCTAATATTCATTCATTTCATATAAAACATAAATCAAATGAAATACTTGAGGAGAAACTGCTCCAAATTTAATAACTTTAGGGGCTTTGAAATAACAAAACAAGGCCGGAATACAATAACAGTTGCTTGCTGTTATAGAATTCCTTGCAAATGGCAATCCCGTAAGATAGTAGTTAAGAGAAAAAAATCCATTAATTTATTTATTATAAGTATGCTAATTTTTCCAGACGATTTAGCCTACGCAGCAGCCTGCGAAAATGGGGATATGGAAATAGTTTGTAAGAACAGTTCCGTGATCCATGTCGTGAGAGCGGACTACGGAAGAGGGCATCCGTTCATCTGCAACAACGGCCCAACGCCGATAAAGCCACAAGGATGTTCCAGTCCTAACGAAATAGCCATTATATATGGAAGGTAAGTGTCCCTCCGCCAATAAGTTATTGGGTCGTTTCAGACGAAATGTCCGCTTCCAAAGGTGTCTAGTAAAACAACTTCATAAATCAAAACATTTTTATTAAAAATATTTACCCTTCTTTTCTATATATTTTCTCCAACTTATAATTAAATTTTCAATCCCAGAATAGAAAATTCACGGTTTCGTTATAAAATAAAGTCTGAAAATGCGTTTTTGACTTTAGAATCATTTGCAAAAAGCTTTCCCTTAAGAAGTCGACCAAATTTCTGAACAGATGGAAATCTGTAGGAGATAACGATGGAGTGGGAGGACATCGTAAACTCGTTCAGTTTCTTCACTGTCAGTCATGATCCATCAGGACTGGCTTTGAGGTTGTTTTGGTATACATCTTTGATGCATTAACTGAATATCCCTGCAATACGATGTTGATGTGATGGTTTCACCTCTGGGTAGAAAGAAGAAACAAGCTATTAAAAATCTGTAAGGAAGGAAATAGTGGGGGGGCAGTCAAATAAAACACTAAATAAGTGGGTACTTATTTGATTATGTGCCGATGTTTAATAACAATGCCGACGTTTATTAAAAATCTGGTGAATAAGGTGGGTTTGCGAGGACTTCGTATTCCATCTTAGGTGTGATAGAAAGGAAAAATGAATTACTCCTGCCATTAACCACCACACAAAAAACAATGATGCATTTGTTTAGCAAATTTCTCAAACCAACGGCAAATGGTTTGTTCGTTACCACACCCTTCCCCAAACGCGGTGGTAATGTATCTTGCAGCTGCCGAGTGTCCAAGTTTAAACTCGTGAAAAAAAAAAGAAAATCGTGTGTTTCCAAGGTCATAATTAATGGCATACCAAACAAGTGTCGTTCAATTTTAGTCGTTGAAAATATCATAAAAAAAAGAGGGGATTAATAACAGCTCATTACAATATGTTAACATAGCCATATTAAAGCGTCAAAAGTACACTAATTCCACTTTGAGTTATAGAGATAATAAAAATGGATCAGGGGTTAAATTTGTCCTCACAATGTTCAATTAATTTTGAGATTTTTTTTAAATATTTGTCATTATTTCGTTTAAGTCGATATAAATTATTCATTGATACAATACCGTATTCTTATGATAGATTGTAAATCCATAACTATGGATTAGTAATTGATTACTGTTGTTTTTCTTTTTAAATCATTAAAAAAATTAAGAGAATTATTATCGTTTGATAAAGGTAAGAAATATAAATTAAGGGAAACAGAAACACAATGAATGAAATCCCGTGCCTTTCATCGTACAATCTAACTTGCTGATTTCAGGAACTCTCTCGATTTATTTCTGGAAGCTTTGGTAACTAAAATTCTAGCCTAATAATTTTCAAACAAAGCAACAAACTGGTATACTTAATTCCTGTTGATTTTTCCCATTCCTATTTTTAAACAAATGCGGTTAATATTTAGATTTATAAAGCATTATGTCATATATTGGCATCATCTTTTTTTAAAAATCTTATATAATGATTTGTCCCAACAGGTGTCAAGGAAAGAAGCATTGCATCATACCAGCCAACAACGAGGTTTTTGGCGATCCTTGTAAGGGTACTCCAAAATATCTCGAGTTAGATTATTTCTGCGGAGGTACATATTTTATGTATATTATTACATTTTAAATATCTGAAAGCATTATTTGAGAGAACCAATTGTCAGAACCATATTCATAATAGTCTATTACACCAGAAACAAAAGTTGGAAAGCGACAAAGACCCTATTCAATTATAAACACAATTCTGAATATTTTAATCATTAAATGATATGACACTAACATAACTTGAAACGATGAGAATCAATAATTGTAAATTAGTAAATTATAGTTATTTAGAAAAATAATTTACTGATTTCTCAGTAATTACATATGTAAACAAGAACAGATATTGTACATATAAAAGTGAATCACTTTTCCATATACAAATTACAGAATAATACCATATACTCTTTTAATTGATTTTTCTTTGCGAATTTTTAAACCAAATTTACATTTTAGAGGTTTTAAAACGTTTTACTACATTACTTCACAACAGCAATAATAATTTTGTATTTACATGTCAAGAAAATTCATATTGCAACATCAAAGAGTGTTAGAATTCTGTTGCTTGATAAGTAGAAAATTCTTGAAGCGACTGCATATTACAATAACAGATCTATATTTGTTGATGCATAAAGTTATCATTTATTTTTGTATTTAAATTTTCTAACCTGTAATAAAATAATAAGCGCCATTGTAATGTTCACTACAAGAATATATAAGCTCCCTTATTGGCTCCATAAACGATCCAATATTCTAAATGAGAAACCTAAATCATACATTCTAATAAGATGCAAAATCTAACATTGAGCCATGAGCACCTAGGTGTGTTCTAATTCTAACAGTGTTGATCAATGACTAACATCCACTTTTCTTTTTGTTTTCAGAAATATGGGATCCAGAAGATTCTCCGGGTAATACATTGATAAAATTTATCATCTTAAGGGAGTAATTTTTAATTGATTTTTAACTATTGAGGATTCATTGTGAAAATTCAATTAAATATAATAGTTGATATTTTATAGGAGCACCAATCATAAATGATGTTACCAGGGGCACTGTTACATTTACTTCAGAAGATCTTAATAAAACCGTATCTTCAAAGTACAAGGCGCAAATGAAGGTAAAATTACTTTATATTATATGAATAAATGTACCACTATTTGGGATCGGTGACCCTAACCCGTGTACATGAGTCGGGAATAGCGTTATGGTTTTCCAGGATGTCTAGACGCCCGGGCGTCTGGTCTACAGACCGTCTGCTTCGGGGATAGATGTATAGGTCTTCGTGCGTCTGCTGGCCCCGAGCAGCCATAATTCTTCGATTTAGACCGATTTGTCACTGTCCTTGAACCCAGTGACAATACAAAACCAATTAAATTTATGAGATTTATGTCATTATAAAATACTATAAAATTATGATTTTTATAAAATATAAATTTAAAAAATCTTAAGGCAGTATCCTCGGCCCAATTTTTTACATAGTTTATACAGCTGACATCCCAGCTCATCCTAATACTATCCTTACCACGTATATGGGGATGACACGTGTCTATTATCTGTCAACGCTGAGTAGCATCCCGTACTCTTCGATCCCACAGCACTGACCTTGAAAATTGGTGTCAAAACTGGAGGATTAAATAAATTCCTACAAATCTCGTCAAATCACCTTTACACTCCGTCGTAAACCAGTGACTTCCTGCCCCCCCTGTATCATTTAATAACATCACTCTATGTCCTGTAGAACAGATCCGGTACTTAAGACTACACCTTGACAAACGTTTAACTTGGAATCCTCATACTAGACTGAAACGACAAGAAACAGCTAGCCGTTTCAGGCTACTTCAACATTTACTTGACAAACTCAAGCTAAAAAAAAAAAACTACGCTCCCAATTAATTACAAGAGACTCATTTACATGACAATCATTGGACACATCTGGGGTTACGGAATAGTGCTTTGGGGCTCCACTAAGCCATCGAATTCCTCTCGTATTCAATCCTTAGAACCAAAATCCTTCGTAAAATCCTCAATGCTCCTTACTTTGTTACGAACAAAGTAATACATATGACCTTAACGTCCCGTTTATTGCTGATTTGGCTCGAATCAGATAACAATATTTTCATGACAAACTTCATTTCCACTCAAACCAACTAGTTTCAAACCTCGCAACCTCTTCAATTCCTGATAATCCTCCGAGGAGTCTGAAAAGAAGATGTCCTCGTGACCTTCTAAGCTGAACTTTTTATTTGAGTACTAACACTGGGTAGTTTCTCTACTTGTCTTTTCATATCAATGTATTAATTCATTATATTTACTTGATGTATTCTGTATACAGTTGTAAATTTCAATAAATATATTTTAAAAAGAAAAATCTTAAAACACGAATTTCACTGAAAAAATTGAACAAATCCTATTTTATTGATAAAGTAGTCTCCTCTTTATATCTCTCTGGGGAATATTCCACTAACCGTATTATTTTTAATAATTTTCAGTCACTTTTGGCATATCGCCTAAAAAATTACATATCTGCTCCAGAGAAATTTTTCTATATTTTCTATATTTAGTGTCAAAACTTAATCAAATAAAGTTCAGGAACTAAGATAATTTAAATGAGAATTCGTAACTACGGCAACCAAACTTTTACCAACATCCTTTTCTACTTACATCCTCCCTACATCCTCATCCCAATTAAAATAGTACACGCCTATGAAATATGCCCCACAATATTATAATTTTATGTACATACAGAGACAACCCATTCTCTAGGTCAGTGGTTCTCAACCTTTTTTGTACCGAGTCTCCCTTGTTCAAATGAAAACCTTCCACGTCCCTTCTCCGAGTTGTACTCATGCCCCCTGGTTGGGCGCACACCCAGGTTGGGTACCACTCCTCTAGGTCTTCAGGGAAACAATATTTGAGCGCCATAATCCTACCAACCTCCTCCCAAACATAAATCAAACTAGGATGGTCTTAAAAGGAAGGATTATATTCAGGAATTTTAATTAGTAAAGATGCTTACACTTAAACATTGCTTAATGCATTGTATATACGTAGAATAATAAGGTCCTATCGACTCTTGAAATTAACCATCACGCCTGTAGCAAGAAAATTTTGTTGAAACTGTAAGATTTTGCAATATCATAAACTTCCTTCAAAAAATGTTCCCTAAACTTTTGGGTCACAGATACCATGTTTTCTTTCTTATTGATAAAGTGTACTTCGAAAAAAAAAAACTTTAAGCCCTAAGTGTCCACATATGTAACATACTATCACAAGATAACTTTAACTATACTAAAATAGTTTAGATTCATTTTGGTTTCTGCCTCAACAGGGCGCAGACGAGGACGAATGGACAGATGTTTTAGACGGGAAAGTTTTCAACTTGAGCGTTGAGCACTCCATCGGAGGCCTCGACCCGGATGACCAATTGGACATAAGGGTTGTCATGACGAAGGAGGAGTTGTCTACATGTATTCCCTTCACGAGGTTCAGGACCAAATCTTAACAATTGTTAAAAGTTATCATAAGCGTGCCAATAAAAAATACTGTTGAAAATTATTATCAGTTTACTATATTTCCATTTAAAAAATATATATATTACTACGATTTTTGGTATCTGTTGCGCAGTTTGTCGCTTCGAGTTGAGTTATAACAAGTTTTAACATTTCATTCGTTTCCCTTTTAATGTTTTCCAAAAATACAAGGTACTGTGAGCTTTAGTATGGAAAGGAGAATGTACTTATCGGTAATGATTAGATTTTGGTTATCATTTTAGCAAGAAATAAAAATGTCAACTAACATTTCGAAGTATAGATGATATATATATATATATATATATATAGATGTTTGTTGAAATGTTCATTTCTAGATGAAATGTTCATTTCTAGATGAAATGATAACCAAAATCTACTCATTACCGATAATTGCATTCTCTTTTCCAAGCTCAGGATAACTTGTATTTTTGAAAAATAGAAACGAATGAAATGTTAAAATTTGTTGATCAACTCGAAACGACAACCTGCGGAATAAATACCCGATTTAAAAAAAATTAATATAATCAATAAAAATCTTATTAAAATTAATGAAACCGAGTGTTCAATTTATATGACCTTCATTTTATGATTCACCTATACTTATATAACACTCAATAGTCGATTGTTAATTAGTTAGTTTTAGGCTATTTTTTATAGTATGTTCACTTTTGATATTATATTTTTTGTTGTATACATCTATTAATAAATATGTGGTTTTCGCATTGTATAATTAAGATAGATTATCAGGAGTAACAAGCAATGTATTATTGAACAAAATAAAATAAAATACCACACGAATAAGGAAATAAAGTCAATAAGGAAACTACGAAGATAATTTTAGAAAAGGAAGGAGTATTTTACAAAAAAATTGCTATGTAAAGCTTGGTGTTAATTATTTTTTCTTTTTAAATCTCGTTTAGCAGGCGAATTAGCGCTTTCCAGAACCAGTTTAGTGAAATTAATAGTTGTTTTTTTTAAGTTGGGAGATAAATACATGGTTGGTCAGCAGGTATTATTATGTTTAGTATCGTTCCGAAAAATAAACAATACAATATAATGAAGGGAAAACGTTTCTATTAATATACACATTATCTTACTTACAAGACACAGTCAATGATAAAATCCGACTGCCGAGATATCTTTTATGACTGAAGTGCATGATTAATAAGTTATTATATTTTTTAAAATATGCATTCCTTAACTAAAGCTTTAAAAATAATCAAATTTATAATTTAATAAAAACGGACAGGTCACGGTATTAAAATAAATAATAAAAGCATAATTATATAAACATAAGCTAATTAATGGACCCGTACGTTTAATTTATGCATATTCATTTAATGATTCACATAGTTATACTTGTTTTAAAACCATTCTATTTAACATAAAACATAGTAGAATAAAACGATAGCTAACCGGTTGATTTTTTTTTGGCAATTTAATTGTTAAATTGGTAAATAGATGATTTGTTGCTAAATATTGTAAACTATAGCAATCTTATGGGAGCACAGTGGTACCAGTGGCTCAGTGGTAGAGCACTGAGTTGCCATGCCGGAAATCCTGGTTCAAATCCCGCTGCAGGCAAGACTTTTATTTAGTCTGTTTGCAGCCGAAGATGGATCATATAGCTAAAAAAATAGGGTACCCAAAATAAGGGGGGGGGGATCTGGCGGTTGAGCGTGATCTAGGACAAATCACCTCCCTTCACAACTGTTGTCCATGAAACAGTCTCTACCATGTACTGAACCCCAGACCCGTTCACGGGTTGTAGTGGTACAGGTTTTTTTATTTTATTATAGCAGTCTTCCATATGGATAATAATAAAACCATATTTTTATCATTGGATTAAAATCACTTTAATTTCAAAGATTAGAGTATACAGAGAAACAGACATTAACAAATAAATACCAAGAAATATATCTCTATAACAAACCAGCATTTTACAATATCGCTTACGGAACTGTTTATCAAGCAATTTAGGCATAAGTTATTTATGGAAGAACTGCTGGAAGAAGCTAATAAAAAACCTGTTCTACAAAACCAGTTTCCTTACATGAATAAGAGGCAATGAACTTTGAATGCATATAAACGCTTCATTTGTTCTATTTACTATAAACAAAATATCCATAACACTATAACAGTTATAACATACCTTTTTAACATTTACGTACTCAAATCATAATAGTATTATATTAAAAAATGAAATGAGGAAGAAAATGTACAATAGATGTTATATGTTCATAGTTTTTTTTTATGTGTGAACATGATTCATCGAGAAATAACATGGACTCATGTAAATAACATGGCGAAAACACTCATAACAGATAATGTCCGTAGGAGGCTGAAAGGTATTGGTGGAATAATCTTCTCGTCTAAGTCTATTAACTTATTTATTATACATACATGCACACGCGCGCCCACACACGCACACGCGTCGATATCAGAGCAGCGCAAGTGATTAACAAATTGGCCAGAATTATGCCGAATATCGGTGGACCAAGGGAAAATCGAAGGACGCTTCGAGCTAATGTAGGTAATTCAATACTTTTGTACGCAGCACCGATCTGGACGGAAGCCTGGCAAGTGCAGTCTTATGCTCGTAAGGTTATCAGTGTGCATCGAAGAAGTGCCCTGCGTGTAGCTCGAGCTTTTCGCACTGTGTCCCATGATGCTGTGTGCGTGATAGCAGATATGCCTCCGGTAGATCTTTTAGCAGATTAACATTGGCTAAAGAATAATGAAGTCATACCCTTGAAACATGGCAGAGACGCTGGAAAGCCTCATCTTCTGGAGGATGGACACACCGTCTGATACCCGACATATCAACTTGGATATCCCGGAAACATGGAGAGGTAGATTATTATCTCAACTGCTCACAGGGCATGGTTGCTTTAGGGCCTACTTGGCTCGCTCCGGAATAGAAGACCGAAAATCTTGTCCTACTTGTGATCCCGTGAATAAAACAGTGGAAATCTCGTTCTTCTGTTGTCAAGGTTTTTCTCGAGAAAAGGAAGATCTAAACATAAAATTCAGAAAGAAATCGTCACCGGAAAATATTGTCACTTTGATGATGACTAGGCAGGAGCATTGGAATGCTGCAGCAGACTATGCAGCGCAAATCGGAAGAAGGCTCAGAACACAGGAGCGAGAAAGGAGAGACCAAGCTCTGGCTAATCCCACATAAGTTGTCCAAGGAAGAAATAGGCACATAGCCCTTCTGCCCCCTACGAAGTAATGCTTAGCGTTCCGTGGGACGGTAAAAGGAGAATCGGGAGTGGTATTTTAGTGAGTAGGAATCTCACACTGTTGTGTGACTTTTTTTTCTTAATTGTTACACTTCGTCTTATGAAAACATTTTCCACTACCCAGAAAAAAAAAACACTCTCGATGCACGTCTCCAGTTTAACGCACATACGGAGTATATCAGCGCAAAAAGCAGGAGCAGGAGGTGACTCCTAAAAGTTTAGTGAGCTGTATGCTAAAGTCGGATGAACAGTGGGCAGCGGTGAAAAAAATCGCCACAGGGGTCCTCAAAAGACTGAGATGGGAGAAAAGGACAAGGGGAGAAAATCAGTAAAGACTGGTGCCTTCTTGAAGAAGAAGAATCTGGACCAAGAAACTACAAGTAGGAAATGGCTATGAGTTGACATACAGCCATTCCCCTCCACGAAGTAATACCTAACGGCGGTCCCGTGGTGTGTGGAAAACAGGTGTTGGGAGGTGGTTTTAGTGGGTAAAAACCCCACGCACGGATAGGAACGGGCCTAACCGCGTCTTTTGAAGATTTCCCCCTGCCCACGTAAAAAACAATTTAAAAAAAAAAAACACATACACTTAATGTATATATATATTTATATAATATGTTTATATTTACAGACTGTAATGAGCTGTTATCAACCCTCTCTTTTTGATAATATTTACGATCACTGCAATTGAACGAACACTGTTAAGTATGCCATCAAAGATGGCCATGAAGAAATGCTATTTTCATGTAATTTTCTATGAGCTTAAACTTGGAAACTCGGCAGCCCAAGTTGCAAGAAACATCACCGCCGCGTTCAGCGTATGGTGTTGTTATGAATAATTAATTTTTCCTTCTACCCAGAGACGAAAGGATCACATCCACATCGTATTGCAGGGATATTGACATAAAGCAACAAAGATTTATCAAAAAAACATCCTGGATTGGTTAATCGGTAGGGGCATATACTCTAATACAACGCCTGACAACATGTTTCACGACAGGCATTGAATAAACTAAACGAGCTGGATAACGAAGTCTTCCCACACCCACCTTATTCCCCAGACTTATTTTCATCTGTTCAGAAATTTGGACCACTTCCTTAAGGAAAAAAATTTATAAACGATTCTGAAGTAAAAACGCATTCTCAGACTTTATTTCATCACAAAACACTGAATTTTTCAGATCTGAAATTGAAAATTTGGCAAACACTTAAGAAAAAATTTCTAGACAATAAGGGTAAATATTTCGAATGAAACTGTTTTGATCTGATAATGTTGAACTAAATAACCTTTTCTTTGCAATCCTTTAGACCCAATAGAAGTAATCACTGATACTGGTTGTTTGAATAATAGTTGACTGATTATAATAAAGTTTATATATGTTTAAAAAAAAACAATGTAACAATATATAGAAACGACGAAAATCAAATTTCGTACACAATTTTGGCATTGAACTTAAACCGCCAATGAACTGTCCTTGAGGAAAAGACGAAGCTCTCAGAAGAAGGGAGGGGAAGTCTTAATAGAGCTGTTGGAAGAGACGAGCTTCACAATCGCCATGGCTCTACTCAGCAGCGTATTACCACAGTTACTGTGGGTAGTGGTCATCGCTTTCCAAGTTGGTCAGTATTATTTCCGATTTACGTTATAAAATAATAAATCTATTTATTTTTATTCCATAAATTACCATATTACAATTACTCATAAAACCTGAAACTTCCTGAGTATGAAGAGAACATAATGAATTGTCAGTTTGATATTGGAACTATGCATATAAAATATCATTTCTCAATACAAGGGAATTCGCAAATGAATGAAATAAAATTAACGACATCATTTTTATTCAACATTTTCATTTAACTTTAAAAATTTTTAACAAGGCCCAAAATGTTTGTTAGCCCTTTTTCTAAGAAACCTTTTTCTAGCCCTTTTATTATTATTATTTTATTCATTTAACATCACTTTATCCTATTATGGCCAATCGAACGATGCTACAGAGGAAGCCCGATAATTTTGCCTATTTAAGCATAATTAAGGGAACGGAGTAGCTCAGTGGTTGATTTGAGGGTTCAAATCCAGCTTTAGCAGATTTCATTTAATCTCTTAACACCTGGTGGTGGATCCTATAGGGATCTGGGGCTCGCCCAGCCTCTATAACCGAAAATAGGGGAAACAACTGGTGGATCCAGGGCAAATCACGTAACTGCACAAACGTTGTCCAGTAGTCTCTACCTAGTACTGAACATTTATACTTATTACATTTATAATTAGGATAGGAATCTTTAACAAGAACCTAACACCGCACAGCCTTGGGCCGTCATTTTACGTCCCCTTCGAAGTACAGCATAATCAAAGATTTGTTTACTCCAAAATATCCTAAGGGAACCTGTAGGGCTGCAATCCCGCAACCTTGAGTATAGTAAGTTGTTATGCTAACCACTACACCACAGTTCACCCCAGAAACTTATTATCTTTAAATTAAAGAGCTGAAAATTTTTGGAATATTTCGTTGTTATTTTATTGCATCAAGCGCTATAAAAATTCAAGTACTTAGAGATAATTTAGCAGGTGTGGTATTCAATTAACAGATCAGATCATTTTTCAAGTTAATTTTAATCAATTATGATCACGTAACTTTACAAGTAATTTGGCAGACACTTATTGCTTGAAAGCTGAAGTGTTTAATCATACAAGTGATTAAAATCTATTTAAGCAACAGGAAAAATGTACCTAACTGTTTCTTTTTTTTTCTCTTCGGTACGGAACAGCGGATTTTTTTTCTCTACCTCCAGTTTTTTATTTACAAAAACTACAATATACAAATTTCTTAAAAACTATACTAGTATATACAACTTATCTATTGCCTTTTGGTACCCTCATATACTCGTACTTAAAGGCTTATTAACGGAACAGCGTAAAAGTGCATTCACATTTAACCACCACTACTCCCCCTCCACATGGGAACATTTTTGGTAGCTACTCAAAAATATGTTCTTAATTTTTCTCTAGAACATTCTACAAAAAAAAATCTCATTTCTAAGCCTATCCTCTTTTAAAGGATTGAACATACTTACCCGGATTATAAACTTCAAATAAATTCTAATTGACCCTAACGGATGTTTATCCACCTCAACGCAGTTTTTTTTATTATTAATTTAAACACAAATAATATTAACTTCGCATAAACCATCAAAGATTTTTTTTTCTGAATGTTAAGTCGACCGAAGAGGTTTTGGTTGTAAAGAAGTTGGTTGGGGTACTCAATGAGAAACACAAAAAAATAAAAAATATATTTTTTATGTGTCGATATTCCGGCCTATATTTTCGGCAATCGTCAGGACAAATATGCGTAGGGAGAAACAACTAAAAAAAAAAAAAAAATTTCCTATCTTTGTGTTTCTCATTGACCGAACTCCATCTAAATTTCTTCAATAAACATACTCTTGCATTTATTTATTTATATATACATATAACTCTTTTTTTTATAAAATAAAGAACGAAAGGTTACAACTAATAGTATTATTTTTCAGTTCAATCAGTAGATTCAGATTCTGTTCAATCAGCAGAAGGGGAGAAAACTCTAGTCATATGCGAAAATTATCATGATGATATTCAATGCCCAGATGGAAAAATTACAATAAAAAATGCTTATTATGGAAGAAAAGACAAGCACACCTGTCCTCACGATCAAATAAAGGACACAAATTGCAAAGCCGCCAATTCCGCAGATTTCATCAGAAAAAAGTAAATAATTGCGTAAAATATTAATAATTATTTATATAATCATTTCAGCCCTTTACAAAAACAATATAAATATTAACAAAGCCGTTTCTGGCTATTTCAACACACACACTTAAAAACGCTTTATGAACCCAATTAATCACTGAAGGCTACACATATACATGACCTATTGGACTATGGCTCCATTAAGCCATCGAACTCCTCTTGTATCAATCCTTACAATTCAAAATCCTCAATGCTCCATACTTTGTTACGAATATAGTCGTCCATAATGACTTTAATGCCACATTTTTTGGTGATTTGGCCCGGACCCGATATCAGTCCTTTCATGACAAACTTTATTCTCACTCAAACTAGACTAGCTTCAAAACTAGCCACCTCTTCAATTCCCAATAATCCTCCGAGGCGTTTGAAAAGAAGATGGCCTCACCATCTTAGTAGAATTTATTTGATTACTACCGCTGGGTAGTTTCTCTGCATTTCTTTGCCCATGCCAATATGTATCATTCATGTCAATATGACTTGATTTATTGTCATAATACAGTTGTAAATATCAATAAAAAAATATTAACAAATAATTTTTAAAAAACATTTGAAATTACGATAAATATGTGTTAAAAAATATTAATAGCTCATGGGACCAATATGAGCTTATAAATTTTGTATATAAAAATATTAAACAATTAAAACAAATATATATATGTATGCTTAAGTAACGTGTAAAACTTCAGGAGGGGGTACAAGTTAAACAAACAACCAACTTAAATAGTTACAATCATGATTCAAATTATTAACCATCTTGTAAAAAACATAGAGTGGTGTAATGATGGATTGAATTGGTCAGGTGCAGTCAAAGATAACACAAAATAAGCAGAACTTATTTTTTTAATTGTTCCAACAGTTCGGCCTACGATGTACTGAAGATGTTCAGAGCAACCAAATAGTGGATGCAGAGTCTGCGGTGACTGACAAACTAACTATTTTGTTGCCCTGAAGATGGCCTACATCGTAGGCCGAAAATTTGGCATAATTAAAAAATAAGTTCTGCTTATTTTGTGTTATCTTTGACTACACCACCTGACCAATTCAATCCATCATTAGAATTATCCAGTCAACTATTTTCCACTCAAACATAAAGTGGTGTACCTCTGTACATAGGCTGCTGAATTACCGATCTCTAGACGCTGAATTCTAGCCGGTTGTGGCAAATCGATCCAGTGAGATCTAGCGGCCCTCTTGAGGCTCACTCAACCTCGAAAAACGTTGATCGAAGTTGTGAAAAAAAAAATTAAATATCATCTATTGAGCAGCTAATTGTACCAATCAATCTATTTATACTCCACTTATTATCATTGTATTATGAAACCCGCTACATATAATATTTTGTATTGCATTACTCAGTCTCAACTTACATTTTCCTATATCCTATGACGCCACACAGTTAATGTCAAACCAGAAAACAATAACCACTCATTAAACATAAAGTGAATGTTTTATATTGACTTTATATAAGTTACCTTTCAATACCTTCTAAAATGATCTGCAAGCTTCGAGCAATCCTTTCTGGCACGCACTTACTGAGAAACTTAACTCCTGTATGATCGCCAAACCGCCAAAAGTTAGGTGTCACTTGCATCGTATAAAGTTTTACGATATTTAGAAAAGAAAAAATAATACTCAAGTTAAAAAACAAATCGTTATTAATTACTTTCTAGATTCATAGATTAGCTATCAGCATAATAATAATATTATTTCCTTACTATATATGACCTTTTAAATATGTATGACGTTCGTTTCATTAGTGTAACTTAAAAATTAGTGGGTATTTTCTATAATAGATAAAATATATTAAAAAATTATTATAGTAAAATTTATTATCTGTATTAAAAAAAATTGAATTAGTGCATTTCGGCAAATGAGTGCGCGTAAATTTATACACTAATGACGTATTTGTCGCGATAAAAGAGTATGATTTGAAAATTCCATATTAATATAATTCTAATTTTTACACTATGCAATAACTTAGGTCTTATTTTATTTTTCACTGCATATAATTTTATTTTATTTGTTTTAGGTGTGAAAAAAATACCAAATGTCATCTGGAGGCTACAAACAGCATATTTGGTGATCCTTGTGTAAATACCTATAAGTATATCAGTGTTGATTACATATGCGAAGGTATTGAAGAGCACAATTTTGTTAGAATATTTCAATTTATATAAATATTTAGTTGATAAGTGAAATTATCAGTATCATGAATCAAACATAGATAAAGATAAATTAACATATTAATGTTAATCACTACATCTCCTTTACTAGTTTTGAATTATCATTACAGGATATAATATTCATTCGGAGCTTATCAGTGAAAATGACTCAAAGAAAATTAGTTGTCCTGAAGGAACAGCTATCAAGATCAAAAATGCCTCTTATGGTCGAAAGAATGATAAAACATCCTTCAAAGAAAACATTAAAACAACTGACTGCAGAGCAGAAACCTCTTTATCTGTTGTTAATAAAAAGTAAATTAATTAATTTATGAACTGCTTTCAAATATTATTAATCATTACTAAACACTTTGGGCGCAGACAGTGAAAGGATCTAAAGTGTAACTCATACTTTTTGAGCTTCCCTTCTCCTTAGATGGGAGTTGTTTCATTTGACCTTTAGCTGCTTAGTTGTGTAATGGATTCCTAATCGACCACGAGAATGTTTTGATTCTTAAGGGAAAAAAATATGTACCTGGCTAAGGGTATTTTTATTTATCACCGATAATAAGTATAATAAGGCATGGAATACCTCTCGAGTATAATATTTTATGTTTGTTTTTAATATACTTGAGAATACTCTAACATATTATTTTCTTATTGATGAAAACATTATACCTCTAGCTAGGGGTATTTTTAGAATATCAAGTCGGCAGCATGAGTATTGATATAATAATGTATTGAAAAGCTCAAGAATAATTATTTATTTAACATTCTATTCTGCTACCTTCAAATGCCAAGTATAAAGTTATGTTAGAACATTATAAATCTAATAATGCTCTATAAAAATATATGTTTCAAAAAATACAAACACTTAATTTTTTTGATAAAAGGTAAATTAATTGATAAGTTAACTATTTGCACATACTATTAATTATTACTACAAATTTTCCATACCCAAAGTGAAATGGGTCTCAGGTGAGGCCCAGGCTCTTTGCACTTATATTTATTCTGTTATCTTATTGTCCCTTATTTGGATTAATAGTGAGTATAAAAAATTGAGATAGATTAAATTTATTATATGTCATGTTCGGCTGCTGATAAAGATAGTTTTCAAATTACTCAATAATCACTTGGTACATAATAAATTAATAATGGGTGATCGGTAACTAGATCGATGAGGAATATAATATTATAGTTTTAATAAATGCTTAAACAGCTATTGCTTATGATATATTTTATTTCAGGTGTGATAATCAGAAAGAATGTACTTTGGAGGCTACCAACAGTTGGTTTACTGACCCATGTGTAGGAACATACAAATACCTCTCTTTAGAATACCAATGTGTACAAGGTAATATTCAGACTAAATTAAACTGAAACATTGGAAGAAATTATTTATATAATTTTTTTTATTTCTAGTATACACACATCCATCTTACTGAATTTTAGTGTCAGACAGATTAGCCAGGATCGGATGCTTGAACTGGGCAATCCTTATTTGATAAATATTTATTTTTATGAGAAAATATCTAATGTTCCACCCACAACATTGTCTATACTGTTTTTGGTGGAAATCAAGTATAATAATCGTTTGCTGCATCTTTGCTCGTATTTGATCAATTATTTTCAATATAACTTATTTATTCATTCTTTATACAATTTATAATAAACAGTTAAAATATCTTCAAATGTACCATCTGTATCGCTCCGCCAAATGTTTATTTAAACTTTTAAAAATTAAACGAATGTGTCTAAAAGATTGGATATTAAATACTTAATAAAGCTTGATATATATAAAATTAACATTAATCACAGCACATCTTTTACATTAGTTTTGAAATATCATTTCAGCTCATAATACCCATTCGGAACTTATCTGTGAAAATGACTCAAAGAAAATCAGCTGTCCTGAAGGAATGTCTATCAAGATTAAAAATGCCTCTTATGGTCGAATGGATAATAATACCTGCTTCAATAAAAACATTAAAACAACTAACTGTAGAGCAGAAACCTCTTTACCTGTTGTTAACAAAAGGTGAATTAATTTATTTATGAACTACTTGCAAATATTATTAATCATTACTAAACACTTTCTACAGTTCCAATAATGTACAGCTATTATAATTTGGTTGAAACAAAATATAACTTTGGTATTAGTAAACATTCCATTTACATTAGCATTAGTTTAATTGGGTATTAATTAACCATATAAAAATTAAACCCATTGGGTGCTACTATTCATAAATATTTCTATAGTATAAGCAAATTTAAGAGGGTTTAAAGGATATATGATAATGACAAGGACATATGCCATGATCAATCAATCAATCAACACTAGCTCTACAACCCAATACCGGTCTTGGCCGCATCAAGGCGTCGCACAGTGGAACGAACCAACGCATTTGTTGGACATTGGACCAATTCTCTAATAACTAAATTTGTCCTTTATTTTGATTTTAAATTATACTTTATACTTCTTCTCAACAAAATCCATAGATAAATTTATTGTGAAATCAAATCTTATATAAAAAATTCTGAATTGAAATATACATTTTTCTAAAAACTCATATTTTCAAAGCAATCCACTGTTTGAGGTAATGCATTAAATTAATCGTGCACCTACTGGAAAAAAACACATCCATAATAAGATATTTTAGGCAAATAAAACTTGGGGTTATTTCAAACGTCTAGGATTTTTTGGTGAAAATTGGGTGATAAAATTAAATAATCAATTGCGAAAATCGCTCAAAATCGCCCAAAAAACTACCTTCACAGTAAATAACTAGAATGTTTGAAGTTTTTTTTCCATTAGTCGGATTTTGCTACTAGGTGCTATTTTCCGAGAAAATGATTTTTTCTTTTTATTTTATGGGCCTTGAGAATTAATTTAAAATAATTTCTGTTGATATTGGCGTCTACTTTTCGCAAGTTTTCTTTTTTTTACCAGTTTTTGTTTACATTCATTTATCCGAATAACCCTCATCTAACATAATAGTATTAACAATGAAACTCAGTTTGCATGTGGTACTTGAACGACACATGTGTAATGGTGCACATAGGTGCAATAGTCCCTACAACAAATCGTCAAGGTTTTAATTTTTGATTTATTTAATTTTTATTTCGTTATTTAAATAAAACAATTTTATATAGGCACTTACATTTATTATAATTTTGATGTATCAACTATACCTAGTATATTAACTAACAAAAGTAATTATCAATTATTTTATTTATTTTGTTTAATAATTAAATTATTTGATTTGTTACTTTTTCCTTTGTGTAACTTTATTTAATACCTATGTATCTGTCTTTCCATAGAATACTGAATTGTACCTATTCTCGTAGTATGTTGGTACAATAAATGGTACAATGTTTGATACTAAGTAATCTAACATCGAAATATCAAATCTAGAATTTACACGTTTATCCTAAAAGGTTTGATCCTGTTTATCATATAATTAAATAGTTCCTTCAAAAAGCTTTAAAACCGTACCAATAGCCTTATTCTAGGAGAACCAGAAGTGGAGATATTAATGAATGTCCAGACGCTCCTAACGCTCGTTCCACTGTGCGTCGCCTCTAATCTTCTCTGTCCTGTGCCAAGGTCCTCCAAGCTCTGGACCCAACAATGCTGCCTGCATCCTTCTCGACCTCGTCTGCCCATCTTAATCGTGGCCGTCCACGTTTCCTTTTTCCGTCAACGTACCCAAATAGCAGTTATGCCATGATCGCTCCAGATAAAGAAAGTTTCCAAATTGCTTAATACTTAATAACCACTTGTTATTTAATCTGTCAATAGGAGGATTAATATGTTAATCTGTAGATTGATCTGTCAGTAGATCAATGAAGAATATGATATTAAAATTATAAGAAATGATTAAACAGCTAATATATAGATATATTTTATTTTAGGTGTGATAATCAGAAAGAATGTACTTTGGAGGCTACCAACAGTTGGTTTACTGACCCATGTGTAGGAACATACAAATACCTCTCTTTAGAATACCAATGTGTACAAGGTAATATTCAGACTAAATTAAACTGAAACATTGGAAGAAATTATTTACATAATTTTTTTTATTTCTAGTATACACACATCCATCTTACTGAATTTTAGTGTCAGACAGATTAGCCAGGATCGGATGCTTGAACTGGGCAATCCTTATTTGATAAATATTTATTTTTATGAGAAAATATCTAATGTTCCACCCACAACATTGTCTATACTGTTTTTGGTGGAAATCAAGTATAATAATCGTTTGCTGCATCTTTGCTCGTATTTGATCAATTATTTTCAATATAACTTATTTATTCATTCTTTATACAATTTATAATAAACAGTTAAAATATCTTCAAATGTACCATCTGTATCGCTCCGCCAAATGTTTATTTAAACTTTTAAAAATTAAACGAATGTGTCTAAAAGATTGGATATTAAATACTTAATAAAGCATACATATTAAGTACTAAAATTTTTTAAGCCATTAATTTTTTTAATCCTTTCTCATTTGTTAATTTAGTTGCATTAATTAATAAAATTTAATTACTTTAACCTCTGAGACATAATAGATAATATATTAATACCAGTAATGTTATTCTAATGGGACTTATCCCAGAATAAATAAAGGCTTTATTATTATTATTAAATCAACAAAATATATCTTTCCTTACACTGATTTAACTATGTATATGTTTTCTTTTGTCAGTAGTTTTGTAGGGAACTTTATGACTTTCAAGCATTTGTGATAACTTCAATTTCTCGAAATAAAATAAAAAACAAACAATGCTTGTTCAAGAGATGAGCATGGAACAGACATTTTCACACATATAATGGCTTAAAATGCATTTTCCATATTTCAAAGACTCGGTAACACATAGATCAGCTGAAAATTAAACATCAAAATCTTGACCTGAATATAATACTTCTCTCGTTTAGTTGTAGTAAGGAACTTTTTTTAGCAAACTTTGCATTGGCTAATAATAGTGTGAGATATAAATATTTTTTAGAGAGTTTGACTATCTTTCAAATATATATATAAAATTAACATTAATCACAGCACATCTTTTACATTAGTTTTGAAATATCATTTCAGCTCATAATACCCATTCGGAACTTATCTGTGAAAATGACTCAAAGAAAATCAGCTGTCCTGAAGGAATGTCTATCAAGATTAAAAATGCCTCTTATGGTCGAATGGATAATAATACCTGCTTCAATAAAAACATTAAAACAACTAACTGTAGAGCAGAAACCTCTTTACCTGTTGTTAACAAAAGGTGAATTAATTTATTTATGAACTACTTGCAAATATTATTAATCATTACTAAACACTTTCTACAGTTCCAATAATGTACAGCTATTATAATTTGGTTGAAACAAAATATAACTTTGGTATTAGTAAACATTCCATTTACATTAGCATTAGTTTAATTGGGTATTAATTAACCATATAAAAATTAAACCCATTGGGTGCTACTATTCATAAATATTTCTATAGTATAAGCAAATTTAAGAGGGTTTAAAGGATATATGATAATGACAAGGACATATGCCATGATCAATCAATCAATCAACACTAGCTCTACAACCCAATACCGGTCTTGGCCGCATCAAGGCGTCGCCTCTAATCTTCTCTGTCCTGTGCCAAGGTCCTCCAAGCTCTGGACCCAACAATGCTGCCTGCATCCTTCTCGACCTCGTCTGCCCATCTTAATCGTGGCCGTCCACGTTTCCTTTTTCCGTCAACGTACCCAAATAGCAGTTATGCCATGATCGCTCCAGATAAAGAAAGTTTCCAAATTGCTTAATACTTAATAACCACTTGTTATTTAATCTGTCAATAGGAGGATTAATATGTTAGTCTGTAGATTGATCTGTCAGTAGATCAATGAAGAATATGATATTAAAATTATAAGAAATGATTAAACAGCTAATATATAGATATATTTTATTTTAGGTGTGATAATCAGAAAGAATGTACTTTGGAGGCTACCAACAGTTGGTTTACTGACCCATGTGTAGGAACATACAAATACCTCTCTTTAGAATACCAATGTGTACAAGGTAATATTTAGTTAAGTTAAACTAAAATGTTTACTTTAATTTTTGAGTTACCATTAAATTTACCCCTTTATAACAGAAAAAATGATATTCATTGTAGGTGTCCATTATGTAAAGGTTTTACTTTCTCAACTATTTTACCATAAAAATGAAACAAAATAGTTTTTCTTGTTGGATTTTGGACATTAAGTGTAGCTATCATTATGAAGATACAGAATTTATTTCATTGCATTTGTATCTGTTCTCTTATGTCATTATATCACTTTGTGTCTTAATTTAACAATTAAATATTTCATTGCAACAATAAATAAATTGAAAGCAAGAAAAAGTCAATTAATAGTGCCTAAGACTTTTCTCAAATTAAAAGTTGTCAAATCAATTCTATATTGACATGAGGCAAAAACAGCCAGTCAACAAATATTAAAAATAGATATTTATAATTTTATTTTTGTCATAATACTAATGTCATTCTTATGTTTAAAGAAAAACCTATAGACCTCACAAACAAAACAGAAATAATAACTATTTGCGAATCCCCCAATGCCCAGAAGTTAACTTGCCCAAAAGGTACCAGCCTATTTATAGAAGAAGCACTTTATGGAAGACTCAATAAAAACTTATGTCCTCATGCAAAAATGTATGATACCCAATGCAAAGCAGGCAATGCATTCCAAATTGTAAACAACAGGTAATGTACAAAAAACATTTGTACACATATATTAGTAGAATCCAGTAATGTAGTAAACCAGATGTATTTAAAGTTAAATAGATTTTAATAGAATATTCATTATTATAAAAACTCTGTATGTTAAGATAAATTTATTGTTTTGTTTTATTTTTTTAGGTGTAAGGGTAAGGCTGAATGTGAATTACAAGCAACTAACACATGGTTTGGAGATCCCTGTGTAAATACTTACAAATATCTCCAAGTCAAATACAAATGTGTGAAAGGTAATTTATTCAATAATAGTTAACCAAAGAAAAAAAAAAATTAAAAAAGAAAAAATTTTCATAGACAATACATACAATTAGCATATCTATTTGCGTTGTTATAAAATATTTTATTTTTTAATGCTTTACATGCCACGAAGTTAAGAAATTCAACCATCCTTTCATCTATGGACTTCTATAGTCATTTTATTTTTATAAATTGGCTTCCACAGAAAATTAAAAACAGTTTTGAATTAACAGCTTTATAAAATAACATAACTTCACAGCAAATAAATATCAGGCAAAAAACAATACGCCTTCATTATACAATTATAATTGGAACATTAGAGCTATAATACAAGCTTAAAAGGAGCTTGCTTCATTTCACAGAAATCTACCCCTTCAAGGAAGGTTTATTGTAATCTGCACAACTCATAGAAACAAAAAGATTTTGGAGTTTCATTGAATTGATTGAGTGTTCAAAAAAATCGAATGCTCACCATTTCATAATTAAAGAAATAAATAATTTATGTTAGACATAAATGAGCTTAATGAAGGAAAATTAAGAAACAGGATACTCACGTATTTAATAGTCAAACAACACTTGATATTTAACCTACTCTATTTCTTTCTTATCATTTCTGTTATGTATATCAACATTATTTCTAAAGCACCTTTTTTAATAAGTATTGTTTATTATGAAATTTTTATTTTAAGATAATGGCATCACAGAATCAGCATATTTCTATTATATAAATTTTAAATATGATAAAGCTCACATCTCAACTGAAAAGGACCTGTTTTTAAAGGACCTGGAGAGCTTTTAAATTTCTCGAGTGAGTGTAAATTGACCATTGTGATCAATTTAAACAAGAATAATTTTGATTATCCTAATGAAGACAAGTATTCAATCATGGCACATAAATTCAAAGCTTCGGGATTATTCCTTTTAAAAATATATATATATATTATAATAATAGGTAGTTGTATGTTATAGTATCACCACTTTAGAATTATATAATAGAAATGGATTAAGATTCATGTATCCCTTCCAGCTGTCTGACACTACAATAATTCCAAAATGGATCTTTCTTTCTATAACTGCCAATAGTGTGGCTTCCGATCTATCCTGCACCAATTCTAGGAAACATTCATTTGTCTCCCTGCAGATCCCTCCGAACACCCATTTCTGTGGAAGGATTCGTCCTACATTATATTTTCTTTTTGAAAATAGACTCTCGTCAATTTCTACATTAAGGTTGTCTCCACCAATACACGTAAGGCTTTTCTCCATCTTCCAAACACAAACCTTAGCCTATAGTTTTATGATTAACAAAGCACAAGGACAAACTTTAAAATATTGCAGTATCAACCTCCAAGACTCCTGCTTTTCTCACGGTCTACTATAAGTAGCTTGCTCTCGAGTAGGAAATTCGAAAAATTTATACATATATATTCCGGATAACAAAATGAAAAATGTTGTTTATAAACAAGTACAGTAGTTATAATATATATATATATTTTAATTTGTATCTCATATATTTTAGTTTATTCTTTTATTCCAACTACCACACAATCTCATATCAACTCCCTGAGTGAATCCGGGTACCCCAGCTAGTAATAATAATTAAAATAAATTATTTTCAATAATTAATGGTTCTGAAATAATTTAGCTAAGACCATAACTTGTTTTTATTTTTATCATATTATTTTTTTATTTTAGGATAAATGAAGATGGGTGCTCTTAGTAACAACTGTGATTATTTTCTGCAATAGAATCTCTATAGTAATTTGTAAAATAAATTCATTTGAATTGTAATTAAAAATAGAAAACACAGGAACAGTAGTAGTAGTATTTAAAAAAAAAGATATGAACTTCATAACTTTGTTCATACAACAAAGTAAGAACTATATTGATAAAAGAAAAATATTTGTCCAATGTCTTTCAATTAATGTCATGATAACTATTTTAAGAAAATATGTAATACCTTTTGTACTGATAATAAAGTTTACTTATAAATATATGAAATTATTTTGTTCAATATTAACACCTCCAGTATGGAATAAATAACTTATAATAGTTACTCATAGGTTAATTATAATAGATGAACTTCTAAACTTCAGGTGTGTGTATATATTTCATGTATATTCATATAAAACCAAAACAGCTCTTAGATTTATTAGTTTAATTTAACGCAGCATAGTTGTATATTAAAATATAATTTAAGCTTCTGAAATTTGGTACTTTGGATCAATAAATTAATAAATATTATGTACTTAATTTTCTTGACCTAGGTGTGGCACATTATTTAAATCTTTTAATAGATATTGGTAAAAAAAATTATATATAATAATCATATTTATATTAAATTTTTTATTTAGTTTTGTGTTAACGGAAATAATACATTAAATTTCAACTGTATGCAATGAACCAGAAGAGATACTTTAATACTTGACGTGACATATGCACATTTTAATTTTTATTTCGTTCAGAATCAATTTTTTAGTTACAAACTTTGAAGTTGAAGAAATGGGGTGGGTACCTACATTGGATATTTTTTTTTAAATATTACAATACATAATATTATATGATGAAATTCTTTTATTATTTTTACAAATGAGTGATTAACTGCAAGTAAATGAGATTAAAACTTAATTAAATTGGGATGTAGTGACTGTATATATGATTTTTTCTAGACAATCTTAAAAGAAAACATATGATGCAGAAGTCATTTTATATTTATATACATACAAAAATAAACAAAACTATCTAAATTTAACCAGCATATAGTATATTGTATAAGAAATAAAAGGCTGGATGCTAGGTGGAAAGCTGAGCGCAACAGAAAAACATCCATCTGGCAGAATGGATAGAATCCTCCCATCATGCTGCCAATATGTTCTCAAGAATATGCTCAGATCAACCTTATAGTTAAGTTAAACCTGTAGTAGATAATAATCTTTTCATTACATTACATAATAAACACCAAATATTGCCATGGAAACTTTTAAAATTTATTTTCAGCTTGACAAAAAAAAACATATATATATAATGAACAGAATAGTCTAACAATTTTTTACAAATACTAAGTGGTAAGTAACTTAGTAAGTAGTCTTTGATGAACTGTTATATTCCCTAACTAAACAAACAATTACTAAAACATAACTTCATTTAAAATTTTCAATAATTATTTACAAAAGATGTACACTATAAAAATATTTAAGTGTGTGTACATACACAAGGGTGTGTGTATTTATACATATATATTAACAAATAAATTATCACAATCTACATTTTGTTTAATTATATTGACTTGAAATATTTTTATTTCCCACTTTCTAGTAGGTCTTTAGCCTCATTAATTTTTGCTGCTAGATATGGAGATCCTCCCCTATCTGGATGGTTCAATGTAATGATTCTTTTGTGTGCCTCCTAAAATGAGCAATAAACATTTTACTACATGATAACATCTGATGACTTATAATTGGTACAATAATATGGTTACTTCATATTCAAATATAAACATCACTAGAATCAAAAATAAAAAGAATCTTTTAGTGCTCAAAGGCTCAGAAATTACCTTTTGTTATAGGTATAAAAGTTAACGTGGTGCTGCAATTAAAAGAATTTAAAAGAACATGTTAATTTTGTTTCTATTAATATATTTGATAAGATAGCCTGAAGTTACAAGCAAGGAATAAAGCTTTTCTATATTCTTTAAGTTCTTTGCCTAGGGTTTAAGCTCATGATATACTATTTAAAATTGTACTTTATATATATACATATTGTTGTAATTTAAACAACCAAAACAACTTAATGAAATCAATCCTAAAAAATACTATACAATACCCTATACACCAACACTTTCCAAAAGACTAGCAAAAACACTCACCGGTAATAAAAGTAACATTGAATCTGCAATTACTTTCAAAGCGCAGCCACAGTGTCAAGACTATTTACAAAAACCAAAAATTCGGATAAATTAGAGCTAAAATCAAATGTCGTGTACGAAATACAATATGAAAATAAATGCAGTAAATCCTATTTCGGAACATCGGGACAATACTTAAAACGTAGAGTGTACCAACACAAATATAGTTGTGATTCAATAATAAAAAACGCTAATAAACCAGATAAAACACCTCTCAATACACATTTTAGAAATACACAACATACATTTAAATTCGATAAAACTAAAATAATACACCAAAAGAAAAACAGTTTCAAACGGAATATAAAAGAAATGATAACTGTAGAGAAGTATAAAATCGCGCTGTAAGAAAAAAATCGGATGTTCAAGGTCTAAGCTCGTGTTATGCAATTAATTCTAAATGAAATAATAATACAAATAATCTAATATGATTCAACAATTAAATAAAACTGCTGTTCCTAAAAATAGGTTACTTACTCACTGATCATAGCTATTGCAATATAAACATTTTTGATATATTGCAAAGTTACTGATTGATGATAAACTGATCTATTCTTTAGAACTTGCAAGTACACCCTATCCAATTACATCTTACACATGTCATTTTATATTTAATTTAGTGTGCTATTTAATGTTTTTACTAAAAGTTCATTTTTTCACTGTCAGGACATGAGTATGAGACTAACCTAGTCTCGGAAAATTCCCTAAAGAAGTTTAAATAAGGAGTGATACTCAAGAAACAAAACATATAATTACAATAACAGTCAAGATAAGTAGAAACCAATATATATATTATAGAATTAAACGTTACATACTTTAATTTTGATTTTGTTGGCAGATGGAGACACTCCTAAGATCAGGCTTGCTTCTCTCTTACTCATTTTTGGATCAAAGCCTCCTTTATAATATTTACTATTCGCAAAAGCCTAAATTAAAAATAATATTATTGAATGGTTATAGTAATTTAAACATTTTATAAATTTCAAAAAACTTGTCAAAAAAAGTCAATAGTTTCTCGCTGTCTAGAAAACTTCAAAGCCTAATATATTACAGTGAAACCCTTCTTTACAGACACCCCTCTATAGCGGACACCCCTTTTAACCGACATTTTTATAAATCCCGAGATAAAATTAATCAAGCTATTTTAACCCCTCTATACCGGACACGGACACTGCATTTGTTCCCCCATCGGCCGTTCTAACCCGTAGCAACGGACAAATGTAAAATTAGAAACAAAACGAATCAATAGAAACAGGGCTCCAATATTCCCATAATCGTGTTCGATCTCAAAAAGTGCCTGTATTGGGACCCATGATACAGGAAAAAGCACAAGAAGAAATAGGTAGGGAACTGAAAACGGACAATTTCAAAGCATCCAATGGTTTGTCTTGACCGCTTCAGGACACATCACAACATCGGGTTTAAGGCTATTTGCGGGGAGGCCGCCGCTGTAGACACGGAAGCATCGAAAAATAAAATTCCAAGTCTTATAGAAGGGTATGATGCAAAGGACATATTAAATCCAGATGAAACAGGGTTATTTTTTCGCGCTCTACCGGATAAAACGTTATGCCACAAAGGTGAGAACTGTGCGGATGGCAAAATAGCAAAAGAACGGCTAACGCTCCTTTTATGTTCTAGTTCAGAAGGCGCGAAATTAAAACTATTAGTGATAGGGAAAGCTCAACATCCTAGATGTTTCAAAGGCTTACACTTGGACCTGATAGGTATTGAATGGAAAGCAAACAAAAAGGCATGGATGACAGGTCAAATAATGACTGAATGATTGGAACTATTAGACCAAAAAATAAAAATGTAGGACAGAAAAATTGTTTTGTTTCTGAATAACGTCCACCTTAATTTAAAAAACATAAAACTTGTATTTTTTCCTCCAAATGTTACTTCAATATGTCAACCCATGGATCAAAGAGTTATCAAAAATTTTAAAGCGAAGTATCGTAAGCTACCATTACGTCACCTGATAGCTAATTCAGAAAAAAACCTTCCAGTGCAGGACTTATCCAAATCCAATGACTTACTGAAAGCGGTAACTTGGATCCTAAAAGCTTGGAAAGGCATATGCCCTTCAACGATAAAAAATTATTTTAAAAAAGCAGGGTTTTCAATAAAAGAACAACATGTCACAGAAAATATGGAAGATGAATCCAGTCTTGCGGGGCTGTCGGCAATTTACCCTGGGGATATAGGAAGGGATTTTGCGACAATAGATGACAATATGGTTACAGAAGGTTCCGCGTTGAATATCACGGACATTTTGAACGAAATCAACCCCCAACCATCAAGGAAAGAAATATGACTTAAACATACATTTTATTTTCCAAGAGCCGTTTTTTTTTATTGCAGAATATGACAAAATTAAATCGGAAAAAGAAGTTTCAGAACAGCTGTCAAGGATTTGAGAATATTACAAAGAAAAAAGTGATGAGAATGGGTTTACATTATTGAATGATCTGATAATTCACCAAGAACATCAAATGACCAGGGCTATTTACAAAAAGCAAACTCTAATTACCATTTAATTTAAAACAGAAAAGTAAACATTTGTGTGACAAACAATTAGGTTACTACATTTTACATATTTTCACATTTGTACAAATTGTTTTCTGTTATGTACCAAATAAATTAGTGCAACATTTATACAGAACAATTGTCTTGGCGTTGATTTGTATCCATAACCTTTTTTTTCCTGAGAACCCCCCTATAACGGACACCCCTCTATAGCAGACATTTTTATTCGTCCCACAAGTGTCCGTTATAAAGGGGTTTCACTGTAATACATTAAACAAATTAACACCTTGTTAAAGTTAAATTAAAGGCCTATAAACCAATTATAAAAATACCTATTCTAAAAGATATAGTAGAAAACATAATACTGAAAAAAATACATAAACACATAATATAGTAAACTCAATTATATCATTATTGGTTTAAAAATCCTCTATTATATATGCAACTACCCCTGAAAACTTACAACCTTATTTATGTAAGGTCTACATACTTGGATTATTGCATAGATGAAGGTATAAGTATGAACTTTTTTTTTTTCGTTGAATTCTCCCTTTTGAAAGAAACATACTCCACTGCATATGTGATGCCATTAAGGTTGGCGAGAATAGGAGATGGCAGACTAACTCCAAAATCTCTCAAGAGAAATCTACCAGATATATGATGAAGAGGGCATGATGCAATACTTAAAGCTGGGAAGACTGACGGAGGCTGGCCATGTTGCCCAAATGCCAGTTGACGAGATCCCAAGAAAGTTGCTGGACAAGAGGCTCAACCGGACCACTGGAAGAGGCAGACCACAGCTCAGATGGGTGACACTATGGTCAAGGACTCCAGTGATCTCATAAAAACACGCCACTGACAAGCAACCAGCACAAGACCACAAGGTGAAAGCTGGATTGGTTACAAACCTGCACAGGCTGTAGCGCCACGGATGGAATAACTGCATAACAACTAGTAATAAGATGTAGATCCCATGTTAGAATGGCTACAAAAAAACTATTGAGGTGAGAATCTCTTTATGGTTACTGAATAACTATATTTTTGAGAATTAAAGGTAAACAATTTGTTTTCTGAAGCTATATACTTTTGTTAAAAAATAAAAGTAATATGACTGATGGAGAATACTAAGCCTTTTGTATTTCATAATTCTTTTTCATGTAATAGTGGCTTCAAATGAATAGACACATAAATATCTATACCTACCTCAGCATCTAGTCTCGGCATTGTCTTCATTGCTTCAGTAACTTTATGGGACAAAGTTGGGGCAGCACGAAGTGCATACTTTCCAACATATCCCATAGCTGCCAATCCTAAACCAGCAAGAATAATGGTAGACGTCTAAAAGTAACATATATGAAATAAAGTTAATTTAAACAAAGAAGCACATAATTGCCATGATCACTAAAACCTGTAAGATATGCCTTCCTTACCATGATAACTATTTTATTTTATCTAATATTTAAAATTGTGGGAGACTAAAAAATGTGTAACAATGGTGTAACCTACAAGCATTTCACAACATCATTAAACTCATTATTTTTCAAAGGAAAATCATTAAAATAAATATTATCTATTTGAGAAAAAAATACTCACTGTCGAAAATGAACTATTATTTGAATCAAATCTGAATCCGTTTTATTTTAAAAATTAATCAGAAGTACAGATAATAACGTCATTGATAACAAATAGATTTCCCGCTAAAAACACGAAGAAGCGCGGCAACCATTCCATTAACTGTTATAGTTGTAGTTGTGGAGTTCATAATATAGATCTAAAGCACTTACTCTTAGTTTAATTTACATCTTTCTCCAAAATGTCGAAGAAAAAGGATGTAGGATATGCCGAAATGAAAGGTGATATTTTATTATGATGACCCGTATGCACATATACATATACCGTTGTCTTTTACTGTTAAAAAACATTTATTATTTTTATTTTAGAGAAATTCAAGGAATTTTTAATTACATTTACATCCACAAACGAGGAAGGCCACACTATATTCAAATATGCTGATCAGTTGACAAAAATAGCTCACAGAGAACAAGTAAGATTTAATTATCTTTTGTGCTTTATCAACTTTTAACCACTAACATTTATATGCTGATTTTTATTTCTCAGGTAGCACTTTATATAGAGCTGGATGATATTTTTGAATATGATAATAGTCTTATTGAGCCAATTCTTCAAAACAGCAGGAGGTACAACAATATCTTCTCTGACTTAGTTTATGAACTTCTCCCAAATTACAAACAGCATGATGTATGAATCTCTATTACTTCTTTAGAACTTACTTTTTACTATAATTCTTATGTCATTAATGTTTATTTTATTTTGTATTTTTAGATAGTTGTGAAAGATACTCTTGATGTTTACATAGAGCACAGAATTTTGATTGACAGTAGGAATAGACAATCTGGTGAAGTCAGAGAGTCAAACAATGCACATCCTCCAGAGCTCATGCGTAGATTGTGAGAATTTTTTATTTAAATATGTATAATAGCAGTATTTACATTGTTCTCACCTTATCCCATATTTTAGTGAAGTATATTTTAAAAATCTATCCACCACAAAACCTATTCCAATCAGAGAAGTGAAGGCTAACTATATTGGAAAATTAGTAACAATCCAAGGAATAATTACTCGTGCAACTGAAGTAAAGCCATTAATTGCAGTGGCAACTTATACATGTGATCATTGTGGAGCTGAGTCTTACCAGCAAGTAAATGTCAATTTGATTTTTAATTTATATCATATTTATTAATATAATTATGCAGTAATAATTTATGGTTGTAGGTCAACTCTATGAATTTTATGCCAGTAGTATTATGCCCCAGTGATATTTGTAGATTAAATAAATCAGGAGGCCGACTTTATCTTCAGACCCGAGGCTCTAAATTTATGAAGTTTCAAGAACTACGTATTCAAGAGCATGTAAGTTAGCTCAATTATTAAGGGAACTTATTTTCTCAGCAGCTTTAAATCTCTTGTCTTTTGTCAGGCTGTTAAACTTACATCTACCATCCTTTATTTTTAGACATTAGGGATTAGGACTGCCGATTCTGCTCGAATTTTCGTAACAGTAAAGAGATTGGGAGTTGAAAAATAATGTGCATTAGGAATTTTTTGTTTTTAATCTGCTGATAATACTTTTCCTCTACTTGGCCTATGTTCCTTGAACTGTGGGCGGAATGTGGAGGTTAAGGGATCGTCTTAATTCATTTTATCTTGATAGTAATAGTTATTGATCTTCTGTACAAAGAACCAAATTTTGCAAAAACATGAGTGAAATACATTTTATTTTTATTGTCATTCGCGGATTTATTTTTTAGAATTACAGATGATTGATCATTACTTTATCAGGATAATATATTTTACTACTAATTTTGCATGACAGCAAATTATCAGCCAGTTGAAATTTATGGATAAATTAATATTTGTTCAATTTCATATTTGTTTTTGTACATCTTTTTGTTTTGTTTTCTACAGACCGATCAGGTACCAGTTGGTAATGTGCCAAGATCAATTACAGTATTTTGTCGTGGAGAAACAACTAGAAAGTGTGTGCCTGGTGACCATGTTGAAGTTACAGGAATATTTCTTCCTCTTTTAAGATCTGGCTGGAGACAAATTTATCAAGGTCTTATTTCTGAAACATTTTTAGAAGCCCATGTAAGTTTAAAACAATGTATTCCTTAACACTATGGTTAAGTTAAATTATAATTTTCCTTATCAATAAATTATGATTTTCCTTTTGAGCAATTGAATTTAAAATTCACATTTTATAACTTAATAAAAATAATTATTTATTTATTTTTAGAAAGTTGTAAGCTTAAACAGTGTGGAAGATACTTTAGGAGAAGGTGAATTAACAGAGAAAGAAGTTAGACAACTTGCTGGAGATGACTTTTATCAAAAGTTGTCTGCCAGTATTGCTCCTGAAATTTATGGGCACGAAGATGTAAAAAAAGCATTGCTATTACTTTTGGTCGGTGGAGTTGACAAGAGTCCTGATGGGATGAAAATTCGAGGTTCTTAAATTGCTTATATAGTACCTTATTGTATTTATATTAAATCTTGGGAGAGCAAATTAAAAAGAGAGTAGGGAAATGTTCTACCTCTGTGAGGTTCTGCTCTCGTTTTTAAGTGGTCTAAAATTAAGTTTGCGGTGCCAATAGCAAATGCTGGTGCTGAAATTGACACTATTTTTATTCCCTAACCAGATATATATTCAAGATTTCACTGACTTGTAAAATTATTAATATTTTTATAATAAACATAGAGGGACACATTTACAAAGATAATTAAAAAATAGCTACTTGAAATGCTATACTATAATAAAGGACATAAGATGTAAGATAAGAATGGTTTACTTTTTTTTGTATTGTTTTTTAAAATGAAATCGAATTTATAAATAAAAGTGTTAATTTTCTTCTGAAAAGGTCTATCTTTGAAAAATTGCTTACCATCTACTTGTATACTACATTACCTTTTTACCATGTTTATTTGCATAATTTATAACTTATTAATAAATGTTTCAGGAAATATAAATCTGTGTTTGATGGGTGATCCAGGAGTAGCAAAATCTCAAATGTTGTCATTCATCGAACGTTTGGCTAGACGTGCACAATATACCACTGGTCGTGGTTCATCGGGTGTTGGTCTCACTGCTGCCGTAATGAAAGATCCTTTGACAGGGGAGATGGTACTTGAAGGCGGTGCTCTTGTATTAGCTGATCTAGGAATTTGTTGTATTGATGAATTCGACAAAATGGCTGACAATGACCGTACAGCAATC
The DNA here is from genome assembly GCA_964056705.1 of Troilus luridus. Lineage (NCBI taxonomy): Eukaryota > Metazoa > Arthropoda > Insecta > Hemiptera > Pentatomidae > Troilus > Troilus luridus. The sequence goes on along the minus strand of OZ057415.1, from coordinate 18,486,694 downwards.
CATGAAGTAATGGAACAGCAGACAATCTCAATTGCAAAGGTAAGGGATTATCCCTGATTGTTTTAGTAACTTTACTGTTTGTGGGATATCCATCTTTCTTGACTAATTGGTGATTAACTGCCTTTTTTGAATGAATATTGATTAACTTTCAAAAAGATCTATCAGTTTTATTATTTTACTTTTTTATTTGTCTTAAAATTGTGCTAGGATAATAGTTAGTCATAGTATTCATTGTGAATTCTTAATGATTTTAAGGAATATGTTATTTTATTTCAAATGACAACTTTTTCTCTCTCATTTTTCTATCAGTAATCATTTGTATCATTTCACAACAGTAATCATTTGTATGCTTTTCCTTTATTGCTTGATTATTATATATGATTTTTTTTATTAGTCTATTTTAGTATGTAAGTCAGAATTTTACTTTTTTGTATAATATTTCTATACTTGAAGAGAATTGTTGCATAATAAATTTTATTTTATTCTATTCTATTTTTGGAGTTAAATGAATATGTCTGTGTCAAAGAAAGAGCCAGTTTTCGAAAACTAATTATAGCTGTATTATTATTAAAAGAATAATTAATATTTTAATTTTAATAATTTATTGCTGTATTATTACTAAAAGAATAATTAATATACCTGTTCACATTCTGATGATTTACTCTTAATATTTTATTAACTGATAAATCCTGTCCACTACTATTGGATACTATAAAATTGTAATTATCTATATTTTCTTTTAGGCTGGCATTATGACTAGATTAAATGCTAGGGTTAGCATCTTGGCTGCAGCAAATCCTGCCTATGGCCGATATGATGCTAAAAGGTCTGTTGAACAAAATATTCAGCTACCTGCTGCATTATTATCTCGTTTTGATCTCTTATGGCTTATTCAAGACAAAGCTGACAGGGATAACGATTTGAGGTGATTAAAAAAAAAAATATTTAGTCTAAATTTTAAGATGTTTTATTAATCAAATTTACACTAAGTAATTTAGAAATTATTTTCTCAATTTTAAAAAGTGCTTTTTTTTCTACTTTAGTTCTAAAAATATACAAGCTGTATTGTCATGGTTTTATAAAATTAGTATTTAGTGTAATCACAGTGAATTTGATTAAGTTATCAAGAAAGGAAGTTTTTATGATTAAATGAATTTTTCCACTGTTTATAATGAACTAAAACACTGCCCTGCCGGCTAACAAGATAGTATGCATATGCTTGTCCATCTAAATTTTTGTTAGTTTAGTTCAAAATGTATTAATGTTTATAAATAAGTTATTATAATGTGTGTTTCATTATTGAGCTGAAAAAAGGTTTTTTCTTCGCAGGCTGGCACAGCATATTACTTATGTTCATCGACACAGTTGTCAACCACCTACTGACTCTCAGCCCTTAGAAATGTCACTTATGCGAAGATATATTGACCTATGTAAAAGAAAAAACCCTGTTATTCCAGTTTCATTAACTGACACGATTGTTGAGGCATATGTCAACATGAGAAAGGTAAAGGCGGTTCCTAAATCAATGTGATCCAATTAATATACTAAATTTATATAACATTACATTTACATATGTATTATTTTTTTCTTAGGAAGCTCGAAATAGTCGTGATATGACTTTTACATCTGCGAGAAACCTTCTAGCTATTTTAAGGCTTTGCACAGCTCTTGCAAGGCTACGTTTAGCTGACACAGTCGAAGCAGAAGATGTTTCTGAAGCAATGAGATTACTAGAAATGAGTAAATCATCACTAGCAACTACTGATGAAAGATCAACTAGGTTAGTATTATTTATCATTTATATTATGTATATAAATATAAAAGTGTAAAGTCTTCGATAATTTAGTTTGAACAATTATATCTGTTGTGTACAGATTACTGTTTTCTTTTGAAGTTCAATTGGACTATTGGAATTTCAAATTTCAATATGCATCCATAAATTTTCAACCAATTCAAATAAATTTCAGTCTTCATTTACAAGATATCTCTAGAACATTAGTCATGATGTTCCTAACCCAGGGGTCGGCAACCCGCGGCTCTTTAGTTCCATACGCAAATATTATTTATTTTATCAAAAAAAAAACAATATTTAAACATTGTTCTGAATCGATTAACGAGGATTAGGCACCGATTCTATCTCTCAGCCACTTGTACTTGCTTTTCACCGCACCCCTCCCCCGTGACACGCATCGTCACTGTCGTCAGTCCTTTGGAAGCTCTCGAATGACGCCGTTGTCGGATGTTTCTATGTGGGTTTTGATTCGCTTTTGAGGCAAGACCATTGGCGTCTTCACCATTGCTTTGGCTGTGACGTATAGTTTGTTATTTCAAGTAAAAGAGTTTGAAGCGGATTACCTCCTCAAAGTTATGTATGTACATATATATAATAATAATATTAAAAAGATCGAAGTAAAGGTAGGTAGCATAATAAATTAATTGTTTTAGTTTTTTTACATAAAAAATATGTAATTATCTAATGATGCCATGTATATATTATCTAATTTGTTGTGAAAAACACCACTTATATATGAATAAATAGATTTCTTTCCATCTATTTTTCTTATGAATAAATAGATTAGTTCTTTTTTAATCAAAAAACTTTATTTATGCGATAACTATTTATTGTTGGCAAAAAAAAAAATGTGTGGCTCTTTAAAAACTTTGAAATTTTGTAAATTGTAATTTTTGGCTCTTGCAACTCAAAAGGTTGCCGACCCCTGCCTCAACTCAATAAAAAACTTATGTAACCCACCCTCAGTTTGTTTGATATTGGTGGTCAATTGAGTAATAGAATAAACTTTCTGTTTTGAATAATTATTAATAGTTTAGCCTTTTCTTGACCTACTGATAATTATATTATTATCATAATCTCATCAAAACAGGAATAATAATTTTTAATTTGGTTTGATTATTGAAAGCATTACTTTGATATTAATTTATCTCATGATCCGTTCAGGTTCAGACTTTTGAATTGTGGATGGTCTCTTTGTATATCCCATCTTAAAATATATAAACAAATTAGAGGAGTACTTTTTTTATTCTCTAACCATATTATTTAATAGAAAAGAGGGTTTTTTGTTTTTTTATTTAATGTCACTTAATGCTGCTAAAGCTAATCGGACAGTCCTACAGTGGGAGTCCTAAATTTTGCCTATCCAGATAATATTAGGATGGGGATTTTTAACGAGTACCTGACATTATACAGGCTCAGGACTCCCATTTTATGTCACTTCTGAAGGATGGCATTACTTCGGATTTTTTTACTCCCTTTTAAAAAATGCTAGGGCCACCTGCCAGGCTACGAACCCCCCCCCCCCCCCCCCCCGATCTTGGGTATATTAAGTTGTAATGGTAACCACTGCATCACAGGTCACCCCTAGAAAAGAGGGTTTCCTATTGCCTTAATAGGTTTTACTATGTATGTGTGTATATATATATATATATATATATATATATATATATATATATATGTTGTTTTTTTTATTTATTTAAACTTTGTAGTACAGATATTATAACACGTTTTTATTGTTTTCTAGACCTCAGTCAGCTGTAGACAGAATTTTCAATATTATTCGTGAATTGGCTGGGGGTAGTAAGACTGTAAAATTGTCAGAAGTAAGAGAAGCGTGTGCCACCAAGGGATTTCAAGCTGGCCAGGTCGATGACTGCCTTGATGAATATGAACAGCTTAATGTCTGGCAAGTTAATCAAGCACGAACTACGATCACTTTTGTATAGTTAATATTTTTGTATGAATTCCATTATTCTAAAACAGTAATTCAAATCCAAAACTGAATTCACTTTTTATTATTGACAAACTTGTGAATGTTTTTCTTATTTAATTTTATATATTGTAACACAATTTGTAATATATTTATGATAACCTACTATTGCTGTATTGTTTATTTCTTTTAATGCCTTAATTTACCCTAAGCAAAGATTAAAAATCGTTAATAATTGAATGAAATTATGGTGCACTTTTCTCTCTTTTTTTGTTAACTTTTAAATTTAACTCTCTCTAAGGCAAGTGTCACTCAACTTCCCAAGAATGGCCCATGGGCACCACCATTCTGTTCTTACATATTTTATTTTTAATTATAATTTTTTAGTTAGTTGCTTTAATTTTAAATGTTTTTATTTTTAATTGTTTGTTTTTAATACATAATATTCTATCTGTTGTTACAATTAAATATAAATAAATGTCAATTCCTTTTAAAAATTTTAGGATCATGTCATTGTTTTCTGGCCTCAGTTGTCTTGAATTAAAAATTGATATTTATGTATCTTCATTCATTATGGATTGTATACATTGATAACAAATTCATATTGACCCATGGCCCCCCCCTGAATATTCTCCTACGTCCGCCAGTGTCCTGCGTAGAAACATACATATTATTTTTCTTGGAAATGTTTTTAGTATTAATAATTTTCTGTATTTTTTTTTATTAGGAAAATTATTTTTCATGATAAAACTAAAATGAGTCCTTCAATAAAATCTAATACTATTATTTATAATGAAGAAAACTAATATCAAGCAGTCATTATTATTGCTAATAATGTAAATTATCTAATCCTAATTGTTCCTGGATAAGCAAAATTTAAGACTTCCACTGCAGCATCATCTGATTAGCTCTAGATGTAGAAAATGTTAAATAAAAATAAAATATACCTTTAAGTTCCATAAATATGTACAAACATAAATCGTCTATACTTATTTGAAAAAAAAAATTTTTGAGGAAATTCTTAATAATCTGAGAGCACATAATGGACTTATACTGCTTAATTTAAAAACTCAAGGATGATTGGGGTAACATCATGAAGACAAAAGCTTGGATGTAACCATCTAATATATAAATCAACAAGACATAAGCCCATTTATTTAAACAAGGAGGGTCTCTATTTTTGAAGATGAAGCCTATTAGTACTGGTCAAAAAATGACTTAAATAACTGAAAGGGAGTGTAAAACGACTTATAAAAAAGAATGTATTGATTAAAATTTGAATGACACTGTACATAGATAAAATGAAATTGTAGCATATAAATTGTTAATAAAATATTTATAAATGTTCTCTTTCAGTTTCTCCTAAATTATGCAGAACGCAAAATTGGGCCGTTTCGATGTTCTATAGGAATTAAGAGAACGAAAAAAAAAGAGTATGGTAAACTAATTTTTCAGTTCAGAAAAAAAAAGAGTGTAACGTCAAGACATGTTATCCCATCAATATTAAATAAACAATGAGTGATGTTAAATCCGTGATTCAAGCTAGGGAAACTTGAACACATAAGTATTTCAAGAATCATTCAAATATCAATATATGTGGCTATACGAGGAAACTCACTTTTCCCGTATTGAGCACATCGTTTTATCTGTCATTTTTTAGCCTTGGTCTTAGCCCAGTTTTCCATCACATGTCGCTGGTAGTTTTATAGTAACAGTTATAATATTTGTTTCTGCGTGTTTTATGACTTTGGCCACATGATGTCATCTTCTTTGAGGCTTTGCTAAGACATTCAACCATCTCTTCAAACTAGATTTGCGTACTAGTTAGTGCCGTGGAACAGTATGCAGAGAGTATAAGGTCGTTAAACTGTTTTCTGAATGTTTACTACCCTGAGATTATGCTCACAGTACAAGGCAGGTTTTTTAAGAGGTTCGTCTCCACTTACGCTATTTAAGGATTATCGAACAGCAGACAAGTTTTACGCCGGATTTGATAAAATGTTCCCTCAAGGCCTTTCATCATAACGTTTACACAGTGAAGTTAATCACTACATCTTAAGAATATCGCAAATCGTGATTTAGCAATTCTGTAACCCACTCTAGGCAATTCCATGCGCAAAGAAAGAATTAATCCAAGCGAAGAAGTTAGCTTTGACTCCACTTGGAGCAAGTTTTTCCACCACTTTCTTTTTCTAAATTCTATTGTATGCTAACTTGAAATCTATAAAGGACTTCAAGTGCTATAATCGGATTCCGTCTTATGCTTAAGAATAGAAACTTCTTCAACCTTTTACAACCGGTGCGAAACATCCAAAAACTTCAAATTCAAATTATGATATTCGAAAAAAAATACTGCATAAAATTGTTAATCCTTCCTGCATTCATGACAGATATTACTTCAGCGTTTTAAAACGGGTCTCTAATGGAACTTGTCGCCTTTCGCGGATGAATGCAAACTATATTCCCGAGTAGACATTCTGAATATTTTCACCAGCTTTCTGATTGTTTATCCTGAATAGTGAATGGATTTTCGCGGTTCAAACAATTTGCGACTACGTTCAAGTAGTATAAAAGAAAAACGAGTCTGCAAATATTCCTTTTCTATAACAACACCGCTTTATTCAGACCATGTCATCCCCGAAAGTTAATCCAAACAGAGAAAATTAGTGGGATTACGTTCATAAAACAAATAGTCACACAAGATTTAGCTCTGTTAAAATTAAAATAAATAATTGTTTATTTAATGTAATTCAAACTTAAGATAAAATAATTTATAATTATTTTCCACCTTAAGCCTAAATCTGAAATAAGTTTTATGATAATTTTTAAAATAACCTCGCTGTTGGTGTTTATCAATATAAAGACGTCCAGTTATTTTTTAAAAGGATATTAGGTTATATATTTTTGACAATAAATCGTTCAAAGACTTTTAAGTGCAGATACCGTATCTTATCGTTAATATTTGGCACTAGTTGGAATTTATAGGGCCTTTTTTTTGTAAAGTTTTAGAATAAGTTGAAATGATGGATCCATGTTTATTGCAGAAGACTGTTAAAGACAATAGTACAGAACTCCAAAACTATATGTTAGATCTTAAAAATTGGGAAGAAAGTGCCAAAAAAAAAGAGCGTGAAGTTATCTATGGCATTAATAAAGTAAGAGCTGTCAATATGTTCTTGCTATTATTCATTAATTATTTTTATTACCATTAATTTTCTTTTGTGTAGAATGAAAAAGATAAGGAGAAAGAAATGGTGACAAGAGATGATGTTGAATATGTGAAAACAGTATTTGATGATGTAAGTGTTTATATTATAATTCTTGTTATTTGTCACCTTTGTGTAAGTAGACATAAAAGACTATTATTAAATTTAAGTTGAGAGGTTTGTATTAGTTTTCTGGTGCCAAAATGACCAACTTTATGAAATTTGTAGTTAAGATCATATAACCACTTAAATGATATCAGGTTAATTTTTTTCTTGATGATAACATTGGCTAGTTTCATTATATTAACATTTTTTTTTTAAAATCTTATTTTCATTTTATTACTTTTTGTGGATTTATTTATGGTAAACTTAATGTTACAACTCCAGAGTATATATTACCTGTCGATGTTGAACTAGTTCTGTCGTAGTTAATTCTTAATGATAAACCTTGTTTTTATTCTGTCAACATCTTGGATTTAACAATACCTAATCAAAGATGTAGAAACTTGAATGATTCCAATAAACACAAACTCTGCCCTTGAATACATAGCAGTTAGTTATCACGAAGATTAAATCCCGACTGATAATGCATTTTTTTATTCTAATGTGCATTCATATGATGTGTTATAAACATAATTAAACTCATGTGCATTTTTATATACACATTTAAGAAAATATTTAAAATTATAGCTATAATTAAGTAGAATAAAGTAAAAGAGAAAAGTTAATGCCTGAAAGCTGTTGATTCTAATACAGGTTAAAGTGAAGTCATAACTCTTTATAAAACTAGTAGAATAAAGCAATGTTTTAACTTTAAAATATCTATTTATTTGCTATGATATTTTCAGGGTTGTCGTCAAATGAAAAACAAAAAATGGGACCTTGCAGAAAAATCATTTACTAATGCCATTCGAAAATACAGCAAAAATCCTGCTTTTTTCATAAAACGAGCAAAGTGCTACATCAAACTGAAGATGTATGACAATTGTATATATATATTTTTTTTTTTTTTCATTTTTATTACTCTTTTAAAATTATGTATTTATGTATTAATGGGGTATTTATTATTATGTAATTAATGGAATTACAAAATAACATAACCCATTTGTTAACTGTTGCTGGTATTGTGATATCTTATTCTTTTATTGTGACCTTTAGGCCTGATCAAGCTGAAGAAGATTGCACTAAAGCCTTATCTATCGATCCTAAAATTTTAAAAGGAAAACTTCAACGATCTCAAGCTCGAGAAATGAAAGGCCATTTAAGAGGGGCATGCTTGGATCTGCAAGATATTCTCATTTTAGATCCATCCAATCAGATAGCAAAAACGGCTTTAAACCGTCTAAAGCCGCTATTTGAAGTAATTATTTTTATTTATTTGAAATAATATTTCAATAAATAGTCCTTTTCCTTTTTTTCCCCCCCTCTTCTTCATTAACTATTTCCCTAGTTGTGTTAGGTATGGAGTAGCCTCAGTCCATTTCAGTACAATATCTTATTTTTGTTTACTTTATTTAATTGTTTGCATCTTATTTGTCTATCAACACTCAAGATATTTTTTAATTATAAATCATGTTCCTTCCTAATTCTGTTCAGTATTTTTTAGTCTACTCGCCCATTTCTCCCTACTTGCAGTATCCAGTTAATCAAAATTATCCACCACTTCAAGGTTCTGCCCTAGACCAAAATTATTTATTGTATGTTTTAAAAAATTCCTACCTGAAAAATTTATATAAAGTATCGCTTTATATGATTTATTAAACCTTAAACTTTATGAGATAACACTTCACAATGTAGTATCCCACATTGATCCATCAAACTGAATCTCTCGAACATGTTAGTTTAACTAAATTGTTGCTAGCAAAAAAAGTCATATTGGCCAAAACTTAAATTTATAATTGTGAATGTACCAGGTGATATATCCTTTAAACATTTGTTATTTGACAATTACTTTTTGGATAGACGTCACAAATTACATTGACTCATAACTTAACTACAGTAACTCTATCAGTAGTAAGTAGAAGCTGGGGAAATTTGAAATTATATCTTTACGTTATATGAATATATAAAATATAAATATGATTTAATCCCACAATACTTTGTTATTATGAATGAAATTATTTTAGGAATCACTGCGGGAAGGAGATAATCATCTTTTTGAAGAAGAAGAGGTTTCTAATAAGACAGTAAGAGCTAATATCTTTTATTTTAATTTTCTTAAGCAATGATTGTTAAATTGCATGAAATAGAATCAGCTTGGAGTCTAGATCCTTACACTTTAGAAATGTTTCAGAATCTATAAAGAGTGCTATTTAACGAATTTCACAAAAAATTCCTTTCTGAACCAAATTTACTTATTAAAAAAATAACTTATGTAATTTAAACCTCATTTTGGGGTTTTGGAAAAAAAAAAATTTATTTATTGTGATCAAGTATCCTATAGTTATACCACATTGTATTAACCTTTATTTTTGTTTTGGGAAGGGGATAGGTGATTCGATTATAGAATCCTTAGCTGGAACTGAAGATCGTAATGACACCAATGTTTCGAATGAGGAAAAGATTCAACTTGGAAATGCTGAGAAAGAAAAGGTGAACAGTTAATTGTTTGTCATTTAAAGCATATTTTCTTTTTTGTTTGTTAGTTTGATTTCATTGCAAGTCGATTGGATTAAATTTTTCTATACCAATCCATTAACTCGCAACACCCTTCATATATCTATAGTCTCCTTCAATTCAAATCCTCTATCCAACACCACAAAACAAGATCCCGCCTTTCCAATCTCTACATTCCATCCCACAGAACTAAGGCATTCGAGCGTTCCTTCCTCGCTCGCTCCATCACTGTGTGGAACTCTATCCCTCCTTTCATCCTCCATTCTTCTTCACTGGCCTCATTTAAATCCCTGCTTTTCCATCATCTCTTGGCATTCCAAAAAGACACTCTCCAGGCATGTCAATCTTCCGCTTGCATTAATTTGTATCGAGTACTCGATCTTGTTACCTACTTGTTTTGTTTATTTTTTCAACAACAAAGAAGATACAGACTTTGTAAATACTTTATCGCATGCTATGCCATTCATTTGCTTTATTTAGCAATTCCGTTATTAACTATTATATTAATGTTATTTATTATTATTTTGTTAATATCTAACCTTTATATTATTTTCGACAATTAGTTAAAATCCTGTAAAGTCTCGTACTTTTTATTCATTTATTTATTTTTTTCCTATTTCTATTATGTTTTGTCACTCATTATTTGTATCATTATGTAGCCTTCTGGCCAGATAAATATTATGTTTATTTTACTTGTTCTTATTTATTGTTATTCTAAAGGGACTTGGTCCCAGAATAAAGTTTGTTTTCTATTCTATTTATATTCTAAATGTACTTAATATTAATATAATATCTAAGTGTTGGGTAGAACCTCAGCAGTATCGAGTATCACTAAGTGGCATTGATTTAAAACTAACCTGAGAGGGTTGAACTTTATTTTGTGGAAAAATCCACATGATAAATTTTAACCTTTGAAATGTAAATAACCCAAGTTTTCTATAATATTTAGACTTGATAAATAGCATATTTCCTAAAAAAAAACTCAAGATAGTTATGAATTATTACTAAACTATGATTCGTTTTTTTGTGTTTGTGAATAAAAATATGGTATCTATTCCACAGGTTGTCGCTTCGAGTTGAGTTACAAAAAGTTTTAACTGTTTATTCATTTCATTTTTAATATTTTCCAAAAATGTAAGTTATCGTGAGCTGTAGTATGGAAAATAGAATGTAATTATGGGTAATTAGCAGATTTCGGTAATCATATCATCAAGAAATTTAAAAAAAATTCAGCTAACATTTCGAAGTATAGATGATATATGTTTGTTCGAATGTTCACTTCTAAATGATTACCGAAGTTATAATTACATTCACTTTTCCATACTTGAGCTCATGATAATTTGTACTTTTGGAAACTATTATAAGGGAAACGAATGAAAAGTTAAACTTGTTGTGACTCAACTAAAAGCGAAAACCTCTGGAATAATTACCAAAAATAATAACATTCTGCCTCATAGTTCAAAATTGAACTGTATAGACTAAGGTCTGATGTGCTGCTTAACCTATTCTGTAAGTACTAAACTATAAAGTTATGATTTTTAAAAATATATATATTTTTTAACAGGGTAACCATTTCGTAAAGTTGGAAAAGTGGAAAGCCGCTATTGAATCATATTCTAAAGCAATTGAGTATAATCCAAATGATCCCATATTTTATGCCAATAGAGCCCTCTGCTACCTAAAGACCAAAGAGTTAGTATTTATATTAAATATTTTGTTATATGATTTTAATGAGTTATCATCCTTCCAGTTGAATGAAAACAATTTTTTAGCTGGAATATGTTGTTTACAAAATATATTAAACTGCATAATTCCCTTTATTTTATTGTTTTGTTTAATGTTTAGGGAGCACAGAGCCATTTTAGATTGTTGCTTGGCCTTGAACAAAAACCCACGCTATGTCAAAGTATACATGAGACGGGCTGCAGCAAAGAAAGCTGTTAGTGATTTGTGGGGAGCTCGTTATGATGTGAAACAAGTTCTTAAATTAGAACCAAACAACAGTCAAGCCAAAAGTGACTTAGAAGAATTAAATCTTCTTATCGAGGTAAGATAACAGCAGTAATCAAAATTCCATAACACTAGTTTTTACTATAAAGACAAAAATGTTTAAGAGTATGATCGCTTGAATATATAGATTTCTCATTGTTGGAAGAATGTCATATTTGCACTGATAACGTTTAGGGGTTATTTTGGGGCCCCTACTCAGAGAACAACTCAGAGGAAAATTACCTTAAACCCAAGGGTGATTGTGGGAAAGAAGAACCTTATAAGTTTATGAGAGCTTCATAACTCTTTCACTTTCTATATGTTATAACATTATAGAACTTCTTCATTTAACTGAAAACTTGTGCTATTTGTTAAGCTTTCATCCTAAATATTGCAATGGCTGATTCCCAAAGGAAGTCACATCAAACCTCTACCTTTATTTGTGGAAGTCCACAAGTTAAATTATAATACTAAGCATTTTTTAGTCCATCCATCCATCCTTGGCCCTACAGACCGATGTGGTCCTTGGCCTCCTCAACAAGCCTTCGCTTGGTGGCTCAATTTTTCTTTTAAACATTAAAAAAAAACAAGCATTTTTAGTACTATGCTTAATGCTGCAAGTAAATTCTTATGGGTTCCACAGTGAGTAAGGCACTGGACTACTATTTTATACTATAACAGATATTAGTCCAAGTGAGGCAAATAAATATTTGATCTGTTTTCTAAATAATCTATAAACAGCACAACACTTTACAATTAAAACAAACATTAGTACCATTGGGATTTTTTCCATAATGTTCGCTTTCAGAAAAATAAATTTACATTAATTGCACCCTGAGTATTTATTTTATGATATGGACCAAAGTCAGCTATCAAATATCAATATATATTAGATTTTTTTTTTCTTTATATTTATATCTGTCAAATAAAACAACGACAATCAGCAGATTGACTGACCGTAAAATTAAATACAATGGCATGAGAGGCATGAAGAAGAACAGTACCCAGCGGTACATCTCCCTTGGCTTGATTCAATTTCCTATGATAACAAATCCCTCATCCACATTCTTTTTAGTCTCCCACTAGTGTTCTCAGGCATGAGAGTCGTGGCCATTTGTTCAATCAATGGGTTTGGGTGTCCGTGTAGTTTTTCTTGAAAGCGCTTGTAGTATGTTCGTCAACCGTTGGTATTTTTAAGTCCGTATGTAGAGTTTTGTTATTGATATACCAGGGTGCTTTTGTGACAAGTCTGAGTACTTTTGATAAGAAGGTTTGTAGTCGTTTTCTGTGAGTCTGTTTAGCGATGCCATAAATTTGTAATGCTTATGTCCAAACTGGTTTTAGTAAGTAAGTGTGCGTGTTTAATTTTTGTCTTGTTTCTAATTTGGAGTTGTTCCTGAATAGAGAATACATTAAGTTCAGTTTAAGATTCAGTGATTGGCGTTTTTTCTTGATATGAGGACCCCATGTCAATCTCCTATTGAATGTTAGTCCAAGGTATTGTACTTTATCTGTCTGCGGGATGGGTGAGTTGTTAAGGTAAATGAGAGGGCATGTTTCACGATGTGCTGTGACTTTTCGTGATTCAGTCTAATTTTCCATAGATGGCACCACTCATTCAACTTTTGTAAGTTTAGTGAGGCATGTGTCGTGTCTTGATGTTTGGTGATTATGGCAGTGTCCTCAGCATAGGTTGCTATCAGTATGTCAGGACATTGTGGAATATCATGTTTATATGTTATGTACAATAGCGGTGCAAGTATTGATCCCTGAGGCACACTGGCTAAGATCGGTCGTATTGAAGATAACTCAGAGCCCTGTCGGACTGAGAAAAATCTGTCTGCAAGAAATGATTGAAGAATTAAATAATAAGTATGTGATAGTACAGTCTTGAGCTTAAAGAGAAGCCCCTTGTCGAACGCTTGAGCGACATCCTGAAACACTCCAGTTGCATATAACTTTTGCTCTAGTGCTGTCGATATGTAGTCAGTTACTCTGTGTAATTGTTGAGTTGTCGAGTGCGATTTTCGAAAACCGAATTGATGGTGAGGAATTATATTTTTGTCAGTCAGTAGCTTTAATAATCAGGGATAAAGTAATTTTATCCCCAAATAGGGAGTAAACTTATAGGTCTGTACGAGGAAGGGTTACTAATTTCTCTATCTTGTTTTTTAATCATCGTAACAATAGAATATTTCCATTGTATAGGGAATTTCGTAGTTCTAAGTATTGAGTTGTAGATTGTCTTTAGGAACACTAGAGCTTTCCTAGGCATTTGTTGGAGCACCTCAGCATTTATTAAGTCATAGCCCAGGGTTTTTCTTTTTGGTAAGTGTTTAATTAGTTCTGCTACTTCTGTGGGAGTGAATGAAGGTGGCGGTAATGTTAGTTGTATTGGAACGTCAAGTGTGTTATTTACAGTTGTTTCGTGTTCTGTGTTTGTGAAGTCAGTATGAGGTGTAAATACGGAAGAAAGATGGTCGGCAAAAACCTCAGATTTTTCCTCGTCCGACACAGCCCAAGATCCGTCTTCTTTTCTAAGAGTTGCCGACATCTCTCTGTGTTTTATGAGTCGTTTCGTATGCTTCCATAAACTTCCATCGTCTGTCGAAAGGGATTTAATGTAATTTTCGTAGTTGAACCTGTTAAATTTGCTAATTTGGCGCTTCAGTTCATTATTTAGTTTGTTAAATGTCCATCTATCTGAAGGTTGCCTGTTGGTTTGCCATATTTTACGAGCTCTTTTCTTGGCTCTGATCAGGTCTCTAATATACCGTGGGTAGCTTGGTAAGTTGTCTGTTTTCCTGCATCTGGGTTTTGATGCTGACCACGCTGCTTCTTGTATACTTCTAGTGAACCTCTCAATTGCCTCCTCTAGTTCTGTCTCATTTTTTATTGAAACAGGGATCGAGAGTTCAGAGTTAAGTTACTTCTATATAGATCCCAATCGATTATTCCCTGTGTAAGCGCAGGTCTTTTTTGTGCCTCTGAAGGCTCTTCGCACAGGATCATTTGCACTAGAGAATGATCAGAGCAAAGGTCAGAGCTCGTATTTACAGTTTTGTGTACTGTTCTTAATCCTTTTGTAATAAAAAAGTCCAATAAGTCCGGGGTTTTACATCTAGAAATAGGCCAGTAAGTAAGAGCATTTGGAGTTGATGTGTCTAATGAAAGTTTATGAAGAGAATACCACAAGTTCCTAACTCTTGGGATGCACAATCTTGAACCCCAGCATTGGTGTTTGGCGTTGAAGTCACCTCCTGCGATAAAACATCGACTTAACCGTTTAAAAAACTCAGAAAACATCAAGGATATAAGCTTGTACCTACAATACACAGCAGCGAATGTGATGTTTTTCTGTTTTGTATTTAATGTTATGCCAGTCGCCTGTATATGTGGTGTGATAGGTAAGTGAATGGGACTGCGTTTTAATGTATTAGAATTGATTTGTAAAATAACTATTTTTATCTGCATCAGTTGTTTTAACATCCATTTAATACTTCTTTATTTATTTCTTTTCCACTCGTACTAACTGATAACTGAATCAGTCTTTTCTTTTAACATTCTGCAATTTATTTATTCTTCTGTTGCCTGTCAACTGTGGATCACTTCAGGGGAGCGGAAGGGCATTTTAATTTAGTGTATAGATTTTTATTTGTTTCACTAGTTTGTCACACTAAAATTATAGTCGATGGAAAACTAAATTATTCTTTATTACTATTCCGTATGAATTCTCTTCTCCTTTATCTTCCTCTTGTGCCTTTCAGCGTCGAGGTACCCCATCAACCCAGGATCTCAATCTGTATCTATCTCTCGCCATAATCCTCAGATCCTGCATGTTCTTCCCTCTTGCTTGTCCCAACTTAGAAATGTAGTTGCAGCAAGTCTGCCTTGGTCTCCCTCTTGGCCTAGTGCCCACGGGTTTGACTTCCATTAACTTTCTTGGATCCCTGTCTTGACTCATTCTGTGGGTATGCCAAAACCATTTGAGCGGACACTTCTCCAGGGTTTCTTTCAGGGAGGCAATGCGTAGCTCCTCTCTAATATTATCGTTTGGGATCCTATCTCTTCTTGTCTTGGAAGTTACTTGTCAGAGAAATTTCATTTCGGCAGCTGTTAAACGGCTCCAGTCTTTATCCAGGGGTATCCAACTCTCAGCCCCATTTAAGAGAACTGGCAAATACATGCTTTTGAATATACAGAGTTTCACGTCTGTTTGAGCAACCTCGAAATAGTTATTGGACCTTTCGATGAGAGCTCCGAAATGGATAAGGAAAATAAATGTCTGATTCAATTATACCAGATCGCATGTCATTTTGATTGTAACCTTTTATTAAACTAATAACATAAATAAATTTTCATAAATTAAATAACTAATATTTTTGAGAATGAAAAGAACAATTTAAACGTTTTTATAATGAGAAAATGAAGTTACTAATATTACCTAAATTATAAACAACTAATTCATAATAAAAAGAAAACAATTATTATTTAATCTTACGATTAAATCACCTTTCTCTTCCCATACTACATTTACATTTTCATCTTCATCTTGATCTTGTTCGTTCATACATATATTCTGCTGCATTTGGGGGATCTCAATGGTAAAAGTGTTTGAAAAGAGTAGTGTCCATTCCAAAATGCCTTTCTCCTCTGTTATTATTTCCCCTCCTTACATTTCGAATGATTTTTTCCCTCAGATGGCCTTGACCTTTCTCCAGAATTTTTTAATAATCTCTCTTTAGCCTTCATTCGGTTCCTTGCCAGAACTTTCCCATGTGTTCTTTTTGGGCTCCCTGACTATCCTTTTGGAGATATTTCTTGTTAGGACATATGCATTCCAGTTTTCTGTGCTCCTATTGGTTTTATACTCTATCACATAGACTTTTGGCTTTGTTTTTATTGGCTTCATGATTTGTGTGTCTGCTGTTAGGAGAAGGTGGTCTGTGGTTAATTCCGCTCCCCTTATCACCTTAACATCTGTGATATACCTCCTTATGCTCTGGCTACATATAAAATAGTCTATCACACTGTTGACATTCCTTTCTTCTGCAGAGAATGTTATCTTGTGAATTCTTTTGTGAGGAAAGAGAGTATTTCCAATAATCATATTTTGATCTATACAGAATTCTATCAGTCTTCGTCCGTTTCTTTTTTTCGTTTCTTCTCCCCCATACATCACCATTGTACCATGTGCTCCTTTCCAGTCCCAGCCAATCCTTGCATTGAGATCACCCGTAATAATAATTCATCTTCCCCTGTCCTGGATATTGTTCGTTGTTCTTTCCTGGTCAACTTAGAATAGTTCCTTATCCAGGATGTCTGCATCTTCTGTGGGAGCATATACTTGGATCACTGTTACTTTACCAACTGATAACAGTAAATCCACAGAGATTATTCTTGACGAGACGGGAGTCTAATCTTCCACTTTATTGATAATATTTTCTTTCATGACGACTCCCACTCCTTCCTTAGCTCTGTCTCCTCTTTCTGTATGAATCAAAATTTAAAACTTTAATTATCTCAACTCTATCCACCTTCAACACCTTCTACTATCCACCCCTTTTTGACTGACAGTCTCTTGACATGATTTAATTAAATGTAATTTTCTTAATACTATGTGTATATTTATAATAAAATGCAGGTAAGATTATGCTGCTTTTAAAAAAATATAATTAAATATTTTTTGCTAATTTTTTTAACTTTACGTTACTTCCTCCATTTACTTAATTATTATTAGTTCTGTATTATAAGATAAAATCAAGTGTAATAAAAAAAATAAACAGCTTTTGACAGTAAAAGCACTCAAAGTGAACCATTTATGTATTTATATGTTTTGTTTTTTGTGTCAAAATTATCATTCATTAATGCATATATTGTTATTTATTGGGTTCTATTTTCTGTTAGCAAAAGGTATATCCGGATTTTAATGAGCCAGCTGACTAAGGTGTAAGTTTAATTACACGCGTTTTCTGCTTTATTAGTGTATTTTTTCCACTTTATAATTTCTTTTTTATTATTTTTCTTATATAGGAAGAAGGAGAGTCATAAAGTTATTCGAGCTCAAGTTGAGCGGGTTAAAAATCTTTTGCTGTATACATTCAATATGTCTATACACACATCATTAGTTTCATTTAAATAAATTTTTTATGTTAATCCAATAGTACATATTTATTTCATGTTAAGAAAACTGTCAATACTTATTTTAAGCAGTTGAACTTTGTAAATCTATATTTATGAAATAAATTGGCATTGGATAATTTTTATACCTATTTTTTATTTAAACCTACCCGTATTTTATGTTTTCTAATTTATTTGGGAACTGTTTTGGTGATGTATTTTTAATGATATTTAATTGGAATGTCTAAATTAACTTTTGATTACAATAAAATGAAATTATCTTTTTTAATGATTCAAACGCAAATAATTACCCATACAACAGATATATTAAAATAAAGTTATAGTTTCTAATTTATATAGTTATACAGTTATAGTTAAAATCAGGGAAAAACCAGGTTAAAATATTCATAATTGATCAATAAAATAAGACTTAAATTTTAGGAAAAACGCACCAATAAAAATTAAGAACAATAATCATAATAAAAAATAGCTCTTTATCTTATATGTTTGTGCTGAAGAGTGAGAATTATAACTTTTGCATAACTTACATTCTTTAAATTGTGTGGAATACTTTTGCTACATGCACACTAAAAGGTTCTCCATTAATTTGTTTTTCTTTTAACAATCTAAAGGTAAAGTAAAGTAGTGTGAGGTAAGTGCGTTATAAATTGTACTAAGTTAGATTTTTTAAAACTTTACATTTTATAAACAAGAATTTTCATATTATTTTGTTTGAATATTGCATTCAAAACCATGTTTCAACCATATCTATTTTTATAAGGTAGATATAATCTCAGATTCTAACCTTGAATGATTTTTTTTTTTGTACGCACTTTCTTGCATTTATTGCAGTAAACAGAACTGGCTATTCCGACAGGCCACAAACCTGTCTAACTTAAGTAGGAACAAGATTTATTCTGTGGGTCTGCCAAGAAACAAAATTCTACCTACCCAGGCTAGATTCAAACTGGTGATGCAGCAGACTCGAGATTGCTAAGGTGATGCCTTAGCATTCTTGACCTCCTAAATAACCTTCAGTTCAGTAACTAACGTGGAAGTGAAATGTGAAACATAATTTAATAAAAAAAAATAATAATAATTTGTTCATTGCTATTCAGGAATGCCTTGGCATGTTTTCATCCTCTAAAACAGAGATCAAGACTTTCTGCTAATATTGATTTTTGCAAGAGCAATTGAAGACTAATTAAATAAATTATAAAGTCTTTTCAAGGATAAATTTGAAGGTAAAAACCCCTGCATTGATAATCAAAATGTTTAGTGGTGGATAACACTGCTATTACTGTACAGCAGAAGTTGAAAAGTTCCAATTCAATCAACAGGTTGCAGTTTATGTCTTCAAAGTTACTATTCTTCATCCTAACAAACTCTAGTGACAGATGATCACACAATTTGTTTTATCTTTTATGCAAAATTTAGTACTTTCAAGTGATAGGTGGCTTGGAATGTTACGTGCTAGTTATCTTTTTTTTTTCCTATTTCTTAATCACAGAAAAAATATTTTTATTTCCCATGCGATTGTAGGTATTTGACTTAAAAGGTAATATAAAAGATACTTCTTTAGTAAATAAGAAAACAAATTTTTAGCAAATTCAAATAAAATATTACCTGATAGAACACTAGTCAAACTGTGTTGAACAAAAAACAAAATTCTCTCTAAATGAGAAAGCAATTCCTACTGGACAATATTCAGTGTGAAAATGACGCTCTGTTTTTTTACCATTTGATTTTTTAATCATCTCAATAAATTGATGAAATTATATTAACAAAAATTATCTGATCATGTTTTGTTAAATCAAAAACTTAGTATTTGCTACTAAATATTTTAATAGCACCTAGTTTTTATCTTCACCTAGACATTTTTCTCCTCCATGATAATTATGTGGCGAACAAGTAATTTTTCAAGTCAATCTAAAACTTTGTATGTGTATAAGAATCGGAATGCTGTGCGGGCTCTCGCACTTGCAACAATACATCTGCTTACAAACTCAAAGGTTGTGTGTTCGGATCTCCGTTTCATGATTCCTCAATGATCACTACACCTCTCGGGTATGTGAAGCCCATCGGCCTACTGGAGACAACTCATAACTACTGTTTAAAAGGGTGATTACCTTACTCCGCATACTTGTATCCTGTAAAGATGGAGCTAGTACTGTTCATAAGTTCTCAATGGTCCCCCATACTACATGCTGTGTCAAATAAGCTGATCATCACATTGTATATTAAAATTGCCAATGAAGTGGTTTATATCTCATTATAATACTGTTCATAAGATTTAATTGCTAATAATAATGCTTGGGAAGATTATTATAAGCAAAGTTTTGATGTATGAAATTAAATTTACATTGTTTTGCGTCCTCTTCAGAAAAGGTACATTTATAAGTCATAAAAAGGCTCAAACTCATCTATAGTTTTGAGTTTCCTGAAAAAAATATACCATTTAACGTCTTAATGGTCTCATTGATAAAAAAAAAAAATAGTTTATAGCCTTATTATATTTAAATATTGATGCATTTTTAAATATTTTTTTTAGAAAAACATTCCTCAGAAAAGAAAAGTGACTTTCTCTTCAGACAAAAAATTGTATCCTCAGAAAGAGAAATCACATAATGTTTCAACTAATGAAAAAAAAGGATTAAATCATGTGCTAGCAGTAAAAAAACCACCACATCTCAGATCTAAGGTGATCCAACAATCACGCATATTGAATAAAATTTAGTTAATGTTGTAGGTGTGAATGGTTGGGCAGACTTGAAATACACTTTCGATTTGATTATTATTTTGTTAGTTAACCATTTTATGGATTCAGTATTTGATTGTTCTTATTTTAGTTTTAAATCTGTAATATATAAATTCACAATAAACCAACCCTTTTATAACCCTCTTCTATTTAAAACTTAGGCATTACATTTAGCCTATTCCTCTAAGCTTTAGTATTTTAGTATTTGTCAAGTAAGGCACTTATAACCCAATTGTTAAAAAAGTAGACTATTGTTTATTTCTCATCATGATTCCAAGTTAAAAAATTTCTTTGATTTAGATGTTGATTTATTTTATTTGTCTTTCTTTAGACATAAATATTTATTTTAATGTCTAAGTTGTTCTAAAGGTGTATTGTTCAAAGTAATTTTTTTTCTCTCGTTCTTTTTATTACTAACTCTTTTATATTCTATTATACTCCTTTTTTTGATTGTTTTATATTATTTGCTAAAACGTTGCTATTTAATTTTTTTAAATACAACTCCAGAGCTTTTTTTTTCTAATATGTTTTTAATTCTTATACCTCTCTTAATTGTTAATACTTACTATAATACATGTTCTTTTCCAGAAACCATTAATAAGAATCCCGATTAAATTTATTGATGACATTCCTAAAGATGTATTAAATAAATATGAACCAAAACCATATGTAATTAATAATGAAATTCTCAAGCCACCAAAGAAAATAAGTAATCAAAATCATGATATCATAGAAGATAGTCCTAGAATGTTGGCAGAAATGAATAGAAATATAAAGGTAATTTTTTTTAAATGCTTTTACTGAAGGGCAGTTTAAAAAAAAACAACTAATAATTAATATTACAGTCATTTATAGACTGGCTGACATTCGCCTTTGATCACTGTAATTCAAACTATTTAGAACTTTAATCAGTTTCTTATTCTGTTAATTTAATGCGGTGTATAAAAAAAAAAAAAATCACCGTTTTACCTTCCCCATAGAGAGAAGATGGCGACTAACCGTATCTTTCGACACACCACACTCCCTGGCAAGTTCGTGAGTACTTGTGGACGGATTTGACTCAACAGCTTCCTTCAGAACCTCATCAATATCCATTAATGGTCCCCCGGAGCCTATCTTCCTTTCCAACGTCGTATCTCTCCTGCTAAATTTTTCAAACTAACACCGCGCAGTGCGCTGGTCAAGGACACCTTCGCCTTCATATTTAATAATTTCACGAGTTGCTTCAGTGGCTGTGAAATTTTTTTTTTCCAATAATGTCTTAAAATTATGAGAATTTCATAGGAGACTGTCGTGTTTCTTCTTTGAAATAAATAACGAAACTGAGGGTTTTTTTGGAAGACGTCCAGTGTTAGTAAACAAGCTTAGAGAGTGGTCTAAAGGGATTATTAAGTGTTGGTAAATAATAAATAGCATTAAAATATTTACACTTTTGAACTCAGGAATTTGATAAAACGGTCATTTTTTTTTTTATACACCCCATTAAGTTATCAATGGTTTATGTTATTTGTTTGTATGTTGTAAAATTACAAGAGTATTGTTAATATGTTAAATGTGTGATGTCATCCTGCAATGCCAATGGAATTTACTTACTAACTGGTGAATTTTCCAAATTTGTACGACTTTTTTAATTTTAAAGCTTTATGTCGAAACATCCTTTCTTTTTAAAATATTTACCTAGTCATCATCATCATAGTGGTTCCTCTCTACCGCTCTGCAGTGTGAGCTATTTACCTACTCCTAAACATAAAAATGTCTACACAGGAAACATCTGCTGGGCCAAGATTTAATAGGAATTGATTTGGTTTCTAAATTTACAAAGAGTGCAATAATAGTCACTGAGACTCGTCCTACAGTCTCTTGTCATGCCCAGCATTTCTCTTACAAGCTATGTTGCTTTGAATATTTTCTCCATTACACTGTTCTGCAAAAAAAAAAGTTTTGCTCCCTTGGAAGTTGTTCCTGATTTTTATATTTTCATGTGTGCTAAATTCGAATCTGAAGTCAACAAAATTCTACCAAGCACCATTTTTTTAGATATTGGAGATTGTTTTGAAAAAAACACTTTTTTCATAAATTTAATAAACTTTTTTTTTGTGAAAATCAATAATATATAAAATAATAAATTATTTAATTATGTACTCAATTAATGTGTATATTTTTTCTTTTTGTACTCTTCATCACCTGTCTCCCGTTGTAGTGTCCAACAGAAGTCCGCAAGCATCTTCTCATTGCTTTTACCGTTGTACCTTTTTAACATCTGGGCTATGTCTTGATGACCGTTCTCCGTGTTCATCTGAAACTGCTCCCAAGTTGGGTGCGAAGAAATCCAAATGGGAATGCAAAAAAAGAATTTTTAAGGACATGTTGCAACCCATGGTCTTGAATGATGAAAGCAATTCTTCCAAAATTTCATTGTAATTTGTTGCTCTTTTGTTCCCCAAAAATTGTTGACACACGTTTTCGAATGCAGTACAGACTCTTTTTTCTGTTGCAATTAATCCTATTTTAAATTCAACATCCTTAAGAAGATCACGAATTTGAGGCCCTACAAAAATCCCCTCTTTAATCTATGATTCACTTAATCTGTGGAACTTCTTTTTCCAGTAGAAAAAACCTTCTCCTTCCTTTCACAAATTTCTTCATGAGGCCTAATTAGTTAATTAGGAACAGTTAAGTTTAGGAGGAGGGCCTGGAGCAGGTACCTAGGGAACCCCGCCAGTAGGCAACAGTCCCTTCTTTTGTGAATGTTAGCCCAAAATTCCTGAAGCCTAATACTTATGCTCTCCCAATTTTTTCATTTTTTAATACATTATAAAAGCTTCAAAATTAAATAGGTTTTTTAATTTTTTGTTAAAGTTTTCAGTGAGAAATTTTTTTTTTAAATGTCTAAAAACACCTCATTTTTCAACCTCAAACACTTGACTTTCTGACTTAGGATTTGTGTTCAGCACACTTCAAAACATAATAAAACAACATTTTTGTTGAAGGGAGGATTTTGATGCAGAACAGTGTTATTTGAGATAAACAATCCTTCGATGAATGCTTATCCCATTACTCTACATTTTTGAGGGTTAACATTTTATCAATATTTAATTCATTAATGTACATATTTTCAATGATTATTTAAAACAAATTATTGCATTTGAAGAAGTGTACATAAACTAATTTGTTAAAAGTCATATTTATTGTTATGAAATTTAGATCGAGGAAAAGAAGATAACTGAAATTGAAGATAAAAAACAAGTTTGTCAAAAAAACCAACTTCAAATTACTAAAGATTTGACTTCAAATCAAACAAATAAGCTTAATTCTTCACAGAAAGATTTTCAATATATTTTACCAATTATGAAGAAACCACATGTACGATCAAAGGTAATCAGTTATTTAAATTATTTTATTTACTATGTTGTTTAATGTATGTGCTATGGATATATTCACTGGGCTGCTTATTTATTGATATTCTTGTTTTTATCCATAAATTTTTATTTTCATTAATTACGTTAAGCTTTGAGTTTGTTTTCAAGACAGTTAAAAAAGTTGTAAGCTTTTATATGGATTTCTTAAAGATATTTTTCAACATAGATTAAAGTTATCTCTCAATTTTGAAAATATGGTTGACTGTCCGAATCCATTGTAGGAGTTTTCATTGGTAAGGGCTATAAATTCAGACCGTGGCATTTAAAGTTTGTGCGTAGTGAGAAGCTTTCATTGGTGAGTAGGATCTGTTAGAAGAGTGTATCAATTTATGTTATGAATAAATATTAATGTTAATTTATTATATAATTGATATTACTAATTTGACAAACACTGCAGGAGCCTTAGTACCGTACCATCATTTTTTTTTTTTTTTTTTTATTTATCCAATGCCAGCGTGGCATTTCTGCCATTCGCCGCCGAGCCTCCCAATAAAGACATGCATCATCATCATTTTATGGAATATCCTTAAGGCCACTGCGTCATAAGTGTGCACCATCCATTATCCTTGTATAGCTTTTAATTATTGTTTCAATCTTATTCTTGGCTGAAGTTAGCAAAGTGGGGTTGTCAGGTTGAGGTAGTGCTGCGCTTGCTCTTAACAATCCCTTTTGGCTTTAACAATCATATTCGATATAGCTATCTGACAGGATCTTGTGGTTTCACAATCAGTCGGAGAGTTATTGGAGAGGGCTGTTATGGCGGCTTGCGAATCTACTAAGAAAACATCTTTTCTGTAGACTGTTTCGATTTTGGAGAGCTCGTCTACTGCCCTGTATATTGCTATTATTTTGCCGTCGTAATTGCTTCCATTGGACCCCACAGGTACAGAGCCCTCAAAGACAGCCAATGTAGCCAGCCCCTGTGCAGTTCATTGTCGCTTTCCCGACTGTATAGTTCAGCAATTGTTTCCAGTGCTGCAGTATACCTTGAATCCAACAATCTAATCAGTGACAGTCAAGCTGGATTCAGACAACACCGCTCGACTACCGATCAAATAGTGAACTTACTTCATTGAAAAGGGTTTTGCTGTTGTTCTTGATAATGATTTCAATTTATTATTAAGTTGGGCAGTATCCATATGTAATCTAGTAACATCAATTTAGAAGTTATTCATTTTATCTATTTATTTTAAGGAGAGTGTAGATGTGCCCAAATGAATTAAATTAGATAAATATAATTTTAAACTTCTATAAAAAATTAATTTTTTTGTTTTCTTTTTCCAGAAACCGCTTCAGAGGATTCCAATTAAATTTATTGCCTGATAAATACTTATGCTTAATCTCCAACAACGAACTAATAAAATTTTTCTGAAGCACCCATTGGTAGTCTCCTTAAATGTTTTATTTGATCACAATTAATTTAATTGATTCTCACTAGTTATTTTCTATTTTTTGCTGTTTAATAAATTAATGTTGAGACTTCTAATGTAAGGGCACTGCTGAATGACATGCGTGTACTACCTATTAGCTTTTAGAGCAATGTTATCATTGAACGTAATACTTTTTTGAACAACCACATAGAACTTAGTGTTAATAAATAATTTAGCTGTATTTATAAATATATATTTGTAAAAATGTCAGCTTTTACAATATAAAAATAATTCTGGCAGTCCTGATTATTTGATATACAGTATACATCATCTAACACCAATAATTTTGTCATTTGGATGAGTTATAATCACTCTATCTAGCTGATAATAATTCAAATGAATCTTCATATAGGGAAGTTAATTAAGGACTCAAAAATGAATTTAATGTTACATTAAAACCTTTGTTATTAAGTGTTAATAAAACATATATTTCATCATGTGTAGTTTATATTTCCACGGAACATAGACCATCATTAGGATTAAAAATAAGATATGAATAATTATAAACTACATAATGATAGTAAAAAGGGCCATCAATTTTAAAATTTAACCAAAAAGATGGTCATGCTATAGGTCAAAATTAAAACAACTATTTATTGACACTGATGTTTTTGTCTACATTACACTCTCATTCAAGGCACAAAATACAATGGAATTAAGAATCATAGAAGAATAACGAAATAAAGCGAAAACATGTTTATAGGACAGAAGATATTAGAAAATAAAAAACTATTAAAGTATGAAAAGATTAAAAGGATTGTTCTAATGAATGAATAAGATTATGATAATATTCCTCAGGAATGCATTCAAAACATCACTAGGCTTATTTCATACTGTATGAATGCTGTAATAAGCACATAATTAATCATTTTATTAAAGTATTTTGTAGGAATAAAGATGATTAGGTAATATTTCTTTGAAACTTGAAAGTCATAATTATATTTTTAATATGCTTCATGTCAGCATATATATGATATTTTCATCTGCTATAATTTACTACAAATCTTGTTCCACTTATTTTGATTTTTTCAATATTTGTGAAAAAAAACTACTGTAAATAAATATAATTTTTGGAACTCGGCTCAAAACTATCAGTGTGCCACATTGTTAAACCATTCTTTTTGCTTTCAAAGTGAAATAAGTCCCCTCAGAATCAAAATAGTCTTAATTAATAAACCTAATAAGTTACAAAACATGGCAGCGTATATCTATGGAAAAAAAAATTGCCTTTCTGAATTTATTTAGAAACTAATCCGGCCTAAAATGGAGTAGTAGAAATCCATGTCCTTTATATGTTTAATATATTTTATAGAACAAACTACATTACAGTTTTCAAAATTAGCAAAATATTGACGTTTCTGACTTTCTAAAAACACTATAGTTTGTGAGTAATAAATGGCCATGAAACTTGATTTGAAAAGGATAGGAACAGTACAATAGATGGATGCATTGCAATGTTTAATTATTTATTAAATATATATCTACATAAAAAGCTGGGAGTACTACTTATGTTCTTGAAGTGACAATGATACTCTGATAATTATTTATTATAATAAGACAGCCAATATATGGCAGATTATAACTACATTAGTAGTTACAATTAAAATCCAATCATAATATACAATAAGAAAATACAAACTAAGGATCTCAAGAGAATAATAGCGATAAATTAAAAAATGTATTTAATACTCTGAATTAATTATATTTATTGATGTGACGTACCTTCATTCGAGGGAATGGTTTCCTCTTTTATTGGTTGTTCTTGGTTGACCAAAGTGGCTAACTCAGCATCTACCTATAATCCAGTTGGCTTCAGTGTAAAGGTAAAAGTTTTCCTTCGCTCTTCTCTTACCTCCTTTTCCTGTTGCTTTAATGTTTTTATACTCTGACTACAAGTAAGAAAATTATGTTATATAGTGAGGTCAATTGTTCATTAGATACAATTACAGCAATCATATTAATGCTACTTCCTCTTCGACTAATACTATCCATCCATATCCAAGTGTTATACATACAAACTTAAAAATTTTACTGCATCACTACAGCTCTGGTTGGTCACTTGATCCTGTATTTAATATATAATAGAACCAAAATTGCTGACTTAGATGTCACGTTATGATGTTGGAAGGATAATGGAACCAAATGAAAAAAAGAAGAGTTTAAGTGATGGAAAATGATGCCTTTTTGAAATGATCCGTACCAAGTCAGCAGACTTAAGAATCAAGAGACTCCCGAGCTATATTCAGGTGATAATTTTAACAGTTATTACAAAGATAATGATCCATAAAGTCCACAATAACATTCAAGTCATAATTGAATTGGTGAGTGGTTGTTAGAAATTAGTTGGATTCCTTTCTGTTTAGACAGCCACATGTTTTGGTGAAAAACCCAAAAGTCCTGTACGTTTTCATTAATTGAACTGAGTTGAGTTGAAAGTTGATAGTTTGACTCAGCACCCACTATTGGTTGCCCTGAAGATGGCCTACATCTTAGGCCGAAACATTGGCACATTAAAATAAGTTTCGCTCATTTTGTGTAATCCATTGACTGCACCCCCTGACCAATTCAATCCATTATTGGAATTATCCAGTCAACTATTTTCAACTCAAACTTTTCACTAATTAATATTGTTGTTATAGTTTTGTCTAGAAACTCCCATACCATAATTCATAATTCAGTTTATTCTTTATATAAAGGTTTTTTTGCCATACCTCATTGGGTGTGCCTTCAAGAATCTTTCCTTTTAAATTAAGGTTATAAAAAGATACAAACATCATAACTCAAATGTATTTTTTGGGTTTGTGAATAGAGAAGGATAGAGAGATGTAAAAATGAAATAATGATCTCTTAAAATTCAAGCAGTTTCTAATGATGACCAAATGATTCCAAGATTTTACTCAGAAATATTCCAGTGGTCCACATGTTATAGAAATGAAGAATTAGAAGGATTTGTTTGGTTTGATTTAATTCAAAATGGTTTTATAAATAAATTAGTTTAATTTGATTTATTTTTAAATATTCCTTAAGCATCATTATCATCTGTAGATTGTTATTCCTCACAATCAATAAAATTAGAATATAAATTTAAATATTGTAAAGAGATTTCTGAGTTTTCCAACACTGTGTAACAAATTAATTTTTTTAATTTTTCTTATGGAAAAAAGCTTGTGTTGTTTTGGGAGCTATTTTCTGCCTTTAGGTTTTTTGAATCTTTATATACAACTCATATTCATATTATTAATTTATATAATTTTCATCCTAAGCTTCCACTTAATTTTGTTTTATATTTCTTATTCTATTGTGTCCCTCCTCTGTCCAAAAATAACAGTGCATACACGGAATGAGAAGTAATTTGGCTGATAAAAGTAATGAACATTGATAATTTAAACTACTTGAAATGTTTCAATATACATTGTATGGCACCTCATAGAAATTAACATTGTTAATTAATCCACCATATCAGATCACAAATATATTAATTATTATAAAAATTTAAGTTTGTCAACATATTGACCACATAGAAAGTAATGTAGATAAAACTGTATCCTTACTCAAGGTAGTATTGTAAAAATTTGGTATCTTCAAACAGTATCTTAAGGATATTAAACCACGGTTGAAGGATTGAATCAATAATGTTTACCGCTAAGCGCTTTTTTTGTTGATATTCGTCTCTGCCAGCTTTATCTAATAATTGTGGGATCCATAGATGTCTACCCTGTACTGGAATATTTTTTTCTTTCTTATGAAGCTAAAAATGTCAGCAAAAATAAATATGCTGTTAAATTCCTGGAGGATATTTAGTGAATATAAATGAATAACATGTAACATAATCTTATAATTAAAAAAAAAAAAACCTGTACCACTACAACCAGTGAATGGGTCTGCGTCTCAGTACATGGTAGAGACTGTACTGTTTCATGGACGATGGTTATGGAGGTGATTTGCCCCAGGAGGGTCCTAGATCCCATATGATCCATCTCTGACTGCTAACAGATTAAATAAAAGTCTTGTCAACAGTGAGATTTGAACCAGGATTTTCGTCATGTCAACTCAGTGCTCTACCACTGAGCCACTTCGATACCTTATAATTTTTCTTTAAAACAATACAATATTTGGGCAAAAACAGGTATGTCAGCTAAAGTTATTTATTTTAATATTTCTATTGTTCATACTTAACTGTTTTAAGTTTGTTTATAAAGATTTCTTTTTTTGAGATTAACAAATGTTAAACAAACATTTTTGTTTGAATATCTTGATATACAGTGTTCCTGGTAAAATGTTGGTTATACAAATATTGATGATTCTTACTTTGCAGTTCTTTCCAGTGATTAAAAAAAAATTAACGTAAAATAACAAATGTATACTTATATTTAAACATGTATCATTAATAACATGGTTAAATAAATTGTGTACTGTAATTATGGAAAATCTGTAAAAGTTAAACTCTCCATAAACTAGCTAATTAATCTATGCTTATCAAGAAGTTTAAAAAATGAAATATATACTTACAGAAAACTGGATATTTAAATCAAAACAGTATTCATCGTGATGGCTCATGAAAACTTTATGTTTGTAGTACACAGATTTATCAGCATTAATAATAAGAGCTAAAATGACCAGTTCCCTTAAAAAGTACTAACAGTTATAATTTATTTATGTTTATTAAACATGCTATGGAAAATCTATAATGTAAAAATACCTATGGCATTTATTTCGATGGTTAAACTTTTTTTTGCCAATCAGATTTACTATTTCACAATATTTTTTCCTAATCCCATCATAGCCAGAGAAATTACAAGGATAAAAATATCTCCATCGCTTCATCTTATTCAATAATGTACTAGTGACTATTTTTGCAGAATTATCACATATTCTGAATGTCTAGAAAAAAAAATTGATCACAACTTTCACCTGATAATCAAAAATATAGGGTACTCCCTTTTTTATACCTACATTAAATATGCATATTATTTTCAATGGTTAAAACTTCTATAGGATCAGTATACTTTATAGAAAGGCTTAAGAACAGTGAAAACTTTCCGTTTTATACAAAGCATTGCAATTTTTTTCTACTATTTTTTTATTTATTTTCATTTTTTGTGGATATCAAATAAAGTAGTTCAAGAGATACTGGATGCTCAAAATCACCATTCAGTGATTAGAGTGGTTTGGACATCTAAGGAGGATGGAAGTGAGACGATTACCTGAAGGAAAAAATAGCTTACCATAGGAGTAATCAAGTTAAGGATGAGATGGTATCAATGAAGAAATTACTCTTGATTGGATGGCTAGGAAAGAAAAATTGTCATACATTTTGTTGGAAAAACCCTAACTTGGGGGGGGAACTCTGAATGAATAATATAAAAAAAAAATTTTTTGAAGAGAAAAGATCTGCCCTGGCCGGGATTCGAACCCGGGTCACCTGCTTCTCTGTAGCAGTGCTCTAAACCACTGAGCTACCAGGGGTCGTATCCCAGTCAGACAAATCCGTTCTCTTCACAGATCCTATATGTCTGACTGGAATATAACCTCTGGTAGCTCAGTGGTTTAGAGCACTGATACAGAGAAGCAGATGACCCGGGTTCGAACCCCGGGCAGGGCAGATCTTTTCTCTTCAAAACAAAAGTAATAATTTATAAAAATTAAAAATTATTAATAATAAAAAAAAATTCCAAAGTATGAGAAGTATATTTCTTTTATTTTATTTTAAAACATTGAATTATATATATTTTTTTAAAGTGATTATTTGACAAAAACTGTTAAGAGCTATTAATTCCCCAGGTTAAAGAAATTGTGACAAACAACTATTTCGATTGGAGGCAGCATACTTACTTTATAGTTAGTAGGATTAGGCTTAAGATAACTATAGATGTATTCAGAAAGGATTATATTTTTTAAAGGGCTTTGTTAAATAAGGTTAAAATGAAATGGAAATCCAAAACATAGGAAAGGGTGGGGTATAGCATGATCTAATGTTTTGTCAGATGTAAAAACCTCTCATGCAAAACTAAACTACAACTATACGAAACCCTCACAAGGCCTGTTCTTTCCTATGCATCTGAGTGCTGGACATTTTCGCGACCTCAAGAACTCATGCTAAGTAGATTCGAGAGACGGGTCCTTACGAGAATCTTTGGACCAGTTTTCAACGATAATGCTTGGAGACAAAGAACAAATGCCGAAATAGCAAGCCTCTATATCTGCTGGGCGGGACATGTTGCTATATTGAGAGACGATGAAATCCCAAAGAAAATACTTGAAGAAAAACAATACGCCAAGAGGAGAATTGCTTTTCTTCAAGTATTTTCTTTGGGATTTCATCGTCTCTCAATCTAGCAACATGCCCCGCCCAACAAAGCCTTCCAACCTTAATATATCTGACGACGTCTATGTCATTATAGAGGCTTGCTATTTCGGCATTTGTTCTTTGTCTGTCCATCTTGGGAATAAGGAACTGGAAAGCAGCAGCATTGCACCGGGACGACTGGCGGTTGATGCTACAGGAGGCCTTGACTCCCCACGAGTTGTAGCGCCGGAAAGAAGAAGAAGAAGGATGAAAACCCTGATTTAAATATGAGGTTAGGCTAAACATCTATTTCTATTAATTGCATATGATTAATATTTTACCTTAAATAATGTTACATATATATAAGAGTATAGTGGTTCACACTTATGGATGTGATGGCACAATGCTGACATCACAAGAGCATCTCTCTGGAAAATATATTATTATTTTAAAAAACATTATGACTATTTTACAAACAGAATGTGAGATTGCTTTTATAATTCCTTAGAGTATAGTTGTTTGAAACACGATTGAGAAATTAATAAAAATATTTAATTGGAATACGGTACTAATCGGTAAGTCGTCCTCGGAGAATTTGGCAATAAAGAAAGGAACCAAATGAAATAAAATTGGCTTACCGAAAACTTGTAAGACCTTCCTCTCTTCATTGACGTATTTTAGGTGAGCTCACCGTAGCGTACGTAAAAAAATGCCGGTCCTTTCAATTCGGAAAAGAGTTTGTCGAGAAAAGGGGTTTAGAACAAGCGGGATAACTGACTAAATGTAACTCAAGTAAAATTCAGATATAGAATAATAGAACCAAACCTATGACTATATTTTTTGGAATCGGTTAACATAGAAATTTAGGAAGCAGTGAACAAAAAAAAACTGATCCGGAATTATATACAAAAAAATTAGAAATCATAAAAAAAAAATAAATACAGAACTAAACAAGAGTGGTAGTATTACTAATTAATTATGCAATCATAATACCAATGTGTTTGATTACTCTACAGTTAAAGGAAAATATTTTGTTTTCAAAATAACTAAAATTAGTCATTACTTTACTAAATTGAGTTGTAAGCACAGTGATGGCTACCACCAAAGAATTAAATGTCTGTAGGTAAAAAAATAACATAATTAATGTTTACATGAATTGTGTAAAACCTAAATTATTAATAAATAGCTTATACCTCTATTAATGAAAAATATTCTTCATTATTTCTTAAGAACATTACAATAAAGTGAGTAGTTATAAGTACATGTCTGTAGAATATCTCTTTATCATTGAAATGTGTTCTTTTAATAAAAAGAATAAACTCATCGAATAATTTTCTATTGCAGAACAAATGTCCAACAGAAGTTTCAACAAAATTGCGAAACAATATCAAATTCATTCCCTCCTCATCAGTTATTTCAGGAGACCAGGTATATCTGATTATAACAAAAATAAATAAAGAGATAATTGTATAATAAAATAAAATATGCATAACTTCATTAATTAATGAATTTAGTTGGAATTACAAGTATTGAGATAGAGAGAGCTGAGAAATTTAGTCAGTGTAGTACTAATTTAAATTATAGCTGGGCTTTTTCAGGATGGGCACTGTGGTTTTAAAATACCTTCTTACGCCTTTTAAGTTTTAAAATTAGATTTTTTACTTGACAATCATTAAAAGAGAGGTAGTGAAAGCTACACTGCTTCACAACAATACTGAAAATTCAGTTCAACTATTAGCACCTTAGTGAAAGCCTCACACATACAAATTACAATCACCATTTTGATAATGATGGATTAAAATAATTTTTAATAAAGGAAGTAAAAAATCCTTGGTTATGCCGTCCTTTGGAAGGGGTGTAAAACGGGGGTACCAAGCCTGTACAATATCAGGTACTCGTTAAAGATCCTTATCCTAATTATAACTGGATAGCCAAATATCCATGGTAAATGACCTTGGAAAATTGAGAAGGTTTTGAATATATTTGTTAAAATTTTGGATAAAATGAAATTTTATTTTGCTATATCTTTTAGCCTGGATTTTCCATTGAAGCTATTTAAATCAAGGAATAGTTCTTTTCTGTTGAAACAGTAAGCACTAGCCCATTCAAGACTGCCTCTAATTCATTTCTGCCTATTTTCGGAGTTTATCTCTTCTTGCTAAATGCCGTACATATGGATTCGAATGAAATATTTTGTATGTTATTATTATTTTTATCAGAATTAAATATACAAATTAAAAAATACACAAATTTATATTAAAACTTTTGGTACTTGTATTTTATACGCACACCACTATAAAATTTAATGTTATATATTAAATAAATAAAACACAGATGTTTATAACAACAAAAAAGGTTTAATTATTGTATATATCTAACCAAAACTCTTTAATATCTTTTAAAATTTCCCTAAATGCGTCCCTGCCTTGAAGTTAGGTATGCCACACAAACTCTGCAAGATAAGAACTTAAGCAATTTCTATTTGTCCCTCTTCTTCTTTTATTCCCCCATTTTGCGGATCCCCACAATCTTTCAATTTTTTGAGTGTTTGCCAATGTCTTAGGATCTACAAAATTATATTTATGGTTGACTGTTAGGTGAACATAATCATATTTATATAAATTCATGTATCCTCTCCAGCAATCAGATACAATTATATTCGAAGGATGGATATTTCTTTGTATAACTTCCAATAGTGTTGATTCCGATCTGTCATCTACCATTTCCAAAAAACACTCATTTGTTTCTCTGCAAATTCCCCCAAAACCCATTGCTGTGGAAGGACGCATCTTCCTCTTTGTAAATAGACTCTCATCTATTTCTATGTATCTGTCATCTACCCCGATACACGATGGATTTTTCATTATTTTCCATTCACATACATCCCTCAAATAATTGTTCCAATCAACTATTGACACCTGACACATATTTAAGTCTTTTGTGCAAAATTTTATTGAAGTTAATTCTTCGCACCAACAATACATAAAATGTACGGCAGTTTCTAATTTTATTTTAGAATCATTAAACCATGTATCTCTTCTAATGCCAACACTTAACCTACAGCTTCTTTTCGAACACCTCCAGAATATTTTATTTCCTTTAAAATATAGAGTTATATTAAGTCCTACAGGGCATACCTCACTTTTGGTAATATTCCATTATTTTCCAGGAATGTTATTGCCGTCTTTTCGTCTTGAACTTCCCGAAATAAGGTTTTCAAAGTGTAAATTTTAAATGAATGTATAATCTTTATTTGTGTATGAAATGAATATTTTGATGAAACATATGTTTTTTATTTGTAAATACAATTTTATAGTGGTGTGCGTAAAACATACAAGTACCAAACTTTCATTAATATATACTTACGAATATATATCTGGTACTTTATATGCCTCAGATTCATCCTGTAGTTTAAGGAGTTCATGGTTGCAATGGCACGTTTGAAGTTTTAGCATATCTTCAATCACAATTATCTCTCTTTCCTGAAAGGTTACTTTATTTATATCACTGATTCAAAACTGATATTTGCAATTTAATTATCATTATTCATACATGCTTAAATAATTCATCAGTAAGCTCATTCATTTCAAGAATAAAACCTAAAAATGTACAAGCTATTTCAAGAAATTTTTCATCTTTTTCGCTAATATTTGGATCCTGTGAACAAATGAACTGAAACTGTATCCCACCTAAAATAGTTCAAATTGAAATTGTAGTGAATATTAAATTGACATTCTTAGAAATTCTAAAGAAAATTGGCATAGAGGAATTAAATTGATGAAATATCTCAACAATCCTTGAAGATTCTGAGAATGAGATTTTATAATTTATTTTTTAATTTAAATTTTTGAATTTTTTATTTACAATATTACAAATTTTTTAATTTTACCTGTAACTTCATTAAATTTAATAGGAATTCCAAGGTGCCATTGTTGATCATTATTTTCTTTCCCTTTGATGGTTGTTGCTGTTCTCATTGAACGTCCCAAAAAACTTTGATCCTTTCTTGAGCTATATGGTATTAGAATGGATAGAAGTTGGGTCAAAAGAATAAATTATCTTCTAAGCTCGGTTATAATTATTGTCGGCCCCATTATTTTTTGGGGGGATTTTATATTTTTTTCAATGAGAGCTTAATACAATATTATAAAATAAATGTTATAAGCTTTGTAATCTCAAATGTGGACTTGCAACAAAATTTATCTTTCTACACTTAATGGTGAAAATAAAATAAAACTTTTGATTGATCAATTGTTTTGATAAATATAAAACAATTTTTTAATAGATAACCAACCTAACATGATTTATTACCCTCACCTTGATTTTAATTTCTTCTCTCTTCTCTGGATCCTTTTTCTAAGCTATCGGATTTTAGAACACTACTTGTTCTGGAAATATGGTATTATTATATTATAGACTTAGACTAATCTTGCAAGAATAATTGATGGAACATACTTTGCATGTAAAAGTACTAAAGATTAGCCATATCAGAACTTAGACTGGGAAACAATTACAAATTGTGGAAGAAAAAAAACGCAGACCGCGTCCCCTCGTGCTACTGCGAGCGTCCTATAGCCCTGAAGATGACCCACAAAGTGGGTCGAAACGTCGGCACTTAATTAAAATAAGTATCCACTTATTTAGTGTTTTAATTGACTGCACCCCCAACTATTTTCTTCCTTACATCATCCAGTCAACGATCATCATCGCTTCTCATGAAGAAAAAAAAAATATGCTCCATTGCTTATGCAATGGGTCTATGTATTTTAACAGAAACAACTTACACACTTACTCTTTTCTAAACTTAATTTAGAAAAATAAGGATGAAATGGTGGTTAAATATGGTAAGGTTTTCTAGGAGAGGGAACAAGAATGATTTCTATTGTACTTGAAGTATATAAATAACTAAAACTGTTTAAGATTATTGTTATTTACTATTACTCAAGTATTACTCACTATATTTTTGAAGTTTCTACATGGCAGTGTGCATTAGTACTATCTTCAGTGTAAATTATATTATATTGTTGGTTTCTGATAGTTTTCTTTATACAGAATGAACTGTTTATTGCTCCCAGCTCATTTTTATTCATTAACTGAACATCATAATCAGCTGTAGATTATTATAAGACTTATTTAATCATCAGTACTTAGCCTAAATAAATGAGTGATTTAATGGAATTTCATTGCTGTTATATTACAATAAAATTAACCTATTTTTAAAAAAGAATCTTCAATATTTAACAACTTAATATAAGTCCTGATGCATAAAGAACAAAATGAGCTTAACATCTTGCTTAGAATAGAACAGAAGATAGAATATAAATACACAATAGAGGGTAATACACATTGAAAGTTGTCTATTTTTTTTTATATATAATTTCATTTTTAGCTTAACAATGACTGCTTTAAATAGTAAATTGATAAAAATTCCCCTAGCCAGCGAATTCTTCCATTTACCCAATAATGTGACACCAACTGAGTCTCGATAATATAATAACCAGACTGCTTTATATATTTATATTACAAGAATAATTATGTGTCCCAGCCATTTGAAGTTCTGAATTTGTGTGAAATGTGAAGCTCAGAGCTGACTGTAAGTCATTGATTTCTGATCGTTTTCTCTAAGGAAGCAGTTTTCACCATTTTCTTTGATAGGCCTTATGATGCACCTCAACAAAAATCTTTTCAGATAGAATTTTGTTTAGCATCCAAGTTTTACAGTACCAGATCATTATTCTGATTGAACAGTTTACCATCGGAAAAATCTTCAGTGTATGGAATTTCTTCTTCCTTCTCCATCCAATCATTATCTATGGAGATATAATTCTTTAAACTAGGCTTACTCTGCAATTTAAACGTTTTCACTACAGAGTAAGTCTGTTTAGGTAGCTACAGAGGTGTTTTCTTCCTGAGCAAATTAATTTTTTTTTTTATTAATTTATAAATAGTCCCATTCCTCTTGTTTCATTGTAACTCTTTACTAGCTTCATTAATAACCTAGATTAAGCTCAGCTCTATTTCACACAGGAGCAAAAGGTTGGAGCCAGGTTCTCATTTCACCCTACTTAAACTGTTTAAACTTTCAATCTATTTAAGTTCTTTTGTAGAGCGCATTCTGAAGTCGGAATTAACTTTAGTGGGATACCTATCTTTTGATGACCGGATCATTCTATTATTGACTGGTAATATCCATAACCTTAGTAATAAATATCATAAAAAATGTTCAAATTTTAAAAGTAAAAAATTGATTGTCATCAGATTTAATAATTTAATTGATGCTATTAATAAAGTTAAGTGACAATATTTTAATAATAGTTTGATGATGTAATTACCGTCAACTGGGAAATTATAGCAGCAACAGGAAGAGTGCATTCTAAATATTGGGTAATCAATTTCATCATTGGATTTAAAAATGTTATTAACATTTGAATTTCTTTAGTTATTTCACTTTCCTCTACCAAATAGCCAAAAAGAGAGGTAAGTAATGAAACGGCTTCAGTATCAATCTAAAATAAATTCATAAATCATTTCATGGACCCTATGTTATTTATTTTCAAAATAGTACCTTTCTGATCAATTAATAGTTTCTTTAAATATAAAACACCCATCTTTCCAGAAGTCATTAGAAAATATTATCAATAATTACAGAGAAGAATTTGAAAGAGTAGAAAAAATATGCCACTGACAAGATTGATAAGCATTATTCATTTTAAAAATGGGTATGTCACCACACGTCATATTATATTAATTAAATATAATATTGAAATGAGAATTTAAGGTCGCTATAGCTAGAAAATGAAGGAGAGATTGTAATTAAATAAAATTTAATAAAGAGACATTTCCAGCCGAGTTGTACGTAATTTAAGTATCATCTTAATAGTTTTGATTGAATTTCAATAGTTAAATATTAAACAATTCCTCATTGGAGGCAGAATATTTTAGAAAAATTAATATAAAAAAATGATTGTCCTCATTTAGTTATGATTAGATTTTAAGAAACTAAATTAATATATCTGTAAAGTTACTTACAAATGTATATTCATGTGAAAACATAGATTTAGTTAGCTCAATAACAGCAAATACTTGACAATTACTTTTCATGATAGGAGCTGCTAAACCAACATATTCCTCACTTTCTGTAAAAACACATACAAAAATGGGAATGTTATTTAATCCCATTTTCAATCATTATATTTCAAGAATCATAATTCATAAGCTAATCTAAACGGTAATAATAAGCAATTGGTTATTATTTGGAGAAAAGACTTAATAAGCCTGCATCAATAGTTAGGTTTTAATATACTCGTAAAGTAAAGCTTATTATTTAAACCAGAATACAACTGTTAAATACTCACGTGGCCATCCATTTCCTAGAGGAAACCTATAATCCTTATTCAAATAAGGCGACAACATTATTTTTTTGTGAGCTGCCGCTGAAGTGGCTAAGCATAAACAATCACCTGGGAATTAAGTAATATTAATAAAGTATATGTTCAAAATTTTGGATTTGTCCTACATTTTCCTAAGCATCTGATTGTATAATATTGAAACTTTAACATCTTTTTTTGTATTTCCATGTTTTATCAATAGTTATTTAGTTTGTAGCTATTACTGTGTATATTATAGCAATGTATAGTATATCGGGGTGAATACATAGATGTAAAACTTGGTGGAGGTTGCCCGGATTTGGTTAATTTTTTTTTATTTTACAGATTTAATTCACTTAAACCCTTTTTGAGGGACTATATTTTTTTTTTAATAGATTAAATGTTGTCTGACTTGGCTGTCATGTAAAAGGTCATAAATATCTGATTACAGGTTTTGAGTGCATGTGAACTTTGAAGCTTTTGTAACTTTCTAAGATTTTTCTTCTGTTGTAATGCTGAATGCCAAGCATCTAAGGTGATTTGGGAACCTCATAAACTACTTTTATTTACTTTAAAAGATTATAGTTTATTTTGGGATTCTCTAAAATAATTTACGGGAATACATTTTTTAACTTATTTATTTTCTTAGGAAATTCAATAGTTTTTACAGAATTAGTTTTAATTCTGGTGATATATTGAGATATTGTTTTCAATGTCACTAATACTGGCATGAGTAGTCAGTATAATATGTGTCTCAAGTATTGCTAAATTTTAAAAATAAATATAAAATGATTAGATTTTTAAACCTAACATTGATTCTGACAAACATACTAATTCTGAAAGCTTCTCCAATAGGTCTTTGGATCATGTGTCCTTCTTGGTACAGCATTAAAACAAGATGTGTTCTGTTTTTTTGATCCACAACATAACAGATACCATCTGAAAATATAAAATATTTAAGGAATATTGTATATGAAGTGGAAGAACCTTAGAAACAATATCTTATAAAAGTAAATTTAAAAATTTTAACAGAAACTCAATAAGTGGCGTAGGAGGCAATGATGAAGTGTTGAAATGTAGAAAGGAGATAAATGGTCAGAAAAAAATAAATTATAGCCATGAAAATGTAGGGATGCCGATTAAGATGAAATTTTGGAGGTAGATTTGATCTTAAATATTAATAAAAAAACACTTTAGCTTTTTACTAGCTAAGATTAGTGACCCCTTCGATGCTGATTATAGTCTTCTTCTTCTTCTTCTGTGGCTCTACATCCCATTAATGAGCCTTGGCCTCCTTGATATGCTTCTGCTAGTCCTCCCAGGCTTCTTATAGTTAATTATCCCAGATTGTAGTCTGGGATGGCTTAATTTTTTCTTTTAATACTATCAAATGGTGAATGCTATAAGAGAATTAGACTTATCTTTTAATATTTTGGAATAAATGCAGAAAACTGTGTTGCTGGAACTAAAAGTATTGTTAGGACATTTATGAATATTAAATTTTTTGTTTGCCTCACCCTTCACTTATTTCTGCATGAATTCTCGAGTAGATGCCGAGAAAAAGATAATAATAATAAACGAAGTAATATTTAGATATTATAAAAAAAATGGTTAAACGTTCAAATTAAATCTTCTTTAGGGTTAGGGCCTTGAAGCTTCACTGATTAACGACTCGAACGTAGGAAGTACCACTTGTTGTAATGATGTATAATTACAACAAAAAAAAAATGGACTAGCAACGCTAGAAGTTGTATAAATTCTAAGTAAATAATTTCCAATTTTTACGGTTTTCAATTTCAACTGCTTTTGAGTTATTTGAGGCTATCCAACGTATGTACAAATATCACGTCGCAAGTTTTCAAAATGAATTTGAGTGTCGATAATTTTATAACATAACACTTACTTTACTGCTTACAAGATAGTAAATAATAATTATGGCGTCTTTCGAGAAGGTTTACAATTTACTGTTTAGGGTAAATTTAAGCTTTATTAAAAAAATATATATACTTTGTATAGGATAATTATCTCGCAGATTACTTTAGAAAATTACTTTGGTCTATGTTGTCCTTAATACTTGTTTGTGACAGGAAGAAAAAAGCAGTAGCTTATAACTCACACGTTTACAACATATGAATTGGAAAACGTTAGTATATAATAAAATATAATTATCCAAGTATACATATAAAACAAAACTGTACCACTGCAACCCAGGAAAGATCTTGGGTTCAGTATGTGGTTTACCATCTCCTTGTAGTACGGCTATGCAGGGAGATGAATTGTCGTCCTAGATCACGCTCATCCGCCAAATAGAAGCTGGGTGACTCTTAGGAGGGTAGGAGGTCCTTATGGATCCATCCCCGCCTGTTATCAGATTGAATATAATCTGCCGCAGCAAGATTTGTTATAGGGATATTCATCACGGTAACTCAGCGCTCTACCACTCCGCTCTCAACGTATGTATATAATAGTTATACAAAAGTCATTCGCAAATACTATTTTATGATGTGAAGCTAGTTTAAATTATATGATTGCAATGCCATAGAAGGAAACCACTTGTGTCTGGGGCTATTGTTTAGTACTACATTATGTTGCGTCATTAGTTGACAAGATAAATCATAAATGTAGGTTTAATGAATACGTAAATATTAAAGAAAAATAACATCGCAATCAAGAATCATAAAAATACTTCCGTAATGCTGATAATGATTTGCGAAAGATACTTACTAATCGGTTACGTTTTGGTAACTCGTTGCGTCATATGTGACGTAGGCGTCTTCATTACAAATATTAACTTAAAATATCACTACTTTATGTTACAATCTAAGATAATCAATATCGATGCTAAAGTTATACACAAGATACCTGATGATTTAGTAAAAAGTTTTAAAGATTTAACTATTTCTTTTAAATGGAGTCCTAAATCCAATTTAACTATGAGGCTCCTTTTTTCCGTTATCGTTTTCAACGTTTCCTCAAGATTCTTGGTTTGTATCAATATTTTATCCATTTCTCTCAAATGAAGTTCCACATAAAATGATTTGGGTAATTTATGGGCATCGATAAAATCTTTAATTTTATCTTTCTCTGATTTTGATGTGTCGATTGAAAATTGTGACTTTAAATAACCGGTATAATTTTTGAATTTTCCCATTTTTAAAAAAGGAATTTAATAATTTAAGATAGAGATATAAATTTTTTGTAAAATTAATAGTCACATGTTTATTATTTTTTTCAATCATTAATTAGAAATATGTATATTACAATAATAAACGATCGCATTATTATTTACTATAATATTCGAGAGAGGGTAGCCCATAAACATATTTTATCTCACGGAAAATCCTGTAAAAATATGTAGTCTAAAACGTATTATAATCATTTCTGAGTTGAAAATGAATAAAAAAAATTATCACTCCTTGGCTACAAAAGATAAAAACAATGGCATTTTAGAATGTAATGTTGTTATGCTAACTTAGTTACCTTGTAGTATGCCCAAGATCGCGGGTGCGCAAGTAAAAAATCCTTAGATATTCCGTCTGTTGTAGGGGACTTAAAATGACGGTCTGAAGCCTTTGCTATGGCATCTGGTACACCTTTAAGACTCCTATCCTAATTATATCTATATAGGCAAAATTTAAAGGTTCTCACTATAGTGTCATCTGATTAGCCATAGAAGGAGAAAGTAAAATTAAATAAAAGGTAGAGTTCTTAAATAAGCCTCTGCTAATGTCTTCCTCTATTTGCCTCTGTCTGCCCCATAGAGCCTCCAGTGGTTTATACCCATCATGTCAGGTTACCTTCCATATTAACCAACCACCTGAGAGAACCACCCCTCAGTCTTTATCAATCATTCAGTATTCCAAACAGCATCCTTCTCAGAATTCTTGTTGGGTCCATCCACATGGCCTAGCCACCACAGTCTATTGAGCTGTATGACTCTTACTATATCAGATTCATCGTTCAGATACAGATAATGGTTTAAAAAAATGGAAAAAAAAGGAGAGAAAATAAAAACAAGTAGATATAGAATATTTTTAATAAATCATTTTTTTTATTTTTGCCAAATAAGGCAATGAATGACTTTAGTAACGTACTTTTCTTTATTTCACTTCATCATATACATTATCACTATGTGAATCTTTGGTTTCTTTACAATTACAAACAACTTAATGTATTTTTTTGTTACCATACTAATTTACTACTTATTAATAAAAAGTAAAAAATATATAATTTTGTTATGTTATGGAATCTTTGTGATAATCCAGGGAAGCTTCCCATAGGACTTATATAACCAATAATCATATAAAAGTTTTATAATAACGAAGACTATCAGACAAGCGAGGATTATGTTAAGGCAGTCGAGTGGTGAAAGGAAAGAACCTGGAGTGCCACATACTGAACTCAGCTTCAAATCATTAATCTCAAAAAAAAAAAAAAAGTATAGATATGCATTCAGTGAGACTAAAAAAATACATATATTTTAAATATTAAAAAAGTTATTTGTGGTTTTTAAAATAAGATAACTACAAACTTTACCTTTTTCATTATTTACTCAATAAATAAATACAAATATTGTCTACACCAATTAAATAAGTTCTACATTGTCAAACAAAATTTTAATTCTTATGAGTTTATAAGTTTCTCTATAAGCTAAAGATGATATTATTAAATCATTCGAGTGAACAGTCTATTGTTAATTTTTAATGGAGCCTGCTGAAGGGATCAGTGCTGTTTAAAAAACCTTAGGAGGATACAAAAGTTATTAATTTGTTTACAACATCCATATATTATTCACATATTTAATATATTTGGCAATACTCACATAAATTTTGATATATAAAACAAAAATCTTAAATAATATGTTTAAAAATATTAAAAAAAGTAAGCATC
Source organism: Troilus luridus (assembly GCA_964056705.1). Lineage (NCBI taxonomy): Eukaryota > Metazoa > Arthropoda > Insecta > Hemiptera > Pentatomidae > Troilus > Troilus luridus. The sequence continues at coordinate 18,442,891 of OZ057415.1, read as the reverse complement.
GCTTTTCTATTAGATCCTGTTCATGATATAAATTATCAAAAGTTATAAAATGGTGTAAACACATTTATGATATATATCTACAGCCCTGGTGAATAAGTGGTTAAGTCAAATTTTCTCCAAAATGAGTTTCTTGTACTTAAGTAAGCGGAAACGAGTTATTTTCTTGTGAATAAGAGGCTAAGTAAGGCATTAGCTTGAAAAGGAGTTATTGCTTATATTACAACTCCATTTAAAGCCAAAAACTACGAGAATGATACGAATCCGGTTATTTGAAAGCAGTTAACGCTCTCTTGAGAAAATCCGACTTAACCACTTATTCACTAGGGCTGCAGATATATACCTCCTTTTTATAAAATTTAAATATCTTTATTCAGTAAAGTATTGAATTTCTGATCTGTCGGCCCTGAGTGCATCAATTGTTGCAGATAAATTATATATTCTTATAATTGTACATATATACAATATATATGTATGTGTGTTTGTGAGAGTGTGTGTGTGCATGTGTGTGTGTGCGGGCATGCGTGTGTATTAAGAAAGAAAGGAAAAGCTACACTTACAACTTTCAAAGAATTGTCATCGTCTTCAGAAAATGCACATCTTATATCATCGATATCTTCAATTAAGTCATTATATTTGATAATGAAATCCTGAAAGTTCAAATTACTGTTTATAAATTGTAATATCAGAAAATAATTATTACTAAAAAAACTATACATTTTAATACCTTAAAACTTGGAGTGAAGGTACAGTCACAAATCCAAGGGTTATTACCAAAATAAATTTTTCCTATTTGACTATTTTTTCTGAAACCATTTTCCAAAGCATATGTTGGGAACTAAAAATATCAAATATTTTCTTAGTAATGTAGAGAATACATTAAATTAACTAAACACATTAACTTTACATGTATATATATTTTTAATGCTGAAATAATAGTATTTATATTATTATTAATAATAATCTTTGAGACCATATCTATTATATAATCATATTCCAGAAAGTTCCTTTTTATAAGGCCACTTCCACATTCAAACCGCTCAGCATATCGTATTTTTCTCATCATTGAATGGCCCCTATTATATTGAATTAGTTTTGTATAGGAACGACACTTTTGTGGTTTTTTTAATTTCCCTTCAAATAAGGAATCTTCCTTTAATAGAAAGAGTTTTCCATTATGGAAAATCAGATCTTACCTATTTCAAAAGAACTGAAATACTTAAAAATTGGCTTGAATAACTGTAAATACTTACTGTTTTTAATTTGTTTGACTTTAAATTGAAGACTCGGAACTTAGTCAGCCAATCAGCTCCTTCCAGTTTGTCAATATTAGATATCTGATTTTCATCAAGATAAATGTCAGATACCTCTAAATACTTTGGATTGGTCAACAAAGGGCTTATATCTGATATCTATTAAAAGGAAAATTATTATTATTTTGACAATTAATTGGACACAAGAGGATGAAGGTCTTATGCAACAAACATGATTTTTCTAATAAATAAAGATTTTATATGATTATCTTTGCCGTGTTACACAAAAAGTTTGTTAAATCCTATGTTTTCCCAATGGATTTGATGGATCATTATAGTACAAAAAAATGTATTTATTATTTTCTCAAAACCTAAAATTTGTAACATAACACGTTCATCCAATTGTTTATTTATTATTTCCAAGGCTTTAAAAATTTTAAAAAAAAGTATAGCTTCAAATTTATATTTTTAAAACCACTTTCTTTTAGTATTTTTTGCAAAGTTGAGACCAAATATGATGCTAAAAACTATGAGATATATATCGTTATCAAAATGAAAGACTGGAAAGACTATAAATATTAGAAAAATCTTTAAAATGTTTTAATGTTTTTTAAATACATATATTGAATACTCAAATTGTACCTTATTCCCAGTAAGTAACAGGGTTGTTGTATTAGAGGGTATTGACGGGGGGAAATGAACCAAATCTAGTCTACTACAGTTCACAGTAGTTACAGGAACTAAATAATCTTTATTCGGTGACCATACAATCAGATCCAAAGAACAATTACAGGATTTTGAATCTACCTTAGGGCATTCATTCCTTAAGTTCTAAAATTAAATTAAAAAATCAGCTAAAAAGGTCAAATAACCTAATATAATAAATATATTATTAAATATGTTTATTATTAAAACTAAATATAAATATATAATTTCAAAATATTCATCATTGGTGATTAATTAACTTTTAAAATTAATAATTAATAATCAAGCTTAAAATAAAACAATATTCTTGTTTTTCCTTTATTCTTGTCTTATGAAAGTATTCTTGCTTTTTACTTCATTTAACTTTCCTTAGGTCAATTTTTTTTTATGAGTTTAAATAGATTATTAAAGTAAGTTTAACAATGGTACTAGGTTGAAAATAAATTAACAGCAGCAGGATATTTTATTTTTGATAAAGTTAGCATTATGTTCTTTAGTGTTAAGAACACAAATCTAACATCAATAGGACATAATCAGTTAAATAATAATATGATTTAAGCCCAAACCCACCCAGTGCTTATATTGTCCATTTATTGTTTCTGTTTTGCGAACAATGTTAATTTCAACTCTTGCATTCACAATCGCTAAGAAACTACTGATTTACTTTCATAATGTTTGTTTGTAGTAAATTTATAAATATAAATATCTGAAATTTAATAACAAATGTTATAATAATAAACTATTACAAATTTTTAATAACCTTTATGAATAACATAACTGCCAAAACTGGTTTTCCTTTGAATTTTGATATTCCGCAAGTCATCTGATTAGCATCCATTAATTTTTTTCCAAGAAGGGGATTTAGAACCCATTTTAAATGTGGATCGCAGTCCCAGTTATTACCTAATTGCAAGTCACATTAATTTCTTGATTAAAGATTAATTTAACTTTGTGATAACAGTTTATCATATTTAAATAATGGATTTATATATGGGTTTTGAATGAAACAAAATTTTTGCTGTTTATCATCCATTTTTTTCAGCACTAGAGGCCAACTATTTATCTTTCAGGCAACCACCTACTCCAACCTGAGAATAATTGTTTATGAGTTAAGTCCAAAATTAAAGTCAAGTCTCACATTCAGAATTAAACTTTAGGTATCTTGTAATTATTAACAATGGCAATGAAAAACTTGTATAACAAATAAACGATGTTCAATTTATAGAAAAGTCAAGCACACTTTGAATGAGCCAACGTTAAAGACGACACAATAAAATACAAAGAATAAATAAAATACTTACACTTTCCTAATTCAATGAGGACAAACAGTTTAACATAAATATATATTATACATGATTTCGGACTTTTGAACATCATACTTACTCCTTAGAAAAATTTGCTGCAGTTCAGATAAATGTTCAACAATATGTCTATCTAGCTGTTTTAATTTATTATGGCTCAAGTCCAGAATTCGTAAATGTTTTAAACCTTCAAATGTGGTGTGGCTTAAGTGAACAAGACCAAGTCTAGTAAGATTGAGCACCTAAAATAATTATCATAAGAGTACAAAATAAAAAATAGTAACTAAATAGTATAGGTGAAAGTAAATATAATCAACCAAACACAATGAGACCTGTGCAAATAAAAATAAAATTAACCATTTTTATACCTTCCATATTATAAAAGAAAAATTAGTAATAATTAATGACAAGAATAATTATTATATTATATTTAAAGGAAAATATTATTAGGCAATAAAAAATCTATTAACTGACATTAATCATATTCAATTTCCATCAAATATTTGTATAGTTTATTTGGCAGTAAAAATGAAAGTAAAATCTAAAAATAATATTAATGAAGAAATAAATAGCCTAATGTTAAATTATTAGCAAAGAAATTATAATTTGTTAGTTAAAGCCTATAACTTGCCACATAATTTTAAGAATTTGTTAGTATTATCTTAAGTATATTAAGTTAATGTACTGGGTGTTGATTTCCAATATTCAAAAATAAAACTTAAAGTCATTGTAGTAAAATACTTAAAATTACTTTAACATTCAGAGCAGTTGTGTCAAAGCCAAAATCTACCTTCTTACTAACGATCCATCATGATCTTATATAAAATATACAAAAAATCTGTGAAAATAATGTAGCTTGGAAAAGACAAGTCTCCTAAGATTGATTAAATAATAAAAATATATAACACTGCTAGTCTTTCTTTTTTTAAACAACAAAAACATTTAAAAAAATAATAATGGATATAAAATTAATCATTTTTACTTTCAAACATACAAGTCAAATTATTCATAATTAATGTAAAGTGTATAATGAAAACTTTTATTAGGGAATAAACTTAATCTCTCAATCAACATGAATCATATTAAATTTCCAAGAATCTCTTGAAAATAACTATAGTTAGATCATTGTAACTGAATATAACCCAAATCACAAATTCAAACAAGATAAAGCTTTACGTAATTACTTATATCATACATTCAAGAATAATTATTATCACTAATTATTACTTGGAAAAGATTTTTTAACCAACTTGAATCAGTTTTATAACAAAAAAATTAAAATTAATACCTGAAGTCGATGGTTTGGGAATGGTTGAGTAAATTTGGAAATATTTGGAGAATTTATCACAGATAGCCTGTAAAGTTGAGGAAAATTTGATATAAAAGCTGGATCAAAAGATGAACTCATGACTTGGCAAATAACAATAATTCGTGGATGTACACTGTAACAAATTAAGCCACTCACTTATATGAAACTTAGAAAATATTTATATAGATTTGTTTTCACTAATAAAATAACCCAAAAGTAACCTGACACTTTTAAAGTAACCCAAGTCTGTTTGTGTCTCACTGTCTTAAAGATAATGTTACAAGGGACAGGCAAATAGATGATTGAAGGTTTGAGCGGATAAACGTGTATTTTGAGATATTTAGCCTCACTGTGGTAACTACTTTTCAGTTGTTTTTTTTTTATGTCTTACAAAAACATTTGGTTTCTTGTTTAATTATCAGATTAAAAAATAAAATATACATTGTAGATATCACCTACTATTAGAAATATATTTGTTGTTATAAACACTCAAAATAATTTAAAATGGTATAATATAATTAGTCAAACACTGTTAGGACTTTCATTTCTTTTATGTGACAACCTGCTTGAATCTGAAAAAAAACTTTTTTTTTTTCTTTCAAAGTTTTGTCCACATTAAGTACCTAGTTGCTATAGTAACATTGACTTAATTTAATATTAAACTAAGTCACATAATGGATAGTTATAGTTATAGGACATATAGATAGGTTTTTTAGTCTCTACCTATGTTCTGATGTCTTCCCTATATGGCTGCCTTAAATGTGCTATTGATCCAGATTTGTTAAAGCTTGATATTAAACAAGCCAGTTTCAATTGTTTTTATTTTATTTTTTTTTGTTTTGACCCTGAATATATTATATAATATTCATAATTGAATTCCAAATTAGCAGTCAAATTATATATTAAATTTATCTTTATTTCATCTAATAAAAAATCAAAGGGCTTAAGGCTTGAATGTGAAAAACCACAACTTAGTTGTTAACAAATATTTTTTACAAAAGCTTCTACCTTTCACTAAATACCATTTTCTTGTCAGTTTGGATAAATTCCAATAGATAGTCCTATGATCTCCTGGAATTCAAACGAACATAATTACAATCTATAAAAAGGAAAAGTAGTATTTTTTACAAATTAGTCATTAGATTCTTATTTGTGGTTTGTTCCATTCTTGGCCAGTTCACTTCACTCAATTCATTAATGGAATTCCAAACCTAAATTAGATATATTAAACCTACTTGGAACAGATTAGATAATTATTCACTACTTGCGACGGCATAAATATACCGCAATGTATTTTCTAGCCTCATATAACAACCCACTAACCCTTTCAGTTTTTTACTGAAACCCACTAAATTTTAAAATGTTTTTCTGATGTCTATTGCTAACTTTGAAGAAATTCATTTGAAGGGCACGAATGCAGACTATAAAAAATGTTTATAATCTCAAGTAAATTAAGTAGAATATTATTATTTTAGTGAGATTAATTTTTTTTTTAAATAAACCCTACCTCATGATCTTCACAGCCTGTAAAATAGGAGCACTACAAGTTTTAGCAGGACTCATTCAATAAATAATGAAATTATAAATTGAATGTTTCATATCATGATAATGAAATTATTTCTTAAATATATGCTTTATTAACTTTAACTACTTTATTACAAACCTGGTAGAATTTAAATAATTTTTCTGAAAACCGCCATTGCATAGAAGTTTATCAAGTTTGTCTGTTCGCATTTCACATCTCTTAGAGAGATGGTTACAAGAACCACAAATTCCAAGATGATGAGGTTGTATTATAAGAATCCAACTTAAAAAAAAAATAATAATAAAGATGATAATTTAATATTGATTGTAGGTTTACTCATTATTATTAAAGAACATTGTGTTAATATTATAAACAATGTAAACAATGAGTTAAAAACTACTGATCAATTAGTAGGAAAACAGTACATAATTATAACTATCAATTCTCCGTGATCAAATATATATTTGAATCAATGATTAAAAACCAAATATTAAATTGAGGTTAATTGATTGCTTTTTAAATTTTAGTTTAGATGACATTCTCATAATCTGAGTAACTATAGCAGGCAATTTTTATTTCATATAAAACCATATTATTTGGATTTTTATTGTTTTATTTTGTATCAATTCATAAAATAGATAATGTCCTTCATTTCAGTAGGTGTAGAATAGAATATTCTATGGATGGTTCATTTATAGTTTAATTATACAAATTATAGTTAATTTCTCACAATTATACTATTTCAACAATTTAATTATGCACAATAGGCAAATTACATTCAGAGATATAGATATCAAATCTTTGAATGAAAAAGAAAAAAGAATTATAAGGCATATAATCTTTTAGATCCAGTATTAGGTGAATGTTTTTAATATGAAAAAAGGAATATACTTTTATATTCAGATTTTTTCAATGTATATAAATTAAATACAATATATAACAGAAATTCAACTTTTATAAGACGTTTAATAGAATATTTAATTACATAAATCATAAACTGTACAAATCATAATATAAATTCTACATGTATATATAAATAAATTGTACAAGAAAATAATTTATTACTTTTAGTAGTTAAATTTTAAAATAAATAACGATGTCTAAAACAAATTACTCACAGGAAATTAATACAAATTTTTTTTACAGAGAAATAAAACGAAAACACAAGTAAATACTTTTGTTTTATTTACTTACATGAAAAACAAATTAACTATAAAAATTTTCATTGATCTCGAAGCCTGGGAGGAAACAAATTGAAAACTGTTCATGTCAAGGTCTATCCAGCTCTGGTTAAGTTAACAGCCCAGATATTATCCCACTTTTATCTAGATTAGTAAATATTTTGCAACACACCCCGGAATTAAAAGGCCTAGTAGATTGTAAATTAAAATAATACCGTTAATAAGAAATTATACATTTCAAAGTCACACCAACCACTGTTTAATATCAATAAAATATTAACCATATATTTTATAAAAACAAGTCTTTATAGAGATTCCATGTTTTAAAATATCATCACTTCAGAAACGGTCTTAGAGAAAATAAAAACTAGATAGCATCCCAGGAACATTATACCAATGAACCAAAAATAAAAATAACACTCCATAATTCATGAAGTACTCGTGTATGCATATTGAAGAAAAATTAGCTTATTTATACTAAAACGTAAGACAACAAAATACAATATTTCTCCACAGTAGTTTATACATATATTTTTAAAGATAGCTTATTAATTACAACTTCAGATATACACATTATTTAATAATTTGTGTATTACAATATATATTACAGGCATCAATCATACATCTACTCACTAAACATGAGAAAAAACTATTATTCACTACAGGAGCTCTGCAATAATTTAATTTTGGTGCAGGTTTTTCTGAAAGTAAATCATATTGAATAGGAATATGTTGTTTTTTTTAACTCCAATCAAACCATGATTTTACAGGAGATATGGGTTCTGAATCGCTTTTGTTATTGGAAATGATGACTTTCATATTTGTTTCTTCATGGACAGTCTTTTCATATTTCCTAACATCTTCCATTTTCATATCATACCTGTAAACACAACCAATTCAGTTAAACAGAATGACAATTTTTTGTTTGAAATATAAAATATGTCAATTTTATTTTATTGTATTCACTATTAGTAATACCTTATTATTTCATAATTAATTATGTATTATAACCCATCAAATTTAAGTGAAAGTTTTATTCTTTTATACATTTTTTAAATGCATAATTTTTGTATTTACCATAATATAGTGTTTTACTGTTTTCATTATTTAGTTTTATTCAAATGTTAGATTTTGAACAGAAATTTTCTTTAATAAATCTAATTACACTTATTTTCTTCTCCCTGTTCTAATAAAATTTTCATTGAAAATTGTTTTTTAGGTTTGACAATTTTTAAAAAAGGTGAAAATTTCTTGTTACTTTTACAGGGTCCAATTTTTGGGGACTTGTTAAAATTTTATCAACAATTTATAATTTAAATTGAAAAAAAAAAATGATTTTATAGTATGTTCAAAAAGTAATTCTGAAAATATCTTTCACTTTGGACTTTTTAAAATTAAATTATATACATAATAGATACATAAGAAAACTTATTTAAAAAAACATTTTTGCCCCAGGGAATGATTTCAGTGCCACATGAAACGTGATAATAAAATTCCTAGATAGTTGTTAATTTTCAAGGCCTAGGTTAATGTTTTCCTCTTTATTGCATAATTAACAACAGTCATTAGCTACTGACAACCAGGGAACGGAATTAGAATAAACAGGCATGAGGAATAAATTTAACCAAAGGTCTTAATGGCTTATAGTAATTTTTTAGTGTTTTATTTTTAATATAAAAGTATAACTTGATAATTCCTAATCTCTTAAGATTAACAAGAATTATACACCTACCACGGTATCTATTTTTTGTGAATCAACAGTAATTATTAAAACAAAATAACAGGCCTACCGAATTCAAGATAAGGTACAATAACCCTTTAACACAATGAAAATAGGATTCTATTGTATATATGTGAACATCAAATAGAATAAAAATTAGTCTAATACATAACTAGAATAGAATTCTTTTGCTCAAATCATTTAATTAAAATTAAAAAATACGGGATTCTTATCATTAAAACTATTTTCTAATATCGATGCCTTAGTTCACATATGTGTTAAGTGCCGAAAACAAGATTTTACAGGAGTCATATTTGATAGTAATTTAACACAAGAAATACAGTTCAAGTTTAAGCACACAATATATTTTTGTAACCTTCACAGCTTCTCTATTAATTTTATATCAGCATATGATCTATGACTTCCTGATCACAACTTTACAATATTATTGATATAACAAAACCCATTTTTGAAAAATTTGCACTTAACACATTTGTGAACTAAGGCATCGATATTATTATTGATGGGATAAAATAAATAATTACCAATCATCAATCCAAGCAAAAGCTTGCCGATGTCCAACTGTAAGAATCTCTTTTATGGTCTGAAATAAAAAAAATAAAAAAAGAAGAAAGATCAGGCTCAAAACGGTTTAATAAGCAGTAGTAAAAATATCAAAAAACAAATCAGATAAACCTGTAATAAGTATACTCATTAAAGCTCACAAGAAAATTCTTATGAGATACTCAACCATAAAACAAGAAACAATACTAAAAGACTTCCAGAATTTCACACATATCAGAATAGGATTAATTCATAATTAAGACTCAGAAATGAATTTATGGTAGTTGCCAGGTTGTTTCAATGGCTCAATCACTTTTAATCGATTTGGTTATTTAATCAATGGAAATTGTTTACTTCAATCCTTTGAAATGCACCAATTACACACAGCATAATAACTATTGATTAATGGATAAAACTACTTTATTTTTAATCATATCTTTCTTCATTCAGTAAACTGGTAATTAAATTACAACACTCTTAAAAACAAATACCTGATGAATTAGTTCCTCAACTTTAGTTTGAAGACCCCAAACTTCAAATGAAGCTTGCACTACTTTGTAAGTACACATAATAGGAGTAGTTTTATCCTGCCAATCTTCAGTCAGTGGCCCACGACCTGTTTTTATTGATTTAAAGAACTTTAAATCCTGGAACAAATTGATAAAAATATTTTTAAGACTTTTAATTATACAGGAAGCATAAATGAAATTAAATTGAAAGTATTTAAACATTATATAAAAGAAATCACAAAATCAGATTTTATTTCTTCTCTCGATTTTTATATATTTTCATTTTTAAAAAATTGTTTTAATGTTTAAGTTTTTTCCTGTTTCATGGAAATTTACAAATCTATCAACTTGATATTTTTGATCAATCTCCAGATACTTCCTTAAATAGAAAAAATATTTTATAATGAAATTAGTTTTTATAAATGATCTTTGTTATATGTATATCAAATTCAAATACCCTATCAAAATGAATGCACCAATATGCTGTCATATCACATCTCAAATTTCAATTTAAAAGTACTGAGATTATTTTATTTTAAGTTATACCACATTCTTTTAGTTTTTAGATTGCATGAAATTAAGTAAAAATAATATTAAGTATGCCAAATAATAAAAATAATGAGTACCCTAATATGGACAGTGTCAAGTCATTTTCAGTAGTGATCTCAAGAAAATTATAACAGCTTAATTAAAAAGTTTAAAGGTGTTAAGTAAAAGTTGAATTTATAGTGCAATTTTAAGGTGTTATTCAGTGTTTAATTTAATTTTCAAATTTAATTTGTTTAAAAATTAATGAAGGTGTATAATAATCTTAAATAGGTAATTAGAAGTAAAAGTCAATGTATTGTTTGAATAATAACAGTATAAATATTTTTAAAATTATTCATAAAAGAATTACCTCTTCTTCCTTGTAGCTCTTTGGACTGATTTCATCATATACTATGTCAATAAACTCGACCTGTCGCTCTTTCAAGACTTCTTCACTTAGTTTTAAGCACTAAAGCATATTAAATAAATAAATAAACAACCCACTAACAAAATGGCACACTTTGTATGAATAAAACAATAAAATTTAGATTAAATATTAAATATTTAGGAAGTGGATATTAAATTGATTTAATTTCTTTCTAAAAACTTGTAATACAGATATAGATTCAGCTCTGTGATGCACTTCTAAATACAAATTCCATTTATACAGGAGTACTTTTCTCATTAAAAAAAAAACAACCCTTATATAACTATAATGAATTTTAATTATTTCATAACATCAACCAAATTCTATAAAATATAAATAATAAAAAACAGTTTGTGTTAATTCAATAAGTAAAATATAAAATCTATCAAACATAGAAGTGAAGAAAAATCTTTAATGCCAATTTAAACAAACACAGTCAATTAATAAATTATTTAAACGGTGTATAGCAACAGAAAATCGACTGAGATGAGTTGGACATCTCTTGTAGAGGATGGTACTAAACAGAATTGCGACTGAGATGAGTTGGACATCTCTTATAGAGGATGGTACTAAACAGAATTGCTAGCAAGACATACCAAGCCAAAGTGGAGGGAAAATGAGGAAGAGGACGACCTAGGATGAGGCGGGAAGAAGAGGTAAGGAAAGATTTTGAGAAGAGAGGACTCCAGTGGAATAGGACAGAATTGGTGGAAGACAGGCAGAGCTAGAGAGGGCTGTACAGAATTTTATCTAGTGCTGCATAGGCAGTTCAAGTGGACTGATTATGATGATAATTATACCAATGGATCACATGATAAAATAACTTAGTAAAATTTTCAAGTACAATCCAATCTTGATAACCTGACAAATATGGGATCAACAAGACATCAGATTATCCAGAATACATTTTTGTTGAGTCTCAGTATTCCAGAATAGCGTTAGTTCGATTTTATTAATAATTCTTTAATAAGAAAACATACCCTGTATCAGGACTGTATAGTCAAACGTTTAGTAAAAGAAAAATAATGCCTAGATCTCACTAATTAGTCAGATAAAAAAAATTATAGGTAATCACTATTGTATTTATATTTATATTAATTAGAATACTTACATTATCATTTGTGCCATTATTGTCTTCATATGATGTTTGGATGGATATGCTAAATTTCGGAATAAATGAACACTAAAAACAAGAAAATAAAAAAAATTAATAAATTAATGATTAATTGAAAATAAATAAAAATTATATTTACGATACATACCGTATATTCTGTTGCACATATCCAAGTGACAGCCCAGAAAAAAGATCACTAATTTCAGAATGTTTGAAAAAAATAATATTTAACATGAATAACAATATTTTGTACCTGTAACAGTATAAGGATAATAGTTCCAAGCCTTTTCAGTGATATAGAACACCTTTGGAAGAACAGCTTGTAGCCAGTAAGGTAACCGCCTGGAAAATAATTGTGTCCCTGATATTAAAAATCACAACATACTCTATGCTTTCTAGACTTCAAGTAAAATTACAAAATGTATAAAGTAGAAGACAAATTAAATTGAAGAAAATCATATTACAATGCACCTTAGAAAAAAAACCTAATCTTTTTATCGGAAAATTTCTAAAATCCAAATTGATTAAATTGCTTTAGCCAGAGATCGTTATAATAAACTCAGTCTCATAATTTCATAAAATGGAAAATTTTCCAAGGTTTAACTAAATAAATAATATTTTTTATTTTAAGGTATTGAGCTGTACTTTCTCAAGAATACAGAAATAAGGAACCAAAACTAGATTCGAGTTAAGAGTACTAAGAGCTAGTTGCTCCCAAAATAAAGATTTTTTCGGGTGTGTAACCTTATTACATAATATATATGCTTATTAGCAAAACTGAAGGGTTGATTCCAAGGTAAAGAAAACAAGAAAAAGTTCTAAATTGAAAATTAATGAATATGATTAAGTTTCGATGTGAATGGAAACTGTGCTAGATATTAAAATTACAGGCATCTATATTTCATTAATAAAAAAATATTTAGCTAATGTAATCATTACGGAGCATGGCTGCATTGGGTGGAGCAGCCAGCCATAGCATAAGAGGAAGTCAAAGAAGAAATACATTACGGAACCATTCACAAAACTATCCAAGATACATAAGCATCACAAAATGCCACATAAACTTCCTGACTAATGACAAAATATATTACCCATTCAAATGTATCCTCTTTTCGGTGTACTGCCCTTTACCATGAATCGGATCCTCACATTCCTCGTTGGTAATAATTTCTACTCCCTGGCCTGATTCTGTTTGTTGGTAACTATGCTTGGCAATCATATAAAGCTGGCCAATACGATACTATCCACAGAAAAAATTAAAAATAACAAACATTTATGACTTCGAAAGTGAATACAAAAAAATTAACTTACTTCTTCAACAGTCAAGGGCATACTTATACGATACTCCTTAATAAGAACCATTTTTTAATTATTTTTTTTTAATATTTAATAAAAAGCGAATTCTATACATTCAAAGCCATTGCACCAACAGTCCTATTACCTCCTTTAAATTTTGTTTACATGTACTACATGAGGAAAAGAGGTTATGGCCTGTCATTTCATTCAAGACCGATTTACTACAACTTGTTTTCTAAACTTCACTATATATGAATAACAACAGGGTTTTAATTTAAAGCTTAATTTTTTTCTTATCCAAATGAAATTTGTTCAGATCCAACTTAATTTTGTGTATAATGAAAAACAGATACAATATGGTTTACATTTTTTAAAAACGTTTTTATTTTACCCTACGAAGTAGAAATAAGAAACCAATTTGATAAGTATGCAAATCATAAAGCTTTTAATTCTGCATTAATATCAGATCCGACAGATACTATTCTTTTACGTTTTCAGATTAATATATTATTGTTTAGATGACTAATGAATCATCGTACTTAGAAATCGTTCGTAAATAGCAAAACCATATTCTCGACCTGATTCAGATAGTCTGGTAGAGAAGTTTCGGGCATCATTTATTCACAATCGCTATAAAAGGAATATTTTTTTGACGTTCATTCTTGTTCTGTCAAGGTGATCAGTTATCATATTACATTTTCTGTTATTTGCCATTTAATAAAAAAAGAATCGTGTAGCTATAATATGCCACATTCAATTATGCAGCGTAGTATAAATTGAATCTCTTTTAATTTTATACTGATAAAATACTATTTTCTTAATCAGCCAGTCATTGGTTCAATGGTAATTAATTCACTTAGTGCTGCGATGGATAATCGAACGATACCCCAGTGGGAGTCCTAAATTTTACCCACCCAGGTATAATTAGGATAGTGATCTTTGACAAGTACCTTCCACTGCACAGGCTCGGGACCTCCATTTTACGCAAAACCAAGGATTTTTCACTCCCTGTAAAAAATCCTATGGCCAACTGACAGGCCGCGAGCCCATGACATAGAAGGTTGTTAGTCTAACCACCACTCCACGGGTGAACCCATTAATAAGTGACATCATAAGTTGTGACAGAGAGCCTTTTTTTTATAACAGAAAGTTGTTATTTTTATCACATGCATATGGCATACACATTCAATCCAAATACAGGCCTATGCTAATGACATAGATTTAGACGGGAGGACACAGAGGGATTTGTAACAGACTTTTCTTGCTTTGAAAAATTCTTGACGGCATATAGGTCTTCAAGTTAACCAAGAATAGGTAAATGTTGGCTAATCCTTCATGGGCAATCAGAACCCATCATCACGTTTGGCGCCTAAACATTGGAAAGTGTCTACAGTTTTATTTATCTTGGTTCTCGGGTCAAAGCGGATTGCTTAAACCAGAAGTTCAAAGAATAATTTTGAAGGCTAATAAATTTTGTATTGGTATGGCAAAAATTTTAAGAAGCCATCTCAGATCAAGACGAGTCAAGGTCATGTTTTACAAAACAATTATCAGGTCTGTTTCAACATATTAATCAGAAACAGAAACTTGGCTTCTGTCCAGAACCGTTAACTGTTTTTCAAAAGGAAAATATTAAGAAGGATGTTTGGAGCTGATCATCAATTTAGACTCAGGCAAAATGCAGACATGCATAAAATGTATCAACAGCCTGACATGGTATGGAAAATACGAATAGCTAATCTAATATGGGGTGGGTATGTGGCACTAATAAAATGGAGGACAACATGCTCAGAAAATACTACAGTTTAGGTATGTTGATGGAAAAAGTAAACATGGATGACCATGGCTAAGATGGACAGACAAAGTCAAGGGGAGTGGAGGTTACATTGTTGGATCTAGATCTTGAAGGAGGACATTGGCACAAGACTGAAAACAGCGGAGGCAACACCTCACTGCGGCCAAGACCTGAACTGGCCATTTGATCCTGTGTTGGTTGGTTGCTGGACTAAAATCTGTATTTTAAGTTAAAGCTTGATGATAGATACATCTCATACTGAGGAAAAATTCATGCGGTGTTAGGTCTCAAGTAACATTCCCTCTTAACCTTTAAATAAGTAGTAGTTTCAAAATAAGTAATAAAAATAAACAAAGTAATTCCTCTAAGTAGGAGGGAGGGTTTAACAACTTACTGTTAGATCATTTATGTGAAAAAATGTATGGTATAAGCTATTATAACTCTATCTTCAGATTACTTGGTCATTACACAGATTAAATGATTATAAATAAAAGCCGAATCTAAAGCCCATTGACAATTACATATGTCACTCGCACATATTCACAGATATATATCCTTTAACTCAACATTCTGCTCAGCAACTGTCAAAATCTGATTATTAATATAAAACTAGATCAATAGATTTAAAAAAACAAACAACTGAAACAACTGTCTTAAGCTCTCAACTTCCTTGAAACATATAACATTATAACTTGTGCTCACTTCATTCTGTAGCTTAATTTTACAAAATAAAAATTATATTAAAATTCATTCAACAACTTATTATAATTTTCTTCCAATTGAAACCTATTATTAAACAGCATACATTGTTCGAAGAACATAATTTATTTTCTTTATGGAAGTGTTGCTCACCATTATTTTTTTTTCCTGTTTGAGTGGAAATTAGTTTACTGGATAATTCTAATGATGCATTAAATTGGTCAGGGGTTGCAGTCAAAGATAACACAAAATAGAGAAAACTTATTTTTTAATTGTGCCAACATTTCGGCCTACAATGTAATTTTAGGAAAGACATTTTATTATATTTCCTAGCCCTGCAGATGTCTTACATCATAGGCCGAAACGTTGGCACAATTAAAAAATAAGTTTTCCTAATTTTGTTTATCTTTGACTGCACCCCCTGATCTATTCAATCCATCATTTTTTTCTGTTTGGAAATTAGGTCACTATGGGATGCAAGATGAGAAATATTTAATTTTATAATTAAAAATTTTTATTCATACAAAAATAAAGATCTCTGTCATGTACAAATTCAACAACAAAAATTAATATAATAAACATTTATAAATTTTCAACAAACCACAAATACAATAAACTTTCCTACTAATACATAGATAGTTAATTATTAACTAATGTATAATAATAAGTAGTAGTGAAAAAAATTTAATACTTTAATTTTAAAGCTCAAATATAAATTTTTCATGGTTTTAAAACCTAAAATAGGATGATTCTTAGACGAAAGAATAACTAAATGTACGAATTAAAATTGTCACTGAACTTGTTCAAAGAGAAACACTAACTATTCTAAATTAAAATGAGACGAAATTATACCACTACCATATAACAAATTGATAACAGAAAAAGTTGTGTTCTAATTTCAAGCCAAAAGAAAAAAATTCAAAATACAAACTTTTTAATAAGTATGAAGTAATTGTACTAAATTGTTTTTAAAAAATGAAAGCTTATTCAAGTTTTTATAACTTATTATTATTATTTGATATCCTAGAAAATTTAGTTTTTAGAGTTGCCAAAAAATATCTCTTTGGAATGGTGAATGCGAGGTATAAATTGAATAATTGGTGAACGAACATGGATTTGCTATAATTTTAATAATTGATCAAAACAATTAAGATGCTACAATGTAAAGCTAGAGTATCAGATAAAACAAAATATAAACAATCTAATTTTCCATAAAAGTCTGATTAGATTTTATCATCACATAAGGGACATATGGCCTTAGTAATATTGTGATAATTTAATTCCTAATAGAGAATAATTGTACCCATAATCAATTTCAGTCATCTTATTTTTATCATGAAAAACTGCAAAAGGAGCAAACAAGTTTAGTAATGATTCATTTAAAAATACCTTTAAAATAAATTAATACAAATATCATTTCCAAGTTAGGAAAATTATAGGAACATACTAGTAGAAGGAAACTAGATAAAAGTTGTTCCCAGATAACACAACAGATCCCTACTAGCATACAAATCATAACATGAAATTATAAATAAATTAATTTACAATCTTCAACCTTCAGAAACATTTAGATCATTTACTTTCTTACAATAATAGGCACTTACGGAGTTACAGAGTGAATAGTAATTTCATTAAACATTAAAACTTATTCAAGCAGATCTACCCTTCCTCAAATCAAAAAGTAAGCCCTTTTTATAGTAGATGGAAATTCATGATAAACAAAATTTAGTTTTTTTAAGTATATGATACAAAATAAATTATAATGGTCTAGGCAAAAGATGTTTCTTCTGCATTCTGTGGTATATTTGTCTCCAATAAACAAAAAGTCAAAGCTGTGGGGGAATGTTTCAACTTGGTAGGAAGGTGAAAACCATTCATACCTTCTAAAAATGAGAAAAAAAGAAATTAAAAAAAAAAACACTTAGAAAGGCGAATCAATAAGATTTACACAGCCAAGACCCAAAACCTTGTATATTACATTTTTTTTCTAAACAAAAATGCAAATAATTCTACATGCAAAGGATTGACAAAGCTTCTAACAGAAATAGGTTCGATCATAATTCTTATTCGTTTAATAAAATTAAATTCATTTCTCTTCAGGAAATATCAGGTTTTAGTTAGAAGATGTATAGTTTGCTTAACAAGGATTAATACCTAATGATATAAATATACTAAGTTCATAATATAAAAATACATTAATGAATCTTGAAGTATTATTCTATTGAAAACTACAAGGAGAAAAAAGTATACAGAAATCTGGAGTTGAAATGCTTTAAAGTAGTTTTGATTTTATTAAAATGATAAGTTGAAAAGTAAAAGCTTAATATGGACATAAAATAATTGTTGAAATGAATGGGAAAATTTCAAAGAAGAAGCCTTAGAGCAGAAAATAAAAATTCCTGTCAGACACAAAACAAATTTTCTGATATTTTAGAGGTTTACTAAAAAGATTCAAACTACAGGAATTCAATTCAATTATTCTTTATGAGTTTTATCCCATTGACAAGAACTGATTAGCTAACAACTCAAAAATGAAGTATAACCAGTTATGAAAAACTGAAAGGACAAATAACGCAAATTTTAAATAAGTTAACCAAATTAAAGAACAGTTTTCCATTTTATTAAAAAATAGTAATTAATTTGAGTTATCTATTTGTTCACAACTGATGTATGGAATTAATGTGATATAGTGTATTTTTTAAAGTAAACAGTGTTATCACAGTAGTAACTGGTATCTTTCGTTGTAAAAAATTCTGTACATATTTGATATGAAAAACTAAGTGGTAAATAAAATGCTATTTCTAAGGCTACAACAAAAATAAATAGAGAAATTAAATCAGCTTTGTGTTAACTATTCAAAATTTCTGAATCACTAACAGCTAGTTTAGGCCGTTGGGTCTTTCCTTTCATTCTCTTCAAGATAGAGAACAATATCAGTGGTATAGGTGTCATCAGAGCGACGCTTACAGGAACAACTGCAAACATAAAGATTGTGAAATATTAATCAAATATAATGATATTAAAATTGTAAAATCATGCAGTTTCATCAGATAATTATTATAAAGGGATAACATGAAGTACAATGGACAAGTCCGTTGTCCGTACGATTAACTTAGGTTTTCAGTGTGAAGGGATGTACCATAAAATGATTTAATCAGCTTTATATGTATTGTAAATCCATAATTCTTAATTTAAATAATCAAATGATACAAACCTATTAAAACCAAATTTCGATAAGAGGAATAAAATGGTTCGGGAGGAGATCAAAAAGGTGGAGGTTTTTTGAGCTCCTCTCGGACCACTTTCTTCCTCATATTTATAAGGTCAACTATTATTATTATTCAAGACAAATTTAGATAAAATTGATAATTTTTTTTTAATCAATAAATTAGCAAGTTATACTAATGGAAAATGCTTCCTAGCAGCTGAGAATCAAATAATATTTTGAATACTACAAAAAAACTCATATTCCCTGCAGCTAGGAAATGGTTAACATTGGTTATTTTAATTGACCACCTAAGTAAATTTGGAGCATTCGACCATTGCATCAACCACAGTAAAGTCCCATTAACCGAATACAACATTATTTTCATTTTCATTGGGGCAAGAAGTATATAATGTCATGATTACCATTCAGTACAAATCAAAATACATCAAATCACATGATCATTCCATAAATATTCACTTATTTACAAAAAATTATAATTTTTTAATTTATTTGGGGTTAAAAGTAACCGAGGCGTATTAAACTGACCTGTTGTGATATCTGAATCAGGTTGAGGCAAACAAGTACGAAGAAGAAATATTGATATGCCAGTATTCTGTACTCCAGTTTCAATTGTTATTGCCAGTTTATTTTCGATTGGCTGATTCGATAAGCAAGAAAGCAACCAACCAGAAAAGTAGCCAATCCACGGCAATAACATGCCTCCCAAAATAATCTGCCAAAGCGTAAAAAACAAATCAAATGTATATATTACTGAGTGAATGAAGATGATAAAAATATATGCATTAAAGAATATAAATAAATAAAATAAGTACCTGCCAGCTGAAAAACTTAAACAGATAAAAATTTGTGATTACTGCAAAACAGACGATGAATCCAATCAATAAAACAGAAAATGGCTTCAAAAACTTGACCATAAAAGCTGACAACCTTTTGAAATAAACCTGCAAAAATGAAACAGATTTTAAAGTAATTTAGATTAATTAGCTGATTTGATTAGACAGGATTCAATTTGTAAAATAAATTAAAAGATCAAATTTGAAATTTAAGAACTTTATAAAGTTCTACTCTACAATACTCTGAAACCTTGTGCTCAAATAGACCAAAGTTGATGGCAACAGTCCAATTAGAAAAAAATTAAAGTCAAAGATGGCCCTGATTAGCAAAAAAACAGTATAGTTAAATGAGGTAAAACTCATACATTTATAAAGCATAGAATAATAGATTAGATAGGAAAACACAATTGAATATTATACCCAATCGTCAAAGAGAAAAGATGACTAATTTATAAATCAAGTATGGTAGATATAATGAACGTTGATACAGCATGACATGAAACATGTAAATCTGCCTATTTGTAGCCCCAGATATATAAAATGGTAACCAGAAATGTTGGGCTTTTTTTGTGTTTGAGTTATGATTAAAATCTTGAGTTATGTTCAAGTAGGCTTCCATGGTCGTTGATATTCTTCTTCCGGGATGGACTGTGTCATGTCAGTGCTAGTAACCTTGAGTTATATTTGGTCACGATTTTTTATTCCGACAGCTATAAGTTTGCTGATGTGCATTTCAAAAGTCAATGTTTGATTCTGTAATTAATCAAAATAATTCCTCCAATTAGAAGGGTTCATCGACTGATAGAACATTTATGTTAATGAGTTGTTGCTATATATTTTTATCGCTCTGTATTCTGATTGCTTAGGTGAAATGCTGGTATGTCTTCCATATGGAATATGGAACAGCCTAATGGCCTTTTTTTTGTTTTTAAATTCTAATTATTTTTTTATTTCATGAAAATACAATACATCTTTAAATTCAATAGTTTTTTTTTTTTGTTTAAATATTGAATATGTATTTTATAACAGCTTTTCTGAATGCTTCATCAAAACAAATGAAATCAATAATTTTCTATAGATTCAAAATAACTTCTTAAATGGTAAGAAAGAATTTAATAGAAACCTACTATTCAAGAAGTAATTTCTTCTTTAAATTCGAGAAATTATTTTAACCTCTATCGGGACAATTTTCTCCAACGAATAATTTATGTGGTCAACCAATAATTCCTGAAGATTATTAAATAAATAATTTGACACAATGATTCAAGTTCAAAGATATGAATTACCTGAATTCCGAAACCAATGCATAGGCATACCAAAGGCGTGACACCAGATGAAAAAAGATTTTGAAAAGGTACTGCCATTTGCCTTTCAGCGAATATTGTTCCGCCAAGAGTCAAAACCCACAATGGGATAAATCCTAAAATAATTAAGTATTAAAATAGCACTAATTTAGCAATATTTGCTATTCATATAATAATAATAAATTATAATTGAAAAAGGCTTTATATCGTTGGTTTGGAGGTAAATTCATCAAATGCATATTTTAAACTATGGAATTTGTAATAACTAAACTAATTTAACAATAATGAAGCATTGATTGCACAGGTAAATAACAACCAACTTTTATTTAAAAAAAAAAAATTTTCTCTCTTCATGCGAGAAAAATAATCGTATTTCTATCCACACCAGTCAAATACAAATAATTGATAGCAAGCAGATTGGCTGACAGTAAAACACAAAATGACACGGATGGGATGCAGATTAAAAAATATATGATTAATCGTTTTTGCCAACAAACCCACAATATATTGGTAAGCTTATTCCATGTAGGGCATACCAATAAATGAATATTTTAAGTAGAGGTCATATGCTACTTTATGATAAAAAATTTAAAGGTTAATCAAAATAATAGGTACCCTCATCAGCAAAGGTGATAAAAAACAACCAACAATTCTTGTCAAATCCTAAGCATACAATATTGTTTTTATTTTAATTCTAGATTTTGAAGACCAAATATTGATTGCAATACTTTACCAAATGAAGCGAGTGTGCTAACAGCTGTCATAGTAATACTTAAGTCCAAGTTTCCTCCGAGAGTAAAAGTCCAGATGTTAGAAGCACCTCCAGCAGGTGCAATGCCAGTGAAAAAAAGACCTAACCGTAAAGTTGGTGAATCAGGAAAGAAATAATAACCCAAAGCATAGCTGACCTATAAAAACAAAATAAAATGTTTTATTTTGGTAATAAACTAATATAATCAATTCAGGAATATAAATTATTCCTTGAACAGCTTAAAAAATTATAGGGCAGTTAGTTATAAGATGATTATCAGTTTAATCCTAAAACAAATGAAATTAACAGAACATTTAAACAAGAATAATTAATAAGTGAATTTTTAAAGACTTTATAAAACAGAGAATAAATATTTCACAATAAGAATTAAGTCATATTGTTTTCTGTTGTTTATAGGTTTAAATTTTAATTAGCTTACCCATTTGAAAACTACAAATGTTTATCTTTTTTTCTCCCTAATCCATTGTAAGTATTGTATAAGTGATGACAGGAGAAAAATATTTGTATAACAATATATTTGCAAGAACGTTTACTCAACACACACCTTTGACAAAGGCTTTATTAATAGTTTATAATGATTAAGTTGAAAAAATAAATAGCTTTCCCAAAATGGAAATATTGATGAAAAAAATGTAAAATCCCTCCATCTATACATTTTAACATTAAGATTCCACTACACCATTTTCTATTCATAGTATTCATATTTAGCAATCCTTTAATATTAGACATAGAATGAATACAAATCCTCATTCTTGTTAGACGGCCAAGATCCTAGTTAAAGTAATGTTCAATGAACATTCTTCCCATTGTATACATCGTAAAATTGCGAGAACACGGGGATATAATAATAATAATAATAAATTCTTTATTTATTCTGGGACAAGTCCCTTTAGAATAACATAACTGTACATTATTGTGGGCTTTAGAGCCTTTGAGTACAAAGAAAAAAAAACAAGCAGAAAAGTCAATCTATAAAGCTGATTAAATAATAATAAACAAAAAATAACTTCTTATGATAATGAAACAGAACCTGAATAAAATAAAAATAATTACTCAAAAGAACTTATACTTTTATACATACACAGCCACACACACATATACATATACATACATATGTACCGAGTAGCCACTCCTATTGGCCCTGAAGATGGCCTACACAGTAGGTCGAAACGTCGGCACATAATATAATAGTTTTCAACTTATTTGCTGTGTTTTTTTGACTCCACCCCCAACTATATCCATCCTATATTAGTACCTACCAGTCAACGAATTTCTTTCCTACATGTATGTATACATACACGCACACACATACGCACACTCGCACACACACACACACACACACATACACGATCTGTCGAAAGCAGCGGTTCGATGTGCCTCTATATACAAATCGGAAGGGTGTGAACGGGTATCACGGGAATGGATGGAGGATTTAAATTTGAGGAGTTCATAGATGTATAATGGACGGCGGGATTGGATAACTTGATAGAGGAAGGATGCAAGTAAATACTTAGGGCAATAGGAAGGATACAACCACCTAACTCTTCATAAAATCGGGAGGCAGAGGCGCCCCTGGGGATCCCGAAGATAAAGCGTACAAAGCAATTCATCAAACGTTTTATTTTGGCTTCGAGCTCCACAGAGACACCCCCATATACGGCAAAGCAGTAGTCGAAGTGGGGGAATACTAAAGAGGTAACTAGGAGTCTGCGAGTTTCAAATGGAAATAGGTGACGGATGTAGTTAAGTCTCTTCAGGGTAGAAAAAGTACAGCGGGATATATTGGAAATATGACTTTTCCAGGAGAGGGATTGGTCTAAAGTGATTCCGAGGTTTTTGACTATTAGGAAAAATTTGACGGGAACATTATTTAAGTACAGGATTGGGGAATGAGGAACTTTTTTAAATTCCGATATAGGATCGGTGAAGAGAATGGATTGGTCTGGCCGTGTTATGAGCCAGGTTAGCTCAGTTGTTTAGAGCACCAAGCTAGTGACAGGTTCTAATACCGGCCTGGACAAATCTTTTCTCTTCAAAATAAAAATTATAACAATTAATTAAAAAATAAAACAAATTTAAAAATCTAACTTTCACACAATTATAATTTTTATTTGTATTGGGAAACAATTTTCCGTAAATGACACATGTTTACAACAATGACACATGTGCAAGTTTGCAGGTTTTTGTCATGCATTATTTCAAAAACAGCAGGTTTTAGGGCTTAAAAAAGAGAATTCAATACGTTTAAAAAGAATGTATACTGAAGTTAAAGTACTCCTCAAAATCTCTTTAACCCTACCTGTCCCTTGCTCTCTTCCACCTCTATGGAATGATACCCACAATCGGAATTTTGAATTTGGCTAGTTTTCATTTTATCACTTATATTTTAAGTCCTAGTAAGAAGTTAGAAAATTGACATCAACCACTTCTCTAAGAAATATAAAGTTCCCGTTCTTTTGATATTTTAAATGTCTAAGTCCATCACTTCTCAGCCAAAAACAGGACACTTCACTATTTGATACATATATAGTGCTTTAAAATTACAATTTATATAATTTAACCACAAAAATTAGCTATAATTTTAGCTAATCGATTTCAGAGAACAGAAACTATGTTAATATTGACAGAAATAAAAGAGAAACTGTAAAAAAAGCAACTTACAAGAGGCAGTATTATAAAATGGCAAATCAGGCCAATTAAAGGACCGACTGGTCGAACTATAGCATCTTTAAGTCTATTAGTGTCCAGAGTACATCCGAAATTGACAAAAATAATAGCCACCAGAACAATCACTGTTCCAGTAAAAACTTTATCAATTACCCTGGGTTTTCGAATAACATTGACAACTAATTCATTAGATGTTAGCTCACAATCTGTACCTACAAAGAAAAATATAAGTGAATTAGATTTTCGTTAATTCAGGTTTTTCATATTATTCAACTTAGGTATGTAAACTAAATTTTTGGAAGTCTGTATAGATAAAATAATAAATCTATTATTCATTTTAAATGAATTATCATTTAAATAGTATAAGATTAGTTTCTTGTTTATATGTTTTCTTATTGACCAATCTCCCAATCAAACTTCAACAGCAAACATTTGTACAAGCAGCCACACTTCCAAAAATGCATTAAATTTAAATCTTATGATTCTATTCTTTTTATACATCTTTTCAAATTAAATTGTTATTATTAAAAATATTTTTATTTGAAAAGAAAAGATATGTCCAGGACCGGGACTCGAACCCGGGTCTTCCAGATCTGGAAGATCCAAGATGGAAGATTCCAAATCTGGAAGACCCGGGTTCAAGTCCCGGTCCTGGACATATCTTTTCTTTTCAAATAAAAGTATTTAAAAATTAGTAACAAATAAAATAAAATAAATTGTTATTATTCAGTCCTGATAGGTAAAAATATCATCACCCCTAATGATTT
Source organism: Troilus luridus (assembly GCA_964056705.1). Classification (NCBI taxonomy): domain Eukaryota; kingdom Metazoa; phylum Arthropoda; class Insecta; order Hemiptera; family Pentatomidae; genus Troilus; species Troilus luridus. The sequence continues at coordinate 18,417,396 of OZ057415.1, read as the reverse complement.
ATATTATGCACCCTGATTAACCTAAAAAGTACAATTTTTATGGCTTAAGAAAATTAAAAAACATACATAAAGTATTTGGTTTTATGAACTTCTAATCTAACAAAAAGATATAATATACGTACCGATTCAGTATACCACAATACTGTATTTAAAAATGTAAATTGCAAGTTAACGCCTTTAAGCCTGTCAGAGTAGTATGTATTGCAACAGTGTTATATATTTGTAAGTTCACTACATCCAAAGAAATTACTTGAACCTTTAACTTATATTTTAAAAGTCTTAAACAAGGAGCTCATCATTTATTTGTTACTTTTCCTTCATCACAGATAAATTATAAAAAAATAATTGTAAATACAAATTAAAGCTATGATAATTACCTTTTTTGGGGTCACTTAGACAAAGCTTTATCGATGTGTGTCCAAGATAGCTTCCTGTTACATTAAAAGAACCTCCAACAAGTTCTTTATTTGTTTTTAAAATTTGTATTTCCCCAGTTTTAGCTATATCAGTATTAGTTACAATATTTGATAAATTGTAGCCTTCAAAAGCACTGAAAGGAGTTAAAGAAAAATTAACTTCTTTAGTTTCAGATACTATTAAATCAGGGATCATTGACGGTTCGAAGAACACAGTCAGAGGTGGCTTTGTATTTTTGTGAAGAACCTTAGTCTGCTTTGTGGTAAGGTGAGAGGCAGCGAACCAGATAGGTGCAAGTGATATCATGTATAAAAGAATTATGTGAAGAGGCCATAATGGACACATGATCTATAAGACAAAAACAAAAACAGATGAGTAACTCACTTTTCAAGTTTTCAATAAAATAGATATAAATTCAATAAAATATAATTGAGGAAGAAAATGGTCATATATAGTAGGATCACAGTTTCAAGTGTGATCCTACCACAATAGCCGTGAAGAACTGTAATGCGGGTCGAAGGTCAGCTTCCAAATAAACAGTTCTCCCTATACAAGAGAATTTTCTTCCTCATATATATAAGGTTAACTAATATTATCAACATAATATATCAACATAAAATTTGATTGGTTAACAAATGATTTATACTCCCAAAGGAAGTCTCACTTATAAAACCACTGTTTCAATGATAACATAATATCCATAATATCAATGTTTCCAAATAATAAATAGCTATGATTTTTATTTAAAAAGCATAATTTAAATTTTAAAACATGTAATTTTAAAAGAGCACGAATTGCAATTATTAGTGGTATATAAAGTGCTTAAGTCAATATATATATATGTCTTCTTCATTAATTAATCTAAAACTCAAGATATAAAATCTTGATATTATCTAAATGAGATGAGTTTCTAGTGGGGGTTAAAGAGAATTTTTTTTCTTCCAGTAAATGACAGTTCATTTTGATAAGTTTCAAGTGCTTTAAGATTTATTTAATTTTAGAAAAATTTAAATCAAACAAATAAATTTTAAGAAAAATTACAGCAAATAAATCAAATTAATATAATTGGCACACAATAAAGCACAAATAGATTTTATGAATACAGTCCCCAATATATCATTAAAATATTTATTAAGTAATAAAGTAATATCTAATATTATATCTTGACTTACTTGTCAAAATAATCAATCCAGATGAGTAAAGGATGATTAATTTAAGGAAAAGTATTTGAATGATGAAATACTATCCAAAGAACGTTGAATTATATGGTCAAGACAAGCTAAATGTTCTGTGTACATCTTCACTGCTCTCAGTAGCTTGAGCAGCACGACTTATCTTCAGGTATTTTATTTTAAGAAACATTTAATATATTCTAGGTTAATCTATGAATAAAAATTCCAAATTCATGGGAATTTTAACAATTGCGAAGTGCGTAACTTCATTTATGTACAGTTTGGTCGTTCACTTTTGGATTAAGATATAACATGAATTTACATTTTAATTAACCAGATTAAAATTAACAAGTTCTATAAATCAACCGTAACTAAACACACCACAACTCCAGAGGCCAGGTACGTTATCAGTTCAGGTGAGAAGATGAGGCAGGAAGTCATATCACAATAAATAGCTATTCTAGATTTTGGGAATCAGAAATTGAAAAAGAATTTAACTTTCAGACTGTCATGACGAATTTCACAAAGTGTAACAGCCATTTCGGTCAGCTCGAACTAATGGGTGTTTGATTAGGCAAAAATACGCTGGGGAAATATTAAGTTTAAACAGTCACCGCCGCTCAGTTACGCATTCTTAGGATATTCTGTTCCTAGTGTCAGAAGTGATTCCATCTATCTACAAAGGTCACTGTCTTCTACTTCTCTTTTAGTAAAGAGATTCTGCTAGAATTTTTACGGACTCCTACTTACCAATGTGCGAGTAATGAACCTCGCCCACAGCAATCGGCCTAGTTTGCACACATCTTCCAGATTTCACAAGGAAGTTTAATTCATTACTCTTGGTAGTAGCCCAGTTCTTGATCCGTGCGTTAACACTGGTTGGGTCACGTTCTTTTACAAACGAAACTTCGTTTGAGGCAAGAGAATGTGACCACCAAGCTGTAAGTAGCGCTTGTTAGCACAAAATATTTTCCTTTTTCGACGATTATTCTCGGTCACCATTGAGCCTGTCTTCCAATTAAGCCAAACATTGTGTGTCCAACCTGTGTGACTGTCAGTCTCAGTTTTGCAAGACAAGTTGAATAAGAGGCATGCAAGTTTATCAGACTACCTTGAAACTTATGTCACAAGGAATCCCAGTAACAGATCTCCACAAATGTGCATTGCACACAATACCTCACTTATGGTTATCTCATATTAGCTTAAGGTAGATCTGGAGTTCCTTCGTTGTAAATACTTATGGTATATTTACTATGTTTTTATTATAGTTACCATATATTTTATTTTATGAGAGTTCTGAGGGTTGAAGGACAGAGATTAGAGCAGGTTGGGAGTTTTAAATATCTAGGTGGTCTAGATATTTAAATATCTATGAAAGGAGCTACATTGACTAAGAAGTGGTCCTAAGAAATGGAGCAACGAGGAAAATGTTTAATATGGTCCGACGGGTTTCCTGGGAAGAAGAGAGATGACAAGGCAGACCAAACTGGGGGTTTATAATTCGACCTTCCTTCCTATCCTATCTTACACTTCGGAATAGTGTACCTTGACTTTAAAGCACAGAAGTCCAATACAATGAGGTACCTATTGAAATGAGGTAGCTGCGAAAAGTAGAAAGGAAAACTTGAAGAGATAGGATACGGAACACAACTATACAGGCTAATCTCGATATTAAACCAGCTGAGAATTTCCTAGAAGATCACAAACTAGGGTGATTCGGACACCTCCTTAGGATGTTCACAGGGAGAATCGCCAGGAAGACTTACTAGACCCGTACGGAGGATAAAAGGGACAAAGGAAGGCCTCGCATTTCCTTGGAGGACAGCGTAAGGGATGCTTTCAGGAGGAGAGGAATAGACTGGAACTGAAGGAGAGACCTGGTTCAGGAAAGAGATAAGGACTTGGTCCAGGCTCTATAAGCAGGATCATTACACTCCATAACGGTATAAGAAGGATAGATTATGATGATAATATATATTTACATGTTTGCGAATAAATTCGACGCCCAGGAATACTGAAAGATGTAGTAGTTTGGTGTCTACCACGCATCCCAAAAAAACCTATGTCTCTCATCATCACCATCAAAAGTAGCGAGAAGTCTCGTCAGAGACATTCTCCTCCAGTCAGCTCTATCTTCAGATCCAGCTCTTCAGTTCCGAACGCCTAGCAAAGTTCTGACATCATTTGGCACGCTGTTCATTGGATCTGATCCCCAGCCTCTTTACTCGTCTTGTGGAGTGTGGCACCTCGGTCATGACATTTTTAGGTATTTTAACGGTGTCCACTGTGGCTACATGCCCTTTCCATTTTAATATGCCAAGATTAATGACGGTGATGATATCATATTTGTAAAGGTCAATTCAGTTGGTGAACGGAGATGGTGAAGCGGTGAAAGTACTTCAGGATCTTCTTGCATCAGTGAGGACGGATGAAGTGATGGCCTCTGAGTGGAAGAGGTCGATTATCTGCCCTATCCACAAGAAGGGTGGCCGCTTGGTATGTGGCAATTACAGAGGCATATCCTTGTTGACTTCCGGATACAAGGTCTTCTCGAGCCTCCTGTTTGCTCCCCTGCTTCCCTATGCGGAGAGGGCCATTGGCCCCTACCAATGTGGATTTTGATGCGGGAAATCAACTACCTAACAGATCTTCAGCTTGAGAACCATACTAGAGAGAGGACATGGATATAAGCTGAAGACGCACCATCTCTTTATCGATTTCAAGGCAGCATATGACAGCACCGACCGCGAAGAGCTTTACCGAGCTATGGAGGTACTCCGAATCCCACGGAAGCTCATACGCCTGGTGAGGCTGACGATGAATGGGGTGATGTGCTCGGTGTGCGTCAGTGGAGATCTGTCTGGAAAATTCCTTGCGCCTAAGGGGCTACGGCAGGGAGATGCCCTCGCTTGCCTTCTTTTCAATATTGCCCTGGAGAAGGCTGTGAGGGATTCATGCATCCAGGTTGGACGGACCATCTTTAACCGGAATGTACAAATTTTAGCCTATGCAGACGATATAGATATCCTTGGTCGCTCTATACAGGCTGTCAGGGAAGCATTCCCGGCGCTGGTGGGTCCTGCGAGGAGACTTGGGCTCGACGTGAACTAGGAAAATACCAAGTACATGGTGACAGAAGAGACACCCGGGCGGGGTGAGATGGTGGCCTTTGGGGAGTATATGTTCAAACAGGTCTCCGATTTTGTATATTTAGGGTCAAAGATGACCCAGAGCAACCAAGCAGATGTCGAAATAAGAAGAATTATCTCTGCCAACCGGTGTTACTTTGATCTGAGGAAACAGCTTGGTGGCTCCATACTCTCTCGGCAAACAAAGTTGCACCTGTACAAGACTGTCTTTTGTCCAGTACTGATGTATGGCTCGGAAAGCTGGACAGCAACCAAGGCCTGCGAACAAGAACTCCTCCTATTTGAGCGGAAAATCCTTCGCAGGATGTTTGGAGGAGTGCTGGTGGATGGAAACTGGAGGAGACGCAAGAACCAGGAGGTTTATGACGCATTCAAAGAACTTAATATTGTCCAGGTGATAAAACTGGACCGATTGCGGTGGGCAGGGCATGTGGCTCGCATGAGTGAGGAAGATTTGCCCAGGGAGCTGCTGACTGAGCCTCTATACAGGACAAGAAGACGAGGAAGACCCAGGCTTAGGTGGAGTGACGGAGTGGCGGCTGATTGAGGGAACATCCTTAGTGTGCGCAACTGGATGGCAGCTGCTCAGACCCGCGACGATTGGCGGAAGTTGCTGGTGGAGGCCAGGACTCATCACTGGGTTGTTGGGCCGAATTAGTTAGTTAGTTACTCAAATTCAGTTACAATACATCAATAAGTGGAATTTATATCGAGTATTTTATAATAATAGTAATAGTATTGATGCTATTCACCCTCATCAATTTATTGACGGAATAAACTGTGAAATTTTTAGTCAATACTTTGATTCTACATATCTTGAATCTTAGAACTTCAAATGTTCTATAGTTTTTTTTTATAATTCATTATTTACAGTACCTCTAGTTTTAAAAATATTTCCAAAATGTATCTCAATTGTTGTTCTAAAAACTCTTTAATCTTTTTTGCATAAGTTGTAAGCTACGTTTATCTCTCTCTCCCTCACTCTTTGTTTTGTTTCACAATGTAACCTTGTTGAAAGGTAATTCCGGAACCGAATATGATGATTTATTTAAAAATATAATTTTGATTTTGTATTTTCTTTAATTAACTTAAAACCGTAAATTGAAATGGCTACTAAAAGGCTATTCCAGAAGTGTGTTTATGGTAAAGTTTAGTTGACTTTATTGTTATTGTTGCATATGCTTTTATTTTAATTTATTACTGAATTCCTTTTTTCATAGAACCACTTGATGTCTGGGTTTTATCTACAAGAAGCATCAAAAGTTTTCCTCCTCCTCCAAATTATGGAAGTGAGTATATCTGTATTAGTTATACTGATAATCATTAATAGGTTAGGTAATGTTTAAGTTTAACTCTTTATTTCATTCACTGACTCATAATTTTTAAAATATGTCTGTATTTATATTTCAAGAAAAACCGTAATTTCTTCAAATAATTCAGAACAAACATTTATTACTATATGTACTTGAGGATAATGAAACCTACATATTAAGGATTCAGTAAACACTTGTTTCTTTCTTTATTTAACTTCACTTTATGGTTGTTGCTATGGCTTATCGGACAATGTTTCAGTGGGAGCTTTAAGGTTTGCCTACTCAAGTTTAATTTTTTTTTTCCCCATGGCTATACAGCCCTTGCAGAGCCCTGGCCTCCGTGACAACGCCTATCCAGTCCTCCCTGTCAGCAGCTCGACCTCTCCACTGTCCGATCCCCATCCTCTGCAGATTGTTCTCCACATCACCCAGCCATCGCAGCCTGGGCCTTCCTCTTCTTCTTTTGCCTCCTGGTTTGCCATATAATAGTTTCTTTGGGTACCTATCTTCTCCCATTCTTTCTACGTGCCGAAGCCATCTTCTACGGGTTGATTTGACATAGGTGACTAGGTCTGGTTTATTGTATAGGTCCTGAAGCTCTCTATTATTTCTTGACCTACTTCATATTGGCCTTCATTACATACTGGCCCAAATATCTGCCGAAGCACCTTCCTCTCTCAGATCTACAGCATCCTTTCGCATTTCTGGGTCAGGACCCACGTTTCACCAGCGTACGTGACAATCGGCCTTAACATTGTTTTATAAATCAATAATTTTGCCTTCCGTGACAAGTTCCGAAATCTTAATGCTTTTTCGCAATGCAAAGAGACATCTGTTGCCTGCTGCAATTCCTTTATGCTTTAATTTCTGCAGTGATGACATTCTTTCGTGTCACTAAAGCCCCCAGATACTTGAAGCTGTCCACTTTCTTAAATGTGTGGTGGAGCAGTTGCACATGTCTCTGCTCTTCCTGCCCATCATTTTTTGTTGAAATCATGTATTGGTTTTTTCCTTATTTATCACCAGACCCAATATATTCCCAGCTTCTTCAAATTGCTGCAAAGCTCCTGAAAGCGCCGCTTTTGACCTTGCTGATATGACTACATCATCAGCATACACTAGGTGTTGGGTCATCCTGTTACATATCGTTCCTCTTGGGTTGGTTCTGATTGATCTCGCAGCTTGTTCGAGTGCTATGTTAAATAATACAGATGAGAGGGGATCTCCTTGGGGCAGACCATTCTCCACCTCAAAATCTTCTGATAGCATATTTTGGATCTTTACCCTACGATCCCACGATCTTGTTATGCTAACCGCTAGATCATAGGTCGCCCCATAGTAAACACTGAAAGAGGATAGAAAACTTTAAACCATATGATTAGAATGAAAAACCCATTGCTTATAGATCAAGAACAATATTCATAAGCCTAACAGATGTACTGGAAGACCTAGAACTCATTGAAAATTATACAAAACTGTTAGTATTTCTGTTTGAGTACTTATAAGAATTTATTGCTTCATAACCAGGGTGGTTCAAGATCAGGTTGAGGTCCGGAATCATGCTCAGTTTATAATGTTTTAGCTTCACCACTAATGGTATCTATTTTGTAGGGAGTATCTCCGAGGGAGATTGTCTACCGATCACAGACTTTATGTTTGCCATTATATTAAAAAACAAAAAATTTCTGCTTCAGCTTTGTGAATCTTAGTTCTCAGGAAGGTAGACAATCTAGTATCATGTGGAAGAGGAAAGTGATAACTTAGGTGAAACAGACTGACCCCCATCGGCTGCTTATATGCCCCTTTTTTTGCATTTAAAATGAAAATAACATATTGCGTGCTCATTTATACGTATAATTATGTATGCATAAATTTATTTCAGTATACTTAATACGTGTATTTATAGCACATTCACACAATAATTTATAATACTATAATTAGAGATCTTTGAAAATTACAGATATTGAGATACCTGAAAAAGGCAAACCAAGGTTTGTTGAAAAAGTTCCTCAACCATGGGGAAATGTTAAAATGCCTAAAATGATCAAGAATTTGAGATTCATGAGGGGTCCAGAGGAAATTCATAACAGTCTCATTCATAAACAGTATGGAATAATTGTAAGTATCAATTTAAATTATTATATGTATTATTTATTGTCTGAAGTTATTGTTATTGTTTAACATTTAACTCTGACTAACACCACAAAACTAAATTTTAATTTGTTAATATTAGTTATATTTTTGAGGCCTTAGGTGGTGGTAGACTAAAGTTTGGACATTTTGAAATGATAAGATTAACTATTGGCAGAAAGATGGATACAAGTCGGATGTTCACGATTTGGAGGGTTGATCCTCCTTGGCAGCCGGTAACCCGTAAGGTAAGCTCTTTAGTTAATAAACAAAAATTGTTTAAGTTTGAGTGGACTATTGTTGACTGGATAATTCTAATTATGGATTGAATAGGTCAGGGGGGTGCTGTCAAAGATAATACAAAATAAGCAGAACTTATTTTTTAATTGTGCCAACGTTTCGGCCTACGATCTTGGCCATCTCTTTTATTCTTCCTCTAATAATCTTAAACTTAATTCTTGTATCTTTGAGTTTATGATTATGAAATGGAATTTCATTATCCCAAACCCTGAAGTGTCTGGGGTTTTAGTCCTTAGGAAGGAACATACTGTATTTAGAACAACAGTTGTGCAAAGAAGTGAGGTGACCCTGGTCATAGTCAACTCACTTTTATATTCAATCAAGCCTATGTTAAAACATTGTAAGGACTTGTGTACAATTGTTAAATGTAAACTTTTTTTTAATTTCTAAGGACTGTTGATTATAAAATTGTCAGATTTTTATTTGTTTTACATATTTTTACATTTACTGCATCATTATAGTTTTGAGCATTTACAAAACAAGACAATATAAAAATCGATCATTCTAATCAATTATAGATGTACCTGCGATAGAACTATAGAATAGAGGCATGATTGTCAGTTTACTTTACAGATACCGATGTGGTAGGTTATAGATAACAAATTCTCCTGTTTCAAAAATCCGTAGTACATCTTAAATTTTTAGTGACTATAGCTCATGAATGCTATCAATATATTACAATTTTTATTCTTTAATCGGCTACACATTTTTTAAGTTACTTATCCCTAATAAGTAAATTTTTCTTATTTGATAGATGTTAAGAAAATTAGATTGTTAGATATCTTTATTCTTGTTTATTATTAATATTAATTATTAATAAAAACTATGTGTTCTTATGATTTTCAGGGACAAGGGCAAAGGATGGGTGGTGGAAAAGGTGCTATTGATCACTATGTTACTCCTGTAAAAGCTGGAAGAGTGATAATTGAGCTTGCAGGAAAATGTGAATTTGATGAAGTATGATCATTTATTTATTTCTTATTTTTGCAATTTTTAGTCATTCAAAAATTTATTTTTTTATTTAAAAAAAGTTAGCATAAGTATAAATAATCAAATAAATAAGTATACCTCTATTTAATGAACATATTTTGCACCTCTTATTATTATCATTATTAGCTCAGCTTGAAAGAGTCTTTGGAATCTTGCTATCTATAGTCAATTATAAACGTCGGCACATAATTAAATAAGTAACCACTTATTTAGTGTTTTTATTTGACTGCACCTCCAACTATTTTCTTCCTTACGTCTATCTTCCAGTCAACCATCCCCTCGCTTCTTATAGTCAATTATAGTGTCTTACCAAGAAAGAGAACTAAATAGACCTCAAAGTTTGAACTAATTTCATAATCTTTGTTATGAGTTAGTTCTTTAGTATGTTGTCAAGTAAATTATTATAAAGAAAAAATAAAATTTATTGTACTCGAGGCTATTTGCTGTACACATTGGTAAAATAGGCTCTTGGATAATCTAAAACTTTCTTGCATAATTATTAAAAATAATAGTAAGACCATGGAAAGTCAGGAAGGACGATTGAAATGAATCATTTAAGGAAGAAAAAGAAAAGCATACATAAATTTACAAATATACAGATAGGTGTATAAATAGATACATAGAGCAATTATACCAATCTCTAAGCTTCTTGAGCCAAGTTTTTGTCTGTATATTATTTGGCTTGCACATTGACTTTCATTTGAGAGTTTTGAACTTTTATTACTTCAGTGGGCTAACGACAACCTTTTTTTTTATTAACCCAACTTTTTTTGTGATCGGATTGAACATCCTTCTCTACTGCTTTTAAGAAAATCATTACATTTTAACCAAAGAGGAAATGTCGAGATTCATTCTGTAGGTTCGTCAAAAAATAAATGAAGAATTCCTAAATATCTTTTAATTTATTCATACAGGTTTTGTTGATTCCATATACATTTTTTTGTTTTTTTTTTAGGTAAAAGGATTCTTGGGTACAGTCGCCAACAATCTCCCTTTTAAGGCTATGGTTGTATCACAAGAAATTATGGAAAATCAAAAGAAATTAGAGGAGGCTAAAGAACTGGCTAACACAAATCCTTATACTTTTGAATATATTATAAAAAATAACATGGGAAATTGCCAATCTTGGATTAAAAGAATAGATCATTTTCATTTTGGAAAATATGTCTAATATTAAATATTACGTATCAATTAAAAATTGTAAAATAACATGAATAATATTATGAACTTAATATCATCAATGGTTTAAACAAGTTCTTTTTCTTTTGCAACATGATGTTCGGATTTTATATAGTTTATATTGTACTAGATAAATGAAGAATTTGTCTGTACTTGAGTCAATACTGAGCAAAGTATAAAATCTGAGCTGGATCTATACATTTCTCTTGTTTATCTAGTTTAGTTTGTATTATATATTTATTTTAGAGGCTGAGTAAATTAAGAAAATACCCTAACGTTCTCTAGGTAGAAGCAGTGCTTATTTATATTTGGAATTAAATTCAATGGTTACATCAAGATAATCCTCAGGATTGAGCAATCGCCTTGTCCAAAAATGGTGTGGCTGATTAGAGATTTTATAATCTCTGCTATATCTTGGTAATTTATGAATACCAAAAATATGAAGTTTTAGAATAATTATAACCAAGTTAAAAAAAAAAACATTTATTATTATTATTATGAAACGCTTTTACTTTTTTTTTTTAATATAATAAACAATTCTATAATAATTTGAAGGACTTTGTTTTCATCCTTAACCCACCCTTACAAATCTTTAAAGAATTTACATTGAAGAAAAAGGAATTTTAATGAAGTAAATTTAAATTAAATGCCAAGACAGAATAGATCAATAGACCAAGACCATGAACTGGGATAAGGTGATGAAAGGTACATGCAGTAGATGTACATGGGACTTGGTTGCCAAATGCTTGAAATGAGTTTATTGAAATATACATCACACCATGAAGCAAGACTAGGGTTCCATTCTCTTTGTTGATCAGCGAGTTCATCAGGCTTAGCCCAGATGAATTTAACCTGCCTTCTCTCACATTTGCCATCCTGGGATCTAAGGATCCACTAAGCTTAAGAGATCTTTGTGAAGAATTTGCAAAGTTTTTTAATAATTGTAATGTAATATATCATATGTTGCATTACTATGGCTAAGGGCCATGGCAACCGCAGAGCCAGGGAGTTATTTACTTAATAGAACATGTGTTGATGTAGCTGGACTTTCTTTGCATGAGATCACAAGAAGGGTGAGGTGCAACCAATCCACTGTGGTAAGAAAAATAAACAAAAATCTTTCACAGGGTTCTACCGAGCGAAAGAAAGGGACTGGAAGGAAAAGGAAGACAGGTGAGCGTTTAGATCGCATGATAATGAGATTATCCTTAGAAAATCGCTTCAAAACTGCGATAGAAATGTCTGCAGATCTAGCAGCAATTTAGCAGAAGTAAGTTGAGAAACAGTTGGCAGAAGATTAAGAGAAAAAGGTTTACAGGCAAGATAACCAGCCAAAAAGCCATTTCTTAACAAACAAAATGAAACAATCTCGCATAAATTGGGCGCAGAATTTAAAAAATTGGACATCTGATGACTGGAGGAAAGTGATGTTTTCAGATGAGAGTAAATTCAATATCTTCAGTTCTGACGGTGCTCCATACGTAAGACGTCGGCTAAATGAAAGATCTGACGAATCTTGTAGTATAAAACAGTGAAACATCCAGCAAGTGTGATGGTCTGAGGATGTTTTCCCTACTTTGGAATTGGCAAAATAAACTTCATAGATGGGACGGTTAGTGGAGAAAAATATAAAAAAAATTTTGGAGAGAGTTTGATTTCCTCAATGAATTCCCATCTTCATGGGTTCTGGGAATTTCTCCCATTCTTTTCAAGATGATTCTCCTCCATGCCCTAGAGCCAAATTGGTAAGTTAATTATTTATTGATTTAAACAAATGTATTAGCTGTAAGATACATTATTTTTTATTGCCTTTACCATTGTGTATTTGGATAGGTAAAGAAAGCAGTTTCTTACAGAAAACGAGATCGCTGCCATGGCCAGGCGATAGCCCTCATTTAAGTCCTATATAAAGTTGTGGATGATCATGGAAAAACAAATTAATATTGCAAAGCCTAAGAATAAAGATGAGCTAAAACAGGCAATCGAAAAGTTGTGGAATGAGGAGATTAGTGATGAAATCATAAAAAATTTGATCGACTCGATGCCAAACAGGATCGGCTCAGTTATCAGGGCTAATGGTGGTACAAGATACTAGTTTATATTAATATTTCAATAAATATGTTTTCAATGTTTTTATACCATTTTTCCAAACACATTCATATGAGTTTGTAAAAAACAACGTTTTTCTTAAATTCCTCGTTAACACTAAAAATTGTATTTATCATTTTATGAATATTATTTATTTTTTGTTTGGGTTTTCACCATTTTTCATTCCTAATAACATACTATTTTCCTTTGCAAAACATTTTTAAATTATCAAAAGGTAAGAACAACATTAGTTTAAGGAGATCCTCCATTATTTTTAAGTGATGTAATTTCTATGACCACGACAGTAAGTATATTACATAATAGCAATGGAATGTCTCTAAGTAATCCTTTTGCTGCATGCATGGTAATATCATTGCAATAAAATGATTGCTAACAGAATCAGATTTATCCGGGATCGGACTTATAAAGAAAACTGTTTATTTTACTTTTTGTTTTAAATAGATGCACACAAGTCCCTTTGTGCTTCATTTATTAGTTACTTTTTCAATAACTTCAAATTGCAATAGTTTTATGACTTGATAGTTTAGCATTGGTGGATCTTGATAGTGAGTCTTGTGATCGGGATTAGTTGTTAAAGAAAGAATTAGGTATTGAGCGTAAAAATAATTTATAGGACGTTGATATTTACATATAGCTTATTATCAAATGCTAACATTTACGTTAAAAGGAAGAATTGTAGACAACATAAAATGATAAAATTATATTAAATAACCACACAGCCCATTTTAGTTGTTGAAAAAATGACCAGATTTTCAACAGAGGTATACTAAGATTGATTTTTTAAAATAATTTATTTACTGAGCAGGCAAAAAAAAAATCGATTAACTCTTGAATCCTTTGTTATGTTTATTCTCCATGACGACAGGCAAGAGTGTTTAGAAACATCTAAACGTTCGTTGACATATTATAATAAAATGTTCAAAAGTAGTTGGCCGCTTTCACCTGACAATTTACAATCGAATATGCCAGAATATGATAATATACCTAGAAAAAAATGTATTAAAATTGGTAAATATACACCTATATTCATACAAATAACTTTGACAATTTACGTTTTGTTTTAAAAAATTGTAACCTTTTCCAGGTTGCCATGTTTTGACTAACTTGCCTTTACAAGTGTCTATTTATTTTAATTTGATATTTTTTCCGTTTTGGTGTATGGTTTATGTGTTTATGATTCCAGAAAAGGTACTTACTGTTCATACTCATTTTTTTTTCATATGAATGGTTATTGAAAGATTTTTGAGTTTTTCCTTATTTTTCAGTTAGAATCTCTCAGCACATTGTATAAGTTTATCCTTGGGCTTACTTTAGTAGTTATAAATCTTATTGAAGCTATTCGTCTTTACATCGGTTACAAAGGAAATTTAAGGGAAAAGGTAATATGTTTATGATAGTGCAGCTATGGCATAATATTTATCTGTTTTATTTTTTCTTTTCCTTATTTCCTATACTTAAATGAATTATGCCTATTAACATATTATTATTTTTAGATCGCAGATTTGGCAGGATTCTGGCTTATCACTTTTCTCTTACAATCACCTCTACAAATATTTCTATTGTTCTCTGTTGGTTTGAAAACAAGTATCATAGAAAAAATTGTACAAACAATAATGTGTTTATTTTTGCTTTCTCAATTATTGTTTGGATTAATCGCCTTAAGAAATTCATCAAAACATTCAACATTAATGTTTCACTCTTCTAATGCTCAATTGAAGGATTCAGAAGATAATAAATACAATGACAAAATATATTTCTTACGCAGTTTTTTATTTCCTCTGTCATAATTTGTGTAACATTTATTAAACAATGTATAATTACTAATTTTGTAGTAGTATTTGTTCGCAATACTTGGTTAAATATTTTTAAACAAAAGAAACAGTAATAACATTAAAGTTAAAGTTGTTATAATATTTTCCAAACAAGTTACTTTAACTAAACTGAAAGGAAAACAAATATATGAGCCATTCGTGGTGTTCATCAATTGAAGTTTTGATAAAGTTAGCAGTGCTACTTTGTAGCTTAAGTTGGTAACAGGACCAACCGAACCTAACGCCATGTTGCATTGAGTGGAGAATCTCATGTAGGAATATTTCTCCACTTAATTCTAATAAATTCACAATTGATTGGTAATAAATTAGTAAAATGAGTTCATTCCTAAAGTTTCTAAGTGAGGACCATTTTCTTTATTTTATGGTGGATGGACGAAGAAAATTGTGATAACACAATGGTAAGCTGAAACTATTTTATCCACAAATATGGCGTCGATGTTCTCTTATTTTGTTTTTCCAATTGCCACGTAATGGAAATTATTCAATAAAATGTAATTTAAGCTATTGGAATTAAGTTTTTGCCTTAATTTAACAGTTATATGTGTGCTTTCTGCTAATAATAATCATCAAGATTTAAGAACGGAATTTGTTTTCAAATAATTCGAAACTGCGCGGTGCCAATACTTATTCATAAATTAGTTTGATGGATTTCCTCATCTTTAGAAATTGTTTATATTATATTGATTCGTGTAAATTTTTACTTTTTGTTCCTGGAATTATTGTGAATGATTTAAATGTAGTTAGTTCTGTCATTAGTCCAAGATCAGCGTTCTTTGTTTTGATTTATTGTTGTGTTAATATCAAGTTTAAAGAGCTAATGTTAAGCAATTGTTTTTATTCAATGGAAGTTAAGTCAGTCCCCATCAATCCCTTTGTTACAATGCTGTAAAAATCTATAAAATTCCCAACAATAATTATAGATGCATCCATCCCTTGGCTTAATGTTTTGTTATAAAGCAATGTGTTTTGGCTGTCTATTCCTTATGTCATTTGTTTTTGTCATTGATTTGATGCAAATATCAGAACTATTGTTGCCTTTAATATGTGAATGTACATCACTGATAAAATATGCTCGCTTTTTGTGGTTTAGGTATATACAATTTTGTCTTTATCTTTGTTTTCTTTCAACAATAGGAGTCTATTATGGAATAAGTTGCTTTAAGTAACACAATCCAATTCCTTTTAACCTTATTTAAACCTAATTTGAAGGGTGATAATATCTTAAATAACTTTACTTTCTCTATCTTGGAATCGTTTCTGCGTAAACTATTTTATAAATGAGTTGTATTTTGATTAATTTAAAGTTCCTAGTGTGTACTTTTTGACATGAGAGAGAACCCATTACCTACTTGCCATTGATTTTTTTTAAATGTGAAGTTTCTGTATTGCGAAACCGAGAGGTTATTTTATTAATATTTCTTGGAGTTTCTTAGACACCTTTGTTCGTGAATACATTAAGGCTCTCGTAAAATGTGATGAATGTACCTCAAATTATTATTTAGACAATATGATTATTAGGGATGTATATAATGATTGAGTCAAAACGATTGCCCATAGAGGAACTAGTAATTAAAATGTATATGAAGAATTTGAACAAGATACCTTGTCTTTAGATTAGGAAGTCAATATATTTGCTTTTACTGTTTTATATATATTTATATTCTGTAGGATATTTGATCATATTTTGTTTTTATTTTTCTAGTTTGGAAGTTTTATTAACATATGAGTGCTTCTCAATTTAGGTATTTAGTATTCTCTTCTTTTATAGTTTTACTATTTTTATTTAAATTTTTCTGCCACTAAATTATGGTATACCCCCTATATATCAATGGATTTAAGGTTTATTATCTGTTTTTGTTTTCGTTTTGTATTAAACATTTATATTGATACATCTTGTTTAAGATAATAATAAATGTCGAAATCTCCTCTTGAGAATGTGGATCAAATCTGAATCCTTACTGAAAAGGGATATTTTTTGATTCTTAAATTTAAGCTATGGTTATAGCTTAAATAATTTTACAGTCGTGGCTCATTGTATTTAAATCGATGATATGTATGGTAACTGATTAATAATTTGATTAATTGCTATTTATTTTATTTATAAAACTTTTTACTCATTTTTTCTAAATTTCTTGCGTGTGAGTAGAACTAAAGTTTATAGTAAAAGTATTTTTTAACCATCTGAAATATTATAACTTCTGTTGCAATATATGATTTTAGGCATATCATGACATTAAGTTAAAGGACATGAAAAATAACAAAACAATTCCACATTCCACATTTGTATTATTAGCTCGTAGTAGTTTTATTCATTTGTTGAATTAATTTCTTATACGACTTGCTGACACTAATATCTAATCACCATTAACTCTTTAGCACTAATTTTATTATCGATGAGTGTTTCCAAAAACATCTTTCTTTTTTTTTGTTTAATTATGTTTCAATTATTCTAAGTATAATTGAAACAAAATAACTGTTCCAACCTATTGAAAAATATTACATCACATATTATTAAAATAAAGCTAAAGAACAATGGTACTTGTGTATTAACGCCACCGCAGTTATTTTTGCGTAAAGAGCAATCTCGTTCCCATGCGCAAGCAGTTATATTTTATAAGAGTTATATTTCTAACAGCTGATTTGTTCTTGTTTGCTGAGTTTTGTTTGTTGCTGATTTCTTGTTGTTATTATTTTGTTTATTTATTTAATTATTATTAGATTTGTTGTTGTTGTTACCTGCTACGAAAATGCGTATTTGGGATTTGTTAAAACAGAAGAAGAAGCAATTGGATTTTTTCAGGAGCGAAACATTTTACCAAAAAAAACAAAAATGTAGCAATTCGCATGAAATGAAACTGTATTTTGGTCAACGTAACTTCATTAGTTTCATATTTAATTATTTTGATTGTTTATGATATATTCCATTATTTAATTATATAAAATATCCATTAGTTTAATTGTTCATGATATATTCCATTTTTAAATAAATTATTTTGATTTGTCGATGATTGATTTTGTTGAATTGTTGATGTTTATTTAAACAATTTAAAATTCTAACCCCAATAAATAGATTTAAAAACATTATGCAAGATAACTGTTATAAGATAGCTGTTAAAAAATATAACTGCTCGCGCATGCGAACAAATGGGCAAATATAACTGCGGTGGCGGTAACACACAAGTACCAGAATAATATAGTAAGAAGGCTAAGAATTTAGATGGTGATTAATTGTTCAGTAATATTCCTTGTTTTAGTCATTTTATAATATTGAGAATATAGGCCTACTCTAGATTGTTTGCATCTATAAGAACATCTAATAGACATAATTTATGTCAACATATTAATTAAAATAATAAATAGTGAATAAGAAAAATAGCTTAGAAGTATTTAATGAGGTAATGGTTCAGAGACGTGACATATTGTAGCAAAAAAAAAATTTTATATATATATATATATATTATTTATTTTTTTCATTTATATTGAGGCTCTGTGGGCTGCTTATTGACAATCAATATCATTTTCTGTTCCTGGCCCTTGTTCCTCTACCAGCTTTGATTTCCTTCCAGTATCTCTTGAGCCCCTCACTCAGTGCACTCAACCGTTCTTCTGGCAGAGGTCCCCTTATAGATTTTCCTTAATACTTTAACTAAAACTAAATTATCAATGGTTTCCAATCCCTTTTGTATTTTTAATTAGCTTGTGATTTATATTTGTAACTGACTACAGATTTGTATTCCAAGTGCCATCGAACTTCTGAATAAGTTGATGAATTGTAAAAAATGAATCATTTACTGGAAATATTTTGTCTTACAAATAGCCTTAATTCAGAACTATCTGAACTATCCATGTAGGAAAGAAACTATCATTTGTATTCTCTTTCATAAACTCTCAAAAAAGATGTTTGCTTAATGTCATTTTTGCTCTCTCTTATAATTAGTAGTATTCTTGTTGCATTTCATTGTTCATGACACATATCCCTATTGTGCTATTTTGAGTTTGTTCATATTGATATTTTTATAATTTGACAGACATGATTTTAGTTTTTACGAAATTAAACAAAGTTAAAAAAACTCATTGAATTTGTCAAAAAATATTCCTCTTTAAACCATAAATGAAATCCTAAATATATTTAATCTATATTATTTAAAAATTAATATTGTAAATTAGAATTATATTGTCCTTCAATGGGTTTCTGTTTAATTGTGGTTTCAGTAAGGCCATAGTCCTAGTCTTGGTAAAAAGGATTTCTCTTGTTATCCACCCATAATTGTAATTCTGAACAGAATTTTCTTCTGTGAAACAGCTGCTTCTTTTGGTGGTTAGGAAGTTGAGATAAAGTAAATATATACATCTTGTTAGTAAAAGTGTTATAAAATTCTAGAATTTACAGAAGCCAGATGTTTTTCATCTGAAAAAAATTTATCTGTAAATGTAAAATAATGATAACTCATTCAGTGGTTGTTATATATTACAACTGATTTAATTAAATTAAATTGATTTGACAAGATCTCTGCTTTATATATTAAAAAAAAATTAATATTAGAAGAAAACTGATTGCTAAAATTATTGACCTATAAATCTACTACACCTGTGGGCGGAGGTTCCATGTAGCCATGTGTGGGGGATTTCCGTTGGAGGTTTAGCCGTTCCACTCGACATTTTTGATAATTTAATTCTTGAAACACAATGCAACATCCTTTTGATTAGCTAGCTTAGACATAATTGTTTTCTTTTTTTTATATAAATGTATGGTACTCTACATTAGAACTATTAAAACTTCATGGATTGTTTTATTGTGGAAAAGAAAACATTATAGTTTGCCAGAAGCCTCTGTATATCAACTTTTTATTAGTTGATGGTTTAGTATAATTTTATACTTCTGAAAGTTGACCTTTAACCCTCCTAATACCGGGTGGGGTCGCTAACGACCCCAAGCTCATATTTTTGACTCTCCTTAAGTCAAAAATAAAATTATGCTCACATTTATCCTTAGACTATTCATATGTAACACGAAGAGTAACAAATTTCATGCTCAAAATAAATCACTGTGGATTAATTATTTTCCAAAAAACGAGGATGGGGTCCCGGAACGACCCCACCTGGTAGTTACTGTTAGCCTTATTTCAGATCGCCAAAGTAACAGACTGTGCCTTTTCAGTCCCTTTATATAATTTCCTAGAAGAATATTTGCATTTGCAGTGTCAGTTTGCCAGTAGGGGTTCCAATAACCGCCGTAAATATGTATAATTATAGTTAAATAAATATTTTCTGGAAGTCGTTCAAGCTTTGGTTTTCTTTCGTTGGAATTCTCTCTCTTTCTTTCTCTTTTGCATCCTTTATTCAGAAGCTGTGAGTTCTTTGA
The DNA here is from genome assembly GCA_964056705.1 of Troilus luridus. NCBI lineage: Eukaryota > Metazoa > Arthropoda > Insecta > Hemiptera > Pentatomidae > Troilus > Troilus luridus. Next base: position 18,397,443 of record OZ057415.1, on the reverse strand, counting down.
TGTGTTTCAGTTTCTTGATATTTCTCAGATGAATTAGGTACCTACTAACGTAAGAGAGAAAGCTAGATTTTTCGGAACTTTACTTGCAGAATTTCTGTCATTTGCTTATTATCACAGCAGAAACATCCTCGAAAATGTTATTGAGAAAAAGGCTGACATCATTGCCCATTACAATGACACGAAATGAGGAATGGACAATCTTGACAGAATGATAAGTGAGTATACCTTTCAGTGGCAAACTAAAAGGTGGCCTTTCGCACTTTTTATGAATCTGATAGATATTGTTGGAGTAAATGCTTCGTCTTTGGATTGATCTATATATGGAATGGAAAAAGGCTTACCAACAACCATTTTTTTTACTTGAACTTGGAAAAAAATTCGCTGCACCTATGATTCAGAAAAGGTTATGTGAAAAGAGGGCAAGGTATTACTTATGCTCAAGAAAAATAACACTAAAGTAAACCTTTTTTGTAATTTTTGCAATAAATATATTTGTAAACAGCACAGAGCCACAGCATTTTCATGGATTCATTGTAAGTGGGTAGTTTAGGTTCTCTTGGCGCATGTTTGTTGTTCACTAAAATGAGTTATTTTCAAAATAAATAAAATTATACATTTTGATAGTTCAAAAATGATTACTATCTACTACTTTATCTACAGCCCCATTCTATCAGAATAATAAGCAATGACTCTTAGATGAATGATATCATCGTAGCTGATGGCAGAAAAAGATGGGGTCCTCTAGCGACCCCACCTGATATTACGTCTAACTTTTTTCACCCGGTATAAGGAAGGTTAATATCATTAATGATTAATAAATATATTTTCTGAGATCACAAAATATTGTGATATAATTTTGTTCTGTTTATGTCAATTGTTTTATATGTTTATTATTTTCAGAATTTGATATGAACAATCCTCACGTTGGCTTTGAAAAGCCAGTTGTTGATAAAGCTTGCGTTGGAACTCAAGTGCTCCCCTTGGCTCCTCTTTTGCCAACCCTGCAACAGGTAATGTCTTAAAGTTTTTTCCCATTTCCTTAATTAATGTCTGTGAATTATATTTGGTACTTCTCTGTTAAAGCGGCACCAGTACAGATAACAGTAGAGGATATAGCAATGTCATAACTTTTTGACCTTGGGTAGTTTTAGTGTATGTAGCGTGTTTATCACCTTTTAGCATACATTTTCTGTTTTGTTGTTCATTTATTAAATTTATAATATAATGACTTCATTTTTGCACATAAGTAAAATTGTTTAATATGTGAGGAAAGATTTGTTAGGTTTTGTGTATGTTTTCTGACACCCCTCTTTGTTGTTTTTCATTTATAATTTGCACATGGAATAATATAATCGTTCAATATGTGAGGGAAGGTTTGTTTACGTTTTCTGATAGCCAACTTTGTTGTTTTTCGTTTATAAAACATTTAGTAATGATTATGTAATAAGATCCTTAACCACTCAGTTTTGCTTTCCTTAACCACCAATTTTGTTTACCCAGAAAACAGTGTACATACTTAAACTATTGAAAGAATGTAGGGAAGTGGCAAGGGCAAAATAAAAAAGAAAGAGGAATGAAGAGAGACTATAAAGAGTCCTATATAATTGAATTCGTGTTACGAGAAAGGTATAAATAGAAGGACTTATTTAAGGAAATATTTGATATTATAGCGATAAATTGGCATGTATATATAATATAAATGGTATTTATATGTTATTTTTATTAATCAATCATTATTTTGAAATTTTATTTCAAAATATAAATGTATGTTGGTGACTTTTTTTTTGTCTCCTAACAGAGGCTCTAGTGTCAGAATGCAAGGTTGAGGAAGTTATGTATGATGTAGTGGCATTCTAACATAGAAGTACCTTATATTTATATTCTTGAGACCTATGTTAGTTAGTTTATTTTGATTCTTTGTTTAGGTCTATTATTTTCAATAATGAACATTTGTCATTTAACAAGAAAAAAAAAACTTTCAACCCCTATCAATTTAAGAGATTTAATTTCGCTAGATAAGTTAAATAAATAAAAATCACTAAATGATAAAAAGTTAAACTATTGTATAATATTAGGAATCAGTTTTTTATATTGACTGAATTTTATTTGTATTATAGTTTCAACTCTGGTCTAGAATGTAGAGGTACGGCAGAATATAAAAGGATTACGATTAACTCTTATATAAATTTTCGCATAATTAATCCTTGTGATAGTGTGATATATAAATGAACTTATTTTTCTTTCAAAATAATAATATTGTCATATAATAATATTTCAAACAATAATATTGAGCTAGTAAAGTGTTATATATAAGAATTATAATGAAAATGATAGTTACATAATGTGTAACTGGTTTTTTAATAATGTATTTACTTCCATGAGTGTAAGTGTGAATTTTAGGGATAATAATGGGTTAATTATTGGATAGAGTTATCGTGTCGACATGCACAGTTAAATAACAGCAGAATAAGATCCTTATTATAACATATTTTCTATGGAATGAAGAGCCAAAACAACTCTAACAACTTTGATAAAACTTCATGATTTTACAGTTTTAATTTTTTTTTTTTTTTTTTAAAGTGTTGGGTTTTCAATATCTTTTGACTTTTATATTTTTAGTGTGTATATCAAGTTAAAGTTGAGGGTGAACCTAGATATTTATTATTAAGAACAATAAGTAGTTGGCAATTGCTGTAAACCTCAAATTTTACCAATAAGTTCCAGGTTTTTAAAATTTTACATGTAGCCAATGGTTTCTACGAAAATATCTTATGTGCTAATTTAAGATAATTTTTTAATAGTAAATATGTAGGTTTCGCTTCTTTCTCAGTGATTGTTATTTTAAATTAATCTGAAAAATCTTAAAACCGAAACAATTAAAATCTTGTGATACTGATTTTCCCACTTTATTTGGACTATCCTTTCAAATAACTCAATTCAACTCTCAAGGGCACCAGATACAGCCCAGGTCTTACAGGCGTGAATCAGAACTACAAATACTATTCATGAGAAGAGAGGAATGGTTGACTGGATGATCGATGTTTTCTTCCTTACAAATACTATTGTTGAGGTGAACTTTACCACCCGCTATCATGTAATTGGTTTTGTCTTCACTTACTTTTAAGCTGATTTAGTCTGCTTCTCTTAGCGGGTCTCTTGATACCCCTTCCATTACTTCAGAGGATTGCTATTGTTCGAGCGTAATTAGACTGAATAGAAAAGATAAATAATAAAATATATTAGTAGAAAAGATTCGGGGAATAAAATGTAGAAGTCAGATTCTGAAACATGTGATTTATTAAGTCTAAATATAATTACAGGTTATGCATTTTTTACAATTAAAGAAATTATCACTTATAAGTATGTTCATAGGGAAAGGTTATTTTTACAGAAGAATGATTTGAACAATGTGATGAAAAGAAAATTAACAAATCTTAATTATTATTTCGCAATGATGATTCATATGAACGAGAAATTAACACTGGGCGACAGGGCCACATGGCGATGGAATTTATAGTCTTTGTTTCGTACGGTGAATTAAATATATTGTGAACAGCTATATTTTAGTATACTAGGATTTAACGCTTTGTTTCAACGTTTACCCTGCGGTTTTCCCTAGATGTTGTTGTTATTACCTTCTAAGGTCTATATTCAACAGCATCGATGTGAATCGATCTCACTACCTTTCAGAACTTTTTTAACTTTAACGGCTTCAGATACATCTCCTTATATCAGAACTCGGTATCTAGATTGTTTGTTACATGCCTTGGTCAATCTCATCAATGTGGGGGAATATAACATAGCTAGTTTCTGTCCGCAGAATCATAGTATGCTTGGAAATAGACAAACAAGGCTGCACGTCCTGCTCATCATTTTTCAAGTGCCTATCTTAGGATGAAGATCTGATCTAGCATACTTCATCTCAGCATACTAAACCCTGCTAGGTTATTAGCCCTATGACTAGTTAGTTTTCTCCAGTAGAATGACATTTGTCACTTGCCTGAGGAATGGGGGATGCTTGATGAATCTACAACCCTTTGAGTTTGTAAGCAGGTGCAAAGCATGTTAATCCGCTTGTTCACTCCAACCCCCATACACATAGAATAGAAAAATAATTTTATTCTGGGACCGGGTCCATTTAGAATAACAGAGATGAACAAAATTAAATAAATATATATCTGGCCAAAGGCCTACATCAAAATAAAACAATATTTACATAATATCCTGAAAGTAAATAACTAAACAGGTATGTTTTGGTAGAGAATCAGATAATGTGATACAAAATAAAAATAAAAAACAGACAAATTTACAATAAAAAGAAATTAGCTTATGGAAAAATAAGTGAATAAATAATAGCATCTAACAATTAAAAAAAAATGATATTATGAGTGAGGAATATTTACAGTAGTTCATCAATCGATCAAGTTGAATATATCTATAAATTATTTATTGATTATAAAGCATCGGATTGGGAATTTAGAAGATGTAGGAAAAGTTTGGATTTAAATGAGGTTAAAGAAGACGCATGATGGATATCGAGAGGAAGAGAGTTCCCAAGAGAGATAGAGCGGGCTAGAAAGGAATGCTCAAAAGTTTTGGTTCTGTGGGAACGGATATAAAGATCAGAAGGGCGAGATCTTGTGCCCTGGGATTGGATAGAGAATTTGAATTGTAGAAGACTTCATCTATAAGATGGATGTTGTGAGTTGATAGTTTGATATAAGAAAGAACCAAGGAAGTAAAGTCTACGGATAGAAGGGAAAAGCCACTTTACCTCAGCGTAACGGGGGGACATATGAGACCTCCTCGGGGCATCGAAGACAAATCGAAGCAAACAGTTAATAAGGAAGAAAATAGTTGGGGGTGCAGTCAAATAAAACACTAAATAAGTGGATACTTATTTAATTAAGTGCCGACGTTTCGACCCACTTTGTGGGTCATCTTCAGGGCTAAGAAAGAAAAACAGACAACATACAATGAATACAATAAAAATACATTGAGGACTAAGTATATGATAAATGGGAAAAACTATATATGTAGAGAGGTAGAAATTTAGAACAAAAGTGAGGGATATATATGAATACAAAAAATTACAGAGAAAATGTACAGAACGGTGGTGATGCCAAAAAAAGATTTTTTTTTTTTTTTTTTTTAAACAAAGATAAAAGACGGAAGTAAACAGAAAGATATTTAAAAAAGAAAGAAAAGGTATAAACATCAGAGGTGAGAAGTAAAATTATGGAAAAGGTAGTAGAATATATATAAACTAGGAAAAATAACAGTAGAAAGTCAAGATATGAATATAGAGTATAACAGTTTTTAAAAATCCATACCTATAGTATGAAGTGGTATAAATATATGACATAAATATACAAGGAACGTATAGAAATATAAGTAACAATATGGTATGAGCATGGAAATAGAGTAAAATATGAAGAAATAGTGATGTTAAATGCTAATGAAATCTTAGATAATAATAACATATGATGGATGCCAAAAACTAATATGAGAAAATATGGTGTGCAATATGGAGAAGGAAAGGGTGAGGAGAAGATATGAGTATTAAAAATGTAATTACCTATAGAACGCTGTAGTATTAGACCGCGTCTACTCGTACTACAGCGTTCTATACGTAATTACATTTTTAATACTCATATCTTCTCCTCACCCTTTCCTTCTCCATATTGCACACCATATTTTCTCATATTAGTTTTTGGCATCCATCATATGTTATTATTATCTAAGATTTCATTAGCATTTAACATCACTGCACCCCCAACTATTTTCTTCCTTACATCATCCAGTCAACCATTCCTCGCTTCTCACAAACAGTTAATAATTCGCTTCAACCTCTCCTCGAGGCTGATTGAGAGGCCACCATATGCCACACAACCATAGTCAAAACATACACACACATATATATATAATAATTTGTATCTATAATTTTATATTATTTAAATTGAGATTCAAGTTTATACTCAGTATTATTATTTATTTTTTTCAGGGTTCACCATCAATGACAAGGTTGGCAAACTCGAGCCAAGGGGGGCGACTCCAAGTCCGCTCCTCCCCGACTTCTATCCTGTCCGATTCTCCTATGATGACCAATCTCCAACCTCCTAGCCAAGGTAACCCTCAACCATCACTTTCATTAAGTTTGTCATCATCCTCAACAAGAAAGCGCAAGCTGCCGCTTGACGATTATAATTCCTTAAAGAAAAGAATAAGAGATTTAAATTATAATAAAAATAAAAGATTTCAGAATAAATTTGCAGAGAGATGTGCTCTTCTCTGTTATCTACAGGCAAATGGCCACCTCTCAGATTACAGTCCATGGAGGTCTCGTTTGCCTATAGTTCCTTTACAGACATTTCTAAAAACAAATAAGTTAGATACTGGTAATGATGGAGAGGATCTGTATAAAGTTCTGCAATCGCAGAATCATTCTCTTCTACAATCTGCTCTTACTGGGAACAGGCAAGGTAATGTGTAAAGAATTCAATTTTTCTTCTGGTGGTGGCACACTAATTTTGATTTTGATTTGTTTGGTACTTGGCATGTTAAATAAAGGACACTTAATTTTTTTTTTAGTGTTGAATATTTAAAGTACTTAACTTTATGATTGTTTTCATTTGTAATTATTATTGATTATGAACTCAGTAGTCTAACCTTTTTCTTTTAATTTTCTAAATAGTTTGTAACAAAATTACAAACTTCATTCAAGAATTGTTGAATGCTATGAAGTAGTTTAGCACTTTATTTGACTAAACATTGTATTTATAGTTTAAACTTTTTATATTAGGTGTATGAGAAATATTCTTTTGATAAGGACATTTTAACTTACATGCATATTAACAGATTAACAGATAAGTATAATAGTGCAATGTTGTTGGAATTATTTATAATATTAGTCATTATATTAATATGGGCTTGTTTATGGCTAATGTTATTATCAATTTACTATTGAGAGCAGAACATAAAAAAATTATAAATATAGCTGTGGTGAAGTTAAGCTGCTGAAAGTGATTTATGAAATTATTCTATTATTATGTTGTGAAATAAATTGTAATAATAATAATAAGGGGTGGTTAGGGCAGAACATAAACTGCTTAGGGGTCAAGCAGGGATGTGTACTGAGTCCATACCTGTTTACTCTTTTCATAAATGATTTAGCGGAGAATCTCGGGGGAGGAGTCATAGTGGGGCATAAGAAAGTGAATATGCTGGCTTATGCTGACGATATTGTCCTAATATCAGATAATCCGGTTGGTTTACAGTACATTATAGGCAATTTAGAAATCTATTGTAAAACATGGAATTTGTTTGTAAATCTGGACAAATCAAAAATTATAGTATTTAAGAAGAATAATAGAGGCAAAATGTGTACAAAAAAAGAGAAATGGTTCCTAAATAATGAGCAAATTGAATGTGTGAAATCATACAAATATCTAGGGGTGGTGATGTGCAATAACTTAAAAATGAAATATGACATTAAAGAAAAAGTAAGTAAGGCAAAAGTTGGGATTAATATGATGTGGAGAGAACTGTTCAAAAATCCAGAAGTGCCATTAGAGTCAAAATTTAAAGTATTTGAGTCAACAATTAAAAATGTCATAACTTATGGATGTCAAGTTTGGGGCCACAAATATTTTGAGGAAATAGAAAAAGTTGAAAGGTATTTCATTAAAAAAATTTTTAAATTACCAGTTAATACCCCAAATTACTTTGTGTACTTAGAAATGAATAGAAAATTAGTACACATGTACACACTAAAAATGCAATCCAATTATATTTTAAAAATACTAGATTATAAAGAAAATAGGCTATGTACAGTTATAGCAAGAGAAATAATAAAACAAAACATATCATGGTTTAAAGAGTGGGGGGAAATTGCAAAAAAAATAAATTATAGACTGGATTTAACTTTAAACTCCGTGGATACTTGGGAGGGAGAAATGTTCAAAATGTTGGAGCGGTACAAAGATTATTTTATCCAAGTTTGCCATGCAAAAGCAGCAGAGGGCACACACCACGGCCTCTATAGCTCATTAAATAAAACAATAGATTATAATAGACATTTTAAAGCAACAAAAAAAATGAGCGTAGTTATGAAATGTAGAGGGGAACTTCTGAATCTAAATTACAAACCATTTGAAATTGATTCGCAAAATATACAGCTATGCTCACTGTGTAATCTGAAAGAAATTGAAAACAGTTTTCACTTCCTGGCAGTGTGTCCCGTCTTAAAATTGTATAGAAAAAAATTCTTAAAATATGAGCTGATATCAAAACAAAAATTAATAGATATTCTGAATGGAGAGAATTTTATAGGTTTATATAATTTTGTAAGTAATGCAGGTCGTTATAGACATTTTTTAATTTCAGAATTTAATTATTAATGTCAAAAAGAAATTTGATTTATTTTTTAGTTTTCTTGTTGTTTAGTAGTTTAATCAAACTCCCGGCAGACGGTATAAAGTACCATGCTGTGGTTGCTAATGTGGAAAATAAAATTAAAAAGAACAGTTGTAAATAATTTAATAATAAAGAGCATTTTATATCTATCTATCTATCTAATAATAATAAGGGGGGGGGGAGGTAATAAAATATTTCTACAATATTATTAACCTAGTTAATAAATTAGTACATCAAATCCTAAAGCCAACATCTGTTGTATTATCATACAAGATCAGTAGATTTGAAGAAAAATAAAAAAAAAAACATTAAAAATTATATTAACCCAGACACAAGTTTGTTTGGGTCGTTATATTTTATATCATCATGAAACTCAGAAATTTTCAATTTTTAGTATTAAAAAAATATTTGTTATGAAAAGTTAATTGAAGAAGATAGTATATATTCTGAATAAAATTATTTATTATTATTTTTTTTTTAATAAAGCAATCTTTACACTTCTATTTCTATTCTGAATGGTTGAAATACCAAGTGAAGTGTTTAACTCTTTATTCGACGATATTAATTTTTCTCAGTGCTAATACAGCATGCCCCTTGGTTCAAATTCTTGAACCTTATCTCATTAAAACCTGTTACGTTAATTTTGAACAAGGCGACTTGATCTTCGGTTAATGAATGATAAAAATAGATGATTATTTTGGAATATGACTACTTTAAATTTGTTCTTTAAAGGTTTACATTTTTTCAAACATTTTTCCAGAAATATTTTGAAGAGATAGTAAGAAGCAATGTATTCCTAGTAGCCCTTTACTTGTTGACAAATGCTTAGTCAGCTAGGATCTGACTTTTAAGTGGAAAAGTATTTCCATTGTACAATTTGCCAGTGTTTCAGTTGTATGAATATCAATTCATATTTATGTAAGCAGTAAGCCATTTTCCTATCAATTTCCTTTTAGAGGAATTATATAATTGCCCGATCTTCCAGTGTTAAATCAACTATTATCAGATGAACTTCATTGTTTTTTAATGATTTTTACTTAATCTTCAAATAAAATAGTAATAGATTCCTCCAATTTTTTATTTTTTTTCTATGTGAGAAATTTACAACAAAATTCTGATGGTTTTCAATACTTCATTGAACGAGTCGGAAGTCTGCAATACGAGTTATTCAATAAGTAAAAAGAGAGTCTACTAAAATTTTTCAAATTTGAAAACTTTGCTGAACTAATTTATATATTATTATATATTTATTTTTAATTATTAATGATCACATATCTCATAAACCTTTTAGAACTTTTTTCCAAATATTATTATGTACGTCTAAGGAAATACAAGTTCACCCAGGTTTCATTTTCATGACTGCTAATGTACTTTTATGGTTTATTTATTTTATGTTTAGAAAATAATTGTTTTGTTTCTGTAGGGAGCAATACTGACGTAAGGGTACCATCCATTCCTACTCCTACCAAAACAGAATTATCTTCCAAATTCCAAAAGTTGACTCCTGTCAAAGCAGCTGTGAAAAATGCTACTCCAGTTGATGGAGTCAATAGCCAGGAACAAATTGTTGAAAGAGCTAAACAAGTATGACTTTTATTAAATATTAATATTAAAATTTTTAATTTTATATATAATATTACCTCTAATATTGTTTTTGTGGTACTGCCACATTGATTAAATGCTATGCTCTCTATGCTTGGTTAAATAAACTACCATTTTAGAAACTATTTTAGGGAAAGATTAATTGATTAATATATAGCTGTTGAGTTGTGTAATTCAAAGCATGTTGTAGCCTCAATTTCCTTGAAGACCACTAATTTTACTAGAATCTTTCTTGGCAGAAAAGAAGTAAAAAATTAGCTTGTTTAGTCATCACTACTATGTTACTAACAAGTGTAAAAATATTGAGAGTGAATATTTTGGATATTTTGGAAAAATATCACCCAGAATATTTTGGAAAAAGATAAATAATATTATGGGAAGATTTGTTGACTATCAACCGACCCTTCTAATCAATGACAAAATAGAGCAAAATCCCGATATATTGGTCGAGCATTTTGTTGAATATTACTCAAATATTTACTCCACCCAACCACAACCGACAATAGAAACCGAGACAGATAGTATTGACGATCAGAAAGAAAACTCTTTTAACTTACCATTTACCAAAGCAGAATTACTTTCCTGTTTAAAAGAGCTGAAACCATCCTCACCAGGGGTGGATGAAATACATAATGATATGTTGAAAAATCTACCAATACCGGCAATAGACGCGCTTCTTGCATTCTATAACCAGATTTGGAGCACAGGGAACTTTCCTGAGATATGGAGGAGATCAATCATAATACCAGTATTAAAAACTGGAAAAAATAGGTTGTTTCCTTCAAGTTACCGGCCCATCTCACTCACAAGCTGCATATGCAAGTTGCTAGAAAAGATGGTTTTAAAAAGGCTAAGTTGGGTACTAGAAAAAAATAATTTATTATCGAATGTACAAAGTGGCTTCAGAATAGGACGCTCTACAATAGATCATCTGGTAACAATGGAATATGAAATTCTCAACAGCTTTGCTGAGAAAAAAGAATGTATAGGTATATATTTCGACATCGAAAAAGCCTTTGATAATTTGAAAAGATCTCTCGTCCTGCAACAGCTACGTGAATGGGGAATTGGAGGTCGGCTACTCATGCTGATCTGTAACTTTCTACGAAATCGGACCTTCCAAGTTAGAATAGGTAATCACCTGTCTTCAGTAAAAGAAATGACCAACGGAATCCCACAAGGAAGTGTCTTAAGCTGTGCTCTCTTTGCAATAGCTATAAACAAAGTTACAGAGATTATTCCTAAACAAATCAAAACATTTTTATTTGTAGACGATCTTGCTCTGTTACTGTCATTTAAAAATGTAAATAGAATGCAAATATTACTACAAAATTGTTTAGCGAATTTAGAAGCATGGTCTATGAAATCTGGTCTAAATTTCTCCACCGAAAAAACTAAATGTCTACTTTTTTCTAAACGCAGGACGCCTACTCCTTTTCCAACGCTAACCTACAGAGGCATGAACTTACGTTTCGAAACAAAAGTTAAATTTCTAGGGCTAACTCTTGATTGTAAACTTAACTGGAAAGAGCATATTAGATGTCTAAAAGAAGAAACACTTAAGAGACTGAATATTTTAAAAGTTCTGGCTGGACGTTCATGGGGAGCGGATAGATCAGGCATGCTTAAGGTATATACCAGTCTGATAAGATCAAAGCTAGACTATGGTAGCTTTGTTTACTCATCGTCGAATCAAAATCTGCTTTCAGCTCTTGATTCAGTCCACCATGCAGGCATCCGTCTTGCTACTGGAGCCTTCAGAACCAGTCCAGTGATTAGTTTATGTGTTGAATCTGGTATTGCTCCTCTCGCTTTGAGAAGACACCAACTCGCCTGTGGATACATTGGAAGGCTAAAAAATAGTAATAACAACCCAGCATGGAAACCCATTTTCAAACCGAATAATAGACGATTTCAAGAAAACCGTAGACTACCTGCTCCATTAGGTATTAGGGCTGGTAAATATATAGAAAAAATCAGCTGCTTGGAACCAACAACTAATGAACTTAATTACCCACCTTGGACTACAAAACTACCTGCAATAGATTTAACGCTTAAAAAATTCACTAAAAATACCACTACAGGACTCATGTATTTAGCAGAATATAAAAAAATTAAGGGAAAATATAGTAATAGAAAACAATTTTATACAGATGGTTCTAAATTAAATAATAATGTTGGTTGTTCATTTGTATCAGACTCCAGGATCGGCAAGTATAAACTTCCCTCCCTGGCCAGCAACTTCACTGCCGAAAGTTATGCGATTTGCGCGGCACTCTATTATATTATGCAATGCGAAGAAGAAAACTTCGTAATATACACGGACTCCCTATCTGCTCTTATGGCACTTAAAAACATTTATAGTAAAGACCATCTTATAAGGAAAGCACAAGTTTATGCATCAATGTTAAAAGATATGAATAAGAACATATCTTTGGTTTGGATTCCATCACACGTGGGGATTGATGGTAACGAATAGGCCACACCCGACTTACCCATGGTTACCTTATAACAAAGGACAGTCCACCGAAGTGCACAACATGTAATAACGCACAACTAACAATTAGACACATACTGGAGGACTGCCCCCTCTGGGATAGTTATTTTCAGGAAGCTCAATTACAAAGATTCCTCCCAACTATACTAGGCGATAATAATAAAAATATAGACACAGCCATCAAGTTTCTAAAAAAATATAACCTTTTTGACAAAATTTAAAAAATGACAAAGGACAAAGGAAAAAAAATAATAAATAAATAAATAAAAAAAAAAATAAAATAAAATAAATAAAAAAAAAAAAAAAAAAAAAAAAAAAAAAAAAAAAGATAATATAGATTGAACGATTGCGGAACGACGGACACTGAAGACCCTTGATGTTGAGTGTCCATAAGCAGTTCTACCTACCTACCTTGAGAGTGAAGTTGATACTGATGTTCCTCATACCCTTTTGATTTCCTATATTGCTTCCTTCCAATGATTTTGTTCATCAGTCTGTTCTCAAACACCTACTCGCTCCGTGCACATGTTTAAAAGTGTTACTGTAATGAATAAATGATGGAAATATTATCATTTTAAATGTTTATTTTGTATCATTTTAAATGTTTATGTAATAATCCAAATTTTAAGCCACTGATACCATTTGTTTAAAATATTATTTACTAAATCCTGTGATGTAGTAATGTTTATTTTATTTGTTTTGAAGGAAGCATATGTAATGCAAAGGGTCGGAGAGTTGCAAAAAGATGGATTATGGCCTGAAAAGAGATTACCTAAAGTACATGAATTGCCACGAGCCAAAGCTCATTGGGATTATCTGCTGGAAGAAATGGCGTGGCTGGCTGCAGATTTTGCCCAAGAGAGAAAATGGAAAAAAGCAGCAGCCAAAAAGGTATTAATAATAATTTTATAGATTCATTTTTATTTTTATTTATCCAAACAAGACATGCGTATCTTAGCGATGTTACCAAAAGATCATTTGGGAGCATATTATAAACGACTATAAAATTATAGGAGTTATTAGACTTAAGGCCAATTCATATTTAAATATAACCAATTTACAATGGTGGTTGTTGTTAACAATAAATCAAATTGAGGGAAGGTTGTTGAATGTCCAATCAACAGAGAAAAAGTGTGGTAAGTGTAAGTAAGCTTTTAATTTGTGCCATTGTTTCAACCTATGTATAAGACCTGGTCGACCAGGAATGGTATTACTTAAATTACAGATTATTATTCTAAGATGATTTTATTTAATTATTACTGTCGATGTAATTAAATATACGTTATTTATATTTTTTCTAATATTTGCAGTGTGCGAGAATGGTTCAAAAACATTTTCAAGAAAAAGAAGCTCTTGTACAGAAAGCTATCAAAGCTCAAGAAATGCAATTAAAACGCATAGCTTCTTTCATTGCGAAAGAAATCAAACAGTTTTGGTCAAATGTAGAAAAGGTATGTTTAATATTTATTTTTATGGTTTGAATTTAATTAAGTTTCCTCTTTAAAGATTCTAGTTTGTCAGATTAGATTTAACGAAAATTCAAATAGATTAAATTGTATTTCTGTAATTAAACATTTCTTTGCATGAATGTATGATTTAATTAAGTGCTTTAAATGAATTAAAAAAATGTTATGAAAATATTTATAGCTTGTTTTTATACCAATCCTTAAGGGAAAAAATCTTAATTGATTTTTGATAATTGGTAATGAATATTTTTTAGTATTTTATTTAAATTAGTTCTAATGTCAGCTTTATTGTTATGATTTTTTCCTGGGGATTATTTATGATTTAAAAAAAAATATATATATATGTGGTGAGTCATCAAGTTAATGTTTCAAAGTTATTCATTTTGAATTAGTCGATAATAGTATTAATAAATTTCATAACGTTCTTGTTTCATTCTTCCATTAATTTTTCGTTACAGCTAGTTGAATTTAAGCAACAAACAAGATTAGAAGAAAAGAGAAAAAAAGCTCTGGATCAACATTTAAGTTTTATCGTTGATCAGACAGAAAAATATTCGAGTCTAGTTGCTGAAAGCATGAACACTTCAAGGCCTACTTCACCCAAGCATCATTCTGATGGTAATTCATTTTTATTATTATTTTTAATTTAAACTGGTATCTGGTATATTTTTTAGTCTTTTATTTAAATTAGTTCTAATTATCTAATTTGTCCATCAAATTATCATGGTTTACTGGTACTGTTATTAATATTGGATTAACAAATATATCATTGTTAGTAACGATATAAGGAAAAATATTTTAGTATGCATACTTCTAACAGTAATATTTGTCTTTTGTTATTGAAATAACAATCAATATACGAATTAATATAAGTGGTTACAAGATTAAAAAACAAATCAAAACGTTTAAAATAAAATCAAAATGGTGTATTTCACAAGGTGTAGGATGTAGTGAGGTAGCTCACAAGGCACTGCTTCCAAGTTCCCATTCTCAGGTTTGGCTCTGACAATGGCAGATAGTTTTAATTATTCTTTATATTTATTTATTTAATTATTCTTTGTATTCTTTATTTTAATTTTTTATATCCACCGTGGATTGACTAGGTTCCCTCATTAGCTTTCCCAGATTAGACCTTTAATTAAAATGAAAGTCTACCTGTTGAGCTGGATCCTCCCTTTTCAACTGTTAGCTATAGCTATAGTGAGACATGAAACTAGTGAGAGAAAAAAAATTGAATTAAAAATACTCTTTAGTCTTGGGTAAAATAAATATGCCATAATACTTAGCAGTTCCCAACATACACATGGGAAAAAGATTAGGATTGTCAATATTTTAAACTCTAATTTTTATTGTATAGATGAGTTCGAACCCGAAGATCCATCTGATGATGATGAAGAGACAATTGCTAAGGAAGAAGCACTTTCTGCCAATGATGATAAATGTGATAACCAAGATGAAGTTGATGTTCTGAAGAGGGAGAGTGAGCTTCCGCTTGAAGAGCTACTGCCTAACTACCTTGCTCAAAGGGATTCTATTTCAACTCCCCTTAGCATGGTTAGTTTTTGTCCGATTCATTGATTTTTTTTTTTACATTTTAAAAATCACTTGATGAGAATATAGTTATTTATTTGACACGTGAGGAAAGTGCCACTTTATTACAACCGAGTGAATTTTACCGAATTGAAGTGAATTAAACGAGGGTGTTATAAGCACTTTCCTACCGTGTTAAATATTACATTTTTCCTGCAATCATTTAAAAATTAAGAAACTAAAGGTGAAACTTTAGATTTGTTAAAACTACACTAGCACTATCTCTTACAATTTTCTATTGCTAACCATACAAATTATAACTCTAGGACGGTCTACTCATTGAAAAATTTATTTATTATTGTTTAGAAAATAATATTCTGATAACACATACAAAATAAAATAAACGTACATTATTAAATCTTGATTTATATTTATATTTCTCTTACCGAAAAAGGAAAATGTCAACAGAGACATCAAATAAATTTTAATACATTGGTGGAAAAATTCCAACTAAAAACCTTAAGTCTCTAAACTAAAACAGGAAAATGAAAATATTTTTATTTTCCTGTTTTAGTTTAGAGACTTAAGGTTTTTAGTTGGAATTTTTCCACTAATGTATTTATATTTATCTTCATATCTGACTTTAGATGTTTCTGGTAAAAGTTGATTTATTGCCTGTTCAGCCTGTTCTTTTATGAATGGAGGAGTAAATTCTATGAATTCATCACTATCTATTTCCATTTTTTATTTTGTTTGTGGTCTGATCACTGTTTTAATGCTAGATCACCAAATTTCTGATGTGTGAAGGTTCTAATAGATTTAAGGTTATATTAAATATTTCTATAAAATCTATCTAGAATTAAATATAAAATTATTTATTTTAACATTTAAAATAACAGAGTGGTAACTCTCAAATTCCATCTTGGTGCCTGTTACTTTCATAGCATAACTCAATGGTTGCAGGAAAAAGAAATTTCCTTATTAGTAAATTAGAATAGAAGTAAAAAGTTATTTGATAATATTTTGAATTTAAATGTATTGACAAAAACATTGAACATTACAGGATGAAGATGCTGAGGATGATGATATGGAGTATCAAGATTCTGGTGATTCTTCAGATGATGAAGAAACAATTCTGGAACAAGAAAAAACTGAAGGGACGGTTGATTATAAGCAAGAGATAGATGATTTAAAGGTTATTTTTTTATTATTATATTTTATTGCAAAATTTCTCTTTCACGAACAAAGATGAACCCTAACTGGAACATGTTGTTTAGCAATATAAGTTCTAATAGTTACTTAATTTTGAATTTATAAAGCTTTATTATATTTACTTCACTGCTCTGTTAAGCATTTTAAATTTAGTTTAAATTAGAAATAATATAATGCTTGATTTACTCCATTATATTATAACTTGTATCTAAGTTAACTCAATTGTTGCTTTAGGGAAAATTTTCTTCAAATTTTAAGGTTATTTAAGATTGTAAATTATTATTTTTGACTTTATATAATTATCAAAATTTTATTCTTTTTAAATCAAAAGTAAACGTTCAACAAAATTTCAGGAGGAAGGAAATATGAGCATAGAGCAACTTAAAGCAAAATATGGTATCCAGTCAGCATCTGGAGCTTTGCCAGCAAATGGAGGTAATTTATAATAATTTTGCTTACATCTTTGCATTTTAAGAGTTTTGCCTCACTCCTAACTGTAAACATTGTGGGACACCATCCAAAATTTACACCCATTTGCCATAGAACAGTGGAGTCAAGAAGAATTGTTTTCAATTTTTTATTATTATTTTTTTGTTTTGAGGATCATGCAGATTTACCTTTTTATCCTTTAGTATAATATTAACATCAGTTTAACAGTGGATAATGTAATTCCAGATTCAGTTTCCCAAAGAGCTAGGAAAAAGACGGAAATTGTGAATGAAGAATCTGATGAAGCCTCAGAAGAAGATTTTGAAGAGGAAAGTAGTGAAGAAGATGAAAGTAGCTTAACAAGTGACAAGGAAGATTCTCCATTGAAAGCTCTTATAAATGACTCTCATCATGTGGAGGTTGTATGATATTTTTTGATTGTGTTAAAAATATCTAGTTGAAACAGTGTTTTTTTTTATTATATCATAAATCCAATATAATACTAGATTGAAACCTAAAAATATACTTGTACCTATAAATATACCTTTCTAAAAGGTATATACTTTTATTTGAGACTGTTTTATTTGAATATTTTGAAATAACACAATGTATTATATGGTATCTGTACCACAGAGGTATTAGACACTATGATGAAATTTTACCGATTTATCCTTATTCTACACTTATATTTAACTTTTTTTTTTTTTAGTTTACTTCAATATATATTCATATCCTTGAACTTTGATTATCAGCCAAATTTCTGCAATACACCATTGTAGTGGTTGATAAGTATCCATATTACACACATATAAATTTTAAATAGGTCATTTAAATATACAACAATCTGCTTGTTGAATAAAGCTTGAATAGCTAATTAACTATTATGATTAAAATAGCAAGCAAATTCAAAACCTTCTCTTAAATCATTTTAGGGGGCGACCTGCCTAGTGGTTAGCATAACATACTACTAAACCCAAGATTCTTAGCCCAGCAGGTGGCCCTAGGATTTTTTAAAGGGAATAATAAATCCTTGGTTATGCTGTCCTTCGGAAGGGACATTAATCGGGGGTCCTGAGCCTGTACAATGTCAGGTACTCGTTAAAAATCCCTATCCTAATTAAACCTGGAAAGACGAAATTTAGAGCTCCCAATGTGGCATCGTCTGATTAGCCATAGCAGCATAAAGTGACGATAAATGAACAAACAACAAATCATTTCAGTATATTCAATTTCTTTCTTTTAAATCTTGTTAATATTATTTGTTGCCAATTAAAGTTTGCAAATATTAACAACCTTTGCTTTAAAGACATGAATTGCACATTATGATGCCTTCCTTCTATAGCCACCAGCGATGTATATCCCATTACGTTAGACATTTCTCTCAGAAACAAAAATGTTGTGCATGTCACATTGGCTAACAATTAGATTATTCATTATTCGAGCTACAGTTTCAGAGTGCGATACAATTTGCGTAGGGTCATCGATATTTGGGATATATTTTATAATTGGTATGGGGTATGTCTTACGGGTTTTTTTAATATGAAAATTTCTCTACTTCATAATACATCTTATAATACTAAAAAAATGGTTAATATGTATATGTATATTTTTTTGTTTTTGTCTTATTAACCTATATTATAAAATGTAGAATAGCAGAACCTCATTTATGTTGTTTCAACTAGTACAAAGAGAAAGTGATTAGTTAATACATCTGATAGCAATATAGATAGTGAGTGCGAGGAATTCAGCGTAGAATTTTAGTATCTGATATAAAAGAAGAAAGTAACAGTGCTGATCGTGAAATTAATTTTATATCTGATGAATGATTACAGAAAAACATAACAAAATTATTTTCCACAAAACAAAAAAGTTTAAAATGATGAAAATAGAGAAGAGATGGAAAAATTACATCGCAATTACATAACAAAATAATATTGTGTTGTAGTATAATGATGGCATATAACTTTTTTTTTATTTAATGGATATTCTACTTTTTAAAGCATATAGTTTATTATTTAAAACATTTAATATACAAATAATATACATTTTCATAGTCTTGACTAAATGTGGCAGTACAGGTTTTAGAAATTGTAGGTGTCTTATACTTCTTAAGTACAGATATACATTGATTATTTGAGTATACTATTATTATTATTGTTATTTTTATGAGGGTATATCAGCTCATTCGAAAAGTTTCATGTTTTTTAGTTTTCAGTAAATGTTCATTATTATGTACTACAAATTTTTTTTAAGATTTAAAAGCTCTTCTAAAAATTATTAATGCCTGTCAATCCCTTAAGATTCTGCCCAATGTTTAATGTCTCATTTAAATATTGATTGCATTTTTTGAATAATAATGACAACATTAGTCACTAAATTTAAGTATAAAATAAATTTCTTGTTGCTTAATAGTCAATTATTTCATAAATTTAAAAACTTCAAGCTCTGCTTTTGGTGGAGCTGTTATTCCTACTGATAAACATTTGTTGAAAAAAAAAATATATATATATAACGTATAAAAAGTGATACTATGTTCACATTTTATTTGAAATAGAACGTTTATTTTCTTTTGTATGATTTGTTAGTTATAATTTCTTTATCTAGTTTTGTTAGTAATTATTTCCTTTGTTCTGTTATTGTTAATATAATTATTATCTAGAATAGAAGATTTATTTCGGGATGTAAAGAATCGTTATTTGTATATTTATTTATTATTTGTGTAGAAACTCTGACTGACAGTTTTGCTAAGCCACATGTATTTTATGTATGTATTATTTCGAATGTACTTGAATTAAATTAGAAAAAAATATTTGTTTTAACAAGTGTTAACATTTACTGCTTAATTAAAACAAACAGGTTATTTATAGTTCCACTTAATCCATCCACTGTTAGTTAAGTCATCTGAGTGTTCAAGAGAATAGAAGTTTTCCTTTCTTGTGTACATTTTTAGTTGTCCCACTGATATAGTCTTATCAACAAGCCTATAGTTTTGTAGGAGATGAATCCTATGACTATTGTATCCTAGAAAACCCAACTTTTTATATTTTTTTGTTATAATATTTTATATCTGTTTTAGGAAGGAAACAAAGACAAAGACAAGGAAATTAATGATGTTGCTGCTATAGCTGAAAGTCTTCAGCCTAAAGGAAACACTTTGTCTTCTACAAGTGTGAGTTTCATTAAAGATTAACTATGTTTTATTTTAATTTCTATGATTAAAGTTAATGATTCATACTTTAAAAAAAAATTTCATTTTCTTTATTATTATCAAAAGAACCACTAAATTTTTTTATAGTTTTAGAATTCAATCCTAGCATCATGGTTGACAATGATTTATGGTTTTAGATTTCACCAAGTTATTTATTTCTTTTCTAGATTATATAATAATTATTAGTTGGTGTTCTAAAAACAAAAAGATGTTCATTTGTCATATATTATAGGGTATAATTAATTGTAAAACGGCAAAAAAGCAATTTTTTGAAATTTTCATTAACTTTTAAAATAGGTAGTGTCTCTCTTATTGTATATATATATGTCCAGTAGTAGTTTAGCTTCATTTTTCTTATTTTTTTTTTTTTTATAGGTTGTTACTAAAGTTCCTTTCCTTCTTAAACATCCTTTAAGAGAATATCAGCACATAGGCTTAGACTGGTTAGTTACCATGTACGATAGGAAACTAAATGGGATTTTAGCTGATGAAATGGGTCTTGGAAAGACAATTCAGACCATTGCGTTAATAGCTCACCTAGCTTGTGAAAAAGGTAAGTAGTATATTAGTGGTGATAGTTTAATTTTAAGTTTATTATTTCATTGGCTTTTGCTTCTTCACGGTAATTAAATTCAAGTTATAAATATATGTAATTTGCCTTCTCAATTCAAAATTTCCACTCGTATTTTATGGTTAGACATCAAGGAAGAAATTCGGTTGAATATCATATTATTATGACATTATATGAATATTACTTAATAGTTGTAAAATAATTTATAACTCTTTTCAATCAGGATATTTATTGAAGAGAAACCTTAATTATTTATCAGTAGCAATGCCGAACAATGTCTTATACCTTTCTTTCAATTATGTCTCAATTTCAGTATATCAATCTTAATTTAAAGCAATTGTTTCATGTCTTTTAACTTTTTAAATCGATAATATTAAATTGACGAAAACATTATGATTTAAAAAATACTCATGTGATTTGATATTGAGGATATGGGAAATAAAAAATAAATTTATATAAACATGTTATAGTTATAATCAAAACAATATTTTTTGACTAAAGTGTTCTTGGTTCATGTGGATATGTTCATTAAAAAATTGAATTATTTATTTATGTAGAGTCACAAATTCTAAATTACAATATTAGATGATAGGCCAGCGGCCAGGTACTTGAAGGTTGCAGTCAATTGAAGAGAGCTCCATTTTTGATATGTTGTAAGGCCATGTCTGACTAGTGGAAATCCAAGTTTGCTACCAAAATAATCGGATGGGAAAACTTTTGATGATCGAAAAACCTCGAAATTTTCGGAGTTTTTTCAGTTTTTGGCCTATATCTCCTAATCGGTCCATTTTTTATAAAAAATCTATGGTATTAATTTTTAACATAGATTAAATTTGCTATAATTTGAGCCCAACTTCAGCTCTATAGCTTCAATTGATTCTGAGTTACGTCCCTTTGAATATTGGTAATTTTTTCCAAAAAATCAAAATTTAAATTTGGCAGACTTTCGTGAGGAGCAACGGTCAAAGGAGCGATCCTACGATGAAAGCCATGGGATACGAAGCTGTTGTAAATTTAATTAGCTTTAATTTTAGTACAGACCGAGGCCTGTAGGTCTAATAAATTCTGAGTTATGCCCCTTGGTCATTTTTTCCAAATAGTCCAAATATAGGCCAACGGCCAGGAGTTAGAGGCAAAAAAATCGAAGAGAGGTGCATTTTTGATTAGTTGTAAGGGCATGTCTGAGTAGTGTAAATCTAATTTTGCAACTGAAAAAACGGATGGGAAAACTTTTGGTGGCCCAAAGTCGAAATTTTCAGAGTTATTTCAGTTTTTGGCCTGTATCTCATAATCGGTGCATTTTTGAAAAAAAAACTATGGGTATCCATTTTAAATTAGAATAAATTCTAATTCAATCGCAGTTCTATAGGTCTAATAGATTCTGAGTTACGCCCCTTTGAAAATTTGTCTTTTTCCAAAAAGTCCAAATTTTAAGTTTTGGCCGACTTTCTTCGAACACCAGCCAAAAGAGTGAGTGATTCTACGATGAAAATTAAGGTAGTAAATATAATTAGCTTTAATTTAAGCACAGATTAACCCTTTGGCGACCGATTACAGCGGGGTTTCAGCGTGCCGGCTGTACCGAGTGGTAGGGATGGCAACTGTTCCAGCTGGACCGACTACTTTTTGACTCTCCAATTGGGTTTTTTTCTTTAATTCCTCATAGTTTCCCATCATCCTTTTTGATCCGGACTTTAGACCGGCACAGGTAGATTTAAAAACTTTTTTTTTATCTAAGCTTATTTTTTATATTATTTTTTTAAATATGAATATTAATTTTTTTAAAAGCTAAAATTTCTTTTGAGTGTGATAAATGCCGAAACACATGAAAGTAACGATAGCAGACACAAGAAACGAAAAGTTATATAGCTAAAAAATGGATTCCCATAACATCTGTTGTCAAGAAAAATTACTAAAGCTTGTGATGGGGAAAACTTAATGGCGCTGGGAACAGAACTACTATAGTAGCATACGGTCTAGAAGCACGGGAGAAGCAAAACTATTATAATAGTCCTTGGTCCGTGGAGCCCGCCTGACACCGGATTATTATAATAGTCAACGGTCCCCACGGCACGACGTGCTCGGACTATTATAGTAGTTCACAGTCACTACAGGGTTAAGGCTTATAGATGTAACAGATTCTGAGTTACGCCTCTTTGAAAATTGGTCAATTTTTCACACCCACTTTCCCCGATTTTCCTTTTTTTTAATTAACAAGAGAAGTATAACAACTTGAGGCCTCGTTATGTGCATAAATTAAAGATAATTAAACTTTCTACTACTCCATTTCACTTGACTTTCATACGATTACTTCTTCGGCCGGTGTTCCTCACGGGAGTCGCCCAAAACTTAAAATTTGGACTTTTTTTGATAAAAGAAAGACCAATTTTCAAAGGGGCATAACTCAGAATCTGTTACACTTACAGTCCTTAGTCTGAGCTTAAATTAAAGCTAATAATATTTACTACCTTGACTTTCATCGTAGAATCATTCCTTTGGCCGGTGTTTCTCAAGAAAGTCGGCCCAAAACTTAAATTTGGACTTTTTCGAAAAAAGACAAATTTTTAAAGGGGCGTAACTCAGAATCTATTAGACCTATAGAACTGCGATTGAATTCAAATTGTAATCTAATTTAAAATGGATACTCATAGTTTTTTTCAAAAATGCATACTTGGCCGCTGGCCTATAAAAAATAAATAATAAAAGGCAAAGCAAACTCGCAATTGGTCGAGGGACGATGCCACTGATAGTACTAATCAGTTTTCACAAGCCTCTGTCTACCGATTACCTTCCAAACCCTAATCTAAAAGATCATCCTTAATGTCGGGTATTAAATGATTCAAGACATGTAGAGGTCTTGGGGCTTGAGACCGGGAATGGTCTGTTGGCTGTATGTGACGGCCATCAGACCCATTGTCACTTATGCAGCCCTTGTGTGGTGGCAAGGCGCAGGAAAAAGTGGAACCAGGCTTAAGCTGGAGAAGCTACAGAGATTGGCCTGTCTAATGATGACGGGTGCTATGAGGACGACTCCTACTGCTACAATGGAGATGGTGCTGGGGCTCGGGCCACTGACACTGGAACTTGAGTACCAGGCTATGGTCTCTACGTACAGGCTATCAAAACAGAACATAATTTCCTTGGATATGGGTTGTGAGAGCTCGAGGGAACTGTTCTCTAAAATTGAGGCGGACTGCATTTTGGCGATGCGATCTGATCTTCAGATTCGGGGCTTAATGTCACCAAGCTACAAAGTTGAAATCGACACAACGAAAAGGCACAGGCCCTGTAACGGCATCAATTGTTATACTGATGGGTCCCTTATGGCTTCTGGTGCTGGTGCAGGGTTCTGGAGGATGGATAAACCTGGGGAAGGAATTTGGATCTCCCTTGGAAGGCACTCCTCAGTATTTCAATCTGAAGTACTGGCCATCAATCACTGTGCACAGACACTGCTGGATGAGCGAATGTCGCTTAGAAGGATTACCTTCTTTAGTGACAGTCAGGCTACCATAGGGGCACTTGGTGGATACTGCACTAATTCACGGATTGTGTGGGACTGCTATGTGGCTCTTAACAAATTGGCTGAGAACAACAGGGTTAGCGTTGAGTGGGTTCCTGGTCACCATGGCATCCCTGGCAATGAAGAAGCTGATAGACTGGCCAGGCTGGGGTCGGACAAAATTCCATGCACCCCAGAACCAGTATGTGGTATTAGCCTCAGCTATGCTAAGCGTAGAATAAAAGATATCTACCTTAGAAAGATGAATCAACTTTGGTGCAGGAAAAGTGGATTAAAACACTCCAAATTATTCATAGAAGGCTTCAATGAGAAGAGGACCAAAGTCCTTCTAGAGCTGGGCAGAGCGGATTTGAAAACAATTATAGCGGCAATTACGGGACACTGCAGTCTCAATGCACATATGTTTAGGTTGGGACTGGTGGAGGATCCCACGTGTCGCTTTTGTCATACAGCGGACGAGACACCCTATCACACTATCTGCCAATGTGATGGGCTAGCCAGCTTAAGGTTTGCAACCTTTGGCACGGACAGAGTCACTAACCCGAGGCAGCACGACTTAATCAATCCATCAAGCTTACTTAAGTTTGCGGGTTCGGCTAAATTAAGATTAAAATAATCGCGTCAATCAATGGGGTGCACAATAGATCAACTAATGGTCGCAGTGCAAAGTTCTATACGCCCACTTAAAAAAAAAAAAAAAAAAAAAAAAAAAAAAAAAAAAAAAAAAAAATGATTCAATAGATTGTTAAAATCGTTTTTTAATTGTAAAATTAAAAATTTATATTGGTACAAACTTGATAATTATGTTTTAATTTCACAAATTCATGATTTCTCTTATTGCAGGTAATTGGGGACCTCATTTAATTATTGTTCCTACTTCTGTGATGTTAAACTGGGAAATGGAATTCAAAAAGTGGTGTCCAGCATTCAAAATATTGACTTATTATGGAACTCAAAAAGAGCGGAAGTTAAAACGTTCAGGTAATGAAAAGAAATCAATGTGTAATTTATATTTTACTTAAAGCCTGACATGTTAATTGAAGTTTCAATGTACTCCAGGGTGGACGAAGCCTAATGCATTCCATATCTGCATTACCTCGTATAAATTAGTCATTCAGGATCATCAGAGTTTTCGTAGAAAAAAATGGAAATATCTTATTTTAGACGAAGCTCAAAATATTAAAAATTTTAAATCACAGCGTTGGCAGCTGTTATTGAATTTTCAAACTCAGAGGTTAGTGTCAATGATATGTAGATTTTGTTTAAGTGTATAAGTCTTCTCAATTAAATAATTATGAATATAAGCATACAACTTAAGGGATAACCTTTTAGCATATGCATGTTTAACTTTAAAAAAAGTTAAAAATATGGGATTTAAATAGATAAGAGTAAAAGGTTGCTCTGTATGACCAGTATTTTTAAATTTAGTTTAGCTCATACTGTTGGTGACACTATAATAAAAAAAATATCTATTGTAAGAAATAATAAAAATTGTAACGAAAACGAGTGTCTACAGTGCGCGCATGCGCCTTCCATGTCAGTAGAACAAGTTCAGTGAAGCAGTTAAGAAGAGTGAGTGCGTATACGCCGGCCAGCAGTCATGACTTTAAACTTACACTCATCTTCAAATAAACTATCTGCGTAAGCATCAGTAGTAAACCAATCCAAAGGATAGTAGGAGGATATCAAGCATACTGTGATAATTAAACTAACAATATAAACGTATTTCATGTCGTGTAAGTGATTTATTTAAACTAAGGATAATTAAAAGGATGTTTCTTCATTTGCCGATTGAGTGTATTTTCTTTCTAACCCCCCTTATTAAACTTATTTTATTTTATTAACCCAAACACATACTATTTTATCTATTTCCTGCTGATGTATTGGTTACAACTATGAATTTTATAAATACTTTTATTTTGAAGAGAAAAGGTTTGTCCAGGGCCGGGATTCGAATCAGGTTCTCCCACGTATCCGTCGTGGTGCTCTGCCACTTGAGCTATCCTGGCTCGTACCAAGGTCAGACAAATCCATTCTCTTCACCGATCCCATATCCCCGTGTTCTCGCAATTTGCGATGTATGCAAGGGGAAGAATGTTCATTGAACTTTACTTTAATTAGGATCTTGTTGACTTACGTCATTATAATATTTATAATCTATTTTATTATATTTTTTATTAATTGTTATAATTTTTAAGTATTTATTATTGTTTTATATTAAAAATATATGAATTTTATAGTTTCATACCTAATTCCTTGGTTTTTATTTTGTAGGCGGTTACTTCTTACTGGTACTCCATTACAAAATAATCTTATGGAACTCTGGTCTCTTATGCATTTTCTAATGCCTAATGTGTTTGAATCCCATCGTGAGTTTAAAGAATGGTTTTCTAATCCAGTGACTGGCATGATAGAAGGGAATTCTGAGTACAATGACACAATTATTAAAAGACTACATAAAGTAAGTATAATTTTTTAATATTATCCATTTATAATTCTAATGAAACCTGTATTTTGAAAAATAATAATTAAGATAGAATTTATTGATTTTTTATAGTAGGAATAATAAAGCAAATTTATTATTTTAGGTGCTACGTCCATTTCTTTTACGAAGGTTAAAATGTGAAGTCGAAACACAAATGCCTAAGAAATATGAACATATAGTAATGTGTCGGTTATCCAATAGGCAACGATATTTATATGATGACTTCATGTCTAGAGCAAAGTATGTAATCAAGTTGTTTATGATTAAATAATTTTAATTAGTTAACTTGCGAGTTTTATAACATTCTCAATGATGGAGTTAACTTGCGAGTTTTATAACATTCTCAATGATGGATGCTATAAAAGTCCCTAGTTTAACCAAAATCAATAAATTAATAAGTATGTCAAACTAATAGTTGTTTCTTCTTGGTTTCTCATTAGGACAAAAGAAACGCTCGCTTCTGGTAGTTTACTTAGTGTCATTAATGTTCTTATGCAACTGAGGAAAGTGTGCAATCATCCTAATCTCTTTGAAGTTCGACCTACTGTGTCTCCGTTTCAAATGGATTCTCTTGAGTACCATGTTCCATCATTAGTGTGGAGTGCTTTGGATTACGATCCATTTAAAGTAAGTTTATAACAAAAATTATCTCAACTTTTCCCAATCTTTTTTTTCTACTTTTTCCCCCCAATCCGGATCAAGTCATACATCATGGATACCTTTGAGGTGCTTAGAGATCTATCTTAATGTTTATAAACACAATATGTGATTTATCAGTTTCAAAATTTAGTTTGATGAAATAGACCATAAAAAAAGCCTAGCTTACATGGCTTCACTTTTTGTCAAGGACTAACATGATTTATAAATTTCATTTCACATGTTTCCCAAGTTAACTCGACTAGATTAAGGTTTTTGTTTAATTTACAGTAAACTGTTTTTAATAATATTTTCTTTTTTACTTTTCAGCATGTTGATCTAGTTTTTCTTAATTTGCGAATAATTGAGTTTGAACTATGGTTATTAGCATTTGTTGCTCATAGAGCTCGTAAATACAAAGTTAATCCTGAATTCATTTCATCAATTGATTCTACACCTCCAGATCCACCAGCTTGTCCTAAAGGACGGGTTAAAATTAACATCAAGAAACGCTCATTACCTCAACCACCTCAGGTCAGTTGTTTATGATTGTTTTAAATTTTGTGTATTTTATAAATAATAATGAGATAGTTGTTAATAATACAGATCTAAAAGATAGTGGAGAAGAAGCTGTTTTAATATTATCACACATCATATTTTTTTTTTTTCAATTTTTAGGTTTCTAGCCCTGTTAGACCATTAGTCCAGATTAGTAATAATCATCGGATTGCTTCCTTTTCAACAAAAGTTGGTACCTCTCCATTAATAAAACTTGGACAAAATGCTAGCCAAGGTGAGTTTATCTTTTATATATATTAAGGGATTTACTTCTATTTATTGAACATTTTTTCTTTGATGTTAACCTTGTTTTAAACAAATTAGTAACTAACTTTATGGGTCATTCCATGAAAATAGGGGGATTTGCAAACTTTTTTTATCTGTATAATAATTAAATCCCAAACAGATCTTCATGTAATAATTAAATAAGTATGCCCTATTTAAAAGGGCCAGTCACTTGATCTAGTAATTTACGGAGAAATTAAGGATTTTAAAAATTTAGGCAGCTAGGGACTGTGACGAGTTAACTATCACAAAGGTATTGTCAATCACAAGAAACCGTAACTAATAATTAAGTTTTTTAAATGCTATCAGTCATTTACTTATGAAATAATATACAGATATTATCAACTTAAATCTGCAGTCTCAAGTAGGTAGTTGTGTTATTTTTAGTAACTAATTAAGAAATACTTAAGTATAACTAATAAATAAATATAAATAACTAAACATATAACTAAAAATAAATAAACATACTAAACATAAATAACTAAAAATATAAATAACTTAAGTATCTAATCACTTTTCTTTGTACTAATTGTTTTAACCATATGGGTGCTAAAAAAAACATAACATCACTTTTCATAAACTCAGTGGTAAGTAATCAACAAAGTAAGTAAAATACTAATCAGACTCCTCTTAGTACTAATTGTTTTAACCTTATAGTAATTAAAAAACATAACATCACTTTTAATAAACATTATTATAAACTCAGTGGTAAGTAATTGACTCAATAGAGAAGCGAGGAATGGTTGACTGGATGATGTAAGGAAGAAAATAGTTGGGGGTGCAGTCAAATAAAACACTAAATAAGTGGATACTTATTTAATTAAGTGCCCACGTTTCGACCCACTTAGTCGATAACTGAGTTAGACCGTGTCTACTCGTGCTACAGCCCTGAAGATGACCCACAAAGTGGGTCGAAACGTCGGCACTTAATTAAATAAGTATCCACTTATTTAGTGTTTTATTTGACTGCACCCCCAACTATTTTCTTCCTTAATTGACTCAATAACTAAAATACTTATCTGACTCTTCTTTGTACTGATTATTGAGCTTAAACTAATTATACGTATAAAAGTATCACAATTAACAAAAACATCGGCTAGTAGGTACCTACCTACTCAAAATAAAATAATTACTTTTCAAAGACATCAATACTTTTTTAAAATTTATAAAAAACTATCACCTTTAACTATTTAATTCGGAATTGGTAGTTTTTTTATCACATCCTCATAGGGTACATCTGCCACATCGTTGTCGTCTATTTTAAATAGGTTTTCCTTATCATTATAAATTTTAAGGAATGTTAACGATAGTTCATCTTCTTCATCATCATAACTGGAACAAATTGCAGCATAACGATATTCCTTACTTTTTACCATTAGTTTCACTAGTAAGTAATCACCACTACCGTATTTTACTTTCGATTTATCCTTGCAATTCTGACTAGGCCTGCTTTCACTATGGGTTCGATATATCTTGTGTTTTGTATAGGTTCTATTATGTCATCTTCAGAATCTGTGTAAACATCGGATACTTTTAGGCGATCTGGTTTGACTTTGTATTCTAGACTGCCCAATTTATAGTGTTCACAACCTAGGTTGCAGAAACAACTAAGTGATTTTAGGATAAGTTTATTTGGACTATACACACCTCCTGTTACTTGATGCACATCAAGTGTCCCTTTAAAACCTTGCAGGTCTTTTTCATGCATTTTAATTAAGTTGCTCATAGTTTCTATATCTGCATCCTCAATGACAGAAATCTTAATTCCTGGACAGTTTTCACTTAAGGTATATAGGAGGTCATTTAAATTTGTTATGTCAGATTTCTGTGCAATAATTTTATCTGGAGTGCGCTTGCAAGTTGCCCCTATACCGTCCAGCGCTCCCTTTCCATGACCTGCCTCATGATAATTCCATATAAATGACTTGTTAGGATACCAATCTTGAAGTTTACAGGCCAGTATAAAGAACATAGTCCTATTTCTGTATTGTGTTACAGGTCCGTAACTTAGAAAGTGTAGATTTTCTATACTCGAAGGCAAGAATTGTAACACTGGCTGTAAATGCGCCCAAATAGCTGCAACGTTGTGTGCTAAATTCGAAGATGTAGTGCAGTGGGCAGTTGTTGAGTCCTTGGTATAAACAACTACAGTATGTAGTATTCTGGAACCACCAAAATGATATGATCTCTTGATTACATGTAGTTGCATAGTTCTCCGAAAAGTCCATGTGGATTACTGTATCTTTATCTGTAAGTGATTGTTTTAAGGATTTTACTGTTTGATACTGTTATGCAATGTTTCCTTTGTGTTTTAACAATTTTTCAAGATCAGTTTCTAACTCTATTATTAAATCTCTAGGTCTAACATCAATATTTTTCTTCTTATACTTCGATACAAAACGTTCTTTCTTAGTCTTTGTGTCCTTATACATCTCTTTCTCGTTTTTCCACTGTGCCATTGTTATGTCTTCACTGTTGTCAAATTCTTTGTAGGGTAAAGTTTTAGAGAAGCACACATTACACTGCTTAACTAAACATTTCTCTGAGTACCTGCAATGCTGACTGGTGGTTGCCGAACCCCACAATTTTTGCACTTTTCAAACTTGTTTGTTTCAGATCAATATTTTCATGTACAATACAGGCACAAGTGTCACGGTCTGGGAGTTTAGGAAGTATTGCCCAAAATGGACGTAGTTTGCAGAATAGTGAATATCCTATTGTCACACCATTTGTTTTCAAAAACTTTTTATGAATGTTACTCAGTGAATCTAACAAATACCATTTCTGTTTTTTTTATTTTATCACCTGTAATGCATTCTTTTTTACCTGCAGGGGCTCGGCTGTTGCTGTCGTCTTCGTAAAACTTCCGAATTATAGTTACTATTTTCTTCTTCCTACCTTTTCTTTTATCTTCAACATCTCTACATTGTTTTCCTTTTAGATTTTTTTGTGTTATAAAGTTGTTAACAAGCCACCATAGTTTATATTTGTCAGAAGTTAGGCCTGATAGGAGTTTTTTTATAGTTGGATTTTTCCTTAGTAGTAGTTGCTTTGGTATAATTTTCTGTTATTAGGGTTCGTAATACTTCACCAAACAACGCCTTCTCAACAAGTTCCCTGCATTGATTTGGATCTTCTGCCATGCTGTCAACTTTACTTTTAGGAGTGAGCGCTTTCTTTACCTTCTTCATCTTTTGTTTAAGTCTGTAATATTTCTTTTGTTGGGTGTTAAGTTCCTTTTTTAACTCAGCGATTTCGTTAAGCTGCTACTTTAATAACATATTTCTAGACTTTCACTGGCGATTACATCTTTTCTTGGCTTCTATTTGTCTAATGGCTTGCAAATTTTGGTTCAAAGGCTCTGCAGGTTCATTTTCCCTTGGCATTTCACCATCAGATGAGGGCGGCGTGTTTTGCGAAACAAAATTATTACTAGCCCGTTTAACTTTTTGATTTAGTCTATAATCCGATGAATATTTCTTCCAATTTTTTCGAGTTTATCTTTGGTCTCTTGCAGTCATATCCTTGTACATTTTCGCTGTGTCTTCTCTTTCTTTTTTAAATACTTCAGTATTTCTTTCTCCTTGTGTTGAGCTAGTAAAACAGGATCACTTTTAATCTTCAGTAATCGAGCCTTTGCACCAATGAACTTTTTTGAGGCTATTTCTTCCTTCGACAATTTTTGTCTTTTCTTAGGCAGCGGCATATCTAAAAAAATTTAATTGATTTAACACATGAGATAACCAACAAATTTTAGTTTGACTTTTAATGCACGGTCAATGTTGTTACTAGTTCATCAGTCCCTGGCCTCTCCGTCAGTCCCTAGTCATAATCGTAGCAAGGGACTGACGTACTGGGGACTGACGATTTCAACAAAAAATTAAGAATACACTTGTTTAAAACTAAATAATTCTATATCTATTGTCATCTATCGAAAAGAACAAACAAATTAATTGTAATGATTAAAGAATCAACGAAAATACTATATTATTTTAAACAAAATTACTTACCTAGGACTAGGACCTGACACAGTGACTTGAAAAACACGTGCATGTCCTAAACTTGACGCGTAAACAATGTGAAACAAAATGTCTGACATTCGTATTTTCTTTCTGTTGCCAACTTCATTGTACAAATATTTATGCCAACTTGTCATTCGTTCAATGGCTCGTTCGTTTCGCGTGAAATTTCAAATTTCGTTACCAGCTAGGGCCTGTAAACCTGATGCTCAAAGTTGTGGACAACATATTGACTTTTTTTTAATTTAATTTAATGATATTTACAACTATAATGGTATTATATCAAGTAAATGTGCAAAAATGTAGAATATGACATGAAAACACTTGTGGAGAAACTACCCATCGGTAGCTCTCCACATATTGACTTAAGATTTATTTATTAATTTCATTGAAAATTCTGATCAAATGTTTGAGTTCAGATGAATTATTTTATGTTTATTAATACTTATATCGTTTAAAACTTATTAAGTTTATGGATTAAAAAATTTAGGGCCCCAAATACTAACTTTTAATGAACGGACATGGCTAGGGACTGATATTTTTACCATTGTATTGTTGTATTTTGGATAAAATTATAAACTTTTTATAAATTTACGCACATCTATAGAAAGAAATACATTATTTTTTATAAGTTTTATTTAACTAAATAAGTGAAAGGTTCCGAAGACATAGAGTTGCCCAACATTCATGGAATAATCCATATGTCTTTCTTTGAACTGTAATGGACTACGAATGTATCACGCATGTATGTATCATGCATGTATGTATTTATCACGCACGTATGTATTTACGCACATCTATAGAAAGAAATACATTATTTTTTATAAGTTTTATTTAACTAAATAAGTGAAAGGTTCCGAAGACATAGAGTTGCCCAACATTCATGGAATAATCCATATGACTTTCTTTGAACTGCAATGGACTACGAATGTATCACACTTTAAATTATTAGATTTGATGTCAGTGCACCTCACTCAATTATGCAAAATATGCAATGGCCTGTGCTAAACAACATCTCTTTGATCTGTTTAATTTAATTATAATTATAACAATTTAGGCTCACTAAATATTCTTTATTTTTATTTTATAAGTTTTTTCTTTCCCAAATTCACTTAATGTATTTCTTAATTTATTTATTTCCTAATTGCAGGTGTTACGCTGAGGCTGGCTAATCCTGGTTCTGGGCAGATTCCTAATTACCTTCAACTATTACAACCTGGTGCGATGAAAGGTGATCATTTGAATTTTTGTCCTTCTGAGTCGTTATTATCTGAAAGTTGTGAAAATAAATAAATCAATAATTAAAATTAACGCTTATAGCCCCTACCTCAGTTTTTAAATTTGATCAAAAAAGTGATTAATAAATTTATAAATATTTTTAATTTATACCTTATAGCATTCATCAAATGACTTATCTCCACATAATGAAACATTAATAAATAATGTTAGTATTCATTGTAATTAATATAAATTTTTTTTTAAACTTTAGCAATCTCAGTGGCATCTTTGACTACTACCAGTGGTGGTGTGGTAAAAACTGAAGGTAACACTGGTCGATTAGTACCTCAATTCGCACAATTGGTTAATACCCCTACTGGCAGGCAGTTGGTTCTGTCCCCACAACCTGTTATTGCTCCTCAAGGAAGTGCTACCACGGGTAAGAAGAAGAAAACATATGTTTAGTAATTTGTTTATGCTTTTAATGACTTAAGAATAATGATGTAGATAAGTTAATATATTATAATTTCATAAGAATGGTGGAGGGTAGATTTAATTAGGTGCATTTTCTTTAAATTAATTCCTGAAGTTGATGCAATATTTAATTGTTTATTTGCTCCATTTATCATGATAATTTTTTTTTTATAAAGTTCAGCAAAGGATGCAAGAAATCGTTGATGTATTGATTAATAGGTATTGCTGTTCCTATGAACGCAGTTCATTGTTGATTTTTATTTCTTTCTGGAATATCAGTTATTACTTTTTCTCCTCATTGTGCCAAGGAAAAATTTAGTTCAATCAGTTAAAAGCAATAATAATGGTGGGGATGATATATAATCCATTGATAGGAAACTAATCTTATATTAATGAGGAAATCGTTGACTAGATATATTTTTAGCAATGTTGAAAATGGTTCAGGGGTGGCAATCAAATCAATTTTACACAAATGAGTATTATATACTTAATTTTGTGCCAAATTTTCAGGTTATCATGAGGGCTGAGAATGAAACCAAACTGAATGGGTTATTCCCTCTCCTCTCCCCAACCATTCCCAAGCAGCTCTTCTGATTTTTTTCTTTTACTTTGAGTGTTCTATTAATATAGGAAGAGATTGTAATCAAATTAATAAAATGATCACATGTTGAATTTTCTTTTGTTATTATAGCATTATATATTATTTTTTTTCTAGTTATGACTACTACTGGGCAAAGACTGACCGTGGTATCCAAACAAGGCGCCAATGTTGCTAAACTAGTCAATCCTACATCTGTGACACAGATCAACTCTAATCGGCCTATTATGAGGGTTCCTCCATTAAATATCACTTCTGCTGCTACTGTAGTTGTAAGTAGTAAAAATTAGTGATTTACTTTTCTATGATTTTATGTGTGTTCAAAATGTTTTGACTGTAAATTTAATATGTACTGTTAGCTTTCCTGACTGAAATAAGTATGATCAAGACTTAAAACAGTAAAACATACTCCTGTAAATCCATTAGTTTTTTAATATATCGTAGGTTTATGCCAATTTTACTTTATTTATTGTAAGTATAATTAATTATTTGAGATTGGTATAATAATCTTCAGTCACTTAATTTCGACATAAGAATGACTTTGATTTTCTTGATTGATTTAAATTTCATATTTAGTCTGTTTTTACCTTTTCTTTGCTCTGGTGCATCAAATTTTCTCTTTCTTTTTTAATCTGTTCAATTTGTGTGATGGTGAGTTATGAAAGCAACAATCGATCATTTAGTAAGAATATTTTTTATTCTCTAACTAGGAAGATCTTAGCTTTTACGTCCTCTTAAATGCTTTGGTTTTCATTACTTTACAGTTTCATTAGGCTTAAAAATTTGCCAAGAGGTCTTTCGACCTCTGAGTTGATTGAATTTAAGAAGTTCAAAAGACATTCCGGACCATTTTATTAAAACCCAAGAATTTAGGAAATAACTCCTGTAATTAGAATATGGGCAATGTAAATCTTAGAATCAACCTTTAAATGAAGACTAAGGTTGTCAAACGTTCGCTCCAGAATTCCATTGAAACGACACGGTCCCTTCTTAGCACAGTATGCTGCGAAATAATACGAATATTTTTATAACTCTTAAAAATATGGAGTTTTCACTGGGTTTACAGGAGTAAGAAATGGTAATGAACAAGGTCCAGGCCATTCTACAACTTTTACCTTTACTTTTTACAATTATTTATAGTAAATCTAATCTGCACTATGCTTAGTATTTATCTACACTGTCCTGCTCTAGATTTCTCATTTACTAACAGCGTTGTAGGAAAGTCAATATAAATTATGTTAACAAAGCTGACAGCCTTCTTTTTGGTCTATGTCCGGATACCGAGCATAGCTCACACCATTCTTTATTTAACCCTGATATTAATTAGTTTCTGGTGCTCTTTAAACCTTTTGTTTTTCTTATTTGCTTAAAACATTTTTATCTTTGAATAGAAAAATAAATAAAGATTTTTAAAAAATAATTATTTTATTTTTTTTGCCCACTCAGCAAAATAGCTCGACTACTGCTAACAATTCACCTGCTAGTATATCAGAATCAACTCAAGGAAATGGATCAACTGCCAATTCATTACCTTCGCCTAAAAAAATTACTCGCCAAAGTTCTCTGAATACGAGTAAAAACAAGGAAGAAACTAATCCTCATGAAGATTTGAAAGATGTAAGTGAGATGCTACACAAATTTTGTCCTAATGGATTTGAAGATTCAAAATTTTAATATTTGATGTATGATTTATAGGAATATCTAGAAAATCTTCGTAAAAAAAGGCGGAAGGAGAAGTTGGAACTTATAGCTAGAATTAATGAAGTAAGGTGTCAAGCTCTTCCGATTTACGGTTCTGACCTATTGTCATCTTTAACATTGGACGATACTCCTGAGGATAATAAAGACTGCATTGGAACAGTTCACTGTAGGAATGCTTTATCTCCCAACCCTCTACTATTTTGGAACAAGACTCATGCTTTAACTGCAGCCATTCATTCCATTGAAAAGAGAGTAGCAGAGCTTTCAGATATATTTTCTAGGTATTGATATATATTTTCTTGCTCTTCATTTTATTTGTCTTGTTTCAAAAAATCAGTTTCTCTTAATCTTTTAGCCAAATATTTTAGAAGTTCAATAGAATATCTTGAAATGTACTTATATTGTAAAATTTTAAATTAATTTTTAATATTATTCCATATGAATGTTATATAGGTATGTTCATGTTGCTCTGTTGAAATCGCCTTTATTTTTTATTCATATAAAATTATATTTTTTAGTAATTATGGTATAATGTAATGGAGATATCTGAGTTTCTATTTAGTTTATTATAAATGTGTTAAAAAATTTATTGAGCAGAATAATAGCCTTTACATAAATTTTTTTTTAGGTTTGTATTGTATGTACCTGCTGTTTCCAGTCAGCCTGTTCGTTTACATGTGCCACATCCACCCCCTTCCAAGATGTTCAAGGAAGAGAAAAAACTATCGTTAGTTGAATCTTGGTTAAGACCTAAACTTCGATTGCTTCATAGTATTTCGTCAGCTATGAGTACCCAATTCCCTGATAGAAGGCTAATACAATACGACTGTGGAAAGCTGCAGTCATTAGACAAACTGCTTCGAAGACTTAAGGCTGATCATCATCGAATATTAATCTTTACACAAATGACTAGAATGTTAGACGTCTTGGAAGCTTTTCTTAATTTTCATGGCCACATATATCTTCGTCTTGATGGAACAACAAAAGTAGATCAGAGACAGGTATAATTTTTATCTTTCCATATGTTTTTTAACGATATACCTATTCATTATGCTACTTAATTATTAAATCAATTGATGTTTTTATCAATGCATTGTGGCTAATTCATATTATATTAATGGAAATTCGAGTTGTAAAGGATCTGCAGACAGTCAATTAGGCTACAGACAGAATGACAAGTTTTCCACAATTTTTTAAATGACAATCTCACTACTAAGGCTTGGTTTTGGTTTAGGGTTTATATGACTTAACTCATTGCTGTTAACAAACCTCCATCCTTCAATTATTGTCCAAATCTATAACTGTAAGATCATTCTTGTCTCAATCTCCTTGGATATTTACCAGTCTCCTTAGTCCTTATTAATTCTTTGGTCATTAATCCAACTGCTTTACAAGTCCATATTGATTGTCACAATGCTCTCTCTTGAATAATGTTAACAGAGCGTATGCCCTGCAATTATGTGACTCTTTATCATTTTCTGATTCCCACTTTCAAAGTTAGCGGCCTTGTTTCATGCCCATTCTTAACAGTAGCATGGATAATTGTCTTATAAATTATAATTTTTAAGTTTTGTAGCAAAAGCCACTAAATAGTATTGATACTACATTACTATAAAAATAACAAGTATGTCTCAACTTTTTATTTCCTCATGAATATCATTTTTTTTTGTTATTGTAGTTCCTAAATACTTAGATTTTTCACCATTATTTGATGTATGATGCATTTAAACAAATCTATAAAATGTGTGATTCATTTTATTTCCATCACAGTTTGACTGTAAAACAAAAAAATTAAAATGGTCCACGAATGTTTTTTATGTGTTTTTTCACTCATGAGATCATTAAAATATAACTAAATCATACATTTTGTTGAAGATTATCAAACTAAAGCTTAATTGAAAGTTAGCTCATGCACAGAACCCGTAGTAATTTATTGTAGTGATAATTTTGGTTTGTAATTAAAGGGTTTTTATACCTATAGGCTTTTTTTTTTTTTTTTTTTTTTTTTTTTCCCTAGTCCTCCCTGTCAGCAGCTGAACCTCTCCACTGTCCGATCCCCATCCTCTGCAGATCGTTCTCCACATCACCCAGCCATGGCAGCCTGGGCCTTCCTCTTCTTCTTTTGCCTCCTGGTTTGGCATATAATAGTTTCTTTGGGTACCTATCTTCTCCCATTCTTTCTACGTGCCCAAGCCATCTTATACGGGTTGATTTGACATAGGTGACTAGGTCTGGTTCATTGTATAGGTCCTGAAGCTCTCTATTATTTCTTGACCTCCATTGCATTTTGGCCCAAATATCTGCCGAAGCACCTTCCTCTCCCAGATCTGCAGCATCTTTTCGCATTCCTGGGTCAGGACCCACATTTCACCAGCATACGTGACAATCGGTCTTAACATTGTTTTATAAATCAATAATTTTGCCTTCCGTGACAAGTTCCGAAATCTCAATGCTTTTCGCAATACAAAGAAACATCTGTTGCCTGCTGAAATTCTTGCTGTAATTTCTGCAGTGATGTCATTCTTTCGTGTCCCTAAAGCCCCCAGATACTTGAAGCTGTCCACTTTCTT
This sequence comes from Troilus luridus, assembly GCA_964056705.1. Lineage (NCBI taxonomy): Eukaryota > Metazoa > Arthropoda > Insecta > Hemiptera > Pentatomidae > Troilus > Troilus luridus. Next base: position 18,358,446 of record OZ057415.1, on the reverse strand, counting down.
AAATGTGCGGTGGAGCAGTTACACATGACTCTGCTCTTCCTGCCCATCATTTTTTTTTCCTACCTATAGGCTTTACCTTTTTGAACATAAAAAAAAAACTAAATTTATATTGACTTGAAAATAATGTAATTTATGTTTTTTTTTATAATTTGTTTTATTTTCAGCTCTTAATGGAACGTTTTAATGCTGATAAAAGAATATTCTGCTTCATTCTCTCAACAAGATCTGGGGGAGTTGGCATAAATTTAACTGGTGCTGATACTGTTATATTTTATGATAGTGATTGGAATCCTACCATGGATGCTCAAGCTCAAGACAGATGCCACAGAATTGGCCAAACAAGAGATGTACATATTTATAGGTTTGTACTTTTGTTGTTTATTACTGTTATAGTTTGTTTTGATATTTTATAATTTATTTCGGTAATGTATGTAATAGGATATTATTACGATAACATATTTTTATAGACCATAAATTGTAATGGCTATATTGAATGACACAATTTTTTATCTTTATTAAATATATGGTTTGTTGATTTGATTTTTTTTTTAAATTAATTTTATTCAGTAGTAAATGTCTGTAAAATTAATACAATTTTTGGCCAGTGTTACAAGAAAAAAAATAATTGCCTCTCGCACTAAGTGGCAAATAAATAAAGTGAATGAATTTCTAGATGGTATACTTAAGAAATCGTGGAAATGAATTCAATTAATTATTTAATGGCAAAAGACAACTAATAATTGTTTTAGAGATTGTTACAAGTGGTATTAAATAATATTATAGCCTATATTTTGATGAGTAAAACTTGATTTTCTAAATATATATAGAAAATTTAAAACTGCAAGCTCTTTTTTGACATTGGAGCTGTCAATTCAGAGATAAGTTTAATTGGTAGATAGTATTGAATTCTGAAAAACTATAATGAGTTAAAATAGTGAGGCTACTTTGCATCAACTTATATTTATAATTGTGATTTAATGCAATATTCTATCTTATAAATATATAGTGCCTAGTGGTTTTACTCTGTAGTTTTTAACTTAAGTAGTTTAGTAATGATGATTTTAACAGATTAAAGTAATGTTTTTAGTATTTCATTAGTCAAATGTTATCGGGGTTGCCATAGATAAGGAATATTTTTGCATATTAATTTTATTCTAGTTTTCATTATTCCATATTCTTTTATGGACTGTTTAAGGAGATGGTGCTACACCTTTTCCTTTTAAAATAATGTTTATTTTTTTTTAAATTATAGATTGATAAGTGAAAAGACTGTGGAGGAAAATATACTGAAAAAGGCGAACCAGAAAAGAATGCTCGGGGATGTTGCTATTGAAGGAGGAAACTTTACTACAGCTTACTTTAAAAGTGTAAGTCTTAAGCAAAGTTTATTTTATTTATGTGTAAAAGTTTATGTCAATGGCATGTTTGATATCAAACTTCGTAATGCAAACTTTTTTGGGGATTCTAAGGAAATTAGGTGATTGAAAATACGGGATTTAAAGGTTGAAAGGTTATTGGAATGACGAATAGAAGAAGGTATTGAGTTCCAAAGAGACGAGGATCGGATAAGGATAGCTCTGTCAAAAGCTGCTGTTCGGTGGGATACTGTAAATAGATCTGAGGGTCGAGAACGGGTGTTACGGGAGTGGACTGTGGTTTTTAAATGAAGGAGATCGAAGATATATGATGGTCGGCGGGATTGGACAACTTGGTAAAGAAAGGATGCTAGGAAGTACTTACGGCGATAGGAAGGGTAGAGCCACTTCAACTCTTCATAATATCGGTATATTTGAAAATCAGCTGCATAGATATATATATATATATATATATATATATATATATATATATGATGCTGGGAGTGTTGGATTTGAAGTGGAGGGTCGTTTATGTAAATGGCAAATAGGGTGGGGAATAGTGACGAACCCTGGGGGACACCACAGGACAGAGGATGAGTTATGGAAGGAGCGAGAAATTGTAAATATGATGTAATACAGGCATTATGACTGGTCTATAAACTGATATGAAAGTTTATATGATCAATGTCTGCAGCGGATGAGGGTTTAGGAGAGGTATTGGATACGAACTGGTTATTAAGATCGTCAGGAGTGACTGGTAGTGAACTGAGGTTACTGGATACTGTTGATGATAGTTGACGGAGTATTTTACATTTGGATTTGGAATCGTTTGCATTAGAGAGGATGGAATGGATGTGATGGGATTTTGCACAACGTACTGCAGATTGGGTTTCATTGCGAAGGATTTTGAAACATGCATAGTCTACTGATAGGCGTGTGCGACGAAATTTTCTTCTTGCTGCTTCTCTTTTCCTCATCATATCTTTTACTTCGGTGGTTAGCCAAGGAGCTGTTGGACGGCGTAAAGTTCGGGTTTTTAAAGGAGCATGGATATCTAATATAGTTTTCAGGCTAGAGGTCAAATTGGAAACCATTTTATCTATAGTCTTATAGGAGTAGATGACGTCCCAGTTGATGGAACTTAAATCGGATTCAAGAGATTCGAATGAAAGGAGGTCCAAACTGCGATAGGACACGGTTTTTGGAGTGAAGGATTTGACAGGTAGATCATAAGAAATTTGGATGAGATCGTGTGCAGAAAGAAACAGAACAGGATGTTGGGACGATGAGAGGATTTTAAGAGGTGAATCAGATATATAAAGGTCCGTCCAACCAGGTATCTGAAAATTGGGTGTGATGTGGAGGGGAGAAGGGAACGAGGTAAAGATTGAGGGAAAATATTAGGTTTGTAAAAAAGGTTTTATTGCTGGAATTCGGAAGCATATTGATGTTAAAGTCACCAGACATAACGATATTGGAGTAGTTCGAAACTAGTTGGAAAAGGGAGGACTCGAAGTGGTTGTCGAATGGAACATGAGGAGGTCGGTACACTACGGCATATAGAAGAGGAGAGGATAAAGTTGATATTTCAACAAATATGTATTCTAGGGTTAGATCTGTCGTGACAGATGAGAGAATAATTAGGAAGGGATACTTGGATGAAAGGAATGAAAGTTTTAAGCCAAGTTTCGGATACAGCTATGACATGGTAAAAATTATCAAGAAAATATTTCTGAAATTCATCAAAATGTGCAATAAGGGATTGAGCGTTAATGTGACAACAGTTCAGTATATTAGTCATTACTGAGGGAGTGGAGAAAGATATGGCAGGGAAATGGGATACGGATTGAGGGGTAGAGAATAGAAACATTCCAAGTAGTTTTCAGAATTAAAATGAAATGATTGATAATGATAATGAGTAAACGACATTGCGAAGATGGTTTCGAATGAAATAGAACTTAAACTCTAGGGGAAAGATGAAATAAATAAAATGAGTAAAAATAAATAGTTACTGTTAAAATAAAGGAAACTGCTTAAATAAAAGATAAGTTTCAAATAAATTAGTGCAACTTCTGAACCCATAGGATAATAAAAAAAGAAAAGAAATAAAATATGAGAAAATATATGCGAAAATTCAGGCAACTATTGCATGGCATACAGCTGAACATGTCTAGGTCACTAGGCTTGCTAATTATCACTGCCGGGTAACCGTCTAATAGTCTGCACCTCACTCTACCTCCACTGAACCAGACGTACTTGATTTTTGAGGAAACCTGTTTCTGCCTGGCTAGCCAGTAGAGATGCTTGTTGGTGGGCGTCATGGCTTCGCTAACGTAGACGCGGTGCGCTTCGTTGTCTCCCCAGCCTAGGTGTCATGTAGAGAAGTCCCTTTTTATTTTCTTCTGTCGAACTAATTCGTCCCTAAGAGTTAGCCGCACGAATCTGGCGATGATGGGGCCAGGGGCACCTTCTTGCTTTGCCCTGAGCCGTACTGCATGGTCAAGGTCTTCCGGACACAGCTTCACGCCCAGACCTGCCCCGACGCTTAGAATTGTGCCATCTATTGTTTCCCCCTGCTTCTCTGGGATGCCTCTTATTTCAATAGTGTTTTTTAGGCGAGCCTCTAGCACGGACACTTTTTCTTTTAGTGACTTATTCTTTAATGTCAGCCTTTCAAGTTGCTTGCTTTGCTTCTCTAGGAGGGTTTCTATTTTTAGTAATTTGTCATTATTTTCGAAAGTAATTTCAGACTGCTTATGTACAGTATCTTTAATTTCTTTAAGTTTGTCTATAGGTTGCAGCTTGATCTTAATCTTTTTAAATTCTTCGGAAAGTGCCTGTATCATGTTTATTAAAATATTAGGATCTGAAACTGGCAATGCATCTGAACCTAGAGAACGAACATTCAGGACATTTACATTTTTTAAAGATTTCAGCATCACCAGCATAAACATTTCAGCAGAATCGACTTTCACACATTTTAAGTGAAAAAATTGGAGGCAAATAACGCAGGCCAGTCTCGCCTTCTCATCCCTGCCAGCTGATTTGTTGCATATTTTACAGTTTACCATCTTTGAGAATAATATATACGAAAAAAAAAAAATTTTTAAGAAAAATTAATGTGATATTATTACTGTTTATATTATTTACCATAGCTTTCTCAACGATAGTCTGACTATCACCTCTTACAAGTACTATCATGAAATTATGTATTGGAATACTTGGCTCTATGTAACCCAATGCTGTGATGACCGCATGAGTTTGATTATAATATCCTTCAATACATATTCCAGTCTGTATTAAAATGTTCGTAATATTATTAATCATTGATATTTTATTTTCCTTTGCAGTCAACAATTCAAGATCTGTTTAATGTTGATACCTCCGAGAACGATGCTTCCAGAAGGATGGCTGAAGTTCTTCATAGCAGTGATAAAACTGCACAGAATGCTGAAGAAACCCAGGTGAATTATTTTTTTATTTTCAAGCTCATTTAGTTTGAGGTAAATTTTTGTATCATATGGAAAATATAGTCTGGGTCAAATTGTTTGTTACATCGTTTAATATTAGTGACTTGCTATAATCAAGATTTAATTTATTAACATTGGTCCCATCATGAAATATTTAAAAGCTTTTGCATGTTGTATGAATTACTTCAAGAATTTCAAATTAATACTTTCTAAAGGATTTTAGAACTTAATTTTTAAAGATGTGCCAAAAAAAATGGTGTTAGATTCTTCGGAGTTATCACTAAAAACTGGGAGTCGCTCAAGAAGGGAGTCACATGTTCCCAGCTATGGTTATTAAGCTGTGCCAAATTTGATAATAGTAATGGTAATTAAGAATATTTAAATTTTATTTTTTAGACTGTTGCCAACTCTGATGAGAAAGTAGCAATTGGTGCTCTTGAGAGTGCAATGGCTCAGGCAGAAGATGAATCAGATGTGGCAGCTGCAAAGGTTGCCAAAGCTGAGGCCGCTGCTGAACTGGCAGAGTTCGATGAAAACATCCCGATTGAAACCCCTGACGGAGCTCCCGGCCAGGAAATGAGCAAGGCGGAATTGGAACTTCATAATCTGATGCAACAGGTATGTTTTTTTAATCACTTTGATTCTAATATTTTTAGTATTCCTAAAATATTTGCGTATTATACTTTAAAAATGATGAATGATAAGGGATTTTAATATTTTAGTATAAATCTATTTATTTTTGACCCTGTGCTGCTTGCTTACATTTAATAACTATTTTATAAGACATAATTTTTGTTGACTAATTTTATAATCGCGAATTTAAAAATTGAATTTTCTGTGTATGCAAACCAATAATCTACTATATTTAATACTTAAGTATATACTAAAAGTGAATATTTTAGTCCTGGATATCACAGTGTTTTATTTTTTGTCAGAGTGTTTTTGTTAAATAATTAAATATTTATATAAATGTTATAGTTTAGTTTTATAAATTATATATTTATTTTTATTAATTCAAAATTTATCTCGATCCTCCCTTCTCTCCTTTTTTCTGTATAAAAATATTCCTGTTTTCAAAAAAAGGAATTCTATATCATTTAAAAATATGATTTGTCAATTGATTGACTGTTTATGTTTTACGATTTAATGCTTTGGTAACTGATTGTAGATTTTTAAGTGAGTCTGTATTTAAAATTTACGGTTAAATAATTATAACATGAATGTATTATCTGTTTTAGCTTACTGCTGTTGAAAGATATGCCATGAAATTTATGGAAGAAAATGATGCTGCTTGGTCTAAAGAGCTCTTGGCAGCCGCAGAAGCAGAAATTGAGCAACAAAAGAAGGAATGGGAAGCTGGTAGACTAGCTGCTTTGCAAGGAAATCGGAAATCGCCCTCTGGAGAAGCTGAGTCTGAGTCGGTTCTTACTTACTCTGCAGTTGACTCGCGAAATCAGGTCAATAAAACAAGAGCTAGTGGGGGTGGGGGAAGAAATAGTCATAGTGGCAATAGTGTGGAGGAGGGCACTCCAAGGACTAGGTCGCATGGTCGTGTGTCAATTGATCTGTGGACTTTAGACGATAGTCCTCAAAATGGTGGAAAACCTTTAGTGCAAAATCGCAAATTAAAGACCAGTAAACGACGTAGTTCACCTTCACCTCATAATCCTACACCACCACCTTATTCAAATCCTAATCTTGTAATTCGTACTAGAAGAGCTTCCGCTGCCTCAAGTAATGAGATTAGTAAAGTCAGCAAAAAAGTCGGTCGATTAAGTAAAACTAAGCGTCCATCAGATGTTGTTCCATTGACTATAAGTACAAGTTTGGCTTCATGATACACTGCCGGGTAATAGTTTATTATTATAATTAAGGATTACAAGCTTTAAAAATTTCCACAATCAAACGACTAATTTAAATAAAACAATTCTGATCTTTCTTTCAATCATTCGTTTTCGTGTTTTTAATTTAGTTCGGATAGTACTTTTGATCTCATGACATTCATAATCGTTAGACGATGTAAGCCTATTTCTACAAATACTCTTATTTAATTTTTTTAAATATTTTTTAAAAATAATGTTCCTCTAATATTAATATATAACTTTTTTTTTATTTTCACTTTTTATGTTCTCTGCTTTAATATGAGTCAACAATTTTTTTTTAAATTTATTTAGTTTTATGTATTGGTCTTGAATGCCTGTACATTTCTTTTTTATTAATTGTAATTGTAATTAAACTTATACTGTACATAAGCATTTTAACAAATCTCGTGATATGATTTGTTAGTTTAATAACTAACTTCGGAAATTATTTAAAATGTCAAGTATTTTCGTGTCCCTCTTGTAAATATAGGATAATAAGAGTAGTATGGTTAAGGTGTCATCAGTACATTTTTGTAAATATCTATGATTCCGATAACCAGGAATTTCTATTTTGAATATGTTGATAGTATTGTTAAATAAATATTTGTAATAATTTGATTATTTAGCTATAAAGTAAAAGTATCATTTTTATACTTTTAATAAGTTATGTGTAAATAAATGTCCATATTATTAGCACTATTGAGCGATTCACATTGTAGCAATGTTTAGCCATGTTAAAAAAGTGATTACTGTAAATGAGGCTGTCATACCTGTAATAACATGGCACTTTTTATATGGGCTCCTTGATCAATACTATTATCATAATAAATAGCAGTTGAAATAAAACCCTTGGAAAAAAGACTGTTATTGCTTATTTAATCGTTGTTTTTTTTTTGTTTTTACATCATTGTATCCCAAATTAATAATTATATCGTTCCATTATTTAAGGAGTTCATGTAAAATCTGTGCTCAAGTTATGTGTTATTTTATAGTACTTTATTTAATTGAATATTTGCAGTACAATGTATTTATAAATAAAGTAAATATTCTCTATGTTGTGATTTCTTGGTATACTGAATGTACGTTGGGCTCTGTTTTGGTGTCCATTTATTTATTTTTTATTTGCTCTTTGTGCACTCTTCGTATTTGGCTTTATTTTTATTCCTAGTCATGTACTAAAGGGGCACATGCAATAGACACTTTTATATGTGTTAAGAATTTATTTTTTAAAGAATGAGGTTTTTATTATTGAGAAAATTTATCAGTGGCACCAAAACACTGCCTTTACCGCCATTTGGAAGATTATTACCAAGAGAATTATGCACATAGAGCAAGTTTTTCTGTAGGCATCAAAACATGGCTCAACGTTGTTCATTAACAATATTTGCATCCTTATATCTTAAATCTTAATTTTTTATCATGGTACCTGAACCTGCATTAGAAAGTATTCAAATGAATGGAAAAATTACTATTTTAAAAGTAAGGTAATTATTCTTTGAAGGTTGTTTTAATTGGATCTTAGATCAAAGAATGGAGGCATCTTCCCCCCCCCCCCTCCCCCCACGCTATCTAATGCCTATTATATTATAGCTGATATTAGCCAGCCTTGCCCGCCTCATTGATTTTATCATTTTATCAAATGTTTCCTGGGTCTATTCTCATCTAAGAAAAATAAGTACACTTGAAGTTCTGACTATCCAGAATTCATTAAATAGAACATAGGTTGGGTTGAACAAAAAAAACAATACAGTATTAACAATTTTTCTCTCCATTGCATTTCACAAACATACAGTATAACAGTCGCTAAGGTCGTGAAAAGTGTCTTTCCTTTTATGTTTTTATAAAACCTTAACTTTTGTTTCTTGGTTTTGCCCATTTTCATGCATCCAACATTTAATTTAACATATTTTCCTGCTAGGTATACCTTATTACTCTTTTATGAAGGAATTGCTTTTACCCATTTTCATTGAAGAAAAAGGTTTTTGAAAAATAGACTCATTCTAATCTTACTAAATAATAAAGTATATAATTTTGAAAATCAAAATATGTTACTAGTTTTAAACCTTCATTTAAAGATTGATTAATAGGGGCTATATGAGCATACATTAAATTTATGATGGCGTACTCTTGTTTTATCATGAAATAAGATTTTTCTGGATTATATGAATTTTCGATTATCTTGTTCAGATAGTCATAATTTCGGTGTATCTCGTGGTACTCGGAAGCTAAACTTGAAGAGATCATTTTGGTTAGGTCACGGACAAGGCATACATACTTTACCTATCTGTCTAGTCAGCCAAGTTCACTTCGTGCTAAGAATATCATATTTATCCAGGATTTGTAAATGACTTCATCCTGTTGAATTTATATTTTAACCCCCAATTGAAACATTTCTGTTCTCCCTTTACTCATTAGGTTTTCAATATAAACACTTGAATAAGTTCAGTATTCTAAATCAAGGAATTACATGGGTTCATGGAATTAACCATGGTTGTATTGGATTTTGTCTTAATATGTGGACTCAAATATTTTCCATTAGAGGGAGCCATTATTTTATAAATTGATATAATCCATTGACACTGAAATTAATTGGGAAACTTGTATTTTATTCTGTTATATGGTGACTGTGTCTGAGCTATAATAAGATGAGAAAATCAGATTTCATTAATTCTATGAAATTCGGAAAAAAAAAAATATTCAACAGAATCAGTTAATTTGTTAGCATTTGACCAATTAATATTATAAAAATTAAAATAGATATCACATATTCCCTACAACATTAAGTACCCTGTAGTTTGTTAACTTGCCATATTTGTGAAATCCTTATTTTAGTTTAAAAATGAACATATAGTCTCAGGGTAAGGAGGGAAAAAAATCAAGGGGTTGGCTTATACTATCAGAAAATTTATTATTAATAAATAAACAAAAAGCGTAATTGTATCAATTTTATTCAAACTTGGCTAAATCATATTTTTATTGTTTTTGAAAATGTTACTATGATTACTCATTTCTTACAGCTGCCTTCTCTTAGGAAATTAAGAAAAAGATAAATTTCTCAATTTTTTTTATTGCTTTAATTAGAGTAGTGCTATAGTTTTTTTGTTTTTTTTCCTGTAGATATACTCGAGTTGTGTTGATTGTCAGTTAATGTACATCTTATTCTGTCTGTTTACCTGTTTGGAACATTTTTCTCTTTCTTCTATAGAAGGCCACTTCCTTCAATCAATGTTCTTAGTTTCTTTTCCATAAACTCTCAATGGATTGCATCGACTAACACAGCCCTTTAAAGAAAAATGTCTTAATCCAGTATAAAAAAAAGTTTAACTCCTAGCCTTGTCATTGGTAAAGACAAACTTCATCAGTTTTATTATTTTTTTTTTAAAGAAAAAAAGTAGATTTAATACACCTCTTCCTATGCTTGAAAAGTTTTTTCTAACTTTTCCTTGTGGGAGTGGAGTGGCTCAGTGGAAGAATGCTGAATTGACGTTCCAGGGGCCTTCGGTTCAAATCCGGCTGTGGCAGATTTTATTTAATCTTTAACAGCCAGGGATAGATACTTTAGGGTATGGGAGCAAAAAAACGGCTCACAATATTTTTACGATACATGCCTAGTCTTCTTCTAAAAATTTTCTTAATTTTGAAAAGTGCCAAGTAGAAAAAGGGAGCAGGGGGTGGCTCAGTGATAGAGTACTGAGTTGCCATGCCGAAAATCATAGTTCAAATCCCGCTGCTGGCAAGACTTTTATTTAGTCTTAGCAGCTGGAGATGGATCATATGGGATCTAGGACTCTCCTTGGGCTCACCCAGCCTCTTCAAAGTGTGTACCCAAATTAGGGGTAAAAGATGGAGGTTGAGTAGGAGAAATCACATCCCTTCTTAACCGTTGTCCAAGAAACAGTAGTCTCTACCACATACTGAACTCTGCATGAGTTGTAGTGGTACAGGCTTTAAAACAAAGTTTTAGTTTTGAATAAAATAAAAAAATGTTGTTTTCATTTTGTATAACATGCCCTGGAAAAAAAATTATAATTGAAGACAAATCAAGTCAGTATGTTGGTCTAGCTCGATTTCCAATTTTAAGGTGATGTATTGGGAGTATAATTATTGTAATGAAATATCACTGTTTTTTTCAAGAAAATTAGTCTATTTCTGAGCAGTAAGATGTCCTTGTTCTCTTTTAACCATCATCATTTTTACCTTTTGCGAGATCTATTTTTAAGACTTGTATTTCATCGATACATGGTGAGCTACTGAAAAACTAACATAGCTGGATAAACACTGATATTCTTTTATTCACTTTACCAAAATTAAAAGCTCTGTCAGTGTTTTGAAACACTTCTGAAGCATTTCAAATTCATATCTACACCTAGTTTTAATTCATATAACACATTATTTTTCATTGTACTAACAATTATTCATATATTTCAATATAGTGCAAACTGAAAAATATGGCATGAAATTAAAAGCGAAATGTTTAAAGACTATTATGGTAGTGTTAATAACCGAAAGATTGTTTCTTACTTAAGAGTAAATAAAATTTATGGTTTTAGAATATCGATTCCCATATTCAAAATTAAAAATAACTTAACTATTAGGATGTATGAGTAGAGTAGCTCTATTACAATTAAGGCCAGTTGTACTTTTTAGGAGCATGTAAAGATCATTTACATGCGACTGAAAACATTTACTAAGTCACCTGATTGAATCAACTTTAAATAAGTTTCTAATGCTGTAGTAATGCATAAGGGATGAAACCTGTGAAAACAATATCTTAACTTTGATAAAAATGAATCTAATTGAGCAACTCATATATAAAAATCTGGAATAATATTGCTACAGATCTGTCATTTTAACCATTACAACCTGTTTAAAATTATTATATGGAACTGTCATTACATTCTCCATTTTTTCCATAATAGATGTGTCTTCTAATCAGATCCATTACTTTGCTGAATGTGTTTCTGATAGTCAGCAGGAAATTTAAGTAAAAATGGTATTTTTATCTCAATTTGTTAATACTTCCATTGTGGAAAGAATATTTGATACAATGCTTTTTGTTTTGAACTACACTTTTTATTGCTATAATGAAAGGAATGTGCAAACTATACTTCTAGAATAACATCATTCGTATTGAACCTGTTTAAAATTGAAATGCACAATTATAGTTTTACTGTAAACATTGTTTTAAGTTTTCAGTTTTAGAATGCTATCAACATTTTTTTTCTTGCAAATTTATGTTGATTACATTTTTATATATTTTTTCAGCTGTGGATATCTGATGATGGAACGGATATAATGCCGGTATGTATTAATTACTTCATTCTGTAAAAATGCCTATAACACTTAATTTATTTGTTGTTTTAAAATATAATTATCTAGTCTTCATAAAATAATTAACATATTCTGTATATATTTATATACATCATTATGTGAAGTGAAACAAACAAATCAATCTCAATAATTTTTGAGAATTTTCTCAAAAACTTTTTTTAATAACATATTTGAAGGTTTTTTCACTTGTTTGAGATTTGTTTTATCCAAGTTATCATGCAATGGATTGTACTATGATTGTAATTTTGAGATTTTATTTTTATTAAAACTAGCATTAATTATTTTGCGTCTGAATGCAAATGATTAGGAGGTTTTGAATTCATAATAATATTTGTATTATCATCAGCTAAAAATACTATCTATAACCGAAAATTTTCTATTAATAGAATTAAAATGAAAATGTTTAGAAAATAAAAAAGTTTGGCAGGAATTAAGCTATAGATTGGTAAGAAAAAGATAAATTACAAATCTCTCAGTAGACAAGATGTTAGTAACTATTATGAAGAAAATAGACAATTCTCCCAAATAGATTACTTCTAAAAGAGTCCAACAAATAACTATGATGGTTCTTTTTAAGTGGAGGTCTTCAAATAGACAAATATGATCTGCACAATCAGAACTATTTAGTTTATCCATTTTTTTATGTGGTAGGGATGCTCTTAGTTAATGTTTTTAGTTTCTAATACCTCATTCCATAACCTAGAATTTCTCAACACCGTTTAGTATGGAAATAGTATTATAAGGCACGATACTGATGTGATATGTTGATTAGTGAAAGGTGTGATAATAAATAGTAATTTTTGATCTAAAAAAATATAAAATCTTTCTTATATTTAGTAATTTTTTAAAAAGTATTTTTGATTGATTCATGATTATTTTCTATTATAAAAACTACTCCATAGCTCTGTATTTTCGTAAATTGATTGCCAACTGTTTATGATTAAATTAAGATTAAATGTGAACATTTTTGTTTAGATGTGGTGCCCTCCAACCCCACCACAAGAAGACGGAGACGTGTACATCGATCAGGCGTTGTGCTTACTCTACGAGCCTGAAGTAATTGCCGACTCTCAGCTTCCTCCTGTTTACATTAAGAAAGAAAAGAAACGGAGCAGATTTGATGCTGGTCTACCGGAAGGTAAAATGTTTCTAATCCAAACCTATCTTCACCTTAATAATGTTATTTTCTCTTAAATCAATTACTGAATGACACAGCATTGTCTTGCTATTGCTTTGTTTAAGTGCATATGTATAGATCATTAAGTGTATCCAATTAAGTTTGATTTTAGTCATTTGTATGTTGTGAATATATTATTAAAAATCTAATTAGTTTGACAATACAATTATCAGATAACATTAGTTTAACTGTTCAAGACATAGTCATGACAAAGGTAGGTTATGGACAAAAATGGATTTATTTAATGTTATCTAAGGCTGGGCACTATTAAGTTGAATGGGTAGTTAAAGATCTAAAGGAAAAAACAGCAATTCTTATTAAAATATGGAAATGATAGTGGTAAGGTTTTTGTATGTCTTATATCTTTATTTCCCTTTTTATAGATACGTTTATTTAGAACTTCATTTATTGTGAATTAAAACAATTATTTTGTAATTACTATTTTTTTCTTTGATATTCCGAAAAGTACTGTTGATCATTTAACCATATTTTAACTTAATTCTTAACTTTAAACTTTGATCGGAAGCTGATCAAATGTATTTATAATAGATTTAATGTTAAAGTACATTCTGTTATATACTTCTATGTTCTTATAACTAATGAATTCTTACTGATTCTTCATAGGGAGGAGTCAAACAAAAATTCGTCAGAGAGAAGAATCCTCTTCTCTTTTACATGCTCCACGCTCTCTTTTCGATAGACCAACACCTGCTCTTATAAAAATGAGACAGGAGCTTAAATTGCAAAGATTTCGAGTGATTACACGACCAGCTGTTCAAGGAATTTCAAACAAACCTACGGTGCCTTTGAAACCACTCCCTGAACCTGAGCATGTTCCTGACTGGCTTGTTCAAGAAGATTGGATGATTTTACAGGTATTTTTCATTTTTTATTTCTTTAGTACAGGTATTTTATGTAAGCAGAGACATTAATCAGTTATCATAATGTATTTTATAATGAGTTGTTGTTTGTTCATTTAACATCGCTTTATGCTGCTATGGCTAATCAAACGATGCTACAGTGGGAGCTCTAAATTTTACCTATCCACGTTTTAGTAGGATAGGGATTTTAACGAGTACCTGACATCGTACAGGCTCGGGACGCCTGTTTAACGTCCCTTCTGAAGGACGACATAACCAAGGATTTTTTACTCTCTTTAAAAAATCCTAGGGTCGCCTGCCGGGCTACGAACCCACAATCTTTGTTATGCTAACCACTAGACCATAGGTCGTCTTGACAATGAGTTTGTAACACTTAATATTTGTATCCTATAACAAGGGATAATAATTGCTCTGTTAATATTTAATTTTGTTTATTTTATTTTATTTTGCTTTGTTAATTTTATTGTGTTTATTTAAAAACTTAAGGGGCCCATACACGATCAGTATTACTGACAGTATAGAGTAAGATACTGTCAGTAATAATGATCGTGCAAGGGCAATACTGATGTACTGAAGTGGGGTATTGATGAATGATGGTTCACTCCATCATTCCTCAGTTTAATCTAGCGTAGGAGAGGGGATACTGACAGTATTACTGATCGTGTATGCCCGTTTCTTTCATTCTTCAGTATTTTGTAGCTATTGAGTGTGACGCATCGATTGATTTCCGATACAATAATGAAAACATAGCAACATTTTTCAAAAGTTATAAATGATTTATGTAATGTTTTTCTTAAAACTTCATTTTTTTCTTATAATAACAGGATGGAAGTTAATTTTATACATAAAATTGTGTATTGTATATGGAAAAAAATTATATTTTTCCTAGTGTCTAAATGAGAGCTTCACAGGTTTTCATCACAATACAGCTGATGGAGAACTTAGCGTTGAAAACTTTAAGTCCTTAAAATTTCGGCCTGTTGGTAAAAGCGTAGGGTAACTGAAAATCGCTGTTTTGGGCATATACTTTCCCTCATATTTGTATCTTGGTTTTTAATAACAAGGTTTTTAAAACATATTTAATAAATTATTGAATAAGTTTTCATTCACCCAAAAATAATTACAGTAATCTGATTGTTCCTTTACTGAAATCTCGTTGATAAAGTTTAAATGGGTGAACTTATCCCTGTCCAATATCCAAACTTTCACCTACAAGCGTCTTTTCCTCTTTTTTTTTTCCAATGCCCTGGCGATCACAATCGCTAAGCACGCTCTAACCATTAAAAAAGTAGGTATAAATCTGGGTGAGAAAAAGATGACTGTTCTTATTGTGAGCTAACTCTGAATTGAGTTTTTTGTATTTATTTATTTCTGATTTTTACATTAGTAAAATACAGAGATAGTTCGGTTAGAAGTTTTACAAAAATAATAGTACATAAAAATAACAGAATAGTAAACATACATAAAAAGAAAGTAGATAATTATAATACTAAACATTGTAATGAAGATAAAATCAAAAATATAGCCCTGAGTCGACACTACATCAAAATATGGAAAATGAGTTAAATACTGACAGTAATATTGATCGTGTATGGTGTAAAAATACTGAAGGGTGATTCCTCAGTATTTTCGTCATTCCAATACTGTCAGTAATATTGACCGTGTATGGGCCCCTTTATACAACTTTTCTTTAATCCTACTGTATCATAAATTCCCTGGTGCCCTTACACCAGTTTCTCCTGATTATTGTAAATATACTATCTTTTACATATACAAAATTAAAAAAACAATTATCCATATCTTTTTGTTAAATATCTACAATGGCTTATTTTACAGGCAATACAACATTATCAAGAACTTACTCTGAATTTGGTAATTTTATCTCCGGGCCATACACCAAACTGGGATTTTGTTGCTGATGTTGTCAACATGACATCTAGAACTTATAGATCCCCCAAGCAGTGCAGAAATAGGTAATTTATCATAGTTTATGTAATATTTAATCAATATATTACATTTATAAATTGCTTTAATAGGTACTAGAAAAAAATCCAAAAAAAAAACGCAATTTACCAATATTAACTTTAATGCTTTAATTGTCATCTTTTGCTTTGAGAAAAAGGAGATAAACTAAAACTTTTTCTTTCTATGGAGCTTTTAACTTGGATATAATAATAGAATATAGTTCATTAATTACTTCACCATTTGTTGGTTGTTATTTACAATTATTTTAGTAAGAAAGGAAATAGTTGGGGGGTGCAGTCAAATTAAACACTAAATAAGTGGGTACTTATTTTATTTTGTGCCGACGTTATACAAATATTTTAGTTATGTAAGTTGTGATATGAAAAACCAATACATTTTTATTTAAATATATTATTTTTATTGGCCCTCGAAGTCATTTATTTATGTTTAGTAATGAAAAAGTATTGTTTTAATTTCTTTTAAAAAAATGATTATTTCAATATCTGTTGATGGTCTATTTTTATTCAAATTTTTGCTTTCTACTTTTTTCTCAACTACTCATGTTAGAAGTAAGATAAGTTGAAGAAAGTTTTCAAGCTCCAACTTTTATTTTCACAAGTTTAACTACTAGGTTATAAGGGTGTAACTTCTAAACATTAAAACTATAGCTCAATAAGTAGAAATCATCTAATTCTATGCTCAAATCTAAAAGAAGGTTTTTTAATTTTTTTTTTTTTAATTTTCCTTGTAATATTAGTATAGAATTCTACATTGAAAGATAATATTTCTTTATGTTTTGGGTTTAGTCAATGCTCCAATATACATTTTTTTCTACAAAACTTTTTATTAATGTCATCCTGTTATGTATCTATTTCATTTACTTTGTATGCCCCCTGTTATTTAATTTTAAATTTTTATATTCCAGATATGAATCTGTTATAATGCCACGTGAAGAAGGGAAACTGGTGCTTGATAGTCCGAAAAAGCAAAAGAAATCTAAACAAATGTATAAATTACCTCAGGTATTGTTTTTTTTGTTTTTAATAGAAGTAATTATCCTTTATACTTTGTGTTGTTAGGGTAATAAATAAGATTATTACTGAGTGAGTCATACTTTTCTTTTTGTGACTAAGATTTCATACTTTATTTATTATCATTATTTTTTATATTAAATTAAAATTATCTTTACCCATTATGTTACAATGGTGGTAACATTTTTTCTGATTATACAAAAACTTATCTTTTATTTTTGTTTAAAATTCCTGATTATATTTATAAGTTATCAATTTTTTTTTTTGCTTTTCAGATGAAGTCCGGCAGACCATTAAGAACTTCCCAAATATTTCAACAAGACAATAATTCATCTTTGAGTCAAGTTATGAACTCTCGTTTTGATGCCATCCGTTCTGTCTCTAACCGGAGGGCACCAACTGTCAAACCGCTCCTAGTCGATCCTGCTATGAAGAATCCAAAACATGCAGAAGTACTTGCAGACTGTTCAATTGACTATGATAGTCCTCTGACACCAGTTGAAGTCGCTGCAAAGAGAGCTGACAGGATAGCAAAAGAAAAGCAAGCTGCTCTAAATCAACAGGTTTGAATTAAAAATAAAATAAATTAATTGCTTTAATTATATAAAAGACATTTTGACACTTTCTTGCTATTAAATTGAATAAATTAATAATGCAAAAATATTTCAACAAGATAAATTATATTTTTAAAAAACTTATGATATAATTACTAAATTGTTCTTTAAATAGGATTTATCTCTTGGTGAAATATTCAGCTGAAACCTTATTTGTACATATATATTTTAATTATGTCAAAATTATTTAGTTGGTTGTTGCCTACACCTTTCAAGCATTATATTTATTTTATTAGGAATTAGGAACGAGAACAGTTGGAAGCACTTCTGCAACTCAAGGTATTTCAAGCGCTGTACAACGTTCAACTTCTTCGAATCTGGTTACTGTCCAATCGTCACCTGCAACCCCGGGGACTCTGGCTGCTAAAGGTTATTCATTTAAATATTGTATTGTATTTAGTTATCAATAATGTACCAATCAAACATTTTGATATTATATACCATTTTAAAAAAAAAAGCCTAGATGCTTAGACTTGCCGTTATTGCTGGTGTCATTGAATAAATACAATGGAGTGTCCATATTTGATTCTTATAAATGTGTTAGAAAATAGATGACTGAAAATTTTATAGATAATGAATATCATTTATTTTTAAAATCTAAATAACTGCTTTTAAAACTGATTGATACATCATTAATTATACTTGACAATATTGATCTAGAGTAAGATTGAGAGCCAAATAACAGATTAAAAAATGTTTTGATATAAAATAAACGTAATAATAACAGCAGTGAATTCAGATTAAATGCAACATTTTTGGAATGATTTTTTTTCCTATAAGTGGTGTGTAAAAATTTAAAATCTCAAAACAAAAAAGAGATACTTTTTATTCCTTTGTATATTTTTTATTTATTTATAAAATGAAGAATTACCATTTTCAATTTAAAATTATTTTTATTGGTTCTAGGTACTAAAACACTAAGTGCCGCACAGCTTCAAATATATAGGCAGCAACAAGCTGTCCTGAGGCAACAGCAACAGCAACAACTGAGGGTTCTACAGTCGAGGAGTGGAGCAACAACAACTGCCGCTCAGAAAGTTTCCGTTGCTGTTACTTCCAGTACCCCTTCGCAAAGAGTTCAGCAGGTGATTTATCTTTATTTAAAAATAAAATAACAACAAATTATGTAGCATATTATATAATCACAAATAAAAGGTTAAAACCTAATGTTTATATTATTTAATGTAAAAGATGTTTATATCTAACTCTACTAATATTAAGATTGTTATTGGTAATTTCTGACCTTAACTCTTTGGTGACCGAATACAGCGGGGTTTGAGGGCCGGCTGGACCGAGTGGTAGGGATGGCAACTGTGCCAGCTGGACCGACTACTTTTTGACTCTCCAATCGGGTTTTTTTCTTTAATTCCTCATAGTTTCCCATCATCCTTTTTTATCCGGACTTTGGACCGGCACAGGTAGATTTAAAAACTTTTTTTTAATCTAATTTTTTTTTATCTAAGCTTATTTTTTATATTTATTTTTTTAAATATGAATATTAATTTGTTCAAAAGCTAAAATTTCTTTTGAGTGTGATAAATGCCGAAACACACGAAAGTAACGGTAGCAGACACAACAAGCGAAAAGTAATATAGCCAAAAATGAATTCCCATAACATCTGTTGTTAAGAAAAAGTACTAAAGCTTGTGATGGGCAAAACTAGATGGCGCTGGGAATAGAACTACTATAGTAGCTTACGGTCTAGAAATGCCGGAGAAGCAAAACTATTATAATAGTCCATGGTCCGTGGAGCCCACCTGACACCGGACTATTATAATAGTCAACGGTCCCCACAGCACAGCGCGCTCAGACTATTATAGTAGTTCACGGTCGCTAAAGGGTTAACTCCCCCTCCACCAGTATTCGAATACTTCGGTAACTAGGGCTGAAGAACACCATAGCAAATGCCAAAAAAACATTCCAATATAGTTCTGTGGCAATTATTATAACCATAATCAAGGTATGTTAATCCTCCAGATAACTAATGTTCCTTTGATAATATGTCATTGTTAGTCAATGTAGATTATGTACTTTCCCTCTATTCTGGTACCAGTTGCATGCATAGTGCTTCTGTAACAATGTTTCTAAGAAATCGAAAAACTAAATTACATTATATTATTAGAAGGGTAGCAGTGGATCATGAGTCATGTTAGCTTTTTGATATATTTGTCACTAAGACATATTTTTTTTCTATTAAATATTTTTGTAAATATTTATTAGACTTTATTCTTAGTTTGCTTACATGAATGGCTCATTACCATTGGTTACAACTTTCTCTTTTGTTCATAGTCTACTAGTAGTTCAAAAGCAAACCTCTCAGTCTGATTCTTATAAAGACTGCCAGAAAATGTCATGCTAAATTTGTTTTACTCTTTTTTTATAAATCAACATTGTGATATCTGTTCTGCATACTAACCTCTAAATATATAAAGGACTATTTTTATAATTCTGCATCGTAATTTTAAAAAAATTTCTTTAGTAGGGCAACAGTGGGTCACCAGTCATGTTAGCTTTTTGATATATTTGTCACTAAGGCATATATTTTTTTCTATGCAATAGAATGGCTCATTAGATGACCATGTGGTAATGGCTCATTACCATTGGTTACAACTTTCTCTTTTGTTCATAGTCTACTAGACCCTGAAAGTCAAACCTCTCAGTTTGATTCTTATAAAGACTGTAAGAAAATGTCATGCTGAATTTTTAAATATTTTTTTTATAAATCAAGATTGTGACACCTGTTGTGCATACTAACCTCTGAATATATAAAGCACTATTTTTGTAATTCTGCATCGTATTTAAAAAAAAAATTCTGAATAACCTGTATATATTTTTTCTTTTTACTTCTTCATTTAAAAAATGGTTTCTTTTTTCAAAGGTAAAGGGTGTTACCCGGACAGTATCAGATACTGAAATGGTTGCGTTGCTTAAGAGGCAACAGGCAGCAAAAAGTTCAGCACAAGGAACTTTGACATCAGCGCAAATTTTAGCCCAAGCTGGTATTCAGGTATGCTCTTTATTATTAATTTAAGTTATTATTGTTATGTGAACATTTACAAATTGGAATAGTTTTTAAATTATTTAACAGTGAAAGATTCTTTGAATCAAACTGGCTTACAATAACCGTTCAGTACTGTAATAAATGTCTTTGTGTAACAGTGATCCTAATAAAATATTGAAATTTGAAAGAAAAAAAAATCTTTCTAATCATAATATAATGAATATTCAAACCAAAATATTTGTCCGCTCATTCTCGAAAAATATGTTTGTAATAAATTTTCAGTTCAATATGAATACATCACTAGCACCCTCAGGCTAAATTTGGTCGAGCCTGTTACCGATAATTTACTATTTAATGTTATGCAAGAACATATTCTATTAGCTGGTACTTAGGGATGCTTTTTAACCTTACAGATAAGAGTTTATTTCCAAAAATTTCCTTATTTATTAATTAATCCATCTGTTCCCGTGTCTTTAAAGATTAATATCTTTTCTGTTCTTTTGATTAAGAAGTATAATACTTATTATCTTAAAAGGTTAAAATTTGTCGTAGAAGAATGCAATATGAATATGTCTCTGTTTTAAAAATTGGTTGATTGTGTATAGGCGCAGCAAACTGCTGCCCCCGGACAACAGGTTGGACAGGTGGCAACGTTAGTCAAAACTGTGCCAGCAACATCTTTACCTGTTACTGGACTTACGTTACCACAGGTAGCTTCTAAAACTATGTTTTGTGTTTAGTTTTGTTTACCTGTTTCATAATTTATCTATTAATTATAAATTGTATAGATTTATAATTTATTATTTTTATTAATTGTTATTATTTTTAAATATTTTTGTTTTGAAGAGAAAAGGTTTCCCTTTTGTTTCCGACTTGGATACGACCCCTGGTAGCTCAGTGGTTTAGAGCACTGTAACGGAGATGTATAGATTTATCTTTGATCAAAGATCATTCATACAATAGGTCCCTAGTAGTGATGTTATCTGTATCATCTATTCTAACTTTTATGAGAAAAAAAAAGTTAGTAGAAAGTAATTAAAAGATTGTTATACTATTTCATTTTTCTATTTTTATGTTTCAGATGAAAGCTGCACTTGGCTCTGGTCTCAAAGCAAATGCTGTAAGTTCTCAGCAAATTAGACAGTTGTCAATTCAACAACAGTTGATTGCTCAACATAGAAAAATACCACAACAAAGAGCTGCACAGATTGGACAGGTATGTTTTCCAATTTTATATCATCCATTAAAAATTACAGTGAATATTAATATCAGTAATTATCTGGGGTACCTTTAATTGAATAATACAATAAATGAAGATTTGTTTTAGCATTAAGTATCCACAATTTATCTATTTTGTGTTTGAATACTTCATAAATAGGTTATCCCTTGGGGAGTTTATGTTTTTCTAAAATTATTTATAATAAATCCAACTAGTTATAACAGAAATCTACCAATTGATTTATTCATGATGAAATAAATGGTCAGGATGTTGCCATCATATTTTGTATTTATAAATATTTTTGTTTTAAAGAGAAAAGATTTGTCCAGGCCGGGATTCGAACCCGGGTCTTCTGCATTCTCTAGTGCAGTGCTCTAACCTACTGAGCTACCTTTTTTATTTATTGTGGAAGTCAAAATTTTGGCCAAGTCAGGATAGCTATTTCTCTCTGAAACAGCTCACACTCTGTTGATGGCTCAGAAGATTTTCATGTGAACTTGTTTTCATGAAGTTTTCATTACAATCACACAATATTTAAAAGTTTAACACCACTTTTCCAACAATGTATGATACAATGATATAGAATAATGCTTATCTTCATGGACAGTATATCTTACCATGGTTCTTTTATTCCTATTTATTTAGTAGATAAAAAATACCTATATTGTTCTTATTTATTTTTTCATAGGTGGCAACAAAAGGGGGAGCAACTGCTCAGTTAATTGTCCAGTCCCAGAAGTCAATACCCACTACGGTGACTATGCAACAGATCCAGCAAGTTATGAAGCAAGTTCAACCTCAACATGTTGTCAGTGTATGTTTTTATCATTTTTACACTTATAAAGTTAATCATTTTGATTTTTGATGTATGACATTCCTATACATTTTAACATTTTCAGTATCTGGCTATGCATTATTTGGTGATTTATGCTTCTTTTTTATTCTTAAAGTCGATATGCTTTGGTATAATACAAAATTGAATCCTTATCGGGTGCTAGCTTTTTTAATATTCGTATAACCTTTATATATTATTATTACTAATTAGCTGGTTTCCATAAACATGCATACAAATATCATTATTATAAGAATTTTACCCTTAATCTGTTATGTTATTTATATTAGTAGATACAGTGAATCAAAAAAATATTGGCACACCCTAATTTTCCTGAATTATGGAAAGAAAAAGCCTGATATAACTGTGACAAAAATTTTATTAAATGTATACATAGAAACTAAAAGTAAATTAACAGAAAGATTTCTTAAAACAAAACATTTATTTAATTAACATGGAAAATAACAAAAATGATAAGTCAAAAAAGTATTGGCACACCCTTACTTCTATAATAGCCTGCAGTCTTGATGGCATTGATGAGACTAGATTTTGGGTGATTTCCAGTCTGATTTTAACCCACTCCTCAGCTAAAACTCATCTGAGGTCATTTTTTGATGAAATTTTATTCTTTCCCACTTTCAAGTTGAGTAAATATCACAAATGTTAGATTGGTTTATATCAGGGGACTGCCGTGGTGTTTTAAGCTGTTATCTAACATTGTACAACATCCTTTCTTTTGTTTTATTGGCAGTATGTTTAGGGTCGTTATCTTGCTGGAACACGAATGTATCCTGAATTCACAATTTTTCAGCACTGCTCTTCATGTTATGCCGCAAAATGTCGACATACTTTTCAGCATTCATAATCCCCTCAATAAAACTCAAATTTCCAACCCCATTCGAAGACATTCGTACTAGACTAGGACACTTCCACCACTGTGTTTCACTGTCGGTCTGACATTTTGCAGCTGCAACTTGGTGTTTGGTTTCCTCCACACTTATTTGCGACCATAAGATCCGAAAATACTAAATTTACTCCCATCAGAGAAAATTATTGTTTTTCAAAATTCAATTGACTTATTTATGTGGATTTTGACAAACTCGAGTCTTTTAATGCGATTTACCTCACTGATAAATGGCTTTTTTCTTTGAACTCTCCCATAATAATTAAAACTGTGAATTACATTTCTTACCGTCTGGAGGCAGAAGGTTGTGTTGGAAGTTGTTGCCATCTCTTTTACTATGCAGGAGGCCGAGGATGTTTAACGATTCTCTTAATTTGCCGCTTTTCTCTTGCAGAAAACTTTTGAGGTCGCTCAGAACGCACTTTATTTAAAACTGAACCTATGCTAAAACTCATCCCTACTTTTTCGCCAATTTGAGAATGTAATTTCACTACCAGATTTATGGTTTGCACACTCTGCTCTTTGGTTTTTGTCATTTTGAATGCACCAATTCGGGTGAGAAATAAATCTAGACTGAGGAATTATTTGTTTGTAAATAACAGGGACTTAATGCAAGAATATTTAAGGGATTAAAGGAGATGCTTTTCTATAAATGTTATCAATGGACAACTGTGCGAATACTTTTTGGACCGTTGATTTTCCTACTTTTTTAATAATTATAACATTTATAGTTTAGCTTTTAATGGCCTTCAAAAAGACTGATTTGGTTTTTATTTTTACTATAAAATTCCAACTTGAAAATAAATTACAATATCACTGAAAAAATGAAAAAAATTACGGTGTGCCAATACTTTTTTGACCCACTATATGTCAATTATATTTCAAGAGGTTTTAGATTATTTTAAATGTAATTTTGTTGAAAATCTATTATGATTTTCAAGAATTATGTAGTGACCTAGAGATCCAGAAATAAATGAAAAATAAAAACATTTTCCCCCTCTCTATCTGGAGTGGGATCAATTGTGCCATATTATTTATAATTTTGATAAAACTTCAATGCATATTTTTCTATTAGTTTTCATACAATTTAATGTTATAAAATTTCCATTACCACAAAAAATTACATCATAGATTTTTTTATGATTTTTAGTTAGTAACTGGAAACACCTCAACTGCAAATCGGGGTGTAACAATGCTTGATTCAACGAGTAGAGCTGCAACACAGATTACTAGTACAATGAAACCAACAACTTCCCAACAACAGCAGGCAATTCTTACTCAGGTAATTCATTTGCAATTATCGAAATCTGAAATATAATATGGTTTATTTTTTCAATTATCAAGAAGTTAATTTGCAAATTTAATTTACTATAAAGGCTTTTTTTATTTAGGTTTCAGCTGTTCTTCAGGGCGGTGGTGCTGTTAGGCAACCTGTTAGAATACAAACATCTGCTACTCCAATAGTGGCGGTTGCTGTCTCCCAAGCTCCTACTGTACTAACTTTGCCACCTCAACATGATTCGGTAATTTGTTTTTCCTATTCTGTCTTATTATTTGATCTCCCTCTCTTTCTTAATGTATGTATGTGTATGTTTTATTTATAATATACATACATTATCACTTCATAAATTTTAAACAATTATTAATTTCTTATTTTTTTTCAAATTTTTAGAACCAGTCTCAATGAGAAGATTAGACGAAAAATCCTGTTGATATGTTGTATAGGAGATACTTATGAAATGTAATCATAAAAACGTATGATTATATTATTACATAAACTGTTTATTTTTACTTTTTGAACGATTTCAAATTGTATTTATGTATGTATGTAAATTATTGTTTTTATTTGTATTATTATGCTGCATAGTTTTTTCTTTTTAATAAAAGTCTGAGAATTTTTTATGTATGTACTTTAGGATATTAGTAGTTATCATAATTTTTTCATGTACACGAAAATGTAAATACTTGTATTATATAATTTTATTTTATTTCTTGCCTAATTTCGTACTTACATCCGCTGTACAAAATTTATAAAATTGTAATTAGCATATAATCTTTATTTTTCCATGAATGTTTTTGTTTCTATGAAACTTGAAAATTGTAGCTAACTAATTAGCCTGTTATTTGTATTTTGTTAATACACTCTACTCCTTCAATTGTTTGTAAATATGCAACCAGACCTCTATGTAATAGTTAGCTGTTAGAAAAAGAAATTTGTTTTCGTTTATAAATTTTTGTATGCCTACTTCAAAAATATATTTTAAAACATTATTTATTGAAATTCAAAATTAATATCTTATTTTTTAATATGTAATAACACCACCATTTTAGTGGACTTTTATTTCAAATTAGAACATATTTTTAACAATATGGTCCATAACTGGAGATTGTGCACAAATTGAGATAATTAGAGGGGTGTAATTGAGTTTATTAGATTGCTGTTTGATGCTTTCTATAAATGGTTTAACTCTGATTAGAGCCCAAGATATTTTTGGAACCAATTAAGATCTTTGTGATTATTATTTTAATGAATAACCTACAATCCCTTTAGTGTTCTTTCTTAAGTGTTGACTTACTTATAGATATTTTTAGTAGAAAGTTCTAAATCATTGACCGATTGCTAATGAGTGTGGTGGACAATGAAATGATCACACTAATCAGTATAATTAATAATAAGTTATACATATTATTGTCTTAACATCATTGATAGCACCTCGAACCAATTTCTATATATTTAAACTGTTCTTCAAGCTTAATTTTACTCCAGAGAATAAATATTTCCAGCTGATAATGTTGAGTAAGTATTTAGTGTAGTACTTACCAAACTTAAAATATATTTATTTTATAGAATAAAATATAATTTTAATATAGAATATAGGTCGAGTGTTTTGAGTTCATGAGTAATATGCCTGATAAAAAACATATTTTTTGCATTCAACAGGCCTTTCCTTGAAAAAAGCTTTATTACATCACACTATGGCCTATAAATAGATTACTTGGAGGAAAAGTCCTTGTCATGACAGTCTAGTGCACTTTATAAGACTTACATTTGAAAGTGTGACCAAGGTAATGAATAAAAACATGTATATAAATATAAAGTTACACCAATAGTATGACTATATTTCGTTTTTAATTTCATCTTATAGAATTGATACCTACTTTTGTTAAATTTGTGAATCACTAACTTTGTTGAAGCCCTTCCCAGAAGATATTCTTGTCTTAGTAAGTTAATAAAGCCAGTCAATATGGTGGTAATTTTGCTGAACTTGCAATCAATATTCAGTTCTGATTAGATTATTTCTTCTCAAACTAACAACCTTCCTTTTTTTGTTAAATATTAAAAAAATACCTATGGTGTTTTTTACCCAAATCAAATTTATCTTTTGTTACTAATTAAATTTTAACATATGAATGGTGAAACATATTCCAAGGAAGTTTTCAATTTTTCTTTTTATTAATAGTAGAGGACTTAGAAGGGCATAAATGAATGAGTTGAGAGCAGAGAGACTACAAACGAGGGGGTACCCAAAAAGAAATGAAATAGCTTTGCTATTAAGAAGACTACGGAACAGCATTCATAAAAAAATACCTGATTTGTGGCAGACAGGGGACTGGTTTTTTCCACCTCGACAACGCGCTTGCACTAACGGCAATCTCTGTTACCCAGTTTTGGGGCATAAATGGCATGGTCTTGCTACCACACGCACTAGGTGTGGCTTTGTGTGAGTTGTTCTTGTCCCCACGCATGAAAGGTCTCTGATTTGAGAATGTTGATGATGTCAAGAAAAAAACAACGAGCTGGCACCATCACTGAAAAGGAGTACAAAAAATGTTTCGAACAGTGGAAAGACCAATGGGATAAATGTGTGAAGTGCAATGGAGAGTACCATTAAGGGGACAAGGTTGTTATGTAAAAAAAAATTAAACATGATTTATAAAAAAAATAATTAACATGACATTATCAGTGTGATTACTGTATTCACTATGACAAATACCGATTAAAATCAAGTTATTTGTAAAAGCATGGATACAAATCTCACAGGTGTCCACACTCATACAAAAAATCATATAAGATAACACAAAATGAGAGCCAAAGAAATGTTCCAATGAGGGTAATTATTCTCTTTGTTACAAAAAAAAAAGGCAAGCACGAGAATTGGAAACATCATTACATTTATTTTCACAATGCAACACAGCCATAAATTAAAAAAAAAGTATGGATTCTTTACAATGCATTAAATAGACACAAAGCACAGGTTGTACAATCAAATACTGGGTTTATTCCAACATAATTTCAAAAGTATGTTATGCACAGTCCAATTCGAACCATGTAGAATAGTTTTTTTTTTTTCATTTTAAGAAAATTCAGCAAACTGCCCGTAGTTTATAATGAACTTTTATGTTTGGATTTTATAATGGGTTAAGTCTAGTACAGGAAATTAGGGGTGTACATTCAGTTTTTCCCAAGGAACAAAATAAATTAATAAAAAATAGATTCTAGTATTAATCTTTTAGTAAATAAATTATCAGGTTTATGCACCATATCCTCTTACCATTTCAAATAACATAAAAATGTAAACATTCATATAAAATAATATAAACAAAGAACAATGACTAACATCACAATTCAAAAAGACATATTAAACATAATGTTGTTAGATAACCACTCCAGTTATGTAAAGGAAAATAGCGATAGGAAATTAATGAGATCAATTACAGATTTAAAAAATATTTGAGTCAATCATGATATTTAGAATGACCATTTATTATAAGAACAGAAATGAAGCTTAGTAAAAAATTTACTAATGACGTTCTCTTAGACAGAGAATAGAAGAAAATGGGTTCTAACACAAAACTGATACCACGATCGGTCCTGAATCTAATTCGGGGCTCAAGCAGGTGACAAAAGGTGGTCCTGAACTGTCCAAGCAAATCTTGGCAGCAGGTTGTTGGAATAAACCCATTATGTTTCATATTATTTACTATAGGGATCACTATAGTCTGGTGACAATTCAATATTTCATCAATTCTGAAGTAATAATATAAAAAAATGTTTTTTTAATTCATTTTATTATATAAATCTCCATATTTCTATTAAAATTAAAATTAAAACTATTTCTTAGGAAGATGCTTGATTTTCAGGAATTTTAGGACCTGATTGAGACAGATGGTGAATTACATCAACCCAATTCCACCCCCTAGGCCTTTCTCCATGACAGTCGACCCTGTTCCATTGCTTTCTTTTCTGTGCCTTCGTCAAATGGCATTTCTTATCTTTTTTTCGACTTGTCCCTGATTCTAGTTCCTTGTTTTCATCATCGTCATCATCATCATCATCATCATCCTCATCTTCATTAATCTCCTGTAACCAACAGTTAATATTAAAATAAATTGTAAACATCTAATATTTCCAAAAATTATAAAGTTATAAAAATAAGATCTTCAATTAAATTTTGATAGTAACTACTAATTTGACAGGGGTTAGTTTGACGAGTCACCGCAGACAAGGCACCCACTATTTGGTTCCCCTGAAGATGGCCTACATCGTAGGCACAATTAAAAAATAGGTTTTGCTTATTTTATATTATCTTTTACTGCACCCCATGACCAATTCAATCCATCATAAAAATTAATTATATACATGATAACAAAAGATGAATGATAATGAGAGGGAAATGTGTGATTGCCTATGTCTACCTACAGAATGAACTAAACATTCTGTAGACATTTTTATACATATTATAAAACAAAGTCCTCGGGCGCATCTGTCTGTCTGGTCGTGGTAAACTCAATAACTACTGCATAGATTTTCACCAATAGATAGAGCGATTCACGAGAAAGGTTTTGGTATATACTTTGTCAAGGTTTTGTGTAAATTGGTTGAAATATAACAATAATTGTTTGAAGTGTAGAAACAAGTATAACCTCCAAGGAGGTTTCATGGAAGACTGCCTAATCCCTTTGACATAAAATGAAACAATGCATGGAGCTATTCCTCTATCTTTTAAGGATAACTTACTTTACCTATTTTATCTTCTAAAAAATTGATAAAATACATTGCAGTATTTGGAAAGCTATTTAGACGAGTACAGTATTAATACTTATCAACTTATATACTTTAGTTACCTTAATCATTTCATGGACATTATTAGAATATTTTATACCATATAATTTAAATGAGTATCTTATTAATAAAATTAATGCGCATGAAAATAAATTTGTATATAAAGAAATATTTTGTTTTGCTTTTATGTTTCAAATATCTACATAATAAAATACATTAGACAGACAAAAGATGTAGGCATAATATGCCTTATTACCCGTGCAAAGCTGGGGCAGGTTGCTAGTATTATAGTAAAAATATATGGTAAAGATATAAAGAAGTTGATATCTTACATTGTCTTCTTGATTATCTGGGCTCACTTTACCATCAGTACCCTCAACGATCAAGTCCAGATAATTCTCCTTAACACATTCAAACAGGGAGTAAGTCATTGCATTTCCAACTAAGTTGAGTGCTTCATTCGCAACATATTCAGAAACCTTTTTTTTTGTTGATTCATTGCTAAAAAATATTTTTTTAATAATTATCGTGATTCTAAATTGCGGGTATAAAAACTAACTTACAGAATTTCACTCACATATGCTTGTTATAGAAAGTATTCATGTTAACTTTGGGAGGTTCATTTGGATATTCTTTTCCCCAAATAATTTCCAGCAAGAAAGACCTTGAGTCTCCTTCCTCGCCATACTACATAAACAAATACAATTTATACCAAATAAACAATAAAAGGTAATAGAGTATAGGTGTTGAGGGCCAATCGGTTTTACTCCATTAAACACAAACTAACAAACATATAACAGAGCTATGTACCTTGTATTGGTAAGTCACTGGAGATAGCTGTTTAAATGCTGGATCACAGTCATAAATTGACAAAATTACTTCCCTTTCTTCACCTTGCAATTCTTCCATATCAGCTTTGAAAGGGGAAAAATACAAAACAAAACAAACCCAGAAAAGGGGAAAAGAAAACACAGCAGTTGACTACTGTAACTTAATTGGTTATAAGTAATGTATAAAAAAAAACATCGCACTAAAAAATGAACATAAAAGCTACATGGCACTTCAATTATAATAAATTACTTGAAAGACTAATAAATAAACTTGGCTAAGGTATTGGATGGCTAAGAGGCAGGTTACATCTCTAACCTGAGGTTAGTAACCTCTAGTAGACGGGGAGCTAGCTACATAAAACAGGGTCGATAAGGTGCGTGCAGTTTTAGTCTATAAACTGGGGGGCCCAACTTAGTACGTCACCAAACGCCACTTCTTAAGGTCAGCACAGGTCGGATATGAAAATGCCAGCCGGTTTTCCCGGACGAAAAAATTGAGTGAAAAACCTCATAACGTGCGCGCGTGAAACTTCTTGTAACGTGATGTTCGATCCTCAAATAAGAGCGGTGTAATAGTGTAAGAAGTTTTGCAGGCCGGAAAACCCTCGTAAGAAGTGATCGAAAGTGCCGGAAAACTCAGCTGAAAAACCTCATAACGTGCGCGCGTGGAACCTTTTGTAAAGTCAAGTTCGAACCTCAAATAAGAGCGGTGTAATAGTGTAAGAAGTTTTGCAGGCCGGAAAACCCTCGTAAGAAGTGATCGAAAGTGCCGGAAAACCCAGCTGAAAAACCTCATAGCGTGCGCGCGTAAAAATTTTTTTATTTGATTTTTGGGTTCTCAACTAAGAACGCTGTAATAGTGTAAGAAGTTTTGCAGGCCGGAAAACCTTCGAAAAAAATTAAAGAAAATCGGCGTATATTAGAAATGAAAATTTTTCGCATTCGGCTTAATGGAAAATTAGTTTTGATGATTCCATTCAAAATATCTCTTCGTGCTATCCAAAATTAAAAAAAAAATCGTCAGGATACGATGGAAACTCGCTAAAATATAATAATTTTTTATCGCGCGCGCGATTTTATAGCGCTTACTCATTTTCCGTCTATTCGAGCCGCCGCCGGTAACGCCAACGTCGCAAAAAACGGGCTACTGACTTTTTTTTTTATAAACTCATTTACTGCGCTAATTATCAACCGATTTTGTTCAAATTTTTTTTTAAGTTCTGGGAATAGTTGCACTTTTTGATACAGTTGCTCAATAATGAGTACCGGATCTGGCACTCCAAGAAACATTGATGAACGTCGAGAGAAGATTTTGAAGTCGAGAGAACGTTGAGAACCCAAAAATCAAATAAAAAAATTTTTACGCGCGCACGCTATGAGGTTTTTCAGCTGGGTTTTCCGGCACTTTCGATCACTTCTTACGAGGGTTTTCCGGCCTGCAAAACTTCTTACACTATTACACCGCTCTTATTTGAGGTTCGAACTTGACTTTACAAAAGGTTCCACGCGCGCACGTTATGAGGTTTTTCAGCTGAGTTTTCCGGCACTTTCGATCACTTCTTACGAGGGTTTTCCGGCCTGCAAAACTTCTTACACTATTACACCGCTCTTATTTGAGGATCGAACATCACGTTACAAGAAGTTTCACGCGCGCACGTTATGAGGTTTTTCACTCAATTTTTTCGTCCGGGAAAACCGGCTGGCATTTTCATATCCGACCTGTGCTGACCTTAAGAAGTGGCGTTTGGTGACGTACTAAGTTGGGCCCCCCAGTTTATAGACTAAAACTGCACGCACCTTATCGACCCTGTTTTATGTAGCTAGCTCTTGGACTATAGTTAGCTTTCCTATTTTATTTTTATTGGCTTAGATTTAATTCGTCATTCAGGAATGTTTCTAAATAAAGTAGATCTAAATATAATATTTAAAAAGATCGAATTGTAAATAGTATACAATATAATTGTTTTAAGCACAAACTGTTAGAAGTCATATGATCATATGTTATATTACCGGATGTTGTGAGTGTGAACACTTAAGGACATTTTTTTTTTATATGTGGAAAATATAAACTTTGCATATATTTGGAGAATTGCAAATTAATTTAATTTATCAGAATCCCAACATTGTTGTGACCCCGACATTATTTTTTTACATTTAGAAGAGATAACATTTTGATAAAATTAGTACACATATTGAATTTGTTCGTATCAGAAAGCCTGTTGGGACAAGTTTGACCAAGACCTGTAATGATTTAAATGAATAGTTGGATAAAGATAACCCAGATGAGGTGCAGGTACAAGTTTTAATGAAGAAGTTAGAAAACTTAACTTGTGATTTGAATGTTTTTGACGAAAAAATTAGAGTATCTTTGCTACCAACGAAGAGAATGATTATGAGCAAGAATATGCCTCGGTAGAAGTATATAAACATAAATTTGATTTAGCCTTTGTTAAGATGGAGAAATATAATATAATTTTATTGGTGGATTAAATAAACTTGCTCAAAGGGAAATAGATAATGTTAGTTCAACTTCCACTACAGATGGAAGAAATTTAAAACTTCCAAAAATAGAACCAAAGAAAATTGGAGGGGACATTAAAGATTGTCTTAGTTTCTGGAATTAATTTAAACGTATATATGAGGATAACCAAATAGAGCCAGAAGATAAATTTCAATATTTGGTGCAAGCTACAGTCCCTGGATCTTGAGCTAGAGCAAAAGTCATTAACTGTTTTAAAACTCGTTTTGGAAAAAATTATTTGTTGATAGAATACTACATTAGAGAATTATTAAATATGGCAATCAATGATGCAAAGAGGACTTCTAATAAAGTTAACATTACTAAGTAGTATGACCAATTGGAATCCCATCTAAGGTCTCTGGAATCTATTGGCTTGACAGAAGATAAATATGCAGCAATTATTTTTCCATTGGTAGAATCCTGTCTTCCAGAAGAAATCAGAAGGGCCTGGTGGAGAAGCGCTTTAAGTAAAGTAGACATCAAGGAAGATGAAACATATAATATTAAACTAAAAAATTTGTTCTCATTTTTAGAATCAGAAGCTGTAGGTGAGCAAAGGATTAATTTGGCTATGTCTCGTTTTAATGCAACCGATGACAATGAACCAAAGGTGAAACGGGCTTACCAGAAAGTAGAGATACAGGAAGATGAAGCAGTGGCAACCGTCAATCATCTCTTTTCAGGAGAAAAGAATGGGAAACCTAAAGGTAACCTTAGCTATTTATTTTGTGAAAAATTGCACGGCAGTAAGGACTGTTTTTTTTCTCAAAAGATGTCTTTTGAGGATAAAATATCACAAATCAATGAAGGTCAAGCCTGCTATTTGTGTTTAAAAGATGGCCACCGAGATAAAAGTCTGCAGGGTGCCTGTGAGATGTATGATTTGTGGTAAAAAAGATTGCTCTTTGATGTGTCCCGAGTCGCCTGTTAATAAAGGTGGACAATAGGAAAAGGGAAAACATGAAGATTGTAAAGAAAAGAGAACTGTAGTATCTCCTTAACATCAGAGTTTGTAATAAAACTTCTCCAGAAAAACAATGGTTAGCAGATACTACCTATGCATTTTCTTTACAATCTTCATGATTTCCCTTTTCCTATTGTCCACATTTATTAACAGCTAACTCGGGAGGCATCAAAGAGCAACGTTTTTTTACCACAAATCATACACTATGGAATCTGGAAACTATTGGAGTTACCGACCCGACTGAGAGTAAGACTAGGCAGGAAAGAGAAGAAGCTAGAGCCATCGTTACTCGAAGAGGCAGAAGGGTTCGACTTCGATATAGATGTTTCGATTAAACCCTTTTAATCGAAAGGTGGGAGTATGTTAGAAGTCATGTTATATTACAGGTGTGAACACATAAAGAATTTTTTTATTTTTTATATGTGGAAAATATTAACTTTGCGTATATTTGGAGGATTATAAATTAATTTAATTTATCAGAATCCCAACACAAACATAATTAATTCTTGAATAATTATTTGTTGACCCATAAAAAGGACAAGATCGATTTAAAATAAATAATCATTTGGTTTATAAAATATTGTTTCTTCCTGTTTTTTACCCAATTTTCTTTCCCTATTATTGACGTAATATTATTTTAGTATTTATTCTCGCTTCTGCACATATTTTGTTTATGACTGGGTCACAGTCATTTGTTAAGAATAGTGCTAATACCATAGGAAAATCGTTGATTGTTAGTTAAAATCATTCCATAAGGCGAGTTTAAAGAGCATGACTCCAGAATACAGCCGCATTATCAGCTGAGGCCGCCGCAGAAGTGCTATCTATCAGAGTTCGAAATATCTAACTGCTCTGTATTCATTTGTAAAATCCTTATCCATTGGAGACGGATTATTACTGCATTATTTTTTTATCGTTTAAAAATACTGTTGCTTTCGATTACCGCTAATCTAAGGCAGTAATAATTTAAGTTACGGATAGACCCTTCCCCGACTGAAAAAGGTCATTAAGGGTTTTTGTATATTTGAGTGAGCGAAGCCAACATTTTATCTATTGTAATTAAAGCAGTAATAATTCAAAGTACTGTAAGACATTGATTCATACTAGTTCTGTTGAATGGATGATCAACGTCTTTTTTCTCGGCGCCTTCAGCAAACCTGCCAAGTAGAAAAAAAATGTGCAAAATAGCAACTGCACATTAAACCAGTATTGTAGAGGAGCTCCTCCCATTAACAACGAACACTCCTGATCCTAAATACAATTCCTGATGTTGCTTGGATCAAGAGATATCTGAAGGTGCTCTCTGGTTTATGTCCACAAAGGAGTTTATCTAATTATGAACTTCTATATGGAGATAAACTTTCAGCCTGTTATGACAACATATGACTCAAGGAACATGAATTGCCCTTTTTTGCTAGGCTTAATCCAGGTCATGGTGTGGGTGTCTTAAGCAGCCCACAGTACTAGGTTATATCAAATGGATACATAGTAGTGTGTGTTTCCCTGTTTGTTTTTGATATAGCCCTTATCTCACATGGATGGCCATACACCTGTAGCTCAGCTCTTCTGTATTGTCAATGCCAAAGTATTTTTCCGAGATCCCAAACAATAGCATGTATCTGGTCAGCTATTTCATTAATTACAGATCAGAGTAGCATTAAAATCAGTGCTCATTAAATTTGTTCTACCAAGACTGAGGCTACTGCAATGACATTCACTTTCCATAGAGAGCGATTTGAAGGAACTCCGAACTGGTTAACATGTTCCCTGCTAAGACGCCAGCGAACACTGATACATAATAATTGGATAGAGAACAGGCATTTGATCACTGGCTAAAGTAGTTTAATGCAATCAGTAAATACTAGTTTTCCTTGTCAGTCTACAGAAAGAATACTATCCTCCCAAAGAGCACTCCTATGACTCAAGCTTTAATTCCTCTCATGGCTGCTCACTCAGCATGTCTATGACACCAAATGGCTACATCATTGAGTTATCCAAACCAAAAGGGTATAATTTAAGCATAACCACAGCATAAAAAAAAAAAAAATAGTTCCAATTATTAATGTTTTTTTTAATTTAACACTGCCCTTTTTCTGATCAACTTCTCTTTCAATTAAACTTATCAACTTTTTTGAAAAAGTTATTTTTTAAATAAATGGGAAGAAAATGTAAAAAAATATATATTTATATTTATATAATCTTATTGCATTTTGTAAAAATTTATTGTAGTTTTAAGCTGGTCCCTTGAAAATTACTGCAATGAATGTGAACAAACAAAATATTAAAGGTTAATATATAATAGATAATTTATATTTTAGGCAAGTATAAATTTAAGGTGGGAGAAACTGCGGGACATAAATATTTGGAAATTTGTTTAACATATTGTTCCACAATGTGTTTTTTTAAAAATATTTTTAAAATGTTTAATTTTCTCAAGAAAACGGGACTGCTAAGCAACAATCTGTGGTGCAGTCTTTAATAGAATTGACTCATTCTGAACTCGCACTAACTCCATTAGTGTTTTTTGTCTCTCTTTACATATGCTTATTTCTTACTTTATTACAGCTGGAATGTTCTTGAATAGTCGATTAATCAATTCTATTCTACTCCTGTATAATATATGTATTTATTTTGGATTATTTATATTCCTAATTATTATGGAAATAACCTGAAAAGGTATTAAAAAATGAAAAATTGTTATAAATAAATTTAAATTGGGTATAATTTATAAAGAGGACGGAAAATGGAAAACCAGATCGTGATTCAAATAAATTGGTTTTGACAACAAAACCACATTTATAAAGATGTTTAGTCATTTTTTCCTGTGATTAAAGCTTCTTTCCAACTTGCTCTCCAATCACCAACATATAAATGATTGTTCTCTAGGCTCCATCCTAAACAAACAAATATGCAAAAGTTAGGAGAATTAAAGTTGAAAAAAAAAAAAAAATTGGTAATATATAATAACTGAATTTCTAACAATGGAACTAAAGTAGCTTGATCCACTTTTCAAGCTAAGTTCAATTTAAAGTGAATCATACTCTAGATTGTTATAGCAATAATGAAACACTAATGAGCGGTTTATACTAATAAAGTAAATAGTAAAAAAAACAATTAATAAAGAAACATGTTTTAAAAAACTTGTTAAAGGATTCAATGCGAATACTTAAATCTATCAATGAAAACTCAATATGAATTAATAATAATTTAAAAGTACATGATACAATCTGCATAAATAAACATTAATTATTTACTGGTTCTCATTCTAGTAAGGCTCTTAAATAGGAAAAGTCTCTTTATTATAAACTATCTTATAGTAGGAGTAGTTCCCATTACAATCTAACCATTTTGGAAGATATCAAGTTACATTCCAGGAAGTCAAATATTGGACTAAAAAATTAAAATGGTTAATAATCACTACGATACCACTCCAGGATAGGCACAGGAGACTTCCTATTTGAGGAGGGGTGAAAGAACCACTTTAAAAAAATCCTTAGTTATGCTATCCTTCGGAAGGGATGTATAATGGGGGTTACGAGCGTGCAAGGTGTCAGGTACTTGTTAAAGATCCATACCCTAATTATAGCAGGATAGGCAAAATTTATGACTCCCACTGTAGCATGACACAATTAGACATATCAGAATTTAGTGATGTTAAATTAATAAACAAACAAGAACCACTTACCATAAGTTGACAGAGCTGGCAAAAATATACTACTCTCTTGTGATGCTAAATTATCGATGGCAATGATGATATCAGCATCAGGTCTTGATAAAGTTTTACCTTCGTTCTTTACACTTTCAGTAGCTTTTATAATTTTATAAGGTAAAGAATTTTTATTTTCTAATAAGCTCGGTCTGAGTATATCCTAAAACAAAGAAAGAAAACACGAGGGTTTTAAAAAGGTAACTTTAATATTATTCATACAAAAGACAATTTCATTGGTGGCTCAGACATAAAAACTAAATTTTGATGTAATTGAAGAAACTAGGACAAGATAATAAAAGAGGAAATAAGTTATTTTGTGAATTGATTGTTGCTCTTACTACATTAAGGAGAGGAATGATAATTTTTCTTATATAGAGATAAAATTGTTCTTGAAAATAACTCATGTTATTAATAATAGAAGGTAAGAGAAAGTACAAACCAGTTTCTGTTTTGCCAAATACGAAGCACTAATTGCATGAAAAACTGCATTGAAGTACCCTTCTAATACATCAGAGGATGTGTAACTTTTATCCAAACATAAATAGATTACTTTATTTTTCATGTTTGTTAACAACAAATATTTGCGGCTTTTGTATACATGTGTTAACAATTGTAATTCAAAAGGATAGATCTGTTTTTTCTTCACCAACTTTTCTATGGACTCGCCTATCTTAATATTGTAGCCACAAATGTGTTCACCTACAAAAAAAAAAAAAAATTGTTGATCTAATAAAATAAATGTTCAGTGTTATAGCATATTAAGATTTTATAAACCAACTAAAAATAATAATGTAAGGAAGAAAATAGTTGGGGGTGCAGTCAATTAAAACACTAAATAAGTGGATACTTATTTTAATTAAGTGCCGACGTTTCGACCCACTTTGTGGGTCATCTTCAGGGCTATAGGAGCGTTCCTCGTGCTACTGCGAGCTCCTATAGCCCTGAAGATGACCCACAAAGTGGGTCGAAACGTCGGCACTTAATTAAAATAAGTATCCACTTATTTAGTGTTTTAATTGACTGCACCCCCAACTATTTTCTTCCTTACATCATCCAGTCAACGATCCCTCGCTTCTCTAAAAATAATAATGTTGAAAAAGTCATGACTGCATTTTTTGAATTGATGGGAAGTTATGAAATACAATAATTTTTTCAAAAATATCGAAGGGATATATGAAGACTACAGGGGAAAAACGTGGTAACTCACTTTTTCGTAAATATTCAGGAAAGCAAATTTACCGCAGAATCGGTATCATTATTTTTATTAAAATTCATGCAGATTGTTGGTGCTGTCAATCTGACAACGATGTTTGACTGGAAGTCAGATTACCTCGTTTTTCCCCAGGCACTGTTTGGGTGAACTAATTCTTCTCCTTACGGAAATACTTTTTCAGCCATTAAAATTTGTTTTTCTCCTGTTTAGCCATCTAGTGCTCGCCATCAAAAGAAACCACTGTTAACAAATTTTGAGAAAAAAATTGAGTCATCTCGTTTTTCTCCTGTAGTCTACATATAGTACAGCCATTACATTAGCCTGATAACTATCTAAATATTATAAATTTTGACATTTTTAAAATTTAAAATAAAATAAAATACTATACAAAAGAAATTACTAAATTGCCACCTGTAGCCCTATGTGTTTAGCCTTCACATAAAGTTAGTTCTTTATGATTTGAAATAAAATAAATGTTTTAATATATAACACATATATTTTTCCAGGTGTTCCATTCCCCTAGTCACCATACTTTATTTTTTCCGGTAGGTGTAATAGTAAAGTGCATGAATGTATTTAGGTATATATTTTTTACGACTTGAGGAATATGCATTATTTAAATGGTACCCCTCATATGATATTTGTTACTTATCAATATATACAAAAATAGTTAATGTACCAATTATAGAAAAGACCACCACCTTTTTGTTCTTTTAATTAAATATATTAATAAAATATTTTAAAATGATAATAACTTACAGATATATCTGTTCAACAAATTTCACTGAAATTTACTTAACTGTTCAAACCACTTCCAAGTATTACAGATTCTTGTCTGTTAGTCTCAATAGGTGAACAAATTCTTTCTGTCAATAAATAATCTTGTATAACATAATTTAAGCGTTCTGTATTAAATTTGTTTAAATTTAAAGCTTTAACTGCTTTATAATTTGAAAATAGATGAAGGAAAGTAGCTCCAAAGAAAAGAACCCAAATGCAAATCCTGGAAAAAAAGAATCATGGAATTGCTAAATAATAATAAATAAATTTTAGAGATGTGAATATTAAACCAAAATAATTACCCAGAATCTCCTAGCATAGATAATATTGCAAGTCCAAAAAAGGAAGCAACTAAGTTGACACAAGTTTCCTGGCTTCCATCTTTAGCAGAAACATCAGCCATATTGCTTTTAATAGCCTAAAGATAAAGTTAAAACTTACTTAAATTAAAACACCATTTATCACATTGCTACAATAGGAACAATGCTTGGATTTTGTAATGTATCTTAAATTGCTATCTAATTCATGAACACAATAGTGGGAGAAAGTAGAGGTCACATTTTACATGATATTTTGGAAAATGTGACCTCTATTTTCCCCACTGTAAGCCAAGAAACTTCAGAATGAAAATAAAAAATATACATAATTTAAAATAATAACTAAATGTTGGTATGTTTAAAAACAATAATATGATTATAATCAAGAGAGGAGATAAAATAGGAGAGGGCTGACTGTCCTAATGGTGAACAACATAACATTATGTTTTGATTATTGTCCAACTTTTTAAATATTTCTTCATCAAACAATAAATCCACACCTTTCAAAAGTTAATTTATAGTGAAAGTAAATCATTTTTCTAAATAAAAACAAGAACATCCGGCTTTAACCTGGTGCTGTGTTATAGCTGCCCTAGTAGCTCCACCAGCAACTCCAACGACTGCTTTTAGTGAAGTAGAAAAGCACAAGATCTTGAGAGCCTCTTGTTTAAAATACGGCAATATGATTATTTCAATACAAATTGCAATATCATTCAATACATCAGCAAATAGTCTCCATTTCTTACATTCTCCATCCAGTCTTGTTCTGTAAAATCCATTAATCGATATACAAATGCAATCCAAGTTGAATGTTTAACACAAATATCACTCCTCATATTAAAATATTCTCATTAAGAAATGATAATAATTGCAAAGAATGGATAAAGTAATATGATAATAAAAAAAGTAGTCTCTCCAATGGATGAAAGAAAGATTAATTTTTCTAATTAAATATTTAGAAAGAGTTAAATTTTTGGAAGGTTGATTAAAAAGTTAATTTTCAAAAATGAATGACCAAAAGGGAATATAATGTTTTTAATTTGTTTAACCAAGGAGGTATTCTTTTCTGTTTTAGGAATACAATATTTTAAAAATATATAATCTAAAAAATACTGAAAGGTTTAAAAAATTACTCAATATTTTACCCACTAATCCAAGCAAAACCTATCCTAGAAATCATGCCACAACCATCTTTCATGATCCAAGTGATCGCAGCACCAAGGGAAGATGCAGTATCATCTCCGACTCCAACCCCTTGTAAGACAGCTTTAGTTGCCAAAGTATTTGTAATAGTACTGCAAAATGCCTAAAACACAAAATACCTTAAGGGACCCAGTGATAATTTATTTACTCCATTGTTCTATATTTATGTTCACATGAATTAGGAACATTGAGCTATAAAAAAAAAACCTGTACCACTACAACCCGTGAACGAGTCTGAGGGTTCAGTACATGGTTGAGACTGTACTGTTTCATGGACAACGGTTCTGCAAGGAGGTGACTTGTCCTAGGTCACTCTCAACCGCCAGGTTTTTTCCCCCTTAATACAGGTACCCTATTTTTATAATATTTTATAGAGGCTGCGTGAGCCCCAGGAGGGTCCTAGATCCTATATGATCTATCTCCAGGTGCAAACAGACTAACAGACTGCCCGCAGCGGGATTTGACCTAGGATTTCCGGCATGGTACTGAGCCACTCCGCTCCCAGGAACATTGAGCTATGGTGAATCCAAAATAGCAAAACTATTAAATAAATAGCTTAAGCTGAAACTCCACACAAAAAAATAAAAATAAAAATAAACACTGACAGAAAATTTATTGCATTTTAGAAATCCACCACCTTTTTCAGATGGTGGTTATTTTCAGGTAATTAATAAATATTTATGTTTGAGTGGAAAATACACCAGTTGACGAGATCCCAGCCCAGGCACCCCCATCTGTTGCCCTGAAGATGGCCCCCAATACAATACAAGTTATTTATTTAAAAATTCAATATCATAAATTTCAACATTGTATTTACTGGCCAACAATTTTCATCATCATTATTATTATTATAGCTTAAAAACAGAGAGGTTGATTGTTCGCCTTTGTTAGTTTTTCACAAATAGTTGGCGTGATTGGATTTTGATTTAATATGGTACAATTTAAAGCTGATATTTCCATAGTTGTTTGTGTCAAAGCATGGAGTAACTATCGGCTAATCACTTTAGACTCCCATTGATACTTGTTTATGTGAGAATATCTCATTGTAAACATGGAACAATTGGGAGGGCCCTTCAAGTTTCTTCCTTTCGATTCCTCCAGCTGTTACACTTCAGTGATCGATAATTTCATTCAGAGTGATTTTTATTAGCCACGTTTAGAACAATATTAATTAATTTTGGACGAGTATTCTTAGAATTAGCACAGATCACAAATATAGTTGATCATACAGGGAATTCTTTTTCCCACTAGTTAACAAAGTCTTCTAATAACCAACTGTTAGTTATTTTTACCTGAAGAGTATCCCATAGTTGGTATCTCACATAATCCCCACTAACACTTTCAGGATAACCTTGTGGAAGAAGAATCTTTTTAGTTGCTGATGTCAAGAAATCTGAGATATTACTTTTGGGCTTGAGGCTCGCATTCAGACCCACAACCATATTCTCTGAAATTATATAATACTAAATCACACAAAATCATAAAATTATTTAGTTGAATAACTTTTTTAAATAGTTAAACAATATACCTTGCCCCTTAACATAAGCTATTTCATCTGAACCAGATCTGCTTTCTTTGAGAAATATAGTACTAGCCATTTAAAAGTATGTAGTGCATAAACCTGTAAATATAAATATAAACAAATATAAATATTCAAACAACAACAAAATCCAGAAAAATTAGATTGTATAATTAACTTCAAACTTGCCACCTTACATCTAATCAATTATATCGATAGCTCCTAAGAGGTAAGCATACATTTATTTGTTCGAACTTCAATCATATTCAAATCCAGAAGATCTACTTCTAGTTCTGGAAATTTTGGAAACATTGGAAATTTATAATTTTGTTCACGTTAACAAATAATTAATGCCAAGTACATTATTTCAAAGGATTTCTGTATAATTCGTATTCTGTATGTGTCTATTTACTTTTTGCGGCTTAATATTACTTGTACTTTAGGTTTTAATTTACAAAAATTCATTTAAAAGCCCAACTACAGAGATAACTTTTATATCTTATGAGGCGAAAAATCGAATTTTCATATCTACTTTAAAATAAATCAATGGATTGTGAGTAAGTTTGTATATAATATTAGAGCTTGAAGTAATGGATGATTTCTACACGTAAACGTAACTTAAGAATATTCTTAATTCAATACA
This sequence comes from Troilus luridus, assembly GCA_964056705.1. Lineage (NCBI taxonomy): Eukaryota > Metazoa > Arthropoda > Insecta > Hemiptera > Pentatomidae > Troilus > Troilus luridus. The sequence goes on along the minus strand of OZ057415.1, from coordinate 18,315,041 downwards.
TAAGTAATTGTTGAATGTTTAAAAGTAATGTTGTTTAATGTGTTTTTATGTACAGATGCATGAGGGATATACTGCTTGTACATGAGTACGTAACATTTATTAGAGTTTATGGTTGTTGCCTAATCCTGCATGGGCGTGCAAAAAGGGTTAGTTTATTTCTACAAGTTATAAAAATCGAAGCCACGAAATAAATTTTAACCCACCCAGGTCGGATTCGAACGGACGTAAATGTTGTAATTCGAAAATGTTGTAAATTAGAGAAAAACCTAGTGAAAATTCTAAAATATGTTAAATTACTACTTTTCGTTAAAAGTTGAATTTATTTCGTTGAAAAAAAATAATATTATTTTCCTTTTAAAAATAATCATCAATGTACGTGCAATGCATCAAATGATTTTTAATTTTTATTTAAGTTGAAGATTTAGAAATAATTGGACTCAGGGCTTATACATCAACATAACTTTTTTGTTTTTCAGAAAAAAATTATTTTAACTATCACAAACAAATTATACTATTAACCTTGGTCATTAGATGAAACTTCTGTGGAAATTTCACCTCTTTCTTATCCACTGTCAGTTTCCAGTGTTTCACGTATTTTACCATTCGAATCCTTTATTTTTACCGAGGAAGAACTTGGGAAATTTACATTAGAGGACGTAGGGTTTCCCCAAACCTTTTGAAGGTGTTTTCGTTCTTCGAAATTCTATTCGTTTTTTACATTTAAAGGTTATGACTGGGAGATCTTTTGTAAATAAATACCGTTTTTTTTTTTTCTAGAATGAAAATCCAGAATATAGCAAGCAGTGTCACAATTTAGTAAACGACCTGCACAGAATGCCGGGTGCGCACAGGGGAAGCCACGTCTTTTCCTCCACTACCTATCTCGCTTCACTAGCCCTTTTTCCTCATTGTGGGTAGTTTTTTCTTACTGTAATATTTTTGCATTTTCTTAGAGTTATCATTGTTGCCTTATGTTGTACCTGGCTATACTTGTACTTTATATTGGACTTTAATTGTGTTTTAAACAGCTTTCTTTGGATTCTATTTCCAATAGACCTGTGGTGGGGTAAGGGAGTCCTACCACTACACCTTCCCAGCCCTAGACCTCCACTACAACTGGTTCAGCAGCAGGTCTTTCACTGAATTGTCAGACTATAGGTAATAAACAGGGAACTCTGAGCAATCAATGGTAAAAGTAAGAAGTTATTTATTAATACAGCTGCTTACAAAATTTCTCTAACAAGTTAAACAAGCGAGGGATAAAAGTTTAAAAAGCAAGGTTATTAAGGTGCTATACTGAAATTTAACCTCAATTCCCCAGTATACAAGTAATATTCTGCTCAAATTTCTTCAAAACATTGGCAGGAGCTCACCTAGTATTTTGAGCCATTAATGTTAAAAATCGGTCGAGTCTTTTGTTACCAAACAATGGTGAGAATAAATACTCCATATTTTTGTTTTGAAGAGAAAAGGTTTAAAAATAATTACCATAAAAATATATACTCCATAATTTGGTAAAAAGTAGTCTAGCTCTGTATCAAGGTCATTGTGATGTATTTCTAGTTTTTTCCCTAAGTTTCTGCATTACATTATTATCCCTTTGAAAAACCACTCTGTATCACAGGAGGAACACTCTTGTTTACTGAAATAGCTTCGCTTGATCGTAGAGTACACTGTATTCCACGTTTGGTTTTTTCTGCCAGCACTTTGGTAGCCTACTACCGTTTGTACCGTTGTATTATAAATGAAACAGCTCTTCTCTTCAAGCTGTAAAAATAAGATTACTTAGGCAAATAAGGACAAAAAGTGATTTATTCAACAAATAATTAGCATTTATTGAATTGAAAACAAATAACAATCAATTATACATATTACAATGTATCTATAAATACATTTAAAGTTTCTTCAATAACAGAGTAATAAGACTTCAGTAAAACTTAGCAATCTTAAGGGTAAGACAGTAGTGCAATATGGTACGAAAAGAGAAAAATATATTACATTACAAATTTGTTGCAGAAAAAACTTACAGGTGCACAGTCTAACAATATATATTTATATATAAACACTATAATACAACAATATAAAACATTTCGCTGTTAAGTGGAATACAAAATATTAACTATTTATAATATATCATACAAGTTTTTAGTTACATAAAATGGTACCCCATAATACAACCTGTTGTACTAAAACAACAAATAATTATTTTTCTCCATATTTTCTTTTTGATGTTGCATACGGCATTAAAAGTTCAGATTGAAAGTTTAATTCATGGAAAACAAGAAAAATCTTTAAGTTGAATTCATTGTATCACTTTCAGACTTGATCAAAGAAAGATATCTAATTTTTTCTTCTTCTGAAACATTAAATTTTAAGTTAAAATAAAAAAATAAGAATAACAAATGTGTAATAATGGGCTAAGTTATTAAAAAAAAATTTGATGGTTGAAGACGTCTGGAAAGGTTGGAGATATTCTTGGGGGTTTTGTTAATGGGATGGACTACTGCTTTTTTTCGATGAGGTAGGGAAGGATTTCAGGGAGACATACTTTTAGCAATTTGAAGGTAATTCCATCAAAGCCTGTGGGATTTAATTAGGGAGGAAATAAGGTAGGTGGGTGAGATGTCGAAGAAATAAATGTTAATGAAGGCATTAATGGAAAGTCGGGGGAAGAAGTTTATGAATTATAAGAGGAGGCAGACAAAAAAGACGAGTTTATTTGGTCCGCTAAAGCTAGGAAAACTAGCGGGAAAGGGGATTTACAAAGAGATAACTTGCAAAGGAGTTGACATTTGGAATTAAGATTGGGCACAGTGGAAAGGGCTTCATGGAAATTGTTGGATTTTGCCTATCTTATTGTAGACTAAGTTAAATTGCAGAGAGCCCTGACTGCTTGATAGTTATCAGTCAGCCTTGTATAACTAAAGTAAAGGACCAAATCATGTTTCCTTTGTAAGGGTTTAATTTGTTGACACATCCGGAGCAGGCTGGCGAAGGAAGGTTGAGGTTTGAGTGGGACATGGCTATCAAGGATACTAATAAGATTGGAATCGGTAGTAGCACAGGAATAAATTTTGCCCCAAATCAGGGTTTTAATAAGGGAAGGGAAGATGTTTTCACAAGTTATTACATCTATGTTAAGGTTTTAGGGACGATCTTTGGAGTTTGGATATTGTATGAAATTAGGTGAAATGAAGTTGTGAGAAGACAGAGAGTTATGAGGAGAAAAGAAGTTTCTGCGGCATCTGGTCGATGAGTGGGAGAAAATTGAACAATGGAGAAATGCAGAGATTATATGAGAATTTCCTAGGTATAGGCTGTCATAGAATTTAGTAGGGAGATTGGTATTGAAATCACTAGAATTATGAAGTGGTTATAGAGAGGAAAATAATTATAGAGGATTGATTCAAAGATTTGTTAGTATAAAAAGTTATATAAGTCAACATAAAGTTTACACTCCAAGTTAAGAATATTAATGTATGGATATTAATAACTCCTTTTTGATATTAATAATCATTAATTACTATTATTCGTTCACAAATGCATGTCATAAAATATAACTAATAAATATTTTGATTATGTATTAAATCGTCGTTGTCGAAACAATACCGCCTATCTACAACTTTTGGTAAAAATTAGTTATTAAAGGTAACACATTCTACAAGTTGAATTAAACACTATAAAAAAAAGTGTTCAAAGTTAGGCAGTGCTTTAATTAGCAATTGAAAGATAACCGATATACTAAAGATAATATAACATATGGCGCGGTTTTTTCTCTCTCCTATAAAATCGCCCAAAGCATTGATAGGCTGTATTGTTTTGACAGCGACGAAATGGTGTATGGAAAACAAGTTCTATAGCTGAACTAAGGACACAATGAAGTAAAGTTTTGGAATGGTAGGTAAGGTTACATCAACCCATACTATTGAGAATCGTTCTTATCTTCCTAAGTTATCAATAATACCACTTAAAAGTAAAAAGTAGAGTATTTTAATTACATTATTTTTCTTTAGTTGCTGTAATCTTTATTCCCTTTAATGAAAAAAGAAATGAATTATTTGGTGAAGGATGCCAATTGATACTTTCTATCCAAATTAAAATTATTTAGCTCAAAATTCATCTTTTCACAAATCAAATTAAAACAGTTTTTCCCCTAGAATTATGATTTTTGTATTATGACATCATAGCAAATAGCAGAAATATAAAAGAATGTCAAAGTTCATGAGAGATGATGTAATCTTTCAGTTAGCTGTTCTACATCTTCTATTTTTTATGTTTTAGAACAGTTTAACTTCAGCTCGCAAGCAATTCTGCCACAGCAGTGAGTAAAACATCCTTAGTTACGCCGTCCTTTGGAAGCGAAGTTAAACAGGGGTCTCGAGCCTGTACGATGTCAGGTACTCGTTAAAAATCCCTATCCTAATTAAACCTGGATAGGCAAAATTTAGAGCTCCCAATGTAGCATCGTCCGACTAGCCACAGCAGCATAAAGTGACGTTAAATGAACAAAACAAACACATCTGTGAGGATACTCTTGAGCAGATCTTTTGGAAACACTAGGAGCATCACAACTATCAACACTTAATACGACATTTTAGACAAGGTTTATTCTTACACAAACCCCATATTAGATTGGTATTCTGTTTCTTTCAATAGGAACTTGTACTTAAGGTATTTTTATATAGTTAATTTTTGATCACAGAGACCATTATTCCTCTATTATTGAAATTACAGGTATTAGGCTTCTACTTTAAGGTTTCCTTTTTCTTTAAGGCTTAATTTTAAACTTAATCAGATATACAAAAAATAATATGACAGGTTTATGAAAACTGAAAAAAAAACTTTTAAACAAGTTTTTAAAATATGTATATATATATAAATATATATATATAGGGTAATATATATATATATATATATATATATATATATATATATATATAAATATATAAATAGGCAATCCCCATTAATAATAATAAATGAATAGCTAAGAACCCTTGCAATTTAATAAAAAATCAATTCGCCTCATTTAGACCATAAACCATATTATACCCCAAATGTAATTAAATAAATGGCTAAAATTAACTAAACATAAATAATAAATAAAAAACTAAGGTACTTTACCATCTTGCTTTTTATGTTTTTTATATAGTTTGAGCACTTTTTTACTAGGGATCAAGCCCCGAGTTAGACCAGGTCTCTTTTTTCTTTTCTTTTTCAATTCCTCATCTGAATCTTCAGTTTGTATGCATTCTTCACCAGATAAATGAGTCTCTGATTCATCTTCAATTTCTTTACTTTTTTTTTCAGACACTGTATTTGAATGAGAAAAACGACATTTTTTACCATAACTACACTTTCCTTTCTTAAACATCCAACAAACTTTGTTAACTTTAACTGAATTTTTATTAGGCAACTCGGTCATTTTAACATGCTTTTCCAAAACAGCAATCTGTGCATTTTCTGCTTCTAAATAAGGATTTACAAATACGGAATTTTTTACTTTATCACTAAATGTTGGAGGAGGAAGTCTATCTAGAGGTTTTTGTGAAGATCTGAAAAAAAAACAAAAAAACAACATAATAATAATAAAAGTTATAAACGTAATATGTTAATGGATTTTAGTTACTAGCTTAGATATTGTTAAGTTAAAAAAATATATTATGTTTCATTGGTTGTTACAAGAGATAAGGGACACTTCCACTTTTGAACTTTCAGAATTTGTTACAGGTTTTGCCACAATTTAATTGATGGTCAATGGACATGAGAATTATACTAATAGAACTGGAACCTTGTGAAATAGGAATCCAATTGGGTTTTTTCAAGTTTTTCAAAGAAAGACTTGAAGATTTAATCCAATTAAATTTTTTATAAATTGCCACAGGACATATGAATTAATAAGAATTTTTATTAAATACGTTAGTGTTATAATTCCAAGTAAAAACATTAAGTCTCTAAATTAAAACAGGAAATTGAAAATACCTGTCCCAGGTACTTTATTGGACAGGTATTTTCAATTTCCTGTAGAGACTTAAGGTTTTTAGTAGGAATTTTTCCACTAATGTATTAACATTTATTTAATGTCTCTGCTGACCTTTCCCTTTTTCAATTTTTATTAAAATTTATCGCTATTTCAACTATTCTGGTATTACTGTAGTACCCAATATCAATAGCTGTAATTAAACTCAACTTTTTCAATAAGAAAAAATAAAAGTAGTCAAAGCCCAAAAGTCGGAGTACATTTAAATTATAACCTTGTTTCTGAACTCAATAGTAAAGTATTAAATTAAAACATTAAATGACATTTAAAATAACCACATTGTGTATATAAAAATCCTGATTTATAATCTTTTTTTTAGCTGAATTCAGCAATTAGATTTTTGTAAGCAGCAATTCAAACAGTTGAAAATTGGATAAAAACTGTCTGTTCTGCTAGGCTAGTAAAATTTTAAGAAAAATTACATATAAAAACATTAATAATTTATCATTGTGATGATAAATTTACACTTACATCACAGCTATATTTTCATTTTCTGATTCTTCACTGCTTTCTAAACTTGAAGCACCATAATCAGGAACCAATGAAGCCATTTTTACTCTAAATCTTCATTACAAAATTCTGCAACAGAAACAAGGCAATGAGATATTTACTGTTTGCATCAAAATTCTTCCAAATGATTTCTGTTAAAGACTAAAGAAAAAAAACAAATAGACAAGATAACAAGATCTCTTATCACATCAATAACTTAGAACCAACAATTGCAGTTAAAATACAAATTTTAATAAGGCTCTAATGAGTTTATTGAGAATTCATCAGTTCAAAATACAACTATCAGGGAGTGATCACTTATTAAGTTTAATTTTAGAATTTAATTTATTAAATATAGATATAAATTAAGTAACCAAAATTTGCTATAAATTCAACAACATTAAGTTCCTCTTATTATTATAAAAAACTACATACTCTGCCAGATAAATGAAATTTAAAATCATTTAGCTCTTATATTTACAATTTTCTGTTTACAAGTAACCATGAATTGTCAGTTGCAAAGAGTACACAGACATAGAGATATATTGCAACTTTTCCGAAAGACTGCTATACTCAGTTTATACCGTAAAAGAAAAACTATACTACATTAAATACTATACTATACAAATTTAATATGTTAACTGAACTATATTTGATTTACTACCAATTATTTAAAAGAAAAAAAATGACGCTACCTTAATAAAGGTCAAAAAAAGGATTGATTTGGATTGCCTGATTAAGCTTAACTTTTTCATGTAAAAACAATCACAAACTCAGACCTTAACATAACTTATGAGGGTTTCTCCTTATTTATCTATAATTTTTTATTTTTTTTTACTACTTTTGAATTTTATACACTGGGATATAGCTACAGTTGCTGCAGACTTTAATCGATTGTACATGAAAAGTGATGAATACATGCAAATATAGGTATTTATGGGGATATATACGCTGAGAAACAATTCAATCCATGGTAGGTTTCATCACCGAGTGATTCCACTTTATATTTTGTGTGGAAGGATATAGGAGAAATAGTTTTGTGTGCTCAGCTCAATCGGGACATACAGTACAACGAAACTCAGGAACAAATTTTGCAATTGGATGATGAAAAATCGAAATTTGAAAAAGACGGCTAAAATTGACAACCCAGAAATTTTCAACCGTCAATCAATTCCATCAGTATTTTTCAGAGGAAGTAACATCTACGGCACTTCTCATAATCGATCCAGTAGCCATGAAAATTGAAAGATTTTGAGTCTAATGTACAAAATCCGTCTCACGATTCACGTTAAAAGTCACGATATCGACTCAATTAAGAGCACCTTGAACTAGACAGATGCTGCTTCCGGTGTTCTCTCATGCTCTCTACCAAAGAATGGGCCATTTTTCAGTCGTTTGTATTTCAACTCTCATGAAAAAGAAACCAAGAAAAATCTGAATTTCAAACCACAAATTTTGTCGACATTTTCATGATGTGAATGCAACCTATCACATTATTGGCATTAAGTAAAAGTCTAGTTCTGCTCAAGACTCTAATCAAAGTTTTGTTGAGGTTCTCATTGAAGTTAAGCTCCAACCCTTCGAAGTGGATTCTCGCGCTGGTCTAATACCTCACGGAACCCAACAGAAATTTCATTTATTGAAAAAACAGAATTTCAATAAGATGGTGCTCAGAACGACCCACGTTCAATTTAACTCCTACACCTCGGGCTTTTTAAAAGGTCATACAGTGATTAAAATTTACCGAACTGCTGTTCGTTTTCTCCATTCCTGGGTAAAACCTGGATTCGACACCTATAACGTATCAAATGTTAACTCATTTGATGTTGCTACTTATATAATGCTAGATTTCGCTGAAATATTTGAGCCAAATAATGAATGTGCACAAGGTTTCACTTACTCTCGCGAGTTACTTTCTTATTCAAGACCAGTATTTATTAAAGAACGACCTGTCCCATACACTCTTCTGTACAGGGTCAACATCGAACTTGTCAACCTCGAAAGATCAGGTATCATTTCAAAAATCGAAACTGGTGATTGGGGTTCTTCACTAGTCATTATTCCCATGACATGACTGACAACTCGTCTCGTCTTTGTGTGATATTTGCGTCTAGTTGTGAGAAGGAATACAAATGGACTAGCTCAAAAAAATACAATTTGTTTCCGCAGATTTTATAGTATTACGATGATTATGGCGGTTGAGAAGTAATGACGGTATAAAATACTAATACTATTAAAACTGTAGTGTACGTAATAAGTTTGGTTCCTAATTAAAGTAGAAAATTAAAATAGTGCCCTTTCCATTCTGGTTTTTAATAGAAATAAAATGTAGATACTTAATGGTTAAATAATGAATTGCCTGTTTGACGAAAGGATACTGTTGAAACTTGGGAAACGAAAAAAAAAAAACAAGACCAATCGCCCACAAATCCTTGGTAGGGATTTACGATAATTTAAGTTAAATGACAATGTTATGTTGATATAATATATTAGGAGAAGTTGGTTGGTACGTTTTATAGGAATTCTCTTGGTAAACGTATTTAGACATCGTTATCGTCACAAATAGGTAAACTTTTCCATATAAGCGATTCATATTTAATTAAAGTGGGACAAATATTTAATTTTCTGTTCAAATTATAATAAACAAAATTAAAAAAAAGTGTTAAAAGTGTTTTGCAACTACTTAATATTCATATAGCATTGAAGATTTGTTCTTGAATGCTAAATATTTTCTGGAAGGTTATCTAGTGTTTTAGTTTATTGAAATTAATATTGGTATCTTTTCTGAAGGTTTATTACAATGGCATCTCAAGTAACAAAACATGCCCCAAAGCTAGTTAAACCTATTCTATCAATTGACCATGGTGAAGCTAGAAGAAGGGTTATGAATTTGTATAAAACCTGGTATAGACAAATTCCATATATTGGTAATTCATATTATAATCATAATTGATTTAATGGACTGATTGAAAATACATTTACTTCATCTCATAAATACATACTTTTAAATGTATCACTGCTTCCATTGGTTTATGATAAGTTGTTTTTGTAATTTTAGTTCTTGATTTTGATATCCCCAAGAATATTGAGCAGTGCAGAGCAAAACTGCGAGAGGAATTTAAAAAGAATGCTGATATTCAAGATATCAGAGTAATTGATATGCTTGTGATAAAGGTAACTATTACAAGTTTGTGATGGATTTAATGATTAGTAAACTTATTGCTTTTTTTTAATTGTGTACACTTGTGTACCGTACGAGTCCCCAATATTTGATACCAGATAACAGTGATTCTATGAAAAGAACAGTAACAATTTGAAGTATATATTTATTTGCTGTTACATATTTTGTTCTAACCAGAAATTGTTTACATCTTTAAAAATGACTTCAAAACGATCCTCTTGCTTTAATTGAGATCTCCACATAAAATCTGAAAGGTGTAAGGAAAGGAAGTCTTTTCTTGTCCCTCTTTCACCTTAAATTGTGCATCTTAAACTATATTAATAATCTGTATTGTTTTGTATACAGGAAATAAGGTTCTGTTATATTTAAAGATTAAGATATATGATTATTAAAAGTAATATTCATAGAACCACTGGGATCTGGTATCAAATCACTTTTTATGCATCAATCTACTTTAGCTTCAATTATTTAACAATATGTTGAAGTGAAAAAATAGTTCATTTTACTTCATTTAAGTATGATAGTGTTTGAAAAAGCAATTGAAGAAAGTCCTTGTTTGTTTTATTTCCAAGGACCCTATGTTCTCCTGAACTTTAAAACTTAAGTGATTTTGCGGTTGATGTACAAAGTGCTGGAAGTTTTAGAAATAATCTTTGGATGTCAGTCCACTTGCAAATATATAGAATTAGTGCGTAGTTGGACTGTTATGAAAATTAATGGATTAGTTTTTAATAAAACAAGAATTTCAAAATTTTTATATGTCTACAGTAAATAAAATGAATGAAGATACTTGTAAATTATAGATTTTTTATAAATAATTATAATTAAAAAATTTTTGTAAATTAGAGAATTTTAGAGAGAGAACTGCTCCGAAATTTCGCTTTTAGTAGTTTTAAATTCAATGTTTTTTATTAAAATAAGAAAATATATTTTATAAAAGCGATTAAAATGATTTACTTTTTAAATATTTTTATTTGAAAAGAAAAGATGGGTCCAGGACCGGGACTCGAACCCTGGTCGTCCAGATTGCTAGTCTGGAACTCTACCAATTGAGCTATCCTGGCTCCATCAGGCTCGCTCCCTGGTCATGCGACATTCAATTCAACATCAGCGGGCCTGATGGAGCCAGGATAGCTCAATTGGTAGAGTTCCACAAAAATATTTAAAAATTAATAAAATCAATAACTAATAAAATAAAATGATTTACTATTAAAGTCGAGGAAAAATTGATGATGAAAGAGGAAGAATTGAAAGTAGTTTCAGATTTTTGTTTAAAGGGATTGGTTTTCAAGGAAGCATTGGAATTTATATTATATTTAATTGTACAAATGAATAACATATTAATGTGGAAATGATTGACTAGATATATCTTAGAAGAGTGTGAAATGGTCGGGGGGGGGGGGGGGGTTGCAGTCAATAACATATTAGTTTATATATTTTATTGTTATGAATTTTATATAATGAATGTTTGGTTATGCACTTATTAAATTGTAAATTGTTTTAGGGCCAGATGGAGTTAAAAGAAACAGTTCACGGATGGAAAACAAAAGGACATGTAATGGCTTATTTTAAGGATACTCAAGAACCAAAACCTGAAGGTTTCTTAGCTAAGTTTATTTCTGGGTCAAATTGATTCATATAAATTTGTTAATAGAAACTCTTTGTGAATGTAAATAATAGTTTTTCAGCCTTCTTATTGTTTTTTCTTTAAATTATATTAATAGCTTGTTTTTATCTTCTTTTCTTCTATCCATTCCTTTTTTTAAGTTGATGAAGGTAACTAATTCCTTTCATTCCATTATTATTCAAAAACTTTAGATACAAAGGTTATTATTATTTTTATCTATAATAAACTCTTCTAATGGCCTGCAAAGCTGGGCTGAAAGATCAATTTTCATAGACATTCGAGCTATCATGATAATTCTAAAAATCTAAAAATTTTCAGAATTTGTGGAGATTCTGTAAGTTTTTATTTTATAATTTAATACAGCAATTGAAGTAATGTGCTTATTCTTTTTATAGAGTTTATGAAGCTGTTTTATAGGAGCAGATAGCTTAATTTTTGTACTCAATACAATTTTTTTAATCTTTTTAAATCTTTAAAGATTTATAAATTTTAACAGCCTCATTTGGACCTCAAATAGTTTAGCGATACTAAAATTGGCAGTGTAATATGGTGTGGACAGAGAGGCGTAGGATATCCTGGGAGACAGGAGCTGGATGATGGCTGCGAAAACTGGAAAACAGAGAAGACTGGAAGAAGCTGGTGGAGGAGGCCAGGACTCATCACCGAGTTGTAACGCCATTGAGTAGTAGTAGTGGTAGTAAAATTGGCAGATGGTGCAAAATACCTTATCAATCGAAACTCTTATTGAAAGTAAATTGCTTTAATTAAAAACATTTTCATCTAGTTCCATTTAATTAAACATTGATTTATAAGCATCTATAATTAGGTTAATCTTTTCTTACAATTGTTGTGATCCTCAGCGACTGAATATAACATAGGTTAGAGAAAGCAGATATCTTAAAGTCGGAATGGCTACAATGATGAGCAGTGTCCTTTTAAGTTTAAAGCAATAACATAAAATATTATTTGGGGATGGATATCAGTCCTTTTTATTCCGTAAATTTTCTTTAAAAAAACAACCCAAAAAACAGACTGTTCTGATATTCAATTTTAATTTGAAAGCAGTATTTATATTGGCATTACATTCCAGTATATAACTATCTAACAATTGGTGATCCTAGAGGTAATGTTACTGAAGCATGACCAGTCAAAGGTACTGGCAAATCGGAAGCTTCTTTGTTCCAGATTCCACTTTTGAGGCAGCACATTTCTACATTGTTCAGAGTTTTTCTATATTTGGTGGTTGATCCGCCTATTACAAACATTTTGCTTCCTATAAAACAAAAAAAAACAAAAAAACAATTATAATAAAAGTTAGATGGAAAATCAAGGATTAATATGTAATAAAAAAATACCTATATATGTTTAAAAATCTACAATAAATAAATAAATGGTACTAGATTCAATTTTCTCTAAAAGGATTTTAATGATTTTGATTCCTCAAGGTAGTATCCTTGGCCCAATCCTTTATACAGTTTATACAGCTGACATCCCAACTCATCCTAATACTATCCTTACCACGTATGCTGATGATACATGTGTATTATCAGTCAACGCCAATCCAGTTATTGCATCCCAAAGGCTCCAATCCCATATCACTGATCTTGAAGAATGGTGTCAAAACTGGAGAATTAAAATAAATTCTCAAAAATCCCATCAAATCACTTTTACCTTACGTCGTAAACCAACGACTTCCTGCCCTCCAGTATCCTTTAATAATACCCCACTGGTGCAGGTAGAACAGATCCGATACTTAGGGTTGCACCTCGACAAACGATTAACCTGGAATCCTCATACTAGACTGAAATGACAAGAAACTGCTCGACGTTTCAGGCTACTTCAACACTTACTAGACAAACGCTCTAACCTCCCGATTAACTACAAAAGACTCATCTACATGACCATCATAAGACCTATTTGGACTTACGGAGTAGAGCTTTGGGGCTCCACTAAGCCATCGAATTCCTGTCGTATCCAATCCCTACAGTCCAAAATCCTTCGTAAAATCCTCAACGCTCCTTATTTTGTTAAAAATACCGTCATCCATAACGACCTTAATGTCCCATTTGTTGCTGATTTGGCCCAAACCCGGTATCTTTCCTTTCATAACAAACTTCATTCCCACTCAAACCCTCTAGTTTCAAACCTAGCTTCCTCTTCGATTCCCGATAATCCCCCGAGGCGTCTGAAAAGAAGATGGCCACGTGACCTTCTTAGTTGAACTAGATATTTGAGTACTACCAGTGGGTAGTTTCTCAACTTGCCATTACTCATGTCATTTTGTATCACATAGCCTATTTACTGGATGTATTTTTTTTTATTATACAGTTGTAAATATCAAAAATAAATTAAAAAAAAAAAAAAAAAAAAAAAATGATTTTGATGGAACTCGTCTAAAGTCTTATCTATAATATGTATATAATTATAGTATTATCTAAAATATATATTAAAAAAAACACTCTTTGATAATTATATCACACATTCAAGGGTTTTCTCAATGCTTTTTATATTCTAGAGTGGAATATTTTACAATCAAGACACATACACTAAAGAGGTTTGTATGTGCCTTCATTCTCCGCCATCTGGACCTGTATTAGACAATATTTATAAACAGTATATTTAAATACTTATCACTCGCCTATGCAAGAAACTGTATGGCTGTGCCTTGGGATAGACAATTGTGAATGAAGCTTCCAATGCTTGCTCTTTGAATCGAAAACATTGACACTGTCGCTGCTCACTGAAATCTCCCCTTCCTTTATCGCACCTCCAACCAACAAAAGATTGTCTTCATGGTTAATCAAAGCTGAAAATCCTCTCCCTAACCGAAGTGTTGGCTTGCGAATCCACCTTTAAAATTTATGAAAATGAGAATATATTATTATTTTAATTAAGGGTTATTTTTTGTTTAAAAAAAACTTACATATTTTGCTGTGGATCGAAACAGAATATCTGTGATGACATGTCGTTCTTAGTGCTGCTTCCCATACCGCCTGCTACCCAGATCATGCCTCCGTAACGGCAAATGGCAGGACATAGCCGGGGCTCTGGAAGTGCACTTACTTCTTCCCAGATTCCCTTCACAGGATCATATTTCTCGACTGAAGAAAGAATCCTGAAAAAAAACACTATGATATTATGTTAACCAATGAATTGTTTCACTATGGGTTTGATCGCAGTAGAAACATATTCGGTTGTACAAGCTATTAAATTAGAGGATAACTGAGTGGATAGATTGTGAAATAGAAATTTTTTTTTTTTAATTTAGCTAGTAAAGATATTTGACTTGTTTTTATAAAAAAAAATTGTAAGGCTGTTATAAGTTCTATGTGTTAAATGTTTAATATTTTTAAATTATCTTCAATCTTTTTTTCTTCTTTTAAATATTTTATAAAACAAAATGATAGTATTTTTCTACTTTGTATTTGTTAAATAAGCGCTGGTCATTGGATTACCTTCAAGGGAAATTTACTTATATCTTACCTTATTTACTTATATTATTTTAAATCATATGGATTTAATATTACAATGGGTGTTTACGCAAATAAAACTAGCAGAGTGGTAGATTTTCGTATAACTACGAGTACTTCTCTCAATGCTTGAGCTGAAAATAGTCATTTATTTGACAAGTGAGGAAAGTGCCATTTTATTACACCCGAGTGAATTTTACCACACGAGCCGAAGGCGAGTGTTGTAATTAAACAAGGGTGTTATAAGCACTTTTCTCACGTGTTAAATATTACATTTTTCCTGCAACCATTTAAAAATTAAGAAATTAAAGGTGAAACTTTAGATTTGTTAAAACTACACTAGCGCTATCTCTTACAATTTTCTATTACTACCCATACAAATTATAACTCTAGGACGGTTTACTCATTGAAACATTTATTTATTATTATTTAGAAAATAATATTCTGATAACACATACAAAAATAAAATAAACGTATATTATTATATCTTGATTTATATTAATATTTCTCTTCATATCTGACTTTAGATGTTTTTGGTAAAAGTTGATTTATTGCCTGTTCTTTTATGAATGGAGGAGTAAATTCTATGAATTCATCACTGTCTATTTCCATTTTATATTTTGTTTGTGGTCTGATCACTGTTTTAATGCTCAATCTCCAAATTTCTGATGTGTTTCTAGGTTCTAAATTGATACAAACAACATTACACCGTTAGTTAAAATTGTAAATCCGGATGTGGTACTTTAATTGAAGCATAACGTGAAGTGAAACCAAATAAAAACAATTAATAAAATGTTTTTTAAAATAAAGTTTTGTTTTAGTCGTGTGTTTATAGTTGATCGAAGATGCAGTTTCTAAAGAATTTGGAAATAAAAACTAACAACTGGACTAAATTGTGCAAACTTCTATGAGCCTACGTCTATGAGACTTCACTGTTCAATCAATCACAAATCTCTTCAATCATCAATCAAGATTCTAATACATTTAAGGTTTTATTTTATTGTTATAGTGTCTTATTTGACTGCACCCCCAACTATTTTCTTCCTTACATCTATCATCCAGTCAACCATCCCTCGCTTCTCATTTAAGGTTTTATTAAATATTTCTATAAAATCGCTTCAAAATAAATAAAATCTATCTTGAATTAAATATTATTAATAAATAAATAATAAAATCAATAATGTTATAATACCACCATTTAAAATTTAAAATAACAGAGTGCTGATTGTCAAATTCGATCTAGGTGGCTGTTACTTTTCCTCACAAGTGAGGGAAAGTGGTTTTCCCTCACTAGTGGGGGAAAGTGGGACTTTCCACACCAGGTTTAGTTGAGTATGGATAGTATTACTCAATGGTTGCAGGAAAACAATATTAACATGCGTCCCTAACATGAAGCGCCTTCAATGTCACGGATATACTGCTCTACAACACGTCCGTGTTTTGCGGGTAGTTTCCAAAACAATAGAAGGCGTCAAAGCGCGAATTGCATAAAGCATAATTTTTATGAAGAGATTAGTTAATTAAGTAATAATTAAAGATATTTTCTTTTTAAAGATGTTAATTTTTGCATTGAACATAATTACCTTATAAACAAATTAGGAAATGTAATAAATGCATTTACGCTAAATTAGGACCCAAGATAAAGTATAGTTACTACTATAAGGCAATTGTATATTTCTTTTATGTGGCCAAAGTACATTCTCACATACACAAATGGAATAATTTAACTTTTCGTTGCTAACAATGTTTTTCTGTCAATATTCATACTTTTTTTTAAGGACCCGATAATAATCTTTAGTGTGATAAAAGTCGTGTTAGTTTTAGTATTGCTATTACTATTTATCTCACAAAAATATTATATGATCAAATAAACTTCCGATTAATTAAGTAGTTTTGAATAAGATGATAGATTTTGTTGTTAATGCCAAGTCTTTATTCCAATATTTATTGATAACCTGGTTTAATCATACTTGATAGTTCTCCCTCCCTACACCTTCAATACCCTCGCCTTTATCTTGTTAATCTTTTTAGGGAGTATGAAATACATTTTCGTTCTATTTATTCATGTATATTGTACTTTGGTTTATTTATTTGTTTTTTTATTAAAAAAAAAGTTTATAGTTAAATATATTTCAAATCTGTTGGCAGATGATTGTTGACTGGTATTTTTGAAGTGTAAAAAGTCTTTCTATATTATCTAAAAAAAAGTTTTCGACACGTAATACATTAATAAATATATAAGAGGGAATTAAATAAAATGAGAGGTAAAAGATTGAATTGGACTGAAGAAAAACGCAAGAGCGGAACTATGGGGGCTCCTACAGCCTTAGTCATTTTTAAAAATTACTTTATTACATGTTAGAGCTACCTTTGGTGATTATCTTGACCTCCTATAATATAGAGATAGCCGTGAAAAGCGACGAGACCGAATGTTTTTCGTGCCGTTCTCAGACTGGGTTCTTTCATCCATTCACAAGTTGCTGGATTGAAACTCCACATGTCTGAGCAAATCGCAGGTACTCCAGATTCTTCTTTTCTCGGGTCCACACCACCTTGAAAATAATATAAATAAAAGTTGAGGTAAATACTTCGCCATATTCTTGAACATGTAGATATAATTTAAAAAAAATAGTGTGTATATGAATTCATTTGTAATTTCTCGTTCCTCATACACCTTAAGAAGATGTGATAACGAGTCTGAAGATATTTTTGGCATGGAAATAAATTTGTTGCAATGCAATAGCTGAAACCAACTAAACATTCTTCGAGCCATTGGTTTGTGTTTCTGTTAATATTGAACTGGCTCAGAGATATTAAGCCCGTTTAGATCGTGTCAGTTGTAACTATGGCTATAGGTGTCATGGTAACTTGGCAGTGAATACCTGTCATGGCAGTGACTTGTCAAGCTAACCTCAATCAAACTTTCAATAATTCCATCCGTGTATTAAGCAGATTCTTAATTGGTCATTTACAATTGACACAATATTTTTATTAAAATATTGTTCACCAAAGGAACTACTTTATGGAATAAGACTGGCTACATAATCGATTTTTAACTTTAAAAAAAAAGCAATAACAATACTAAGATAAGATAATAATGATGAAATAAGAAATTAGAAAAAACTTTGGAAACTAGATCAGTTTTAAAATATTTTTCGGTCTGATCACTAAATATTTCAGAAACTGTCGTGTCTTTAAAATATCCTGTGAAAAATCAGTTTTCTCACGTAATTGCGAATTGTGATTGCTAACTTGAATGAATATTACCTAAGATATATATTTTTCCTTTGAGCAGAGCTGCACCGTGATAATATCTTCCTTTAGGCATCTTAGCGACTTTTTCCCATAAATTCATTTCCACCGAATATCTTTTGCATGAAAAAAACAAAAACAAAACTTATAAATTTGTTAGGAAATTAAATAAATTTATTACTCGACAATTTAGAAAACGACCTTTTGCTTAATCGAAGGTGGATCTGAGGACGTGTGGCGTGGGGTGTCCATTGGTTATCAATTTTAGTATGTATAATCGGTTGTCAAGGTTATATTCCTGTATCAAGAAGTGGGACGCCAATGTCCTTCTCACCGGGACCGAATTAATTCAAGGACGAGTTAAGCGAGCTAGGTAGTGGGGAAAAGGGTATGGCCTTCCCATTGTGAGGCCGGTCCGAGTCGACTTCTGTGCATTCGTTTTCTGAATTGTCGGACTATATCAATATCTTAATATTCCAGAATTTTTCTACTAAGCCACCACAATGATATAATCAATTAAGTACATATATTTCAAATTATTATAATTTATAATAATGTCTCGTAATAAAATATAAGAAACAACTCACCTAAAAATAGAACTCCCATCATTATGTTGCGATAGGTTCTGCAATGGATCCAGCCCACCTATGACCAATATTGTCTGACTGTGTGGGAAATATAACGAATTGTGTCCATTGTCCTCGCATCTGTTAATCACATCCAGTTCAGAATCGGATGAGCTGAAAAATCGTGGATTAATAAGGGTTGAGTAGTAGTTAAAATAGACACTGAACTAGTAGATATGGAGAAGTTTAGGACGGAAAAAGGTGCCCGAAAATTTTACCAGGTAGCCAACAGAGGTCGGAAGCCTTTCAAGCCAATCCCGTTTATGTGTCAAAACTTCAATGGAGTCCTCCTGACAGCTGTCGACTCATGCATGGCTGAATGAAAAAGGTACTTTCTATGCCTGTTAAATGGATAGGGTTAAGTACATGGAGAACACACTGTTAGCCTACCATTCGAAGGAGACCTAGAGCCTCCTGACGACGAAGAAGCCCAAGAACAAGAAAGCTCCAGTTATCGATGGCTTACCAACCGACTTATTCAAGGAGTGACCGAACTAATCAGATGCCTTCACAATATCATCAAGACTTTGTGGGTTAAAGAGCGCATGGCCGAGAAGTGGAAGTAGACTTTAGGCAACTATACTCAAGAAGGGGCATATACTTAAGTGGGGGTAACTATATGGGAATATCCCCTCTCCGAATCGCCTACAAGGTACTATCAAATATACTATTCCAGTGCCTACTTCCATTTGCCGAGCGAGAAATTGGATGGTGCCTATGTGGATTCTTGCGTGGAAATTCAACAACGGATCAGATGCAGAGAAGAATGATTTCAGAGAGTAATAATCGTTGTTATTATGGACTCTGCTCACATTATGGTTTATGGTTCTGAGACAAGAACTACTGAAAATACAGATGAAAGAGACCTCTTTATTTTTTAAAGGAAAATCCTTCGCTGAATTTACGGGACCCCCTGTGTGAACAGATGATAGAGAAGGCATAGAAATTGAGAACTCTATAGCTTCTATAACGAGACTGATTTAGTTGCAATCATTCAAGCATGGCGGTTAAGGTGTGTAGGGAAACACGCACGGATACTTGATGAGACAATATCGAAGAAGATGTACCAGGGTACGGCGGTTGGATGGTGTCGCATGTGACCCAGGACCAGGAATTAGATAGCAAAGAATCGAGGCACTTGGGGAATAATGGTGAAGGAAGCCAAGACTAGCTTGGGGGTAAACTAATAGCAATAACTATAAACTAAGCACTCTACTTGATCAATTGAATAGAATCTTATCAGATCGTTGACATTTTGATGGTAAAACCAGTAAGTTATCAGTGAACATTATCCCATCAAAACCTCAAAGATGATAATGGAATAAATGGTATTCTGGAGGTTTCGTGACTATACTCTTCACAATGGTAAGGTTAATCTTATTTTAATCTAGAAAAATGGTTTATGCTACTTTATCAAGATCATATTTTATGTTAGATTGGTCGTAAAAGGGATTTTAAACCATTACTTACTCACCAGTTTTGAATTTGCTTGTTCTTCAAGTGATCGCCATCATTATTTACGTAATTATTTTCAAATTTGACATTCCTGTGACCACTACTACACCTCGAAGGAGCGCTAATAGCTTCTTTCTTTCTCAATTTGACCATTTTCCTAACTCTGTAACCTCTGTAAGCAGACTGGATGACGATGGCAGCTTTATTTTTAAGTGTCGTATCTCTCCTGGTTGACCCGTTTCGTTTCAATCTTTCTTCTTTATCGGGAATTCTGTGACGGTTTTCATTTTTAAATTCCTTTTCCTTTTTTAAGTTGACTTTTTTTTCTGATGTATTTTTATCCTCCTTGAGGCTCCTTTGAGTTTTTTTCTGTGTTTCTCTTCTCTTCTGAAATATATTTGATTTATTTATTTTCACAGCCTGTTTCATCTGGGAGAGGGGATTTGTTTTAGTATACACTTCATCATAATAATTAGTGCTATATACGAGTATATACTAAATATACATTTGAATATGTTTTTTTATTTGGTAGCTTGGGATCATATAGTAAAGAAAGAAAGTTTTCTATTCTTTAAACTTACTCGATTTCTCATTCCAGCTGCGAGCAAAACCGACATTGAAGGTATTCCATCATCGCAGGGGTACTGATAGGACGGAACCCTGAAGAAATCTGAATAACAGTTATTGTGATCATCGTGCACGGGGTAATTGCGAACAGGCTTTTGAAGTGGCTCCGCAGTCATTTTTTCTGGTTCATTTGAAAACATCATCATCGGGTTTCCTCTGAGTAACTGTAAATATCCTAAGAACTCTTCGTAGGATTTGTAATACTGTAAGTAAAAAAAAATAAATATATATGGTTGATTTACGTATCTTTAACTATTTTTTTTTTGGTTGTAAAGTATTGTTATTTTGTATAATAAACCTTTGAAGTTTCAGCCCAATTACGAGGTTGTGGAATCTCAAGGCCCAATAATTGGCAACGATGCTTGTGGTCTTCGGTCGCTCCCTTTAGAGTGCTCTCGATTGAGTACCTGCGAAGCGGAATATTTTAGAATTTTCATTAAAAATAAGATGAATAAGAGCACTTATTGCTATCCTTTAAAAATATGTATTATCTTCTTCAATAAAAAAATAAGGTGATCTGCGATACTTAAAATTGAGGATTCCATTCATTCTTATTATATTATTGGCGCGACAGACTCATAAAGAAGTCCTTGGCCTGCTCAACCGCTCTACCCCAATCGTCCCGATCGCATGATAGAGTGATGGAGACCTTGCTCAGCCTCAGATCTTCACAGACGGCATCCTTCAATCTAGCTTTGGGCCTTCCTCGAGGTCTTACTCCATCCGGATTTCCTTTATACAGCTTTTTAGCTGTTCTTTCTTCGCCCATCCTATATAAGTGGCCCAGCCACTCATTCTTACGCAGAGGAAATGACAGTCTCACCAAGTTAAACGCCTTAAACTCTGACCCTTCAGTAAATCGGAGATGAGTTCAGCCTGAGTTGGTTCTAGGGATTTCCTTCTTTAAGCAAAGGGAAACCATGAGAAATCCGGCCACGATCGTAGTACTCCTTTTACTTCACACATCACCGACAAGTTTCACATTTATTTTACTCAATCAATTCATTCTATACACTTACATATAGACACCAACTGTTGTGAGGTAATTCACCGATTCATATTTACGCAGAACTCTGGCCTCCTCTTTGGTAGAAAAAATAGCTCTCAATTCCGAGAGGTTTACCTCCAGAGTTTTGTTGGCCTCTGGGGTTTTACAGCACGTAGTGGCACATCGTCGAGATTTACCTCTTAAGGCGGACGTATTGTTCACCTGTATTAGGTGAACTTCTGCGGTACACTTCTACGTGTATCGCCGGCCTTACGCTCTGGTGGACAGCTGTTCCAGCTGTTCGCGGGAAACTGACTTCCTGATATCTAAGTTCTCAGTTCGAGATCGATTATGGGAAAAATCGAAAATAATTACAAATATACAAAGAACAGTATATCACAACAGGAGAACATACAACAGAATGCTCAAATAAATTCATATATTTACGGCAGGAAATTTCTTCAAAAAGGAAAAACAGTAAAGAACTGGACAGAAGAATAAAAATAGGATGGCATAAATATTGGCCCTTGAAAAATATCTTTAAGGGTAACATCACAATTGAATTAAAAGCAAAAGTCCTACAGTCTTGTATCTACCCCTCAATCCTGTATGGCGCTCAGACTTGGGTATTAACAAAAAAGGAACAGGCGAAACTGGACTCCATGGAAATGAAACTTTTAAGGAGTATGATGGGAATCCGAAGAATTGAGAAAATTAAGAACCGAGATACCCTAACTCGTGTATAAGTTAAAGGTCTCAGCAAGGAGGCCCGAAAACTGAAATGGAGGTGGGCTGGACACCTAGCCAGAGTCAAGGACGAGAGATGGTCGAAAAGCAGCACCGAGTGGACTCCGATCGGCCAAACGAGAAGCAGGGGAAGGCAGTACATGAGGTGGAGGGATGAAATCACCCGAAGAGTGGGAACTAACTGGATGAAAGTGACCAGGGACAGAGACTGTTGGTCTAGAATTGTGAAGAGTCTATAAAAGGGAAAAAGTTTTGTTTTGTTTTTGTAGTTTGTAGTGATTGTTGTTTTATAGTGAAAGTGGTAGTAATATAGTTTTATTATTTATTTATAATTGTTTTTAAAATGACGTTTTTGTTTTGTTTTTTATACTAATGAATAATGAATGATGATTATTTTATTTTATAACTACTTATTAATATATGTCCTAAAAGATACAATGTTTTTTGTAATCTTTTACGAGTATTGGTTATTTTATTTTATATTGTCACAAAAAACTATATTTATAATATAATAAAATTATATTTTGGAGCTGAACTCCATTTTACCTCCTAAGGTGAAAATGGCTTTTGTCATATTTGATGTCAATAAAGCTTTATTATTATTATTATTATGTTATGAGCCGTCAATCTGTTTAACTGAAGACTCACTTGGGGCTCATCAAGAATCTTTAAAATGCCCAACGAGTAATAAATAATGAATAAGATGACTACTTACTTTGCATTATCTGATCGGCTTAGAAACAGTACACCTACCCCATTCTATACTTATTTTATTAAGAACCTAATATTTTTTGCATTTATTTTCAATAGTAGAATGAAGCGTGGTGGGTTACTGACGTCAAGGTCTCGAGCAGGAGAATTGCTGTGAGGCAGATAATTTATTTCTTCAGTTATTAGCCGCCCTGAGGCTCAGCCAACTTTTATAAAATGGGTACCATTAAATGAGGGAAATGAGTGGCAATAAAACCGCCATCTTGACTAAATCAACTCCTCGCACAAACATTGGACCAACAACGTCTATTGAACCTAATACCCTTCACAGGATTGTTTTATTTATTTGTATTTTATCTTATATATTATTTGTATTTTATTTATTTGTATTTTATCTTAAATGCGAATTATCTTTTACAGTATTTTAATAATTTTTCCAAGATCAAGAGTTCAAAAGTAGCCATATTTTATAAATACTTACGCCATACCATCTTCCACGATTTTTTGTATTCGTACGTCTTCCGTTATTTTTAAAAATTCAGGGGATTCCGGATTCTTCCGTATGTCGATCAACTCCGGCGGGTTCATCAGCCCGAACCTGACGCACGTCATGACCCTTGGCAGGTGCTTCTTCCTTTCATCCCAGTTTTCTAGTAACCATCTGGCAGCTGACATAAAGACTTCCATTTCGCTGTGAAAATTAATTAAGAATGACTTTGTCCACAACTCTGAAAATTCTTAGGAATTAATTTTAAATTTTATTTTTAAATTTAGTTCAGGAATATTTTCTAAAAATATCATGTTATAACATTGAATATAAATGTAGTTTTTTAAGTAGAGCTTGAGATTTACCTGTGTACAACAATGTAGTTGGAAGATAAGAATGTACATAAATCATCTAAACTCAGGTTCACAAAATCCTGACTGCTCACTAGCGGGAGGAAGAAATGCTGTACCCTGGGTACCATTAGTTCTTTGATACCATTCTGCTTTAACATGCTCGCCTTCTTGAACAATTGGTAAGCGTGACCCTCCGAGAATATCTCCTTCGAGTCAATCAGTGCAAAGCATTGCTCTTCAAGATCTGATAGAAAACAAAAATTGATTAGCTAATTTAATAATATGGTATAAAATAATAATGTATAAAAAAGTTGAGTTATGGTATATATTGTTAAACTTTGGCTGGAATCCTGGGTCCAGACTGAATGGTTTTCAACAGGTTTTTAGATTGCTCCAGGGAATATTCTTGATTATTTTTTATTCAAATCTGAGTATTTGATAAGTTAACTGTTTTATTTATTACAAATCTAATTTTATTTCGCAATATGCAGCAAACATATTTTTTATATGAAAAATATTCGATAGTTTACTTAATGTTTATGAAACAGGCATTCTATTTGAAATAATTTTTACTTATAACGATTTTCAATTAAATTTCCCCATTTCAAGAGAAAGTAAATACCATTTTTTTAAATACTAGTCACTTTCAAAACCAAAAATGTTAATTATCCATATAAATTTATTAGTTTTTTCACTATCAATTAACCTTTTTGTATACCAATGAAACGACTATTGCGCATTTGTTTTAAATAAAACATGGATTTTCAGTTTTCTTTTTTCTTTGGTTTTAATTCGTTTAACTAACACACACAAAAAAAAAAGATTCCAAAAGAAGTTGCTATGGAATTTTGAACTACCAAAATTGCGTAATTTTAGTGAAAAAACATTGCTGACGGTACTATTATGGGGTATTTTATAACCCAACATCTGCGGACTTATTTTATTGACCTTAACAAAGATATTTAAAAAAATTAAGTATTTATTGTTGATATTTGTTTAATACTAACAGTAAAATGAAGGATGACCTAAGCAATAGCAATCATCTTTACTTTACCTTTTTTTTCTTTTATCGTATTCATTTTAGCTCACTGTAATAATTCTCAGATTAAACTTCATAAAATCTTGAATTGATTTATTAATGATTTTGTTTCCATTAAAAAAAAAAATACAAATTCTTTTTACTAAAGGACAACAGGGCGTTTTTTTGTTTTTGTTTAATTTATATGTATTGGATCATTTCATATGAAACGTCGGG
Source organism: Troilus luridus (assembly GCA_964056705.1). Taxonomy (NCBI): domain Eukaryota; kingdom Metazoa; phylum Arthropoda; class Insecta; order Hemiptera; family Pentatomidae; genus Troilus; species Troilus luridus. The sequence continues at coordinate 18,289,736 of OZ057415.1, read as the reverse complement.
TTTTATTATTTCTAAAATTCAAAATGGAATTAGAGGACTTCTCTTGTTTATTATGTTTATGTTTACAGATTGTAATGACCTGTTATCAATACTCACTCTTTTGATAATATTTACTATCACCACAATTGAACGAACATTGTTTTAGTAGGCCATCAAAGTAGGGGTGTTTCATCTCAAACCCCGAATTTCTCAGTCCTAGGATTGGAAATTTTATAGCACGTTTGGAAAAATGTATCGAAAATGAGAATAAGTATTTTGAATTAAATTGCTTTGATTTCATAAAATTATTTTACTAAATATTCTTTCCTTTTAAAACGGACATTTCCTATGAAACGACACAATATTGTATTGTACAATTACATTATTTTTCCTGTAGTGACGTGTTTTATATGTATTTTTCTAAAATACATACCTCTTATTTGAAGCGACTGAGCTGCCATTAAGACTTCTATGATATTATCGCGCGTCAAAAACTTCAAACCCCCGTCATTCAGTGATAACATCCAGGCATATATTGCAATAAACGCCTCTTTAGTGACATTGTTCTGATAACAAACGGCTAAATCAACTTTTTATCTACATTCTTCTAATGGATATGACATTTTAATTCTTTACTTACCTCTTTGAGGTCAATAATTGTGCTTTGGTCTAAATTGTCGATTTCATCGAAATATTTCGAATATGATTGCAATACTATCCGATGGCAAAAAAACTCATGTTCATCTATAACGAGCATTATATCTGGATTGCTAAGTAAATAAATATTATGTACAAGAGAATATATTATTTTAATAATTTGATTGTTTTTTTTATTATTTTATGAACAATTTGAGATTTTAATATATGAATGGGACAAATCGGAAGTTTAGTGTAGTTAAATGGGTCAGAATTCTAGAAAAAAAAAGTTTAACTTTCCGGGAATGGAAATGGTATTTTTAATATATATTTTTTAAACTGTACCTATTTATATAATATATACGTGATATTTTTAAAAGCTGAGAATTCGTTTTGTATTGTAAAATTATTTTTTTCAAAGGAGATTGTGATCGATGGATAAAATGTAATGGTTATACACTGAACTACAAATTCATCCCATTGTTATAACCTGTTATTATAAGTAACTTTCAACTTACATGTAGTTACACAAACGATGATGTATAACTCGATGAAGTTCCCTCTTTTTAGGTACTTTTATTTCGTTCCAATTCACAGGCTCTGCCAAGAAACCTAAATAACAAAAAGAAAAAAAAAATGTTTTACACATCCTTTCTAAAGTGGTTATAATTAAGATTCCAGCTTCTCCAGTAAGATCGACTAATAGGATTCTTAAGGATTTTCCTTTTGGACTTAAGGATGGGTGATTATGCTATAAGCATTGGTGTGCCTTGGATATGGTTTAATAAAGTTAGCTTTAAGTTTGGGAGGGATAAGAATGACACCATTTCTTCTCATCAATTCTTTCATTCTTGAGTTGATAAATGAACATTCATAATCTATAGTTTTTCAAGAACTTCGCCTTTCCGAAATTTCAATATGCAAGGTCTAGTTCTAAGTCAAACAAGGTCGAAAAGAAGAAAACTAGCACATAAGAGATTAATTAAACAATCCCCCAAGATTTCATTCAGATCACACCCATACATTTTTTTTTAATTTTGGGATGCTATTCAGCTCATATAGCCAAACCATTTCCTTGGAAGCATTACGTTTGGAATAATTATTATATTAAAAACAATATGGAGTTATTTACTCCATCAACCACATGTAAATCCCCAAGAAGGCCATGGTTCCAAAACCATTTGCAGAAATATTTATTTGGCCACAAGATTTCATCGTTGGAAGCAGAACATAATAAATGTTTTTATTCCCTACATTAATAGACATAAAAAGCTGTTGCGAAAGAAGAAGAAGATACTACTTTTCATAAGTTGTTCCCAAACTTTATTTATTCTTTCAATTTAATAAAACTGTTACGTTATTAATTGCATTTAACTTCTTTAAAAAAATTTAATTTCCTAGTTTTATAGTCACCTCTTGTTAAAATACAGAAATATATATAAAAAATATGCTTGTGTAAGAATTGAAAAAATCATTTTTAAAATTGTTCGTAAGTCATTTGTAAGATCAGTAAATCAAATTGTATACGGTTATGTATGTAATGCTTACATGTACTTATTACAGGCAAAATAAATCAAGTATAGGCTAAAATAGGTTCACTACTTTGATCTACTACTATGATGTTCTGATGAGGACCTGCGATGTGGGACGAAACGTTGGTTTTCAATATATGGTTTTATTTACTATTTGAAAATTTTCTTCGACCATCTTGTCCTCAATATCTAAGGTTTAGGTTTTACTAATGAGTTATAGGTTTTACTAATGAGGTTTACGTTTTACTAATGAGGTTTAGGTTTTACTAATGAGGTTTCTTATAGTTGACGAAGTCTATTTCTTCTCTTATTAAATTAAATCTTATTTATTAAATTGAACCTTGTTATTAAAATATTCTTAAACAGCCCACTTATAAATTGTTACTTTTATACCCAGGCTCAAGAAACGTTTGTTTCCTTTTTTGTTATAATCTATAAAGAAAACTGACTCAAGAAATATTTCTCAGAGAGTTATACAAAACTAAAAAACAATCTCACCTGATAAGTCTCCTTTAGCGTTATCACCGCTTTCTTGATTAGATCCGTAATGTAACAATTGTAGATTATAGTTGGTGTTTTCGATGCAAGGTATACCGTACCTCTTGTCTTTTAATAATTTAATTTTTTGATCCTATGCATCAGAGAACTGTATTGTCATCAATATTGTTATAAAAAATAAATAAAAACAATATACGTAAATAGAAAAATAAATTAAATTAGAAAAAAAGTCTTACCGGCCTTTTTTTAACGTTTCTGCTGAGGTTTAAGTTGCACAATTCGAACTCGGGGTCAGTTTCTTCGTCTAATTTCAGTAGTGGACTTTGTCCATGTTTAATATTGAATGTTTGAGGCATAGGTGGGAGCTTTTTGTCGTGAATGCTTTTTCCATAAGGGCTCCTTAAAAACAAATATATAAAAATAACTTATTATAACATTTTCTAAGCACGCATTAAAAGATAAAAAACTTACGAGGGTTTACTTTGGTACTTTTTCGGTTCAAGTTTCTTCAGAGAATCCCTATTCGTACAAATTTGAGGGTTTTCGGTACTACAAGTACTTGACATGGAAGAAATTGAATCTGAATCTTTAAGTTCATTTCAGAATTATATAACAAAGTTTTAATGCTTCAAACGTAATATTATTAACTACAGGCATAATTTTCTCTCTTACCTGAATTAAAAGATTTATCACCGCAGTTATTTTTCTGAAGCAAATGAGTTCCCTGTGTCGTCCTGGACAAAGACGCCATGCGAGAGGTGATAAGACAACGCATCAACAAATCGAAAGTAAGATTTAAGAAATATTTAACTTTTAAAATATGAACTGAAAGATAAAAAAATTCCAAAGTGGATCGGCTGAGAGTTCTTTTCTCCATTGCAAAAAATAAAAAATAAATAAAGAAGTGTTTTGAAATTGATGATAGGAAAAAAATCGAAGCGAAGAACTTTAAGTACCATCCAAACCCAGCCGATAAACTTATTCGATCGTTCAGAACTATGCATTCAGTCTTGTTTGATTTGCAATTTGTTTCTCAGTTCAGAATATTTTTCTGCCATGATTTACCCTAAATAGCTCCAGTAGATGCATTTCAACTAAAGTAGAATAACAACGAACTTTTTGAAAATAGTGTATAAATGATAAGAATGATTTAGGTATAATCTAAAAAGATAATAAACAAAATATTTTAGAGAGGTTTCACTTCTGACTTTTTGATACACATACACGTACACTCTATCTCATTTAGTCGATTACATTGGAAGGTATTATTATATGATAAAAAAGAGGTTAAATATAAAAACACATGTTATTACGAGTAATTCCATCAGATACAATCCACCAATTCATTTTCATGACTCTGTCTTGAAGCTTGGGGCTTTTTTGTAGATTTAATTGTTTGAAAATTCGAATTTAGATGCAGTTCGTAAAAAAAACTGATTTGTTGTTTAATTTAAAATTAAGTTTTCAAAATAATGATGGAAGTTTAAGATGGTATAAAGAAGCAACATATCTATAGTTTGGAAATAGCTCTGTAGATTAAAATGCACAGTTATTTCTTTTATGGTTCTTGATTATCATCATCGGCACTATGGTCCATGGAGGACATTGCCCTCCTCCACACCTTTCCTCTACTGTGAGACCAATCTTCCGCCGCTCTTACCCCAAAGAGCCTAAGGTCTGCTTCCACATCGTCCAGCCATCGCATTCCAGGGCTGCCTCTTCCTCTTTCTCCATCTGGACATACCTCCATGACCAGCTTGATTATAAAATAACTAAATAAAATCACTCTCAAACAGTAATTACAAACTGTATACTGAAATGTATTGCCACTTCTGTGGTACATTATTGTCATGAAAGCAGTTATTAAAACCAATTTTTTCCTACATTCCCCTTCTTTCTGTCGAACTCTTCCTCTCGAACACTCGAATTTAATTTTTTTCCTGATTCTCTAGTTATGTTACTACATTTTATATTTTTTTTGTTTATTTATTTAATGCACTTTATGCTGATATGGCTAATCGGACGTTGCTACAGTGGGAGCTCCAAATTTTACCTATCCAGGTTTAATTAGGTTAAGGATTTTTAACGAGTACCTGACATCCTACAGGCTCGGCACACTCTGTTTAACGTCCCTTCCGAAGGACAGCATAACCAAGGATTTTTTACTCCTACCGGGCTACGAACTACGAAATATATGGCTTATGTATTTTGTTATAAATATACATATACATGTCTTCTATCAGCTGTAAAAATAATAAAGATTGGTAACATTGTGGGTTCGCTCTTCTTAATATACCTCATATATTATCGAGTAGAAAAATATGATAATTAATTGACGTACATTTTCATGAAAAAAAATCAAACAATACAAAGACACTAAATAAAATCGTCACAAACTTTTTAGTTAAATTAAAAATTATAATAGTTACGCATATTTAAAAATGTAAATATTTGACATTTGTTTCGTTACCTCGCTCGCAACTGTGGCATCAATAAGTCTTGATTTCGATACCGCTCTTGAGATTTAGGGCTCGTATCAACCTAAAACCACCAACATTGTTTAAAAATGCTTTAAGCTAAGGTATTAATAAATAAATAGCAGTTAATTAAGCAATAAATAATTAATTTGGTGTTTTAAAAATACAACGGTTAAATATCTTTCATAAAAATCATCTTGTAGTACACAATCTAATAAACAACAAAGCCAAAATAAATATTGTTCAAATGCGTTCTCATAATTCTTATTTTGAAAGGAATATTTATTTTCAAACATTAAAACAGAAGTAAAGTATTATCTGTTACCGCACTATTAACAATAACAGGAATATTCTAACTAAGTAACTGAAATTGTTTTAAAAAGAATGTTTTATCTGGGCCATTTAAAAAAAAAAATGTCACTTTAACGGTCCCTCACATAGTCAGCTTCATGTCTCCTTTGATAGTACACGATTCCAAACAACTAAACTTGCTGAATATACTACATGCTTGAGGAATCATAATCATGTGCTCATATAGCTCTCGGCTGATTGGCGAGAAAAGCAGCTATTTCCAATTTTCAGACGATTATTAAGTGGTTAATAACTTTATCTTAAATTATACTGGCCATCATTATTCTTTTGGAGTTTATTTTGTAGAACTATACAACCTTTAAAAGGAGCATTACACCTTCAATGTTAACGATATACTTTTTTTTGCAACACTGATTCAGTGAAGGGGTGTTAATAGTGCTAGGAAGTTGTGGGTAGAACGACATAAAAAGAAAAAAGTCATGTTAGTAACCATGACAGGTGGAAAATGACTTTCTTTTTTTTTAATGATCCATCCACTCATTTTATTTTCATAATATTATAAGATAAACGTTTTTTAAATCATCCATTACTATGGTCTATAAACAAAATGAAGAATACCTTAGAACTCTCGAAGTAATCCATTCCTGATTTTTCCTTTATTCTTTTATCTCTCGGATACTGCACTGAAACAAAATAGTGTCAGGGTCTACTTTTTTCTTTCTTAATAAAATAATAAAATAGTTCCTACAGTTCGATTATTTTTGGTACATATTTACAACCTTGCATTTACAACTAGTGCCTTATATATTACAACACTTCGACATGCACACATATATAAAATTACTCAATAAAGGCGAAAACTTACGTAAATTGTTTTCTTGTTCAGTTTCTCCCGAAGTTAACAAATTTGTTATTAAAGCTGGTTTGATCAACAAATCTGTAGAAAAATTAGAAATACTGTTGCTATCACTTTCGTGGTTTTCACTTTCCGAAACGATGTTATTTACCAGAGTTTTCGATTCTGGTCTGGAATAATATTTTTTATATCCCCTATAAGAAAATTATTAATTTTACAATTTGATTGGCAGACGGTTCACAATTTTCAGAATTTTAGAGGAGTTGTATTTTATACCTTAATGTTAGTAGGTCTAAATCTGATGAATCTTCCAAATTATGATCTTCGATAAGTCTCTAGAATGACAAAATTATCAGTAAAGGAAAAAAAAAATTATGGTAATAAATATTGTAAAATTGTTGATAAAATTGTCAAATTAACCAGATTCACTATTAATGTCAAGTCAAATTTTAATCTAAATCGAGATGTAAAATAGGCTTCGGGGTATATCTTAAATGGTTTAAGGTTCATTGAGATATAAATTACATACAAGAAAAGAATCGAAAATGCTGCTTTTCCTTTATCCAAAATCAAAGCAAGGCATTAAACGCGTTGCAAAATGATCAATTAAGCAAATTGTAAACTGTTTGTATTATGAAAATATAATTTTAGTTGTTTCTAAGGAAAAAAAAAGCTATAGGATAATGCCTTATAACCATCGTCTAGTGTTAGTGAACATAATATACATTAAAAACGGATGCCACTATGAAGTTGAACCACCATGGCTTCCCCCAACCAAGGGCTACCATATTATTGAGGCTGAGCGTGCCTGACAAATGTCTTCTTACCCCAAAGTCGATCCACGATTGATAACAGAATAAAACCAACACTAACGGGCTCGAACCCGCGCTATAAAGATCCTGTCGCTGTGTACACGCTGATTAAAATAAAAATAAAATCGACAAAGTCCCCTTTTGAAGGCTTGTTGGTTCACTGCCTTGGGCTATCTTAGAAACCTAAGGCCTAATGTGATCATATAAAAATCTAAAATTATGTTTTGACATTGAAAATTCACAGTTTAGGTTAGGTTATTTAGATTCGGTCTATCTTAGCAAGAACACAAATAATATTTCCGGAGCCATATTGATCAGAAGGTGGGCTAAATAGTGCTAATAATAAGAGAACCAGTCATCACAAGATAACAATAGTCATTACAGTGTTTAATTATTTAAAATAGTAATAACAGCACAAATTACGTTCTATTTATGAAGTAGTAGTTTTATTTGAAAAATTATTCGAAATTCGAATTATCAAAGTTAATTCGGATTATATTCGGTTTATCCCTTCATCCACTAACTTCCCAGCAGAAACTTCTGTGTATATGATTACCTTGTGAATGTTTAAATTGTTTTGTACTTACCCTGTTCAAAAGGTTTTTCTGCATACTAAAAATCTAGGTTCAGCTCGACAACACAATGTTTTATATGCCCATGAGTCATATCAATAAGATATTTTAATACATAGAAAATTACTTATTTTGAAAAAATTTAACCTATCTACGTCTTGTTTAGCACAGTGAATTTATACAGCTGTTAAAATCACTAGATACTACTTAATTCTCTATTAGAAGCTAATTGTAAGATTAAAATATAGAAATATATTGATTATAAACAATCTCGTTCAAGCTAAGTTGTCAATTCCGGAAAAAATAAAAAAAATCATCATAAATCGATATAATATGTCAACATACAATTATGCGGAATATTTTTCAGAAGATTCAGAAAAGTTTGAAGAATGTGTGAAAAACTGTCATGAAAGGTTACCGCTTTTCACACATAAAAAAAATCAATCGAGTATAGACGAAGCCTCTAAAACGGAAGCAGAACAAGTTCCAGAAAAAGAAACATGGAAGATCAGCTATTACAAAAGAGGATTTCCGGTTAAAAAATACGATGCCGGTTTTCCCGACGCTGCGAAAAAAGTTTACATGGACAAAAGGAGACCTCTTTGGCTCCCACTGCAAGATCAGGATAGTGATTATATGAATCAAGCTTCTTATTTTTCCGAAATTTTAGCGAAAGATCAGATCAAACGACAGACCCTTCTGGAGAAATTCTACAAGCCGAACAATGGAGAGTATGCCTACAGCAGGTCGGATCAGGTTTCGAAGACGTACATTTCGAAGCACATGAAAGGCGTCCGCTGCTGCAAGTTCTCACCGAACGGTGAACTTTTGTTGATCGGAACTGGAAATGGAACTATACAGGTAATTAGCTTTTACATTAAAACAACTTATCTTGTGATGCAAATTATGTGATTATTATTGAATATTAATAGTAAGTTTCATAAATTAAGGCGAAGGCCATCACATTAACTAATAAGAAAATCTTATATCACTACAGCCCACGAAGGACCTTGGGTTCAGGTACACGGTAGAGTCTAAACCATTTCTAGGACAAAGAATGCGCAAGTAGGTGATTTGCTCGAGTTCACGCTCAACTGCCTGGTTATTCCCCTAATTAAGAGTATCCACTTTATAGACGCTGGATAATCCGCAACAAAGTAAACAAATTAAATAATATATCTGCCACAGTTGGATTTGAACACGGGAACTTCGCCATAGCAACTCAGCTCTTCACACACTGAGGTATCCCACTCCATATTACCTTAAGTAACAATATGGGTATTCCCGATCGATCATTTTTTCAATCAATTACTTGCCACGATATTGTTCGTTGATATACCACTCCTTAAACAGATTTTGATCCATCGGAAGTTCGTTTATCTCTTGAGTGACTGAAGAGAGCGCAAATGCCCAATTATTCATGCTGTAAATAGAAATTGAATAAATGTAGGCTATTACCTTTTAAAGTTTATTTATTTATCAAATTAGACCATGAAATCCTCCTCCGTTCCGGTTATTGCAGGTAAATTATTTAATCTGTTAACAGCCATAGATAAAATCTGTGAGATCAGGAGACCTTGGTTGATTGTGCTGCAGACCAAGGGACTTTTCTCTGCAAAAGTTAATCTAGAAATATAATAATTTCTGGCCCGCACTGAACCCGCGATTCTTCATAGGTTAGAATTCTCTCCAACCAATCAAAAACATATTCCTGTACCCAACATGGTTTAAGACCTTCCATAGGCATTTTGAAACAACCCTGAACGAAGATGCGCAGGATGAAGGTGGACCAACATTTTTTGAGGAAAATGATGAACTAGGTCCATCAGGATTTGAGGATATGATGGAGGCAATCGGAAGACTGAAGAATAATAAGTCACCTGGTGATGATGAAATTCCTGCTGAATTATACAATAACGGAACAGAAGCCCTGCATAAAGAATTATATAATATACTTTTGATACGGGGTGAAGAGAAAATGCCGAGGCAATGGAAGAAAGGCATAATATGCCCTATTCATAAAAAGGGAGACGTACTTGAGTATGCCAACTACCGTGGTATTACGCTACTTCAGTGCGCATATAAAGTACTGTCTAATATCCTTTATCAAAAACTCGTTCCATTTGCTGAAAGAGAACTACCAGGCAGGCTTTCGAAGTGGCAGCTCGACTATCAACCAGATTTTTAGCCTTAGGACCATCCTGGAGAAGGCAATCGAATATAAAATGCCTACACATCACCTCTTTATAGGTTTCAGACGCGTTTCCTATGGCAGCATCAAACGAGCCAAACTCTATGAGGCTATGAGAGCACCCTCAAAGTTAATTCGCCATGTAGCAATGACAATGGATGAAACACATAGTGCTGTCAGAATGCAGGGGGGTCTTTCTCCTGAATTCAAGACTATAAGAGGCTTAAGGCAGGGTCTATGCCTTGGCATGTCTATTATTTAATATTGCCTTAGAAATGATTCTTAGGAAGTCAAAAATCCAGACCAACAACACAATTCATAACAGGCTAGTTCAATTATTAGGGTATGCGGATGATCTAGATATTGTCGCTCGCTCATTCGAAACACTGAAGACAACATTCTCATCACTGATGGTGGCGGCAGAAGAGATGGGTCTAAGCATCAACGACGAAAAAACTAAATATATGAGGACAGGTGAATCTACAAGCAATGTAGTACAGGAGTTTGTAGAAATAGGTCCTTACAAGTTCCAGAAGGTTGATAGCTTTACTTATCTCGGAAGTGTTGTTACCTCGTCAAACGATATTTCTCAGGAAATAAAAAAGAGAGCCATCAAGGCTAATAAATGTTAAGTCGGGCTGAGGAAGCATCTAAGGAGCTCAATGGTAACACGGAAAACAAAAGTCATGGTGTATAAGACCCTGATCAGGCCAGTCTTGACCTACGCCGCTGAAACATTGACTTTATCTAAGGCCAAAGGAAAAATCTGCAGGAGGGAAAGTTGGACCGTGACAGAGGAAGAGGAAGACCAGGGCTCCGATGGGAAGATGGAGTGGCACAGGATGCCAGACGCATCTTAAACGTCCGTAACTGGAGGGCAGCTGCATTAGACAGAGCCGCCTGGCGAAGCCTCCTTGAGGAGGCTAAGACCCACATAGGGTTGTAGAGCCATATCGTTGTTGTTAAGTCCTTCCTATTTAATCAATGTTCACATATTACGTACCGAATCCATGACCCTCAGTGTTCATCGCTTTTCCCCATCATATTCGCAGTTGATATTGTAGCAGCCAGCGACCAACACAAGTTGTTGTTGTTTGTTTGTTCATTTAACGTCACTTTATGCTGCTATGGCTAATCGGACGATGCTACAGTGGGAGCTCTAAATTTTGCCTATCCAGGTTTTATTAGGATAGGGATTTTTAACGAGTACCTGACATCGTACAGGCTCGGGACCCCCGTTTAACGTCCCTTCCGAAGGACGGCGTAACTAAGGATTTTTTACTCCCTTTAAAAAATCCTAGGGCCACCTGCCGGGCTACGAACCCGCGAACTTGGGTTTAGTAGTTTGTTACGCTAACCACTAGACACCAGTTATTATTCAGGACCAACACAAGTTATTATTCATGAATGAATGAATGAATGAATGAATGAACCAACACAAGTTATTATTCATCTATACATATAAAATGCTTTGTCTTGAATGACTGACTGAGGTATCAACGCACAGCCTAAACCGCTAATCGTAGAGACCTGAAACTTTGAGGGTGTGTTCTTTGTATGACGTAGGCATCCGATAAGAAAGGATTTTCCGAAATTCTACCCCTAAGGGGGTGAAAAAGGGGGGCAAAGTATGTATGCTTGCTCACGTGTTTCATACTCGCAAAATCTACATATTTTCGCTAAACAAAACAAAACAAGGAACATACTTCACTTCTCGCTGCTGGCGTACGACAAGTGAAATCGTGATACTAAGTAACTCTTTTTAATAAATTCAATAACATTACATACTAATCGTTTACTGACACGAACAACAGTAAACTTCTGTCCGTCCCGTTTGTTAATCAGTGTCAATGTATGTTTCACGGCTGTGCTGATCCATCTGTGACATGGGGGGTAATTTGATATGGATAATCTCAAGCCTGGGGAAGAACATAGGCTACTTTTTATCAACACACCACACAGGCGAAGTTTATATAAAACTGTAACCTGATTTACTATCACACCCAGCGGTCAACGCACACCAGAAACTACTGAACTTAGCATTTTGAAATTCTCTGATAGGTTCTTTGTATAGCTTAAATGAGTACTAAGAAAGGAATTTGGACAATTCCGGCCCCAAGAGTTTCCCCCTTTATGTAATATGGGTTCAAAGATTGTATGGAATTCATCAGTTTTGAAGTTAGACATCTGAGATTTCGGATGTATGAGTAACTAATAGTTAAAAAAAAATTAATTATTTCTTTAAATGATCCGTCACGAAACTATATGTGACAGAACAAATTCCACGCAAGCGAAGCTGTGGGCAAAAGCTAGTTATTAATATATCTGTGTTAAAAAAATATCAATTTGAATTGAGCATAAAAAAATATATTTTTATTAGAGAACGCGTATATATTTCAATTATTTATACTTCACGTTCACTAAAGTGGTGACCTCGACAAAGAACACAATAAATATGAATCGAAAGACGAAAGAAGTCTGTGGCTGTGAGTTCGGACCGAACATAAGTATTCCAAACTTTTGGAAAACAGACCCAGAACTTTGATTCTGTCAGTCTGGAGCTGTTTTCTCCATGAACAAGGTAACCAGCTCATTCATTAAATTTCAGTTAATTCTAACTAAGCTCAACACGGAAATACTTAAAGATGTGGCAGACTTTATTAAGAACCCTCCGATCGAACCTTACGAAGCTATTAAAAGGAGACTGATTCTCATCTACTCAGAATCAGATAATCTTCGTATTCGGCGACTCCTAGAAGAGAAGCATCTATCTCGGGGAGAGCGACCTTCGCAACTTCTAAACGAGATAAACCGACTCGCCGGTACCTCTTCAGATCTGATGTACGCATTTCTCGACAACCCGACCTACACAATTTCGCACCTTGAGGATACGGTCCAGAAGTTGAGCCTGGAAATCAAGGAAGTTAAAAATCAAATAGTGAAAGGGCGACGAGAACAATCACGCTCACAAAAACGGCAGCGGAGTCGATCAAATAGCGAAAACCGGAATTGGTGCCATTTTCACCAGACCTTCCGTGAGAAAGCCCGGAAATGCCAACAGCCCTGTGAATGGAAAAAAAGCACTACTACTCATGGAAACTGTTAACAGTGACCGGGATATAAATGATATATCTATAATGATATATATAAAATATAAATGATTTCCACTCCTCTATTTCTTTCAATATCATGTGAACGTTGTCAATTTCCAAACTTATATATTATATATATATATTTCTCACTATCCTACCTCACCGGAAAAATTTCAAATATTATATTATATTTATCATATTCCAGGCTTTTATCTTATCAAGGTCTATAAATCGCCAAAAAGCGTCATCTTAGACCTAACCTGGAAAACCCATATCTCTGATATCTCTCATCGAACCTTCTCCGCCCCTTGAAACACCTGAATTACCTCTTGTGATTCCTTATTATTTCCACACTTGGACTAAGCTGTATAGTCTACGAAGGAGTCCAAGAAAATTATTCATATACGATTTGTACAATATCGTAAGTTAACTGAGAAGGCAGGAAAAGAAAAAGGCTGAAAAATTAAAATAAAATAATGAATGGATAACAACAGGCTGTCAAAACAGATCTTTAACTATCTCTGGGGGAAAAAAAATAATTACAGGCTGGATCCTAGAAGAAAAGATTTAGAAAAGCACAAAGAGATCCCTTCAGAAAGATAGTGTTAAAATTGGGATTCCAGGGTACAAGCAATTAGAGAACAGGCACGAAGTGGTCGGAAGAAAGGAAAAAGAGACGTGATGAAAAGATTAGAGAGTATTTGAGGAAAAGAAAGAAACAAATGAGAAGGGATTGAAAACGGCACGTGGTCCCTAGTTGGTCAAAACGAAGAGAGGAAAAATAATATCAAGAATGATAATAAAATAATCGTTTTTTAAATTTTATTTTAACGCTTGTCTAATCCTAATGGATAAAATGTGAAAGGGGGAGAAGAATGGATCGAAATAGGGAAAGAAAGTGGATATTCAGGTTTAGGGGAGTTGGTGCAGGAAGGAAATAGGTTTAAGTCAAGAGAAGGAAGTTGCTTTGGGGAAAAATATAATCGGCCAATGGTCTATTGTAAAGGGAAGTCAATTATAGAGAGATTATTATTCAAACAATAAGGCTAATTATAATCTTAGGTTAGTACAAATTTTACAGGGTGGAGCAATTCCAGGTTATAGTAGTCTTTGATTAATATTATTTGCAAAGTATTTATATTATTGCAAAATATTTATATTATCACTATTTATTAACTTTGGCATTGTGATTGTGATAGTTATCATTTAACTTGGACAAAATACTTAACAAAAAGTAGCTCCTCGATCCGTTGCTAGGATAAAATATTACATCACTAAAAACTTTTCCAAAGTCAAACCAGGCGTATCAGCAAGTTTTGTGGCTATTTTAACGCGTAATCACGTAATGAGTGTTTTAAGTTGTTCCTTGCCCTGCATTGCCTTTATTTTGTTCAAATTCACATATAGAATACAATCTCCATAGCTTGGACAAGTGATGGAGCGCAAAGAGTGCGCGTACTTCGGACGCCGGAATTTAGGAATAAGCTACTTTTAAACGAATTTTTTTATTAGATTGTGATTGCACTAATTCCAAAATGTATCGTCTCAGATAAACCTGTATACGTTCATATGTAATTTTTTTTTCCACGAAAAGGCCTTAAAGACCAGGCGAATATCATAACTCTAATGGTTCTTCTTCATCTGTTTCCTCTTTTCCCATTTGTCCTTCGTGAGCTTTGCGTGCCTAAGTTTTCTCTCCTCAGACCACGCAAGGCCCTTTTTGGGGCGCTTTTTCCCCACAAGAACCTTTATTCCCTTGAGCTTCCTTCTGTATTCATCTCTGTCAAAACAATCTTGGTCTGTTTGGTCCCCACTCTGTCCATATCATCCTTAAGTTGTTTGAAATATCGAGAATCCAGGATTCATCCTCATCATGTGTCCATAGAACATTAGCCTTCCCACCCTAACGTCAGTTTCTAAGTCTGTTGTTTCCTTATAGATTTCTTGATTCGACCTCAACCTGTATCCTTCAGGTGTACTCCTAAGTCCGTAGATTCTTCTGAGAATTCTTCTTTCTATTTTCAGAAGCCTCTCTAGGCTGGGAAGACAAGAGGTTTCTGTTCAATAAAGTATCACCGGCTTGATGACTTTGTTATAATGTCGTATCGTAGCTTCAATAGATAAGTTCTTCTTGTTATAAAAATTACTGGCAGTGAAGCTTAATTTCTCCATCTTGGCGACTTTTTCCTCCAACCCTTCTCTCCCCGACCCATTGCTGCAAATGATTTCTCATAGGTATATAATCTCTGAGTCACTTTAATTGTCCCGTATTTGGTTTCAACCTTTTTCATCTTAAAACCCGAGTCTGTGGTCATCAGTTCCGTTTTCTCAATAGATATTTATAAGCCCGTTTTCCTCGCTATTTCCGAGAGGGTGTTTATTCGGGCAATCCCCTCTTCTTCTGTCTCTGCTAAAAGGGCAAGGTCGTCCGCATATCCGAGGCATTTAATTTTGACATGATTGTTCTTAGTCCCTAGGGTGGCACCTGAATTGTTGATTTTCCATCTTGTCCAGTACCAAGTTAAAAAGCACTGGAGACAACCCGTCTCCTTGTCTGATTTACTTTATACAATACTTATAATTTACTACATACAATAAATCAATAAACTAGAGCCAAAACTCAAAATGAAACATTAAATTTTATTATAATGCAAATGGAAAAAACCACAAGCAGAGCCTTATGTTTCAAATCTAGTGTAAAATACAAACACTTATACAAACAGTCGACGTTTCGCCCATTCAGGCATTATCAAGACACAATAAAAAGTAAGTTCAATCACATCTCAAAACAGAAGTGCAATACATCCCAACGAATAATCGCTCAAAAAGGCTCATAATCCGGGACCGCACCTCCACCCCAAGACGTTCAACCCAAAACTGAGCCTTATGTTTCAAATCTGGTGTAAAATACAAACACTTATACAAACAGTCGACGTTTCGCCCATTCAGGCATTATCAAGACACAATAAAAAGTAAGTTCAATCACATCTCAAAACAGAAGTGCAATACATCCCTACGAATAATCGCTCAAAAAGGCTCATAATCCGGGACCGCACCTCCACCCCAAGACGTTCAACCCAAAACTCTATTCCTAGAGAGGTGCGGTCCCGGATTATGAGCCTTTTTGAGCGATTATTCGTTGGAATGTATTGCACTTCTGTTTTGAGATGTGATTGAACTTACTTTTTATTGTGTCTTGATAATGCCTGAATGGGCGAAACGTCGACTGTTTGTATAAGTGTTTGTATTTTACACCAGATTTGAAACATAAGGCTCTGCTTGTGGTTTTTTCCATTTGCATTATAATACATACAATAAATTTATTGTAACAATTTAAAAAAAAAAACAACCAGCGCATAAGTTGCCTCGGGCTAACCGCGCATAGAGAAGGCATGGCGTATCCTCCACTGCCTGATTCACTTTCCCCCATCACATCTCCCCAACACCGCCTTCGCATTAGCAAAAGATCGTTTTGTGAATCGTCAGACTATAATGACTTAGCCTATAATACTATTCGTATTTTAATCTATACATGTCATTTCAGATACACAACATGGAAGATTCATCAACTAGCGTCCACTGTATTAGGGGATACAACAGAAATATCACATCCATCAACTTCTTACCTCGCAAAGAAAATGAAATATTTTTTACATCAAGTCTCACTGGGCGTGTCTACATGGGAAGGTATGAAAAAGATCAATGGAAGTTGTACGTGTTCCTAAAAGGTATCATTTAAACTTTTCGGTTAAAATGCACCAATAAAATGCAAATAAGAGCAGAGTGAGTAGTGTACGCTGAGGAGGGTTTTATAAAATTTGTGTACGCAACTGAAGCAGAGCTTACCAGAAAAGTAATTTTTTGTATGATTGGACATTAAAAAACTCATTATAAACCATTATTAAGTGACACAACTGGCAGATTGTTAGATATTAAAATAAAATAAAAAGTTTTTAAAAAATATGTTAATTTGGTAGCTTAGAAGAAGCAAGAATAAGGATTGTTCATCTTAAAGACAAGCCTCATCAATCTGATCTTCTATATATATATATTTTTTTTTTTTTCTGAGTTGTTAGTAGACTTCTTGTCCATTTATTTATTGGACATAAAGTTTTGTTTCGTTGTATGCAAGAACAAGTACAATGCTGATACATAGGAGCCAAAATCAAAATCAGACATACCCGACTCCATATTGTTTTTGTTTTCTCATGACATTTCATTAATATTAATCATTAATAGATGGCATATTATTATCCTCAACCTCACTACTATTCCTTACACTGGCTGCCTTCAATTCCTACCATCACCGAATCTTCCATGTTGGATTCTAACTAGCGCAGTAGCAGTAACAAGGTTGGTAAGGAGAGGTGATTTAACACCCTCCGTACCAGGATCTTCTCGATTTCCCCTCAATGGTTTCTTTTTCTTCATCATCAAAATGGGAAGCAATAAATTATTATCCTTCCTAAATCACCTTACATTAAAGCTCCTCTAGTATTGGCAAAACAAAAAATAACCAAAAAAAAAGGCGGAATCAACACAAATATAATTTTCCAGCCGAAAATATCATGCCCATTAATCACTCCTTAGATTTTGATTACCCTTCTGTCACTGTACCTAACATTAAGAAAAAAATCTATCATAATTTATTAACAGGGAAAAGCAAAGAACAATTGAAAAATCAATCACCCTTAAAAATGCTTCAAGTGCGGGCCTTTCCTAGTAATTGTGCATCATCTTTATGTTTTCAATAATTGATCTTCCCACTGTCTAATAAAACAAAGGCACATTTTATTAGAGAATATTTTAAGTTTCCGTTAAATTATTTTGATAGGATGTAATTAGTTGGGGCTGCAGTCAAGAAAACACGCAAAAATAGGTGAAACTATTGTATATTTTATGTGCCGACGTTTCGACCTACTGTGTAGGTCATCTTCAGGGCTATGAGAAAACAGACAAAAACAGAATAGACTGTAAAAATACATAAAATAGAGATACAGAAAAAATAACAAAATGTAGAGATATAAAAAAATTGAGCGAGAAAAAAAAAGTGAAGGATATATAATGAAAGGATATATGAATAAAGATGATTACATAGTAGATGTATAGAAAGGTGATAATGCAAAACAAAATACAAAGAGAGAAATGAAGTTAAACATAAAAAATAAAATGAAAAAGATATAGATATAATGAGTATGGACCACTTAGTATACTAAAGATAGAAATGAATTGCAAAGAAAACAATAGTATGAAAATAGACTCATGGGGAGTACCATAAGTGAAATGAAAGAACATGAATTAAAAATATGATACCTAAGAATAAATAGAGAAGAATATTGTAGAAAATAAAGAATAGGAATCTAATGTATGACAGTCCGAGAAGTGAAATATAAATATAAATTTAAAATATAAGTATCATATGTTATATAAAGGTATACATGTTATTCTTAAATTATTTTGACTTTAATGTTATAATTCTCCAAGAGAGACTTAGATGTACAATATTATATCTCCAGACCCATTGAATTAGTGGTTAGGTCGAATTTTGACTAGAGTGAGTTAATTGTACTGGGAAAAGCGGAATTTTATTATTCTTGTACTTTTTGGCTTAAAATGGAGTGATAATATAAACAATAACTTTATTACAAGGAAAGGCCTTATTTATTCCCTTTTGTACTAGGAGAATAACATGATTCTGCATCCCTCAGTAAAATTTTGGACAAAATTCAATAGCCACTTATTCACCCGGGCTGCAGATGTCCCATTGAAGATGCTATATAAGATCCTGTTGATTTTATAATTATCAAAAAATTAATTTGTGAAATTTTAATTTGGATTAATTACTTTTGCTAGAGATCAATAATGAAATCAATGCAATGGATCTGAATAAAAGCGGGGACCGCTTGGCTACAGCTGGCCTAGATGCACATATTAGAATATATGATCCTAATCGAAGGAAGGTAAAGTGCATTAATCTTATTTATCCAATTAATGTTTGCAATGATGAGAAAATAAGTTTAATTTATTAGATTAATAAATTACTTTTGAAAGTTACTTTACTTATTTTTGAGATATAAAAACAAAGGACTTAATCTCTTTAATGCTGTGTTTATTGATTATGAGGATTATAATATATATTAAAAAAATTAATATTTATTAGATATAAATATTAGTTTTTATCTATGTTGGCGATTTTCATAATCATGAATTACATAATAACTTCTTATAATAGCTAGTCCGATTGTTTTTGAAACCCGGGACTACATCGGAAGAAGATGCTTTTAAGACAGATCCTATTTCGGAGGATGGGCATTTCAGAAGAATCTGCGCTCTGAAATTTAATCCTGATGATTCAAATATGTTTATTACAGGTGGATGGGATGATATTATAAAGGTAACTTCAAGCAATGAGATGTTAATATCTAATATCCAAACTTATTGGTGTTTAATGTAGAATTTTATCTATAGGTCTGGGATCTGAGAACAGTAAATCCTGTTCAAAGCATACCAGGACCTCATTTGACAGGAAATGCAATTGACATTTGGGTGAGAAAAGAAATGTTCAATAAAAATATGCTTTAAATAAATTAAATAATATAATAAAAACGTAACATTTTAACTCCATCTATCAAATGCAGAGTGATCTATATTCATTACTAATTAATTATATTGATCTATATGTTTTGGGTAATTCTACCTACATTGAAAAATCAACAAATATTTAATAATTTTATAAGGCCTGAGGAAAAAAAAAAATACTGAACTGTTTTATTATACATCTTGAATTTGAAAAATGATACCGACATGATTCCCCCCCCCCCCAAAATATTTTTTAATTAATTAATTATTTTTTGAAATTACTTAATTTTTTCATGCCTTTTTTTGAGCTTTTTCTGAGATTCATCATTATACTATTTTATAATACATATATTTTAATATATCTATATTTAAAAAAATATATTTATATATATATTTTTTTAATAGTTGGTTGTTTATACATTATTTAAACAGTCACTTATCATTTGTTGTTTATTTATTTATTTTTTTTGTTATTTAGTTTATTTATTTTGTACATCATTTGTTGAATTACCAAATCACATTAGCTCTATAATTTTTCTAGAATATACATGTATCTATGTTTACTACATGAATACATAATATTTTAAGTCCATATACTATCAATGATCTACATAAACTAATACATTAAATTGATACTATAATAATGTATAATTTTTAAAAAACCTATTTTTTTGCCAGGGAACAGTCCTACTAACTGGACAGTGGACATGCATTGAAAGCATTCAGTTATGGGATATAAGAACATCAAAATGTTTAACATCACTTAAACCAATGAACCGCCCTCTTTCCTATGCTGGAGAGTTTACAAATACTGTGCAGTTCATACGTTATTGGAGTGAAGATGCACCGATATCCATTCCTGGTTCTGTAGGAGATCTAGTGCTTGCTGGAGGGTCGGGCACTAAAGCACTTGAAATTATAAGTGTCAAAGAGAATATGGTATTAATTATGTTGATCATGAAATTTTTATAATAGGTTAACAATGGTTGACCACAAGTTATAGGTCAAGAATGCTTAACTAGAATAATTTCTAATCACAACGTCACTATTTACTTTAACCAATATTTGATCCTCCATTGTCCTTGCTATAGATGCATTTGTTGTTTTTTTCCGATTGCTTTATTTCCTTATTATAGATGTATTATTTATTAGTATGTGTGTGTATATGAATATTTTTTATTTTTTTTAAAGATAAATAATTATAAAAATCAAAAATCTACAGGCGTTGATGACCCTAGGGTTTTACGCCTCTAAGCAACAACAAACAACTATTTACTTTATGCATTCTTGATAACTAATTATAATCACATCATAATGATAAATTTTGATAATAAATAAAACTGCATTTTTTTTTTCTTATATACATACTTAATATCATCCTCTTGCAAGATAAAGTCAACCAATTTGTGGACAAAAAGATAGAGAGGCCCTCTGTAACTTACAGCAGAGGTAAGTTACTTGCTATGACACCAATCCTTGGATGAAAACATTGATTATTTTCTGTTTTTATTAATTACAATTTCGATTTTGCATTATATCTAAAGAAAGAGTTATTCCAATCTATTATGAGAAAGAAAAAAAAAAATCAGACAACAATGTGGTCAAAAACACTAAAATAATCCTAGAGTACAAAGTTAGTAGTAAAACTAAGTTTGTAGTTTTAACATTTTAAAATTTAGTGTTAAGGTTGTTCAAGATAAAGTATAATTTTTAAATGAAGTTCCTTGATAAAAAAAATATTTTTCTATTTTTTACAGGTATTGCATAGTACTGAAGAAGTAGGAGCCATCTCAGCAATAGATCATTTTAGGACTTTAATCTGTTACGGGACTGTTTGTCATCACTATGGCATCGTGAGTTTTTTTCCATTTGTTGGAAAACTATCAAAAGAAATGAAGTTCAAAAACAAAAAAACCGAGGATATGACGAAGAAAAGTTTTTCGGAATATGGTAATCTGATGGGATGGCATGAAGTTGCAATCGACTTTGATTTTATGAAAGCTTTAATTGATCAAAAGCAGAAATCACACAATGAAAAAAAATCTAAGAGAAAAAATGTTAAAAAAGGAAAGGAGAAGAAGAAAAAAGGAAACATTATGACTTATAAGATTAAAGAACTTCATTGATTTTATATTATTTAAGAATAATTGCATGAAAAAAATTTAAATATTGCCGTATGTTTTGAGTGTGACACAAATGTTAATTTATAACTGATTTGTTAAGGAATCAACTAAGCAACTCAGTACTCGTTGATTCGGCTACACAACCCATAGCAACTTAAATTCTTAAGCCTTCTAGATATTCTTGATCCGCTTCATTATTGGCCTGATTCCATCAATCTTCTGGTTTCATTAAATTTTCTTTAGGAAAATCGCTTTTAACTTCATGTGTTTTTGCTGATTGGGACAGAGTATACTTTTCTGATAATCTGCCAGAGATCCAATTTTTTGAGTCCTTTTTTTATAATTGTTTTTGGTTTTATTATTCGCCGAAGATCTTTTCCAAATTATAACAAAACGATGTTTGCATCTGTATTACTACATGAGAGAAATATTACCATAGATATCCTTACAGATATCATGATAAAATATTTTAAATAAAGCATCAGAGAAGAGGAGGAGAGTTCCCAAGATAACAAAGAAACTTATGGTGATGTTAATGATAATTATAATGAAGACTCATAATGGAGATTGCTATTGAGAGAACAATATGAACAAATAGCAAGAGGGTCACCTGTGCCACAGACCGGCAGTTGGCACTAGGATTTTTAAAGGGAGTAAAAAATCCTTGGTTATGCTGTCCTTTGGAAGGCATGCAAAGTGGTTGAGCCTTTGTGGCGTCAAGTACTTGTTAGAGATACCTATCTCCCACCGTAGCATCGTCTGATTAGCCATAGGACCACAAAGTGATGTTAAATGACTAAAAAAACACTCAATTATAGGGAGGAAATATCTGATGAAAGGGTAGTAGTTTCAGTAAATGGAGATTATTAGATTTAGAGAATGGTAATAAAGATAACATGGCACAGGAATATGCCATTAAGATTAAATCAGTTTGGAGATATTCTTTTTTTGCAATAATTTTCAAGCACAGAGTAGTATTAATACATGTAGGGTTTGAAATTCAACCTTGTACATTAGGTTTAAAAGATATTTATACATACATATGTATGGATTATTCTGATAATCTGAGTAGCCCAGTTCCAAATCTTCTTCACTACCCTTTAAAGTTTTTAGAGTATGAAAATCTAGTTCCAGGTATTTTACCAATTCTACAAAATAATATATTAACTTCAACAATTAAGATTTACAAGATTTTATTTTTATTATTACTATGACTTCAGACAAAGTTTTTCCAATTAGTAAATGTGAATATATAATATTGTTGAAAGTATAAATAAATGTATGCTTCATCTAATTAAAGAGAGTACACAAATTCCATAACTTTGATGCACAAATATTATTTTATGTACTCATATAAAATATGCAATGTATTTCTATAATAACATTGAGATTTTTTTAGGTAAATAAATCCTTTCACATAAAAAAATATTTTTATTTGCTCATTTACTTAATAGTCTTTAATAAGATCAGTAATTGGAACTTTTGTAAGCACCCTGTTAAAAATGTCTTTATATGCAGCACCAAGACCATCTTGGAAAGATTCCTGCACATCTTCTAGTACATATTCCCAGTTTTCATTTAAAATATTGTTTAAACTATCACCTAGAAATAAAATTACAATACTGTTAAGAGTTGGAAATATTTGAAAATTTAATTTAAATTTTTACAGAAGTAGATAATAATTCTGAAACAAGGTAAAGGTTAATTTGTGGTTATCACAGAACCAATGTGAATAAATCTGTCTACTTGGACACTAAAGTGACTATTGAACCAAAGTTGCTGAAATTCCTGTCTCAGATTTGGTGATAATAACTAGCCATTACAAGTTCAAAAGTGAAAGCATATAGTAATCCTTTTGATAAATTTTATCAATTTAAATTTATCAAAATAATTTAAATTTATTAAGTTTAATTTAAATTATGAGGAGGAAAAAGGTGCAGTAGACTTGAAAAATTAGATAATTTAAATGGTCATTTTATTGCAACTTTTGTAAAGTAAAAGTCCTTATTTGTAAGGTAAAAAAGATATCTTTGGATACGTAGATAAGGAGAAAGTTTTTTTTTGAGACTGACTAATATTAGTAAATGGTGACAGCTACATACTAAAAACCACAAAGATGATGTTTTGATTTGTCGAAGCTTTGTGAGAGTAATATATGATTAGTTAACTGAGAACAGAGATTAGATCCAGATAGTCAGGTTGAGAAAAAAATAATTATTAGATCTTATATATTTAGTTAACAATTATCAATTTGAAAGTAATTTATTTTTAAACCTTCTACTACTACTATCATTATTGTTATTATTACCATTTAATAATTTAAATAATTTAAAAAAAAACTTACTGATCTCTTTATTTCCTTTGAGTAAATTTTCAAAGTTTAATATTAGTCTCTCGACAGTGAAGGGAAATCGAATAGTGTCTATATGAACATAAACTTTATTATTTTTTTCAACTTCGTGACCTTTCATAATTAATGTAGCTGTTTTATTCACTAAAACCACAAACAGATAATCATGAAAGTAAGTATAAGAAATTTTGTTAATGCTTCGTCTTTTGATAAATAAAAAAATATAATTAAGTACCTAGAGTAATATTGAATCTACCATCTCCCTTAATTGGAAGTGACAATAATTTTCCTTCTGATTCATAAAACCCAATGAGAGTAATTGGCAGCTTCATAATAACGTCAACTTTGAGTTCTATATTCTTCCTATCAATACTGTAAGCAATTAAAAGTTTGCAATAACCTTATCATGTACATAAAAACAATTTATTTATTTGTCAGATAAAAAAAAAAGACAAATTTAGTTCCATCATTATGAATCGGAATACTGTTAAGTTGTAATATTTGTGGTGGAAGCCTCACTATAATAATTAAATTTTTAAATAATCAGCACAAATTCACTATTATATTTGAATTCTACCTATTAACAAAAATATGCGCAGTTTTATGTAGGGATTATTTTATTTGTTACTGACCATTTATGGTATTATATATTCATCTAGTTTGAATGCACCTGTTACCAAACAAGCATTAGCAGAAAAAAACTAACTAAAAATAAGCATTTCTTAAAGATTTTAACTACTTATATTTTAGGTACATATACCATGGTTTTCCTGTTTTTAATTCTTTTGTTTTTTAAATGGTCCGTTACAGGTGTATTCACCCTTTTATTTCAATTACTTCTAAATTTAGTCAACAAAAACATTAAATAGAGCAAATAACGAATATATTTATGAAATTGTTTTTTGTTCATTTAACGGCACTTTATGCTGCTATGGCTAATCGGACGATGCTACATTGGAAGCTCTAAATTTTGCTTGTATAGGTTTAATTAAGATAGGGATTTTTAACGAGTACCTGACATCGTACAGGCTCGGGACGCCCGTTTAACATTCCTTCCGAAGGACGGTGTAACTAAGGATTTTTATACCCTTTAAAAAATCCTAGGGCCACCTTCCGGGCTATGAACCCACAATCTTGGGCTTAGTAATTTATTACGCTAACCACTTGACCACAGGTCATCTCATATTTATGAAATAATGGAATGGTTAAAAAAGTAATCAAATGAATGGTGTGAATTAATTTTAAATAAACTAAGTCTAAATCAACTCATGACAAAATGAGGCATTTAGATCAAAAGCAGATAAACTTCAGGAACTTCTTTAAAAGTATTATAATATTATTTCTCAAATTGCATTAGACCAGTTTTGAAGGTAAATCCTTACTCGAGTAATTTTAGGTTTAATAAGATATGGATTTTAAAAGTTAAAATTTTATAATCAGTCATATCTTGTGACTTTTGTATTACCATAGTGATTTCATAGACAAATCTGTTAAATTGGTATTTTCTATTGAATGGTTTTGAAATTAATAAAATTCTTTACATAGCCATCAGATAGCATGGCTCTGAATGCTTTGATATGCCAAACTCATTTTTTATATTCATCGTATACTACAGTGCATTCCAACAATTATGATTTACCGATTTTTTACAACTTGGTTGTTTTTCTTATCTAAAAGGTCTCGCTACAGATCACGGTTGAGCCAGTCTCCTTCTCTAAGACCCCTCGCTGCCATTCTCTTCTCCACATGCTGCAACCATCTTTTTTTGGGTTGTCCTCTTTTCCTCCTTTCCGTAGGGCAATAGTTGTAGATTATTTTTGGCCATTGTTCCTCTGTCACTCTTTTTAAGAGGCCATACCATTTCAATCTCCTTTTTTACTACTGTGAAGAAGATAGATGTTTCCTGGTTTACCAATTACCTTATTGTTCTATAAGGGACGTGCTGAATTCTGTAAATAGCATAACAGCATATCCAGAAGTCAATCTCCAAGGCTAACAATTTCCTTTTCTCCTTTTTCATAATTGTCCACATTTTGGATTCTCCGAGGATAACATTTTCAATCATTGAGTGGAACATCATTTTTTTTGTTTTGAGGCTAACCTGTTTTCTCCTCAGAACAGAGTAAGACACCCAATAATTTTCCTGCCTTTTAAAATGTTTCCTGTTATGTTTTTGTTGGAGCTTCCATCGTCTATGAGTCATCTTCCAAGATATTTATATTCATATTTTTTTCCAATTTCCCAATTTTGAGGGATAGGGCTGTTATATTTGCATGTATTGCCATGTACTCACTTTTCCGTCTGTTCATTTACAGACCCCAAGCAGCATATTCCTCCTGAATTTTTCTTAGCATATAGCTAGTATCTTCATCATCACTTGCAACTATCACCATGAATGGTGGGAATTAATTTTAAATAAACTATGTCTAAATCTACTCATGACAAAATGATGCATTTAGTTCCAAAACAGTATTCCAACGATACCAATGATAAAAAGCATGAATTGGAAACGGAAAAATACTGGTAAATTGACATTTATGTAGGAAATGTATTCCAATATATGACTTTTCAAAATTATTTATGATAAAGGAAATTCTAACTTATAAATATATTATTTAAAAAAAAGTGGTTTCTTTTTATGTTAATTTATTTAAGTTGCGAAAATTCCCTTGCTGATTATTGTATTTTTTTATTATATACAATTCTGTAACTATTGTAAAAAAGAGATTAATGTTTTCAAATCTAATAAGTTGGCTTAAAAATATACAAATAAATTACACCAACCTAACTTTTTTCACAGTCATCGAGCGCAGACCATAAATATCAACATCTTTGAACTTATGTTTAATATTTAAAGCTTTTCCTTGAGCAGCTGACAAATCTAAAAGATCTATATGAAAAGGATCTAAAGGAAAAACTCCATATTTTGGTAAACCTAGAAAAATAAAATCATCACACTGTGTGTACGGGCGTGATTAGACTGAATAGAAAGAAAAAAAATAAAGATAATGAAATGAAATATAATAGCAAAATAGAGTCGGGGTTTTAAATCAATTGGCGAGATACTGAAACATGTGGTTTATTAATTTTTAAATACAAACATGAAAATCAATTATTTTACAATTAAATAAAGAAAGAAACAATCAAAGGGGTCACTTATATCTAGGTACAAAAGGAGATAATGCAGTCTTTACTAAAGGAAATGACTATGAAAGAGTTAATGTATCGTATAAACAAACACCAACACTGGGCGAAATGGCCGCATGGTGATTGAGTCCAGAGTCCCTATCTCGAACGTTGAATGGAATGAAATAGTCTTTGCTGTTACCAAATTTAATGAGAAAAGGCGGACTTACGGTGGTGGAGTCAATTTCGTCACCTCAATTCTGACTGCATCTGGTATTAGGCGATCTGGTGGTATCGAGGTTGCCCTCTTGTCTCTTCTGGTGGTGCTAGGCGATCTAGGGCCTTCGGCGAATATATCAATGTCCTGCGGTGAACGGCGACCTTTTGGTGAATGTCCGTAGGTTTAGGATTCAGTAGAGAAGAGTAGAGAGATGTGTGCTTGCAGTCTGGATGCGGAGAGTCAAGTGAAGTGAAGATCGCGATTCTGCCGACAGATGGTGTTTCAATCTTCTTTCCTAATCTAGATGGCTATAGCCGATCATGGCGGCGGTGACTGGTGAATTGGAATATACAAAGCTTTAAATGTAACGCTACTGAACATCCTCTGTATTCGTCACCATGGAAACAAAATGTGAACAGATCTGCGAGATTCTAATTTTAATTTATGAAATTGATCCGCGACTGAACATCCCCCCCGCCATGGCACGATAGTGGCATCATAAGAGGGTAAAGGGGCGTATGCGTGTGACCGAGTTATTGGTGGACTGGAGAGAGTGAGACACCGAACTACAATGGTGGGCTGGAGGTGAGTAATGATTTGGAGAAGATGGTGACGATGGAGACTAAGATGGTGACCTGGGTGAATATGTGGGAGGTATAGTTGTGCAATGAGGAGATGTTGAATGTTAATGGGGGAGAGCCGCGGTAGCTGGGACTTGTAGGTGAATATTGTGGATGGTAGAAAGCGGGAGACGTCGGAGAATAAGAGGGAGAGGTTGATGAATACGCAAGACTCGGTATTGCTTGATGAACTGGGTGAATATGATGGTATTAGAGAGAATTAGTAAAATACAATGGGGATGTAGAAGGAATAAGTTTGAGAAATAATAGGGGGAAGTATGCGAATATGAGGATGAGGTAGCAGAATGCAAGAAGCAGTATTGCTTGGTGAACTTGGTGAAAAAAGAGGAAAGGTTGATGAATGTAAAGCTTACGTAGGTGGATAGGAGGGAGATGTTAGGGAACAATTGGAAAGAAACCGTGAGAATAATTTGTAGAAGCAGGAGAATAGTGGGAAAGATGGTGAAGATGGCGAATATGAGAGAAAAGGTGGTGAACATGAAGATGAGGTAAGGGGAATAAGATGGGGAGGTGAGTGTGAGAGCGAAGTCGGTGAGTGCGAAGGGCAGGTAGAAGGAATGAGATAGTGAAGTTGAAGAATAAGAGGGAGAAGTAGGCGAATATGATGGTGAGATAGGAGCATGAGATGAAGAGGTGGAAAAATATGAGGTGATGTGGGTGAATAGATAAGAATGAGCAGTGATTGATAAACTGGTTGAGGGTGCTGGAGAATTAGATGGAGAAATTGTAGAATAGTAGGCGAATATGATGGTGAAGTAGGAGCATATGATGAAGAGGTGGGAGAATATAAGGTGATGGGGGTGAATAGCTAAGAAGCAGCAGTGATTAATGAATTGGGTGATTATGAGGAAGAAGTTTGTATGTACAAAGGGGTGCTGGAGAATAAGATGGGAAAATTGGAGAATATAAGGGAGGCCTAGGTTAATATGACGGTGATGTAGGTGAATCGGAATGAGACGTTGTGGAATAATTAGAACTAAAAACTCAGGAGAAAAATTTGTGGACGCGGGAGAATGAGTAGGATTAAGTAGGAGAATATATTGGGCTACTAGGTGAATATCATTAGCAAGATAGAGAATACCAAGGACTAGTAGTGGATAGGAGTGAGGAGATTGGTGAATATGTAAGAGAGGATATTGGTGAATATGTAAGAGATGAGATTGGTGAATATGTAAGAGAAGTGACAAATTGGTGCTTCCAACTTTTGAATGGCGAGCATCCCTATTGACGGTGATCGGCGAGGGTTGCTGGAAGGCGAGAGAGAGGAGAAGAGATTCGAAGGTGCAAGAGAGTCCCTTGGTAGGCCTGGTTGTACCGGTGATTGGTGATCGGCGAGCGGTGGCTTCCTCAGGCGGACGTAAGAGAGGATACACGTATCGAGCGGTTGATTCCTCAGGAGAACGTAAGAGGGGGTATACGCGTCGAACAGTAGTTTTCTCAGGCGGACTTAAGCAAGGATAGATGCGTCGAGCGGTTGATTCCTCAGGAGGACGTAAGAGGGGGTATACGCGTCGAACAGTAGTTTTCTCAGGCGGACTTAAGCAAGGATAGATGCGTCGAGCGGTTGATTCCTCAGGAGGACGTAAGAGGGGGTATACGCGTCGAATAGTAGTTTTCTCAGGCGGACTTAAGCGAGGATAGATGTGTCGAGCGGTTGATTCCTCAGGAGGATGCAGATGGGGGTAGAGTCGGGGACGATAAATATCTCTGGGGAAAACCCAGTGACCCGGGCGAAAGGATTGCGGGAGAGTATGGTGATTTATCGGTGTATCACGACAGGTCGGATTATATGGGGGTGAGTTTTTTAGTGATCCCTGCGAGTTTGATGATCGACGCGCGGAGGCTTTATTCGGCGAAAATAAGAGGGGGTATAAGTGGAGACGATTGACATCTCCGGAGAAAGTCCGATGAGAAGGGCGAAAAGATCGCTCAGGATTGTGGTAACCTTTCGATGGGTCAGGAAAGATAGTCTTATGAGGAGATGGATTTTTGCAGGATACCAGCAAATGATGACCCAAGGTTGGCGACTGGCTAGGTGATTCCCGAACGGGTGGTGGAGACGAATCGTGCAAGGTGGGAACAGTTGATGAAGAACTATGTCCGGGTTCGGTGGCGCTGAGGCGTTGAGCGGAATTGTCGTGCGGCTGAGGGGGCTTACATTCCGGAGACACTGACCGGGGGGAGCCGTGCGGTGAATTATTTGATGTTTCCGGTCGCGCTGCGGGAGCGAATTGTCGTATCGGAGATTGAGCCTTGGGCGGAAGTGACTCATCTGTTAGTTCATGAGCCGGGGCTGTGTTAAAAAGTGAAGCGGCGGTGATAGCAGCTTTAAGGCGGGAAATATAGGTCAATAAATCGGCGAGCGTTGGAAACTCTTCCGGATGCTGAAGTTTAAATTCTCTCTGGGTGACTGGATCAAGTTTCTGGAATGCAATAGTATACAATAAATAATCCCCCAGATTTGGAATGTTCGATGTTTTTAATTGTTGACATTTTGAAATAACCCCATTCAACCGGGGCAACTCAAGAGGTGGAAGGAAAATGGCCGGCGGGTTAGGTGTCGGGACAGCGGTATTACATAGTTCGAATATCGCTGCTTCTAACTCCACGGCTTCTAACTGGACCTGAATAAATTGTTCCTGAATATCGGCTGGGATCGATCGTCCCTTATATTCGATAAGTAGGGCAGTCTTGGCGGTACGCATTTTGGAAATTAATTGCTTTAATTGATCAATATAAATTTGAGCTAATGAGATTTCGTTACTGTTCACAGTTGTTTTACATTTTTTGGCGAAAAATTGGACGTCTTTTAATAAACTGATAAATATTGCCTTTTGAGATTTTCCCTTAAAATTAGATTGGCGACGATTGGCCATTTTAAACTATTAACACTTAATAAAAAACGGCTGAAAGAAATTACAATGAATAATAGTATTGAATAATGAGCCTTAAATTTAAACAATTGTAACTTAAATAGAATTGAATAGATAGTCACATATGTGGCGGAAGTAACCGTAAACAATATGGCCGAATAACTAAGTAAACAATGAGGCAATATGGCCGTGAAACACCAATGGTTCAGTATCTGCCGAGAAAAATGAATGCTCTTATTAAACTCCCGGGTTTCGGCACCAAAATGTACGGGCGTGATTAGACTGAATAGAAAGAAAAAAAATAAAGATAATGAAATGAAATATAATAGCAAAATAGAGTCGGGGTTTTAAATCAATTGGCGAGATACTGAAACATGTGGTTTATTAATTTTTAAATACAAACATGAAAATCAATTATTTTACAATTAAATAAAGAAAGAAACAATCAAAGGGGTCACTTATATCTAGGTACAAAAGGAGATAATGCAGTCTTTACTAAAGGAAATGACTATGAAAGAGTTAATGTATCGTATAAACAAACACCAACACTGGGCGAAATGGCCGCATGGTGATTGAGTCCAGAGTCCCTATCTCGAACGTTGAATGGAATGAAATAGTCTTTGCTGTTACCAAATTTAATGAGAAAAGGCGGACTTACGGTGGTGGAGTCAATTTCGTCACCTCAATTCTGACTGCATCTGGTATTAGGCGATCTGGTGGTATCGAGGTTGCCCTCTTGTCTCTTCTGGTGGTGCTAGGCGATCTAGGGCCTTCGGCGAATATATCAATGTCCTGCGGTGAACGGCGACCTTTTGGTGAATGTCCGTAGGTTTAGGATTCAGTAGAGAAGAGTAGAGAGATGTGTGCTTGCAGTCTGGATGCGGAGAGTCAAGTGAAGTGAAGATCGCGATTCTGCCGACAGATGGTGTTTCAATCTTCTTTCCTAATCTAGATGGCTATAGCCGATCATGGCGGCGGTGACTGGTGAATTGGAATATACAAAGCTTTAAATGTAACGCTACTGAACATCCTCTGTATTCGTCACCATGGAAACAAAATGTGAACAGATCTGCGAGATTCTAATTTTAATTTATGAAATTGATCCGCGACTGAACACTGTGTATTACTTCAAACTGCTAACACTCAGCTATCAATTAGATTAATCAGTGTTTTAGCTGTTTATGAAATTTTTAATAGCATTGAAATATTCAAATTAATATTTAGTAGGAGGAGTTATATCAATCAAGTTAAATCAATCTGACCTTGCAGCTTTGGACATGCAAAATTACTCTACTTTAATGCCTTTTTAATAATTAATAATGCCATAATTTATTGAAATTACTTAAATTGGATTTATAATAAGAATGAAATATTTTCTAATACATTTTAATGGTTTGAAAAATAAACTAAAAATTAACAATTTTGAGAAAAAAATATGATGAAACTTCTTAAATTTGGTCTTCAGTAAGTTTATTAATTAAATATTAATTCCCAATTTCTGTAGTAAGCTACCAATTCATCTGGCTTCAACAGCTCAGTAAAATTGTTTGTTAAAAGTCTTATTCCTGCTGACCAGTCTATAAATAAAATATAATTTATTGTTTACCTTCCTCAAATAATGAAACAACTCCTTGAATAGAATCCTTCAGACAATTTTCTAGATTTTCATCTTTCATACTGCATATTGCTGTAAATGAAGAAATGTGGAGAATATTTGATTAAAATTAAATAATTAACAAAATAATTATTAACAATTAATGATATACATCAAAATTAAGAAAGAAGTTTGAATTATACCAAAATTTTAAAATCTTGCAGCATTTGGATAGTGGAATATTTAATATTAATCAGGTACAATGAATGAAAATTCAATTTACTAAAAACTTTAGTTTCTCTGAAGCATTAGAACAAAAATGTTATGCTAATTGTTGTTAGCTATTTATAGAGACACTTATAAAAATCTCTTTAAAATTGTGTATATTTTATACTATGTATTTTTATATAGAAATAGTACAAACTTAATAAAACCTGCTTAAAAATAAATTTATAAAAGAATTGAAATTATAACATTTATAATTTTTCTTGTTCTCTGATATAGTTTAACTGTTTGAGCTTATATATTTAATCTTGGATAGAAATGGATTACTAGCAATCTTAATTCTGCCAGTGTTGGGTGGTTGAAATTTATTGCACGAATTATCCACACATGAGAGGCTTAATAATGTTTATTATTGATAACTAAACACAGTATTATATTAAAGAATAAATATAAAAAATTAAAAAAAAAAACTCACTTATAGAATTTGACCATGAGGTAAAAAACAGCAAAAGAATACTACCAAGGAAAACCTGTCCAACAATAGTAATTTAGTATGCTTATTTATTAATAAAAAAACATAGTCTTTAATCTTAATTACTCTTTTGATCATGTATATAGTGAAATTCAATATTTCATTACTACACTCATCATTTCATAATTTTTACCAGCATTGATTACCATAACTAGAAACCATAACAATTTTATTTTTTATGTCAATTCTCTTTTTTTTTCTTCTTATGTAACAAACTTGTCTGATGGATGTTTGTTTACTGTGTATAGTATTTCTATTGTCTGCTGGAGTAACATCAAAGTAGAAATTGAAACTATATCAATCTATCAATCAATTAATAAATCTATATATAGTTATATACTTATCTAATGATGTATACATTTTTTTTTGTTTAGTAACAGGCTTTGTACTAAACGCATTATGGGCTGTTGTGTAAATGGTTACTCGGAATTACTTTCAACTTACCTATTTATGAAAGATATCTTTTAAAAGTAATTATTAAATATTGTACAAAGGTTTCCATGAAATTAGAACTATTTTTTAAAAGTTGTTTGAACATTTCGTTTGAATGAACTGTATGGTGAACCTAATATCCTCAATGCTATTAAGAAGAGCAGGCTAAGATGGTTAGGGCACATGAAAAGAATGGAGCTCTACAGGCTGCCTAAAATAATGCTAAATGGTGCCCATATCCCCAAAAGAAATATCCCCAAATCCCATATCCCAATGCTCTCGCAATTTTGCGAGATCATGGGGATATGGGATCGGTGAAGAGAAAGGATATGGTCATGACCGGGGAGCGAGCCTGATTGAGCCAGGATAGCTCAATTGGTAGAGTTCCAGACTAGCGATCTGGGTGACCCGGGTTCGAGTCCCGGACATGGACATACCTTTTCATTTCAAATAAAAATTAATAAAATCAATAACTAATAAAATAAAATAAATTATAATAATATATAATGACGTAAGTCAACAAGATCCAAATTAAATAAATGTTCAAAGAACATTCTTCCCCTAGTATACATCGCAAATTGTGAGAATGCGGGGACTTGGTATCAGTGAAAAGAAAGGATATGGCCATGACCGGGGAGCGAACCTGATTGAGCCAAGATAGCTCAATTGGTAGAGTTCCAGACTTGTTCGAGTCCCGGTCCTGGACATATATTTTCTTTTCAAATAAAAATATTTAACCTTTTTTAAAGTAGATTTAGTTTGCTGCAATTTGAGCCTATCCTCAGCTCTGTAGGTCTTATAGATTCTGAGTTCAGTCCCTATCATATAAGAAATAACCGGAATCTTACCTATCTATCTATATATATAAAAATCTATAACGATGTTTGTTCTGTTAAAAAATTATATTTTATTCTAACCTGCTGCATTTCTGATATGTTGCAAGGGCATGTTGAGTAGTGTAAATCCATATTTGCAACCGAAAAACGGACGGGAATACTTTTGGTGGCCGAAAAACTTCTAAATTTTAGGAGTTTCAGTTTGCTGCCTGTATCTTCTAATCGGTGCGTTTTTGAAAAAAAAACCTGTGTAACCTTTTTTAAAGTAGATTTAAATTTCTACAATTTGAGACCAAAAGCAGCTCATTAGGTCAAACATATCGTCAGTTAAGTTCCAATATACTAATTGTTAACCGGAATCTTAGCTCTATATAATATATACAATGGTCGTGTCGCAGTGTTTGTAACAAAACTCCACCGAAACGACTTGACCGACTCTTATGAAATTTTGTGTGGATATTCAGTAGGTCTGAGAATAGGACTTAAACTATTTTTCATACCCATAAATATTTTTCATACATAAGTTAATTATCAATTATTATATACTATAGTTTGATATAAGATGAAGAAAATGTGAATTCAAAAATCTATTATTTTCATTCATGCATTGTTTCTTTAAAATTCAAATTTCAGCTAATATTTTTTAAAACAATTATGACAGCCACAGCAACGCGTGGCCGGGTCAGCCACTATATATATATATATAAATCTCCTGTCAAGATGTTTGTTCAGGCTTATCTCCGAAACCACTGGACCGATTTTAATGAAATGTTGCAAAGATATGTAACATTGTCCAACTTAAAATATAGGCTATGTTTTATTTCGATTAATGACCGCGATATTTTTATGCAAAATTATATTTTGTTCTAACCTGCTGTATTTTTAATATGATGTAAGGGCATGTCTGAGTAGTGTGGATTCAAATTTGCTTAAAAAAACCGGATGGAAAAACTTTTGGTGGCCGAAAAACCTCGACATTTTCGGAGTTATTTCAGTTTTTGCAAACCGCGATATTTTTTTTGCAAAATTATATGTTTTTTAAACCTGCTGTATTTTCGATATGTCAATTAAAAATCAACCATTATATTCCTCATTCATTAAACTAATGTTTATATTTTATCAGTTATGATTTTTGTTTATTATATACTATAGTTAAATATAAGATGAATGAAATGTAAAATTAAAAATCAATTTAATTCATTTTTATATTAATTCGTTATTTTTTTAAAATTCAAATTTTAACGTATTATTTTTTAAAACTATTATAAAAGCCAAAGGAACTAGTGGCCGGGTCAGCTAGTATATATATATTGAACAGCATTGTGATCTAATTATCTTTTTTACAGCCAAATACAGCTAAACACAGATATAATGGCACATGATATCTCATAAATATACAATATATTTATTTTCTTATTAATTTTTATGAAGTTTTCGATCAGACAAAATTATTATTAAAACATGATATATAAAAACATAAGGTAAGCTCACCCAGCCTCTATAAAGTGAGTACCCTTAATGACCTGGCGGTTGAGCGTGATCACAAACAAATCACCTCCTTGCATAACCGTTGTCCTAGAAACAGTACATTCTCTACGACGTACGTCATTTTAGACCCTTCATGGGCTGTAGTGGTAAAGGTTTTTTTTTGTAGAGAATTATATGTGCACATATTATTAATAATTAATCATATTATTATCTTTATATAGTCTCATTTTGCCCAATCTAATTAATATACAATAACATACCGGAGACATCCTGGTGATGCGAGACACAAGAGATCTCTGACTGGAATCCTCGACCGTTCTTGCCTCTTTATAACTTGCCTTCCAAGGTCTTGAGGAGTACCGGGGTTGATGGTCTCTGTAATTAGTTAAATTAAGGACATGATATATTAATCTAATATAAACAATATTCCATCAATTAAATTTAATCATTTTTTTTAATTAATTTTTATTTTGTTGGTGATTATTTTTAAATATTTTTGTTTTGAAGAGAAAAGATTTGTCCTGGCCGGGATGCGAACCCGGGTCGTCTGCATCTGCCGTAGGAGGGTTTAAATAATTTCGCTACCACAGCCGGTTTCTAGCCCGGGGCCTATTGCTCAGTAACGCAGCGGTCTATACAGAGCTCCATAGCCAATCGTAAGCGCAAGGATGTTCGATCCTGCTGAAGTACAGAAGTAAACTTCATTATGCCCTATTTTATTAGTCACATCCCTTTGACACTTCTCTCTCTCTCTCCCCCACCCCCTCTCACCAGTGGCGGATTAAAGGTCCAGAGCGCCCTAGGCAATAACTTTATCGGCGCCCCTGTACCGGCCATAAATGGCCATCTTAATTTTAACTGATTGTCAGCATCATAGCATCATGCTTGTATTATATTATAGATCAGCATTTAGTTCTTTCTTTCTTTGTCGATATGTTATTTTTTTTATTTATTTAAAAATTCTGAGCTCGCGCGCCCCTTGTAACTACGCGCCCCTAGGCACGTGCCTAGTTTGCCTTACGGATAATCCGCCACTGCCTCTCACTCTCTCTCTCTTTTTATTGTCGCCTTCCTAAAGGAGGTTGGCAACTGTCTCTTGCAGTCCTCAGCCATTCTGATTAAGACCGATGATTTCCTGATGCTCAGCCAGTCTCGGATATCTTTGAGCTAGGAGGCGCTTCTTCGTCCAACACTTCGCCTACCATCTAATTTTCCTCCAATGTCTAACTATGAAACTTTGCCTTTGATACTAAACCATTAGACGAGAATATCGTAATTGGTCGAAAATTGCGGATAAACGAGTGACGGTTAATCGATGTTTTTAAAACCCTTTGATTCTAAACCATCGATTGTAAAAACTTCGATTAACTGTCACTCGTTTATCCGCTATTTTCTGCTGACCGTAAGTACAGTAGAACCCTAAAAAATTGAAAGAATTTTTCAAGGTGAAAGATTTCAAAGATAACTATTCACAAACCCATGTAAAAGAAACGTAGAGCAATACTAAGAATAATTTAAAATCAAATATAAGAACCATATTTCACTAGCCAAAAACAGTAAAATTGAGAAAGTTAAGTTTATTTTTGAAAAACAAAACAGACAATTACATACATAGATAAATTAATTGTATTGCTATCTCGAGATTAATATTTGTCTAAATAAATAATAAAATAATAAGAAAAGGAGCTTCAAAGAATAATAAATTTTAAGGAAATTTAAATACTTGCTATTACACCCTCCCTCCAACATCCTGCTTTCTGATAGTTATTATTTAAATCTCATATTATTCATTGAAAATGAATATCATAATTTATGAATAAACTCGGAACATATGGAAATATTCCTTGATTTTTACCTCTGGTTGTTAATACAACGTTCCGTTCCTTTGGGATTCTTGTTTGCATTATCTTAATGTTTTTTTTTTTTATTCCCGTGTTCTTTATCTAACCATTCACTTTATCGTCACGTGTAATTGTTTTTACTATTCATTGAAATTGTGCAATGAATACTTAACTCCTTAAGATAACAGGAAATCGAGTTTTTTTTCAATAGTTCAAAGAAAATAACATACCCGTACACATGGTTTGAATCACGTACATATTTTGAAACGTGATGATGCGAATTTATTCCTGCGTGACACACCAAGGGTGCCTGCCAAAACCTGCACTTGCCAACAATTAAGAGGAATTTTATAGTAACACAGATTTAATTTTTTTTTTTAGGATCCCATGGCCAAATGCTGATTTTATAGCGATCAGTGTAGAAATATGACGTTAGATTTTAAGATCAGTTTCGCTCATGCAAATTTAAAAGTTAGGAATGAAATAACTAAGTAACTATATAATTTGTTTTTTATATAAATATTGAATGGAATGAAAAACACAAAAAATTGAATGATACAACTTAAGTTTATTTTATGTTATTTTTAAAAATTAATTATGAAAAATAATGTCCACCAACGAACTCGTTGGAGCAGTTCCTACACCATGAAATCTTCTGTAGGCCACCACGATCGCCTGATTTGACTGCACCAGATTTTTTCTTGTGTGGCTATCTCAAAGACAAAGTTTATGTGAATAAGCCCCAAACCTTGCAGCAACTAAAGGACAACATTCAAGCAGAAATTGATCGTATACCACAAGAAACAAGATATACCATAACAAAGTTATGGAAAATGCTTTAAAAAGAGCACATTTTTGCGTTAACTGACATTTTTCATAATTAATGTGAAAAATTAACATAAAATATACTGTATTTTTATCATAAAATTTTTTGTTTTTTTCATTTCATTCAATATTTATTTTAAAAACAAATAAAATAGTTACTTTAGCCGCACCCTGTATACAATATTTTGATCTCGAATTGTTTCTAAACATTGAAGACATCTTATTTTTTGTAATTGTGAACCATTAAACGCGATAGCTCAAAAAACAAAAACAAAAGAAGATAACTGTACCACTATAACCCAGGAAGGGTTATTGACTGTTAACATGATATAAAGACTGCACTGGGTTCTAAGCCAAAGGTTGTGGAAGGATTTGATTCAGTCTTCAAATTTCAACCCAGCGCTCTAAACACTGAGATACCCTCCTCCTAATAGTTATTATTAAAAGAGTCTAAAATATGTTTCACGTTAACAAATTAATGCTTGTTTAATTGTCACTAGTATATAATGTAAGGCAGCTACCGAATGGAAAAATGTGGCATATAAATGCCATCGGTGACTACCAGTGTGGCTTCCGACAGAGCAGATCTACAACGGACCAGATCTTCTCCCTCAGAATGATTCTCGAAAAAGGAAGAGAGTGCCAACCCATCACCTATTCATTGATTTTAAGGGGGCCTATGCCAGTATCAACAGGGAAAAACTGTATACAGTGATGCACGAACTGAAGCTCCCTGAGAAACTAATCCGCTTCGATTCACAATGAACACGGTGGAATGTAAAGTGAAAATCCAGGCTGGGGTGTCAGAGGAGTTTTGTAGAAGAAAAGGTTTAAGGCAAGGAGACTGCTTGGCCTGCCTCGTGTTTAACGTAGCACTCGAAAAAGCAGGGAGAGATGCGCGGATACAGATGAGTGGGACCATCTCTAGTAAGTCAATACAAATCCTCGCATATGCAGACGACATTGATATCATCGGGAGATCACTTCGCGGCGTAAAGGAGACTTTTCTGACTCTCGACCAGTCTGCTGGATGGGACATTCTATAAAGGAGAGCACAACCAAGTATATGTTCGCTGGCATAATTCCTCCGCATCCACAAATCTCGATTGGTGAATACACATTCGAGACTCTCCAACAACTTGTTTATCTAGGCTCCTAAGCAAATGCCGACAACAATGAGCCGAAAGAAATATCTATGTGGATCCTGGCTGCAAATAAATGATACTTTGAGCTGCTTGAAATTAATCGCATAGTTTCAAGGAAAACAAAAGCGACTTTGAACAAGAGGTTGGTTCGTCCAGTCCTCACATCCGGGGTGGAAACGTTGAGCTTCTCCAAAACAGATGAAAGTGAGCTGCTCGTCTTTGAAAGAAAAGTACCAGGTCGCATTTATGTACCAGTACGCTCAGGTAACGATTAGAGGAGGGGGAGTAATGAAGAATTGGCCTGCC
Source organism: Troilus luridus (assembly GCA_964056705.1). Classification (NCBI taxonomy): domain Eukaryota; kingdom Metazoa; phylum Arthropoda; class Insecta; order Hemiptera; family Pentatomidae; genus Troilus; species Troilus luridus. The sequence goes on along the minus strand of OZ057415.1, from coordinate 18,249,643 downwards.
ATACATAATGATACGGAGGTAGTCCGGTTAAAATGGGCGGGAGATGTTTTCCAGGATGTACGAGAGAAACCCAACCAGCTAAATTATGGTGGCGCGTCTAAGAAGGAAAAGTAGAGTTGGAAGGCCCAGATTGCGCACGATGGATGGGGTCGATGCAGATGCTTGAGCTCTTCTTGGACTGGCTAACTGGAGAAACGTTGCAAGAGAGAGGGACCAATGGGCGAAACTAATTGATGAAGCCAGGGCTCAGCGATTAGTTGTAGGGCCGATGAAGAAGAAGATATATCATAGCGTGGCTTTCGAACGACTTACAAGTTGATTGGCCAAATGATTGGCGAGAAAGGTAACTCAGTATACAGGTTATGGAGCCACTGATGTCAAGATCCCGATTTCGAGACCGTCTATGGCAATGAGTTAATTGGTAACTTTTCCGTAGGATGTCGCTTCGAGTTGAGTTACAACATGTTTTAGCTGTTTATTCCTTTCATTTTTAATATTTCTCTAAAATACAAGTTTTCGTGAGCTATAGTTTGGAAAAGAGAATGTAATTAATTATGGGTAATGAGTGGATTTCGGTAAACATTTAATCAAGAACTACAAGTTTCAACTAACATTACAACTAAATTACCATTTATTCTAATAAATGATGTGAATCAAGTATCTGGAATCTGTAGACCTCCTGTGACTCATCCAGTCTCTAAAAAACTGAGAATCTTTGATTGGGCAGAATTCTGACTGTCAATTTTTATTGTTTTTATATTATTTTGGTTTAACTTATTGTTTACAATTTATTTTTAATAAAATAGCCAGACAAATTATTGTACGTGGTTTTAGTGTCCAAGAATAATGAATAGTCTTCAACTCATAGTTGATCCACGGGAAAAAGTTGGAGATAAGGAGAACGTTCTGTTCTAGATCTGAAATAGCCAATTTATTTATTAGCCAAAAATGTATTTCCTAGATGTTGAGACTCCTAATTGATTATAATTATAACCTGTAGCGGTTGCCTAGATCCCGACCGGATGAGATTACAATCCTTCCTGTGAGGGAGCCAAGGACTACAACCTAGCGACAAATAGAGCACGTCGTCACAGTTCGGAAGTTTCCTCAGGTTTGATATTTACTTCCGCTTTCCCGTTCGCTTCCTCCTATTGGCAGCTTGTTTGCCTTCTTATGAATTTAGTGATATGCTAATGAACTTCCTAATTAATATGGATTCCAGAAATCTACAATCGCTATAGACTTGCCAGCTTTAACATTTTTATTTATTATTGATAATATTTAAAACATCTAATGCTAGTAATATTCACTGCGATGTAAATCCACCACGTCAAAACAATAGTATAAAGTGAAGGTCGTGGTGAAGGGTTTTATTGGATACGTAGTAGGGAGTATTAACTATGGTCTTTAGGACTCTAGATTGAAAGGATTGTTTGCGTTTAATGTTGGAAGGTTTCGTGGTCCTCCACAATTCAAGTCCATACGTCCAACTTGTTCTGAGGATAGGATTGTAAATTAGAATTTTGTTTTTGATTGAGAGTTGAGAAGTCCTGCTTAGAGTTCTGTATAATTTGCTGAATCTTCAGTTGAGTTCTTGTCTTTTAAGTCAAGTATGTGAGTCGTTTAGCTAAGGAAAAACCAAGGTATCGCATTGTGTCAGATCTTGGCAAGGGAATGTCATTAGCTAGGGCGGAGTACTCAAATAGATCCAAATTAGAAGGTTACAGAATTTAGTTCCGGCTCTTGCCGAATCAGCTAAAATTGAGGCGTTAAGATTTTTATGGGTGACTTTATTCGTAACAAAGTAAGAAGTTAACAGTTACTAATTAGGACAGTTACTAAATAAAATAAATGATTGGAATAGGACGCAATAAAGTCTTTACATAGTCTATATCTTATTTGGGAAAAATAAACAACAACGCGTAAGCAACGAAAACGATTATTCAATGCTAATTTATTTAAGCATATGATTGACCAGCTTAAAGAGCATATTTTTGGTATGTCAAGAGATGTTGGAAAAACAAGGATTTAAATGAAGTCAGTGGAGAAGCTTGGCGGGTGAAAGAAGGATTGAGTTCCACACTGAGGTGGAGCCGGCGAGAAAGGAACGCTCGAATGCTTTGGTTCTGTGGGAACGAGTGTAGAGATCGGAAAGGCGGGATCTTGTTTTTGGTGCTAGACTGAGGATTTGAATTAGAGGAGACTGTAGATATATGAAGGGTGTAGAGAGATAATGGATTGGTATAGAAAAGCACTACTATTAGGGTCTACGAATGGGAGGGAAGAGCCACTTTAACTCATCATAGTGATGTGACACGCGGGGTCTCCTCCGGAGTACCAAGGACAAATCTTAGAGATCAGCTCATTATTCGCTTTAAACGGCCCTCAACCATTTTGAAAAGGGGCTCCGTATACCACATTACAGTAGTCAAAGTGGGGGAAGATGAGGGATGATACGAGAAGCTTACGGGTACATTGTGTAAGGAGATGCCGAGATCGATAGAATAACTTCAGGGAACTAAGTGACCGTCGGGATATTTGGGAGTTGTGGTGTTTCCAGGAAAGGTATTGGTAAGCTTTTTACAGAGGAGTTGAAACTGATGGAGTGGTCGTTTAGGATTAATGTTGAGAGGGTGGGGATAGCCCTAAGGAGGGAGTTGGAACCTAGAACAAGACCTGAGTTTTCATTGCGTTCAATTCCAGTTTGTTCAGTTTTGCTCAGCCACTGATCCTATCTAGGTCTTCCTGAATACTGGCGAACGCAAATAATAGCTCAGAATGAGGGAAGGACAAATAGATTTAGAAGTCGTCAGCATATAGAGGGGAACATTGGTGAACAGATTTAGGATGATCGTTGATGTAGCAGTTGAAAAGGAGAGGAGAGATGCTTGAGCCCTGTGCCACACTTGAGGATAGAGTGAGGAAAGAGGAAAGGGATTGATTAGGTATTGATACTGCTTGAGACCTGTCAGATAGGAAAGATTGGAATCATAGAATAGAGCTGTTAAAAATAGAAAAGGACAATGATTTTAGTTTGGCAAAAAGGAGAGAATGATCCAAGGAATCGAAAGCTTTTGAAAAGTCAAGTAGGACTAGTACAGTTTGTTGTTTGTTGTCCATAGCCGTATGTATGTCAGTGGAGATTTTGACAAGGGCTGATTGTATGGAGAAACCAGGGGGAAAGCCTGAGTGAAGTCGATCAAGGAGTTTGGGCTGTTCAAGAAAAATTGATATTTGAGACTGAACTATTTTTTCGAGAGGTTTGGAAAGATTGGCCGGCAGTCTTTGGGAGATACTGGGGTAAAGGTTTAATTTATAGGATGGACTAAGGATTTTTTCCAAGAAGTCGGGAATACTGCGTTTTGTAGTGAAAAATTATATATGCAGAGTAGGACAGGTAGGATATAAATAAGGCATAATTTGAGCAATATGAAGGGGATCTCGCCAAAGCCAGTAGATCTGGAGTGGGATTTTACGACGGAGGAAATAATGTTGGCAGGTGAACTGTCTAATAAATAAAAATTGTCGGGGTTGAAAGATGGTGTTAGTTAAAAGACGGGAGAGGATGATTTTGATGTGTTTAGTGAGGCAGACAAAAAATACGAGTTCATTTCATCGGGAGAGGCAGGAAAGGCTCTGGAGGGTGATGGATTACAGAAGGAGGGCTTTCAGAGGAGTAGCCATTTAGATTTAGCATCGGGAGCCGTGGAAAGGGCTTCGTGGAAGTATTTGGATTTTGCCGGTCTAATTGTAGATTGTGTCAAATTGCGGATAGCCCTAAACGCTTGATGTAGCGCTATAACCCTCGATGGGGATAAGGCATAGTACGTTTTAGAGACTTAGAGACTTTACTGTTTTTAAACCAACAGTTGTGCAAGGAGGTAATTTGGCCAAGATCACCTCTACCGACAGATTTAGAAATTAAAATTTGCCTCCTTTATAATGTTATTAATAGCTTAGAGCGTTTGTCTAGTTGGTGTTGAAGTAGCCTGAAACAGAAAGACATACAACTGCTATCCAGAATCCATTTCTTGTGGATGTCTTTATCATAAATAAATAATCCTATCATTATATTCACACAAAATTTGAAAATCGTTAATTTATAAGTTTTAAGTTTTTTTTTCAAGAAAATGATCTACATATCATAAAAGATTCACGACATAACTCAAAAATTGGTATTTTTGAGTGAAGCCTAAAAGGTAGCAATTGTATTGGTTGAAGCATTTTAATTTATGGAACGACATATTCCAAATTCCATTGCCAACATGCCTATGTATTTAAAGTGTAAAAACCAAACATTTTTATGTTGTTATAAGTTCCTAAGGAAATCGGAACTTCGATATACAAGTCGTTACCATAGGTAACGGTTACACCCACTGCAATGGTTAATGGAGACTGTTATCCATTCGATAACTATTAACTTTGATTAGAGGAAGACCCTATAGAAGACCGGTGACGTCCAAGAGGTGCACTCGGAGCTTATTGATTAGGTTGGGTCATAACTCCTACGCGAAGGGTGTTGCCTTGGCTTTGCGTTGGCGGTGGTTCTCTACTAACGCACAACCGCTGCCTCTAAGTGTGGGTGGGTTTAATCAAAGGGACCTTTGATGGATCTCATCGTTAAATACATTCTCAGCGTCACGGGGATGAGATAATTTGGCTTACGTAAGCATACACCAATCACAGGCAAGTTTCGTGATCTAATGATTTTTAATTTGTCTTCATAATTTTACATTATATAATTAAAATGAAATGAAACATAATTTTATTTCTAAATAAGCCGTCCATATTTATACTTTATTTACTTCTTGGAAAGGGACCCAGGGGGATCACGCAAAGAACTCTTACGTCGTTTTTTCCAAACTTCCTTCCTGTTTTCTCCTCTCCGTTCCATCTTGTTTCTGGTTTCTTCTCTAATATTATATTACTATCCACAATTCTACTTCCTTTTCAAACATTTTTTTGTCTATATAACATCACTTGGTTCCACTTTTCCTTTTTTTATTAAATATATTTTAACTTGGCTAATCCATTGGTGACGTGATGTTTTATATGTAAATAGAATTCTATTGTTGAATCTTGTTGGGGTAAGTTTAGTGTTATGGTCATTACATTGCAATCGTCTTTTTTTTTAAGTCTGCTGCCAGTTTGATATATTTTCTGTTGTTTTTCTAGACTGTAAGCAACCTTCTTCAGTTAATTTTAGACCTAAAATCTTTCTAATTATTTAGCGATCTTCTTTTAGTATCTTTTCCTTGTTAAATTTTGTGTGGATTTTGAGTTTCATTTTCATATAGGGCTGCTGGTTTGATTTCTATGCACCACTGTCTGATCTTTCTCTTAGAGGTTTTGGTCATTTCCCTTATTTTATATAAAAATATTAGTAATGATGATTATGTTAATAAAATAGTAATAATCAATTGGAATAATAAGGAATGTTTAGATAATTCTTATATGTAAATATTTGGTTAGAATATGAACAAAACTTTCCAAACTGCTTTCACTTTTGGTTCAGTGTCTGGTAAAGATTCTTGGAAGTTTTAATCTATCGGCTGTACACGACGGTAGTTTGGCAACCTCATGCTCACCAGTCAGGATCTCCCCGGGTACCACTCTATAATGTCTGGGTGAGCCACAGGAATGTTTCTAGATCACAGATCGATTCACTGCTGTAAACTGAATAAATGCTTTATCTGCCATAGCCGGTCTCGGACACGAAATCTAGATATACCATTGATTCGTGAACCTATGTATTGTGCTACCACAGTACCAAAAATTAAAAATAATAATAAAAATAAGGTATTGCGCTGCTGCTAATGCGTACAGAGTGCTCGTCTAATAATACAAGCAAATCGTCAACTCATATTATACACGGATAAATAAGTAAAATGAAGGGAGAAATAAAAGTTTATATTTAGATATAATAGAAGGTGTCAAGTCAAAGGGCATCAGCGCTACTAATATCCACCTCACAACAAGACTTAAAGCTAACAATGAGCTGAGTAGATAGCCTGTAAGATAGTATGTCGGCGATAAGGCGCTTGTCAATAAATACTAAGTAACAGCATGATGTTACGATGTAACAGTTATTATTTCAGTAAATTATTAAAGACCTGAAGGTAGTATCCTTGGCCCAATCCTTTATACAGTTCATACAGCTGACATCCCAACTCATCCTAATACTATCCTTACCACGTATGCTGATGATACATGTGTATTATCTGTCAACACCAATCCAATTATTGCATCCCAAAGCCTCCAATCCCATATCACTGATCTTGAAGAATGATGTCAAAACTGGAGAATTAAAATAAACTCTCAAAAATCGCATCAAATCACTTTTACCTTACGTCGTAAACCAATGACTTCCTGCCCTTCAGTATCCTTTAATAATATCCCACTGGTGCCTGTAGAACAGATCCGATACTTAGGGTTGCATCTTGACAAACGATTAACCTGGAATCCTCATACGAGACTGAAAAGACAAGAAACCGCTCGATGTTTCAGGCTACTTCAACACTTACTAGACAAACGCTCTAAGCTCCCAATTTATTACAAAAGACTCATCTACATGACCATCATACGACCTATTTGGACCTACGGAGTAGAGCTTTGGGGCTCCACTAAGCCATCGAATTCCTCTCGTATCCAATCCCTACAATCCAAAATCCTTCGTAAAATCCTTAATGCTCCTTATTTTGTTAAGAATAAAATCATCCATAACGACCTTAATGTCCCATTTGTTGCTGATTTGGCCCGAACCCGCTATCTATCCTTTCATAACAAACTTCATTTCCACTCAAACCCTCTGGTTTTAAACCTAGCTTCCTCTTCAATTCCCGATAATCCTCCGAGGCGTCTGAAAAGAAGATGGCCCCGTGACTTCTTAGTTGAACTTATGATTTGAGTACTACCAGTGGGTAGTTTCTCTACTTGTCATTTTCACATGTCATTGTGTATCGCTTAGCACATTTACTAGATTTATTTTTATTATACAGTTGTAAATATCAATAAATAAATTAAAAAAAAAAAAATTATTAAAGTCAAAGTACATCCTTTATATTACAAGAAGTTTAATTGTGTACATAGAAACAAAAGGAACAATACCCAGCAAGTATTGTAATGAAGATTTGGAACATTCGGAGTATCTAATTAAATAGGGTAAGGTCACTGAACAGGTAGCTTATATGTACCTTAGGATCTGAACCCTTAAGAGACAAGAGAGCTGCAGTCGTAGGCAAGAAGGGGGCAACTCAACAAGTAGACTATCTACATATAGCCAAAAAGGGTCCTCCTTTTCTTTCTATGTAAGTAGATATATAAGTTAATTTGCAACTATGATCAGCACACAATAAATGTAATGTTATTTGATGAGATGAAAAAGGATCTTTATTTACTAAATAACTCCTAGTCCTTTGGAGTAGAGAGGGATATGTTTTAAGTCATTAATGATACAGTACTACTGTACCTCAGTAACGATCTCAGGGGGGCATATCATTTTATTATTTAAATATTATTCAGATTAAAAGTTCTTACTTTTCCCCGTGATCAATGTTTGGGTAGTGCCAATATGGAGTTAACTGGATTTACGATTTTATCCAATCTGTAAATACATTTCTTTATAATTTTGGGTAAGGTTCAATGAAGACGTAATTTCCAATTTTTTTTCTATAAATGGAAATAATTTTTTATATGCTTACTACTGACATTACATTCCATTTCTAGTTTTAACAATAGTCAGTTTTTAATATGGTACTTATGTAAATGCCTGAGTATTCTGCTAAGCTATGAATAAGAGCCCTCAGGTCTAACACCTACCTGAGTATTAGGTAATAGCGAAGGTAGTAGATATAAGTATATAGACTGAATACATAGGGAGTGATGAATTGACAGAATCGTGCTCAGGTAAGAAGTGGTGGAGGAGGATCATGGATCGGCAAGAACAAGGGCCAACTCCTTCAAAAACAAAGGCTCACTACAAAGGCCCTTATCTGCGGCCGCCGTTGGCTCCTACCTTCCTACCTCCACCTCTCTCCTGTCGTCGGCTAATTCCCAGGAACAGCTATTCAAATATCTTCTCCTCTTCTTCACTGAAATCTATGGTGTCATCGAAATCTGTTATTTAAGGTGATCCCAAGAATATTCTTAAAATATAATATAAAAATACTCAATGAGCCCATTAGAGTGTATTTAATAATTTTTTGAGGTACTGAAGCCACTTCGTGGAAGAGGTTAGATCGTAAGGTATACATGAGGTGACGAGGTTATTTATTCGAACAGACACAGAAAGAGAAGAAAACCTAAGTCGCGTAGGCAGGATGATGAAACTAGTAGCTGTTTCTCACTTGTTTGTTTCATTTAAGGTAACTTTATGGTGATATGGCTAATCACTCTATGCTGCATAGGGATTCATAAATTTTGTATATCCAGGTATAATTAGGATAGCGACCTTAAAGAATACCTGGCACAGCAAAGACTTAGGACCCCCATTTTACGTCCATTTTAAAAGAAACCCTTTTTGAGAATATTTAATAGAATATTTAGAATAAACTTTTTGACGAGAATTCCTCTATTATCCTCATGTTCATAATTGTGAAGTAGAAAACTATATATTACCAGCAGCTGAAAACAAAACTACAAAACCAAAAATAACATCCGTTAAACTAAAGTTAAATTTAATAACCAATAAAAACTTAAATTATGGAGATATATTTTATTACTTTTACTAAACTTGCTTGAATACCAATCATAAAATATTTGGTGGTTGTTACGGCCAGAAATATTAAACAAAATATGAAGTCATGTAATATTCGGTTGCATTCGACTAGGATAAGTTGCAAGTGCATTATGCTGTGTATGTCAAAGTTCAGATGTTTTTTGCATCCATTAGTGAAAACCTACGAAAAGCTTATAAATATCAATTCATTCCATATTGAGAAAGATTTATGGGTGGAAATATCCATGGGTTTTAGTAGTTAAGAAATTTATCTTCATAATCGGAATTAACTTCTATGTTAATTTATATGTTTGTTATATGTTATATGTTATATGTTTGTATTAACTTCTTTTTAATTTATGTACAGTATAAAATTTTTTTATCCTGTACCACTACAACTCTTAAAGGGTCTTGTGTTCAGTACTTGTAGACTCTATTGTAGGGCGTGCAGGGAGGAGATTTGTCTGAGGTCAAGCTCAATCATCAGGTTTTTCTTCTGTTTAGAGTAGCCAATTAGTCTGGGTGAGCCCCATTTGGGTCTGCAGGCCCTGCAGACCTCATCCGTGGTTGATGATATCTGCCACAGCTGGATCTGAACCTGAAACCTTCCGGGCAGTAACTCAGTGCTATACAAACTGAGCTATCCCGCTTTTTAAATAATTTTTAATGATTTGGACTAATTATTTAAAATACGTTATATTTTATTTCCTCTTTCTTTATAATTTATTAAATGAGAGGATTTAATATTTTTTTCTTTGTCTATAAATAAAGGATTATTGAACATAAAAAGCAGTTTCAGTTTAATAACAATAATAAATTATTTATTTATTCTAGGTAAAATGCTTGAGAATAACACTATTATTATTTATTATAATTTATTGTATTTTATTTGTTATTAATTTTTAAATATTTTATTTGAAAAGAAAAGATATGTCCAGGACCGGGACTCGAACCCGGGTCGTCCAGATTGCTAGTCTGGAACTCTACCATTTGAGCTATCCTGGCCCTTATCAAGCACGCTTCTCCGTCATGCTCATATCCTTTATTTTCACTGATCCCAAGTCCCCGCGTTCACGCAATTTTGCGATGTATACGAGGGGAAGAGTGTTCTTTGAACGATATTTTAATTTAGATCTTGTTGACTTACGTCATTATAATTGATTGTATTTTATTTGTTATTAATTTTTAAATATTTTTATTTGAAAAGAAAATTGGGCCAGGATAGCTCAAATGGTAGAGTTCCAGAGCAGCGATCTGGACGACCCGGGTTCGAGTCCCGGTCCTGGACATATCTTTTCTTTTCAAATAAAAATATTATTATTTATTGTTATTTAGTTATTATCATTGATATTTTCTTTTTCATGTTAAATTAACCCTGTACCACTACAACCCGTGAACGGTCTGGGGTTCAGTATATGGTAGAGACAGTACTGTTTCAAGAACAACGGTGTTACGGGGAGGTGATTTGTCCTAGATCACCCTCAACCCCCAAATTTTTCCCCTTTATTTTGGGTACCCACTTTATAGAGGCTGGGTGAGCCACAGGAGAGTCCTAGATCGCATACGATCCATCTCCGGCTGTTAAAAGACTAAAAAAAGTTTGTCAGCAGCGGGATTTGAACCAGGATTTCCGGCATGGCTCTACCACTGAGCCATTTCCCTCCCTCATGTTTAATTACTTATATATAATTGACATAGATCAATCCTACCTCTAAAAAATAGATTGATTTTTTAATATAACCGATAAAAACAAAGTAAGTATTGCTTATAAAAAATTTACGTATTCAAAAATTTGAATGTAAATATTTTTTAATTTAATATATATTTGTAATTCTGTCATGTTTAACAACGGCGATCCCTGGAAAATTGGATCCGGTATGTGGATCCAGAAATTTGTTGTCCAATTCCGCAGTTTAATCAATGAATAGAATGATTTTGCTTCGGAAACAGATACAATGATAATGAAGGACCAGCTACTATAGCAGTCAATTAAGCGCTAATTAATAATGTGAGTGAGGAGCGAGTTGAATTGATGGAACTTGAATGGGAATAATTAGTATTCAATTTAAATTGTATAATAAACATCGGGTCACTAATAACAAAAAGAAATTTGAATGTTTGAAATGTAAATATATTTTTTGTATATATTGTAATTGGCTATCATGTTAAAATGAATATTAATGATGGATTGAATTGGTTAGGGGGTGCAGTCAATGATAACACAAAAATAAGCAGAACTTATCTGTTGATTGTGCCAACGTTTGGCCTACGGTGTAGGCCATCTTCAGAACAAAGAGTGGTAAACGAGGATAGGATTCGGGCAAGTGAGGTGGTCACCTACCTCGGAGTAAGGATAGGAAGACACCTGGATGTGACCCCTCACTTGGACCACCTGGCGACAAGGGTGAGCCAGACAATGAACGGCCTTAGTCGGATTGGCGGAGCCTTTTGGGGCCTCAGGTACCCAGTCAGCATGACTATTTATAAAGGAGTCACCTTGGGTATCCTGAGGTACACGTCTCCCTTCTGGGGCGTGAACCTCTCACAGCGGCAGAGAAGGAAGCTGGCAGCGGCACAGAGAACGGCTCTGCTACGAGTGACCAGGGCGTACCGCACAACTTCCCACGAGGCGGTGCAGATCCTGGCGGGAGGTATGCCTGTTGACCTCCTGCTGGGTGAAGATGCTACAAAGCACGATGTTAAGAGAAGAGGCTTGGCAGCTCTTCCGGAGTTTATCCAGGAGAAGATCCGGGGAAACCCGAGCAGATGGCAGGAAGAGCTCAGGAGGGACTCATTGGCGGAGTGGAATGGACGGTGGGTGGCATCCGAAAAAGGGAGCACCCTTAGGAAGTACTTCCCCACCGTCGAGTCAAGATTAAGAGCCAAATGGGTCCTTCCTGATTACTGGATGTCACAGATCCTCACGGGGCACGGCGGGTTCAGATGGAAGCTGAGCCAGCACGGATATGACCTGGACCCAAACTGCCCCAGCTGTGGAGTTCCGGAAACTGCCGAGCATGTAGTAGCATCATGCACCACATACGACGCCCTGCGCGCGAGGTTATCCACGCAAACCGGGATATATAACATCACCGAGGACGTGTTCCCTGAGCTTGTGGAGGAGGTTAACTACGCAAGGTTCAGGGAATACGTATACGGATGGAAGGAGGCCGTAGGTCCAGCCCACTTCCAGATCACCAGGAGGAGACCAGCACCGGGAAGACCACCGGACTGAGGTTGGCTGAGGATAAAAAAGGAAGAAGACGGCGGGAAGGATAAGGTGTAGCTCTAAGGTGCACAACCGTGCACCGGGCTACACCATAGTTCCAGCGTATTTTATGAATAAATTATATAAAACAGAATAAAAAAAAAAAATCCCGAAACAGTGTCTCCAGTGGTGTACCCCCACCCCTGACAAACCCTGTATGCCATACTGGCAGGAAAGGGAGTAAAAAAAAAAAAAAAAAAAAAAAAGAAGAAAAAAAAAAAAAAGAACAAAGAGTGGGTGTGCTGAATTGTCAAACTAACACTTGTCAACTCATACTAACATTATTGTAGTTATTATATTTTTAAGTTTATTATAGATTAATTCTATCTCTAAAAAAATTAAAAAGTTTCGTTTTTAATACAATGAATTAAAAAAGGAAGTAATTCTTATAAAATATTAATATATTGCCCTGAAGATGGCCTACACCGAAACTTTGGCACAATTAAAAAATAAGTTCTGCTTATTTTTGTGTTATCATTGACTGCACCCCCTGAACAATTCACTCCATCATTAGAATTATCCAGGCAACTATTTACCACTCAAACACTAAAATGATTATTGAATTGTTGTTTTTTCATTCAAAGTTTCTTTATGCTGCTGTGGCTAATCAGTGCGAGCTCTACATTTTTCCTATCCAGGTATAATTTGGATAGGAATCTTTTTTCCAAGCAATCCTAGGAATCTTTTACAAGGACGGCATAACTAAAGATTTTTTACCTAGAACCACCTGCCAGGCCGTGATCCCACGGACTCGGGCATAGGTTTTTCCCTGGCCACTACACTTCAGGTGACCCAAATTGGGATGTTATTTTTAGATGAAATAATGATATATGGTATTAAAAATACTTTTGTTATTTTTATCAGACTATATGTTAATCTTAACATGTTTCCTTTATGATTATTCAAAAGAATTTGGAACTAGCAATGCTTCTGTTTCATCCTCTTTTGAGTGGTTGTTCAGAAACATAATATAAGTGGCTGCCAACATCGGGAGATCAATTTGATAATTTCAAGTAAATATAAAGTATCTATACATATTATAAAATAAAGTCCTCAGCTGCGTCTGTCTGTCTGTACGCGATAAACTCAAAAACTACTGCACGGATTTTCATGCGGTTTTCACCAATAGACGGAGTGATTTATGAGGAAGGTTCAGGTATATAATTTGTCAAGGTTTTCTGTATTTTTTTTTGGAATGTAACCATAATTTTTGGAAGTGTTGGAAAAAGTATAGCCGCCTGGTAGGTTCATCGAAGACGCTGCCTAATCCCTTTTATATATGTATAACGAAATAATGCATGGAGGAATATTCCTCTTATTTAGATCTACAAAAAAGTCCGAGATAGCATATATCTATCTATTTATTTGCCTACTTATTTGAGGATAACTTACTATACCTATTATATCTTCTAAAAATTTGATAACGTACAATGCGGTATTTGGAAAGCTATTTAGACTAGTACAGTTTTGATCCTTATCAACTTTTATACTTTAGTTACCATTTCATGCACATTTCATGCACACTTCATGCACTTAAGCAATTCATGCACATTAATAGAATATACACCATATAACGCAACGGGCGTGAAAATAAACTCGAATATATAAAAATGTTTTATTTAGTTTTAATATTTAAAATATCTAAGTAATAAACTTCATTAAAATACTTTATGTAGCGTAGAAATTATGTTACATTTAAATCTAATCCACTTATTCGACCCATCAAATTGATCCGATCCTAGGAAAGACAAAACATGTAGCTATGATATGCTCTACTAAACCGTGTGAAGATGGTATAGTTCATTAAATTACGTTTATAATTACTTTATGACAAAAATCTGTCTTTTTTTAAACTAAAATTATTTTTCAATACTAAAAAATCTCTGACCCAAATGTCACTATAGACACATTGATGTTGTATACCAGCGAAAATCATTAACGTGCAGCAGAGATATCTACAGCCTCGGTGAATAAGTGGTTAAGTCTCATTTTCTCCATAATCAGTTTCTTGTACTTAAGTAAGCTGAATCGAGTTATTTTCGTATTGGGGCTAAGTAAGGCATTGACTTGAAAAGGGGTTATTGTTTAAATTAAAACACCATTTCGAGCCAAAAACAACGAGAATGATACGATTCCACTCCACCTGAAAGGAGTTAACTCTCTCTGGACAAAATCCGACTTAACCACTTATTCATCGGGGCTATAGATATAATATTGGTCTATTTTGGGTGTTCATACCAGCTGGCTATCATTAAATGTATCTTGAGCCTCCTGTGACTTTTAATTACTGTTGTTAACGATCGCAACCCATTTCAGACCCAGCAGTTCCTTAGTTCTTGAAACCCTTTTCTTTTGCTAATTGCTTTGCCTTTCAGAAGCAGAAAATCTCTTCCACCCCAGTATTTTTTCTCCTCAAGCAAAATCAAGAATTAGCTTCAGGTTTTCGGCGGTACCTAGTGAATTTTCAATAATCCAATGTTTCTTCTGGTTTCTTTTCGACCGTCAATCTATCTGCCAAAGTTTCGCTAGACATGCTGCTAGTTTCCTCATGGTATAATCTGAGACTAAGCAGCCACTCTATCGAAACGTTGGCAAAGAATTCGAAGAAACATTTGATGAATGGAATCAAAATATTGGCCGTGGCAATTTAAGTGAGAATTTAATTATCAATATTTAAAAAATAGAATTAGAGAGATGAAAAAAACAAATTACTTTATCGTAAAAAACGTGGGTTGCTTGATTAGATTACCAAAAACATACACACAAGAATGAATTTCAAGCAACCCAAGTTTTTTTTCTACGATAAAATAAAATTTTCGTCACCACTCTATTCTTAGTTTAAACTTACAACAAATTATTTTCTACGTTTTAGTTTTGTTTCCTGGTAAAATGTGTATTTTGGGTTTAAATTAAGAACAAGCGTTAATACCCAGTCGAACCAAACATTAGAAAATAAGTAATATTTAAAAGACACATTAATAGGCAACAAAACTAATTTTAAATATTTTTTTTTTATTCATTGAAATATACAACTGTATCATAACAAGTAAATGGCAGGAATGGAACATATTGGCATGAATAAATACAAGTAGAGAAATTACCCAATGATAGCAATCAAATCAATAAGTTTAAAATAAGAATAGTGTGATGACAAAAAAATTCACTTTACAGTAAAAAAAACAACAAAAAAACATGGTCTGCTTTTATTGACTGGTTTTATTTTATTGATTGTTATTGGTGTAATCTACTTTTCTCCCCATATTAACATACTCCTCGGAATCTTGGGCGTTGACTACCAAACATAAAAGTAGGATCCAGGTTTCAGAAATGAGATTCCTAAGGAAGATAGAGGGAAAAACAAGACGAGACCGAATTCGCAACTCGATCATTAGATCAAGCCTCGGAGTAGACCCTTTGGAAAAAGTCATTGAAGAAAACAGTCTAAGATGGTTTGGACATGTTTTAAGAATGGAAAATAACAGACTGGCCAAGATGACATACGAGGCTAAGGTTGAAGGAAGAAGATCCAAAGGAAGACCCCGACGTACCTGGGAAGATGGTATTAAGGAAAGCTTCGCAAAGAGAAGTCTGGAATGGAATAGAAGGAGAGAAATGGTAGAAGATCGTACGGTGTGGTCCGGGCTATACAGAAAGAAACCTCACACTGCAGAGCGGTAGAGAGGAACGACAATGATGATGATGATGATTGTTATTGGTAAAAGTAGAGTCATTATGAAAATATCTTAAAAAGTACCCCACACTTTTTTACAATGAAATGAATTGTTTTCTTCATCACTTATATTATAATTTTAAACGTATTGAAAATTATTTTCAACTTTTTAGTATTGTCTCCAATTAAAGTGTATATTTAGCATATTAAAGTGTATATATTAGCATCACAGCTAATATTTTTAAGACTATACTGTACATAGATTGATTCAAGTGCTCCAATATGGGCGTAAAATGTGTGAAAATAGTGTACATTTTAGTTTTTATAGTTTTTTATCCAAAATATAGGAAAATCCCTTGGTGATCCTGCTAGTAATCATATACTCGTCTCAAAGATTAAGCAATGAGTACTTTAGTACTTGGCATTTTTCGGATATGAAACATTTCTAATCCTGGAGATTCTGGTTAGGATATTGATACAAACTTATTAAATTATTGTTATTTCGATGTTTACGAGGCCAAAAATCGAGTTCAAAAATTTATTGATATTTATATATAATATACATACAAGCGTAGCTAATAAAAGCGTGTTAATTATACATAATTACGTTTGTAAATGTTACTGAGAATTTTTTTAATATTATGAAATGCAATATGTAAATATAGGAATTAAAATGGAGAGTTAATTTTTTTTTGATAATATAGTCTAAACCGTGGATGATTAAAATAATTTATAATCCTGGAGAGGACTTGACTAAGCCCTAGACGGGAGTAAGTAATAAAAGATGAAGAAGCGACCGCGTGGCCTACAGAGGCCTATGTAGGTCTATAGTTCAAAGGTCGTTCCTATTGATCCGCCAGGGCCGGGTCTCCAGAATTTATAATGTCCCCGTGCGTGGGATGTGGTTGCCTAGCGACCGTTCCTATCGACCCCCCGCACAGCTGATCTCGTTACCTACCCCACCCCGAAAGTGAAACTCTTCTCGCCCATCTTCTTTCACCTCCATCTTCTCCCTCTCTTATCACCTCTTCCACCTCCTCCGCTTCGGGCGACAAAAAATAGGGTAGGTCAGTCAACCTTAGGTCAGGGTTTTTGATATAACAGGATACTAGCTATTTATATTATTATTATTGAGTGGAAGAAAATGGTCCGGGTGGAGGTAAAAAAAATTCTCTTGTAAAGGGAGAACTGTTTATTGGAAAGCCGACGTTTCGATCCATATTGCAGGTCTTCTTCAGGGCTTGGTAGGATGGGGGGTTGACACTAGACCAGGCAATAAACAGTTCTCCCATATAAGAGAATTTTTTTTATCTCCACCCGGATTATTTTCTTCCCCATATATATAAGGTCAACTAATATTATTCAACGTATTATTCAGGCTTTAAGGTCCAAGAACAATCTGGGCCTCCTCCACGACAGCCAACGAAACTCCTCGATCCGGCGTTATTCTCCTCCATTGTATATCCATCAGCTTCAAGTCCATCTGATCCGAGGACGTCCTCTGCTTCATTTATATAGAGGAGTGGTTCCTAACCTGAGGGGTATAAGACAGTTAAAAATTAAAAACAAAATCCCATCTAGTTTTGGTTATTTTCCCTTACCAATACTTTTTCATCTTGAATTGAAACTTGCAATTTTATCTTAAGATGGCAAAACTAAATATCTTATTTTCTATGTAATACTTCTTTTGTTTTTTCATATGCTCACACGAATTTTGTACAAGGTGGGCGTGGGAGACTTCCATTTGAACAGGGGGGGTGGAAGGAATTATTTTTAACAAGAGGGCGTAATGCAATGAAGGTTGGGATCCACAGCCATATAACATTCTCTTTGGTATCCTGTTGACGGATATTCCACATGTCCGATCCATATAACTCTTACTCTCTTTATCACCATTTCGTACAACTCCATCAGCCCTTCATTCCTTCTTCTTCTCCATATACCATTTTCGTCCACTTTGTCCCATAGTTTTTCCTATTTCCTAATTTTTGAATTTTATGTCTCCCACCCATGACTATCGGTCTTTCAATGGTTCTATATATTTGTAGTTTCATTCTTTTAGAGAGCGATTTAACCGAGTTCCAATAACCTTTGTGACTATCCATATATCGGAAGCTGTGTGCTGTTTTCTGAATTTAACGGTTTTTGCCGGTTGGTGGGTAGTTAGACCACCAATTTTACCCTCCGCTTTTATCCGGGCTTGGGACCGGTAACTAACTCTGAAGATGATGAATTATTAATAGGATAGTCTAAATGACTAATTGTACAAATCATTCAATGCAAAGAAGTGAAGTAAATAGATTAACCTCCAATCACACACAAAAAAAATAAAAAAATAAATAGGCTGTATCACTCTTCGATAGAAAACGCTACCCTCCAGGGATCTGAAACATGGACAATAACGAAAAAGGAGGAAAGGCAGTTGTAGGCGATGGAGATGGACTTCTGGAGGCGCTGTTGTTCCATTCCCAAACATAAATGATGATGATGATGAATGATTAATAAACTCAATTTCATCACCATCAAAGTTTTTTGAAAGTATATACAGAAAATTCTTTAACAATGAAGTTGTCAGAATCCAGGTGATCTACCGAATTCACTTCCATATGGTAGGTTCCTCAGATATATCCACAGGTTAATATAGACATAATCCACTTAGAGATTTTCATTAATAAATTCTATAGCTTTAGAATTGCACTTCCTTTCCTTTCTTTCTTGAAGGGCATTAAATATCTCCCGACAAGAATTAAAAGACTTGTACTATTAAAGATTAATTTTATCGATGAAGTATTATAACTTTTTTCTTTCTTGAAACAATAAATCGAGAGTATTGAATATTGGGCAGTACCCAATCTTGGCCTATCTGATTTTCTTCTTAAGCGGCTCTTCTTCAACCGATAATTCAAAGAGAAGTTGAGCATTTAGAAGCTGAACTTTTGTTGAAGATCTACAGAATGTTAATAATAGAATAGCCTATAACTAAAGTACTTTTCCATTACCGTAGTATTGAACCGTTTTAAAAATTAATATCAATTCTGCATCCCCGATGAATAAGTTGTTAAGTAATTTTTTTCAGAGGAAGTTAATTGTATCGAGGGAAGCGGAATCGAGCCGTTCTCGTAGTTTATGACTTGAAATTGAGTTGTAATATAAGCAATAACTCCTTTTCAAGCCAATGCCTGACTTAGCCCCCTATTCACTGCGAAAATAACACGATTCCGCTTCTTCAAGAAACTCATTTTGAAGAAAACATAACCACTTATTCACCGGGACTGTCAAATTAATATCGAATTTTTTTTAAAATGTTTACATTTTATTCCCAACTGTAATTTAGAATACAATGAGCGGATGTGGTCCTACGATAATTGATTTACGATCTCTAGGCATTTCTTACTGATTGGGCTAATAGATTCTTCATCTTCTCTTAAGACTTCGCTTAATGAGGCAAGGAGATCCCGGCATGCCACGCACCTATGAGTTATGGTTGAATGACATAGATTTTTTACTGGTGGGGTAAGTAGGGTTTCGTTTAACACATATGAAGATGAATGAGTTTGATGTCAGTCTAAGATATTGTGTTTGGAAAACATATAATTTTTTTTGGCAGGACCAAACTTTGGTATGCGTGTATCTATATAGGTTTCAACAAATAGTCGTTGATGTTAAATTTCGATACATTAATATTAAAATAAAGATATTTTTTCCCCCAAAAATCGCAATATCTATATTAAACTGCCAATCGATAACAAATATCAAAAAACCAACAATCTGTGATGAAAAAACCAGTTCGAAAAAAGATATTGGATAAAACTGATACAGTTTGTTATACAAGTGTGGTGATGCAGTGTTGGATAAAAGGATTGTGTAAATATTACAGCGAATTTTACATTGAGCCAGGAAAAAGTAACTAAAATAAAATTAAAAAGTCTTAGGTTTAATAGAAAAAAAAACCCTGTACCACTACGATCCGTGAACGAGTCTGGGGGTTCGGTACATGGTTGAGACTGTACTGTTTCATGGACAACGGTTTTGCAAGGAGGTGACTTGTCCTAGGTCACGCTCAACCGCCAGGTTTTCCCCCTTGTTATGGGTACCCTATTTTTATAATATTTTATAGAGGTTGGGTGAGCCCCAGGAGGGTCCTGGATCCTATATGATCCATCTCCGGCCGCAAACAGACTAAATAAAAGTAACTGCCCGCAGCGGGATTTGAACCAGGATTTCCGGCATGGGAACTCAGTGCTCAACCATTAAGCCACTCCGCTCCCGTTTTAATAGAAACAATTCAATATTTTTGAATAGTTTATCAAAAATATTAGTTTATTAACATTTAATATTACAAACGTATGTACTAAGAGCGAGAAAAAAAATTAATTCAATAGCATAAACGTTTGTAAAAAAAAAAAGAAATATCAATTTGAAGAAATTACTGAAAATTTGTAAAAGTACATATTAATGCCTGATACCTATCAAACTTAAAACATCTTACTGACATTTTTTTGGGGGGGGCGGGGTAGCTCAGTCTGTTGTTTTGGTGAAGGTTTCGGGTTCAAATCCGAGTGTCCCGGATAAATAATTTAATCCGTTAACTCCCTCCGAATGACTCGTTGGGATATACAGACCTTCCAGGGGTACCCTTAATAATGGAAAAACCTGGTGGATGAGGATGTTCTCCCGAAATTCACCTCCCTACACAACCTTTGTGCTAGAAACAGTACAGTCTCTACCATTTTTGAACCCAATACTCTCCATGGGTTGTAGTGCTCAAGGTTTCTTTATTTAATTCTTAATATCAGTTTCTGAGATCCAATCGTCAATTTGAAGCATATGTAAATACCAATATATTTCCAATATCTTTACACTCTCTTAAAAAAGGTAGGGAAATTGTTGTGTCGCCGTTTAGGTATTCATAATATTAAGAACACAATGTGGCACAATATCTGGTTTATTAAATTATATATGGTTACATATACACATGATCACAACTCATCTCATGCGCGCGCAACTCATGGGGATATAACACTCTCCCCCCGCATAAGATGATGCTGGACAATTTACATTTGAAATAAATGTCTTTGACATGAAATTAATTAATGAAAAAATTAAACAAATTTTTTTTTTTTTTTTTAAATACTTTTGAAGTAAAAAAAGAATTCCTTTACTTGAATTAATTAATGAAATACATTAAACAAATGTAATAACTTTTTTTTTTTTTTTTTTTTTTTTTTTTTGAGCTTACAAATTTAGGCGGTCCGGGGGACCACGCTGTCTTGTTGAGCGACGGAGTGGTACTTCAGGTGGTATCTCTTGTGTCTCTTGTGCCTCAGGCAACTCCGTTGTCTCTGTTGTAGCTGGGTTAGTCGACCATAACAGGGTTGACCAATCGGTTTGTTTTGGTTCTTCTATTTCTTTATTTGCCGTTGGTGTTTTGTCCGGTTCTTCATCTGCTAAGCCACCCTTCCTCAACTGATTTACGTGTCGTTTTAGGCTGTAACCCCCTTGTAACGTTACTTGGTAGTGTAATCGGCCGAATTTCTGTGTAATTTTACCAATTTTCCATGTTGGCTTGTTGTTTTGGTACCATCTCGCCATTACAGTTTCTCCGATGTCGAATTGTCTTGCTTTCGGTAAAGGGATTGTAACGTCCGTCTTACTGAGCCTTGTTCTTGGGGGTTTAAAACTATCTAGTCGGCATCTTATGTTTCTCTGTAAATACATCTCCGCCGGTGTTTTTCCGTTCTGCAGTGGTGTAGCTCGATACCTAAATAATATTTCCCTTAATTTATGACGTATTAGCCCCGATCCGTTCATGCGTTGTAACTTTGATTTTAATGTCTGGACGTATCTTTCCGCCAGTCCATTTGTCGCCGGATGTCCGGGTGCTATGTACTTCTGGATTATGCCACTGATTTTGCAAAATTCCTTGAACTGCTCACTGCAGAATATTGTCGCGTTATCTGAGACGATTATTTCTGGAAACCCATGTGTACTAAAAATATCCATTAGCAGTTCTATGGTTACCGCTGTTGTTGGGGCGTCTTTTGTCATCTTGACTTCGGCCCATTTTGATTTCGCATCAACCAACACTAGGAAATGGTGATTCAACAGTGGTCCTGCGTAATCGATGTGTACGCGTTCGAAGTTGTTTCTTGGTTCATCCCATTGATGCAAGGGGACCTTAGCCGGACTTTTTAGGGATGGGTCATAAGGGGTGAGCACCCTGTCACTTGCGATTTCCGCTTTTAGTTTTTCTATGGATTTTTTGCATTTTTCTGTCCATTTCCATTCATTTCCTTGCTGTAGTAATTTTCTGAGTGGGTATGTGATGCTGGATAGGTTAGGTATAAATCTACCATAATATGTTACCATCCCAAGAAACCGGTGTAGCTCGTCTGCGTTTTTTGGTTCCTCCATATTTTTGATCGTATTTACTTTGGTTGGACATTTTGAAATGGTATTGTGGCTAACGCAGTAACCCAGGTAACGTATTTGGGTTTGAAAAAATGCGCATTTGTTTTTGTTAAGGTGTAGGTCATACTTTTTTAGTCTTGCTAGGCAGGCAATTAGTCGTTCTTTACATTCTTCCATGGTCTTCCCATGGATGATTATGTCATCAAAGTATGACATAACTCCTTCCAGACCTGCCAATATTTGATCCACAATCCTATTGAATAGGCTAGGCGCCGATTTGATTCCAAATGACAATCTTTCCATTAGGTAAGTTCCTCGGTGTGTTGAGATGGTTTGTATCATTTTGCTTTCGTCGCAGACTTTAATATGTAAATATGCTTTGTATAAGTCAAGGTTACAGAAATATTTTGAGTTCCTTAAGTTATTTAGAATATCATCAATCTTCCTTATGGGGTAATGTGCCGATTTTAATTGTTTGTTTACTGCTATCTTGTAATCCACGCATAATCGCAACGTTCCATCTGGCTTCGGTATTACGACAAGGGGTGACCCCCAATCGCTTGTCTCTACTTTAGATATGATACCCGCCTCCTCTAGGTTATCGAGTTCACTATTTACTTTCTCAAGAAGAGCATACGGTATCGGCCGTTCTTTGATGAAGACGGGTTTCGCCTTTTCGCGTAATTCGAGAGAGCATGTAAACCCTGGAACGCAACCGATTTTTGGTTCAAAAATTTCTGCGTATTCATGAAAAATGTCTGTGTATTTGGGGTCTATTTTAATTGAGTTGACTGGTGGATTGAGATCTATCTCTTCAAGCCGTATGCCTAGGTGCCTAATCCATGTCCTTCCTAATATCGGTGCCAATTGGTCCGGAACGATGAATAATATTTCCTTTGATTCATTTCCTTTGTATTCTACTTTGACTTCGGCTACTCCTATTGGCTTAATAATGCCTAGTGTATATGACCTAAAGATAACTTCCGTTTTGCTTATTTTTGTTTTCGCTGTCTTTAGTTTTTTAAACTCACATTCCGGTATTAGTGTATATCCGGCCCCCGAGTCAACTTCGAATCGCTGTAGCGTCCCGTTTATTTTGATTTCTGCGAAATATTTTTCGCAAGAGTATTTTCCCGGGATAGTTTCGTTCCGATGAATATCTACTACGTTATTAGTTGAATTTATCTCGTCAATGGTAGTAAAATCAGTCCAATTAGTGTCCTGTGTTGTGATCTGCCTAAGGTTTTTCAAACGACTTGAGATGCATACTGACGCGAGGTGTCCTACCTTCTTACAATCGTCGCATCTCAATTTTGATTGGTCAATTAGGCATTCCCTTGTCACATGATTGCTTCGCCCGCATCGTAGGCAGCGATTTTCGATTCCTAACTGCTGGAAGTTCAGCGTCTTGTTTTTATTATAGGATGCCTTGCCTTTAGTGTTCCAGGTCGATGAACGTTGTCGTGGTGTTTTGTTATCTCTTTTCTCTTCACTTGACTTCTTTTATCCTCGTCGCCAATTCTGTTGTGTCGCCGTTTAGGTATTCATAATATTAAGAACACAATGTGGCACAATATCTGGTTTATTAAATTATATATGGTTACATATACACATGATCACAACTCATCTCATGCGCGCGCAACTCATGGGGATATAACAGAAATAGTTAAAATGCCGCGGATAGACATTGCGAAAAATTGATATTTGTTCATACATCGAATTATTGTTTTAACATATTTAAAAACTATGTTTTTAACATATTTGAAAACTATGTTTTTAACAAATTGTATCAATATTCTTGTTTGATATAATGTTCCGTAACAGTATTTTTCATTGAATCTCTCCTTAATGTAGATGTATTAGTACCAAGTGAATACAATTGTTGAAGGTTGTTGTTGTATCCACAACTGAGAAGGGAGATAGAGGGATCAGTTGAGCATGTTGCAGTTGTACTGTTCTGGGCTCAACGTTTATCGCTTTGCTGGTCATGTTGATTTACAAGCTCTGGGACGTTGCAATTCGCCCTCGACGCTTGTTTCTGGTCCCCTCTTTCGATAGACATTTTCTGTTTAGTTCTTTTTTTCTCTAAACTACATCCATTGGATGCAGGTAGAGAAATATAATAATATTTACGCCATATTTACCATGGATTCAGTTAAGCTTTTTCGTCTTAAAAAGTGTTATAAAGGGCGGTTCTTAAGTTAAAATTGTCATCACGGATATTTTCGCGTACCGAGAATTTACATTCGTTGATACCCTACTTACATAAAAATGAGATAATGTAATTTAAAAAACAGTAAGAAATCGACTTAAATTTCTATTGTCCGCCGTATCTGCCTGATGCCCATCAATACAACTTCAGTACACAATATTAATTCCAAGATAGTTACTATGGGAGTTTTCATATTTGAATGAGACTGGTGTTAAATTATAAGTGTAATCAGTATAATTTAAGATCTGACTTATTGAATTTAAGCGTGCGGTAAGACTAATATACATGACAATCATTAGACCCGTCTGGACTTAAGGAGTAGATCTTTCCATCGATTTCCTCTCGTATTCAATCCTTACAATCCAAAATCCTTCGTAAAATCCTTAATGATCATTAATTTGTTACGAATAAAGTCATCCATAATGACCTTAAGGTCCCATTTGTTACTGATTTGGCCCAAATTCGATAACAATGTTTTCATGATTAACTTTATTCTCACTCAGACCCACTAGTATCAAAACTAGAATCCTCTTCAACACCTCATAATCCTCCGAGGCGTCTGAAAAGAAGATAGTCTCGTGACCTTCTAAGTTGAACTTGCTATTTGAGTGCTATTACTGGGTAGTTTCTTTACTTGTCTTTATTAATGCCAATATGTACCATTCCTGCCATTTACTTGTTGTATTGTTATAATACAGTTGTAAATTTCAATCAATAAATTTTTTTTTTAAATCTAAGAAATAAATTTAAACCTTATGAGAATTAATTCCTATTTCAATTGTTTAAACCTTGTTCTACTTCTTTCTCTATCTCTTATCTGCTCGCAATCTCAGCCATTCACTAATTCTCTGTTCTCTTTGTTTTTTACTCTTTTTATCTTCGAGATTGTGCATCCCTTTCTGCCTTCAGTTTAATTATTTAACGTGGTACAATACGCAGTAAATGAAATCATACAGATAGTTCCAGAGATACACGTACAGTTATCGTAAGTAGAAGTTTCGTAGATCATATAGACCGCCTAATTAAGAGGACTTGATTAGCTTATCTCTTACCTCCTACGAACAATTCGTAACAAAGAAATATCCTTGAAAAGTAGTAAGAAGGTGTGACAAGGAAAAACTTGGGATTAGAGGAAGTGGAGGATCTGAGCTTTCTACGGCTAATGGAAGCCATTAGAAGTTAGTGCGTGACCCGAGTGGCCTCAGCCCAACCTTGGCGGTGAATAACCTTTTTAGAAAGAAGATAAACATTGTTATGATATTATATAAAAAATATACATTATATAAAAAATAATAAGAAAAAATAAATAACTGAGCGAGGTATAGCACTACCAGGAAAAGTATTGATGTATTGATGATGACACAAAGAAAATTATCCAATTATCACCTAATACAATCTATGGAATTTAATCTTATTGAGAAAACAATGGTAATTGTTTTTAAAATTTATTTTTATAAGTTTAGTGGTAGATGGGGAATACATAATAAATCATACATCATTATAATTTCATAAACGAAATATAATTAAAATTGATAATATTATAAAACTTTACTTAGCGTAATACACATCTATGTGAATAGAGTCAACTTACATTGTTTAAAATATTTTGAAATAAATAAAAATTACTTTTGAAATTTAGAATAATTGTTAAGAAAGGGACGTTTAATTGATTACAGAAGCTCCTTCTTCTAAAAGTATCTTTTATGGCTATTGACTAGTACACTAACGGTGTACGGAAGAAGCCTATCGATGTTATTCCTGTACATTGCCTGAGACCTTTCAATCACTGAATGATTAACTGCAGCAGAAGGTACTTTCATCTCACATCACACGCCAATTTATATCTTTTGATGCTGTCCAATATCTCGAGGGGCTTCAATATTCGATGCAGTGTGCTTTCCTTGTTGACAGGGTGCGACCATGAACCACTGAGGATACGCCGATAACTATAGAATACTTGAACATTTGACTCGAAACATCCGTAAGTGTCCAAGGTTACATAACAATGAGAACACGTAACATCTGAGCACTCTGATTCGATTCTGCAGGTTCAAATGTTTTCATAGCGCACCTTTCTGAGTTGGTTGAAGACACTTGATGCCTTCTCAACAGGAGATCTGATTTCATTTGAGTGATTCCAGTAATCAGTTATGTTTATTCAAGATTAGTAATTCTATCGGTTCTTTTAAGAGGGTAATTATCTGCAAGGGATTAGACATCATTATGTTGTATTTACTGATAATCATTATATGTGTTTTCTAACAAATCTGTGAGACACTGAAGACGTTCAGCACTTTCTGCAAGAAGCACCCTTTCGAAACTAGAGAATACACGAAAGAATTCAATAGAAAGGGTATAGGTGATTCAAGGAAAAAGTAAATTTTGGTTCCAAGTTGTTTTTGTACTTTGGTGTTTTTATAAAGAGAAACACAATGTCAATGATTTTTTTCCATTATCTCATTACATCCATTTCAAGAAATAATTACTATCTCAGCAAGTAATTACTAATAAAATATCGAAAACCACCCTTCATCGACTGTCCCACTCAATCATTTTACCACTTCAACAGTTATTGTTCGCGCCTTTAAATGGTTTTTAAGTTCCAAAAAATATATATTCACTTGAAATTTCGTTAGGCTTCACCCCGAAAGTAATAGAAAAAAAAAACTATTACATAATTGAAAACACAGCGCGGTAAATATTCCTGCGATTATGTTTGTTAACCTTCAAAACGATAAGTTTGGAGTTTTTTTCGAACTTGAAGATAAACTGTTAGAGCTATCATATTCCATAATTTTATCCAATGAAATTCATTGCAGTAATTTTGTTATAAGTTATATCATGGTAGTGGTAATTCTGTTTGAATTCAACCTCTCTACCTTAGCTTTCATTATTCACTAATGTTACATATAACATTAAAAGTAATGTTTTAGTCAACTTCTTGGAATGATTTTGCTGCCTGGTCTACCAATGTGAGATGTGCTGTATTAGATCTTGATTGATGTGGGAAATTATTTTTTTAAGAATGTCCTGATGATAGCTGAAATGATAAATGTTCACTGGTTAATTATTTTTCAGTATTTGAGGGTTTGTATTGGATTTTTCCAATAGCAATACAGCCCATTATTAAGCTCTGTATGAAAGAAAAGAAATCCTTCAACGCCAACGTACCTTTTATCTGTTGTCAAATGGTCAGCCAAGGATTTAGATGGAATTTCTCTCTTTCTTTTCTGTTTTCTCTCCCTAGGCCTCTTTCAAAAGTTAAATAACCAATTAAGTGAAGTTGGGTTCTAGAGGGAGAGGATTTTAAATTTCTTTAAGATTATCCGAACGGTCGGTGAGCCTGGATTTATGTTAAACCATTTTTTCATCTCTATATATTTTTTTAAAAATACACTTAATACTTTTATTTACAGTCATGACATTCAAAAGAACAGTTCCTCATTCCTCCTAATTTAAGTTGACAAAATCGTTGAAATTTTCACTATGTGAAAATAAGTGAATTCGAAGTTTAAAGCGAATTAAGGCTCCAGATTCTTTTGAAATATTCTCAAAAATAATTTTTTAAAACATGTTTTATATAGGTTAATTTTATTATTATAAAGAATTGGTGTGTAGTTAAATGAATTTGGTTCCATTCATTACATATAGTCGCAGTAAAAACAATACACTTTGGGCGATTTTACAAGAGAGAAAAAAAAACCGCGCCGAATGTAGACTTGGCAATTTTTTTCAGAACTATTGAAGAGAAGTATCAATAAATCATACTATGCCATGTTGCTGACCTTAACACGAGGCTCCCTAAGTGTGTGATTCGTATACTTTATTGTAGAATGCGTTACCGTTACTAACTTATTTTCATAAAAAGTTGTAGATAGCCGGTATTGTTTTGACAGCGACGATATACAAGCATCTTTCATTTAAAAAAGAGAAATTTTATAAGTGAAAATACAAGACCAGAAGGGATTGGAAAATTTTGAGAAAGGTAGTCCCTTTTTTGGACAATATTGAAGAACAGATTTGAAGAGAGATTAGAAAATAATAAATATAGATTTGTGTTTATTGATTCACTATATAAATCAAAGTTTGATAAAGTTTAAAGAAGATTGTTTGAAATTGTATCTCTCTCCCTGGGAAAAAAAACTTTCTTCACTAGTTTCACTGAAAAGCGAATATCTGAAGAATGATCCATGATATTTGAATATCACTTTGTCCAGTTTATCAGAGAAACAATCTTAAAGGAAGGAAGAAAAAAAAATAGAAAAGATAAAAATAAATCACCGATATACTCAAAATTAATATTTTCCATGTATTCTCCTTTAAAAGCATCCGTTAAAAGCTTATAAATAATTTATTTTGATTCTTTGAAAAGGCTAAAATACAAGAATAGAATCTAAAGGAAGAATACTGCCTTCGTAAAAGCGTAATACCTGAGGGCGTTGTCTGTAGCTTTATAAATATCGTAAATGTTGTTCTACGAAATATTTCGAGGAGCTGATATACAATTCAAATGAATGGAAAGGTAATTTACTTTTTAATATATTCAATAAAATAAAAAAAATCTAAAAGGGTCTATGGCGGAAGGATTTACCTTTTGTAAGTCCGCGCCTTAAGTAATATTGCTCGAGAAAGAAGTTATGAGAAACGAAAGTGGAAATCTTCCATCTTACTACTTTTAGTTAAATATAACCTCTTCAGAAAGTGACTCAGTTACCTAAGTTTAGCCTACGACACAAGTTTACAACTCGTCCATTTTAACTTTTAATTATATTTATTTTTTTATGAGTTGTTATAATTTTTAAATATTTTTATTTTAAAGAGAAAAGATTTGACCAGGCCGGAGACTCGAACCCAGGTCACCCACGTCACTAGCGTGGTGCTCTAACCAACTGAGCTAACCTGGCTCGTAACACGGACCGCATGGACTAGCCAAAACCGTTAACAGATTAAATAATTTATTAGCCTGAGCCAGATTTAAACCCGCAATCTTCGGCTTAGGAACTCAGCGTTTTACCAACTGAACTACGACGCTTCCCTATTATATATAAATTAGGATGACAGTTTAAATCCCTTTTTGGGTCTCTGGGATCATGAATTTATGATAGGGGTATTAATAAACAAGAAATTTCATAAGTTTGCAAATCCTTACTTCGATTCTCAAATATCTGGTTGGGTTAAATAAAAATGCCAAAAAATCGATGAAGTTTGAAAAGATTGATAGCAGCTATGGATCAAAAGGAGATGTAGTCCTTTATAGTACTTCATGCTCATTCGAAACTTACTAGGCTTAACGTTTTACAACTCATAACATTTTTCAAATGCAAGCTGTTATTGTCATAGCAACGCCTTAACAATCAATCAAGCTCGTTGTTACATACAAAAACTTATTAATTAGTTCAAAATTATTATTAAACATGAATCGAAAATAGTTGTCATTACCTAATTGTTATAGAGAAGGGATATTTTCGAGTTGGACAAACTAATTACTTAGTTTAAACTTTGTGGCTTCAACTAACGTGTGTGTTAAATTAACTTTGTGAGTAACAACTGTTAATACGAACAACCATGTTTCCCTAATATTGGTTTCAGTAACAATACATAAGAGAGAAGAAGGTTACATGAAAGTTCTCGCATTGGTATGTTAGTTGAATAAATATTTTTTAAAAAGGTCTTTCAAAACCAACCTAATCCAAAAGTTTTTGGCCAAATTAAATTGTAAATTTATTTTTTCCCGGTTAATATTCGTGAGCTGTTTTCTAAGTTAGCATTTGAAGCAGAAAGCTGAAGAAAAAGATTTCCTGGGCGTTGGTAGTGCCTTGGGTATTGTGAAAAATTTATATGACTTCAGGGAAATATAAAGAATTCATAAAATGGCTCAAAAACATAGAGTGAAAACGAAACAATAAGTTGGCTCCTAGTTTAAAAATCTTTTAGGTAAAAACATTTTATGGATCATATTTTTTATGTATTTATAAAAATGACCTGAAGATGAGGTATGGACCCAGATTTTTATAAATATTAAACGTCTTAAGACAGGGTATAATTTAAGGTATGAAAAACCCATAATAAATGTATCAATGATTATTATAATATAATATTATATTAAATAAGTATTATAATATTAGAAACTATAATTTAGATTACGTTTGCCGTTACAGAAGAACCAAAAATATAAACTCAAATTAAAAAATTAAATTTTAAATTAACTTAGTTAATAAAATTTTATAAAAAACTAATTGATATGTTAAGTGATAAAGCAAAGTACAAAAATAAGGGTATGTTCGAAAATCATGAAACGGATACAAGAGTTGTGAAAAATAACAGTGGGATAAAATGATTTATTTTTAGCAATGATTCATTCAAAGTACAGATTCTTTTCCCATCTATTTTACTATAAAACAATGAATATTTCCTTAATTCAAATATCTTTTTGCTCTATCAATCTGATTTTTATCAGTGTGAATTTTGGTGCTATATTCGTAAATCAAAAATTTTTCGCTATGTTAATGTTAAATATATAATAACATAAATGCTAGGTAAGGTGTAAACTACATAATTAGCAATATCTCTTTTCATTTTTGCACAGTATATATTGCACTATTAATCTGTCCTAAATCTTTAACAACTAGCTAAATATATTCCTTAAGATGTTATCTGATAATAATAATAATAGTAGCTCCTCTTACTATTATATATAATTTAAAATTTATCGAAACAAATTAACTAATAATCCAAAAAATCAATCAGAAGAAATTATTATAAATAAGCCTTAAATAAATTAATTAGCTTAGAAGATTGATACTGCATTTCTTAGAACATCGAGCCCCTTCAAGAATGGAAGTCTCCAATTACGCACGACACAAATGTAATGCAGAAGTTTTCTAACGCCTTGATTTGTTGATCTTTTTATGCAGTATTATATTTTGATTATATTTAAATATATAATAGATTAAATGAATTAAACAAATAAGGTGATTATTAAACGTCTAATTGATTAATCATCTGCCATCATGGTGAAGTCTCTTCAGTTATCCTCGATAAATTTTATAATTTTCTCGACGGTGTTTAATTAATATTAATTTAATTTCGTTATTTCCGGTTTTATTAAATAAAAGAAACTTTTATTTCAATAAAATTATATTTTATGGCTTATTTTAGTAGAATTTGAAAAGAAAATAACATAGAGTTTTTATATTATGCTTTAATCTAATTTGTCTTGAATTAAATAAACTCTTAGTAAAGTTACTTTAGAATATTAAATATCGACTAAATTTAGGTATAAATCATCTACTTGAGACGGCTGTGATGAAATTTTCACTTTTTCCGCTATGCAGCTGTACAAACCCGATTTTGAAAATGGATAAAAAATCCGCTCCTTTGACTTATACAGATCCATCATTAAATTCAATTGTTGGTGTTATTTTCAGTTAATGATTCTGTATAATAACCATCAAACAAAAATTAGTGTAGATGCATGTAACGTGGAGTAATTATTGTGATTAGTCTCAACGAGTAAAACTCATTTAAACAAGTCATTTTTTCATGTACATAATTGAACATGGACTTTTTATATTTATTTTGACTTAGATCAATCCGAAGGCACCTAGATCAAAATGCACATAAAGTAATAACCATCTGCAATTTTTTTCAATTGTCCTCATTATCATAATCCTTATTTATTCACAAATAAATATATATAATATATTGCTTATTGTTTTTTTATAACTACAATTTGAAACCTTGTCTTTTATACGATGATAAGTTAAAAAGTCAGATATTTCAGATATAAATGCACACATTGATAGGAATAAACAAGATTACTTGTCTAAATTTCAGGAACATTTTAAAGTAACATAAAAAGCTAACGTAAATTGAAAATTTATTTTACGACAAGAAGGCTAGTTCATTTCTCAGGTAGAGAGTTTTGCGTGAATGCTGATCAAAGTGAATAAAAACATTTACTGAATAAACCACAAAGAGGGAAGAACTAAACCCTTTGAAAACAAAAAAACTGGATAAATAAATAATTTGGAGGGGGTCGCTCAAGAGCTGTAGGTTAGAAAAGGGGAATTGTCGGTAGAAATCAAATGGAATAAGTAATATAGTCATTGAGGAAAAATAAGCTTTTGAATAAAGTAAAGAATATGTACACATACGGTCCGGATTAACAATAACCTACCACATGTAGTACATAGTTAATAAATATACCAAAAGTGACGGAGTATTTTTTTTAAACATTACTTCAATAAGTATATCCCATACCAATAATACAGTAATCAATATTTACAATTTATTGGTATAAAATGATTAAATCATTGAGAACAATAACATGTAAGCACATACCCAGCTTGTAATGCAAATTATTACTGAAACTTGTAAAATCAGCGTAAAAGTACTGAAAAGAACCGGTAGACATTCAACAATTGCCACTTCAATTCCTTTGGCGAGTTTTCTGAAGAGAGAACTAATATTTTTCCGATATGTACTTATTAATTTATTACATTTGCTGAGGGAATAATATGAAACAGCCGAAAATGTGGAATATCGGTTTGTTAAAAGTGTTTGTAGTATTATGTAAAAAAAAACACAGTTGTATTATTATTTTTTATTAATAATTTTTAATTTATAAAGTCTATTTAGCAATATTTCCTGAAAACTTAAGTATTTTTAAGCTTTAATAAAATTCGGTGAAACTTCCTAAATGTAAAAGTTGGAGCGAATTATAAACTTTCTAAATATGTCCCAACCACTGTGTCTAACCTACTTGATTTAAGGATGTAGACACTACACGGACCAAGACTTTGTGCCAGAGCTTAGTCCCTTAGCTATGAGCTAGAAGCTAGTGCGTATCCTTAGGTACCTTGTTCCTGATTTATCACTATTCTTGTTTATGCAAATTAAGGTATTCTAACAAGAGAGAGAAGGTTCAGACTATGTCTGTGACCGCAAGAAACCACGGTTTCCTACCGAGGTTGTGAAACCCTACAAATTGGTTGGGATTTAACATCGTTTCGTACAAAATAAACTTCAGTCCACCAGGCTTGATTCGAAACGGTACCGCAAGAGTGATGAGGTTGCTTAGATGCAGTCTCAATGACCTCGGCCAAATCATACTTAAATATATATATATTAAAACACAAAGTACTCCGCCGTGTCTGTCTTTCTGTTCGCGATAAACTCAAAAACTACTACTCGGATTTTCATCCGACTTTTACCAATAGATAGATTGATTCACGAGGAAGGTTTAGGTATATAATGTGTCAAGGTTTTGTGTAAATTGGTTGGAATATAAAGATAATTGTTGGAAGTGTTGGAAAAATTCAAGCCGCCTGGTAGTTTTCATCGAATACGCTTGCTAATCCCTTTGAGATGTAATAAAACAATGCATGGCGACATATTCTTCTTATATAGATCAACAGAAAAATAGCATATATTTATCTTTTAAGGATAGCTTACTGTACCCATTATCTTCTATCTCTCAAGATATCAATTATAATATCTACATATAAAATATATTAAAATACTTCCTGTAGTGCAGACATTATATTACATTTAAATCCGATCCACATATTCGACGGATCAAACTGAGGCGTCCCTACGGCAGACACAACATGTGGGAATAATATGCTCTAATACCCATGCGAAGCGGGGATGGGTTGCTAGTACATTACTAGCAATGTACAAATAAGCATAAAATCCTATTCCTGAGAATCGTAACTACTAACGTTTCCAACCGTAGTAAGCTTAGCAATTAGTTTCGTGAAAGCATGTGACAGTTCACAATATACTCATGTTGATCATTCACAATAATCTCTAAGTTACGATAAGCCAATCACTTGATAAGTCCCGGGTTCGCAGCCCGGCCGGTGGCCTTTGCATTTTTTAAAGGGTGCAAAGAACCCTTGATTATTTGGTTCTTAGCGAGGGAGGTAAAGTCTGTATAATTTCTGCTACACTTTAAGATCGCTATCCTAATTGTACCTGGACAGGCAAAATGTTGGACTCCCGCTGTAGCATCGTCCTACTAGGCATAGGAACATTAAGTGATGATAAATTAATAAACACACCGAGTACCACAGCAAAGAGATCAATAACTATGTTATTCTATGGAATCAATATCCTCTTTCAATCTTATAATTTATGTCTAAAACTGATAATTGAATCATTCACACGTGCTGGTTCAATTAACGGAGTCGTCAATTGAAGCGATCGCTAATGGTACATCGTAAAATTTTAAAGTTGTAACGATTTCAGAACTGAAAGTGGGGTACAACTGGCAGTTAAATATAAACCGTGGCTAAAAATATCCGTAGTGAAGCGTTGGCGTATAAACTGTTTTAATAAAGAGATGTGACATTTGTAATGTAATGTACAAAGGTTGAACCTGAATTTACAATTTGTAGGGCCCATTAGAAGAACACCCACTCAACAGATCGGAGGCGGTCGCCTAGCAACGGAGCTGTCCCCTTTCATTGGCTCCTAGCCCTATATACGTCACATTTTTATCCCCTCCCCCTTCCAAACGGCTAACCGCGTTAAAGTTTCACTTGCTACAAAAGCTATATTTAACATGCAATATTTTAACATTGGTTTGCCCTACTGTAGTATTTTTAAATATAAATATATCAATGATAAATTCAATTTATTAATAACTTTTTATCAATTGTAATAAAAAGGTTAAATTATGATTATCGCTCGAAGTTCATATATGAATTATATCGAAATTTGAAATTATTTTACCCTTTTATATTATTGCCAAAATTCAATACAAAATGCAGTAAAAACTATACCGATATTTTTTCAAAGTCATAAAGAATAAGAAACAAACGAGATCATGAAAAGAATAATAGCTGTTTAAAAAATTTAAGCAGGGGAACGTAAACATAAAAATATAAATTAATAGTGCCTGGAACGCAACTTGTCATTCTTACTATAATTTAAAAAAAGGTTAAAATTACCAAATCAAAACCAGATAATTTAACAACCTAAAACACTAAAAAAAATTGTAATAAAAATAAGGATAATAAACTAACTATCATATAATACTTGTTACTAAAATCTTACATACCATCGTCGTACCAATTTAATAATCATATTCCATTTAAAGTTTTCGATAAAATATACATACATTTATTCTAGGATTGCTTAATTAACAATGCTAAAAAAACCAAAAAAAACGTATATTGAAATCTTAGGGATCCAGAAAGATGAACAGCTGGTAAGAAAATGTGTACTCCATACTGATGCGCATCCTGATCCGTCCTGAGGTGCATGAACCTTCGTAAGAAACCTCGAAAAGATACTTAGGAAAAGAATTTGAAGCCTGTAAATCGAGAAAACCATTAGTGGAAATGTGTTGGGCATAAAAAAGCTTAGCAAATTTTGTTAAACATATTTATGTATTTGCAGAATTTTTAAAATTATAATGAATGAATAGTAAATTGTGTCCTGAATAGGTTCTCGATTAAGAATGTTTTAGTGAAAGAAAACATTTTTTATTTCGATAAGATATTGCTATTCTTCAAAATTGTCCCAGGGCTTGCTGTTGTTGTCAACAGGTTGCTCAATACCAGCTAATGCTGACCTAAAATAGGTTTAGTTTCTGGAATCATCAGGACCTTTACATTATTTTATTATTACATTATACATTCAGTTATTTTGAATAATATTATGCCATTGAACAAGGGGAGCAATAGGCGCCGCCCTATATATAAACAGATGAAGAGGGTGGTGGGGTGTATATCAAAATGGCGGCCCCCCACCCGAGGTGACCTTTAGAGGGCGCTCGATAAGGCAACCTTGACCCAGAGCCCTATCGACTCAGCCACACCCTATTTCTCTTTCCTCTCTGTTTACTCCCTTCACTTTCCATAACTGTTCTTTCCACCTTTCGCGTTACTTCCTCAACACTCTCTCCCGTTCTCCCCATCACATCCTTAGGAGGTTAGTTAACAACTCATCAAAAGTCAAACACGTTATCCTTTTATGGAATAGCTAATAATAAACAATACTAAACCCATTTATTTTCTTCTAGATTTATCTAAATTGAGAGCATTCAGGGTGTCCAGATTAGAGAGAAGGATTAATGCTGAAATCAAAAATCGAATGCTTAGCCAACAAAATGGTCATCTCAGAAGAATGAAGGAGAGAATATTGCCTAATTTTATTTTCAATTGGAATGCTGGAAGGGAAGGAACGGCGAGGAAGGCCACGCAAAAGATGGATAGAAGGAGCTGAGGAAAGCGAGTGCGTTCATAGTCAGAGAGCGGAATATATACATATATATATAAAAGACAAAAGGAATTTGAAAAAGGGGTATTTATTCCGCAGACTGTCGCTTCGAGTTGAGACACAACAAGTTTTAACTTTTCATTCGTTTCCCTTTTAATATTTTCCAAAGATAGAATTTATCATGAGCTTTATTATGGAAAAGATAATGTAATTATGGTAAATGTGTATACTTCTGTAATCATTTCATCTAGAAATTACCGTTTCAACAAACATATATCATTTATAAGAAGCGTGGGGATGGTTGACTGGAAGATAGACGTAAGGATATACGTAAGGAAGAAAATAGTTGGGGGTGCAGTCAAATAAAAACACTAAATAAGTGGTAACTTATTTAATTATGTGCCGACGTTTCGACCCACTTTGTGGGTCATCTTCAGAGCTATAAGGAGGCTGGAGCACGGTCGAAACATCGGCACATAATTAAATAAGTAACCACTTATTTAGTGTTTTTATTTGACTGCACCCCCACCTATTTTTTTCCTTACGTATATCATTTATACTTCGAAATATTAGGCTAACGATAACTTGTATTTTTGGAAAATATTAAAAATGATCTAAAAATTTGTAAGATATAACCAATTCTGAAAACTAACCCTTCTGGCCCTCGAAAATCTATATCGAAATATACTCCTCACATCAACGATCATATCACATCAAAGAAACATAATCCTCACATTACATTACAAACCAGCTAGAGAATAAATATCATTTCAAGACTTCTCAATACATAGTCCCCTTTAGTTGCTGCCCGCCGGAGGCGACAAACCATTGCCTGCACAACCTACCAGACATTGAGAGCCAAGCCGAAAGAGTAACAGCACTATTTAGTCAAACTAGACTATAAAAGACTTTCAGAATTAATCTTTCTTCTTCTTTGGTCGGGACAGTTCTCACTTATAGTACCTTATTGGAAAATTCCCAGTCCACTCCAGCGGCCTTCCAGTTCCGGACGTTTAATAGACTCCTTAAGTCCCCACTGACCCCATCCAGGCACAACAGCTTGGGTCGCATTACTCTTCTTGTGCCCTGAATATTTTCTTCTATTACTCTTCTGGGCCCTTGAACACTTGCCATTTTGGCCACATGGCCAGCCCAGCGCAATATAACAAACCTTACTTTGACCACGTCCGGGGCCTGGAATAGACTTGCCAGCTCCGCATTGGTAGATCTTCTCCATCACACAGTACTCACTTACATTAGTACACAAACACAAAGGTCACTAACAGTACACACCCTAGGGTTACCGTCCCTAGGAAGGCGCTCCGGATGGAGGAGCAGATCCAGAGGCTCTGAGGAAGTAGCCCCTCAATTGGACTCGGAAGGTGTGGACCGATAATCCATTCTTCCTAAACCAACTTATTATGAAACCAAGATACGATGATTCTTTATACTATCTATTTATTTATTAGAATGTCTCTTAATAATTTACTGTTAGATTTTTTACAGCAAAAATGTAGAAATTATCTAATAGGCTCTGCATTTATTTCAATGTGGCCAGAAGAAGGCTTATTCGGATTGGAGTGTCTTTATATTTTTTCTAGTACTTCATCAGCATGCTATAAATCTTTACAGCCAAAGATTTATCTTTGTAAACTGGACATAACAATATCCAGTAGACAAAGATGGTTTTTAAATTGGAAAAAGATAGAAAAAAATCTATGCATGTTGATTTCACTAACAATCGCTAACTGGTATTATACTATAAATTGTAAACCTAAATATCTCAGGATGGCACTGGAAGCAATGCTTGGAAGCAGTTCATACCCGATAGATGATAGAGAACCAGCTGTCTTTTCTCTTTCTGTCCTCACGGGGTCTGATTAGCGAATCTTTGACTGATTAGTTATAACTGTTAATGATAGATCTTTGTACCATTTATATAGGATCGTTGGAGAATATTTTTAAAGAAGGCTAAGGTAGATATGATCAGAGATGAGGTAATAAGGAAAGCTTGAGAAGAAGATGATAAGAGCTAATCATGGAGCTGGAAGAAACTGTCGGCGAAAGGATAATGAGATGGTACGAGCTCGTCTGACGTATGACTCCTGTTCGACGGCCGAAAAAAGTATTGGATTGGGCCCCTGAAAAAATAAATAAAAAGAGGCCGGCCTTACTTGGACGTGGTGTAAGGAATTGGAGAACGAAATGAGAGCAAAGGGCCTCCGAAGTGAAGATTGGAAAGACCGATGGACCAATGGAAATGACATGACGGTAACACTACATTGGGAAAAGCCGGAAAATATAAACAGAAGGTCAATTGTTGTTTCTTAATACTTTTGTTTATTAATCCATGTTTTATTTTTATTAAACATGGAAATTTATTATTATTACTGTTTAATAATGTGCCTATGTTCACTTTGATGATCTTCAAAGAATCCTCTCCTCCTCTTCCGATACCATCCTCTCTCCGCTAGTCAAACTGGTAATTCGGCAATTAGTTTCGACTCTTAACTTGCATAAACCATTCGCACTATTCTTCAATGATATTTACAACTGGTGGAATGAATGCTTAATGAAGATCCTCACTATTGATTTTCCTTTCTATTTTCCGGACGAATTTCATTTCATGTATTATACCCCTAGATTTAATAAAGAGTGCATGGGATATACTGACAAGAATCCACAAGAGCAAGTTAATGTCGAACGAAACATAGACTAATGAACTAATATAGTGGCCTTGGAGAATCCCCGTTTAATTGCAAAGTCCCTATTTAAAGCATTGAATGCACACCAAGCCGGGGTCTGCGCCTCTTTCACCTCCATCCTTTGTCACCCAATGCTGACTATTCTAAAATTAAACCTTGAATCTGTGTCAATGGGATACTCATTAATCGCAAATGCTCTCTACCCTGGTGAAGGTGCCCCAAGGATTCGCGCCAACTCACCCTCATTTAGATTAATGGAAATATAATTTCATATACATCAACAGTCTCGATGGATAAGTGGTTAAGCCGAATTTTCCCCAAAATGACTTTTGTGCACTTAGGGAAGAGGAATCGTGCTATTTTCGAATAGTATTAGGTTAAGACAGACGTGGACTTGAAAAGGCGTTATTGCTTATATTATAACTCAATTTCAAGCCAAAAACTGCGATATTGATACGATTCTGCTTCTCTAAAGACATAGAAATGAAACGTAAATATAGGAGCTAACATTGTTCAAATTAT
This sequence comes from Troilus luridus, assembly GCA_964056705.1. Taxonomy (NCBI): domain Eukaryota; kingdom Metazoa; phylum Arthropoda; class Insecta; order Hemiptera; family Pentatomidae; genus Troilus; species Troilus luridus. The sequence goes on along the minus strand of OZ057415.1, from coordinate 18,209,908 downwards.
AGATTCTAACTGTAGAATACTATCGACATATCTTCTTTAAAGATGTGTTTACATTCTTAATACATAGATGGAATAGATTGTTATTTAATAAAAAATCCGACATAATTCGAATAATTATATAATTATTTCATATAAATGTTTGAAGGAAAATCAAGTCGAATTTTCCCCCAAATGACTCTCTTGTTCACTGGGAAGCGAAATCGGGTAATTTCGAAATGCACGAGGGGCTAAATCAGCCATTTGAAAGGAGTTACTGCTTATATTATAACTCCATTTCAATTCAAAAACTACAAGAGTTACACGATTCTATCTGCAATACAGTTAATTCTGTCAGTAAAATTTCGACTTAACCACTTATTCATCAGGGCTGTAGAATTATAGAATCGTGCTACTTTGAGTGTTCATGCTAACTTTCAATAAATGAATTTTACATCAGCGGTGACTTTAAGTTACTGTTGTTAACGATCCCGACACATTTCAGACCCAGCTGTTCTCACCGTCTTGAAGCCCCCTTCTTCTTTTGCTAATTGCTTAGCCTTTCTGAAGCAGAAAATTACTTCGCTTTTTCTCTCCAACCGAAATTAATAAGCTCTTCGCGCAAATATACATACAATAAATAAAAAAATGTACGGTGCTTGTACTGTTACGATTCCTGTACCTTTACGTTAGAATAAAAAAACGATTAAATAATTGTAAACAAGTATTAAATAATCGGTAACACAGAACCGTGGGAGCGGCGTAGCTAAGTGATTCCTATTGATTCACATGCGCGAATGAAATTGTCTTTTAAGAGAATATCTGGACTTATCAGGGAATGAGACATTTACTCTGAACAACGATGAAGGTTTAATAATATTTTATGAAAGAGAAACAATGTAATAGCTTCACCTAAATAAGACAAGATAATTCACAGGGAATATCCGTCAGCTCATAATGAGAGTGAGTTTTTTCCTAATATTTCCCAAGAAATGTAGCAATAATATTTTATCATATTTTCTATTATATATTTATTATGACCAAATAAAATGTGCAATTATTAACCTAATATGTACGTATTACAAGAATATTATCAATGAATGGTAAATGAGAAATAAGTACATTTTGGGCATTATTTTATTAACACAACGATTCGCATATTAATCATTTCAAGTTTCATCAATATATTATGGATTCCATTTCATTGATACTCAAAACTAAGGGAACAATCCGTTTCCGAAAAGTTTCAACTTCCTCTCAGTCTCTTGCAACAGCTTCATTTCTGGCATATCGGGTGGACACAGCCTCTCTAAGCTGTTAACAGGCAGTTGATCGAAGTCCCTCATCAGTTTGTTGAGTTGGTATCTCGACTTGAAGGTGATGTCGATTTCGTATAATAGCTAGAAAGTAATATTTTATTCCCAAATTAAATTAATATGGCATTATTATAATATATATAACGGAAAAGGCTTACTTTCGATTCTATGTTGAAAACTTCGATGAAGGGGTAAGGGTAGAGTCCGTTCTCGACAACAATCAATTTAGGGCTAGTGTCGAGTTAAGGGTACTTAAGTGCAATGGCGAAAATATAACTTATTTCTGTAGTTAGTAGTAAAAAAAAAGAAGTTAATAATAATTAACTTAAACTCATAAGGTCCTAAGTAAACAGAAAAACTTAAAAAAAATTAACCAACGGATGTTATTTCACAGGATTTCTGTTCTGAAAGGAGAGGAACTCCCGCTACTTCGAATCAAAGAAGTCCCGAAGAAGTCGCTGCGAACCGTTGGAGCTATAGATGAAGAACGACCTCTGGTCTAGTGGTTAGCATAACGACCTTCTATCCCCAAGATCGGGGGTTCGTAGCCCCGGCAGGTGCCTCTAGGATTTTTAAAAAAGGGAATAAAAAATCCTCGGTTGTACCATCCTTCGGAAGGGACGTAAAATGGGGTCCCGAGTATGTACGAGAATCTGATTCTAATTAAACTTGGATAGACAAAAGTTAGAGATCCCACTGTAGCAACGTTCGATTAGCCATAACAGCATAAAATGGCGTTAAATGAATAAACAAACACTTTCAGTATACTATACTCGTATATACCAGTGGCACCGACCTCAGTATGTCCTTATTTATCCATATAAAGTCTTCAGGTAACCAAACATCACATTTGTGACATTTTGAACTGGTGCTACAGATCAAAAAACAATAAATTATTTCATAAATAATTCATTTGTTTTTTCTACCCAAAGGGGGAATCATCACATCAACATCTAACTGTATCTGTATCTTACCGTTGAGATATTGACATAATACAACAAAAACTTATCAAAATACAACCTGCATTGGTTAATCGGAAGGGATCTATACTCTTACATGACTCATGTTTCAGACAAAGATTGTAGGTAACTAAACGAGCTGGGTTACGAAGTCTTCCCACACCCACCTTATTCCCTTGACTTATCTTTAAGACTTATCTGTTCAGAGCTTTAGAGAACTTCGTTAATGGTAAATTTTTGAATATGATTCTTAAGTCAAAAACGCATTTTTACAAAACCGTTAAATTCTAGGATTGAAAATTTCTCGACACTTTGGGAAAAAGTTATAGAAAATTATGGCAAATATTTTGAATACAAATATTTTCATTTCATGAAGTTTTTTTACTAAATAACCAATCATTTTAAAACGGACGTTTCATATGTTTCATCGCATCCAATAATAATAACATATTGTGGATTCACTATTTATAATGGTATTAGAAAACAAAATGGAAGGACGTGTGCTGCAGGAGTAACTAAAACTTAAAAAATACTTACAGTTTGTCAGTTATCGACCCCCTTCCCCCCTCTTCCTCTAAACTCGCCCCAAAGATTTGGGAAGGCTTGCCAAAAGCCTTCGTTAATTGAACTTAGTCAAAGTTAATTTTAATTATAAAAGATAGCTGCAACTAAAAAGACAAGAAGGCCAAATGCCAGGTTTTAGGTCAAACATTCGTGAATAATTGCCCTAATTATCAACTAATAATGAACCAGTATTTCAAAATATCTTCTACAAATATCTATTAATTAAATAATCATTGTATGGCTACATTAAATTAAGTGGGGACATTTTTATAGAATCTGAAAGCCTAGACTGAGAGGTTTATACGTATGTTGAAACTGTTTATAGTCCAGGATCCATAGTCCATTTTTGCACTTGATTATTATTAAGCTGAATCTTCGTTAATAGCTTCGTTTCTATGAGACGCCCAACCATTTCCTGTGCGAAAATTCTCGATAGTGGTAGCTAACAGAGGTAGCAAGGATAAAATGTATTACTAACTAAGTTTTTTTTGTTAAATCTCAAGATAATTATCCAAATTATTTGAAAAAATATTTATCCTACAAAATGTATGGTTTTATCAGAGAGTCCCCTCCTTCCAATATGTATCGATAACGAGGTCATAAAAAATGATTACTAACCAGCTGATTTTTTTTGACATCGTTATCGATACATATTGGAAGGAGGGGCCTCTTTGATCAAACCATACATTTTGTAGGACAAATATTTTTTCAAATAATTTAGATAATTATCTTGAGATTTACCAAAAAAAACCCAGTTAGTAATAAATTTTTGAGAATCATCATATCGACATATTTTATCCTTGCTACCTCTATTAGCTTCCACAATCGAGAATTTTCGCACAGGAAATTGTTGGGCTTCCATAGAAACGAAGCTATTCACGAAGATTCAGCTTGATAATAATCAAGTGCAAAAATGGACCATGGATCCTGGACTAATAGGATGTAATTCCGTTACTAGTGTTCTGAAGATTTTTTAAATATTTTTAATATATTGAAATAATATTTTGATATATTGAAAATACAACTGAATTATAACAATACAGCAGTAAATATGGTGGCAGGGATGATACACAATGGCATGGAAAAAGGCAAGTAATGAAAATACCCATTGGTAACATATTCAACTTATATCAGAAGGACAGTTTCAGACACCTCGGAAGATCATCAGGGATCAAAGAGGGTAGCTAGGTTTAAAAGAAAGGAGTGGGAATAATGAATGGATTGATAACAGGTTCGGGACCAATCAGCAACTAGGCATTAAGGTCAACAGAGTAAGGAGGATTGAGGCTTTTGGATTGTAAGGATTGGATATGCCCCAAAGCTCTTCTAAGAAATTCTCAATTACTGTTCTACTAATAGCTGAGAGCTCTAGCTCTAATAGGCCTCATAATATTCATGTTTATGAGTCTTTTGTATTCCATTAGGAGCTTCGAGTGTTTGTCATGTAAGTGTTTAAATAGCCTGAAACGGTGAGCAGTTTCTTGTCGTTTCAGTCAAGTACGAGGATTCCAAGTTAAACGTTGTTCTGAATTTAAATTAATTTTTATATTTCATTTTTAGTGTTCATAAAAATTGTTTTCATTTGTTTAAATTGAAAAGTAAGGGGATATGATGGTTTCAAAATTTTTTCAAAAATTAAAAAATTTGATGAAGATTTAAAAAATAATTTTAAAAGGGCCATGCGATTAATACGGCAATCTATTATTATTGATACCCTAATTATTGGGATATCACCAGACCATTGGTCTTATCTTGGATTTTTTGGTTGTAAGGAAACATTAGTTTTTATATTGTTTCTTGAAATACTTATACTTCTCCATTTTTTTTTGGTCCGTATAATACGACATTGATGTTCAAATATTATTGTTTATTTTGATATTTCTAACATTTTTTATTAATTTTAGTAGTAGTAATTTAGTAACTTCTGTCATTTTTAATGCCTTGATTATTTTCAATATATGTAGTTCCCCTCATCAGTGAGTTAAATAAAACATATATAATAGAACAGTTCGATACTACCACACTAAATGGGGCAATAGTAAATGTTGATAGCTTTTCGTAAATATTTAATTGTATTAACATTATTAAATATTATATTGGACCTCTTGCATAAATTTTAAGATCAATAACTGAATTATTCCCGAAGGAAATCAAGCTTAATTATTTAAATAAGGACTCCAGATATACTTAGGCTAGACAGTTTATGTTTTTTTCTTAAGTACCGCTGAAAAAAACTTTAGTATATCAAATATTTATAGATTTTATAGATTCATTTTAAAAAAAACTTATATAGAATACAATAATATTATTTTAATGGAAAATTAATCTATTTTATAATTAGGTAGTGTGGTGGCTCGTGCGTTGAATGCTCAGTTGCTATTCTGAAGAGTCCAGGTTCAAATCCGGATATGGTAGATAAATTATTTAACCTAACAGTTACGAATGGACCCCGTGGGATCCACAGACCCTGAAGAGCCTGAAGGTTGAACTTGACCTCGGGCAAATCACCACCCTGTATAACACAGAAACAGCACAGTCTCTATCATGTCCTGAAACCAAGGCCTGTAGTGGTACATTTTATTACTATTATCATTATTTTTAATAGTATAAAACTATTAATGGTAATAAACGGCTTGATATTAACTGATACATTTGAGACTAATAAGCCTTGATGAATAGCTGCTATGTGGTTCGAAATATTAGTTTCTTATAAATAGTTAATTATTTTAATCTTTACCATTCTGTTTGCAAAGATATTCACACGATCTACTGATATTTATTCAATATTCTATTTAAAAATATTTCTCAAAAGGATACTATTTCCTCACATCGTGGCGCAAGAACATTATCAATTCTGTAAAATGATGAATCAAGGACGGAACGACGAGCTGTAAATAAAATAATAATAATTTTAACAATTATAGGCACAACTGTGTAGAAAAAAATGATTCATTATTTATTTTTTTGGGAGGGGGACGTAATCCAAGGTGCGCTTATAGGAAACCCTTCCATATAGAGAAATCCGGGAGTTCTCTCTAAGCTTAATATTCTATTTGTTACCGTATGCATTTGATTTGTAATAGCATTGTAATGTGGTTATTCAATTTTAATATTCAAATAATAATAGGTAAAGTACTTTTTGATTTCAAGTGAGATCCATTTGTAGTATAGTAACAGAGAGAGGAGCGGAGTGGCTCAGTGGTAGAGGACTGAGTTGCCATGCCGGAAATCCTGGTTCAAATCCCACTGCAGGCAAGAGTTTTATTTAGTCTGTTTGCAGCCGGAGATGGATCATATGAGATCAAGGACCCTCCTGGGGCTCACCCAGCCTCTATAAATGTTATAAAAATAGGGGGGGGGATCTGGCAGTTGAGCGTGACCTAGAACAAGTCACCTCCTTGCAGAACCGTGGTCCATGAAACAGTACAGTCTCTACCATGTACTGAACCCCAGACCCGTCCACGGGTTTTTTTTTTTAGTGACAGAGAGGGCCAGAAGTCTCCCTTTTACCGTATTATAGCTAAAATCCACTATCTCTTATATATCATTATATAATATAATATTAAGTATCTTGTGTCAATAGTATTCTTAAAATGGTATATAGTTACAAAACACTTCAATCCAACAAGTGAATATAGTGACTAGACCACTATCAGTTGGTCTTGCTGGCTGCTCTCAATACTTCACGTATTGATTATCATATGTTACGTGTTATATAATGATTATCATAATAGATAATCACTAAAACACACTATACTATATTTTATATGCAGGCTAGGTCCGATTACACTGATTTGGTGTAGTGACCAGTTGCGGCAATATGAACGGGAGCAGAAGTTGCTATAACTATTTCAGTAGACTCTCTTTTAATTTCCTGTTAAATGAACCATGGTCTTGTTTTCAGCGAAAAATGCAAGACTATCGATCCAATTCTAAACACCAGTTATCTTGTCATCTTTCTTTTAAACTATTTGATGGATTACATCCTTTGTAGATTACTCGTACAAGATCATCCGAATGCTATTCTAACAAGATTATACCGGGTGGCCCAAAAAAGACTGAAGGACGTCGTCGTTCTGCTCAATTGGGAATCTCCAGAACATCCCTGCAAAGAATTTTGAAGCGGGATCTTAAAATGTTTCCGTATAAAATTCAAATGGTACAGCAACTGCTTCCCCAAGATCATCAGGCACGCCTGCAATATGCTATTCGTTTTAGTCAAATAGCCAGAGAAAATGATTTGAAAGGAGTTGTGTATATCAATAAACCCCAAACAATTCAAGAGCTTAAGCAGAACATTCAAGCAGAAATAAGGAACTTGGAACCAGAAACTCTACGGGCAGTAATGGAAAATGCGGTTAAAAGAGCCAATTTTTGTTTGCAAGAAAATGGACACCATTTGAGAGATGTTATATTTCACACTTAGATGAAAAAAAATTTCCATGAATTAAATATTTAAAAACATAAAAAAAAAAAATTAATAAAAAATAAAAACAAAAAAAATACAGTTATTTTTAATCCTTCAGTCTTTTTTGGGCCACCCTGTATAACCTGTTCCATTGCAACATGGGACACTTTTCCGCGTATTTTTATATGGAGTTGGTGTGTATTACATAAAAATTCCCAAGAGACAAAAGTAAATAGAAATATATAGGTACTCAAAACCTGTTATGAAAGCATTAAAAAACATCCATCAATGTATCAAAAGAATAGACGAAACATCAACCAATATAAAAAATTTATGTGATTCCAATGAACGACACAAACTACACAATAGAGGGATAGCTCACCAAAGGCAAACAAAAGGGTCTTATTTTTCCTCTGCTAAATGATTTTCCTCTCGAAAAGGTTATTCCAATTCCCAAAGGTAACGGGTCTTTGACATGTTGTCAGTTTCTATCTCTCAATTAGAGAAAATTATGACGTAGGTAAGATTATAACCTAACTAATTATAACCTTCTCAATATTATTATTCATGATCATCGATATAGATATTAATATCTAAATCGATTTCTTAACATTCTTAACTAAAATTGAATGTACCTTCAATGTGTACGGGATTTCTAAAATCTCTGATAAAGATTCTTTTAACCGGTTCTCTCCGAGAAATCTTTTGTTTTTTGGATCTTCATCTGCTGTTGGCATTGGCACACGGATAATAGGATGATATTCTCGACTCATTGCGAAAAAGAAATTAGTTTACTTGCCCCTTGGATAGATTTGGTCCCGAATTTAAATGAACATGTAATACGAAAGAATAAATAAATTAAAACTGTTTTCTATTTTCCAGACAGATGTTAATAATTGTTTAGAGTTGCCATGGTTATCAGAATAGGAAGATATCCCATACTTTACAATGAATAATTTTTATCAGTCGTCTTGCATAATGTATCTCGATTTCACGCGTACGAATTTTAACTTTTAGTTCAATATATTTTTGGATTCAGAAATCGATTTGTGTAATCTTTTACTGTATAAAACGTTTGCTTAGTGAACAAATAGGCTGAGTACTGCCGACAGGAGTGAAAACTCTAGGAGTAACTCAATAGAACTGACTTTGGAATAACTGTGTTCTTTTTTGTGTTTCTAAATCAATTATATAAGAGTTTCTCAATAATTATATACATTTTCAAATAGTTTTATTTATTAATGAAACCATACGATGTTGTAAGTTATCGTTAGCATCGAATGCACAACTATTGTGCGACTTTTTAAATATATTTAGTTATTCTTATATCGATGGAATACTAACCTTTAAACCAAAGCTGATTAAAATACATTATAAAACTTATGAACTGGCTGCTAGATGTCGCCACTCTCGAGCATGTTGCTGCAACGAATCTACAGGTTTATCAGGAAGAAAATGGTCCGGGTGGAAGTCTGGAAAATTCTCTTAAATAGGGAAAACTGTTTGTGGGTAAGCCGACGTTTCGACCCACATTACAAGTTTTCTTCAGAGGTAAGATAACACCGGTGGTTGACAATAGACTGTCGATCTTATAAGTATGAGGAAGAAAATGGTCCGGTGGAGGCCAAGAAAATTCTCTTAAATAGGGAAAACTGTTTGTGGGTAAGCCGACGTTTCGACCCACATTACAAGTTTTCTTCAGAGGAAAGATAACACCGGTGGTTGACAATAGACTGTTGATCTTATGTGTATGAGGAAGAAAATGGTCCGGTGGAGGCCAAGAAAATTCTCTTATATAGGGAGAACTGTTTGTTGGTAAGCCGACGTTTCGACCCACATTACAAGTTTTCTTCAGAGGTAAGATAACATCGGTGGTTGACAATAGACTGTTGATCTTATGTGTATGAGGAAGAAAATGGTCCGGTGGAGGCCAAGAAAATTCTCTTATATAGGGAGAACTGTTTGTTGGTAAGCCGACGTTTTGACCCACATTACAAGTTTTCTTCAGAGGTAAGATAACACCGGTGGTTGACAATAGACTGTCGATCTTATAAGTATGAGGAAGAAAATGGTCCGGTGGAGGCCAAGAAAATTCTCTTAAATAAGGAAAACTGTTTGTGGGTAAGCCGACGTTTCGACCCACATTACAAGTTTTCTTCAGAGGAAAGATAACACCGGTGGTTGACAATAGACTGTTGATCTTATGTGTATGAGGAAGAAAATGGTCCGGTGGAGGCCAAGAAAATTCTCTTATATAGGGAGAACTGTTTGTTGGTAAGCCGACGTTCCGACCCACATTACAAGTTTTCTTCAGTGGTAAGATAACACCGGTGGTTGACAATAGACTGTTGATCTTATGTGTATGAGGAAGAAAATGGTCCGGTGGAGGCCAAGAAAATTCTCTTAAATAGGGAAAACTGTTTGTGGGTAAGCCGACGTTTCGACCCACATTGCTGGTTTATCTACTTCCAACAGAGGCTAAACGTGGCTAAAGAAGTTATAACTTCGAAAAAATCGGTACAGCCTTCTGACAAATAATTACTGTTTTTTTTCTTTGTATATTAAATATCTAACAACTGTGCTATTATATTTATTGTATTGCTATTTTCCTAGGCTCAATATTATTCTGTGATAGTATATGAATGCAGAATATTCTGTACAACGTAACATAGCCTAGAATGTGATAATAGCTTATTTAAATTGCATACTTCCTCTTTTATAAAAAAATTAAGCATCATTTCGCAAACAGTATCATATACACTCTCCCCTAACAAAAGTGATCTCTGCTACTGATTTAGTTTGATTCCCTGTTACCTTAAACATGACCTTGGATTCAGCGAAACATTCAAGATTATCGATCCACCTTTACTTCTGCAAACATTTGAAAACTTTTCAGTTTTATTTCAAACTATTTGATGAAAAGCATTATTAGTCGATCACTTGCACAATATCATCCGAATGTTATTCCTAAAAGATCATTCAATAACAAAATGGAACCCAATTCGTATAGTAATATGGAGTTGGTGCTCACTAGAAGCAAAGCTCGACTTACATAAACGACAAAATCTTTTATTTTCGAACCCATTATTTTCTTCTTTTTTTACATTTTTTGTAAATTTTGATTTTTTTTTTTAATTATATTAAATTTTAAGTAAATTAAAACAAAATTCAAGTTTGTACACATTTTATAACTTAAAATTGAAGTATTGTACAAACTTGAATTTTGTACAAATAAAATACTTATTTTCTTCATATTTTTTTATTTTTCGATGTACTCCATATATGAGTAGAGTGCTATAAGTAGAAGACCACTTAAGTTCCATCAACGTTGGAGTCGTTTTTGTGACATTGCACACTTTATTATTTGTTTTTAGATTGTGTTGTCACTGTTTATAGTAATAAATAAAAAATAAATAAAACGAATAATAAAAAAACATAAAAATGAAATAAATAATAAAATAAAATGGTAATAAAATATTATACGATATGATGTGATATAAAATAGTGTAATAAAAAAATAAATAATAATAATAGTAAATATTTTTTATTCCTTTCGCTTATAGAATAAAACGATTAAAACAATACCTCAGTAGTTAAGTGTTAGTGAAAGAGTGCAAATGTGTGGGAACAGACAAAATGTTTTACGAAGGTCAACTGTGCGTAAAAAATGAATAACACGTTAACTATTAAGGTTAAAAGTATATAACAGAAATAGAAACAAGGCATTAAATATGATGATAAACTAAATAAGATTATGAATCGATTGATCAAAACGTTAGTTTGCAAGATGGAACATTTTTAATTCCTGAAGTAATATCAGATAGAATTCATAATATTTGAAAAATCAATAGTTAGCATATCTAAATTTCTGTCTCATGTCTTATATGAATCAATATTATCATTAATAATTTCATAAGATGATGTTAAAATTTTAGAGAAAGTCGAAGTGGAGCTTGAGAGTTGCCAAATCCTGAAGGTGAGGTTGTAGGGAATAGATCGATCCGTGGCAGTTGTGATTGCTCGGGGTGGCAACTCTTCCCTCACGCCTAAGGGTTTCTCTATAGCTCATGGTGATCAATGTTTAAAAAGTTTATAAACTTTAATTTGTTGTATAATTTATAATATTGGTAGGTATTGAAGCTGATATTCTTCAATAATACTCAGAGCTATATTTTGTAATTCTGGTATTATATTCGATACCACCGGTACTATGTTCGATCATCCAGCACAATTCCTCGCTTTCGCAGATGATATTGACATTATAGCTCGCTCTATTGATTCCTTGCAGCAACCATTCCTTACCGTGGAAGCTGGAGCTAATTTATTTGGCATGGTCATAAACCAGGACAAGACCAAGTATATGGTCTCTGAAGAGATACCCAGTCAAGTAGGAGCAAAAATTTCATTCGGAACATATAACCTTGAACAAGTGTCTGACTATGCTTACCTTACAGGTAATGTATGACAATAGGACATGGGCAGAAACTAAAAACCGCTAACCACGCTAAAAACCGCTATAATAAATAACATTGCGGGAAAATTAATCTCGAGGTGAACTAAATCTGCAAACCACTATCCGTCTGTGCTTACCTAAGGTTTCGTAACTTGAAATACCTCATAATTGGAAGATAAAAAGCAAAAAATTTCGTAAGAAAAGTACTCCGAGAAAGCTTTGGTCCCGCTAATATTAGAGGAGAATGGTGACGGAAAACAAAGAACTTTGTGACCCACTCAACGATATATATATATCACTACTATCACTGCAGTGTCTTCGGTAGGCAGGTCATGTCACTAGGATGCAAACCCATAGCACTGCATGGGTGCTGATGACAAAACAATTGCAGTGGTAGGCCAAGGCTAAGGTGGATGGATTTGGTAGCAAATGATGAGCTGGATAACAACAGCCAGCGGCAGAAGAGTACGGCGAATGGTTTTGGAGGTGGCCAGTACTCGCATGTGGGTTGTAGCACTAGCATAATAATTATTAAATAATATGCTTTTATAGCGACAACTTCAAGTAACCTCCAAGGATTCTCGATATGTCGACTGAAAAATCAATAACTGAAAAATCAGGCACAATACTCGAAAATATGATTACATAATAATGATTTACAGAATACATAACAAAATATACACATTACATAAAAAAAAAAATGTTCACCTTAAACCTGAATATTATGTAATTCGATTCATGAATAAATCATTTAAAATAAAAGGTGATCGGTTAGAGTTTTATCAGTGCAAACATGTGTCTATTAACAAATGACTGATTGTCATTTGCTATTCATTGTAGGTGGCAGTATAAAATATTTGAGTGTACAAAACTACCGTTAATCAATTTCAAATATTTCCATTAAGTATAATGGTTAATGGTTTGCTAAAACTAAAACATTTGAGTGTACTATCACTTAAATGAATAACACATGACAATCATTCATCTAGAATAAATACATATTTACATCTGTGATAAGATAGTTGCCGCGCAACGTGAAATGCAATAATGTTATTTTTAAAGATTATCGATTGAACGAGTTAGGTCGACTTTGATGTGCCTATACGGGTCAGTGTGGCATTGATCGGGGGTTCGTATTTTTATAATAATATCATTTCGTTCATACAATGTAGCATCCAACAATGAGAAAAAATAAATGTATAGTATAATCTATACATGTAAAATGCTTTGTCCTGAATGACTGAGGGATCAACGCACAGCCTAAACCGCTGATCGTAGAGACCTGAAACTTGGAGGGTGTGTTCTTTGTATGACGTAGGCATCCGATAAGAAAGGATTTTTCGAAATTCTACCCCTAAGGGGGTGAAAAAGGGGGGCAAAGTTTGTTGTATGCTTGCTCACGTGTTTCTTAAATCTACATATTTTCGCTGAACAAAACAAATCAAGTAACATAGTTCACTTCTCGCCGCTGCCGTACGACAAGTGAAACCGTTATACTAAGTAATCCTTTTCAATAATATTACATACTAATCCTTTACTGACTTCTGTCCGTCCCGTTTGTTAATCAGTGTCAATGTATGTTTCACGGCTGTGCTGATTCGTCTGTGATGAAATTTGATATGGATAATCTCAAGGCTGGGGTAGGACATAGGCTACTTTTTATCAACACACCACACAAGCGAAGCTCATATAAAACTGTAACCTAATTGGCTAACACACATCAAAGCACAGCAGAAACCACTGAACTTAGCATCTTGAAATTCGCAGATAGGTTCTTTGTACAGCTTAAATGAGCACTAAGAAAGAAATTTAGACAATTCCACCCCCAAGGGTTTCCTCCTTAATATAATAGGGATTCAAAGATTGTATGGAATCCGTCAGTTTTGAAGTTAGATTTCTGAAATTTCGGATGTATGAGTAACTTATATTTAAACAAAATAAATTATTTATTTAAAATGATCTGTCACGAAACTTTATGAGGCGACCAAATTCCACGCGAGCAAAGCCGTTGGCAAAAGCTAGTGTATATATGAAAAACAACTTCATGTTAATGATATCTTCCTCATTAGATAATCATATTTATAATACGGCCATAAATGCTAAAAAGTTCTACTTCCTCTTAAGGAAATCTTTTTTAGACAACAATAAAAATAAACCCATAAAGAAAATTTTGCACATATTCCTCATAACATCAGTATAATTTTACTTACTTGAATCTCAATGAATCTGAGCCATTACAGTTATGAGTCCATTAATAATATAGGGCGTTGGATCCAGTACATGGTAGAGAATGTACTGTAAATAAACCAATGCGGATGTTAAAGGAAGTAATTTGGCTAAGATCACACTCAACCATCAGAGTTTTTCTCTAATAAAGTGCAAAACATTAAAGAGGCTGTGCGAGCCTCAGGAGGGCCTGCAGATTCCGCAGGACCGATTTACGGCTGTTAACAGATTAAATAATTTACATGCCATAGCGAGATTTGAATCTGAACCTTCGGCATGGCAACTCAGTGCTCTACACACTCAGCCACCCCGCTTCTATTTCACATCCTTAATTTTTATTTTATGTAATATAATATTTTGTAGAGTGACTCTACTTCAACTCGTATATCCCTGCCGCACTGTTTAATCACTGAAGTGAACATAAGAACATGAATTGCCTGCTAACCTACATATTTAATTCAATATTAATATATAGTCTGTTTTTCAAATTGTTGTCATTATAATGTTTATTATACTGTCTAATGCGAACAACGCATGGTATTCTTGTACGTCTGCAAATCGATGGCCTAAAAAACGAATCCGAATCCAGTCTATATTTGCAAGTATCACAATTTATAACTTACAAATTACAGAAACATTGACAGATTACAGAAACATATGCAGTTGTTTAAAACATATAAAAATACGTCCAAAATAATAATAATTAAGATCTGGATAATAATAAGAAAAAAATCTGGATAGATGGTTTTCATTACAAATCCTATACCTCCTTTATCATCTGCTCAAGTTCGTTATTTCCCACAAAAACAATGGAAGATTTTTGATTTAGTCAAGCAAAAAATCTCATCGAAAATAAAAAAAAGAGTCGTAAAAATTGTCAAAACCAAAGCATCCGACACCGTTCGTCTTTGGCTCCTAAGAAAGGGAATAGTTTCCACATAAATGTATACAAATTTGAATTTTCTTAAAATATTCTGTGTAAATAAATATATTGATAATAATGTAGAACCAAAATTGAGTTTTGCGGATAAAATTAGTTATGTAACAAGTAAGAACAAAACCAAAAGTCAAACTACGTAGTTTACAAACCTTTACCGGCTTCAAAAATAAAGTTTGAATAGGTCAAATGGTTATGATTTAATTCCTGATTTTTTATATTAGTATAGAATAAGGAATTGTATAAATAATATTAACTGTAGTTAAATATATAACATGCATTCAGGTAGCTATAACAATCCAAATTATGTAAGGTCTGATATCCAGAACAAACAAATTAAAATACCTTACGGGAAATCAACGAACAAAATGTTTCCGAGAAGGAAGCAATGAAATCCAGATTTAACAAACTGAACTTAGCTGTAAATTTTACTCGAGTGTTTATAATAAAAGGCACATCTCTACTAACGCACAACTTCGTTCATTATTAAACAGTGATTAGGCCAGAGGCATTGTATGGGGTAGAATAGTTAACTCTGAAGGAGAAAAAGCTGGCTGAAGTGATCGACATTGAAGAAAGCAGAATACTCAAAAAAAATTTTGGCTCAGTTGTAGTAAGCATTCATAGTTATATATATCTACTATGCATTCCTAGTAACTACAATGATTTGTATAAGATGAGAAAAAAATCACTGATGCGATGCGGAATAGAAGAATTTCATTCTATGAAAATCTAAGCAGAATGAACCCCAGATGATTAACTAGAAGACTATTCAAATGGGATGAAAATTAAAGAATACATTGGAAAAGTATTATATATACTACTATATACTTATAGTATACATAATACTATATTATAATTATAGTAATAGTAATATATTATATACTATAGTATAGTAATATATTATATACTATATTATAATATATTATAAGTATATAAAATACTATTATATATCTTTTCCAATATATATTTTGTGGAATAACCATAAGTCCACTGGTTTTTTGATAATTTTCTCTTTTTTTCTTGCAATTTTACTTTCATTTTTTCATCTTCTGTTCTTGTGTTGTTTGTTACTATTATTTATTTTATTTTGTTTTCCTGTTGTATTTTTTGGTGTTTGGTGAGTGTATATTGATGTTTCAAATTCTGGAGTATTTATCAGCTGTTTTTATCTAACCTTAGCCAGCTGGGAATATAGTAACCTTCCCTATGATTCAGTAGTTGCATTTGAGCCTTGGAGGTGGTGGGATGTTTTTTTTTGGGTGCATTATTCATGTTTTGCTTTGCTGTTATTCTCTTTCTTCCCTGAGGATGCCTGAATAGGCGAAATATTGGACCGGTATTTTCAATTTCCTGTTTTAGTTTAGAGACTTAAGGTTTTTAGTTGGAATTTTTCCACTAATGTATTTACATTTAAAAAATACATGTTTTTATTTTGAAGAGAAAATATTTGACCCCGGGTGGGATTCGAACCCGGGTCGTCTGCCTCACCGTGGCAACGCTCTAACCATTTGAGCTACCTGGGTCGCCCCCCACCTAGGAATATGTTTATCCCTGTATGAAATAAATTATAAAGAATACATGGTTTGCAGAAGTGAAGAAAATACATGGAGATCACTCCAGCGATTATTAAAAGTCGGTCATCTCTGAAGGCAAAATTGTAATAATCTATCGGTTTTCTAGGAGTATCAAAAAAAGAAGAAGGTGGCCACTTGAACAAAGGAGTGGGACAAAAATATAGTGGAAGAATGAAAGAGATTTGGGAGCTAAGGGGAAATAAAAGAAGCAGAGTTGAAGAAAGGTAATCCACAGTGGCTAGTTTGAAAAAAATACTGATCTTTAATTCGTGAACAACAATAAATTATTGTTGATTAATAACTTATGAAGTCTAGATACTACCTCTGTAGTCCCGGTGAATAAGTGGTTAAGTCGAATTACGTCAAGAGTAAGTTGCTGTTATTGTTTAATGGTGAAACAAACCTTTAGGTCATCAACGCCAATAGCTCGCTTTACAAAGTGTTTGCATACATTATTGATTAGTAATACTCACAAGCAAAATCACTCACAGGCACACAGAACCAAAAGAAAGTTCATTGTATTGTGGAAAGTGGAATCGTGTCATTCTCGTATTTTGTTTGGCTTGAAATGGAATTCAAATGTAAGCAATGATTCCATTTCAAAGCAAGGCCTGACTTTGCTGTTTTGTTTGGAATAAATTCGACTTAGCCACTATTCACTGGGCTGTGTGTGATGTAAGGACGATGATGGAGAAGATTAGAGCGAAGAGCACTTTCTTTGAGCACATACTGCTAATAACAACTGGAAATGGAAGCCTCTACTTTTTATAGGAGTTTTTGCCTTGTAAGAAACGATATCAATGAAATTCGTAGATCATTAAATTTCCAGTTTACTTGGTTGTCTGTGTGAAGTTGTTTTTGATCGATCTTCCCTTACAGATATTACGAATGTTAGAATAGAATAGAATAGAATAGAAAACAAACTTTATTCTGGGACCAAGTCCCTTTAGAATAACAATAAAGAACAAGTAAAATAAACATAATATTCATCTGGCCAGGAGGCTACATAATGATACAAATCATGAAGTAATCATGAGTGACAAAACATGATAGAAATAGGAAAAAAATTAAAAATAAATGATTAAAAGTACGAGACTTTACAGGATTTTAACTAAATGTCGAAAATAATATAAAGGTTAGCTATTAACAAAATAATAATAAATAACGTAATATAATAGTTAATTACGGAATTGCTAAACAAAGCGTACGATAAAGTATTATTTACAAAGTCTGTGTCTTCTTTGTTGTTGGAAAAATAAACAAAACATGTAGGTAACGGTATCGAGTATTCGATACAAATTAATTCAAGCGGACGATTTGCCTGCCTGGAGAGCATCTTTTTTGGGATGCCAAGAGATGATGGAAAAGCAGGGATTTAAATGAGGCCAGTGAAGAAGAATGGTGGATGAAAGGAGGGATTGAGTTCCACACAGTGGTAGAGCGGGCGAGGAAGGAACGCTGGAATGCCTTAGTTCTGTGGGATGGAATGTAGAGATCGGGATCATGTTTTTTGGTGTTGGTCAGAGGATTTGAATTGAAGGAGACTATAGATATGTGAAGGGTGTTGCGAGTTAATGGATTGGTATAGAAAAAACACTAAGGAAATAATGTCTACGAATGGGTGGGAAGAGCCACTTTGACTCATCATAATGATGTGACACCCGGGAACGCCTCGGAGTACCTAGGACAAATCTTAAAGCGCAGTTCATTATTCTTTTTAAGCGACCCTCCAGCAATTTCGAGAGGCCCCTGTATACCACACAACAGTAGTCAAAGTGGGGGAAGATAAGGGATGATACGAGAAGCTTCGGGTAGATGCCGGGATCGATGGAATAATTTCAGGGAACTAATTGATCGTCGGGATATTTGGGCGACATGTGGTTTCCAGGAGAGGTTTTTTCCCATGGTAATGCCTAGGTTTTTAACGGAGGAGTTGAAACTGATAGGGTGGTCGTAAAAATTGTTAACCCGTGATCGTGATCAAAGTATTCAATGTCCCACAGGCCCATAAAGGCCATCGAAGGTAAGCCCAACGATTTCAATCGATAGTCTCTAAGCACAGCAGTATTGTATTTCCCGTACCACAGCAACTAACTCAGTACTGATAAAATACTAAACTTTTAACAGTTTTGTGAATAAAATAATTAAAATTTTAACGGTTATTTTCATTTCATTCCAGCCGCTTTAAACTATAACTATTGTATGGGATGTTTATCATAAATAACTTCAATGAAAAATTTCTTAAAGTACAGGGTTTTGATGCAAGTTGTTCGTTGAACTCCTTTTTATCAATGTTTCATCTTACTCAGACTAGCTATTGATTTAAGAAATCAACTTATTAAATGTTCGCTCTTGGTGGTTAGAAAAAGCCTGCAATAGAACGACTATGCAAAACGCAAAGCTAGTCTGTTTTGCGGGTTCAGTCCACGAGTATTTTGTTCAGCCTAGGCAATAGTCAATACAGCCCTACTACACCTAAACTTCAATAATGTGAACTTGTGATTCATTGTGTTTACAAACATCCTGAAATCATATTTTTATGGGTTACAAATACGATTATTAGCCAAAACTTCAATATTAAACTGAAAAAAATTTACTTTTGACAATAAACAATTTAAAAAAGTGCAAGTAAGAAAGAAATTATTTGACTGTAGGTACTATAATTGGATGTAATTAGTTGGGGGTGCAGTCAAGAAAACACAGCAAAATAAGTGAAACTATTGTATTTTATGTGCCGACGTTTCGACCTACTGTGTAGGTCATCTTCAGGGCCAATAGGAGTGGCTGCTGGGGCAGAAGGTAACTGAAACGTCGGCACATAAAATACAATAGTTTCACTTATTTTGCTGTGTTTTCTTGACTGCACCCCCAACTAATTACATCCTATTAAAAAAGTGCAAGATTTGTAGGGTATTCCTTCTCCCTCATTCTATATCTGTGGGAAAATGCACATGCTTAATGAATATAGTTACAATATTATAAACTTAGGGATTCAATAGTGTATAAATTTGTATTTTATCATTCTTTTATATTATTAATTTATTTTTATATCCTATAAAGTTTTATCTACACTATCTATATTATAGGTAGATATAATAAGTACAGTATTTTTTGTCAAGCTCCAAAAATGTACTAAATGCAATTTAATTTAACATCAAAGCTTCAGTAAATAAATAAAAACATATGCATAGCTAATAATTTCCTGAAAAATTTGTAAACTTGGCTTCATCTCCTTTTTCATTTCCAAGGCTCATGTTACCTACTTATGCTAGATGGTATGGCAAATCAAATTGATGAATATCTTATGAGATGGAGGGAACTATATAAATGTAGACGTTTTAAACCACATTTTAGTTCTTCATCGGGGCTAATACTCAAGCATGGAAGCTGACACCAACAGCTTCTTGAACGAATTTGATCGAATTATTGATTATTATTGATCAAATATCTAATAAATATTTACCACTATTTCAAATACCATTATATCTGGACCATCTTCTTCATCTTGTAGTAAGAAGAATCTGAAGTATATTTAATTGATAACTTGTTCGATCTACACTCACAAGTATAAAGTCCTGTCTGCATTTATATATGTGAAAATTGTATACACGGTGTGAAACATAATTTTAGTTTTCTCTTAGGGAGGGATTCTTAGAAAATAATTTGAATTAGTCTGTTTGTTTTCCACTAAAAAAAATGTGTAATTCCAATAGTGTGTAAGCATCAATCAGCTTTCTCATTGCCTGGTAAATCTGAGTGTTCAGTGGTCCATAGAAAACAAATTATCTAAGCTGTTTTAATTTGAAATTGTTTATGCGATTAGTCAAATATCTGTTTATAATGTAAATTGTCAACCATCATTCAGGAAATATGCAAAAATAAATTGAAATTTATCTAAGCTGGCTATAATTTTAATTATAAGATGTAATCCAAGCTTCTGTGCTTTGCTTTTATAAATGTTTTTGTTACTACTCAAGCTTTACTTATAGATACCTTGTAGAACCAAAGGCAGTTGAGTGCTGAAAGTTTATGAAATCTGTACCTGATATTCCAATAGGATTGGGTGAAACTAAGAAGTCGAATGTGATTTTTGATCAGCATAGATCTTTGATGGGTGTGAATGGATTAGGTTTTTTATTTTCTTAAATGAGATGAATGTGATCTGCATGCAATAGGTAATAGTAGGGGTGAAGTCTAAAAAAGCTATTATAATTATATTTTAATTATAATTTGAAAAAGTATAGTAGAGAACTGTATACCATAAAACCTTTTGTTATGTTGTTGAATAATAATGAAAATAATGAAGGTTTTTTTTCCTCATAAAATTGATCATTTCGCTATAGTATGAAGTGATACACTTATCAGAATTAAAAAAAAAAAAGATATTCTTTATTTGTTAATTTTTATTTTTTTAAATTTAAATTTCAGGTAGATAATACTACATACTCAAGGATCATAATGTGAGAGGAAAATTAAATAATATACACAAGATGTCACTAAGAATGCTGAAAACACATTTTAATATAAACTTAAAAACTTCAACTTTAGTACAATATGAAAAATTATATAATATATACATATATAATATTTTTTACACATTTATACACCATTATATACTGTGATTATAATTAATTTTACTAAGACAGCTTTTATAAAATGTATATCTAAAGATAAAAATTAAAACACAAATATAATTAAGACTAATCACACCTGAGCAAAAGCAAAGCAGCTTTTTTCAGGGGACATATGTTTGTAGCATAAACAATATATATCCATAGCCTTCTACTTATTACATTTGAGGCATTTGGTAGTTTAAAGAAAATACCACTATAAAAATCTTTGCTGTGATGCTGGAGTAATGAATCAATAAAGATTGTTTTCGTTTAAAAAAAAATGAATCTTAAGTATTAAAGATACTAAAAATACAAACATCTATAGTCACTATTGAAATCAGTATGTCTATATTTCAGAACTCTTTGGACAATGCGCTTGGCCATTGGTAGTTTGAAGAACATGAAGAGCGACAACTATAATCTATAATATGTTTTAGCTATTACAGCTAATGTAAAATTACTTTAATAATTGCGTGTTATCATTAACACATTAGGGAAAGAGTAAGAAGCACATTAAGAAGGTTTTACATTATTATCCACATGTAGACATTTACATTGTTATCCACATGTAGACAAAAGTTTTAAAACATAGACATCGATAAAAATATGTTAACATTCACAGATTGTAATTAATTTATTTTGAGCCTTAGTTCTATCTCCTGTAAGCAATATTTTCAACTGTCGACAGGAACCTTCACTCATAGCCCTCATCAGTTAACCACGTTTTCGATTTTTCTTCTTGCTAACCAAATCCAATTTCTTGTTCTAAAGACCATGTTTCAAAGAAGAAATTTTCATTTATTATATTAGTGATATAATGAATGAAATTAGACTGTTTTTTTTTCCATTCAGAACTAAAACTATCGCTATGACGGGTGAATTAAAACCACTTCTTTCCTAAATATTTAATGCTATCAAATCTCGAATGTGGTTTATGCATTAAGGTTATGCTATTAAGTTAAATATGATTGATACCTTCAATCAATTTACTTTTTTTAAAATTATTACAAAAGTTTTGAGATACTGCTATATTAAATAGTTTTACCGAACATTACACTTGTCATGATTAGCTGTGCTAATTATGAGTGTCTCTTTTACTTTTTGGAACTTAATAATGAAGGTTCCTTAAACAAGAACGTTAATATTTTAACAAGTAATTCCTTTAAAATTCTGGTATTTTTTTTTAGTCTGGATGTTACACTTATCATTTTGGTCTCTAAAAATGTTTTCTTCGTAAGCTCTCTTTCGTTGTTGATCTGTATTAGAGGAATTTACTTATCTTTTCATAAATATCAAATTGTCTTTAATTCAAATATTTGCCAAATGGGTAACAATAAAATTGGCATTTTTTTTTTATCTTTGAAAATTACATTTATTATTTAACCAAATGTAACGAGTAAGAAGGTCTTATTTTGAATATACAGATTGTATTGATAAAGTCACACTGTGGTCTCCGCTTAGGCCGAAGGCTTTGTCCCCAAGTCTGTCTTAAACTTGACATGCCATCAAGAATAGAAAAACCAAGAGCAAAGCACGCTTGAGAAT
Source organism: Troilus luridus (assembly GCA_964056705.1). Classification (NCBI taxonomy): domain Eukaryota; kingdom Metazoa; phylum Arthropoda; class Insecta; order Hemiptera; family Pentatomidae; genus Troilus; species Troilus luridus. The sequence goes on along the minus strand of OZ057415.1, from coordinate 18,187,334 downwards.
ATTGGAATGACCACTCTTTCATTAAGTAAGATTAATATTTATCCCTATCATGTCAGTATAATTCATCTCACATTTTGGATTGGGACTTAGTGAAAACTGAGGTGAAATTCTTATAGAATTTCTATTCTATGGATACTATTGAAGTTTCTGTTTTCTTAGCAAATTATACAACAGCTACGTTACTCAATTTTTCAGTTTAGGTCTACTATTTTGTGTCTCAATCCAAAATATTTTGGTTATAGCCTAAATCCCTAGTACACACTATTGCTAGATAAAAATATAAAAGTGCTTTCTTACCCATATGCATAAGTATTGATCTTTAACCAATTTTTAAAATATAAATAATAAATTAAAAAAAAATATATATATATATATATATATATATTATTGACATAGATTTATCAGTGGGATTGTAGACTGAATTGCAATATGTGGATACTGTGTGAATACTAATCAATACAAATTCATAAAACTATCCAATTTTTGTCATTAATCAGAAAATTACTGAAAATCAGCAAAATAAAGCAAAACACAAAAAACCAAACATATAAATTTATTTAATCAAAAAAATCAAAAGATAAAAATACAATATACAAAAATAATAACAATATGCTATTAGAACTAGTATTTATTAAAATAAAAAATATATTTATATATAAGATATAAACAAAACTAACTATATAGATGTACACCATTATAGTGATAAGTGAATTTTTCTATAATTTTTATCTACATGGATGTTTAACAATCCCCTAGGTAACTTTAACACCGTATTGGTCTGATTCAAAGAAAAAAAAAAGAAAAAATTGAACGTTCATTGTATCAATCATAGTAGAACATATATTTATATAATTATTAGCATACATATACAATACATCTGATGCTGAGGAATGTTATAAAAATTAATGTTGAAAATATTAGCTATTATAAAACCATAATCAATACACTGATAAGTATATATATATAATAAACAATTTAATTTTGTCACAAACATGAAAAAAATTAACTAGATAACTTGAGTGACTAGTAATATAAGCATATGTTTGAATATAGACAAGTTTAAAATATTAGACATTTATTGCAAGAAGTTTCCGTAAATACATGGCAGCATTGGCGGATGTTATCTACAATGAACGCTCTTAAATTAATACACACCGCACATGATGGGTTACACCAATTTATATTACACTAAACTAGAAAATTTTCACATCAAAAAGGACATCGGAATTAGCCTAATGATATTCAAAAATAGAAAAGCTTCTAAAATTCCTAGTATAAAATATATAGTACATAATTTTTAATATAACAAAAAATTAAAATCAGTGATAAAAGGAACACAACCACAAAACAATGTAGTTTACACTAAATTATCTTATTCTAAGTTTATAAAATGTTGTCACAGTACAAAAATACTAAAGTACAAATATTCATTTTCATTGATGAAATTAATATTTATATCATACCAATTTTCCATGCATGATTAACATAGTGCAAAAACTCTGTTTAATAAAAAATATATATATATGTATAATCATATATATCAGTATAAATATATAGGTACGCCTAAGGATACATATATATTTATATGCATACATATGAGATAAATGTTAAGAATCTAGTTGTTAACAATCACATTGATATAAAGAACATGCAAAAGGATAGAAGCAGGATATTTTCCTGCTGGCTTTTATGTTTCTGAAGAAACTAGCCAGATAACCTAGACAGTAAGTAGTCTTACATGATGCTTACATAAAGAGTACAAAATGTTATTGAATTATAGCCCTAAATCTATTCATGTTTCAAAACCACTATCTATGTAGAGATAAATAACAAAACTAATTTACCATGAGAGAAAACTCATCATCATAAATTTTTTTTTCTGTAAAACTACGAAGATGCAGCAAATTTGTAGACATGTGAAGTTATTAAAAGGAATTTTAAATTCCATTAGATAGAAATCTATCTCTAAAAATTTACTTTTGATCTTCGCATAATATACATATATGAATATATGTATAAATACATATATACATATATGTAAGTATATATATATATTTATAATAAATACATATATTTATAATAAAACTAGCCTCTAAAATGTAAAAGTATTGTAACCGACAGTATAAAAATATTGAAACGAGTTTGTCTACAAAAATGGTTTAACAATTTTTTTTTTGTTTCTTATTTTTTTTATTTATATAAAAAGTAATATAAAATATTCAACCAAAAAAATATAAAATGGCAACTTGCCTATCAAACATTTTCATATAAAATAATACAAAAGATGAAAAATTAAATAAATATAAAAAATCTATTATGTACTTTAATACTTTCACCTTGATAAGAAAAGTTCTGGGGATATAATACATGAAATCATATCAATACTGCTGCATTGAAATATTGTGGGAAGAACCTTGTTATACATATTTTCCTATTTTTTTAAACATTTCTTTTTTTTTTTAAATCAGTGTATCAAAAAACAGTGATTATTGTGAGAAAGCATCAAAAGGATATGACCGAAAAGTCAGAGGAGTACATAAATAATGATTTTTTTTTTTCATTTTTTCAGGTACCGCACAATTCACTAGGTAGGATGTTGGGGTTTGGTATTGATGAGGTAAGACAGGGAAATGCAGGGACCCCCTTTGACTAGCTGAATCCTGGCACTTTCTTTATTTGTCTTCTATCACTTCCCTCTATCTACAACGCTTAACACTTCCCGCATCTCTTACCAAGCTCATTAATCACAATAACAGAATGAGATAAACGAAATCGATAACATTATATTCATTTTTACATTGCGTGAAAAGTACGCTATTTACACCATTCAACATAGTATTCCGATTAATACTATAAAATTTCACTAAAATAATTCAACTATTCTGTATGTATGAAAAATAAATTATTTAATTATAAAAAATCTAATTCAGCGTTTTAGCCTTTTTCCATTATTTTTAGTATAGATTTTGTAAAATGGCTTTCCATCGAGCTCCAGGTGAGGGAATCATTAGGGCAGCCTCGTAGGGCTTCTGGTCTTCACCCTTATAAAGCTTCCACATGCTTTCCTATCAGTTTGGATGGGGGTGCTGCCTTTTTCTTTCTCTCTTTTTTTTTTCCAAACACTCTCTCTTCTGTCTTGTAGTCTCTTTGGCTTTTCTAATCAATTTTACCCATTTTTTATCGCTTTTAATATTTTTTTTTCTAACCTAACCTTCCCATTGGCTTAAGGTCCTTACATTAATTACAATTGATAAGAAATAAAATTGAGATATTTAAACATTAATAAGGCCATATATAAAGCAACATTTATCCCTCAAAGCCCGAAAAAATATTGAACTAAGGCCAGAATCACAGTTGAAGGCAACACAACATTTGGAAAGTTTAAGGATGAGATCCACATAATAATTTCAATTTTTTTTTTTTTAATATGACTTAACTATACCTTAATAATAGCGAAGGTACATTTTTTTTTTTTTTTTAGTAGGTTCTTAGTTGCAACTCAATCTTTGGATTTAATCAAATATTTAAATTTAAAATATAATAAATAAATTAAAAAATAAGTGGCAAGTAGAACTTTTAAGTCACATTAAAATATCACCTTGCATACCTCAATAATATGTCGGTCGAAGATCTTAAGTAGAAAAAAACGGTTAGAAGCCTATTTGTTCATGTAGAACAATTAGAGAATTTTAGGTTTAGAAAATCTCCTATTCTTAAAAAAAAAAAAAGTGGACTCATAATAAGCTAAAAGAATGATTACTAATTTTGGTTTTTAAGATACTTGGGGTGATATTCATACTTTTTTTTTTTTTTGAAGGAGCATAAAGCTGTTTAAGCTATAAAATGTATAAAATCATTTATAAAATTAAAAAAATTTCACAGGACTAGTTTGAATAAAAAAAATAGTCTGTTTCGAGATATGGGCACATGAAAAAGGAAGATGGGAAGATGAGAAGACGGTATCAGTTGGGCTATCTAAGTCTTGATTTAGTTGGCGACGAGGAGGTGCTGGAACTGACTGGGCGAATACCCAGCCGAGAAACTGGCCAGTGAATCTATAAGCTGTTGCTGCTTGCTGGTCGATCCATCGCTTGACTGGCTGCTGCCTTGCTGGCCACCTGTTGGAGTGCCTCCGCTGTAGTATGGATCTAGGTACGGAAATTTGTGATAGATTTCCGATCCTGGGTAACCATAATATGGTGGATAAAGGAAGTCGTGAGGTGGAGAGAGGGAGCGGCCAGGTGAGCCAGGATGGAGACTATGGTGCCCACCCCCGGCTTGCTGTTGCTGCATTGCACGCTGCTTGATGTAGTTGGAGAACTCCGTAGGAGACATCCTAGAACATTACAAGTTCTCAATATTAGCTACAGAAACAATGAGTACAAAAGATCAAAAATAAATATAAGAACAGGAAATGAAATTAAAGCCATTGACTGTTTTGTCAGCCATACTGTAACATTAATTTGTTTTTTCCTGAAATTATTAACAAGACAAGATTTCTAGCTTTTCTTGTAAAAATAAAAGATGTTTGTTTCAATTAATTATTTTAACAGGGAATAATAATCAATTTAATTGCACTTAAATAATAACATAGATAAAAAAAAAACAATTCAAGGAAATAGTCCTTAATTTCTTTAAAATTTGTAAATACTCAGCAGTAAGATTGAAGAAATCTCAATATTATGTAATACAAAAATTTAGGTTATTCAATTAATTTTACTTAAAGTAATCAATTGTTTTAATTATAGCAAAATAAAAATAAATAAATAAAAAACTAGGGAACTTGCATTGGTTTAATTAACATTTTAAATCTCAATTTACTCCTACTAAAGATACTTTGCTTGAATGGCTTAGTAAAAATATTAGTATCAATAACTACTATACTAGTGTTAGTACAGATCAGTATTTATAAAGTAAAGTATTTAAATTAAAAAAATCTACACTATGGATCAGTTTTATCATTTGATAACAGAGCTTGTATTGAAATTAATACAAATCTGAGCAACTTTACCGCTGTGTGAGTATTTGTTTGTTAAATTTATTAGATGTTCAATTATAAATAAGATCTCATATTTTGAAAGAACAGACAAATAAAATTAAACTGATAATAGAAATTATCAAGCTTCGACCAAATTTATGAATGAAGGTTATTCCCGATAATAATAATAATAAAATAAATCTTAATAATATTCATCCATTAAGATAAATAAATATCAGAACAGAAATATACCTGTTTGCCCTCTTGCTATTGGTCTTCAGCTTGGTGCTACCGAACTTGGTCTGGGCAAAAGTAGCTGTGGTGAATGTGAGAGGTGCGGTAGTTCTAGGAATGAATGTCGATGGGCTAGGAGATGCAGGAGCCTTGAAGGCTGGTGACACCTCCTGGGATAGTGGAGGAGACCCTTTGGGGCTGAGGCTGAGTGCGCCCAAGCCGGCTTCAATCGGCCTGAAGCACTGTGCCTCCGGGTTGAAAGTCTTGATCACTTCCCTGTCTGCGTTGGCCTCTTCGTGCACATCATTGGCCTCGTTATAGAGGACTTTGATGGTCCCCTTCTCTCCGATCCTGTAGGAGACTTCGCCAGGATCGACCCAGACAGCGAGATCTGCCGGCAAGTTTTCCAGGATGTCCTGGATCGGGACTCCGCTCTCCCGGGCCGCCCTCTCGAAGACCGCGTCCACTGGGTCTCCGGTCTTCAGACATCGGAACGCGGATCCTTTAAACGGCTTCTCGGGGTACCAGTGTCCTCTGAATTTTTCCTTGAGTGCCTTCTCGAGTTCTTCCCCGAAGATGTTGACCCTCCTCCTCGGCAGTTTGTTGTAAAGGTAGGAGATGACGAAGTTAAGCGCTACTTGTACTTCTATATGCATCTTGTCTCTCGGTTGTAGTTTAAGATGTTTCGCATATAACGGGATCACCAAGTCCCGCTTCGTATTTCTCGATTCGATTCTAGCCTGCCCTCGCCTAAGCTCTCCCCAATGTTCACTCCGATCTGAAAAAAAGAAATATTGTTTTACTAATAATCTTATTTTATCAATTCTTAAAAAAATATAATATGGTCAAAAATATTTAATTTAGTATTTATTATTTTTAGGCTAATCGACTAGCAAGCCTTGAGGGGTTTACGGCATCCATTGGCCGAGGACGCACCCAATTAGAAGGGCATTGACTAAGGACGGCGTTGTATTGGGAGCGGATCCACCCAATCCGACCCGATTGCTACATCTCGTTTGCATTTGGAAATGGCACTGTCTGTTGGGAACGAGTCCTCAGGCTAAATGTCAGAGCCTCACCCTCGTCTTGGTTCTATTTATGTAATCCATCTTTTATCACCGCCCAGGTTGAGTGCCGAGGATCAGGACGAAGAGGATAACTCCTGCTATTGGGTCAGTGGAGTACAAGAAGTGGAGGTCTAAAAAAAACTCTTAGAACAGTAAGACACTCGACTAAAACGAGTAGTGGCATTTAACGGGTTATTCCTCAATAAAAAATAAAATAAAAATTTATTCCCGAATACGATAAGAATAATACGATAATTATTGAATCAACATCAGACAGAAGGAATGGATGTTTACTATTCTATATATCGTTCCTTCAAAAGAACTACGTCATAACTCAAAAAACCTAATTTTTCAATAGAGCTATTTGAAAGTTCCATGCGAGGAAAAAAAAATTGGGTATTGGTAAAGCAAAGCATTCCTATTGTAATGTTGGTATTGAAATTATTTTATTAACCATTAAAAATATTTATTTTATTATTCATATAAAACTTCAAGTTCAAACACGATACATCACAAAATATGGCTATATTAAAAAAAAAAAATTGGAATATCGAATATCAGATGTGTAGTTTCTGAATTTAAAAAAATTCAAACAATACCATTGCTACTGAAGGCTTAACTAAAAAACGCCAATTTTTGAGTTATGTCGTTCTTTTGAAGGAGGGATACATTAGCAGAGAGTTTTGTTTTTTAAATTACATAAAATCATGTCGGGTAAGTTTGTAATATTTCAATAAAATCAAAACTATTTCTTTTAAAAATAAGAGACATGAAGTCTTAAAAGGGAAAGTCCAATAAGGCGAAATAAAACGAGTAATAAAGATATGATAATGTTATTGTATGCATTCCCTTACTATCATGATTTGTAAGGCTAACTGTGGAAACAAAAATTACGGTTACTATGCATATTATTTATAGTATAAATTATATTATATATTGATATAAATTATATCAATAAGCCCATTTAGCGATTCAATGGTTATTAAAGAAAATACATCTCAGATAAGCATTAGTTTTTTTGTTGATTCCAATAGTGTAATCATCTTCCGGAAACCGAATTTTTTCATGGAAACTGTAAATTATTCAATATCAAAAATAAATTATTCAACGGTTATAAATAAAGCAATTATATGAAAATAAACAATCCGTATCTTTTATGCCGAGAGTTGAGAGACTAAGATAATAATGAATATAGAAGACGGAGCTATCTATTTCAGACTTTGTTAAATAAATTATTATTAAAACTTGCAAAACCGTTGATTGGGCATTTAGTGAGATGGGAGTCACTAATGTCACTGTAGAGCACAGAGCTGTATCAAACTGTGACCTATATATAGATCTGACTGCTACATTCCTCTTCACTACTGTGTTTACGTTTCGTGTTTGCTGCATTATTTTTAGGCGAATAGTCTTAAAAAGTTACTTCAAAGAAGTCTCTCAAGAAACTGCAGTTATATATTTGTAACAAAAAATACATTTTTAATACGAAAATTATTACTAAGATGGATATTTCATGTAAAGTTGAAATTAAAAAAAAAATCAGTATCTATTATCAGAGCTTACATCTATAAACTACCAGATGGGCATCAATTATTATACTGTTAATATACACAATATTTATAATTATAAGAGAAAAATTAATTGCCGAGTTTAAAATGGGCAAGAAGACTCATGTGATTCACATAGTGTCTTCCTCATTTACAATTGAATCGTATTTTATTATTCCTAGGAAAGGTTCTAGCATATTTTAAAAACATGATGCAACTCTACATTTCAAGTAGTTTGTAACTGCATAGCAAATTGAGAATGCTACCCAAGTTCAAAATAAAAAAAACTAAAGGTAAAAATAGTGGTGACCATCATTATTTATAAGTTTTTCAAAGTGCTTTTAATAATATAATTTATTAATTATATAATGCAGCTCGATCAGAGTATCATGAGTATCGAATGACAAAGACGTTAAAAACATAAATATTCATATCGGTTAACAATCAAACGACTGTTTAATATAGAGAAGAGATGTTTTTAATTCTAAGTTAATTTGAATAACTGTTTTGATAATGCTACGTCAGATGTAAGATATTTGCATAACCTGCTTACGAAATAATAACTGACGATCACATGGTCGTCTATTCTATATCTCAAAATCTATTATCTACACATTTATAAATAATTTAAATTTTATTTCACTAACTATTTTTCATTTATTATTACTTTTACATTAAAAATAAAAAATAAAATTGGACATCAGTTGTCTATTGTACATATACGGTGTTAAAAAAACTGGTAGTTATTTAGAGTGGTTATTTTCATGAAAAAAAAAATCACATTTTACATTGTTATATACTATTGTAATTTAACATTTTTAACACTTAGTACAGTATTCACGAAACATAAATAAATGCCGAGTAAGAAATTCAAGAAGAAAGAAGAATATTAAAATAATGTGGTTGGGCAAGAAATGACGTTAATAAAAGTCTTTATATTAATTCTTTATCATTCATAACATTTATTAATATGTATCAATAAATTGATACATATTAATTTATTTATATATGCACTATTTTTAAGCTAGACCAAAAGGCGCTCGGTTATTATTTAGCATTTGAGATGGATATAAACTGATATTCGCAAGGTCTACGGTAAGTGCCAACTTGGCAGCGCGGGTTAATTCCAATGTTAACGATCAAATAACAGTTAAGCAACCGCATCTAATTTTATAATAGTTATTTTTCAAATATTAATCTGCTAGAGATAAATAATTTTCTTATAATTATACAGATGAAATAAGAATCGAAAACAGATCTGACAGGGGCAACCTACAACCGCAATGGTGTTTTGGTGTTTATAAAAGCGTATATAACTGCATGAAGTACAAGTAAAAATAAAAATGTAAAAATAACAATTAATTATTTTTTTAACTAGATAATGAATTAATTTCTAGTGATAGTTACAAATCATATGTTTTAAGCCGTGACGTCATCACCCTACACTTATTTACTAAGTGGTACTCCTTTCTTATAACTAATTTATAATTTATATAAAGATAATATTTTTTTCTTTTTAGAATTCATAAAAGCAGAACTATGGGTTTAATTCTGTTTTATATTTTGGCTATCTCTTGTGTCTTTCCGTTAAAAGTGGACTTCGAAAGCGCGTTTTCTCAACAATTTTTTTTTCATACTTGCATTTAAGGAAGAATCACTCGGGTGCGGGTTCGATTCCGTCCTACAAGCATTAATATCTTGCCCTTAAACCGTTCGCGACGGAGGAGTTAAAGAGAGAATGCTCCGCGGAAGTTATCAATTCAACCTAATAGTGCCCTCATCCTCTTCCAAGTGACATATTTAATAGTTTATCTGCCAACTAATATTGGCACATCAATTGATTTAATTAATTTACATATTTAATTTTTATTTGATATTAATAGTTTACATCTATAAGTACGATTGTCATAATTATCTGTTTATGTAATTAGAGTCTTTTACAGATATGTTGTTTAAATAGTTTTCTAAAAGAAAAAAAAACGAGAAAGATAGAAGTCGTGACCCATCATTATTTATGAGTTTTCAAAAGTCTTTGTCTATTTAATTTATTAGTAATATTATACAGCTCGTATTGTAAGTATCTAATGACAATGATCTTGAAACATAAATATTCATATAAAATTACTTTGAATGAGCATAAAAGTGCTTAAAAAATAATGATATATTTTAGCATTAAGTATTCTAGAAACAGAGAAAAGATGTCAGGTAATCGTTAAAGATCCCAATCCTTTTTATACCTGGTTAGATAAAATTTAAGACACGCACTGTAGCATCATCTTATTAGTCATAACACAAGAAAGTGATGTTAAATGAATAAATAAATAATATATTTAATTAAATGAAAATATACGTAGTTATAGTTAGTTATGAAAATGTGGTTTAAAATTTATGTTAAAATAAGTGATTAGTTATTATATCTTCAGCCTCGGTGAATAAGTCGAATTTTCTCCAGAGAGAGTTAACTGTATTGAGGGAAGCGGAAAAACTCATAGTTTTTGGCTTGAAATGGAGTTTGAATATAAGCAATAACTCACTTTCAAGCCAATGTCTACATTGCTACTTATTCACTACAAAAATAGTACGATTCCGCTTTCTTAACTACAAGAAATTCATTATGGAGAAAATTTAAGCAACTACTTATACACACACCGAGACTGTAAATAAATACATTCAGAATAGAATATGTGCGAACGTATATAAAAAATAATTTAATTAATTAAAATATGTATCATTATAATTATAATTATAATTGGTTGTGAAAACGTGGTTTAAAATTTGAGTTAAAAGAAATAATTAGTTGTTACATGTTAAGCATTTTTTTCTTAGATACTCCATAATATCGCTTCTTCGGAAGTTTCTAAAAGAATGGAGGATATATATAAAATCAAGTCAGGAATAGAAGATCTAAGGAAAAATAAACGGCAAAGTTAAATAAAATAGTATTGGAGTAAGACAAGACAAGAGGAGCGGTTTTTGAGCGCAGTATTTTTAAGTGTATGTGGGTCATTGGGCTGCCGCCAGCCTCTTCTAGCATTCTCGCCAACTATTCATATTTCCTTTTCTTTTACTCTGTCTCTCTTTTATCTATCTTCGTCTATTTATAATAATAAAAATAGATTAACTAAAATACATAATACATAATTTAAGTAACGTATTGATAATGTTACGTATAAGTCTAAGTTACCTAACGTATCAAAAACCATTACAGAATTGTTGTTCGGGTAATAGGCAAAATAAACTGTTTTGAAAAAAAAGATTAAGGTTTTGTTACGATCTGTTTTCTAAGCATTAGAATCTTATATCTTATATCTTAAAGTAGTATTGGGTAAAGTATGAAGAAAAAATACAAAGATACTATTGAAAAACTAATTCACGATAAAAAAAAAAAAATTAATGCTCTCGCAATAATTTAAATAAAAATTTCGAATAAAAAAATTCACATTGTTTTCTTATAATAAATGCAGTAAAAAAAAAAATACGCTTGGAATGAATGTCTCCAAAAAACATGTTGAGTATCATAAAAAAATAATACGTGATTATATACATATTGTTCAAAATCTATTATTCTTTATCAAGAAACAAATTCGCAATGATAAAAAAATATGGATGGATTGTTATTGAATCAAAATGGAACGTTTGAAATAATATTTGTATTCTACATTAGTCAGATGTTTTAAAGCTTGAACAAGATTTTTAATTGTTCAAGGACAGGTAATAAGTAGTTGAAGTTAAAAAAACTTATTTACTTAAAAATAAATAATTTTTTTTTTTATTTATTGATAAAGAGATAACTTACACTTAACAGCTCTGTCCTACTGGCGTTATTTTGGTACACTGGTTATTGCAGAAACGGCGCCTGCCTGATATAACAAAGCTGTGCAAACACCTTGATATTTGCATTAAAACTGCGTCACCATTGTGCATGTGTTAGCTAACGAGAGGTATAACAGTCGTCAAAGGTATAACCAATTAATTACCGAGGGTTGCTACATAAAAGAGAATCGAATCTGTACAAACTTGTGACAACATTTTAAAACGTTAGGACTTGTTGACATTTAAGAAAAGGTCAAATTAAAATAAATCCTTGATGAGTAAGATTTAATCTTCGATCTGATCTTCTTGAAAATATAGGCGAATCCAAAAGATAGGAGCAATAAGAAACGGGTGTAAACATTTAATCTAAAATTGAATACGAAATAACCCATTATTAGTATTTTTATTTGTACAAGTATTTACTAAATCACATTAATGACTTAATAATAAATTTCCAAATATTCACGCCGTTTAACGTAAAACAAAAATAGTAGATCTCTTAGTGTGGAACTTAACTAATAGAGAAACTGGAGTAGAGGTTCGTAATAGCACTTATATTCTGCCTGGTTCCTACGTTTCCTAAAATGCGACAAAGGAGTTTGGAATTTTATGTTGAAAGGTTATTTGAGGCGTATAGGGTCAATAGTGGATTGCTCCAAGTTTCAAAAATTGACATTTTCACATTTTTCGCTAGTCCAGTCAAGCAATGCTAAATGCCCCCGAAACTTCAGGTCCAGAACTGGACTGAAACCACGAGAAGTAAGGATGGAAAGTGTCATACCATCGAAAAATGTATAAGAGTCAATTTTTTTAAATTTCGGAGATATCCGTTTTTTATTCTGAACGCCTCATTAATAATATTGTTTGTAAAATGTTAAGAATATTTCCATTTAGATAAAAAATAATTTTGTTGTACTTTATTGTCTTTACGGGCTGGTATTTAACATATTATTGATAAATGTTTTATATTAGGATCTTTCATTCAATTTTCGTATAATGGTTTTAAGATAATAAATGTAGTATAGTTCCATCTAGATCTATAATATAAGTTACTTAAACCATTTTTGTTGAGGCAAAAATATGAACAGTTTTATGGGTAAAGTTAAATTATGCTAAAAATTATTCTTTTAATCAAACCAAGTGAAAAGTCAAGATGTTTAAGCGATAGCTTGATAAATGTTTTCTATGCATTTATTATCCATAACCTCAATTAACTCTAGCTTTGATAAAAAGTCACTTGTCTCTCAACCTTTCAATTAACAAATGTATTCATTTTAAGGAATTTAAAGACCAAGAAAAATATCAATTGTAGGTACATAAAATAGAATTTTAAAAAGGTGTCAAGGATAAACCTGAAGTTTCAAGTTACTTGAAGCTATTTTTTTTTATTGGCAATATTTTAGGCAATTGCTACTGTTTCGTACTTCCCAATTATTAAGTGATTTTTCGGATAACTGTTTAGTCCATTTACTCAATGTTGGCTTAAAACCAATGAAGAGTGTAAACTAGCCTTCCAAGGAATCTCCTTAATGCAAAGGCATGTTATTATTAAGTTGAAAAAAATATATTTACATACAAGACTGTAATTTATAAACTTGGTGGTTTATTATTATTATCATTGTTATTACAAATAATATATTATAAACGGATGGTCAGGGAGCGATGAGATAAAAGCGTGGAAAGATGCCAAGGTGTCAAGTAACATCTCCTCACTAGATCAGTGTGGCTAACATTTGGTCCTGTTACCGAATTAGTTGTTTGCTAACGTAACTCCACTCATAAATAAAGGATAAAAAGTAAATCATTTTGTAAATTTTAAGATAACACTTGAAATTTATTAGTATTAGTGAGGATATAGTAAATAAAAATTACATTATAAAGCTTGCATAATAAAAAAAACTTTGTTTAACAGTTATGTGATGTAGATGTCAAAGATATGTTTCAAACATAAAAAATGTTATTTATAGAAGCAAGATATATGGGATATTTTAGTTTACATGGTAAACCAACCAGATTCAAACTCTGGTTTGAAAAATTGAATTTGGGGTCTTGCAAGAGTTTAAAGTGAAGTTGGGTACGAAATTCCTTTGGTAACATAAATTGGTGAATAATAAATACAATCAGCTATCTGTCTCATAATTCATTAATTAATTTATTGATGGGCTAATTTATTTATATTATAGTTATAATATTCTATTTTTTTTATTTTTATATAATTATCTAAGAATATATAGGTAGTTAATTTTTTTAACATCACTTTTTTTATAAAATGTTTGTTCATCACATTCATTTATTTTCAAAATATTTGCTTTACAAAGAAGAGTAATACATGTTATTCGATAGAATGGTGTGAATACTTTTTTTCTTATTATGGTTTTATTAAAATTCAAATATTATTAGCGTTTATTGACATATCCATTAAATCAACAATCAATTCGTATGACAGTTTCGTAATTACTTATATACTATTTTAAAATTATAGATTTATTATTTATGCTTGCAAATATTGACCAGTAATAATGGAAAAGATAATGGATAAGTTAAAACCTGAAAAGAAGGTAAGGACAATATTTGAATTTTTATAAAAAAATAAAAAATTAAATTTATCGATTCAATAATTAAATGCATTAATTTAACTTAAATCGATTTTATTAGGGTTATAAAAATTGTAAATAAAAAATAAACATCCAGTAACGTAAATTACATTTTAATGTTAGCAATTCTTTTTTAATGAAGGAGTTATACGCTATTTAAAATCATATAGTGAATTATTAATTATTAATTAAAAAATGTGTAATTTTTATACAGCAGTTTTTTCTTCGTGGGAAATATCAATTATTCCTCGTTTTTAATTCTCATTAATCATTCCTTTTATTTATAGGAAAACTAAAATATCATATTACACTTCAATCAGTCTCATAATTAAAATAAGAGATATGAATTTATTAGTAATTTTACTAAAGTGATAATTAAATAACGAGTATTGATATAACCAGATATAATCTCCTAATTTATTTTATTTTATTTCATCTCATTCAAGAAAATGATACAATTTATAATAAATCATTGTATCATATTTCTAGTAAGAAGTAATTAAAATTATTTAATGACACTGTTCATAATTTCTTCGATCAGCCATGGTAGTTATCTTTACATTGAGATATCATATCTCCTGATAAGGAAGAACAATTCGGAATCACCGGGAATGGTCGTGGTAGGACAAAATTAAAAACTCAAAACATCCGTCTCAATTTTATTTTAGGCGATACTATTAATTTATTTTTAAACATTTGTCTTTATCGTTACATTTATTAATCAATTATTTTTTAAACCTAAGAAAAAAGAAAAAGAATGAATAATATTACAAAAAAAAGTTCTAATTCATGCTTTATCAATCTATAGACGTTTCGATTAAACGAATTAGTAGATTCAAACTTTGATATTCTATTGTGATTTTAATAGTTTCTTTTTGATGTGATATCAAATGGGGCCTCTAGGAACTTAACGGGGAAGTTAAGCTTTGGTGAACTCAAGCTTTATATACCACTCTATAATACAGAATATGTGTGAATAAAAATTGGTGTAAAATGGTTGTTTAAATACACTCGGGGAAAAAACAAAGCCTTAAGTCTCTAAAATGCAGGCAAATACAACTCAACGTTTCGCCAAGGTATCATTAGAATATCTTTCACTTTCTTCTAATTCATTACATTGCATGGAAATAGGCTACTCACCAATTATTAAACTAAATAACTTTATTATATTGATTAGGAAGTGGTTGACCGCAGATATGATTAGTGATGTAGGAATCAAATGTATTATGCATGATATAACCAAATACCCTTCATTTAGTTACATGATAAATAATCAAAATGATTAACTTGATTGAATAATTTTTGTACTTGTACGTCCATGAAGAGTATTCAGAGATAGATTCCTGCCATAGAGTTCAGTGCGTGGCAGGGGATGTACTGTCTCTCAAGACTATGGTTGTGGACCACCGGGACTTTACAATCATCAGACCTCCTTCTCCTATACCTACCATATGTTATTTTTACGTGTCGTTGTCATCATCAGTCGGAGAACTATATAAATAGACTCATTGATGATGACACTATCAGGGCACAACACCGGTTATCTCCGAACACCTGAAGAGGTGTACACGACTGGTGTTTGGCCGGGGAGTACACGCACGTTCGCCGATTAGATTGTGCATCGGAAGACAGCTCTCACTACCGCCTTCTATCTGACCCGAGGGTTTAATGGCCTCGCTCCAAGGAGGAGGAGGAAAATGCAATGTTGATACAGCGAGAGAGCAAATACCTTTGTTCTTGTCAAAGTAAACAATAGAAAAGTAAAAGAGATCTAGGATGATTACTGATCTTATACAACTCAAACAGTCGAAAAGTCCAATAATCGGTAAACCTGTTATATAATTGATAAATCCTTGTTTAAAAACAGGAACCGTTAATTTACAAAAAAATATTTATTGAAATTCAAAACTGTATTATGACAATATAACAAGTAAATATAATGAATGATACATAATTGCATGGATAAGGCCTACCCAAATAACAAATTATACTTAGAATGTCACGAGGCCATCATCTTTTCGATTATCGAGAATTCAAGAGGTGGCTAGGTTTGAAACCCTCTGAGTGGGAATAAAGTTTGCAGTATAAAGACTGATATATGGTTTGGGACGAATCAGCAACAAATGGGCCATTGATGCTATTAAGAATGCCTTATTTGTAACAAAGTAAGGAGCATTAAGGATTTTACGAACTATTTTGGATTGTAAGGATTGGATACGAGTGGAGCCTCAAAGCTTTTATCCGTAAGTCCGAAAAGGTCTTATAATAGTCATGTATATGAGTCTTTTATAATTAATTGGAGGCTTAGAGCCTTTGTCTAATAAGTATTGAAGTAGCCTCAAGCGGCGAGCGAGTTATTACTTTAAAAATACTTGACTTGAAAACATTCAGCAATACTAAACCTCGCGATTTTCTCTGTTATATTGTAATTATAATTTTAATTACAATGAAATGTTACATCATTATTTAGAATTCTCTATAGAATGGAGATGAATTAATAAGAATTTAGATTTGAAAATTAAGAAGAAATATTTTTACGTAAGGCTGAAGAAATATACTTAAATTTATATTTCGTAAAATGCAATGATTTGCCCAAGAATAAGTTCGTTAGTTGCACATTCCTAACAATTATCTAACTATTCTTTCATTTATAACAGTGAGAATTATAATGTTAGATAATTAATTTTTCTACTCTTCAATTAATAACTGTTCCTAATTCAAGGTTTCCTTAGATCCTTTATAAAATGTAACTATTAAGATAAAAAACAAGCAGTTCATAAACATATATAAAATTATTCTAACGAACCTAATCATTTTTAATAGTATCACATTTGTTATATACCAATAAAAGGATGACGGCCAGTAATGTTCATTCAATTATACTTGATAACTATATAACACAGACAATTGTTCTGCTGGCAATAAAACACCATTATAATGCCCTAACTTGTGTAGACATGAAACAGCATTATTAAAAAGAAAAATGGCGAGATCTTAAAATCAATCATTAAGGTAGATGGTCCTTTTTATCAGAAAAGAACTGTAAACAGAATCTGTAAAATATAAACATTGCCTCAAAGAAATTTTTTTTATTTAACTTTAATTTAAAAATCCATTATTAGGTTAGTTATGTGTATTTTACAGGTTGAAAAAATATAAAATATTAATTGTCAAACCTAAAAATTAAAAAAAAATCTATTCCAAAAAAAGAGCTTAAACAATCAAACTAGAATTAAAAACCATTTTTTTTTTAAACTTCTATAATATAACTATGAATTTGAAGTGTATAAAATCCCATGTACAGAGCTTAAAATTTAGTTCTAATTTGGAATGATTTTTTTTTAAAGCTATCTTTTATAGGTTCGAGTCCAGTTACAGTAGGAAATGTTAATTATATTTTATTACCAGCGTTTTGATTAGAAGACACCTTGGTTCTTTAATTTGGGTACCTGACCTTTCATTGAGTTCGGGGAACAACCTCATGGTTGAGCGTGCTTCAGACATCATTAAATTTTGTAAATATCAGTTTCGTATATAGGTTACTAATTTTTAAAATTAGAAGACGATTGGTTGTATCCACATAAATTGTTATTAAATAACAGATTAATATGACTTTATATGTTTTCCTTTTTTCGTTTTAGTAGCGAATATATTATTTCCATACCACCGTGGTATATATTTTTGACAATTATTTACTTAATTATTTTTATTAATATAATGGAATAGGTTTTTAGCTAGAAATAATCGTTTTATATTAAATCTTTGTAATCTTTAAGGAAATTTATCCTATAATTTTTTCCTCTCTTCTAATCTTTCCAACCTGTTTAAATACAATACACGATTGTATTTAATTAATATTCTGATAATAGTAAAAGCATAATAGATATAATAGAAAAACAAGATTATTGTAAGAGAATAATATTTTTTAGCGAGAAATAATCGTTTTACTGTACATCTCAGTAATTCCGTAAGGAAATTTGTCCTATAATTTTTTCCTCTCTTCTAATCTATCCTACCAATTCAAAGGCACTTTACAATTATTTTTAATTAATATTCTAACAATAATGAGAGTATAATACATAATATAATAATAACTAGATTATTGCGTGGGAATAATATTTTTTAACGCGAAATAATTGTATTCTTTAAGGAAATTTGTCCCAAATTTTTTTCTTATCTTGTAATCTTTTCTACCAGTTTAAAGACACTCCATGATTATATTTTATAATTATTCTGATAACAATAAGAGAATAATATTTAATGAAGAATAACTAGATTATTGTAAGAGAATAATATTTGCTTTATTTTTTATTTTTCAGCTTTCAGCTTCCTAGACTAAGTAGTAGAAGCATAATTTATTCAAAATAATTTATCTATTATATTAGTAGATATATCTAAAAACTCTTTTCGCATGATTCTATTATTGTATTTATTAAAAGATAAATCTGGAAAATATTAAAATATGACTATAATGATTCATACAGGTTACTAAACATGATTTGCATAAAGGATTGCTATGAGAAATTACTTTCTTTTCAAAAGCAAGTAACACAGATTTCAGGGGCCATGCCTGATTTATAACAGCATTTCAGCAATGGAAAAAGAAAAAAAATAGAGAAAGAAAAAGCAAAGCTAACCGGGGATAAAGTAGATTAGCCAAGTTGAGAAAAGATTTATATTGTAGGGTGGTTGTAAGAAAGAGAAATGGACGGATTGAACTGCGTTGGGTAAGATAGCTACTGTAAGTCGACAACCGAACGCTACTAACTATCCCTACAGCTAAAGATGTTAGCTATCGGCTCTAATACATAACAGTTAAGTCGATTCTCTCTGCTCCGTGATGTTCTTCTGGTTAGTCAAGTCGTCCGGAAAATAATACTCAGTGGGTTTCGATACAACCTAAAACCCCGTCATTAAGTCTTAGAGTCCCGTCCAGGTAGGTAATTTAATATGAAAATGCTTATTACAAACAGTTCATACTAAAAAGATTGATACTTGGACCTACTATACTAACTCAAATATTTCCTATCTATGAATTGAACTGAATTTAATTTGTTTACACTTTTTTAATATATTTTTTAACACTATATCCGCTCTTCAGAAGTGATCTGTTGTAAAGCCCTAGTTTAGCTACGTACTAGTATTATTCTGGTATTACAATTCGAGTATACGCACTAAAAATACGTTGAAAGTGTAATTAAATAAAAACGTAACATATAAAAAGTTAACCATTGACAACTGGGTCACCTTAGCACTAAAGTATTATTTAAAATATTTATAATCTCATTAAAAATGTTACTAATGGATTGTTTCATTGTTATACTACAGCAATATGCAAAATGTTTCAATACTTATGACAGACACTGATTAAGAAAATGACGGGCCTTCCCTTTATAAAAAAAATAAGACTGGGATAGTTTGTTTGTTCATTTAACGTCACTTTATGCTGCTATGGCTAATCGGACGATGCTACATTGGGAGCTCTAAATTTTGCCTATCCAGGTTTAATTAGGATAGGGATTTTTAACGAGTACCTGACATCGTACAGGCTCGGGACCCCCGTTTAACGTTCCTTCCGAAGGACGGCGTAACTAAGGATTTTTTCTCCCTTAAAAAAATCCTAGGGTCACCTGCCGGGCTACGAACCCGCGAACTTTGGAGTTAATCTGATACACTCTCTGACATATAATATACAGTTTTTCAAACAAAACATCGTTAAACCTACCCAATTTTACAATATATAAAATCACTTCAAAGATTATATGCACAGGAACTATCTTTATCATTTAACACACATCAAAAGCACATACTTTCTAGATATATATAATAAGCTGACTTTACTTTTTATTTACACAACGAGTATTTTCTTTTTCATTCATGTGATATTCTTATGTCAATAGCATACTCAACAAGCTAGATCCAAAATTTTAATAGAATTTTAAAATTTAAATAAAAACTTCAAGAAAAATATGTATGAAATGAAAATGTAATTTATGTTGTTTTTGTTAGTGAGTAATTGGATTCGGAAGAAAAAACATTCTTACTATACCCCGAGTTGCCGAGTTCGATTAAAAGTACACCACATACTACCCGCACATAGATAGTAGAATATCAGTTTTGTTTGAAATACTAGAAAACTATTTCCTTGGGAAATCTAAAACTCCATAAATATTCGTAATTTAATTTCCCAGACGATTCGACATAATCCTTTAAGGCATTTGAAAAGAATTCGGCTCTGCGACCTTCCCATAACAGCAATTATAGTTCTAACAATGAGCCGGTTTTCCTTGTCATTTCCATGAAATATTATTCGTTTTTCGGACATTTAATATAATTTAAAAAAAAAGTAAATATGGTTATACCTCAACATTGAGAATTAGAAATCTATTTTTTTTACTATGAAGAAGAATATGAAAAATTGTCGGTCAGATGCAAATTACTGAAATGTGTGGCACTTAATAAGAATATTAATAAAGATCCTGTGTATATTACATAATGAAATTATGTATAAATAATAAATTAATACTGTATATTAAATTTGTAGTTGTTGAAAAAAAATGATATTAAAGGAATCGTCATTGAAAAACAATCAATATTCAAGGATGGACGTGCGTTAAACTAGCAACGAATTTCCCTAACGGTTGGTAAACAATCAGTGTGATACATTACTGTCATCGATTATTTAAAAGGCATTTAACTGATATGTATGATTTAAAACATCTCTTCTAAATATCTGGCTCTAGCGACATTTTCTCTATATTTGTAGTTTTATTTTAAATGAATTAATATATTATTTATTTAATAAATAAGTGAGGAAACACCTGCTGCCATGAAGATATGGCACCGTGAGGATGTCACAGGTACAACCTTGGGATAGTATTGATGTCAACGCTCAATATTTTTATCATTCATCTCTCATCGGTGATACAACCTTTTCTAACGATAGAGTTAATTTACTTCATTTAATTACAGGTATATGCATATATTATATTATTTTCAATATACAAATTATTTAAAAATAAAGCATAATATAATCGATTTTAGAAGCGTGACAACATCGAGTCAGAATTAGGTAGAGATTACTGTTTGACGACACTTCCCCCACCACTAATTATTAAAACGTGTTGTGGCCTCGGCTATTAGTATTGAATCGGTGTTGAACGACAATTCGCGAACGATCTAGGCATTGTTTTTAAACAACAATAAATTTATAAAATGCCTTAATAACCCAGTTCAAAATGAAAAATATATATTATTCCTAAATAAATAGTAACTACTAGCCAAAATTATTTTAGTAGCTACTTCATTTAAATTAATAAAACAATTGCAATCTACCAAATATCAATCACAAGAGCATTTTAGAACATTTATTTTTTAAATCAAATAACATAGCTAAGGTTAAGTTTTTAAACGTCATTAATGATGAAAATGAACTTAATAAATTAGTAAATAATTATTTAATAATAATAGATCGAAGGATCGAAAAGCAAGAACTAATTCTTAATAATAAAAAAAACCTTATCAATATTTATTTATAAAGATTTAATTAAGGAATATTCTAAATATAGAATACATTTCTACACCTAAAATAAATCGTAATGACCACTTTTCGAAAAACTGATAGATTATTGAATTTTATTAAAATAAATAACTAAAATATCCGTAAATTACATCAATTTATTATCAGATGCGAGTTTTTTTATACAGAATCTTTGAAAAATTTTGATGCAATTTTTTTTCAGTTTCGAGTTACACAATAGGTTCACAATGATCGTGATAAAGAGCTGAGATACCTTTATTATCGTCTAAATTATCAAATTGATGATTATCAGAATAATTTTAAAACAATAAAAAAAAAGAAAGATATTTCTAATCTATAGTTGATACACTGATCATCTTGCTGTACCAAGGGTTGAAATTCAATAACAATTATATCATCTGCAATACCAAAGGAAACTAAAAATAAAACAATATGGGGGCATTAGGACAGAACGTTTCGCAATTAATGAGGATTTTCTATAACGGCTTTTCTTGGGTGGCTCATCAGAAAACAATCCTGCTGAATGATAATAACCATTTGGAAAGATCAACTACGACTTGAGTAATACTAACTGAAACATTTGTACTTCTGTTTACACTTCATTAAGCCATATTACTTAGCTTAATAATTCTTGCCCCTTTTAGCAAAAGTGGGGGAGTGCTTCAGGCTATAAAGGGAAACTGGGGTGGAAAACTTGGGCGATGGGCTCGAACAGTCACCAAAACTCGTCCAAGAATAGCAAAATATTTGTATTATAATCAATTGAATACATATATTATATATGTGTATAGTAATTTATATATATATCTATATATATATATATATATATATATATATATATATATGTATGTATAAATTGAACATGTTAATATTGCGTGTAAATGGCAACTCTAGTAACAGAAGTGGAAGAAAAATATCGTGAAATTAATTAAAAATTTTAACTACACTTCTTTAACGACTGAGTGTACTCCACTTCACCGAATATTCACTGATATTATAGATAACAATTTTTAAGTACAATTTTAAATTAAAACAAATAATATTGTAGTTTGGTTTGGTCAATAACAAAAATAAAATTATTATATTGTAAAACTTAAAAGGAAATATTTTCTAGTCGACCTATATATTTGATAAATGTAGGATATATTGTATTATAGTTGCAATACCCAAATAAAACTGCAAAAAGCAAAATTAAGAGAAATAGGTACGATATTTTCTATCCGAAAGCAGAAATATAAATTCTCTTGCGAATAAAAATATATTGGCGGAAGCTACTATTTTTACCGGTGTCAAGCCAATATTATCAGACTAATTTTCGAAAAGTTTAACGGTTTACAAAACAATGAATTATAATATATATTAGAGTTGTATAATAAATTATGGACGGCTTATCAGATATATTAGTTTCGATCGGGCCTTACTTTATCTTCCGAGAAATTATTATTTTTACCGGTGTTAAGGCAATATAATCAGACAAATTTTCGATATGTTTAACGATTTAGGGACTAATTAATTATTTTATATGATAGTTATATAATATAATATTATCTATTAGCTCACCAGATCTACGGCAGGTTGAAGACGAACACTGGCTGCCGATTCACTACTAACTCCGAGCACTAGCCCCCGATGACTGGGCTTCCATCGGAGTGGGGATATCGCTGTCCGAGTTACCCCCACTACGTCTCATTTCTCTGTCGGGGAAAAAAATACGTGTTTTCCAAGGATAGGGTTTCCTTCAATATCGGGATGTATACGTAGGGAAACCAACCATATTTACACTAATTGTTAATTAATAAGTGATCAATAAATCACAAAACAGATAGCTAAAAAAGGAAATATATTATTTACATACTGCTGTGTTGAATTAGAGCTGTAATATGATTAAACGTAAACACCACATATATATTTAAAAGTCTTCGTAAGTCTACTTTCAAAATCAAATTATTGTTTGATATTAAAGAATCCGAAAAAAGGGTTTTTATATATTGGAAATGTTAAATGCTATCACCCCTTCTCCAAAAAACAATTCTTAAAAAGTACACGTATTTTATTTTTTTAAATTTATATGGAACACTAATGAGGAGGAAAAAAGTATAAAGGAATGACTAGTGAGAGTTTATTTTATTTATTTATTTTTCCTCACCTGCCCGATAGGTTTTCAGGTTTTCGAGATTAAAAAATAATTATGAAGTCATATTTGACGACGTTTCGTAACTTGTAATATTACAGATTATTCAACATTTTGAGGCACAAACTCCCAAATTCTTGTTTTAATCTTTGCTTATGCCTCTAAATTAAAAAAAAAAATACTTAGAATATTAAAGAAACGTCGATTTTATTTTATTTTTTGAAAATATGTTTAATAAACTTTTTTTAGCTTTCAAAGTCCTAATGCTAAAATCGATTTTGCACAAAAAAAACAACGTTTTTATTGCAAGTTGGTTATTGAATATCAAACAATATAGAGAATTTAAAATTTTGGGAACTTAAAGAAAAATAGAGCGTCTTTAAACATATTATTTAAAAATAGGAAATATAAAATTAACATAAACTAACTTTCGTGCCTCATTTTGAGAACGCTATTGCATATTATTCTTCAGCTTTAAAATGGAACATCGCAATTTTCATATTTGATCATTCTAAAAAGGCTAAATCAAAATATTATTAATTAAAAAAAAAAGTATCCTTGAAATTCTGTAAATTGATCTTACCATCATGTTACTAACACTTTACTCTTATCACGAGTTTTTTCTATTTAATTTGAATTAATTATGAATTTTTTGCTTGAGAATTCTATTTTCTTAAAAGGTTTTAATATTGGATAGTGACATTAAAACAAATAAGTGAGTAATTAATTAAATTGATTGTGTTTTTATACTTAATAATAGCTCTAATATATCTCGAGAAACTTTTCCAATGTTTTTAATGAATGACCGCCACCTTTTAGACGCAGTTGGAAAAGGAACTTGGATCTTTGCCATTAATTCTATAGTCTAGGATAATCTGAGTCATTAGGTCTAAATCTGAAGAATCCTTAAGAAATTCAAATTTAAAAAAACAAAGGATAGAACTATATAACTTTATATGTATAAAATGATTATAAATTTGCCATAAGATAGTAAATAAAACCTTCTCGATTAATAAGTAAAAATAATGAAAAAATCCATTACTTTTTTATATACAGATGCTATTTATTTATAAATACCGCGGCAGCGGTACATAAAATATAATAATTCAGAACCTGATGACTGTAAGATATCAGAAAATCATTGAAAAATACTGAAAATGTGTAAAGAATTTTTATTACAAATTTATTTTTAGTTGTCAATTTTATTCTTATCATCATCAAATTAATAATTATGATGCCGGCATATCAACGCCAGAAAGTAATAAAATGTAGTTGATTAAATACTGATTATTATTTCATGATAGAAGTAAAAATGGTTTGATTAAACCTGATATTTTATCGTCTGAGTTATTGGAATGCCCCTATCGTTAAAATGTAAAATGGAATCTTTTACAATTTGAATCAGGAGATGTTATTTGCTTACTGCCTCGATACCCAACTTGTGGGAATACCCACCAGGATTAAAGGAAAAGAAAAAAAATAGTCGCTTCCAACTAATTCAAGGAACTTATGCAAGAGCTGTGAAAACGTGCTTATTGAAGGATCTCTGTGTATATTACAACAATGCCGGCATTATGGAGGAAAAAAGTACTTGTCAATGTCGTCTGGTTTACCCATATTATTAATGGAAATCTTGAGAATTATTTCAATCCTGTAACACTACAGGACATGATGGTTTTCAGTACATGGAAGAGTCAGTATTACTGTTTCTAGAGCTACAGTAATACACTCAATCGCCAGATTATTGCTTCAATTAAAAGAACCTAATCTATAGAGACTGGGTGAGCACCCTGATTAACACCTATATGGTGGAAAAAATGTTCATAAAATATTCTTCAGTTAGATTATTAGCAAGGTTAGTGGGTCTCCGGATCGAATATCGATGTCGTAGACCGCTGTATTCTGTTGTACAGGTTTTTGGCTCACCCAGTCTCTGTATAGTGAACATCATATAATTTCTCTATATTGTCGAGAGAAGGAAAAAGCACTTATTTACTAAGTATTGAACCTTAGACATGTTGAACCCAAGGAAATGGTATACCATATATATTTAAATTTGAAATGGGTTATATTTCAAAGAATACATTCCTAAAGAATAGGCTGGAAACACGAAATTTATTACTGTAAAATTTACAAAAAAGAATGTCCCTTATAACTGGATTGAGAATCTTATGTAATATTATCGAATATCTAATTCACTCTATATATTATACCAAATTTACAATGTTGTTTTGTAAACTAATCTAACATATTCCTCTTGAAACAGACACAATCAATGCCCGATAACATAGATGCAGATGCAGATGCAGGCGCAGAAAACTTCAATTGGTTACATTATTGGGTTTTAGCTATTCCAGTTCAACAGATTGAGGTAAATTACAGAATAGAGCTGGGTCAGAGGTTGTGTTGCAAATTGAAAGCTATATCTGCATTCAACATCAAACCCATCACTGAATTAACTTTATTACGAAAATACTCATGTGCATCGATTAAGACCATCAATCGTATTTGTAATTGTATAATTGGTCATTAAAACGATTATATTGAATACTCAAAAATTTTAAAATGATTACTTTGCATGTTATCAGGTTGTACTAAAGAAGAACAACCATGCAATACTACAACCCCTAAAAGTAAGATATTAGGTACTAAGCTTAGCCAACGGTTGTGAAGGGGAGTGATTTGTCTGAGATCACGCTCAACTGCTATGATTTGCGCCCAAATACTGGTACCCACTTTAGCCATGATAACTAAGCCATGGATGGTCTGCAGATCCCCTGGAACGATCTGTAGCTCTCTAGCTCTGTACAAATTAAATACTTTATCTGCCACAGTCAGATTCGTACCAGGGACCTACATCTTAGCACTCTACCTCAGCACTCTACACACTGTTGTGTGTAATTTATTGACTAATAATATAGTAAATAGATTAAGCAGTTGATGGAGAGGGCAAGTTTACTTCACTTTTGAGAATTGCGTGTTGCCAACATTTGATAACGTTCCATTTAATGTGGCATTTATCAAACCACGTTCTTGACCCTTACCAAGCCCAAAAAATTTCGGTTCAAATAAAATTTCAGTGTGCCAACTCAGAGCTACGTTGGTTCATAGAACATAGTGGATTGGTTCACCTTACTCCTATCCATATTAATATATATTAACAAATCATTATTATATGATATATTTTTATAATAAAATATACTTGTATATCACATTATATGCTCTAATAAATGTATTATCTTACATGTTTATTTTTTTTCAGTTGATTAATCATCTCAGAATTACTAGGTAAATAAAGTATTCCTGATGCAACTTCTTTCAGCTAATGTTTATTCAATATTTGAAAACGTAATTAAAGTATTCAAGTAACGTATTGTTTTTTCTTGCACGATTGAGCAGAAAATTATCTTATCTTTTGCTGATTCATCCTTTATTACAATTTATTTTATTTGCTTATTTTTATATTGAAATTATAGTTTATGTGAAAACCGAAAATCGCTGAATTACATATGAATTTGTCAGGTTAATCTCATTTCTATTTCTTGTGATTTAAGTTTCTAGAGAATATTTTTTGAATATTTCTTAAATATCCTAGAGATTACACGTTGCTTTACTAGGAGATATAAATCGATGTAGGCAATTTCTTTGGACCTTAACGCTTTAATATTTTAATGAAAATAACTATGAATTATAGCTATTTGCAATAAATGTGGAATGGCTCTTAACAAATGCGTGTCAAACAAATTTTGATCCAAAAATATATTCAGGCTTAACCCTAATTATTTTTAATTGCATTATTGAACAGTTTTATATCAATAAATATGAAATAATCGATTTTTCCTGCAACTATTAAGTAATGCTGTTCATTACTCAACTAAAACTGGCGTGGAAAGCCCCACTTTCCACTAGTGAGGGAAAACCACTTCCCTTCACTTGTGAGGAAAAGTAACAGCCACCTAGATCGAATTTGACAATAAGCACTCTGTTATTTTAAATGTTAAATGGCGGTATTATAATATTATTCATTTTATATTCCTAAAATGTTAACATAAATAATTTTAGAACTATTTTATTTATTTACACAATAATAAACCTGCTAAAAATAGTCTATCCACATTGTTTCTTTAGTAATCGTGACTACTGTTTTTTTATACATTTGCTATATTCTATAAAAACAGTTAGAGGTAATTTAAAAAATAATATTTGATGTGATAAAGGAAAAATAGATTTTTAATTAGTTTCAGGATAATTTATTGAGCCACCGGTTTATTTTAAAATACGTAGATGGAAGTCATGTCGTGACCACTTCAGATTATTTTGTCTGATTGAATACAATCATTAATATTATTTATTATAATGATGGTGGAAAATTTAAATATTAGTTAAACAGTTAATAATTAAAAAAATTATGCTTGAAGAATAATAACTAGTTTATGTAGGTATGGAACTGTATTGTATGTTTATTCATTTAACGTTACATTCAGCTGCAATGGGAGTCCTAAATTTTGCATATTCCAATAAATTAGGTTAAGGATCTTTAACCTGACTAGCATGGAATCTCCATTTTACGTCCCCTCCAAAGGACGGCACAACTAAGGATATTTTAAACCATTTAACGAACTCTAAATCCACCTCCCGGGCTACGAACCCGCGATCTTGTGAATAGTAGGCTAACAACTACACCACAGGTGATCATGAACCCATTGCCTGCTTTTGGAGAATATACAATTTAAAAAATATAGATTATAATTCGATAAAAATATGCATATTTTATTTTTTTTTTTAAAAAGCCGATTTTCACAGTTCTTCCCTAAATCAGGATTGAATTTTCTGTATATTTCGATATAATTTTTTATAAAGAAAACAAACAGAATTATTTGTATATAATATTCCCTACTATATAAAATCTGGAGAGGGATAAATGAAGATGTAAAGAGTTGTAACTATACAGGAAATAAGCCAAGAGTAAATTGCTATTATATAACTATAAGTGCCTGTTATTAAAGTTGTTTTGGCCCACAAATGATATTTCCAAGGAGACATGGCAATTACTTCCATTATAGGCTCCCGTACGAGTTTACAAACTTATTATTTCTACACGGCTAAGGTTATATCCTTTGCAAGGATTCCTACTTCCGAAAGGAGTGAGTGAGTGATACTCGACAATGAGAGAATATATTTGTCAAAGATCGGTAGAAGGACGTCAAGTGTTATATTTTTTTCGCCTTGAGGGTTGCAAAACAGTCCTGTACACAATAGAGCCGACTAGTTACCTCACGGGATGATCAGTATTCCGGCCGGCGGACTTTTTACAACTCACATCTAACTAGGGACTATGTCTCAAATTGAAGGTTGTAATATATTAGCCGCTAAGTGATCTGGATCTATTTCGGAGCTCGTTCCAACTCGATCCGAAGGGGAAAATCGTAGCGTCAATTAACCGGTAACGGAACGAACGGAGGATCCAGAGTGAAATCAAGGTAAGCAGGGCGGGCGATTTGTTCCAACAGCCTCACATTAGTTCAAGGACTGACCAACCCTAACGGAGAAATTTGACATTTCCAAAAACACGCGCTTCTGTCTGTCAGTTTCGGATCCGGTTTCTCCCGAAGTAGACGGAGTGGCTGGTCCGAGGATTTGATTAACATCAATTTAAGTATCTCTTATTTCCATCAAGACTTGTTTGTTTTGACAGGCCTGTTCGCTTTAATGCTTCTAATGTCTTATTTAAATGAAACTGAGAAAGGTCAATTTGTAACTTTACAGGTTCTAATGCAGAGGGATAGCTCTGTGCTACAGCGCTCAGTTGCCGTGCTATAGGTCCCGGGTTCAAATTTGGCTGTAGCAGATAATTTATTTAATCTGTTAACAACTGTGATTCGAACCATTGGGATTTGCAGACCATTCTGGGGCTACCCAGCTTCTGTAAATTGGGTACCCTTAATTGTAGGAAAACTTGCAGTTGAACGTGATCTTGGACAAATCAACTCCCTACCCAACCGTTATACTAGAAACAGTACAGTCTTTACCACGTACTGAACCCAAGGCCCTTCATGTGTTGTAGTGGTACAGGTCTAGATTACAGATTCTATAAATGCTTATTTTCAGTTACCTTCAAGGGATATCTTATAATACATTTATTATGAGTTTTTATTGATAATTATTTAAAAAAATAAAGTTAGCATATCCCAATTTACATACTCCAACTATAAGCCTACACAGCCGTTAATCGACCCTGCGGGATTCCTAGACTCATTCAGGACCTAGAATGGATACCTTTAATTGGGGAAAACCTGGTGGTTAAGCGTGTCCTCTGGCAAATCATCTGCAATTAGATCCGTCAACTCGGAAACAGTGGAATAAAATGTTTCAAACCAATATCCTGTATTGGATCATGTAATTTTAAAGATTTTTATAATTTATTTTATTAATTGTTATTATGATGGTGATTATTTTTGTTTTGAAGAGAAAATATTTGTCCTGGCCGGGATTCGAACCCGAGTCTTCTGCTTCCCCGCAGTGGAGTGCTCTAAACCACTGAGCTACCAGGGATCGTATCCAAGTCAGACAAATCCGTTCTCTTCACCAATCCTACATATCGAGTTCAAATATACACGAACCCTGGTAGCTCAGTGGTTTAGAGCCTTGCACCGGAAATGCAGACGACCCGCGTTCGAATCCCGGAAAGCTTTTCTCTTCAAAACAAAAATGTTTAAAGATTTTTATATTTGTCTTCAATTTGAACACTATTACTATATTTTTCTTTTACCTTTCTGCTGTTATGCGATTCTTTTAAAAAAAGAGGCGTTGCATTTTAAACAAATAAAAATTATATCTTATTGTTTCATGTATCATTCTGACATCTAGATGATAATAAACTAAACATGATTTATTGGAAAATAGTGGCAGTAGTATAGTAGTATAATAAAAATGAAAAAACAATAGAATATCAGTTAGTTTCTTTATAATGAAAAATCACTAGAAGAAGAATATCTCCATTTGATAAAGCTGGTCACTATAAGAAAAAACCCATAAAAATAATTATATAAAGGAATGGTTACGTTTTCAAGATTTAAAAAAAAAAGGATAATTATGTGTTGATGTTTTTAAAATAATTAAAATTTCAATAATTTCAATGTTAATTACCTCTTATGAAACTTTTTAATTGTTACCTTAAATTAAGACGATAATAGAGGGTATGTATTATCACAGTGGTTCTTAATAGCGATGACAGAACAGGATTATCCTTAAAAACACTTCTTTCTAGTTTTTATACTTTATTTACAATTGAAATTTAAACAATTATTCAATGATTTAACAATTCGCAGCATCGTGTTTCCATAACCTAGCCTAATTATATCTTACTGGAGAATCTAAGAGATCCTTCATACAACTCATTTTTGGCATTCTATGAATTATTTCAAATCAAGTCACGTAGCTGTTAGTTATTGCAACTTGTTTTACGAAGGTGCTTGCATATATATAATGTATGAATACGATTTTTAGCAGCTGGAATATGTCTGTATGTAGGGTTTCGTTTGATGCATAAAAAGGTGATTCAGTTATTAGTGTATGAATTTTCTATTGGGGTGTGTTTTTTTTAAAATGGTTAATAAATTTTTGGTGCCTAAGTCCATATAGGTTTCAATAAAAACTGTATATGTCGGTTTTCTCTCTGAAGAGTGAATTAGAAGGTTCTACAGTAATATCGTGTTTTTCCGTAGGGCTAAGTCAGACATTGGCACGAAAAGGAGTTATAGCCTGTATTGCATTTCCATTTCAAGCCAAAAAGTACGAATACGCTTCCGTCAATACAGGACACTTTCACTAGATAAAATTCGACTTAACATCTTATTCACCAAGGCTGTAGATATATTAAGTAATTAGAATATAAAAATAGTCGTTAGGTTTTGCCATTATTATTGACAATAAAACCCCATGCCATCCTTATATATTTAAAGATAACAATAATTTATAGAATAAAAACATTATTCCTGATAAAATCAGTTTTTATTGTTACTTTTTTAATGTGGAGTAAAAAAATATAAAAAAAGCTTTCTTCAATCGTTGCCTATTCTCTATAATGTGTTTTTTCTCAACCACGGCTTATTTAATTTCCTTTACAAGCATTTATAATTATATAAATATTTATACAAAATTAAAATTATGCAAAGAGGAATTGTATAATAGAGAAGAAAGCTCCCCTGAGATAGGATTCATCGTCGTAGTGATGAGAAAGGTTATTATTCCCTTACCAGCCTTCGAATTATACGATAATTGAACTTTTTTTTTTTCACACAGCCTTGTAAAAGACAATCAATTCAAAGTAGCCACAGAAATAATTGCTGTTTAATCAAAATCAACTTAAAACATCTCATTATCGTCACGTTTTCATAAAATAGTAAGTATTAATTGCTTCTTTATTTGTTTTTTATTAATTATAATGTATTCACATATATAAATGATGCGCATGTCAGCAACGCTCTGTAGAATCTAGTTCAATTAATTTTAAACTGTATTGAATTTCAACTTTTCAACTTGAAGTATTAAAAACACTAAATTAAAAATCCTTTTACAGTAACTACACATATTAATTTTAGTAAATTTTTCTAGCTTGTTCAAATTACCAACCATTATTATGGGTAGTGATGAGTAAAAAATATGATGATAAGAATATTACATTACTATCGGTTTGTTATCATTAAATAGAGTAAAGGAATTCGAATTTTGAAATTTGTTTGAAAAATTTCACAGTTCGGATTACTTTTTATATAAATAAAAATATTATTCATCTTTTTATATTTTTAATAATTGTTTTAGACTGTAACACATAATTAAGTTACATATCAAAAATTTTAGTAGAGAAAAAAATAAGTTTAAATGAACATGTTTACTTGAAAAAATCGTCACGGTATACTTCGTGTATGTTGATGGTAAATTGGAAAAATATTGGCTAGTAAGTAATTTTTCAATATTTTAGAAAATTTTCCTTATGCAACCAAGATATTTATTATATATCTGTTTAAGTTTTGTTTAGTTATATAGATTTATTTAATCAAATTAATAAATAATTAGGATGGTTATTTCCAGTAAATGTATTCAAAGAGCTACAGTTTAAAAACATTGAGATATTTATTAAGAATATTCTAATTACTATATATTATATCTGCAGCCCAGGTCAATAAGTGGTTAAGTCGAATTTCGTCAAGTGGAAAGAGTTACATGTATTGAGCGTAGCGGGATCTTGTCATTCTCGTATTTTTCTTGAAATGGAGTTGCAATATAAGCAAAAACACCATTTTCAAGACAATACGTGACTCCTTATTCACTATGAAAATAACACAATTCCGGTTCCCGATATTCAAGGAACTCATTTTGGAAGAAATTCGACTTAACCACTTATTTACCTGGATGTAGATACGAGTATATTCAGATGCATTTATTTCATCTTTACAATCCATTAAAGGTGTTTAAACTTTCAGTAGGTGACAACTTGAAAGCGCTAGAGGCACACTTACTTTCGTTCAATATAAAACTAACGACGTGTTCAGTATCAGTATTACAACTGAATATTTATGATATATACCTAAAGAAATAATCTTGGGAGCAGTAATATCCAGTAAACAAAATTAACAATTAATTTATTTTTTATTTACATGTGGTTTCGCACTTTGCTAATAATGTTTCAAGTTTATTTTCACATGTTATATACTGTATTATCTTTTCTCTCTCAGCTAGTAATGGAATCTATGGGGTTGGAGAGAGTGGATGTTAAACTGCAGCGTTAGCACCTCAAATAAAAGCTGATGAAAGCGCTTGTTAAAGGTTAAAACCAGGTCAGGCTTTTTTTTTCTTTTTGAGTGCCATGAAAAAAAATTATCGATCGACGACTGAACACATTTTCTACATCCTTTATTACAACGGCTCCTAAAATACATCTGAAAGCTGCCATGAATTTTTGTAATTGTTGAAGTAAAATAAAAGTTAAAAGTATTAAATATTTAGGCCTTTTATTTTTTAATTTCTTTTTACTTCGAAATATTTAAAATCTGAAAACCTCACCAATACGACCAATGAAGGGTCTTGGGGTCAGTACATGGTAGAGACTGTTCTGTTTATATGACAACGATTGTGGAGGGAGGTAATTTTCCCTTGATCACACTCAACCATCATATTTCCCCCAAATAAAGGGTATCCACTTTAGACACCGTACCTCCAGGATAGCAACTCAGCACTCTGAATATTGTGCTACCCAATATTTATTAAATGTAAAATCCACGCATCAAGCAACTCCCTCTTACAATTATTTTTCACTTTAAGTAATATAACAACATTATATATTAATTACAACAAACATTCAATTTATTTTATTTTTTTCTCCATTGTCTTATATGACATTACGCGTATATATGATTTCTTTCTCGAAATCTTTGAATTTTCAACGAACGATGTATCTATATTTCTACTCTCACGGGTATATCTGGGTATTTGTTTTTAACACAGACAAATAATTTTATATCTGCTTATTTTCAATAATATAACGAGGTAATAAATTACTAGCTTAATATGACCATAATAGTATTTTTATAATACTTAATTAATATATTAATTTCATTGGATATTTTTATTTGGTATCTTATTAAAATATTTAAATAATAATAGCAGTGATAATATTTAAATATATTAAATGAAAACCGTTAGATGAATATTAATAGTGTTGTGATGTAATATTTTTTTTTTCGTTTTAGAGGTAATTTCCATGAGGGTAGTGTAAGATTTTATATATTTTTAAAAGTTTAGATAATAATGTGCAACCGAAATTGTATATAAGATGTATCATATAAACAATTAATGGTAATTAACTGGCCATGTTATTCGCATTTAAAAAATTATCTGTACCACTACAACCCAAGAAGGATCTTGGGTTCAGTACGTGGTAGAGATGTACACTACTTTTCTAGAACAGCAGTTGTAAAGAAAGGTGATTTGCCGAAAATCACGCTCAATAGCCATTTTCCTCCCAATAAAGAGTAGTTACTTTATAGATGATGGGTGAGCCCCAGAAGGGTCTTTAGGTCCTCGGCTCTACCGTTCCCTTTGTGTAATATTTGCAAACATTAATTAAAGATTTTTGCAGTTATTTGTGAATAATAATATTAATTATTATATTAATATTAAACATTAATATTATGTTAACTTATGCTGAAGTTACATAAACTTCGATGTTAACGATGTAAAATAATTTATTATTACCTTGAGTTCTTTTAATTCTTATTAATTTTCCTCGTTGGATTCTTGAAATGTAAAAATACCTCAAATAATGGAAAGTCATATTACATAAAACTTTGGAATTCAAAATATTGTGTTATTTAACCAGGAGGAGCGTGAGATTGGGATGCCATCCTAACCACAGATCCGTACGCCCCGAATCTCCGACTATATTATCCCAATCTGATTTCTTTATAAATATTCCGGGAAATGCCTAATCTATATTCGTGCTCATGGAGTCGTTAGTACCGCTTATAGTTAGCACTTCCATAAACAATAGCTTCTATATTTACTCTGTTGGGAATCATAACTTTTCTAGCTATGGTTGAAAAGGAAAAGTAGAGATCCCAGGACAATAACCTACGAATTCCATGATGCGATAAAGTTTATATAATTCAGGATATCGGAGGATAATAACAAGTGAAAGGAATGCACCATAGGATAAGTAAATTATTGGAAATCAATTTTTGAGCAGTTTGTTTCATAAGAGGTCAAGAAAGAGGATTGGATATTGCTACCGTGATAGTTCAAATAACACCTACGTTCCCTAAATTGCGGAAATTCAAAATATAATTTATTTTGGGAGAAATCTGCCGAAGTTTTGAAGTGAATTTTTTAGCCACGTTTAGCGGCTTTTGGTAGGTGGTAAAATTATGGGATGGCTTTTTAGCAACATGCTCGGAGAATGGCGAATGTAAGATTAATTATATTTATATAAAAAATCATTTCATAGCTACGAGATTGAAACTACTAATAAATTGTTATTAACGTTTCCCCTATAAGATTTTATTTTTAAGTATCAAAACTAATAATCAACGCCATCATATTTCAATAATTATGTTTTCATGATTATTGTACATGTTATTGTAATTAGTTGTAAGCAGTAATCTACTATTATACAATATATATCTTTTGATTGGTTTTCTTGTGACGTATTTTTACCTCAAGTTCGTTCCTTAATCCATAACTGCTTTCCTTTGAAGAGTGCACGAAATCAATATAAATATTTTCATCCTAAATCAATATATTTTAAAGAGTAATGGTGTTTATAAATGGAGTAAATGATATATAATTTTTCATTCATTACTATGAATAATATTATATCGAATTGGATTTGATTCTTAAAAATTTACAAATCATAGATGATTTGCCATTTTTGAAGTAAACTAAATGGATAACTCAAAAACGATCATACATATAAAATAGAAATTATATCTGTAGTTATAAAACACAAATATGCAAACTATATTTTAAAAGTTGGATTGAGTAAAACGGTTTAATGAAATAAATTATTTTTTTTTTTACATTTTTTTGAAACCAGCAATTCAAAAAAATTATGCATTTTTTAAAATAACATCTTAACACCCCTGTAATAATGATGTGCATAAATGTATGAGCTATAGCTTTTTTTCAAGTATTATTATTAAGAATTACATTGCATCGAATTTATGTTTAAAAAAATAAATTTATATGCAAATATATTGATTCTGATTTATATTTATATATAAAAATATACATAAATGTTGACGTAAAATATTCTGATTTTTTAATCTAAAATAAATGTATAGCTCAAATACGATTATAAGCTCAATTGAATTTACAATTCAATTTTATATATAACAAAATTATCATTTTACATTTTTCTTCAACAAATTGCTTGTTATAATCATGTTGAAGAAATAATCTAGTTGTCATGATTGAGATGGATGGTGAATAAGGTGCAATAATTGGAAGCAATAATTTCGAACCCGTGCTTTAATGCACCATATTTATGGCTCAAGGGCACAGTTAATCTTCATATTCGAATGAGCCAGCACGTAAGTGAATAGAAGGCTTGAGTCCGCAGTCAAGTAGAAAATAAAATAATTTTTATATATTTATTTATATATGTTATTTATATATTAACCAAAAAAAATATTTTTAATTAATTATATATAAATTATTAATTAATAGACAATCATCATTAAAACGGTTAACAATATACTGATTTTTTTATTGATTGATATTGTTGATTCATCTTACTTATATGTTTTGAATTTCTGAATATAAAAGTTAATTGAGGCAACATGGAAAATTAGTAAGTCATGAAAAGGTAATTTTACAAGAAAAGCGAAAAAAAAAGTTTTTGCTACAAAAAATTAAAGTTTTAATTGGGAAATAGAAATTCAGCGCTCTACCCCGTCCCGTTATTAGCTTGAGAGACTATGCACAATTGGGTGATTAGGAATCGACCCCGGAACTTCATAGGTTTCATATCCTTTCAACATAAAATTAATCTTAAAAATTGGAAAATTAAAATGCGCTTTTTCATATTAGTCGTTGAATATTACAATTATAAGAATTTAACTGGGGAGAAATAAACAGTTTGTTGACTATTTTATTTATCTTTTATAATAATTATAGAATATAATACCCCTCTCTACAAAAAAAGGAGTTAATTTTATTTGTTTTCTTATTCTTTCCTTTCAGTAAAAAAAAAAATCTAAATTAAACTTGAATTGATTCATTAAGTGGACATATTAAATCAAAATAATAAATTAAATATCGGGGGTATAAGGGCCTGTGGTGTAAGGGTTAACATAACAACCTACTAGGCCCAAGATCGCGGGATCGTAACATAGCAGTTGGCCCTAGGATATTTTAAAGAGAGTAAAAAATCCATGGTTATTCCTTCCTTGGGAAGGGACGTAAAGCATGGCGATGTCTGGTAAATAAAATTAAGAACCGCATATAGAAAATAGTAAATGGAATTACTGAAAACCGCAAATGTTCAAGATTTCCAGAAATGAAATTAACAAAGAAATACTTTAGCTGAAACTTTTATCTTATCTACCTTCAATAAAACACTTATCTGAGATTGTTGGGACCTGATAAGAATCCAAGTACCTACAGAAATTTCCATTGTTTTACGACATCTTTACTTTAGCCAAAACGTCATTTAGAGATAGTCAGGAATGTTCACAGCCCAGGCAAAATTTGATTTACTTATTTTGTTTTTAGTTGTCATTGTAGTCCTAATCAGAATGGCATGGCTGTGACGTAGGTTTACCATATTGCGGCATTTAACTGCGTAAATAGGTTTAATGTAAATTTCAAGGTCTGTCTCCTCTGGAGGGGGTAAGATTTATTAATAACAATTTTTTGAGCCTGTAAATTTTTTATATTACGAAACGGAATAGAAGTATCGAGTCATTACGACATAGCAATGTTAATCTCATCGATTGAAAACGTTAGGCCTGGCAAAGCTTGCAAGTTGCGCAATAAGAATGAAACTCACACAGAAAACGAATCGCCGGTGCAATTGCAACTTCAGCCAATTGGATGCATCCAGGTCATTCAGATTTCTAATCGAACGATTTTCAATTATTTTTTGTCGAAATTACCAAAGGCATATTTTATATCCATATTAGCTTGAGGTTCAAAACTGAGCTAAAACCATGAGAAATAAGGCTGAAAAAGATCGTGTTAGACAAAATTGCTTGAATAAACTAGTGAAAAAGTCAATTTTTGAAATTATGGAGTTATCCGATTTTGATCCCAATCGCCTAAAATGAAAAAAAAATTTATAGAGCCAAATCTCTAGTTTGGGGGTAAAATGTAAAAGACAATTTTTGAGGTGAACACTTTAAAGTTGTTCGAAAAATGGTTTTCTCAAATACACTAAAAAAAAATCAAAGGGAAAAGACAAATCTAAACAACTTATAGCATGCTATAAAATTCATAACTTTATTTTTTTAATAATAATACATTTAATATGTATTTTCCTAATTTAATATGTTTCTACGAAGATAAAAAAAAATGTGTTATAATCCAAACCACAACTAATAAATTATAAATTAACTGAAAATAGAAATTATAAATAATAAATACTTGAGTGAGAGATCTCCTTGAATAGACCTACCTGAAACAAAAAAAAAAAAAGAGTATTAATTAATAATTAAAACAGTAGGAATAAGATAAATAATGCGTAATTGCATTTTATACATTTATTTTAATGATTATTTAGGTATGTATAAATATTTCGTAAAAATACTACAAATATTATCTTTAATATTATTTTTTATTTCTATTAATAAAAATAGTGATCAATCGGTTCTCGGAATATAAAATATAGACAAATTTCTAAATAAAATCATTATTTGACAGGAAAAATTCGTTCAATCTTCTAACTTTTAATCTCTCAAAAATGAAATATTTTTTTGTACGGATCGTTGACTGTTTAGTCACTTACTGATAACATGCTTTGTTTGTTACTATGGATGATTATTTATTTAATATGATTAGTAATTAACTAACTTGTACCACAAAAACCAGTACGTACTAGAGACTGTACTGTTTCTAGGATAACAGTTGTTCAGGGAGTTGATTTGTCCTAGATCACGTTCAACCTCAAGGTTTTTCTCCCAATTTAGGGTACCCAGTTTAAAGGCTGGTAAGCCCCAGGGCAGTATCCAGATCGCATTTGGACCATTCTTAGCGGTTAACAGAATAAATAAATTATCTGTTACAATCGGATTTGTACCCGGGACTTTAGGCAATTCAACGCTCTATATTTGAGCTATGCCGCTCCTGATAATTAGTAATAACAATTATACATTTTTTGGGGGGAATTTTCTGCTAATTCCGTTTGTCATATTGGATGCTTATTATTTTGAAAACATCTGCTTTTGCTTTCATTTTTAGGTTGTAGTGATAGAAATTTTATAAAAATATTTCTTTACTGCGTAAAACAATAGATAAAATGAAAAGCTAATATACGAGACAGCTGAATGTTTTACAGAGGTTTCGCAGGTCGAACATTCATCAGTTCAACCGCATTACTATTTAAATGATCTAAAGGACTTCAAATTAGATATGAACGACGGCTCAATGGACAATTAAAGCAAATGTATTCTATAATTTAGATCAGCTTTCTCCAATCCACTTCGAACAAACACCGCTGCATATTCATGTTCCGATTAAAGCTAGATATCGTATCATGTCATCGGGTGACAGACCATTAAACGTCGCAACTAGACGTTGAGACACGATTGGAGTTATTTTTAGAAAAGGAGTTTAAGGAGTTGAACTCCTACTCTAATGGAGTTGGGCAGACGCTGCATTTGGTCTAACTATTTTAGTGTACCCTTGGTGACTATTTGGACCGGGGTTCTAGGTTGGCAACACTGCCCTGGCACCTGAGTCACCTTCCGTTTGACACCCAAAACTAATTATGACAGTGCCTTTTTATCTCGAAGGCTTTTTCTCTAAGACAAAAATATATTCCGAGTTACTAAATCCGCCGGCTCGGCCGACATTCCTTCGAACTAACACCTCTCGCTGTTACTGCTTGACATTTCGCTATGACATTACCTTCACCCTCATATGACCTAATTGACTCAATGATTTATCTGGTCTAACTATCTGAACATAATACTGATCGTTTAAAAAAAATTGACAAAAGAAAGACATTCATTCGTTATTTTTCAATAATACCTAGGTTCTAGTACACTTTTGTACAAAAAAAAAAAAAAAAGCACTACAACCCATAAAGGGTTTTGGATTCAGTACCTGGTAGGGAGTGTATTATTCTAAGCCAGGTTTTTTAACCCACTTCATGGAGGCCGAGTGAGCTACAGAGGGGTTTGTAGATCCCATGGGCCCATTTATACCAAAAATAAGACACTGATTCGTTATTTTTCAATAATAACTAGATTCTTGTATTATCTTGTTAAAAAAAACCACTGCAACCTTGAATGGTTTTGGGTTATGTACTTGGTAGGGAGTTTACTGTTTCTAAGCCTGGTTTTTAATCCGATTTAGAAGGGTCTATTGATCCCATGGGTACAATTATATCAAAATAATAAGACATTGATTCGTTATTTTTCAGCAGTACCTGTGTTCTGATAATCACTATTAAAAAAAAAACTTAAAAATTAAAAAACCACCAAAGCCCTTGAAGGGTTTGGGGTTCAGTTCATAGAAGGTTATTTTAGTCAGATTTTTAACACACTACATGGAGGCTCCAGGGGTTTCAGTAGATCCAAAAGGTTCTTTTTATGGCTGTTAAAAGTTTAAATAATTTATCTGTCACATTTCGCTTCGTATCCAACATCTTTAGCACATTAACTGAACACTCAGCACGCTCCTTCTAATTGGATTGAAACATTTTTCTTTTTAATTGCATTTGAGACATTATGATAATGTATAGCCCAATCAAACAGAGACAATATACTTGGACAATGGATAGAAAAATGAAGAGTATATCACTGAAAAATAATTGAATATAACTATTACTATCTAAGAAACATGATACTGAAAATATGGATCTAAGCCAAACAGGTGTGAGGTTCACATAACACATATGCATGCCATGAGTATTTAGGAAAAATTCCACAGATTTTTCTAAATTTCAATTGTCTCTTTTTTATTATTCTCTAATTAAGTTTTATATTATATAACGTGTATAGCAACGTGAGTATTTAAGCATGAATAGCCGATGCGCAAATATATCGCTGGGTAAGTTATCACAATATGTCGATGTTGTGTCGCCTATCTGTTAATGGAAACCAGTTGCCAATTGGTTACTGATCTGCGACCAGCTTGTGCCATTTAATTGAGGACAATCGTCATCGTTTGCAACGAGTGAGCCCACTGGAGATCTATCTTATTTTAGGCCAATAATAACATAACATAACATAACATATATATATATATATATATATATATATATATATATATATATATATATATATATACACACATACATCGGTTTCTATTTTTCTA
Organism: Troilus luridus; assembly: GCA_964056705.1. Taxonomy (NCBI): domain Eukaryota; kingdom Metazoa; phylum Arthropoda; class Insecta; order Hemiptera; family Pentatomidae; genus Troilus; species Troilus luridus. The sequence continues at coordinate 18,145,397 of OZ057415.1, read as the reverse complement.
TTTTAGACTGTTTTCTGACTGTTTTAGATAATATATACTTGAGGTTCACAAGTTTAATTCAGTTCTTTAAACCTCTGTTGGCGATTTTTCGAGACTATGTTGGCCTCATACTCATACTCTAATAGAGAAAAAAATGAGCTTTTAGTAAATACATTAAATAACTAGTGTAGTATATATATATATCCATATTCCATACATAATTAATAAATGACGCGCAAAAAAACGAAATAAGTTATTACAATTTAAATTTACAGCCCCGGTGGATAAGAGGAATAAATGGAACAAGCGTTCACAAAACAAAAAAAGAAGAAATGTGATAAAGGTATGTCGATAATGTCAAGTTCAACGCAAAAACAACAAAAAAAAACAGTAAATCTCTCTCGGCATTTAATTTCCGACTGCCTATTAGGTAAAATGAAAAGCGGGAATTGAACAGGGAAGCGGGGGGCAATATGGAGGTAAAACAGGACAATCACTGGTTAAGCGATAGACCATTGGGAAGGGTTGGGTATCGATAAAGCATTGGGATTTCGATATCTCGATTCCGCCCCAGCGATAAATTTTATCAATTATCCTCGCCAGCGCCATCTATTATAACATTCTCCCCCTCCCCCCACGATTACTATTCCAATTTACTGTTCCGACCCTAACCGGCTAAATATCAGATGCTGTCCCACATTGCGGAGCGTATTGCGTGCCGGGATTTCCCCTTCCTTGGGTTCTACCTCTCCCTCCGATCGTTCCGGCATAATATTTGCTATGGTATATTATCATTGAAAAACAAATGACTACAGATTTAATCGTTTAGATACAAATCCACTAGAGATCGTGTTGTATTATCTCAAAAACATAACGAAAGCAAGTAGAAAGAGCATGTCCCGAGCCTCTGACATTTCGTGGTATAAAGAGGCACACCTTTTTTACTGGAATATTCACTTGTGTTGTCTAAAAGTTTCATTATCTTATACTGCATAAAAATATTTAATAAATGTTTAAAATAATCTGGAAAACATTCCATAATATTGTATTACGTTGTTTTTTAGTTATAATTCGGAGTAAATTTGATTAATTTTTTCCAACGTTGCGTTTTTATTAAAATTGACAATTTGACCTTCAATATGCATGCTATGAACCAGATTCCTATGACAAACTCCATTCCTAGACAAACACATCAAGTTTCAAACCTTGCTTCATATTGGATTCCTGATAGTTCTCCTAATAGGTACCTCCAAAGAAAAACTAGAAGCCTCAGGACAACCTACGAGTATTTTCTCGACACTTCTTTATATCAGGGTTCACATTTAATAATTATATTTTAGGATTAATTATATTTTATAATAGAATTAAATTTAACTGCAAGAAAGAGGGGGGCTAAGTGGTACAACGCTGAGTTGTACTATAAACAGTACAGTCTCTACCATTACTGAACCTAAGAGCCATCATTGTTTGTAGTGGTACAGTTGTTTTTTTTGTAAAAATCAATTAATAACAATAAAACAATGAACAATAAACAAAACTATATGTTAACAGAAGTTGAGTATATAACCAGACTTTACAATGATGTTATAATTTTATCCTTAAAAGAGTTAATCCATAACGTATATAAAGGACTAAATGATGACAGGGAAACGCGGGGCTTTAACTACCGCGCATGAGCAACAGAGGCCATTTAATGAGCCTTCAGAGGAGTCAGAGGAGGGTTAAATGGACATTAGTGAGTCGAGTCCGCTCGCGATGACCCAGATCCCTCAAAGCACAAACTCATCACTCAACGAATTAGCCCCATCCTGTGTCCAGTTCAAGAGCAACTCCACTACTCTCAGTATCGTTTTTCTTTCATGTCTAGTCTTCGGGAAGGGACTGCGTTTTCTGTATATTTTTATGGTTAATCGAGTTAATAAGGATAAGGATAAAGGATAGAAATGAAAGAAAACACTGTTTTAAGAAACATTATCACATTATTAAAAAAAAAAAAACCTGTACCACTATAACCAAGGAAGAGTCTTGGGTTTGTATTTTAGGTGTTCAAAGGCGTAAAACTCTTAGGTTATCAACACCTAAAGTTCGCTTTATAAAACTCTGGTTAATATTGTAGATAAACAACGCCAACACATGAAGAAAACTTAGACACAATTTTTTAGATAATGCTATAATTGAGACAGATGGGGAGCTTTCAAAAACTGAAACACATTGGTATGCGATGATATATTCGTTGTCCCCAAGTGCCTTCGATAAATGTCGGGCTAGTCCTATGTTATTTACTTCTGATATATAATAATTACATTCTTAAAAACTTAACTTTTAGAATATCCTCACGATATTTTCACGAAGGAGGTGGCAGTTTACGGCTGCTGCGGTATGATGTAGACCATCCCCTTACTGATTTTTAAAATAATTTTTAGTTTACTAAGATGGCTTTCTTCTCACATTGCTTGCCATCTTTCAGAAATTTCGATTTAAAGAGGTCTACTGAGTTCTGACGAAGTGAGAACCGTGGTGACTCGGCCAGTTAGCGTAAGTGTCTTTCGGGCTGCCTGATCTGCCTATTTGATGAATAAATATATACAAATAAAAAGTTATTTGAGAAAAACCTATGTGCCAGAGAAAGTACGCTCGAACATGTTTGAGATAAAGAATTCGATTAAGAAGTATGTGAGTATCTTTAACCAACTCACAAAATACTAAAAAATATCGTAAAATGATGAATTTGGATACATTATATTAGATCACCGATTTTGATCCCAATTTGCCTGATTTTTCTTCAATAAATCCCTACCAACGATAGCGAGGAAACAAAATCCATAACTGTAAATAATCGTGCTTACTCATAAAATTAGAAAATACGGAGTAGTTTGACTAGGAAATAATTTATTATTTAGATAGTAAACGGCTTAAGAACACACTCAACCACCCGATAAGAGGTATACACTTAATAGAGGCTGGATGAGCTTCGGGGGGCATCCAGATCCCACAGAATCGATTCACGGCTGTTAATATATTATGTTTTCCTGTCATATCGATGAAGCAATAAAGTAATAACACAAAGGTACTGTTTATAAAACAACATTGGCTTTATTTTGAAGAGAAAAGATTTGTCCTGGCCGGGATTTGAACTCGGGTCCTCCACATCTCCAACTCGGTACTCTACCAACTAAGCTACCAGGGCTGGTAACCAGGCCAAACAAATCCTTTCTCTTCACCGATCCCACATCCCCAGTGGAGAACCCGGGTTTGAATCCCGCTCAGGACAAACCTTTCTCTTCAAAATAAAAATATTTAAATATAACAATAACAAATATATTTAAAAAAACAGGGATTTTCGTTTAAAAAATCTTCCATCTTGCTTACGTGACATTGCACTAGCCTTGATGATGAAACCCTCAAGTGTTCACATTACTGATAACGAATTTGATCTAGAACTAAGTAAATAATTCATATTTTATAATTATTATCTTCCCCGTTGTACCTTTTGATAGAAGCTTTATGGTAATTACATAAACCTTGTAAAGGTTACGCAAGGGATCCCGGGATTGTGAACATGTGGTATTTAGACTTTGTCACATGACTATTGTTAAGGATTCAAAGAGAATCCTTGGAATATTTGTTTTAGTATCCCTTTAACAATTCGATTGTATTTAAATCAACCTATCTTCTTCTAACGGGCAAGAGGTTGTTTCGACAGATATTTATTTTCCTTACATGATTATATTTCGAGATATTATATTCTCTTAATTTCATGTATGTCTGTAATACTTGCATCCTCAATGTTACCTTCAACCTTCCATATGTTGTGCTTGTATTATATCCTTGTATTCCTTTTAACATTTAGAGATTAGGACTTACGGAATTCGGATCAGATGAATTCAGATATAACTAGGTTAATTATTACCTTTTTGTTAATTGAAAAATAAACAAAGAGTAATAAAATAATATAATTGGCCCGTAATTTAAATTATGTCTCCCAAATGAGATAAAATCCTGGATAACCATGAGCCATAGGGATAGCCATTTTTATTTTGGCGATAATTTATTTTCATTTAAACCATCTAAGGATCACATTGGCATTATTTGGATTTTTTCTTTTCCCAGAATATTTTTATTCTCACTATTTCCTAATCTTTTCTTCTGCCCATTTTCTATCCCGATTGAATTGTATTTATTTTTTCTGGAAAACATCTACTTAAAATTAACTTATATAATAATTTATAACTTTATAATAAGCCTTATTTCTCTACTAACGTGAGACGATGAGAAGCCAAAAGCCAGTAGCATTGTATGCTTTCTTTTCCATGGGGAAATGGAAGGGAAAGCCCATCCAAGAATATAATTTGAAGGAACCTACTACGATCGAAGAGTCTCTGTTCATATAATAACATTAGGCAAATATGTTTATACAGTTTTGGTTTACAGACATAATTAAAAGGATCTTGCTACGGCTGAGCCACGACGATGGGATACATGTCACTTTTTGTTCAATACTATAATATACTATAATACTATAAATTCTGTAATACTTTACTTGGTACTGTAAAGATTTTTATACTTATTTTCCGTTTCTTTCATAGCCCTGAAGATGGCCTAGACGTAGACCAAAACTTTGGCACGATTAATAAAAAATAAGTTTTTCTTATTTCTTGTGTTATCATTGACTGCACCCCCTATAAGCCAGCGGCCAGGTACTTGAAGGTTGCAATAAATTGAAGAGAGCTGAATTTTTGATACGTTGTAAGGGCATGTCTGACTAGTGGAAATCCAAGTTTGCTAACGAAAAAAAACGGATGGGAAAACTTTTGGTGCCCGAAAAACCTCGACATTTTCGGACTTATTTAAGTTTTTGGCCTATATCCCCTAATCGGTGCGTTTTTGATTAAAACACATTAGTAACCATGTTTAAAGTAGATTAAATTTAATATAATTTGAGCTCAACCGCAGCTCTGTATTTTGAGCTACGTTCCTTTGAACAATGGCCATTTTTTCCAAAAAATCCCAATTTAAGTTTTGGCCGACTTCGTGAGGAATACCGGCCGAAGGAGTGATCCTACGATGAAAGTTATGGGGAATGAAGCTGTAGTAAATTTAATTAGCTTTAATTTAAGCACATAACGAGGCCTGTAGTTGTTACACTTCTCTTGTTAATTAAAACAAAGGAAAATCGGGAAAGTGGGTGTGAAAAAATTACCAATTTTCAAAGAGGCGTAACTCAGAATCTGTTACACCTATAGGCCTTAGCCTGTGCTTAAATTAAAGCTAATTATATTTAATACCTTGACTTTGATCGTAGAATGACTCCTTCGGCTGGTGTTCCTTAAGAAAGTCGACCAAAACTTAAAATTTGGACTTTTTGGAAAAATACCAATTTTCAAAGGGGCGTATCTCAGAACCTATTAGACCTATAGAACTGCGATTGAATTCAAATTGTAGCAAATTTAATCTTATGAGAATGCACAAAAATGCACCGATTATGAGATACAGGCCAAAAACTGAGATAACTCCGAACATTTCAAGATTTTTTGGCCACCAAAAGTTTTCCTATCCGTTTTTTGGCTGCAAAATTAGATTTACACTACTCAGACATGGCCTTACAACATATAAAAAATTCAGCTCTCTTCAATTTATTGCAACCTAAGACCCATTTTTGGTACCTGGCCGCTGGCCAATTACTGACCAATTCAATTCATCAATATATTTCCATTTAGTTTGAGAGCGTATCTCTGAGAATCACCTGGAAATGTTTGGCTATTTATTGGGTTGCAAGGATCTTGTTCATAGTCTGATCAGATACTAAATGGGATTTCCAATAAGCTACTTCAGTTTTCAATTCAATGATCATCACAAACGAGAATGAAAAATAAAGTCGATAACGACGTCTTTCCTGACCTTGGGGTAAATTTGCTGGAAGAAGTAGCCATTGTCAACAAATAATATATTTTTCTTTATTTGTTAATTGCGATCAAAGAAGAGATCTCGGAGATAATTTACATTTAATAAGAAAGAATCGATTCGGAGACGAGATCGATAGTGATTAGGATCGATCAAAACAATCTCTTGCACAACCTTGATGGAACCGGCGTATTAGAAATGGCCATGACATCCTTCAACTTACGTACTACAACAAGTTTTTTTTTGAAGAATAATGAGACAGTACGAGAGATCTGTTCACTCTGATTGGATAACGATTGTGCAGGCTACTTCACGGATCACAATAATTGTGGTTACGTATATATACACGGGGGTTGGTAGTAATGAGAGGAAAAAATACAAAAATAAGTGTGATTCCTGTTAAAAATAAGATTTTAAGGCGATTCATTGTATAAGGGCGTATAGATTATCTTTCTATAATTCTCCCACAACTATCTATGATTTACGTTAGTCAGGATTAGACAATGCCAGATAGGAAGGACAAGTGTTATAGTAGAGAACCAGGCCAAGCATCAAGAATATTTATTTATTTTTTGAGTTATCAGAAAATATAAAAAACTTGAATAATGGCAATTGATTACTGGCCCTCCGTGAACAAAAATGTTGTTTCCTTATTGTTGGTTGAAAAACCAGTTGAGGCACACACTGTGGAATAGACTTGGATTCCCAACTCTTAAGAATTGAATCCTCATGTCTTCTGGGGATTGCACACTTAATACATTACTAATAATACGTGGGATATATAGATATATATATGGTATATGGATAAATATAGATATACAATGGTATCTATTAATGGATCAATCTATCAATGGATAGATGTGGGCACACTATGGATATATATCTACAGCCCCGGTGAATTAGTGGTTAAGTCGAATTTTGCACAGTGAGAGTTAACTGCTTTCAGATTACCGGAGTCGTATCATTCTCGTTGTTTTTGCCTTGAAATGGAATTGTAATATAAACAATAACTCCTTTTCAAGCCAATGCCTTACTCATCCCCTTATTCACTACGAAAATAATTCGAATCCGCTTACTTGGGTACAAAAAACTCATTTAGGAGAAAATTAGACTTAACCACTTATTCAGATATATAGGTATACATTTTATAATTAACAACGAATGCAGACGAATCAGCTGTCTATTGTCTGTCTGTTTGGTCTAACGTCACTGTATGCTGTTATAGGGGTATTTAATGAGTAGCTTACAGCCCCGAGCTGTATGGAGATGTCAGATGTATCAGATGTATCTGACTCCCATTTTAGGCACCTTCCAAAGGACGCCATTACCAAGGATTTTTTCCTACCTTTAAAAACTCCTAAAAATAAATTAATAAATAAACCTGTCGGGCTGTGAATCCGCCATCTTGAGGATGGGAAGTTGTTATGCTAACCATTGCACCACTATCCATCAGATCAGTTCTTCTGTCAACATGTTTTACATTACTTCGTTACTTCGTTCACCACCTAGTTCCTTTTCGTCTACTCCAACAATTTTACAATTTAATTTCAATGGTGTGAATGTTTATTTAAATAATTAGCAAATCTCAAAAGGCATGTTATTATCTGCTGAAGTGCTCGTTCGACTCATCTTTCTTCGCAACAAATATTCTACGCAATACTTTGTTTTCGAATTTTCTCAAGGCCAGGTTCCAAAAAGATCAATAGGAAGAATACTAATCTTGTAAATTCTTTATTTATGTGTTTTTGCATTACCTGCAAACTGGTTTAGTCTTGCTTTTGTTTCCTCGTATTTTCTCTTTTTAATCACATACGATAAGGCTCTATATGAATGTATTTTCCCTATGTATGTTCTGTGAATCAAAGCCGTTTATTCAATATATTTATATATAATTTTCGTATTCGTTTGGAGATATGATACTTATCTATAGGGAGAACATTCCATTTTTATTAGATTAATTGATTCCTTTTTGTTAAACTATCAATAAAAAAAAGAAACGAAGAATTTTGTCATGAATAAATGTTGTAAACAAAATGTAAATAAAATAATGGTTAATGATTACTGGACATTTTCCTATTAGTATTTGATTATAGAATTAAGTGTTATTATTAGATTACCTTTATTAAATCACTTTTATTAATACTAAACCTTGTATATCTATAGATACAGGGTCGCTATAATCTGAGTCCTTAAAAAATAGGACACCCCTTTGCCATCACTTAATATTTAAATATATATATATATATATTTACTTAGTATAGGTAGATGACTTAACCGACTACTTTACACTCAATATCTATAGAACGCCTCATATCTCATACAATTATGAACGAGAGGCACTAGATTGAAGTAAAAATTAAACTGGTGTGATAACGCTTGACATTTATTAATTTTTTCCTGTTTACACAACATATTAATGTACAGAGTAACTGTACCTAAGGAGCGGAGCGGCTCAGTGGTAGAGAACTGAGTTGCCATGCCGGAAATCCTGGTTCAAATCACGCTGCAGCCCATGACTTTTATTTAGTCTGTTTGCAGCGGGAGATGGATCATATAGGATCTAGGACCCTCCTGGGGCTATTATTAAAATAGGGTACCCAAAATAAGGGGGGGAAATCGTGACCTAGGAATGAGCGTGACCTAGGAAATTTCACTTCCTTGCAGAACCGTTGTCCATGAAACAGTACAGTCTCTACCATGTATTGAACCCCATACTCGTTCACGGGTTCTGTAGTCACAGGTTTTTTTTTCTCCTCCGCTCCTCCACAGTGTGGAACTCAACCCCTCCTTTTATCCGACATGCTTCTTCACTGACATTAAAATCCTTGCTTTTCCAACATCACCTGACCTCCCAAAAAGATGCCCTCTAAGGAGATCAATCATTTGCTTAAATAAATCAGTATTGAATAATCGATTTTGTTCCTTACTAGTTTTTGTATCTTTTTCCTAAAGAAGATATAGACTATGTAAAGAATTGATTGCATGCTAGCCCATTCATTTGTTTTATTTAGTAACTGTTGTTATTATTGTATTTATTCTCTAAAATTGGTTAAAATCCTGTCAAGTCATTTCATTTCTATTTTTATTTACTTTGTTTGCACTTTTTAAATACTTCATGATTTGTATTATTTTGTAGCCTTCTGGCCAGATATGTATTATGTTAATTTTTCTGTTCATGTTTGTTATTCTAAAGGGACTTGGTCCCAGAATCAAGTTTGTTTTCTATTCTATTCCATTACACTATTAGTACAGTTATACTATTTGAGCAATTAAATGAAAAATTGTCTTATGTGTAAATTGGGGGTTAGTCCGGAAGTATCCCCAAGTAGAGTTCAATTAGTTATTTGAAATTTTTTGCTCAATGTACTTCTGAATTTATAGATTTTTTAGTCAACTTTTGTTGGTCATCCAGAAGCAAAGCAAAATTTACGTACTTAGGGAATTCTGTCTCCCTAAACTTTCCTCAACACAAGTCCGAATAAGGAGAATCTCTTATCTTAATTGTACGTTACTTATATTATGATTTACATCACAGGCGTTCATAATCAATTTTCTGGGAAAACTCGACAAGAGAATAACCACAATTTTCTTCAAATAATGATCCAGCATGAGAAAGTAAATATTGTTGTTGTTGATCTTGGGACAACATAAAAAAAAATGATCAAATACATTCAGTAATCTTTGGCGTGCTAATAATATCAGGCGTTATTATCAATTGAAACCCATTTCACTGGAAAGAGCAATCACCATTGACGCAATTCTGGCCGCATATCTTATCCAATTTGTTGTAGGTCACAATTCACAGATAAGCGACTAGAACACTAGAAGTGGGGTGGTCCTTGGAACTGGGTTAGGTAAGGTTGGCAGCACTGGCGGATGAATATGCATGGCGGAGGTGTGAAAGATGTCTCGAATATATTAGCAGTTAGGAGCCATCGATTAGGAAGGAGTATCGCAGGTTTTTTTACTTTTTTTTTTTTTTCGTTTTCGCATTGCATAAGAGGCGTTAACCCAGTTCGATAAGGCGGAAGGTCACCTGATTTGAGATGAGGGCTTTACAAATACCCCTTGTTTGGTTGTGTAGCTGGTGACCCAAAAAGGTGATATGTCTAATTACTATAACAATAGTATACTATATGGCGGTCCTCACGTATTGGAGAGCCATCGAGAGTGATGGAGTTCCTGATAATGGTTTAAACGTTATGCCACTTGAAAGAGGAGGAGTTATGGGGCGCCAACATCAATGTTATGCGTCAAGACAATTATGAAGAAATGGGAGTAGGCACCTGCGTCGCAAACATCGTCAGATAAGGAGCGAGATATGTTATTCGATCCGTTTTAAGGCGTAGTCATAGCTGAGAGAATCCAAGGAACCTATTCATAACCACTACAACCCACGATGGGTCAAGGGTTCAGTACGTGGTAGAGACTATTATTTCGATAGGCCCTAGATAACGCTAGATAACAGCCAGGTTTCCCCCTCCTGTAAAGGGTACCTACTTTATTAAGACAGGGCAATCCTTAGGAGGGTCTCCTGAACTCAAAGGGTCCATCCAAAGCTGTTAACAGATTAAATATGTTATCTGCCATGGCAGTTTTTGAACCTGGGGCCTCCGACAAGTAACTCAACGGTTTATATTTTAGTATACTTAATGAAATGTCTACATATACTGGTATATCGAACTGTTTTGTAGTAGAGTTGAGAGGAATTAGTTAAGGGAAAAATTGGGGATAATGCTGAAACCAAAGCCTTCATGGTTTACATCAAATAGTATTTGGTCATAATATTTAACATATGGAGCGGAGTTGCTCAGTGGTAGAGGACGTAGTTGCCATAGAAGAAATCCCGGTTCAAATCCCGCTGCGGGCAAGAATTTTATTTGGTCTGTTTGTGGCGGAGATGGATCATATAGGATCTAGGACCTACCTGGGGCTGACGCATCCTCTATAAAATATTATTAAAAAAAGGGTACCCAAAATCCTTATTTTGAGATTCCCACCATGGAAAAATCTGTCTGTTGAGCGTGACCTAGGACAAGTCACCTTCTTGCAGAACCGTTGTCCATGAAACAGTCCACGGGTTGTACTAGTACAGGTTTTTAAAATTTATTTAATATAAAATATTAAACTTTTTTTTCACTACACATTTATGTCACACAATTTCCTACAATATAAAAGGTTTGATAAATAATCTGTGCCTCAACTGTATATATCTAATTTATCTCTGTATATACCAAATTAAAATCTACTCTCAACTGCATGTAACTAATTATATATATAATTACTGAAATTGTAAAATGCTTGGAATTTAATTATCCTAACTTGAGGATAACCTAAATCTATGATTATTGTCGGACTATGTGCCTGAAAATTGTCTTCAGTGAGTTTTAACGCTTGAATTTTTGAATGATTTCTCTGATGGAGAACAAAATAATAGTAATTAAAAAAAAATTAATCTAATTTAAATGTTCAAATTATTCTAAAGAAAATCACTCTTTACAGTAAACATTGAAGAGAATTAAAAATTCATTGTATCGAATGAGTTAATTTTTATTTTTGAATGCTTAATGAAAACTGATTTTTTTCAGAAATAACCTAATTACATTTTTTTCTATGCTGTTCTTGAATACACATTGATACTGGCTAAGTTATAAATAGCGTAAAACATATAAATCACTTATGATTTTCATTTAATTTTATTAACGACCTCATTGACATCATAAGTTAATAAACATGCTAAGTATATTTCAGAGGAAATAGCAGTAGTTTATGAAGAAACTAACTAATTATGACCCTATAATTAGAGCCCTAATTTTTATTTTATTATAACGGAGTTAGTTATATTAAGAAATATATTATTAAGAAGTAATTATATAAAATTGCCAAGAGAATTATTGAAAATAAATATTGAAATAGATTGTGAATCTATGCCAGAATAATGAGTAATTATGGAAGGTTGTGTATTTACAAGTCTTGTATCACCTTAAGTCCTTGAATGCTCAGTATTTAACATGAGATAAGGAAAATATGAGAAAATATTTTTATCATTTTCATGGATAATTGTTATTCTTAGGTAAATTACTCTTTACTTACTCCTTACGTAACATTTTTGTTCTAGACGTTTCACGAAACTTTTCCCAATCAACAGGACTTCTAAATCGTATCATTTCTGTTGTTCTATTATTTCTTTTTTTATCTGACTTTATTAGAATTATTTCGTTTTATAAGAATACACGAATAAGTGAAATTTATGTATTTGATAAAAGTAACTAAGTCCATAGAGTCGGTAGTAAATAAAGTTGCATCTTATTTAATGATTTGTTTTTGTTTCAAAAGAACCCCGATGATGAGGAAAATGCATCCAAGCGTTGGGAAATAAATATGACGTGATATGCAATAAAATAAAATAAATAATAGATGAATTGATTTACAATAGCACAAGATCCATTTATAAAGACTTGTGTGAATCCCCCAGAGTACATTTATGTCTGTTAACTCTAGGTTGGCAAAGTTGTTCCTTTTACTGAATCGTTCCTTTTGAGATAGTTCATTCTAATGAACTAGTTCAAATGAACTACTTAAACATTTTTCAAAAGAACTAGAAATGTACTACACTAAGAGAGGAATTGAACTGTGGAAAAAGGGGGAGAAACTGAGAGGTCAAATGAACTAGAAAGGTTCAACTAGTTCTCTTGATTCAGTAGTTCGTCTTTCGATTGTTGGTTAGACGCCGACGCACAGTGTTTCGATTAGTAGGAGCTAGCTGGACAAAATTCATGTCAAAATTCTAAAATAATTTATTGGAATATTGTAAACGATTGTTCAAAACCTATAAATCCAATATGTGTTTATGCCTGGTACACTTCATCTCGTCAGTAATAGAGTCTTAAGTCATGAATCCATATAAATAGACTAAATAAGTTGTATTCAAAGCTTCATTTCAACAACACACAATTATAATGTTACTAATTTTATATGAATCAATTGTTGAATATCGATAATATATGTACTCATAAGTGCTATTTTTTCCAATTAAAAAATCTTCTGATAATCTAAGTGAATCAATTAAAAAAAAAATGCATGACGGATTTTTCATCATTTTGAAACTTTCAAGATATGAGAATGACTTGTATCCGGTTGTATCCGGGCTAAATTTTTTATATTTCATAGCTGTATCTCTCCCATTAATAATAAGATGCATTATAGCCTGCACAATCGAGTACAACATTGTTTTTTTAATTTTAGAATACTTATTTTCGAGAAAGGTTTTTTTTTTGAAGAATGGTAGAAACACCCTTATTTTTTTAATTTTATAGTTCTTTTCGACCAAATTAAATGTTATAAACCTTGCAGAGGACCCTGAAAGGAAAATTAAAACAAGATTGGCTAACTATTCCTCCAAAATTTCTGATAAATGGCGGGAAAATCAAAGCAGTGTTTCGATTAGTACAAGCTAGTACAAAAGCCATGTTTAGAAATCTGAAATATGTTATTGGAATATTGTAAACAATACTTCAAATCATGGTAATCTAATATTTGTTTAAGTCTGACACACTTCAGAGCTGGAGGGTTAGCGCCCAAAGTAATCATAGCAATAGAATAAATCAGTGGAATTTAAGGCATTTATTGTACTGGTAAGTGATATTTTTTCGAAATAAAAAAGTCTTCTGATAATCAAACTATGTTATTTTTTTTTTTAATGGCCGAAGGATTTTCCCTCTTTATGATAACAATTTTTTGGATGGATGAATGATGAGTATATATGTGTGTGTAAGGGAGTATATCTACACACAGACTTATTTTAAAAATAATTATAGTTTTTTTGTCTCTTTAATTTCTTAAATTAGTTAGTTGTTTTATTTTCCATAAAACTTGTATTTTAAATATATATATATAAATCTTTCTTTATAATTATTGTTATGGTATTTATATTTTTTCTTTCATTTAATTCGTTAATGCGAACTCCTAATTTATCTTCATTAATGTTTTATTTTCATTTATTAATTAAATTGTAATTGTATTCTACTCTAAGACATTATAGTTTATATTTTATTTTCCGTGTCACTATTCTAGGGACTTCCAGAATAACTACGGATTTTTATCAGTTTTATTATCATATATTGTCTTAATTATTAATTATTAATTGTTTTTATTTTATTTTTTCTAATTATTATCCTAGCAATGCTCTTAAATTCAGTCGGTAATTAATTAAAAACGATTTTTTATAATTACAATACTTAATTAGTCGAAAGAATGCAAAAATGCCGAAAAATAATTTTGTCCAGTTAGCTCCTACTGATCGAAACACTGTGCGACGGTCCCCTGTCCGAGTGTGGTAGCTGGTGAGTGGTGTGAACTAAAAAGAACTATAGTTCACCGAAACAGAGAGCGCTCTTTATAGTTCATTTTCCGAATCTAGTTCAATGAACTAGTTCGTTCACGTACATCTCATCTCTACTGTTAACTGATTAAATAATGTATCTACCACAGGCGGATTTGAACCAGGGACCATCAAACTGGCAACTCAGCTACCTACTCATTGAAGTAGCTCACTTCGGCTACTCTAATAATTTTTTCTGAAATTAGAAAGATATTATTTATGATTTATAAACAATGTTTTTTAATTAATTTATTTACATAATATACTTTAAGCGAATACCAAGAACAAAAATAACAACGTGACTCTCACTTCTATTTGCTTTTATTCCTAGACCCCAGTACTTTTAGTTTCCCTCCAAACTTGTCCCTACAAAACTCTGAAATCAACTTTAGCTGTACCACCATTCTACACCCCCCTTTCAACTTATAGAGAAAACTTTTTATAAAGTTGATTATTGTATTAAAATTAAGGAAGTTTGGTTTATACAATAAATAATATTAAAACTTCTTCAATCAGTTTCTCTAGTTCTATGTAGAGCAGTGTTGTTTACAGAATATTGATTGCAAGTCCATCAATAAACTTTTATTAAAGTCAATATTAATATTCAAATGTTGAGGAATAACAAAGAATAAACAAATGAATTAAAGTAAGATACAGAATATACAAATAGGATAAGAGAGATTCAGATTCCAAAATAAGTGTTAGTATTTTTCCGCCTATTAACCAGCAACCAGGATGTATTTATTTATTCCTAATTTAAATAACTAAACAAGGAACTCTATCGAACAATCAGAATCAAAGAACATCTGATATTTAGTTAACTAGATCGTCCCTGACCTTTTTATCTTCTTAAAAATAATATAAAAATCGACGCTTTTGAATGAATCGGCTGACGAAGGAGCTGTAACTCGTGTATTTTTTTTTTTCAAAAACTCTTTATCAGGAAACGTTTGAATATTAAATTACTGGCGTCAATGTGAAGAAAATATATGCGACTATTTAGCCGTTTCAATATATAGTTATATTCCTCTCTGATAATTAAGGACTGGGATTCTACGAAGTCAGCATGACCAAAGATACTTCTAGGATTTTAAATCGGGCTTGTTTTAAAATGAATTTTTTTTTCTATCTTTTCGAAGAGGACTTTAGAAACCCGTTGTTGCGGTCTTTAAGTTGTGATTCTGGTTACTCAACCACATATTGAAACCGGTTCTCTGAAGGTTAAGGAAAACCCCATTGTGTTTCTGCGAATCGAAGAGACATAATGGGAGGATAAAGCAAACTAAATGATTTAAAAAATAACAAATTTTTTTAGTAATTAATATTCATAAGTAATTTTGTAAATAAAAATATACCCCACGGAGGGTCTTGGGTTCAGTAAGGGGTAGAAATTGTACTGTTTCTTGGACAACGGTTGTGCAGGGAGGTGATTTGTCCTAGATCAAGTTTCAACTGCCAGATTTTGGGTGCCTACTTTAAAGAGGCAGAGTGAGCCCCAGGAGAGTCCCAGATCACATAGAACCCATCTCCGGCCGCTAGGATCATAGAATCGTCAACTCTGCGCTCTACAACTGAACCGCTCCGCTCCCCAAATAAAATCAACAGTATTATTTAGCATTAAAATACACAGGCAAACAATTCTGAATTATCAGATACTGATCACAAAGCAAATAATGAAATTATGCCCTAAGGTAATACTGTTTAATCGTGTACATAAGCATAACAGCCTGATGATTTTAGGTTTATAGTTCTGGCAATGACATTTCAAGACAAGTAACACGTTCAATTTAAAAGAATAGGATATACCAAAGCTCCAGTATTTATAGGTAAGCATTAAAATGAGATTGAAATTATTTTTCTATTAAATTTAAATTTGTTAACCTTGGTTACCTTTTTTTTATTTGTTGATTGTAATATATATGTATATATTATAGTATTATAGTATTATACATTTATAATAAATATGGCTATATATAATTTTACTTGGTACTTGAAAAGGTGTACATGAAACAGGTTGGTTATTACCTATTTAGAATAAATAAGCATACTTCATTAAGTCAGATTATGTTCCTAGGATCATGTTGCTAAACTGAAAGGAAAAAAATTGTGAACGAACTAAATTTTAACCTAGTATTTTACCGGTAGTTACATTTAAGACATGAAGGTAACATTTACCTGTAATACATGTACGGGTTTATATAAGGAAACAAATTTCGTAAATTTTTTTTCCATTGATAATATTGATATGGAGTCAGCCTACCCCCAGGCATGCACACCGCTGCGTGATAGATAATGTTTTTTAAATAGCGTGAATCACGCATATATGAGCGAAATCTATAAATTGTTTTAATAACAGGGACATGTGTTATTTACGTAAGCCCTTGTAATAATTATATATAAATGTTTAAAAAAAAGATTGATCTTGAAGTGAATAAGAAAAACAATGAAGAATAATCAGATTAGACAACTGAAATGATAATAATTTAAGAAGAAAAAACAGTTCTAAAGAATCAATTTAATTCTTAATCTAATATTTAAATTTTATTATTTTATATACGTTTTTAACGTTAGAAAATGTTTTTCTCTCAATGTTTTTCTTTGGTTATTAATTAAATCCATTTACATTTTATATTTATGTATTATAATTTTCATTACAACTAACAGCAAGGTGAAGGCGGTTTGATTTGCCACTCTACCCAAGCCAGCGATTCGATAATTTTAGCTCTTCAAAAATATTTCATATGCTATTTTTACAGATATATTTATGAAGTAGAAGAGTTTGTTGGTTTGGATGAGAGGAATTTATAAATCTTTTTTTTAATTTAGGAAGCATTTATGCTTCATAACATCACGCTACGACCCATGGGTACGGAGCAATGACCATAAATAAATCGCTGAGGGAAAAAGTGTCGGATTCGCGTACGTGTCAAATGATCCTGGAAGCAAGCTGACTAAACAAACTTTTTCATAACCGTGAAATTACCATGTGAAAATATTATATTGTAAACAAAATGGCAGGATGAGTGGTAAGATAGGAAAACCAGATTTTTTTTTTAAATTTATTGTAGATTTTAATTTAACTATAACAAGCAAGTGCTGTGTTCTAAACTCATTGGTGACAAAAGTTGATTGTATTCGGCTATTTACTGTAATTGTGCGACAGCTCTAATGGGAGAGTTTAGTGCTGAATAAATTTCTATTAAATTTTACCGGCCATCATTTCTGTTTTGGAAAATATAGATGTATGTAGTTTTTGAAAATGACAATCATACTTCAAAGTTAAGGATATAATTCTTAAGAAAAACTTTTGTCCAATTAGTTACTTCACATTATTTATTGATACTGTGACAGCTGATTCAATGTCGGCAAAAGTCCCAATCCTGAACAAGTTAGTGTAACCTTTAAGCTCCGTCGTAATTTTGAACTGATGCCTGCAGTTATGTTCTAGGATTAACCTTTAAGTACATGTTTTTTTATTCTCTGCCACGTTGTTACTATAACCATTTTCATTATCCTTATCGTTGTGCTTGTGTGGCTCTCTTACTCCCAACCTTAAACCAAAGGTAGAATGCCATTTTTTGGTATCTGTTCCGTAGGTTTTTGCTTCGAGATAACTCAAAAAAAGTTTTAACTTTTCATTTATTTCCTTTTCATTATGTGATTCATTCAATTATGAGAAATGTGTATATTTCGATTTTCATTTCATCAAGAAACGAACGATTCAACATACAATTTGAAATATTGATGACATATCCTAAACATTATGTTTAAGTAGGTTCTTTAATCTATATGTAGTCAGTAATAAAATTATTATTACTTTCGAGAATAATAAAAGGAAACTAATGGAAATTTAAAACTTATAGGAGCTTAACTCGAAGCGACAACCTGCGGAACTGATACCATTTTTTTTTACTTAACTACACCATCCAAACTAATCATGGTAAATGACAAATGACATTTGTAAAATTTAAAAAAAATGACAAATCCATTTTATGTACCATTGCACTAACACCGGAACTTATAGTTAGGACTGCAAAGATAAGAGTGACGTCACTCTATGGATGACGGTATGCCCATTACCAATGCTCGAGGTGATCCTTGGTACGCGGCGGACCATCACGGCTCCCATCTCACGTCCCATTTCCAACTGCCAATAAAAGAAAGGTTCGCTCATTAAAGCCTGCGATTACCTCCTTAGGGTGGCCTCTTCCTCTTCGGATCAAGGTCGTACCAAGGTCATTAGTTTGTCACCTTGTTCGTCAGGTGTCGGTTAGAGGATGGCAAGATTCGGACGGAAGGATAGGTTAGTGATAAGGTTGTCATGCTCAGTTATTCGTATCTACTAAAACTACAATTATTTTTCCACATTTCACACAACTATCTGTCACTACATTCAATAAATAAAAAAAAACTCTACGAGTACAACCCATGCACAGTCTTCAGTTTAGTACATGATAGAGGTACTGTATTTAACCCAACGGCTTTGCAAGGTGTTCCAGTAACCAAACTCTAGATTTGAATTCACAAAGGGTACGAAATTAAAGTTGCTGGATGACCCCGGAAGGGTTTTCAGATTTCTCAGGTTGCATCTATGGCAGTTAGCAGATTAAATAATCAATCTGCAACAACCGGATTTGAACCGGGGGAATTCAGCAACTCTACGCCCTACATACTCAGCAACAATCCATATTAATAATCTTCAAAAGTTTATTTACTCCATCATCAAATCCAAGCTAAACAAAACTTTAAACCTGCAAAATATTGAAAAATAACTAATCAGCCAACGTTCGCAATTTCAAGCTTCACTAGGATATAAATAATGAAATAATAAAGTACAGAATGGTATTGAAACTCTTGGAGTGAGGCTGCAATAACCTCTATCTGGTCTGTTCATGTGAGATGTGTTGCATTTGGTTTTTTCGATATATGTCCAGATGATAAGTGAAACGTTGGGTGTCTAGAATTTTAGGGTTTTAAGGTTTCGTTTTTTGAATTGTTTCTTTCTAAATTTTTTATTGATTTGGATTTTGAAAATGTAAATAATATTACATATAAATGCAAAGAATAAACATAAGCTTTATAAACTCAAAAGTGTAGCTATTCTCCATAGCTATTCTATGCTTAGTTTTAATGGCATTACTAAAGTCCCACATATGCTAATGATTCATACCACTACTTGAAGAGTTAAGAGAAATTTATTCTGGATGAAATGGGTCATGTTCCCACTATAGTGAAATCATGCAATCATGTCAAGAACAAAAACTTCTGACTAGAATTCAAGTTTTTGTTGCATCAGATTTTGTTTTGCATCTGACATAATGTAGAAAGTAATACTTATTGCCCTGCCCAAAATATTTCAGATGCTTTACGATAGAACTTTAATGGATAGTAATATTCACATTCTTTATTATCTTTGTTTTTAATAAAGAATATTTATAATGTGCTAAGCATTTTACATTTGGTGCTTATTAAAATGGAAATCTTTTGAACGATAAATGCATTTGCATTTTTCATTAATATTTTATTTCCATTAACACTCGATTTAAATTTATATAAAATTTAAAATGACCACTCATGTATTCACGAAACTCAGCTTGTGTTTTTTATGTTATTTGAATATTAACATATTTTTATGTTATTTGTATAAATATATTTGAAGTTAGTTTTATGTATAAATTGTTTTGTTTTTTAATAAAGCCTATTAATTTAAAAATATATAATGGAAAGTATTTAAGGAAATTATTGCTAACTTTTAAGATCTATATTTGGAAATTGATAGGTCAAGGTTAGAAACTCATTCAGATTAAGAAATGACCTTAATTAGTCAAGTAGTTAAGAAGTTATCTCCCCACTATATAAAAAAGTTTTAGTGACCGTGTAATATTTTATTATAAAAAAAACCTACACCACTACAACCCGTGAAGGGGTCTGGGGTTCAGTACAAGTTAGAGACTGTACTATTTCATGGACAACGGTTCTGCAAGGAGGTGTCTTGTCCTAGGTCACGCTCAACTGCAAGATTTTTCCCCCTTATTTTGGGTACACTATTTTTATAATATTTTATAGAGGCTGGGTGGGCCCCAGGAGGTTCCTAGATCCTATCTGATCCACCCCCGCTGGAAACAGACTAAATAAAAGTCATGGCCTGCACCGGGATTTGAACCAGGATTTCCGGCATGGCAACTCAGTGGTCTACCACTGAGACACTCAGCTCCCCTATAATATTTTATTATACATATATGACATAATTAACCTTTACTACTACTACCTATGGATTCAGTACGTGGTAGAGAATGTACTACTTCTACGACAACGGTTGTGCAGGGAGGTGATTCATCATAGTTCACCACCAGGTTTTTCCCCGATTAAGGGTTTCAACTTTAAAGAGGGATGGTGAGTCCATAGATATCTCTGGCTGTTAACAGATTAAATAAATTATCTGTTACAGCAACCACTTTGCTAATCCGCTCACTATGACGTAATTACAATGTAAAATAATAATGGCAATAAATGTAACAACGAGAGATAAAGACTTGTTATTTATTTTTTTATCCTGACTACGCTATATTTAAAACAATAATACAATCAACAGAATATATACATAATACAAGTAATACTATAGAATAAATTAAAATTAATGTTTTAGTATTTGATCAACGAATTGCAAAGTTAAATCAAGAGGGAGAGTATGTCTGACATTAGTGAAGAAGTAGCTATGAGGACTTCAGCCATTATTAAGATTTGTTTCATCTATTTTTTTTTCTGACCTCAACTATTCTTTTATCTCAATTCTTTTATTTTTATTGAGATTGAAAATCTACAAAACGAGAGGCCAAACAGTTTTAAATAAAGGACAGTTCACAATGATTTTTTTTCTTTTTATACAATCTAATAAAAACCGAAATAGATAATGAATAAATAAAAAAACAAATCACAGGGATACAAAATTAAAGTAGAATCTATAAATTAAATGACAAACTCATTTCCCTTGAAGCTATGAGGCCTCCCAATAGTATCTGGCCTCACTACAGCTGTTTCTAGAGCCATTTCAATAAATCTAACTCATTTATTTTAGTGGATCGCATTTTTTACTTCGCATGTCGTTAGGACTAGTGTCCTTTTATCTATGTCCTTTGAATTATAGTCATTAATATACATAATTTTTTTTATCTTATTGATTCATTTTGTCACCGCAATCATTATCAATGAATAATTATAAAACGAAGATAAAAACATCTAAAGTCTAAATATAAAAATGAATGGGTCTCCGTTTATTTCAATAATAGCAACAAAAAAAAAAAGAAAACATTAGGACCTAATAATTAATATTTACACCATATTACTTAGGTACTTCTGAATAGATCCGAGGTGATATAATTTGAACTTGTTATTTGCGTACTACCACTGGGTAGATTCTCTACTTATCTTAATTCATGCCATTTACTTGTTGTATTTTTATATTACAGTTGTAAATTTCAGTGAATAAAAAAAATTTACTATTTATGTTTATTAAATTTCTACAGGTTTAAGAAAATTTTCATGTGGCAGTTGGAAGCCAAATGAAAAATACATTTATTACTTATCTCCTGAAAAATGATTTCTAAACAAAATATAAAGAATACATATACAAATTATTAATAGTCCTTAAGACTCAAATTTTTACGACAATCAATTCTAAATAACAATATATTCGATCATATGCACATTTTAAATTTTCTACTCAATGCACTCCTGCCATTTAAAATGAATAGATTTCCGAATGATAAGTAAAAAAAGAAATATTATTTATATTTATGACCGTTTTTATTAACTATTTATAATTTTTTACGAATAAATAGTGCGTTATTTCAACTTATTTTTTTACGCCCGTTTTGAAATCCTACCAGATTCGATAGTCAGGTTAATTTTTTGTTTGTAAACTAATTTATAACATATTAACGTAATTAAGCGAAGTATACTGCTTTTTTTAAGTATATTGTTCCATTACTATATTTATTTCTATTATTTATTTTGTTTTTACTTAATAATTTTTCTCATGATTATGTACTTAATTACTTTACTATAGACAGCAATTACATACAGTAATATATTAATGTAATATTGATGTAAATTTTAATTTCTACATGCATTAAGAAATAATGAATAATCACTACATACATTAATCTGTTATCGTTGTTAACAAATAAAAATGTTGCTCATAAATTTTCACACACCTTTACTAGGAAATATTACTGATAAAGTCGAGCGATTACTGTTTCCAGTTTTGAGATAACCTGAACACTAATCTAAAGAATGCACTGCAAGTGAGCAATTATACTATTTTTTCTCATCCCAAATAATTATAAAACAGTGTTAATGCAATCGGAATGTAAGGGAAATTTCTTTATCTTAATGCATTTTAAATGTGTTCTGTGCTTATCAATTTTTTTTTTATCAGTATCTTGTTATAGAGCCAAGCAAAAAGCATGGCTATGGTATGGTAAACGTCGGTTATTTTCCACAAAATAAATAAATAAACGCAAACTCCACTACAGGATAAAGACACATGTTCGGGCTCCTAATATTTTGTAAATTAATTAAAAAATAGTTGGCTTCGGGATCTAATGATATAACGTTACTTTCATGTCAAGAGTAGATAATGTTATGTAATGGCCTTTCTCAAGAATGACATGCTATTTATATTATATTCCGATCACTTCCGCGTATTGTCATCACATGAGCGATCGGTATGGAAGATTTATAAAGTGAATAAAAATATTTATGGAATAAATGAACTAGGTACCAGAAAAAATGTTTTAAAATAAAACTGTTAAATACAAAATAATTTGATTTAAAAAAAATTGGCTATTGCATTTTTTTAGGTAGTAAAAAATAATTAGAAATATAATATGATAAAAAATGTCTGAACCTGAATTTAGTAAATACTTCTCAGCCAAACTCGAGACCTAGGCAGTTGGCCCTAGAATTACTTAAAAGGGATTAAAAACCCTTGGTAATGCTGTCCTTCAGGAAGGACGTAAAATGAGGTCCCCAGCCTGGATGGAGTCAGGCACTCATTAAAGATCCGTATCCTAATTATACTTGGATCGGGAAAAGTTTCGACTCCCTCAGTATTTTCGTCCGATTAGTCATAGCAGTATAATGTGTCGTTAAATGAACGAAACAGTGCGTTCGGATAGTTAGTTCGTGTTTGATTTAATAAAACCACCGAATTATTCTTAAAATTAATCAATACAAATTTTCCTGAATCCATTATTTCTAAACGGTACAGGACATCATGACCACAAAATAACTAATAATTTAGGTAAATTGTAATAAATAAATACTCTGATCAATATTT
This sequence comes from Troilus luridus, assembly GCA_964056705.1. Lineage (NCBI taxonomy): Eukaryota > Metazoa > Arthropoda > Insecta > Hemiptera > Pentatomidae > Troilus > Troilus luridus. The sequence continues at coordinate 18,121,797 of OZ057415.1, read as the reverse complement.
GAATTTGTTATCAGTGCTAATAACAATGAGATAATTTTTCTTTAAGCTTTTTATGTAAGTAATGAAGAAATAAATTTTGATAGTTCAACGTTACTAAAAATTAGCTCTACTTAACAAATGCCAAGTTATTAAATTTGTTGCAAGTCGTTTTTGCGATATTTTCGTACAGTTACAGCTAGGTTTCGTTAAAATTTCCCCATTTTAATATTTTTTAGAAATATGTAATAGTTTTTTTTTTAATGGTTTACTTATTGTTATATGGAAAATTGTACATGAGAATGAAGATTAAGCACAGACTATGTTGCTGTTGTAGATTGAAGAGATGACTGGCTAACTAAGGCCGAGTCCCAACGCTCATGCAGCCTTTATCACTACAGCTCGCTCCGGCTTCCTAAATAACTAACACCTCACCCCCTCATCTTCTCTACGGTCCTTTTTATCCGGCTTAGTATCCTTCTCATATAACTTGCATCCTCTACTCGCTTCCTTTCTTCCATTCTACTCCCAGCCTCATTTAAAAAACATATCGGACCTAATTCTACAGATCCGGCTGCTGTAATTGCATCATATTTTAAGTTAAATCCAAAAGAGTTGTGCGAAAACGGGAGGGGTCCAGAGTGTCGCAAGAGATTGGGTGGAAAAGCACACACTTGTTTCATAACCGGTTTCGATTGACCTATGTTCCTTTCGTATCAAGAAGTTCAATCGAGATATCCAAATAAGTCGAGATTCAGTTTTAGGATCATTGTTGCAATACCCTCCCGTTTTGGACGTTCACTAACCATACAATTTCAATCGTCCTGAAGCTATGGTCCTTATATATACACCAGTTAAGTGCCACTAACATCCACGTTGCTTACAAACTAGACGGCTCTTCCTTCATCAGAACAAATATTTAACTGGTAACACCTAGATCAGACTGGATTCAGCCGCAGTTGACTCTCCATCCGGACTCAGTACTTCCGGTTGGAAGCGCACTCTAGTTTCCCCCATTTTACATGTCAACTACTATCATTAGAATTTTTACATTTTCATACATCGAATTACATATATTTACATAGATTTTTATATATACTTGAAAATCGAATTACATTTCTTTCTGATGATGGATAGAATTGCTCATGGAGTGGAGTCAAAGATAACACAAAATAAACAGAACTTATTTTTTAATTGTGCCAACGTTTCGGCCTACGGTGTAGGCCATCTTCAGGGCAACCGAATAGTGGGTGCCTGGTCTGCGGCATCTCGTGAAACTATTTTAAGATTTTGACATGATTCTTTTTAGAAAAGTCTCCTGTACAACATTGTTCATTAGTCCTATTATTATTATTAAATTCGAACATAACTAGCCAAAATGACCTCCAAAGTTAATTGATAACATAGAATTGATAAGTAGAAAATCCACGGTTTACAACCAAAAATAACAACCCTGGAGTGATTTATCTTATTTATTATTTACGTGTTATTAACGCTAATAATTGCCAAAATTTATCTGAAATTGTTCGACTAATTAAAATGTCTACTGGTGTCTTAAGAAGTGAGGTAAATTAATACCTCACATGATTACTAATTTTGCCATTATAAAATAAGAGCATATTAAATTTTGCAACAATCATTTGATAATATAGAAGAACCATGACAACAGATTACATATTGATTTTCCAAAGCTATTGGGCATAGTAACTAATAAGTCAAGAAGTTAATAAGTACTTAGACGATTAACGTCTTGAAATAGTTAACGATCTATGGAGCAGACTAAAGTGTAGGTGAGAATATTAAAAACTTTTAATGTTATAAAAAACAAATTTGGAATTTGTTTAGGGTAAATAATGATATCGCAAATAATAATTCAATTCTTAATTTATAATTAATGAAAATAAAAAAACGTTATTTTGAAATACATTTTAGACTTAAATATCAAGAGGACATAACGACGCACCTTCTTCCAATCCGTGGCAAGGCCAGTCCAGTCAAATCCAGTCAAGCCGCACCTTAATAGTTTTATATACTTTTAATTTGCATGCTTAATATTTATAGTAGTAATAAGCTTAGTAAGTTAGTAAAAACTAGGATTATTGCCAAGATAGGCAAGTTTAATTTTTTCCTTACCTGCTCAATCATTTTGGCAGTTTTATATGGAATTTCGGTAATATATTTTGAAATAAATATTATTTTGTAAAATCTACACGTTTTATTAACCGATTCAGGACTATAGCAATACAAAAACAGCACAAACAAATGTGTATTACTTAATTAAAAAATATAATGAAAAAGAAAAATCGTAGTAAAAGAAACAAAGATCACTAGTGTTGATTGAGAAAGATTAGAATGGCGTGATAGTCGTGTGATGGATGATCAGAATCAGTGTTCACATTCACGAATGACACCACGTCCGCGTTAGTTTACTATACTGAAAGTAATGAACAACATTATGTAGGACTATAAATAAGGCATTACTGATTGTTTTTACTATCATTTTTATAAAAAAAAAAAAGATAAAAAAGGCATTAATATGTATACTAAATGACTTTATGTTTAAACTGAGACTATTAATAATTAGCAATTATAATTTATTGCTAATAAGCTGTTTTTAACAAGTGATTGTTTAAAAAATGTGAATAGCTTCAAGCTATAATGAGGCTATTATTTATTTGCAATTGCATTTTTAAAATATAACTGGTACTTGCACATGTGAAAGATAAAAGAAACCTTTTATAATTGTACGTTATTTACAGTTATTGCACCTAAGAAAAAACTGAGACGATTTTCAAACAAAGTTTATTTATTTATTTTTTTACTTATCCAATATCTATTAAATATTTTATTGTTCCTAAGAAAAAAGAGACACCACTTTCAAATAAAATTTATTGTCAATTTTTTTTTTAAGCAGATCCAATTACTATTTATCATTTTATTTATTTTTATTGCTAGCAGTTTGGTTTAAGGCTATCAAAAATCAGCAATTATATATTTTTTAATTTAACTGTTACTGGTACCTGTGAATTGTAGAAATAAATTTATTCTCTTAGTCATCTACAGTTATTGACTATGAGATGAATATAGAGCTAATTTTCAAATTAAGTTTATTCTCAATTATATTTTTTAGTTATGCTTATGCATCCTTGTATATTTATTATTATTCCTTTAGGCCATCTAATGATTACGTTCATAATTTGGATTTTATCTTTAATCAGAAAAAAACGTATCTAATCTAATTTCTAATTTAATAGGTCTGACTTTTTTCTTTCTTGAAAACTTCTACTGTAAATTGAATTTTTAAATTTGTCTTTGTCAACTATAATTTATTTTCTTTTTATAAATAGTTTTTTGTGAATCCTAATCCTTCAAGACTTTATTATAAACTTCAGTGAATGATTTATGTTTGGTTTATATGTTATAAAAACATATAACATAAATTGTTTACTATCATTCATTCTATAAACATGTCAACAAAATCGGATTCTTCTCTTTGTAAATTGTTTCTTCTATTCTTGTTTTGTATTATAACGGAAACCTAAAGAAAAACAAAAAAAAATAATATATTTCATTCATTTCGGAGTCAGTTACACTCTTAAGTACATATACATAGTCAGTTTTTGTCGGCTATTATTTAGGTTCGCCTCCGTACTTGTGACCTACATTACAAGCCCTGAAGAAGACCTGCAAGGTGAGTCGAAACGTCCGTTTCAAATTAATTGATCCATCACTATTAAACCTTGATACGCCTTTGTCAGATCCGACCCGATACCAATGTCATGAAATACTTGTCTTCTAAAAAACTATAAGAGAATTTATACATGTGGAAAATACAAAAATGTAAACAATCGTACAAGAATGTGAGCCGTTAACAAGACAGAGCTCAACAAAAGAAGGCGAGGCACATCAGGCAATATAAACGAACGTCTCGACCTTAAACGGGTTTCGAAACCGCCAGAAGCCACACACTAACTTGGTGAGGTAACAGGACAACATGAGATATAATGAGCCATTAAAACGCAGAGGAGCTGTTTAAAGGGCGCCACTGTAGCAAATAAGTGTTATCTGATAAGATAACCCTTACCAGTATCGTTACGGTTACCAAATATCTCTTCAGCAATAAAATGAAAAATTAAAACAATAAAACAGACTAAAATGATTGATAATTATCTATATTTCTGCCAGTTTATATAATCTTTTTTTTGTAGTTATTATTATTAATGTTGAACCTTGGAAAGATACGATTCGTTATTAAATAGAAGAATTTTGACTAAAAATTCTATATTGTGCTTATACAATTTTTTCGCTATAAACATAATGTTTATTATTAAAAGTTTTTTTATTCATATTGGTACAATATCAAATTTAAATTTGAAAGTCCCTATTCTTCATGGTCTGTGATATGGGAATGAAGTTTAAGATAGATTAATATTGATTTATAATACACATGGATGGGATGTCATCGATTTAAACTGTGTAGAGGATTGGACCGAGGATACTCCCTTGAAGAGGATCAAGAGATAGGTAAAATAGACGAATAGACGTTACTATGATTACATTTGAATTAACTGCTACTGAGATAGGATTGGATAATTAAAAAGTATTTATCGTCAGGAATTAAATTAAAAAACTTCTTCTGTTTGAATTATAAATAGACAGATCATAAAAAAAAAATCATCAGTGGAGACACACATCAAAGAAAGCAAAGTGCAACACATCTGACATTAACAAACTCGTCAAATAGAGACTCTAAAACGTATCACCAACAAACTTGAGTTGTGATTTATTTATATTGGAATACCACATTATATCAATAATTAAGTGTTATTACTTATGGTAATGGTTGTGAAATATGAAATGTTATTTTCTTACCTTTCGTGTTTGCACCGGCTCTCAACAGTTTTCCTGCAACAAAGAAAATTGTTCTTGAGTTAGTTGCACAAGAAGATGCCTAAACTTTAGGGGCGTTTTAATGATGTTGGTCAGATTGTGGTTTGGGTCTCAAGCCCTCTTGCCTATAATAACTGTCCTTCCCTTTTGGGATATGTTTTAAACATAATGTAATTTATAATAAAATAAAATTATACTATATTTGCGTGATATAGTAAACTCCCGTTGTGTACATTAATAACTCAGTAATTCTTCCATATTCAGAACAATCGTTGTACTTTTCAGTCCACAATGTAAACCTGCATTATTTCTCCATTTTTGTTTTCATAATTAAAATAATATGTTTTGTATGCAATGTAGCAATAACCATGGTTTTGCCAATGTATACCATGACCACATATAATTAATTAGTAACTTTATTATAACATTTTTTCAGTAACTACAGTTAATGAAATTTACATACTGAAAATGTTTTATAGCAACAAAATACTTATGTACTTTAAAATTGAACGCTCTACATAACAATGCTATTTAAAGCATAATGCTTTAAACAACACTGTAAGAAGATTAAAAGACGATCGTTTTTATAAATATAAACTTATTTGTATTTTTAATTAGTTAATTATATTTGTATCTATGGCGGAACCACTGCTTTAATTTAATAGTGCGTTATATATTGTGTCTAGGATAGCGAAAACATCAAATTTTTACTAAATTATTCAAGATTTTTCAGGAAATAAGGCAAAGAAAGTTGTGTTTTCATATGATTTGATACAATTGAAAAATGATATGAAAACTTAGCTTAATTAATCATTTACAACTTATAAAATCATTTATAAAAGTAATTTTGCGTATTTTGTTTTATACAAAACCATAAAATCTTGTAATAATTTTATATTAGAAATATTATTAATCTTATTTATTATTGCTCGATGTATATCCTACATATCCTAAATATTAATATTGCTTAATAGTAATATGATTAACAAAAATAAATTACATAGTATGAAATATCAACTGGGGGCAAATGTATTACATACCGGTGGACACTGGTTTATGAAGAAATCATTGAAGTTGATACTGTAACGTCAAGATTTTTTTTAAATGGATAAACCTTTATGTTAGAGAGGATTAAGCCTTGAGGATAATGATGAGTATATACCTTTAAATTAGTACATATTTTTTTAACTCGTCATTAGTGACAATTTTCCCCTAAAAAATGGCTCAAAGTATTAGTTGTTTGTTTTAAATTCCTTGAAGTATATTTTATAGAATAAGAACATTTTTTAATTTAATAGGAATTTAAAAAATATTAATACTAACATTGTAAATATACTTAGCGAACTTCTGCTGTTCTTTAGGTGCTTTTGTTTTGTTTTATAAATTCTGCTTTCAAACATTATAATAACCTTGTGATGTAAAGTAACGGTTACCCTCTTATCTCCCTCACGAAAAAAAAAAAAAAGAATCACAATATATTCTAATAAAGAAAAGATTGTTTGACTTTTTTTCATCGTATAACGTGACGCGCACTTTCTTCTTTGACGGAATACGAGACGATCTTCCAGAATTTATCGCATTTTGGCATCGTTTCAGATTTCGAATAAAAATAAATCACTTATGTTGAGAACTAAGAGCCAACCGAAGTTATTCCTGACACTCTTCATTTACTATAATTTAGGAAAACAATAGAAAGACTTGAATGATTTATAATGTTGGTGGAACACTGGAGTTGTTTACTTAAGATTACAACATTATAGCGCAAATTATTAAATGTTGGTAAAAGCAAGGTGATGCACATTGGTCGTGAAGAAGAGAAGGTCTTGGAGAAAACTTGGAGACAGCGCAAGGAATATACCTACCTAGGAGTAGTGCTCAGCAAAAATGGGAAAATGGACCAAGAGCTCTCAAACAGAATTAAGAAAGCTAATAGCATATACTACCAGCTATGCAACTCAGTGCTGGGGAAAAGGGAATTGGAAAATCGAGTAAAATTGCACATATTTAAGTCTATATACATACCTACTCTTATTTATGGAAGCCAGAGTTGGGTCCCGATGGACAAGCACTGGAGTAGGGTTAACGCTGCTGAAATTAAATAACTCCGGAGAATGGCAGGCAAAAAAAGGAGGGACAGAGTTAGGAATGAGAGGCTAAGGGGAGACCTGGGAGTGGCTGCACTGAGGGAAACAGTGGAGAGGAGACAGTTGGGATGGTTTGGTCATCTGTGCAGAATGAATGAGGACCGGGATCCAGAGAAGTTTTTTGAAGCCAGGGCAACCGGACGTCGTCCTCGAGGAAGACCTAGACTGCAATGGATGGACCACATCTCAATGATTGGCGAAAAGAAGAGAAGGGATATGAATGAGATAAAAGCGCTGACTGGAGATCCCGGGGCTTGGCTGTCCTGGATTGGGGCACCTCCACGCTGAGAGGCACTAAGGAGTAAGTAATTCTCAAAAAAAACGAAACAAATAGAATGGAATCATTATACAGTAGATTTCCTATGAAAGGATGACTTAAACATGCATCAAAGTATTTAAATTTCAGATCTTCAAAATGACTGATTATATTACTATGCATATGAAATTACCATGCTATTCATATGCATATGGGATCCATTAAAACGAGGAAATGTTTTTGTGTAGGGTACGCAAGGAGATTACAGGTAATATGTTATTTGTTTCATTTGTCATGGCCCAATAGTTTAATCCGTGTTTATTATTTCTCAATATCAAAATGGAATTAGTGGATTTCTGCCTCTTACTATGTTTATGTTTACAGATTGTAATCAGCTGTTATTAATCCTTTCTTTCTTTTTATAATAGTTACTATCACTATAATTGAAAGAACATGGCTAAACATGTTGAACATGAAATGTGACCATGGAAACACGTGATTTTTTTATATTTAGTTTAGACTTGGAAAGTCGGCAGCCCAAGCTACAAGAAACATAACCGTCGCGTTTGTGGAAGGGTATCGTAAAGAACGGACTATTCGCAGTTGCCGAAATCAAATTTGCATCTTACTGCAGTTATAGTGACATAATGAAACAATAAATAATCAAAAAGTAACCTGCATTAGTTCATCGGATAGGACTTATTCTCTTACACGACAACGTCAGCCTACATGCTACTCTACATGGTTCACGACAAACAGTGAAGAAACTAAACGAGTTTGATTACGAAGTTCTCCCACATCCACCTTATTCGCTAGACTTATCTCCAACATCTTACGCTTTTACATTGTCGGTTTATGTTATTATTTATTGCGAATGGACCCATGAGAAACATGCAAAGCACTCTGACGTTGTTTTTTCAAAACTTCCTTCATCTTTCCTCCATGCATTCTTTTTCGCTCTTCCGTCCATTTGTTTCTGGTCTCTTCAATACATCCTTCTTAGTATTCGGTAACATCACTTTGTTCTATTTTCGTTGTTTCTAAATCTATTTTGACTTGGCAAGTCCATGGTGAGGTTGACTTTCCTTTTTTAATTAGATAACCATCCTATTGGTAAGTCTCTTTTGGGGAAGTCTATAGATATGTCCATAAACCTATATTAGTCGTTAATATATTGTCATATAAGTTTTTTTTACTTAAAAAAAAAATGGTTACCATTTAAATTATTTCTGCCATGATGTCTGAATTGGCAAAACATCTACAGGTATTTTCCTTTCTATTACTCAAAGATTTAAGGCTTCGTGTTTGGGATTTTTCCACACATGTCCTAACAATATATAAACAAACATACATTTGTTCTATGTAGAATAGATTTATTATTATTGTATATTGTTTTTTTCTATCAAAACAAGAAGATAAAGTTATGAAAAATATACGACGGCGATGTCTTTTTGCTGACGCAGCTCTTGCTTTATTTATCCCGAGCTATTTTTTTGATCGAGATGTGGGACTATTATTGGAGGGGCATGAGGAGGAGTACTATTTCTGCCGGGGAGAGCATCGACCCTGGTATATATGGGACCCTAGCCGAGATCTTCTCCCATCTGCCGCTGAATTACTTGTTTATAGTCGAGACATTCGCTGTTGCAACTCTTGCATCAGAGCTGCCCTATATCCGAAAGAGCCACCCTAGTGATAATGTTCGAAGGAGAGGGGGCGGCTAAAATTCTGCCGGGGGCGGCTAAAAATACATCAAAGAGACTTCCACTCTCCCGAGCGCGCGCAGGAAATGTCACTAGTGATTCGCAAAGGGCCTCACTAACAGAGCAGAGACTGGCTATGACAGAATGTGGGATCTTTACAAAGGACCACATTCTTTTCAATGAAGCTCGTTTTACGAAATCCTTTCATTCTGGTATGGAGTTGAAGGTCAAAGTATACTACAGGTTTTTTGCAACTGTTTTTTTTAAATTTCGAAACACATCAAATAAAGAGGAAAGAACATTACTTTAAAAAAAATCTTTATTATTTCTGAGTATTTGACTTTTACGATGCTTTTGGGAAACTCTAAAAAAAAACAACCTTAAATCTCTAAACCTTAAAATAAGTTATCCATAATTACCGTAATGACACATTTCTTACTGATTTGGCCGGAATCTGATCTAAATACTTTCATGACAAGCTTTAAATCCACTATTTTCCAACCTAGCGATTTCTTCAAATCCTGATAATCCTCTGAGGGTCCGAAAAGATCGTGACCTTCTAAGTTGATTTTTTTATTCGAGTACTACCACGAGGTATATCTTTCATTCTATTTATCTGTGGATAAGATGGCCTCCTCACCCCAAAGGATCCCTCCTCGGCTGTTAACGGATTTTAAACACTGGTTTGAACAAGTGTCACAATATGAACGTTTTTAAAAGTACATTCTTTGTTTCACTCTGAATGAATTCTTTAATATGCTGGAAGCAATAATGATATAAATAAAAATATATGTATAATTTCTTAGATAAAAACAGGTCATAAGTATCTTCATGTTTATAAGCTTATAAAAGAGTTGATTGTATTTATAATAATACAATAGAAGAATGAAATAATAAATTAAAACTATTTACATATTTCAATTAACACTTAGTCCAAAAGGAACTAAAATATCCATAAGTACTATTATATAATTTAAAAAAAATAATTTAATTAATTTCGACTGTTCATCTGGTAGCGCTTCCAAAACGTTTAATTTAAAAGTATAATTATTATTTGTTCTCCTTATTACTTTACCTTGATTGATTTATATTATTTTAAAAGAATAAATTAGATTTATTTTCCTAAAACAGATAATTGTTTTGTATTCTATGGTTTTTATAGGATTACAACATTCATTGTTGTTTTTTTTAATGCCTAAATATGTTAGGCTCAGTTTGACTTTCTTGAAGGCTTTACTATTCACAAAATTCTGAAGGAACTCCAGATATTCTACTATTTGCTAGTTTATTTATAAATGTTGTTTACAACGCCCAGCGGTGTGGAAGAGATTCCTGGCAACCATTTTCAACACCTACCTAAAAGTAATTATAACATTAGCGCGGGGCTGCAAACAACTCACAATTAGTAACGTTTACAAACCCCTAAATATCAAGTTGAAGTTATAGTCATTAATGTCTGCGGAGATAGGAGAGTAAATATTCCTGTAACACTATACGAGTACACCTAATACCACCTATTAGGGCATAGTTCTGTTACCATTGAACCCATTATATGAATTAAAAATTATTTTTTTTGAAATCCACAACTGTATTATATCAATACAAGTAAATATAATGAATTATACATAATGTCACGGGCAAAGGCAAGTAGAGAAACTACCAAGTGGTAGTACTCAAATAACAAAATTCAACTTATACGATCAGGAGGGTATTTTCAAATATGAAAATTTAACTTACGAATGTAAAGAAATAGCACCTATATAAGGTACACCCAGAATGAAACATGTACATCTAAAAATTACTAATGTCAGAAATTAAGTAGTCTATCATTACTTAGAGTAGCCTTTCTTAAACTGTTAGGCAAAACAAATATCCATAGTCGACTATCTACAAACAACATGTATTATAAGGACCTTCCATAAAGAAAACAAATCTTGTACCACTAGAACACAGGGTCTGGGGTTTAGTACATGGTAGAGACTACTGTTTCTTGGACAACGGTTGTGCAGGGAGGTGATTTGTTCTAGATCACTTTCAACCGCCAGATTCCTCCCCTTATTTTGGGTACCCACTTTATGGAGGATAAGTGAGCCCCGGGAGGATTCTAGATCCCATAGGATCCATTTCTGGCCGCTAACAGATTAAATAAAAGTCTGCCGGCGAGCGAGAGTTGAACCCAGGACATTTTGCATGGGGACTCAGCGCTCTACCATCAAGCCACTCCGCTCCCCCTTCCATATAGAGCTTATGTGTTATTTTTTATCAGTTCTCCAGCTCATAGCCTGATTTATTATATTTTAAATTAAATGAGGCGAATCCTTAATAAATGCGAACAGATATGCCTTTTGTTTTTTAATTAACAATATTTATCTGCATGCAAGATATGGATTTGAATCTATATAAAAATTATGTAAATATTCTACATTCAATAATGTTACGATAAATTTACTTATTTTGTAGACTCAACTGAATACCAATAAACTTAAATCCCTTTTTAGCAAAGTTTAAACGAAATGTTTTTACATCTTTGAAATTTTTATATCAGTATATGTGTTATTACGATATAAACTAGAGTGCCCCTAAAGTGTCATAAAGAATGTTATAGTCCATAAAAATAATGTTTGAAATCAATAAATCTCCTCCATTCTTCCTGAAGTGCATTTCTTAAATTCAGCCCTAAACTATTAAAATACTTATTCATAAAGTATTAGTAATTTATAAATATTATTATTTTGAAGAGAAAAGATTTGGCCCTGGCCGGGATTCGAACACATCCGGGGGTCGTCCGCCTCTCCGTGGCAGCGCTCTTACCATTTGAGCTGCCAGGGGTTCCGTTCTATTCACCGATCACTTATCCCCGTGTTCTCGCTATTTTACGATGTATACACGAGGAAGAACGTTCATTGAACATTACTTTAATTATATGGGATATGGTGGAGATATAATTAATGGGATAGTTATATGGAGAATATGGGATCGGTGAAGAGAACGGATTTGTCCAGAATGGGAAGCGACCATTGGTAGCTCAAATGGTAAGAGCGCTGCCTCGGAGAGGCGGACGACCCGGGTTCGAACACCAGCCAGGGCCAAATCTTTTCTCTTCAAAATAAAAAATATTTAAAAATTAAAACGATTAACAAAAAATTATAAATATTAGTAATTTATTTATTAAATTTATTAAATAACTTTACTTATTGTAGAAATAATTCCCAATATTAAATAATTAATTAAAAAGGTTACTGTATAGTAATGGACCTATAAAAATAATGATAAATTTTAAACATTATTAATAAGGTATAGCTAACCCGAAGGTCCGATGCCGATACAGCAACTCCTCGTTACTAACTTTCGTCCACTCTCACACTTTGCACAATCCTCCGACCTAACCTTCGGTCTATCCCTCGGATCTTTACTAATGTGCTCTTATTAACTTTTTATGAATTCGAAATCTTAAAATACTTGAAAATGCTCTTATATTATTATGGCCCAAATCATTAATTTCTATAATGATTTATAAGTTCTATAACTTATTGACCCTGTTGCTAATTCAGGTTCATATAACTCGCATAGCTTGTTATGTTAATTATACTTGGATATCCTTCGTCTGTATCAATAAAGTGTAAACAGAAATCACGAAGATTTCTAGAAAATCATTTTTTACTCTTTTATATTACACTAAACCAACGTTTCCTAGAAAAATAATAATAAATGTCATATTTGCTGCGGGCTTATTGTAGGATGGATGACGCACAGCATAAAATGGCCCCTATTACTAAGCTGGAACCGTACACATACTGCACTGATCCTTCGCTAATCCTTAGACTGCAACGTAGTTTCCTCCATAATGTTATAAATCAGATAGGGCCGAAGACGTCATCCTGGAAATCCCGGCAGAGGATAGACATCTTAGATCGTATAGGATGAGATCTTAGACGCAGCTTCTCTTTTATAACTCTATCCCGGATAAAAAACTTATATTATAGGAAGGTGTAAATCCGTTACTTTATAACTAATTTAACTAATTACGTAAGAGGAAATGGCTTATGTAAACATTAAACAAAGATAAAGACATATTGGTTTGAGTAAATGTTTATTTGGGTGCGTTGAGTTGAGAAGATAACGTGTCTTATTGGAAGATATTTGGGTGGAAGGGTGACCTCTTTTATGTCTTCGGTAAACATGGTTAATGGATATCATTTAGATTACAAGTATCAAAAATATATTATTAATACAAATCTAACTTGCCATCACTTACTTCTTGTCTTTTTTATTAATGTTTATAATCTTTATATTAATTTTAAGGTTATTGTGTTTAATGTTTTTTCTACCTTTTTCTTATATTTTTTCATTCGTTTTTTTTTCTGCAATGCATATTTTTGTGTATCTGTAATTTGGTACAAACTTTTGATAACCCTTATTACATTATAAAATATAGCTCTTAAAATTAACTATTCTCCAATACAAAATATTATGTAGGTAGTAGGTTTAAGTTAGCTGGGAACTGGTCAGTTTTAAATATACATGATTGATTCATAATAAACCTAAGAAAGAAAACATTTACCCGTAGCTTTGTGTGTAGAGTGAAATCCGTGCTAAATTGGTATTCTGAAGGTTCAGAGTTCGGATGTGACAGATAAATTATTTAAACTGTTTAAAGCCACGGAATGACCCAGTGGGATCTACGAACCTCCTGGACTCATCCTGCCTCCTGAAGTGGTTACGATTAATTTAGGGAAAACCTGGTGAATGAGCGACATTGACATCTCCTCTCTGCACAACATTTGCTATTAATTTTTCAAATGAATATTTTTACATAACACTAATTTTTTCATAGCTTCTTTCTGATAAGTTATTGGCTGTACTAATTAAGGAAAAATATTTTTAATGGTTTAAATATGTTTTTAAAATATGAAGTATGACTAAAAACACAGATAAGAAACTTTTTTATTCTCTTGAACTAATTATATGATAAAATGGGATAAACCTTATACCTTAAATTACTATTTCATTAATATCAATTTTTTATCTCTGGTAAAATATATCTTTTGAAAACTGATATCAGCAAGCGAATTTATTTATTTTACTTTTATTTTATTCTCTTTATCATCGAAATAGAAATTTTAATTTTTAAAAAATTGCATATGTCTACATGTACCAACCATAAGTTGACAGAAACGAGCCATTGACATTGTTAAAGTAATCCATTGTATTTATTAATTTAACTTTACGATAGTTAGAGTATATGTTGATAACTCCTCTCGTTAAAGGCACACCTTTATGAGTAAGACCCTCACCACAGCCTATCGCTTAACTTTCCTCACATCACCTTCGCCACTTTGACAAATATAGCAATGCTCACTGTTCAAAAGATGCATATTACAATATTAACATAAATATTAGTAATTTTATTTTATTGTTTAATGAGTATGTTTGACTGATACTGTCTATACAAAAGGATCAGGCCATGTTGAGATAATAGGACACGCAATAACAATATCAACACCTTACTTCTGATAACAATTATCGCTAATTATATTTGGTTATGTTTTTTATTAATTCTGAAATTAAATAATTTTTTGTTTACATATGATATTGATATCTTTTGAGTAATTAATTTTAGAAAGGGCAGTGTTTAAGACGCAACAACTTAAATAGGGTTGGACAAATATATAATTAATAAAGTTAGACATGAACTTATTAATCATTCAAAAATTGTATCGTCATTTGCATACTTATGTCTTTTTTATCACGGGAGGAATCCGAGGTCAAAGCAATAAGATTTCATCACATTCATGAGTCGCTGCTTAGAACTAATATTTCTTCTCTTTTAATATTTTCAACTTATTTTAAAATTAATTTATTTATTTGAATTTACTTTCTTTTTTGGAATATTAAAATACAGGAAGTTAATAGAATGAATTTATACATATGACACGAGAAAAAAAGACCAGTAGAAAAAATACGTTCTGGTAGTACTAAAATAGCTATCCATTTGAACGAAAAAGTTATTCGTTAACTGCAGCTGAAATATTGACAGAAATCCTCAACATTTAATATGGATTTTCGCCAATCTTCAAGCCACACATATGTTAGATATGACGTTTTTATTCATATTTGGAAAAATAATCAATTTGCCTTATAAATAATCAAATACTGCCTTGTTAACTAATCAACATATATGTGGTCTGGATGTTGATTAGTTATTAAATATGGGACGTATGATAGACAGGTGTTGTAAAATTAACTTGTATAATTTCTAACATTCGTTGATGTTATAACATTATAACATTAGAGCTGATTATGACTATATGGGGCTATTAAAATCCATAATAAATTTGGTTTGAAAGAAGATGACATGAAAAAAGCGTACATCTTTGGCTTCAATTTAAAATAAAAAAAATTCTCAGTTTAAGCAATATAACTTTACTCACACAGTGCCTTCTTCTGTTCTCACAGAAGTCCCCTTTGTTTTTTGAGTTCTTCTACCAACTTAAAACCCTTTTTGTTGAATAAGATTTTGTGGAACATGATATAATTGTTTGAAATAGTTCGCAGTCGATAAAGGCTCAATACATTTCATAACATTCTAACCCAGATCTGAGTTACAACAATTGATACTGTAAGACCACCCATACACAGATAAAAATACCACAACACGTTGTAATTAATTAAATTCAGAAACCTTAAAATATTCGCACTATTTTGCTAAGCATCGAAGGATTCGTAACTTACACAAGTTGGACATAGTTAGATCTGGTGATCGATACGCGCCCTACAGCTGGTGCATTCTGGCAATTGCATAGCAAGTTGTGCATCAGTGTGCCTATCCATACTCTCCACTGCATCATGTTCCTTAGACATGTTGATGCAAGCAAATGCCCATTAATTGTTATCTTAATCGGTAATAAATTATTCCTAAGGTGGTTAGAAAATAGGAAAAATTGAAAAGCCAGAAGAAAATGGGGAATGCATACCTTTATTTAACAAATAATAACGCATGCTATACGGCATCGGATGGGACAATTATCGAAGAATCGGAACTAATGCTATGAAAGACAGAATATTATTACAAATTACAAATTTATTATTTATACTTGATATATACTGAATTTAAAGGAATATTTAAAATGTGAAGTAAAAAAGATTCATATAAGTAATTGTCCCAAATGGGAAAGCCGAGTATATTTTTGTCTTTTTTCATGCAATGTTTGGAAGATTACTAGAGAATGTTGGGGCAGTGTTTGGACCGCTTCCAAAGAAAGGAGTTTTAGCATTTCAAACATTGAATTCTTAATGGATTAATCTTAGATACAAAAGTAGCATTATGTTGGTGTAGTGAGACATGAGAGTGTGATTTGATCATTAACACACATAAGGAAATAGATGATTTAAAATGTTATGGCAGTTAGTCCAGAAAAAAAGTTATAAAGGTCTAGGTGTCATTGTGTGCACACAGCTTCGCTTATAAAATGCTGGGAAGGAAAATTAGATACCATTTACCTGGGAAATAATGAAATATCATCTAATAAGAAATTGAACAAAATTGGAGCTGTAAGTTGACGTCATCTTTGCCCGTTTGATTAGGAATCGATTTTATCCCTGTGCTAATATTTACTGCTACATTCTGAAACTCGTTCAAGGAAAACTGTTTAAGAGAGTTTGGACCTGCCTTAAGAATGGAAAACAACAATCTGGCCGGATTAGCAAACTAGAATGAGGCAGACGGAAGAAGGTCCAGAAGAAGAGACCGATGTATCTAAGATGACCAAGTTGAGGAATGCTTCATGAAGAAAACTCTAGATTGGAACAGGAGAAGGGATCTAGTGAAGACCGTACGGTGTGTTCCAACTTGTGCAGAAGGAAACCTCACACTGCATCAGAGGTTGAGAGGAATGGTAATAATGGTGAGATTTTGAAAATCACTGATCAACTTGTTATGAATGAAATTTGTTTCACTCACAAAATGATTCCCCCCTCCCCCCCCAAAGTAATCACTGTAAATAATTTAAGCATCTTATCCTCGCAGTAAACATAGGCAATGACCGGCTGCTGAAGGATATATTTAAGTAATTGAAATAAAAAACGTGATTTTTAAAATTTTTATTACGAATAATTCATACTATGGCATTGTGCTGAGGAAATAATCATAAATAAAAGACTAAACAGTTTTGTGTATAGCCCTTTCGTCTGTGTACGTGAACGATCTTCAAGTCCCTACTTCATGATTGAAGATAGTTTTAATAAAGATTTTTAAAACTTTAAAAATCCCTTATCGTGTGGTGAAATTTAAAACATTAGTAATGTTTTAATGGTCTTGAGAAAGACTTAATAACAAGATTGAAACTTGAAAACAAAGCAATATATTTCGATTAATCCATGACGTTTCGTCAAACGACGCCATATTATACCTGAATCTGATGATGACGTCATTAGCCGAAACGTCACTAAAATAATAATGGAAGTATAACCTAAGCCAATAATTTTAACATTAGCAATATATTCGATGACGTAATAACTGACAACAACTCCTGATGATCCAAAAGTATGATGGCTGGCAATATTCCAGATAATATTCCAGACAGTAAAGCTCTCTCATCCTTCAAGTATGTGCTAGTCATTCCATGGGGTCGCCATATAAAGGAACAATCCTGCACTGCGCATGCGTAATGGCTTTCGTATCTTTTTGACACCATCTTACGAAACAATGTGTCATGTGTAAGCATTTTTAAGGAAAATATTTAGGAAATAAATTAAGGATTATTGGAAAAATTAGTTAAATATTTTCAATTTTTTTTCTTTTTAATAATTTCATCTTATTTTCTGAATTTTATCTTTTATAAGATATTACAACAGACTTGGTGAAAAAGTGTTCGAAGTCGAATTTTCTCCAAAATGAGCCAAAACCTACGAGAATATCACGAATCCGCTTCCCTCAATACAGTTAACTCTTTCTGGACTAAATTCGTCTTAACCAATTATTAACCAGGGCTGCAGGTTTATTCTTGTCTGATATACCTAACCTTTTTTTTTATTATTTAAGAAATATCTTTCTTAGGAATGAGTACAAGGTTATAACAAAAAAAAAAAAAAAAAAGAAAACGAAACAAATGAACCGTACCAAATCGTTTTTCTTTAAATTTTAAGATAAATCATTCCACATTTTCCCCATTCATTCCATATTTGTACTTAATTACGTAGTAAAATAATAATTGGATTATGAATAAAAATATTTTCTTTTGATATATCTTCACCCCAAATGAATACGAGGGTGGTTAGGGGTGAGATCAATTTTTTTTTCTAGAGTGAGTTAATTATATAGAGGGAAGTGAAATTCTCGTAGTTTTTGGCTTAAAATTGAGATGTAAAATTAGCAATATCTGACTTATTCCCTTATTCATGACGAGAATGACACAATTCAGCTTACAAAAGTACACTAAACTAAACTTAATTTAATGTATGTTATTTAGTTTATGTAAAATAAACTTATTTTGGAGAAAATTCGACTGAGCGACTTATTCACTGGGTCTTTAGATGTATCGTAGCTACTGCACAAGAGTCATACCTGCAATAGAGATTTGGAAAATTTTTCATATGCCAAATTTTAGGTAACATTAAACATTTCAAACTTTTATTGAAAAGACAACAACAGATAAGACGATGTTTCTTAAGTAATTATAATATATATTTTAAACTTAGTTTTTTTTTCATCTGTAGTCATTTTTAAACGTATGTATTTATTTTGAACTTTTTTCAATATTGACAGATATAAATCTATCTAATTATATCTAACTATCGACCTAAATCGACAACGCTTTGCAACTATGGACCCCTACCTGCTTCAAGCTTGTTATCCTTCTCCTATAAATACTTTGACCAAACAGACAAGACGGACTTTGACAGAGGTATTTGTTGCGGAAGTGTTCGGTCCGAATGGAGCGAATGGAGCGAATGGAACGGATGGATTTACTCCAAGGGAGCGCTAATTATAGATGAAGATGAGTCCGCGCTCTTGCCCCGCCAAAACTAGACATCCCCCTACCGATATAGCCCTCGACATTCTATCTACATCTCCTACTCTCCTATATCACTATCCCATATCCATGTCATGTACCAATTACCTATTTATATATCACTAAATGGTATATTATTATACAATAGAAAAACAGTAAGTATATGCACGAATAATTATAACTTAACATAAAGAGTTAAAGCTTTAGCGAAGTGATATTTTTGGTTTAAATCAAAGCACTTTTTCAAAAGGCAGAGGATTTTCCTTCTAATTTTCAAATATCTAACATTTCATACAATTATTATATTGGGTCATTTCATATAAAATGTGCGTTTTTATTATTCCTAAAATTAAAAGTTGAATCGTTGGACTTCTGTGGTTCACTATGTTTATGTTCACTGATAGTAATGAGCTGTTATTTATCCTCTACTTTGATAATATTAACTATCACAATTGAACGAATATTGTTTAGTATGCCATCAAATGTGGCCATGGAAACACACTATTCTCGTGTATTTTTTTATGTGTTTAAACTTGGACAATCGGAAGCCCAAGCAGCAAGAAACATTACCACCGCGTCCGGGGAAGAGTGTTGTAACGAACCTATCACTCGCAATTGGTTTGAGAAATTTTCCAACCAAAAAAATTATTGATTTCTGTGTGGTGGTCAATGTCAGGAATAATCCATTTCTCTTTCTACTGAGTTAAACAATCACACCCACATCGTACTACAGTATACTATGAAATGCAACAAAATCTCAATTGATTAGTCAGAAGGGAACTATCCTCTTACATGACAAGGCTAGACCTCATGTTTCACGACAGTCTGTGAAGAAAATAAACGAGCTGGGTTAAAATGTCCCCCCACATCCACTTCATTCGCCAGACTTATCACCAACATATTTCCATCTGTTCCGAAATTTGGACAATGTAAAATTTTTAAAAATGAGCCTCAAGTGAAATGAGCATTTCAGATTTTATTTCATCTCGAAATCATGGTTGATTCAGTTCTAGGATTGAAGATCTGATTACAATGTGGGGAAATAGGTATAGCAAATGGGGGTAATTTTTTTCAATAAAAACTTTCGATTTGATTAAGTTGTATTACTGAATAATCTTTATTTAGAAAACGGAGATTTCATATGAAACGAACCGATATTTCCATACCAGGTGTTTAAATAAGAAAAGGGTATTCCCTTGGTGGGATATGGCATCTCTGGATGATTTGAGTGGACTGTATTATATAAGATAAATTGGTAGAAATTAATGAAGCGGTCGTTTTAGATTGAACACCAGGATCGACACTATTCATATTTTTCGAGAACCGTTGATATTCTCAGGTTTATTATAACCTGAAAAATGAAAAACCTCACCGACTAATTATCAGAAACAACTGTGCTTTTATTGATGACAACAAAAGAGCCAGTATCCATTGTTCAAAATCGTAAAAACGACATTTCTATCGTATAACAATATCTTGACGTGACTTTGCAACATTATGAGATATGACAGAAGCGAAATGAAATCTCTAGAAGTACAATGAGTGAAATGAGAGGAACACAATGAAATGAAAGGAATATATATATATGAGAGTAAAAAGTAGGCGATGCGTCACATGGTGTCGATTTCCTTGTGCGAATAGTCGATAAAGGAATTCCAGGACGAAAGAGAAACAAAGAAGTTTGGTTTGGATCGAGTTGAGTTTATTCAAAAAGTTTTTCCTGGCTTCATTTTGAGTGAAATTTATTTATGTTTTTTGCATCCAGTAAAAGCTATGGATGAGCTGCAAATACATCCGTCAGTTCTCTGAACTCACCAATGCATTAGCGATATCAGATCAAGTGGTGTTATGAAATCCATTAATTAACCATGATTTCTTTAAAAAATCTTTCGTATATCCAAATTAGAACCTATAAGACTAAAACCTATAAGTGCATGAAACAATTATTGGATTCAGTTGTTAATCTGAAGGAAGCGTTTACTTGATAATTGCAACAAGAAATATTTATCATAATTTTAGGATTTCAATTTTAATAGCTTCGAAGCTTTATTACACATTCAACAAAAAAAATATTACACAACATTGGGGTGGGACCAATATTATAATTGTTAAAATCACATAAACTCTAATTTTTGTAATATTGTTATATTTTATATTCTTCTTTCTTTCCCAATATATAAAGTTTTTAGTACACTATTTCGTATAAAGTTTTTAAGCACGTTTTAATTTTTTTTTTTTTTATGAAATGCTTCTTGGTTATGTTCAATAACCGATTTACCAATCTTATTCCTATTCGAGGTAGGACTTTGTTACACACTACAGTTTTACAACAATGTAGTCTTACAAATTTATTACACGTCAGAGACTTTTTTTTACGTAATGGAGAGATAAAAACTAAATTTCACCGGTACTATTAAAACTTATGAAAGGCACATGATTCAATAAATGATAAGGATTGTAAATTTTCTTAGCCAACAGATATATAAGCAGGTGATCATGATTAAGGGTATCGTTTTTACAGAAACTGTATAAGGAGTGTATCCAGATCTCATAGTGTAGATTCTTGGCTGTAGACTAAATAATTTAGCTGCTAAACATGGTTCCGAACCTTGGGCTTACTGCTCAGCATCTTCCTATGAAATGAGAAATTTAATAAATATATTAGAGTAGGTCTGGAACTTTAGAACACTATCCAAATACCCTACATATTTAGCGATCACACACACACACACACACACATATATATATATATATATATATATATATATATATATATATATATATATATATATATCATACATTTATCAAATAAAGGTAATTTGTAGTCGTCCTCTCACCTTGGCGTTAAATTAATTTTTACAACATCTTATTCATGAAAAAATGGCTAAATAATTTCTGGTAGAAAGTTAATGATATTGTGAAAGATCATAATTTATTCTAAAAATATAACTTCTGCAGAAAATATGAGTGACTAGAAGCAGGAAGAAATATCTGCTGAATACAACAGTTCTGAGAAAGGAAAAAAAATCCGTGCCTTGCAAGGCCTGGTTGGCGTTGCTAGTACTGAAGCCTCTCGGCTTGTTGAGCCATTGTCTTTGAGAAGTTTGTCGAGAAAAAGTTAAAGGTTGTCTCTCAGTTGTCTCCTCACATCGTTCAAGGTTTTTCTTTTTTATATATTTTTCTAAAAGAAAAGACTTGGAAGAAGAAAAAGAGACAATAAAGAAACTATTGTTTTCAGATAACCCGATATGAAGTATATTTTAATAAGTTTCTAAACTGCCTAAGATTTTTTGATGAGGAAACCTTGACTGTAAAGGCACTGAGCAATGTATAAATGTTCGGGGGGTATGATCTATAGAACTATACACCAATAACCAATGTCGGCACATAGTAAATAAGTTTTACTCATTTTTTAAAAATTTATTGATCAGTAAAAGTAAGTTAAAATGTTAATTTCAAGGTATGACACACAAAACAATGAGAAAGAATAAGGTTAAATGTGGCAATTACAAGGAACTTTTAAAGGGAAAAGTAAGAAAAAAAATAATGTACCGTTATGTTAAATGGATACTCATGTTCAAAACCTTTTGCTAAACAAATCATATAAATATTTAAAAAAAAAATTTAATTGTAATGAGCGCGGTAGCTCAGTGATAGAGCGCTGAGTTGTCGAAGGTCCCGTCTTCAAACCTGGCTATGGCAGATAATTTATGTAATCTGTTAACAGCGGGGGATGGGCCCAGTAGGATTTGACGACTCCCCTGGCACTCACCAATCTCTATAAAGTGGGTTTCCTTAATTGGGCGAAAACTTAGCGGTCGAGCGTGACAAATGACCTTTCTGTACAACCGTTGTCCTAGAGATTGCACAGCCACCACCACGAAATGAACTAAAGTGTCTTCGTAGGCTCTAGTGATACAGGTATATAATAGTAAGAAAAACTAGCACACTCAGTAAATATGATTTATGAAAGCATAAATTAATAAAAGGGCCATCATATGTAAACATAAGGTCTCCCTTCCAAATTTTTTTCCGAATCTCTTTTATTTTATTAAATTACAATTGCAACATATAGAACAATATAATATGTACATGCAAAATATACAGCCTTCTATTACCCGTAGGTATGTCAAGGAATTAAATATATATATATATATATATATATATATATATATATATATATATATATATATATATATTTAGTTTTTCTATCTATTTCCATGTATGCTATCACAGCGGGAAATTTTTGAAATATCCAAGCTTTTTGCAACACGGACTGCTATGAGTGAACTGTATGTATCGTTTATTATATATTTTATTTTTGTTTTCTTACAATTATTTCACTATCGCAGCTCGTTGGGATATTTTCTACATGGATCCAGAAGTCAAAGAGAACTTTGATACACAACCAACTCATTTTCATCAAGTTTGTTCTTCAAAACTTTGTCGGTAATTTCGATAATTGCCGTTCCTAAGGATCGATACATGCTTGTAAGCTTGGGATTGTTCCGATTTATTCGATTTAAGTGTTTCAATGAAATGATATTATATTGGAAATAAATAATTCTAAGTTAAAAATCATATATACAGTCTTTCATTGGTAGAAGGATGTCGTGGCCAAGAATTTTATGACCTCATCTTAGTTACCTATACCATAACATAGGCTTTTTCTAATTTCAATCTCATATTTTACTACGATAGAAACATTACAAGATGGGAAAAGTACGTACTTGGTACAAATGCTGTCTGCTTTTCCATAGTGCAAATTCCTTAGCTGACACTTACCTGCAACAAAATAAAATACTTATATAGAAAATAATTTTTCCCGAAAATTGTATATGTTCTAAAATAATCATATAATTATAATTTTTAACCACACAAATATAAAAACAAATTCCTTAGAAGACATTTGTAAATATGATTCATAATTTAAACAGATTTCGTAAAGGTTGATGAGATGAATACGCTTAATTACTATGGCTTTTGAATTTTAATAACAAAGAAAGACTGTGTCGAATACCGCCGTGTTGTCAGATACCGTAGTGAGTCAGATTTCCTGTACCAAGGTACCACTACCTTAGGCGGGTTCAACGATCCCACAAAGAAATTATACTTGTTAACAACAACGAAAATTTCTTATTTTATTTATCTAAAAATATAAGAGATATTTTAGATTAGAATATAAACACTAAATATAACAGTTTATATTTTACAGAGTTACTATATCTACAGCCCCGGTGAATTAGTGGTTAAGTCGGATTTTGTACAGAGAGACCTATCTGTTTTCAGATAACCGGAATCCTGTAACTCTCGTAGTTGTTGGCTTGAAATGGAGTTGTAATATAAGCAATAACTCCATTTAAAGCCAATGCCTTACGTAGCCCCTTATGAACTACGAAAATAACTTGATTCCTTTTACGTAAGTATAATAAACTCATTTTTGAGAAAATTAGAGTTAACCACTTATTCACGTGGGCTGTAGATATATAATTATAACAATAAATAGCTCTAAATCATTGCGTATCGTCAAAAAGATTTTACCTATATTATACATAAAAGTAGTTTTGTGTCTTATAGTTGTCTTTGTATGAATTTCATTGAATACTGTATTTTAATTTGACAGAAAAAAATTGCGTTTGTTTTATCTATGATTTACGATTATTTTACTTTCGATTGTGGCATCTTTGTTAGTTTGCATTGTATCATTTTTAATAGTTGTACAAATATTTGAATACCAGACTACAGACGTCATAATCAATAGTCTGCTTTAAAACAGTCAATACTAGTCAATTGTACAAAAAACTGGAACAGCAAAACAAGGACATAACGTACCTTAATACGTTGCCATGCTAGGAATTTTGTTAGAATTTGAACCAGAACATACGCGCGAATGTGGTAAATTCGATACTTTGAAACTACCAGTTAAACAAAAAAAAATCTGTTCACAATAACGAAAGGATAATTCGTTATGGCTTCGTCCGATTAGCCGTAGCAGCATAAAGTGACGTTAAACGAACAAACAAATAACAACCAATAGAGAAAAACGAATTTTTTATTCATTACTTTACTTTTGAACATCATCAAGACAGTTGCACATTTGAACTTTTGACATTGTTATTCTTCCACTTAAAAAAGTGAATTTTGAGTCAAGAATTTACTAGAACGTACACCAATCCTTAAGCAATCGTTTGGTTGATTGTTTCATTTAATTTAACATCACTTTATGCTACTATGGCTAATCAGTAAGAATACTAAATTTTGCCTATCCATGTTTAATTAGGATAGGGATCTTTAACAAGTACCAAAAGTGACTTTGAGTCAGCTTACAAAACCGAACCAAAGGTTTACATGTTACGAACTAAAGGGTACATAAGTTGTTTTTTTAAAGTATATCCTTTTATCCTCTATTACCTGGTTTACTTTCCGATTACTTAACAAGGTATACTGTCGGATCATTGAGATATTGTTTACACCTGCGCCCCCTCCCAAATACCAGCAAAACAAACCAGATAACTCTCAATTATGGAGAATTGTTGATTAATATTAATGTAGAGCGAGGGCGGTGTTGCAAGATCCACTGAGCAGTGGACATACTGACCTATCGAAGCTACAGCCGATGAGGAGCAGAACCTGCCCGAAATGTCAGCTGGGTGCAGCACTAACAGCGAGGACGCCCGCAAGGACACGCCTTAGTCTTTTTTTGTATCGCCTATCCTGCTCCAATCCTGTCAACGTGTTCTCTCCTATGTAAACATGTTCTGTACATTGACACTAAAACGATTCTAGAGGGAGCAACGTATCCAGATTGTTTTAGGGAGAGGAAACAAGTGTATTTTTGTTTTTTAAATGAACAGACAAATATAAACGGCTCTTCCTCATCCCCAATGATAGGATAGAACGCCTTGTTCTCTATAAATACGAATAAAACTTACATAATATGAGTATAGTGACCTACATATAAGTGAAGCACAGAGGCTGTGTTTTGTTATTTTGAGGATAGAGTAAATACTGTATTCAGATTGCAGGGTCAATATGTTACTTATTTATTTATTAATTATACGTATCTATTGATACTAGGGAGTGGAGTGGCTCAGTTGTAGACCCCGCTGCAGGCCGTGACTTTTATTTAGTCTGTTTGCAGCGGGAGATGGATCATATGGGATCTAGGACCATCCTGGGGCTCACCCAGCCTCTATAAAATATTATAAAAATAGGGTACCCAAAATAAGGGGGGGAAATCTGGCGGTTGAGCGTGACCTAGGACAAGTCCCTCCTTGGAGAACCGTTGTCCATGAAACAGTACAGTCTCTACCATGTACTGAACCCCAGACACATCATGGGTTGTAGTGGTACAGGTTTTTTTTAATCTACTGATACTATTTGTATTGAAACTAAACAATTTTTAATTGTATATTAATAACTGACAGTACATTAATTGTACCTGTAACAACCCACTAAATATAAATACTGAATAAAGTATCCGAATTATTAATATTTCATAACTTAGTAATTCATCAAATAATGATACCTCTAGGGTTTTATTTATTATCAGATCAGAACAAAACCCATTTGAAAATTATTTCTGAATTTGCCCATTGTTCTTTATCACAATTCCTTATTTTTTTTAAATGACTACACTGTTAATGGGAGTAATCTTTTGAAAAAAAGAAGTGTAAACGTGTAGGTATTTATATATATATAAATCAATAAAAACACAAAAGTAGATAAAACAATTATTAAAATCCAATTGAAAAAGTAATCCTCTAAAATACTGGATAATAACTATGCTTTTAAAACAATCGCCAGTTCAGGCACAATTAGGAAATACGCCAAAAGTCCATTATATCAAATTAAGTACATCTCAAATCAACAAACAGATTTATTTTAAAGATGCAACAAAATCACCCCAAGACGTTTAATCAAGCAATAAAAAATCAAATACAGGACTCAAATTATCGAACTTCTAGAAATGAGTTTGCTTCCTCTGATTAATGAGACTATTGGTACTGTTAAAATGAGATGTGATGAATTTTATCTTAATTGATCCAAATAACGAAACTATTTAGTTACTATCCAATATTTTTGAGACTTAATTAGTCTATGTTCTATAATTGCTTTCCAATAATTACTTTATGTCAGTTTTTGAATTTTCGTACGATGGACTTAAGTTCTATTGGCAAAGCTAACTCTCAATTAAACTCGCACATTTATAAGTTTGTAACTCATTGCCTTGACCTGATATATGTATTGAAAATGGCTACATTTTTGTATATGCCAGTGGTATTGCATACATCTATGCGTCCGAAAAACGTAGCATTAACACATTTTTTGACTGATAATATTATAATATACTTTTTCTTTTTTAATTATTATTTTATTCTAAAATATTATTTGAAGGATTTTTCCTCAAAATGCGGAGAGAGATAAGAGTGAGAGATCCTCATTGAAGCATCAATCCTAATCCACCCTCTCTCCCCCTGGACAGTATTTTTTCATCATGGCATTTGGAGAAATCCTATTGGTCACCTCATTCCAGTTTACTGGAGCTTACTCTAAATCCTCTTTGGTTCCTTTATTCCTACCTCACTGCTACGAAGATAATTCACTTCGATTTTCCAGCTCACTGTCGATTATTGGAATGAATTCGTCTCTAAAACCAAATTAAAAATAACTCTATACTAATTTAGAGAAGCACGTTTAAAAATTCTCATTCTATATTATTGTATCAGAGTTTGGAGCAAAACCTAGCTTGAGCAAAGAATGTTAGTATTTATTATAGAAAATTTTGGAGTTTAGTTATTATGATTTATTCTGTTTTATTTATTTATTTTTTATTTTTATTTATTTAGTAGAATCTACTTGGAAAGCTCCAAAAGTAATCGGAAAAAAAATTCAAATCAGTGAAGATCAAATTTAGCACATCTTACGTCAGCAGTCTTATGAACAGAATCTTCATTCAGAGCAACCTCACTCCAAGGTGTTCAATAAAATACTCTAATACATTATATATTGGTGAAACCTTGACCGATAGGTATTTTCTAATATATTGGAGACTTTAGGATTTGTTTTTTAATTTTCTTATAGCATTTTAATCATTATTTGATGTCTGTTTTTGAGTTTTTGCTTACTTTTATTGATATTTCTGTTTATTTTATTTTGTTGTATTTTTTTTAAAAATTTTAATTAGTCATAGGCTATCATCCAAAAATACGAATCTGTCATTGCCTTTAATAGATTTATATTAGTAGAATAACAAAATAAATAGATTTTGTAAAATTTCAAACAAATCTAATCTTTTTTATTCTATTATCATACTTGCATATAACTTAATGAAGTTTAACCTCTATATGATTATTAGTCATTTTAATGAGTTAAACTCGTCAGAATTGTGTTTATTAATACTTTTAGATTATAGCCATTAAAAAAATCTTGTTGATTTATTAAAACAGCTTTTTGTGGAATATGCAATTATAAAGGAAATTCATGAGTAGAACTTTGATCATAATTGGTTTGTAAATCGAAACCCAAATCGACATGACCTGACATATTGTTTTTGTTTTCAATCCACACACACAGAAACCTGTTAGCCAATAGCCATAGAGTATCCATGACACACAACGAGTGTGGTAGCCTGCCGCGTTGCACAAGAGGACCTTTACCCAGAACATGCTCCACAATCGGCATATGCTGCATCCAAACTGTTCGACATGTAAATGAGCCCTGAACGATAAGTATGCAGAGCTAGTCTTTATATCGCCTGTCACCCTCGGACCTAACACCAATATTTAGTCAGATGATTTATTCAACTGTGTGTTATTTCTCAGAGACTCAGTGCCCCGGTCATATGGATATCATCAGTTATAAATATGCATTTATGCAAAAGCGATGTACCTGTTGGGCATGGTCGCTATTAATGTTGAATTTAATAATTTATTTAATGCTTAGTATGTTAATGTTATGTGTTCTAGTTTAATATAATGCGTGTTTTGAAGATAACCCCCTGATGATACAACGGAAGTGACCAAACTTCAAACATGCGTTCACACAATAGATCTTCCACGTCATTACCTCTATACACTAATTTTAAACATCGAGAAAAAGAAAAATATCGATATCTTATTGTTTGACCTATATAAATTATTTATTAAGGGAGCGGAGTGGCTAAGTGGTAGAGCACTGAGTTGCCAAGCTGATAGTTCAGGATTCATATCAGGCTGTGCCGATTTCCACGATGACAAATCACATCCCTTCACAACCGTTGTCCAGTACAGTACCGTCTCTACCAATTACTAAGCCAATGACCCTTGATGGTTTGTAGTTGTAGAGGTTTTACATAAATTATGTGGATACAAAAATAATTTCTCAAAAAATAACGAACTGTTTATTAGAAACCAAAGTTTCGACACACATTGGAGGTCTTCATCGCAATGAGGGTCTCAAAGCTTTAAGTCTAAGAGCAGCTAAGAGTGGGTTAGCTGCTTATGATTCTTCTGCAAATATGATGGCGTTAAAATTAGCCCAAACTTAGGCACTAATAAAATAAGTTATACTTCTTTTTGTAAAATTTAATAACAGCATCTCTGACCATTAGCAATATTTCTCAAGATATATTCAGCCAAGAGTTAAATGTTATTTACATAATTATATATTGAGTAATTAAATGTTTATTTGATTCATATCCCGAATTTCTTTAATTGAACTACTTATTGTTTAATTGTTATTTAATGTTTGAGGGACGAAAACAAATGGAAAAATCACCTCCTACGTGGCAAAATAAGAATATACTTGGCGTAGTATATTCAAAGTTATGAGATAACTATTCACCTTAAAATCTTACAAATTTATTCTTAATTGCTGTCTAATTCAGCAATACAATGAAATACAAATATATTTTTAATTACTGACTGTTCAGTAAATCAATAATTATTTAATTCAAACTCTTCTTTTCTATAAACAATATCCTTTGTTTTTTCTGTATTAGAAAGACGAGAACACTAGAAAATAACAACTCCTAGGTGCACAAATAAATATATTAATCGTAGCTTCTCACCATAGAGAAACGTCTTTCCATCATAACTACCCATAAATTGCTTTATCCATCCAGCGAGAAACTATAACTTTTCCCTGAAAGGGGAAAATAGCGAGGTTTTCCCGCGAAGAAAATCCCTAAAAGCGGCGAAGCGGGAAGAAACTGTTGTAAATAGGGCGCCTTCAGCCTAATTGACAGCTCGCTTGAGCTTCTCTCGCCTTCACGCTTTTGCGGCGGCACACCAGAAATATATGCCAAGGAGCTGCCATCCTGGTTTATCCTCCTCATTTTCTCTTATTTTATCCTAGAAGAGATAGAGATTGAGAGAGACTATTGATAGATTAGGAGAAAGGAAATTCGAAATATTCCTGAACTTATTTAAAATAAGGCTAGTAACGAATCCGTCATCAAAAAAATTAGGAACACCTAACTCATACGTTAGTAAAATGAATGGCTCAGTAAAAGGCATTTCTCAGATAACAAATGAAAGTCTTGCTGAAACATAATGGAGAAAATCGAAGTAGAAAACAAAAATCGTATTCAGTAGAAAAAACTATGAATTATTTCTCAAATTATGCATTTACATTTCATTACTACGCATGAAGAATCATTGGTTACTGAATGAGGTGTTAGAGACTGTAGTGTTTATACGACAACGGTTGTAAAAAGAGAGGATTTGTCCGAGATCACTCTCAACTCTGCGAGAACACAGGGATACAGGATCGGTGAAGAGAAAGGATTTGTCTGACCGAGGCACATGTCAGGATAGCTCAAGAGGCAGGGTGCCACGACGGATGCGTGGGAGACCCGGGTTCGAATCCAAATCAATCTTTTCTCTTCAAAATGAAAACATTAAAAAATTATAATAATTATATTATCTCAACGAATAATTTTTAGATGCACGATTCTTAAAAAATAGTTAGACACCTAAAGACATTCTTAGGCTCGAGTTAGCTCAGAGTATTGAGTTGCAGTTCCAGAGGTTTCGGGTTCATATCCGGCTGTGGCAGATAAATTATTTAATCTGTTAACATCCATGGATGGGCTCTTTGGTATTTAAACAGACTCCTGGGGCTCACGCAGCGTTCGTAAATTGGGTGCATTTAATTGGGAAGAAATCTGGTAATGTTCATTGAACATTACTTTAATTAGGATCTTGTTGAACAATGAATATTCTTCCCCTTGTATACATCGCAAATTGCGAGTACACGGGGATATGGGATCGGTGAAGAGAAAGGATTTTTCTGACCGAGGTACGTGTCAGGATAGCTCAAGGGGCAGAGTACCACGACGGATTCGTGGGATACCCGGGTTTGAATCCTGGTCCTGGACAAATCTTTTCTCTCCAAAATAGAAATATTAGATATGTTAATTGAGGCTTTCAACCTAATGAAAACTTTCTTTTTATATCAATATCTACGATATCAAAGATTCCAGGAAGATGTCAAGTACGTTGCGGGGCTTAGGGAGAAAAGTATTGGAAAACATAAAGATTTACTTTGGTGTTAGCATAATGTTGGTTAGCATAACAACCTGCTATGCCCATTATCGCGGGCTCGCAGCCCGGCAAGGGCCTTATTTGCTCATTTTTATTATTTGGTTATGTCTTCCTTCAGGGGGGCAGTAAAATAGCGGTTCCGAGGGTAAAATAGAGCCAAGATAAATTATTCAATCTGTTATTAGCCGTATATGAATCTGGCGGTATCACCAGGTCCTTCTAGGACTCACTCAACCGCAAGAAAGTGTCTATCCTTAATTGGGTGGAAAACCCGGCGGCTGAGCGTGACACACTACTTCTACCCAGAACCTTGTCCCAGAAACAGTACAGTCTCTACCATGTACTGAATCCTAGACCCTTCATGGGTGTTAGTGGTGCAGGCTTGTTTTTTTTTTACTTGAAGGACAAACCGGAAGGCGCTGGTTACCCGAGGAAGTATCGTTATTGCATAGCTTAGGAAGCGATTAGATTGCCTCACGATTAAACAACGATACTTAAACAATAAACACAATCTAATCACTACAATGGTGGTTTTGCAGATTATTTAGGCTTGCGATAGAGGTTTTTATTTTAATCAGGGAATAATCAAAGCAATCAGAATTGATAAATAGGTCAAATGCAGTGAAATAATTGACGTTTGCCTCAAATCATTTTATCGAGTTTAATTTTATTTAAGATATTATTTGAAATCCGTTACAAAATGTTTAAACGATATAACAAACTCATATACATGACTATTATAAGACCTATTTGAAGTTACGGAGTTGAGCATTGGGGCTCCACTATGCCATCGAATTCCTCTCGTATCCAATCCTTACTATCCAAAATCCTTCGCAAAATCCTTAATGCTCCTAACTCTGTTACGATTAAAGTTATCCATAATGACTTCAATATCCCATGTATTGCTGATTTGGCCCGAAACCAATTCCAGCCCATTCATGACAAATTTATTTCCACTCAAACCCACTTGTTTCAAACCTAGCAACTTCAATTCCTGATAAACCCCCAAGGGGTCTGAATAGAAGATGGCCTCGTGATATTTTAAATTGAATTTGTTATTCGAGTACTACCAGTTGGCAGTTTCTTTACTTGCCTTTATCTCATGCCGTTATAGATATTTTATTCTATTTATCTGTTCTATTAATTTATTTAATTCAATAAGTAAATTAAAAAAAATAGTATTAATGAAGATCAGCCAACGTTTTTCTGAGTCACATACATATTCTTAAAGGAACAACCACATTTTATGGACAGTGACATTACAAGTAATTTTTAGTTAGATCTTTGTATTATAAGAGTATTTGTAAACCAGTGGGGCTTAAAAAATCACTACAATATTAAGTTTTATTGATTTTTATTTTTTTAATTACTTGTTAATTTGATTAGGTAATTAGTTAAACACAACAGACTTACTTGAAGAAGAACTGCTAGTAATTTCACATCAAGAAATCTTGAACATTCTTCGTAGGTTGAAATCTGATGATTGATGACTGATAAATTATTTAAACAATCGATTCAACAGTTCAAATGATTCATAAGCACATGATTAATAGCAATTGAAACCATAATTTTTTTTATATTACTTTCTTGTGATTATAAGGGATACATTCAGGTCCAGTGTTATATAACCTAGGCATTGCGTATTTAGCTTCAACACGTTCTTTGTTAAAGCAATTAACGTAAGTTAGCTAAATATTCTGTTAGTTCGTTCAGTAACTTCTTCACTCTTTTTCAAAGACCGAGAAACTCTTTTGTCTATGTGCTTCAACTCCATAATGGCTCAAACAATTTTGATGAAACTAGTTTAACATTGTTTTATCGGGCATTTTAACTATATATGTATACAGCAACTTCGTTAAAAAATATAAATGTAAAATATATTTTAAAAAATCTTGAATTGGAAAAGTATGCATTTTCGTTGATATATTTAAAACCATATGAAGGAGGATTTAATTTTTTACAAAACAATCAAGAAATCAACGATATCGGAACATCATTACCGAAAATACTAAATAAATAATGAATAAATGTTTATACGGTTCCTACGGAAACCGGTTCACCTTTATTCATTTTTTTTTTACTCTAAAACTAAACATTTCCTGGAACATTCCAGATGCTCATTTGAATGTAAATGAAGTTATCTACAAAGATAAACATAAAAAAAAGTTCTATATCGTTAGTCCAAAAACCAAAACCAATGTGGTGGTTCCAAAATTTTGCCATGTTATTGCGGTAATTTTGTATTTTAACCTATGACATAATTCTATAACCTCCACATACCCATTCTACTTAATTGAATAAAATAAGTTTTCAAATTTTGTTCTTCAAACCTAATTTTAACCCGGAGTTTTAAGTTGTACAAGCTTTCAGATACGCAGTTTTGGGTTCAGAACGACCGTTATAGTACCGTTGCTTGGCTTTGTGTTAGTTTTGACCTAAACGTTGATCATTTTTTTACTAATTTTTTTTATTTTCTAAGGTTATTTCTCTTAGCACAAAACTGCGGTATGGTTATTAGAATTTTTTTTTTGTTAGCATCGGTAAAGAATTGAGTTAATAGATAGGCTAAAAAAATTAACGATTAAATGGTATAAAATAATAGAGATTAATGTGATAATGAAAATAAAAATACAAATTGTAAGTTTATTGTAAGATAAATGTGGAGTATAATTACTTACTACAACCATAATTTACATTGTAAATAGATATAAAAATGGAATATAATATATGACTATATAAATAATGTTACAGTGATCAATAATTTATCTAAATGTTTGCAATTTTTTCTTACTAAATTTAGATATGTATCTTGAGAATGTGAACGTAAATGATGAAGTAAAAAAAAAAACTTGTAACCCCAAAGAATTTTGGGTGCAGTAGATGATAGAGACTGTAATGTTCCTAAACCAACCGGCCTTAAGAAAGGGTATTCCCTTTATATAGGCTGGGTAAGGCCTAGGAAGTTTGATCCCACAGGATCGATTTACCTTTATTTGCTCATTAAATAATTTAGTTGCCATAAGCGGATTTTTTACCAGAAATTTACAACTTAGCGCTCTACTGTCTAAGCTGTCCCGCTCACTATGTGGTGAGAAATTTAATATATATATATATATATATATATATTTGTGTGTGTGTGTGTGTGTGTGTGTGTATGTGTAAATATATAGGGAAGGTTTATGTAAGGAAGGTTATGATCTCTGTTAATAGTTTGTATAAGAATACATAATGATCTTTGCTTGCTTCACTCGCTACAGATTCCCCCTGATCGTAGGATCGGACAATACTCCTGATTAAGCTATTCTCGACGAAGAGCTACGATACCTAGTCGATGAAGAGATCCGAGAGATCTAGTTATGGAAAGAACGAAATGCTGATGACGACCAGCTCGACACAAATCCAGGGTTCGGCGACCTCAAGCGTTCATTGTCCGTAGGCCCGCATCAAGCCTCCTCTTGCTGCTCTACATTCGGCTTAGATTTAGCAATAGCAGTCAACGGTTTTGTATGTTAGGTACCGATAGAGGGGAGAGGATAAACCTAAAGATATGTCCGCACATCACAAAATGTCTACAAAAATTTCAATACAGTGCAAAAATATGATATGTTAATAGATGAAATTTAGAAATAATGATGACTTTATATTAATTCAGGAGTAGTCATTTTAGAATAATATTAGATAAAATTAACTGTATGCTTTAGTCCCTTGGAGTAAAACAACAAGAATGAAATTATTAAAAATTAAAAAATATAAATCCGATGTAATTTCTAATTAAAACAGCTTAAAAAAATCTTATATAACTTCTAATTAATTAATTAATGGGGAAAATGTAATTATTACTAATTTTGTATAATTGGATAATTATAATTGGACAAATAGTTGATATAAACTGAATAAGAAAATTTCAATATATTTAAAAAAAAAACGTTAATCAGAACACTTAAAAGATTTAATTCTTTACGAGTATGATAGACTGAGAATAATAAATGTAAAAATAATATTACAAAAAATGAAAAGTGGGCTTTAGTAGTTTAGGGTAAAATAAGTACGAAAAAACTGACATATATAAAAAAATAGAGTTTATTTTAATTATTA
The DNA here is from genome assembly GCA_964056705.1 of Troilus luridus. Lineage (NCBI taxonomy): Eukaryota > Metazoa > Arthropoda > Insecta > Hemiptera > Pentatomidae > Troilus > Troilus luridus. The sequence continues at coordinate 18,086,196 of OZ057415.1, read as the reverse complement.
ATAAATTGAAAAAAAACAAATTGCTGTACAAGAAACAGTTATTGGATATTACTTGAAAAACCTTGTTTATATTCCGGGGATCTGATTCGAAATATTTGGTTGGTCTGCTGGCAAACTGGGGTATACTTACTTCCGTAAGTAATACCGCAGGGTTCTGTCTATCTTAGCAGGACGAGGAATTTTGCAGCTCGAAAGTTGATTAGTAATAATTCTGTACTACATAAAGATAATTATTAATTTTAAAAAATGAAGCAGACCGGGGGAAAAATCGGGAATGGAAATGGTCGAAATGTCGAATATCGGTATTGATTAAATAGGACTATCCATTTCACTTACCGACCTTTTCACCGAAAGAAATATTTTGAAAATATACACCATTAAAAGTTATATTTTAAAATTAATTAAAAAAGTATTGTTAATATAAGTACGACCTATATTTGTTAATATAGCTATAATATCCTAGTAAAAATTTAGTATAATAAAATGAACTTTTAGGCGAGTCTATGAGAATCGTGGCGTAGACGGAAATGAAGAGACTGCCAAAATTGACAGAGAGCTTTATTTGGACTAGTTTAGGAGCAAACATAATAAAAGTCTCCAGAGATCTAACAGAGAAAGGGGATGTCGTGTTTCCCGTTTGTGTCCAGAAGCGTTTTATTCACACAAAGTCCCCGCTTAAAATAATTTATTTGTATCATATTTTATTTAAAATTCATTAAACTGAGCAAATATTCAAAAAGAAGCATACATTATAAATAGGGTGCAATAAGCAAAGTCGCCAAAGTATCAAAGTAAGTATGTCAAATACAGTAAAATACAAAATACAGAAACAAATTCCTGTTTTTTCGAGACTTTAAGCTTTGTTTTGGGTATTTTGCCTATTGCATCCTAATCCAAATTCGTTATTTTAAAAAATGAATAATGAAAAAAAAGTATATATATTTTTTTTTTTAAATCTGTCACCCTCCCTAAAAAACGAATTGGCTTTGTAGTATTCGTGAAATACATATCTTAGCAATGGACACCTCCTACAACGGACTTAACATGCAGAAAACAATTCATAGATATTAATAGTTTCAGAAAATTTAGAAAAAAAGCAAAGTTAGAAAAGAAAGTCTCGAAAGTAAATCGAGCTTTTCATACCAGCCACGCTTTTATCATTGACAATTTTTGATGGTCCAATGGTATTCATGCCTGATTAATCAGTATGATTTACAAATCTTTGTTTTAGAAATAAATCTTTATCTTTATCGCAATTTAAAAAATATATAAATAAATAAAATGGATATTGTTGAGGTAGTTATCAAAAAGTTACCAACTAAAGTGAATTGATAAACAGTAATTTTTAAAATCCAGGTGTCAATGAAAGTGGTGTCATATTGAGTGGGTTTACTTTTTTTTAATAACACTATAAACCCATGTGATAAAAGATAAATATAAAAATGAAGTTATTTATCCACTTAACATCTGTAAAAAATAATGAAAGTTTCTATGATTAATTTTAAATTAAAGGAATTTCCTCAAATGCTTAAAAAACTGAGGTCCGCATATAGACGCATAGCAACAGACGCCATTAATACATATATTAAGACGAATCATATATATATATATATATATATATATATATATATATATATATATATATAATATAAATCATATATATAAATATATTAGGACGAATCATAGAATTTGAAATAATCATCGATACGAGTAGTCTTGACTAAAAGTTCACAATGTGAAAAATGTAGTTGTAACCAGACCCTTAATTATTAATTTACATACCACTAGGTAAATGTGGTATGTATAATTATAATTTATTTATTTATAATTTATATCTCGCTTTATGAAATAAACAAATTCCACTCACATTGGGAATTACCAATTGAACGAAGTAAAACAAGTCTAATTATTTTCTAAACTTTTTTTTTTTGCATTCGAAAGTAAAAACTATTGTTTCTCTGTAACTGAAATACATGACACTATTATTCACGCAAGATTATACATTAGCCTATAACACGCAGAGCACAGATGCTCAATTTACACATAGAGAGGTGGTGATGTAGGTCATGCGCCTCTACGCAGGTTTCTAACGTGGTAAAACAGTTCTCAAATATTTTAGTGACATTTTTGTCTATATTTCATCCTCAAAAAGGTAATCCCTAAGTTACTGGAAATGAAAAAAACAAAATTCCACGCATTATTTCTTTGTCGTTCGGAAGAAATATTAAACATATTGTTAAGAAGTATTTTATAAAAGAAGAAACGGAATTTCATTGATTATTTCTATAATGATACCATGTTTTTTTATTTCTTTTTTAATTTATAAAAGATATATTTATGGTGCTGTTAGTTAAAAGATAATTAATTTCATATTATTATCATTAAAATAATTTAGGTCTAAAGTAATTAATTAAGTTTTAATGTACTCCAATATTCAGAAGTAGCAGGAAAATTTTTAAAAAATGTTTATAACAAAGTCAAAATTTCGAAAAGCAATTACTGTCAAAGTGAGGTGATTTTCGATTGATAACCTTGGATTACTTTATTTTTAGATGATTGTTAGTCAATAGCAAAACTTCAAGGACTCTTAGGCACTAATTATTCGGTCGATAAACATTTTTTTTCTTAGTTTATTCCAAACGGTTGGGATTTTAGTTTAAAACGAAACATCCAGCGATTCTCAAAATATACTTGAATAAGCAATCAAGATTTAGAAGAAGGCTAAATTAATGAACAATATATAAATGATTAATGGTATTGTAAGATGATTAAGTCGTTTTTTTCCGAAAATGTTGTTCTTGTAATTGAAGCCGTATCGTGCTTTTCTCATAGTACATAAGTGGTTAAGTCAAGCATTGACTTGAAATGGAGTTATTGCTTCTGTTATAACTCAATTTCGAGCCAAAAATATGAGTATAGTACGATTCTATACGAGTATACTACCAATACAATTAACTCACTGGAAAAAAAATTACTCACTGGAGCTGCAGATATACGGATTATGACTTCAAGACTATGAAAGTGCCTCGTCAAGTTACTTCTAAAGCTACCAATGTGACACGGAATTTTCGTGTCATGTTCGATAAAATTCTCTAGCTTCCGAAATTCGCATTACTATTAATTAATACAATATATTAATTAAGTTAATCATTAATTTAAAAAAATGAGGCGTTCAGGATAAAAGCGGATACTTCCGAAATATCAGAAATTGACATTTTCATATTTTTCGCTAGTTTAGCCAAGCAACACTTTATACATTATAATTTTTGCCGCATTATTTTTCATTCGTTTTAGTTTTTTTCTGAACCTGAAGTTTCAGAAGCCAAAAGCAATACTGGACTAAACTAGCGTAAATTTGGAGTTATCCGCTTTTGATCATGAACGCCCCTAATAGCACTTTTAAAATAATTGAATGAACTACTTTTGGTAAGTGTAAAAGTTACCTTCAAGGTTTAAACGTTACTAACTTTTTGAAACTCAAAAATAATATTTTCACATTTTTTTTTCAGTATAGAAACAAACACCTGAAGGGAATGAGTGAAAAGCTGGTGTGCTAAGAATCACTAATTAGCAAAACAAATGAAGTGTGTATCTATTCTAACCAAGCAATTGTACTGGTCCTCGAAACGCCACCTGTAAGTTCCTGAAGGAATTACATAAATACATTGATTTATCTAACTTAACTTAAGGACTTGATGTATATTACGATTGTGTACAAACCGAAGTTGGGTACAGAGATATATGCATATATGAATAATATTTTCGTGCAAAATGTTTGAGAATTTGTCGTGTTCTCATCTTCACTTAATCCTTAAAAAAGTATCATAAATAACATTAAATTGTAATTATAGTTTATAATTTCATTAATAAATAATTATTAAATATATTTGTGGTAGGTTATCATTCAATTATTACAAATATCGTTATAAAGGAAATATCATTTTCAGATTTATTTTTTATTAAAATAAAATAAAAAATGGCAGAATTAGTGAATTTCTAAATTACATAGAAGTTTTTTAATTAGTACTAATAGAAAATATCCCTTGAAATACTAAACTCGATTGCTTTATTTATAAAAAAAAATTAATTTTTATTAATCTTCAAACAAATAATAAACGAGATATCATCCCAGTATCATTTCATTGTTTTTGTTTGTTATGTGATCTAAAAAAAAATAAATCAGTACAAATCCTGTTTGAGTATGCTCATAACGAAAAATGAAATTAATAACAAACAAAGGTGTTAATTAAAATTTAAATTAAATTTTAAACTTCAAATACGGCAATATTTGCTAAATCATAAATCATATTTATTACATATTTACTCACAAATGATATATAACCGTTGATATTATATTGTAAGATTCTCGAGAATTTTCATTCGATTTTTTTTTCTCTCCCAAGCGCCCTCAATCGGTTTAATTAGCAAGTCTTGAAGATATAGTGGAGCTGATAAGGAGCTGATAAGGACAATACGCAAATAATGTTCTCTTTTACAGAGAGGAAAAAGTTATCCTCATTGACGGCAATGATATCTCGGCGTGTAAGCAATTATTTCTTAATAAAGCATACAATGCAGTGTTTGCTCACTTATCGATATTTCATAATTTCTCCATTTTATTTTATTTTTTTATTACAATAAGAAAACGAATACTGGAATTTTCCGTTGAATACTTCAATGGAATTGTTTGAATTTCACTCAGGCATTTTTTCGGTTCAGTAGAATAGAATAAATTAGAAAAATAATTCAATGCTGCGATCAGGTCTCTTATGAATAACACATGAGTACAATAATAATAGAATGTATATCGGACCATGAGGCTACATGATAAAATTCATGTGGCATTTAAATAAGTAATTAAAAAGTAAATAAAAAAAAATTATATAGAGAAGAAGACCAAACCTGCATGGTTGGAAGAGGTAGAAAAAGGTTTACAGGAGATCAAGATTACCTACGAGAATACTTTGGAAAGTAACCGTCTCAGGATGAACCTGGGTACTATAGGGGGTTTTCAAGAAAGAAATGGACGGAAGAAAGATGAGAGCAGCACCGGGGGACGAGTGAGGGAGTACTCGGTAAATATCGAGAAGAAAGAAAAACAGTTGAAATGACTTGTTCCTTTATAGGCTACTACGAGAAAAAAAAAATATATTCAAATTAATAAAGTTATAAGAGAAGTTACTTCTGATAGATATGAGCTAATAGTTATAACCGATTAGAGAGTATTTGTTTGGGCATGAAGGAAAGGTTGGAAACGCATGGGTTAAGATGAGAATAGGGAAGAAGCATGGCAGATATTAGTTGGGAATGAGTTTCCTACTCTACTACTACTTGGTAGAGGTTACTCTTTCTAAGCCAACGTTTGTACAGGAAAGTGATTAGGCCGAGATCACGCTCAAAAGCAGGGTTTTCTCGCAATTAAGAGTACCAACTTTATAGAAAGTGGATGAACCTCAAAAGGGTGCAATTTATGACTTCCTAACGTATTAAATAATTTATATAATACGACCCGGGATCTTTTGTTAAATACAGGACACTGAGCTATCTCCTTTCCTCATTATAGAATAAACTAATACAACTATTTCAGGAATAATTAACATTGATATATTATAATGTAATTAGGTAACAATAAACAACTACTTAATCATGTTGTATATAAATCCTGAACTTTTATAAACTGTTTTTTGGGAGGGAAGAAAGCCTAAACTGTGTTGTATCACAAATCAGCGGTAAGGTTAGGCAAGAGAGTTAAGGTGATAACTTCATTCATCAACTTCATTAACCTGTTAAGTTAAGTTCATCAAGTTTAGATCACACCTGTGTCGGAGCATATAAGCTACTAAGCTTAGCTTACTTGTTTTCGCGGTTGTTACTTCAGAAGCTGTTCTTAAAAATAAATAATTTCGTTATTACAGTGAATTACATTTATTCTTCGTAGTTTTATAGATTTTTTTTTAATCGCAGAGTTTTGGCGATTTATGTATTAAAAGTGCTTATAGTGTCAACTTAAGGGAGGGATCAAAATTGTCCCAGATTTCAGTATTTCTGATATCACAAGATTAATATTACATAATTAGTGGGATCAGTTCACAAACTCAATTATTTGGAGGCATATTTTTATCAGAGAATAAAACATACAAGTTTTTTAATGTCAGTTTCCACCAGCTGAATAATTTTTATTTCTAACTATACTCATATATCTACAGCCTCGGAGAATATAAGGTTAAGTCGAATTTTGTCCAAAATGAGTTTCTTAAGGAAGCGAAATCGTGTTCATCTCGTATTTTATGAGTTGCTAAATCAGATATTGACTTGAATATTTGCTTATATTATAAGTACATAACTTATTTTCAAAGTACATAACTACAAGATTCCTCTTTCTTTAACACAATTAACTCTATATTACCAAAATTCGACTTAACTACTTATTCACCGACCCTGTAGATATATTAGTACATATAGGGTATATAGATTAAGCTGTGGTTTAAATGAATCTATTTTAACTAAAAGTAGCTTCATGAGCTGAAAAAAAATGATTATTATGACTATTTACCGGACAAACTTCCCCCATCATACTGGTACATTATGATGGCTCCTAGGATTTTTTAAAGGGAGTGAAAAATCCTTGGACGAAATGGACATAAAATGCAGGCCCCGAGACTGTACGGTATGAGGTACTAGTTTAAGATCTCTATCCTAATTATAGCTGGATTGGATAAATTTAGGATTTTTACTGTAGGATCGTCTGATTAGCCATAGCAGCATTAAGTGACGTTAAACGAAGAAAATGAATACATACTTTGTGTCTATACTGACTATATAATATACTATTAAGGTTATTATACGTATCAAGTATATTATATAAGGAATTAATAGGATATATCCACTCGGTTGAAAGCTAGTAGGAGTTTCCTATTGTAGTCTATATTTAGCCGAGGACTTCCAACTGCCTGGTTATCGCAAGTCTAGAAGTGGCCTGGCAACAAGTTGTGTCGTTTTGGAGATAACTTTATCGCTTTGATAGTCATCAGTGCTTGTTCGTGTTGGGGGTATGTTCCTGCTATTTGCGGTCAGCAGTTTCAAAACAGGCTATGAAGGGCTATATTTAAAATAAAACAAACATGTTTAACTAGGTAAGCTATTTATTTTGTATTATTATAATATTGTTACTGACATTATTATTTTTTATGCATTAGCCAAAAAAATAAAAATAATAATAATAGAATTTATTACAAAGTTTGTATGCATTAAACAAAATTCTAGTGATTCAAGAAGCTTGAATTGAATAATATCTTGACAATACAACTATCCAGAGCCAGGACTAACTGCCATAAAATCATATTTATATACTGCTCATAAAACCAGTGAAAGAATCTATTACATATGTATATACTAGTATAATAAAAAAGTAATATTTTATAGTTATAATTAATAATAAGTTTTTCCTATTAGGGTATTATACTCGTAGACATACATTTATAAGTTCACTATTTAATTCTGTAAAAAATTATATGTTTATGTGTATTATGTTTTAACTGATATAATTTCTCATATTAACTGTTAAATTAACAAAACAGAAATTACTTTTCAAATAATGAAAATTATCATCAGTTTTCTTAATAATATTAGTTAATTCTGTTGAATTTTTTTATTGTATAATTTTATTCTTTCTTTGTATATGTGAATCTGTATAGATACATTTAAATTTGTCCAAGTTTTTGAGGTTTGAGACTGGTCTGTTTGGTAGGGCATATTACTTGTGTGATTTGTAGCAAATTATACTAGAAATAAATATATATATATATATATATATATATATATATATATATATATATATATATATATATATTATATTAGTTAATAATCAAATAAATAAGGGGAACCTGAATTCTGAAAAATCCTATGAGGTCTGATTCAGACTAGGATTGCTCCTATGACGATTGGATTGTTGTATTAATATTAATACGCACGTCTTTGACTTAAAACTTAACAATTTTACTTTATTTTATTTAATAAATATAGTCAATGAAGGACGGAGGGGATAAGGAAAAGCTTTGTGGCCAACGCAATCTTTAAAAGTTATTTGACATTCGGGTAATAATGTTACGCAAAAGCAAAAGCAATAAAAAACAAAACAAAAAAAAACGCATATTTTTAAATCTCTTGCAACATTTAAGAATGTTCCTTTTATGAGCTTCGAACCTCCGTAAAAATGTTAAAAGGGTAAAGGTTTTCAAATTAAAAACCTTTTAAGTTGAAAAGGTTTTTCAATTTAACATGCTTGTAATCCAATTCGAATAAGCAGAGGAATTCCAATTGCGGATTCCCACTTCCCTCGCATAATCTCTCCATTTCTTCCTTCATCGATCCATCCTCCATTTCCACCAGCTTCTGAGGTATTTTCATTGTCCGTTTTCTATGTCTTCTTCTGTACCCTTCTAACCTTTCATACTCTACCTAACGACAACCATCATTGTGAAGTCATTTTTTTCAAGTATTCGCTCCATAGGTTAGTAATTTATCTAGTTTTAATTGCATTACTTCAGATAACAGTCCTGACTTATTATCTTTATAGATTTCATTTTACCCTTGTTATTCTATAATTTTCCATAATTTATGTTACAATTTATGTAGATTTTACATAATTATTTTTCATTTCTATATATTTAAATGTTACATGGCAGGAGCACTCAACAGTGACTACTAGCGGATGCTCATTGAGTAGGCCTGGGCTCGTCCACGTGTTGTTGCTCTGTATTAATTAATAATGACAATTATGCTTGGTACTGCACTGTTGATGTTATTTTGCTAGTTTTTAAACTGTGACTGTAGCCTAAATTTTTAGTCCAAATGTAGCCACATAATAAATAGGTTATGTTATTATTATATTTAGCGGGATTGCTAATTGTGTAAAACACCGAGTTGCTGTGCTGACGATTCCAGGAATGAATCCTGATGTAGCTTTATATGGACCCATTGAGATCTACAGAACCTCCAAGGGCTTACTCAGCCAATAAAGTGGATACCCTTAACTGGGGATATATCGGGTGGTTCAGTGTGTTTTCGGCCAAATCTCCTCCTTGGTTTGAAACAAAAAGCTTAGAAACAGTTTGATCATAACATTGTACTAAACCCAAGACCATTCATAAAGTGTGATACGGATTTAAAAAAAAAATTATACTTACACTTATTACTAAGCCATTTCCTCTGTTTATCGGTTGAGACTCATACTTGATTCAAAGAGACAAACATCAAATCAGAGATAAGGAAAGTCGTGCTAATAGGTACACTTGATATTTTTGATAAAAGTAAAACTATTTGGAAACAACGAACCATTAGTATTAACTTGCAGCACTTTTCAATTCCAGAAAGATGGGAAGTGGCTGAGTTAACCCACTTAAAGTTGCAATTAAAGTTACTCTTCCTAGATAAGCCCATGTTTGCACCCTGATTTTAATTCCTGATGATGCCTAATTATTGCAGACATGATTGACCAGTTTTAATGTAACTGTTGTTTTAGAAATAAAATACTTTGAATATAGCAATACATTTGGTTACAATAATGTTTACCGTCTTTACACACGTTAACATACAACATATTAAGTGAATTAATTACTGAAAAAAACAAATCTCTGTTCTTCTGTTTAGAAAATCGATGAAGGAAAAAAACAAACATTTCACAAAAACGCCATTCCTCTTGGCTAGGCTTATTTCGCCTTACTTATTTATAGAAAGCTTTACTTGGTCGGGGAGAAATGATGAGGATTGAAATAGCTGAGATGATGAAGAGGCATCTGGACGCAGGTTCAGATATATCAGCGGGAGGTACTAATAACTTAGCTCGCACAAGTTCCAACCTCATGGTTTTGCTAAATATAACCCGGCCTCCGTTGTGACGCAATCGTTTCGGATCCAACAATCCTGACGCCTCTCCCAAATCGTCACGAGAAACTCGGGCGTCAAAGAGCGCGAAATAAACAGCGAAGGAATTTATCCGTCTTGTTTATGCGAGCCGAGTCTGCCAACCGTTATCAATAAAGAGCACAGCTTCTAGTGTTACCTAGAACCATATTTGACTATTCAGATAATGTCTGCGGAACGCTGTTGTTGGCTACATAAAAAGGGATGCGACACAAAATACATTGAGTAATGTACTGATCTAATTAAATCATGTTCATTGTTTGATGTGAACATCAAAGGCAATTCTATTGTCCGCAAAATTACTATGTAGTTATAAAAAAAAATATAAGACCAATCCTTATAGATTTATCTTGAATAATATTAGTTGATTTTATTTATATAAGAGGAAGAAATTGGCTCGGGTGGAGGTAAAAAAATCTCTTAAATAGGAAGAACTGTTTATTGGAAAGCCAACGTTATAAGAGCTTATAATGGGTCAAGTGTTCAGGCAAACTGACACTTGTGTTAAGACTGAGACTTGCAATTATTTTATGTCAGTTTTGACTCATCACTTGACACGTTCCAGAAGACCTGCTATACGAGTGGCTTTCCAGTACACTCGTGATCTAACAACTAAAGTAATTTAAATATGCCTATTGCTGTCGAAGCAATGTATCTTTTTGTAGTTATAATATATATTAAATTATAAGAGGTAATAATTAAAACTGATTTGGTAGCATCGGTTTATGAATTAATGAGGTGTTGTAAAAAGGAGGTGTTCATCTATGGCTGCTAACAGATCAAGTAATTTATCTGCTACACTTGGATTTGAACCCATAACGTTCAGAATAACAACTCGGCGCTCCAATAATTATATATACGAATATATAGTACAAATCATAATTGTTATAAATTATGAGTGTACTGATTTCCAGCTGACAATAATAACCAGGAAATCCCTTGAAGGAAGAAGTAAAATATATTTATAGAATGTATTAAGATATTAACGTTGAAGCGAATAAATTTTCCTGTTGGCCGAGAAGATGTTTTGTAGTAGTGTCTCCGTACCGCTTGAGATGTCTTGGCTTAGGTCTCGCCTCAAACTAATTTTGATTAAACATATGGTCCAGTTTCTATTCTTAAACAAACTCTCCTATCAAAACAAAACCTACATTCCGAGCAATCCTAAACATCAAACCGCTATTTGAGATGAATGACGAGAGATTACCAAGAATGTAGAATCGAAATTTTAAACTGATAATATCGACCAATTGCTGTCACTCCTAAGTTTTAATCTTTATACAAACGTTTCTTCAATTAGATATTTCATTTTATCAGTAAGTTAAAATTTTACCTGATACTAAATTATATTCAAAAACAAACGTTTCTCAACAAATAAGCAACAAGAGAACGCTAACAAATGAAGGACCTTGACAAAACAACTATTGATTATTAATTTATATAGTTATTATTATAATTAGTTACTTAATGTGAGGGTATTATCATATATAATAATAAAAATGAATATTATTATGTCATCATCCTCCTTTGTTTCGGAAATTAACTCTCATTTCCAATATAACAATAGTTTAAAATGAATGTATGATTAAGACAACAAAACAATATAACGAAAGAATAAACTTATTTTTGAATAAACCTTGAAATGAAATTGCAATAAATAAATATTTATTTCTGTTTTATTTTATATTAAGGACTTTAGTATAATGACACCATAGTAATTTTATTTTTTCCCTCTAAATTAATAAATAAATTTAGTATAGGTGTATAAAATCTTTAATGGGCCGCCATTTTGAATAAAATGAGGTATTGTATTTTTGAGATAAAAATAAAGGAATGTTTGTTATAAAATCGAATAGTTTATTTTATTAATAGCTTTTATTATCTACTTTAAAATGGGATGAGTGTGAAATAGGATAATTCACCTCCCTCGCAGCCATTGCTCAAGAAACAGTACAGTCCCTACCTCTTACTAAACTCAAGATTCTTCATTTTTTTTTTTTAATGAGGGGACTTGTAATATATATTATTCTATCGTATAAAAACAATGAGTAGTTATCCATTAGCACATACAGATAGGAATTAGACAAGTTAACAACTCGACAGTGAGTGAAATAGCCGGTAATTACTTTAAAATATATTCCACTTGAAGGGGCTGAGGAGAAACGTCTCTGATAACAACTAAAGCGGTCATGGCCACCTGCTCTTCGTGAGAGACTTGCTTTTGCATACAATTACTGCAAGGAACATCTCCTCTTCCTCTCTTCTACAATATATGTATGATTATATATAATATATTTGGAAGCACTGCTCTCTTTGCTTGTTTACATAATTCCACAGTAGTTTTTGACAAGATGGCTTATTATAGTGTTCTATTTCAATATTAATATCTACTATAGATCACAAAAATAAAATAAAAAATGAATATTTCAGAAAGGCTAAAGTTGAAAGGAAGCAGAAAATAATTCATAAAACACGAGTGACAAAATAAGCATTAATTAACTATATCTAAATTCACAGAAAATAATAACACATGTTGACATAACCCTAATTCAGGACAGAAAGGGTTATATAAAAATGAATATATTTCCTATGATACAATAATTAATCATACAATCGCAGTTCAATAATTTTCAGTTTTTTATTATTCCAGGAAAAATCAATCACATATACATAAAAAGTAATTTGTATTTCAGTCTTAGAGATAAAATAAAACCATTTTTACTTTAGTAAAAGTATTAACAATTACAAAGAATTAAATACAGCTACTGATTTCAAATAAAAGTTACCAAATACAATAAAACACTCGTGTTTAAAAAGAATTATTATAAAAAATTATGTAGAATACAGTAACAACATTGGCAGAATTTTTTTTTTAAATCTTCGGCTGTAAGTAATTTTTATAATAACTAATTGAAAACTAAATTTAAAATATTTTTAACGAACATTTTTTTTATGCAGTTGATTTATTTTGGAATCGTATACAAATCCACACATATAGTTTAAACTATTATGTAATGTAATTATTTTAAAAGTGAAATATGTTGAATAAAGTATAGAAATGGTGGGAGGAAGATTAAAGAGTTAACTTTGTTTTCTACAATAATAATTTAAAAATCAAAATTAACTTAATAAAACTTAGCATACTTCATATAATTATAGTTAATAATGATTACAATTAATTAATTAAATTTTACATTATATAAGTTATAATTCCTATCACTAACAAAATTATTTATTCAGAATTATTAACACACAGACGTAATTATTATTCATTACTTATTTAAAGATTTTTATATCTAAAGGTAGAAAATTACGGAAATGACTTTATTTTGGATATAACCTTTTAAAAAAATGTTAGGATAGCTTTCGAGGATAACTTAAATAATCCCCTACCCTTCGTAATGAAAACCAGCCCTCGGGGAGTTTTAACGTTCAAAGTTTAATGGAGCAAGTGTCAACTCCTAAAACAATCATTATTCTTCAAAACTTTAATAATTTTCGGCGGTCATGAAATTTACATAACTCTATGGCTAAAAGGAAAATGGTTATGTAGATGTCTAAAAAATTAAATTTTCATCATAGGATTGAGTAACATTACATTTAATAATTTATTTTTGCAACTAAATTATACTTACGAATATGTATTACAGTAGAATCCCTATAAATCGTATGGTCAAGGGACTGAAGATTTGGTACGAATTATCGGGAATACCAATTATCGGGAGTACAAAATAAAAAAATATAATAAGTATTAAAACAATTTTTTGAATCTATCGAACCTTCCATCACTTGCACGAAAGTCTTCAATTTCCACTTTTCTGTGAAAACTCGGGCTTTTTCCCTTCAAATATTACCTCCAACTGGTTTGAATTCCTTGCTTGTACGAACCACTTTTTTAAGTTCTCTACAAGTCTGAGAAGTGATTTTGTTCTTGTTCTTCAAAATTGATGTTATCGTGGAACCAGGGACGATGAAATGCTTGGATACGTCAATTAGCTTACAGCCACTGGTCACGGCGTTTATGATTTGTTGTTTCTCTTCAATTGAGAGGCTAACGTATTTTGGAGGCATGATAACGTGTCACAACGGTAACAAAAACGAGACTGAATTGTAAATAAAAGTGTGATTGTAAGAAAAGCTTAATGAAATTCCTAGATGTCCCCTCATTTTCTCACTCCTTTGAGTTAAAACAGTACGAATTACTTATGAGATTTCTAAGAAAACTTGTCTCTCTCCCGTAAAAAACGATAGGATCTACTGTGCCTCTAAACAGTACAAACATCCTTGTGTGTAAAACCAATACAAATTGAGTGATTTCCTAGAAAGGATTTATCCTCATTCTGCTCCCTGGCATATCTGTTTCACTGTTCTCTCCCTCCCTTTCGAAAACAGTACTAAGTAATGAGATTTTAAAGCTGGAAATACGAATTATATGACGTTATAAATGGCCTCGACCATAAAAATAATACGAATTACCGAGGGGTCTGAAATGCATTGATTTTATACCATTTATCGGGATTTTCTCTGGGGACCTGCAAATTTGTAGGAATTAGCCGGAAATACGAATAATCAGGAGACGAAATATCGGGATTCCACTGTATACTTTTAAAGAATTGATACCTTTTTAAAGTCATGAATTTTGCATGGAAAAAAGATATAATAATTGAAATTAAAAGAAATAAAATAATTTTAATGAGCTGATATTATTTTTAATTAACGAATAGTGTTAAATTTATGCTTAATTAGGAGTTGTAATATTTGCTAGTCAGAGTTTTCCATTTGTCAATTAATTCATAATTAAACCTTGAAATGTTTCAACGGGTCCGATTTCATATTAATTAATAAACACTCTGTGCCCTTTAATTAATGGAAGGATACAATACGGTGGTAGATGAATGAATCATTCGTTCTTTACAACAATGATTGGGCCATATCAATATGTGATATATTATTTTCATTTTTTCTTTTGAAAAAAAAAATTAATTATTTGAAATACACGCTATTACTTTCTGTTTGAATAAAACAAACGAAAAATCCTTACCTTTTGTTACATTGTTATATGTTTTAACAGATTTTTATTTAGAAAGGATTTTGTAAAAATTATATCTGAAAAAAATGGAATAATTTAGCTTAGATTCAGGAAACTGAGTAAGATATTTTTAAAGTCGCTCCGATCTTTGTATTCCTCACGAATCTAAATATATAAATGTCGCTGTTTCAGACAAGGAATACACTATTCTGAGATTACTTTTATATTTGTGTTTTTTTGAAGATGAATTAATTTAAGGAATTTAAAAAATAAATTACAAGTTCAGTTAAACGTGAATGGTGTATTAATAAGGGTAAGTATTTTTAATAATTTTATTTAATAAATTGTAGGAATTATCGTGTTGATATTTTGAGGCAGTTTTTAAAAGAATTTTAAGACGCTGTGTGGAGCGGGATAGAGTTGAGGATAGCATAGTAATTTATTATATGGTGTATTATATATTATGTATAGTAGAATTGTGTATAGAGCTGGATTAGTGATCACTATGCACGAATTCGATTATTGGAATTCGAATAGAGTTTGTTGGGTTCAGCCAATTCCTATAATGCGGGGCAAAAAACTGACAATTGAGCGTGATTTGACCCACCATCATGTACCGAACCCAAGATGAATAAAGTGGTTCAAGTTTTATTTAAAAGCTTTTGGCTTACACTTTAAACATCCACAGCTCCTTTTCTATGAGTAATATAAATCATTTAATTATGAATTAATGTCTTATAAAAAATTATCTATAAAGATACTGTTGTTAGCATGTTCATAAAAAAAATGTAAAGTTACTTTTACCGAATAATATTTTATTTATCATATGTTTTTATTTTTGCGAGAACAAGGTAGCTCAGTACGTGTTCGAATCCTTGCAGTGGAAGATAAATGATTTAATCAGATAACTGAGATAGACTGGCCCTGTGAAGAGTCCGTAACTCCCTGGGGCTCATCCAATATAGTGCCCACCCTTAATAGGAGAGAACGTAGCGGTTGAGTGTGAACTCAACCGAATCACTTCCATGCACAACCATTGAAACAGTGATGTCTCTAACATGTACTGAAACCAAGACCAAGATTCAGATTTTGATGGTTTGGTTGGTTGATACAGCCCTAAATATAGATGGATATGAGTATGCTTAGTATCTCCGATCCTTAGCTTGCAGAATATAACGCATTCTTTTGACGTCAGGCCGTTTAGAGGGATCCAAAAAAAGCTTTTGTTGTTTATTTGACGGAGGCGGTTTTGCGGAAGCCTATCTTGGCACAAATTTTCTTTAATTGTATAGGATACAACGTAACCGCTATTTACTTCTGATTTACCATCTGCACCGGCTCGTTCGTTGTATCTTACATGCGGAGGGTCCATTAGCATTGTAATTATTTTCTTTCCAAGGCCATATTCTTGTTTGAATTTAACCAAAAAATCAAACCAACCATCTAATCTAAGGTAAAAATCTAACCATAACCTAACAAATAGGTTAGATAAATATAATATATTAGTTAGCCCTCGGACTAGAGTTGATGGAAGGGTATTTAGATGCTGGCGTGGCCTACTGCGGAGGGCACTAGTCAATGAGCGAGGATCGACCGAAGCGAGTGCGCATGTCCGGCCCGGATACAGAACTAGGCCTGCCTCTGGTAAACAAATGGCCTTACACTCATTGCTCTCATACTAACTCCCCTCATACCCTCTGCTCTAATACTAACTGCTGCTATACCCTCTGCTATAACTAGCGTCGTATCTTCTTCCTTTATCTCTCTGTTTCCCTCAGTTTTAGGTTGTTTTCCCTTCCGTTCTTCGTGCACGTGGCGAACACCCTTCCCTATCTCCTTATCTCGTCAACATCTCCCTTCTGCCTAATATCAGATGGTCGTTCGAGGCGCCTTTACTGGAATTTTACTTCCTCCCTCTCTTCCTCAACTGTCTGATTACGACATCTCTAAATGAATGTCTCCTCCCGAATCTGAAAACAACATTGATTTAGGAAGCTTTTAGGAGATGCTGCAAGTCGGAATAGGTCTCTGAGTTTTAGGATAACGATGAAGAATGTCTTACACTAACTAAAGGAGAAGAAAGGCCCATAATTCTAAGCATCAAATACAGAATACAATTTCTCTCTAACTATGTTTAAGATAAGACTAGAAATGAGTTCCAGAATATTAATAGAAACAGAGTAATAATAAAGTATTTTTGACTGCAAAGCTAAAAATATACTTTAGATCTGTATGAGAATTCCTTATTCTGCAAACACTAACATTTACTGAATTAAGATGTAATAAACAAACAGATTTTTGCGGTCCTCTAAAATATGTCATCCAGATTAACCGTAACCATTATTGTCCTCCCTTTCCAGTAATGGTTCTGGAACAATATGGGAGCAGTTCTAAGCTATACCTTACACTTTTCTTGGTGCTTTATATTGTTTTTATAAATGCTCTCGTTGAGTCGCTAGTAATTTTTAATATATAATGCATGTTTGGAAAGTTACTATGTTGGATTAGGAGATCATGCTGTCTTATTCTGTGTCAACTGGGATGAAGAGGATAGCTCAGTAATAACAAAATAATAAATTAAAGAATTCAAATCAGTTTAAAGTATTTTTAATTTTCATTGGCATTACATTTTTAAGCGTTTTCGACATAAATGATAAAACATTAGATGAAAACGATTATATCTACAGCCCCTGTGAATAAGTGGTTACGTCGAATTTTCTCTAAAATGAGTACGTATACTGAAGGAAGCGGAATCGTGTTATTTTCAAAGTGAAAACGAGGCTAAGTCAGATATTGGCTTGAAAAGGAGCTATTGCTAATACTAAAAGTACATTTTAGGCCCAAAACTACGAGAATGAAACGATTCAAATTCTCTCAATACAGTTATGTCTCTCTGGACAACTGCAGATATAACTGGACATATGACAATTGCAATGATGGATTTCTCAAGGGCAACCAAGGTCATTTTCTCTACTACCAAAGAATCGATAATTTATTCAAGAACATTGTTAATAATATCTTAGATCAATCCTACTTCATTTTATGTTTCAACTGGTTATTTTGGAAGCCGCCATAGCTATAAGCTTAACATTTCAACAGAGTATTCAAGAGAATAAATGGTACTTATAAAAATGTATATGTTTGTTAATAGATTTAATTTTTTAATAACCTTCTAAATATATAATTATATATACATATTTTAAAACACTACCTTCGAGAAATAAAAAAAAAATACAATAATACAGAACAAGAAAGAGTTGGCATAGACAAATTAATGAGGAGCAGAGCTGGCATGGCAAAAGGTTTGATATTGGCCAACATGTTTGTGCTCACACACTGGCTGGACCTTCGAAATTAAAATTAGCCAGTTTATTTCGTGCATCGGCGCCGCAATCCTTCGTTGCTTCTCGTATGCTTCCAAGGATGAAAAAAAATCCATCCTGCATAAAGATGTAATGACAGTGAGCACTCATCTGTATATTTAACTATTCGTTAAATAGTGTATGGAGCTGTTCGAACTTCATGAAAGTTCGAGTTCTATACCAGCTGTGGCATATAAACTTTAAGCTCCTTTAACAACTGAGGCCTGTGAAATTTGGATAAAACATTATGTGGCTCACCCAGCTTTATAAGTATATAATGTTATTAGATTGAGGCTTAGTTTCTGTAGTGAAGTTTACGGATTCTAATCCTCGGTAAATTATTTAATCTGTTAAAAGCCACAAATGGATCCAGTTAGATCTGCAGGCCATCCTGGAGTTCACAAAGACTTAATAATGTGAATCGAGGCAAAAAATTGGTAGTTAAGCCTAATCTCAAACGGACATCATGTACCCACACTAGATGAGTTATGGTTATTGTTAGAATGATATAAAGCATTAATTAACGTATTATAAATATTGTCTATAATAATTATCGATATTACTGTTGATAGGATGGTCATAATGAAATGTAGAGAATAATATTTTCTTTATCAAATGTTATTATTTTTTTTGAAACGAGGTACCTCAGCGTGCAGAGTGCTCGGACTCATGCTAGATAGTTAGGCTCTTGCAGTGTTTTAATTTTAAATCACACACATTTAAATATGTGTTTACAATATTAATATTAAATAATTTCTTTATAATTGAAACAAAATTCTATAATCCAATCCCAACAATCTTCTATAACAATTTTTTTATTTATACATTTGTAGTACGGATATTTGAGCTTCGATCGGTTAAGCCCTTGCTACAGAAAAGGTCGGATTCAGTTAAATAAAACAAACCTGCAGTCGAGGAAACAATTAATGGATAACAGCGAAACGGGAGACTATCCAATTCATCCTTGTCAAATGATTTTAGCATTTTTTTTTGTAATATAAACTTTCCGTATTTTTTTTCGATTCCGTTTTTTTATATTTCACTAAAAAATAACAATAGTGTAAATAGGCTATTTAAAATCTGGTGCGATCCTATTTAAGTTTAAATGTTTAAAAATAGTTGAGTTTATTTTTTTTTCAATCTACCATTAACTCCAACGACTTAAAATGTTAAATATACCTTTTTTAAATTCTATAACTTCTCTAAATCTATCTACCACTATTATTTTCAATTTTTTTTTTTTTTACGGAAAATAATTCTCCTTTTGTAACATTCTAGATTCTTTCATTTTTAGATAATTTTTCATTTGTTTTCATCCCAGCAATACGAGACAGTTATTTGTTTTAAATAAACAAAATCCAGGTTATTTAGTTTTAGGAATTTTTAATCATCAGCATTTTAGCCTTTTTATATATTTTTTAATTACCAGTTTGAAATAAAAATACTTTAGAAAAAAATCAGTATGCGAGATCTTGAAATCAGTAGAAGAATCAAACTTTTACTATCGTCTTACAAAACACCTCGAAGATGTCTCAAGGAAGAAAAGATTAGTAGCCGCGTGTTTATAAATGAAACTGGGATTGAGAGAAAACTTTTTGAAAGCCACTAATGGATAGGTAAAAATAAATTAGATGAGAGAGAAGAATCCTCAAGAATATCTTGAGTTTTGTTGGCAATACTGACTCATTGGGATAAAATAAATTGTACAGAGCAGAGAGTGCTTTGGATAAGAGAATAAGATGTTCAAGAGAGTCAAAAGCTTATAAGCTTATAAAATTCAAAGATTAATATATATATATATATATATATATATATATATAATTACTATTATACATTAAATACTTCATTCATTAGCTCATTAAGGCAATCAATAATTAAAAGCTGACACGAGGATATAAAACCAGCATTTACTGACTAACAGCGAAGATAACAAAAGCTATGAATGACCATGAGTAGGGAGATATACAAGCGCCATAAACATTTTTTTTTTTTGAAATGATAATTAATTCTTTGTTAAATAATACAACCTTTGATCTTGAATCTTATATTATCATTAATGCACGTGGGCAAAGTACATTGAGTGGCATGAACAAATGATAGATAAATTTTCTAAATGACACAATTAGATTCCTTCTTATTAATTTCATTTTATATTAATCATTTTAAAAATAAATTAAGATGAAGTCTTTGTGCGTGAGTACTTTCGTATGGTTCACGAACTAAGATTTGGTATAATGGCCTGTAACAATTGACAATTTAAGAATTTATCAGAATGACTAACAGAGTATATGACATTAACCCAAAATCTTTTTTCAATATTGATTTATTGAAATTTACAACTGAATTGTAACAATACTTAAAACGACACGAATCCATTTTCTTTTCAGGGGTCTTGGAGGATTATCGGGAATTGAAGAAGTATCTAGGTTTGAAATTAGTGGGTTCGAGTGGGAATAGAATTGTAATGAAAGGACTGGTATCGGGTTCGGGCCTAATCAGCAACAAATGGATTTTTTTTTTACACAATTTTTACACAATGACATTGAGGTCATTATGGGTGACTTTATTCGTAACCAAATAAGGAGCGTTGAGGACTTTACGAAGGATTGGGGATTGTATGGATTGGATATGAGAGGAACTCGATGACATAACCCTGTAACTGCTGCGAGTGAAGATCTTTACGCCTACCACAGCGCTAAGTGGGCCGGCCACTCGTCTACCGGCCTCTGCTGCACACTGATGAATGCTTACCTGCATTCTATCCTTCATTACGCCCCTTTACATTCGGCGTATATCTGTTAACGTATTTCATTGTTTCCATCCTCATTTTTTATTCGGTCTATGGACTGACACTGGCGGAGTTAAAAAAAAAAATTCATTTAATTATTTTTTTAATACAAAAACTTATTGCTTAATAATTTAATTGTGTATGAAAATCTTCAAAGCATTTGTTTATACAAGAACCAACATTACAATGTCGGCATTCAACATTGTTAGGCCGATTCAACTTTGGTTACCGATAGCCCAAGCAAACGTTACATGAATTCCACCAGAAAAGCTCTAAGGTAAAAATCCCCACGCCATATGTAGGTCCTAATTATAAGCTCTGTTTTACTAGAAAATCAATAGAATAAAGCAAGGTCGCGTCGGCTATACTTGGCTTTAGTAAATAGATAGAAAGGCAGGGCGATTTCATATATCGTTTTTAGTAAAGGGGGCACGTTCCCTTGCGCCGGCATATATCGCCTATAGCAGTTAAAGGGTTAATCGATCCCAAAAGCTCTACTCCGTAAGTTCAAATTGGTCTTTGATAATACATGACTATTATAATATATATGAATCTTTTGTGATTAATTGGGTGATTGGAGTGTTTGTCTAGTAAATGTTGAAGTAGCCTGAAATGGTGAACTGACAATCTAAAAAATAAACAAAAATATTTATCTGATCCAAGCATGACGAATAAAGCGAATTCTTACGTTTTAAACTAAATCTATACTTTTAAATCATACTATTGTAAAAAAAGAAACAATAACAAAATGGAAACATGGCCATTTTTCAAATGAGAACCATTTGGATTCATGTATCATGTTATGCAATGGAGAGCTCTTCCTAGCATAAGAATCGTCTTCTGTAAAAGAACCGTTGGGGAAGAAGTAGCTGTGTATTGACATGGGCTATTGAGTGGAAGGGATACGGCCCAAGAAGTTGGGGGACAATCTATTGAATAATTTATACCTTATCTAGAACAATCTCGGATTTCTTCCTTCTTATAGTCTCTTCTACTAGAGATACAAAAGACGGTTTCGTAGTTCGATAATTTGACAAAAACAATAACAGAATAGAAAAAAATGATAACACGTAGATATACATTAATTTTACTGTTTATTTTATATGTTTATATAGGAACTAATAAAATTATCAATGATTCGCTAGTGAAATAGAATAAATAGTTTATAGTTTAAGTATTGTTATTATACTAAAATACTAATAAGATTAAATTTAAAAGAAGAATTCGCCACTTAAAAGGTGATTTTCTGTTGAGAATGTCGAAGTTTTGGTCCTTTCATGTGATGACCATCATTGAGGCTTATGTATCAAGTAAGATTGAAATAAGAAGTGAACTATGAACTCATTTACTGTTCACTTTAATGTATCTGTATTCATCATATAAACATTTTATTTAAAAAAGGGCTTATATATTTTTTAAAATATTGATTGATGAATTTTTTGTATTATTTTATTTGTATGTAATGTCCTCCGTTAACTATTAACAATTAAAACTAGATGATGATAATATCATAATATTACCTTCTTTGTTTTCTTCTTGTTCTTCGTTTAACTTTGGTTTATCGCTTCTTTGCCTGTAAAAAAAAATCCGTTATGAAAAGATCCACTGATGTAAACTATTCATAATAATAAATAAGAGAGTAGTATAAATTAACAGAAAACTGTGCGATAAAGCGTCACAAAAAGTGGTGAGATAAGCCCCGGAAGGCTCATTAGCGCTATCTGCCTTTGATAAGACGAAGCTAAGGCGAACCTTGTCCCGATGATAAGTTGTAGGTCGCTGGAGCAGAAAGCCAGGTCTAGGGGAGCCATATTCAAAGGCTACTTCGGCCTTTCGAAAGGTCTCATCTGCTCTTTGCTGGCTACTCGTTCCCTCTCGAGGGAAGTTCAAATTGGAGTGAGCAAAGCTCATCTCTATCCGAACCGATTTGAGAATAATATTAAATATATTTTTCCAGGTCCATATGTTTATATACTATTTACTTTACTTCAAAGAAATTAATGGCACCATATACACTGTATATATACACAGTACATAACTTAAAAGTATTTAAGTTGGAAGGAGTCCGTCATCTTCATCAATCAACTAAATAATCAAATAATCAACTCCTATTTATCATCTTCTTATTTAAATATAATAATTATAAAGATATTAGGAAATACTACCTCTACTTCTTTATATGTTGAAGTTTAAGTAATTCTTAACGTTATGTTTTCTGTTGTGAGTTAGGAATAAAGATACTTGCTTCTTCACAAATATAAAATTTATTCTAAATAAACTTAGAGTATTTCTTCATTTTTTCATTACAATTTTGTTTTCTTTATATATTTGTATATAACAAGATTACAATCCGCAGATTGCCTGTCAGGAAAATTCCAACTGATAAGAGAGAGATGGAGAACAGTAGCCGGTGGAACCTATCCCATGACTTTATTTGACATTTTTATGATAATAGATTCTCATATTTTCATTTTATGATAACTATTTATCTAATTAACTTAATTTAGTAAAAATAAACAGCACACATGACTGACGATTCATCACTTAAAATAAAACCCTATTTGATTTAAAATTTTATTAAAGGTTTATAATACTTTGATACGGCCAACATGTGATTTCAAGCGTTATTGCTTTAATTACTTACTATTTCGAAACTTTTTTTTTACCGTGGATTTTTGATGATTTCTTTCCAGTTATGATCGACTCCTAAAAATTAATTATATTATTACTGATTAATTCAAATTTTTCCCAGGCTGCGAGAACTCTTCAACACAAACGTATTTAAGAAATATTAAATAAAGTTATAATTTTATAATAACAAATAATTAATTAAAACGTTTATTAAAATTGAATCCCAATCCATTAGTTAGCAAAAAAGGCGCTTGAGATGAAAGGTGCGGGGCGCGGCTACATCGTAAACTTGTAACACATTTATAATTAGAAGATGGAGTATTAAAAAAATAATAGTAAAATTGTTTAAAATGTTGGTAAATTTCTTTTAAATTCCCTTCTTTAACGGGTAAATGAACTGCTATTTAAATTAAGAAGTCGTTCACGCGCCTTCGGTGCGTGTTGGTTATAATATAACTAATTAATTATTTAAATTATATATGAAGACTAAATAAAACGATAGAAGGTCAACAGGAAAACTAGACACCGAGGCTTGCGTAGAAAACGATTACGTGCTTAAATATGACGGGCTGTCGATATTGGAAGGGATAGCACGTGTAGATACTTGTCAGTTTAAGGGCCCTCCAGGGTGGTGTAATTCTGGAGCGGTGACGTCGGGGTCACCATGGCGACGGATGTTGACGTCAGGTAACCATGGCAACCGTGGGGGGCGTCCTCCCGGCACATTTTCTGTGGATGTCAGGTTTTTTTCCATTAACTCTGTCGCAGATGAACGTGACGTTATGTCAGAGCCAGAAAAACAAGCCATCGGAGGGGAATCGATACCTCGTTCGGGCAATGAATGACATCTTGTTACAAGGGATGCCCTACCACCATTACTGTCAGGATATAGAAAGTGAACCAGCCGGAAATATAGTTCTTTTCCTCCTTTCTTCTCTTAGCTCATCTTTTCTCGACTTAAGTTTACGAAAGATTTTTGTTTAACCCTTGTGAGTCGTAATAAGAAAAAACAATTAGTTTGAACTAGAAATCTTTGTCATTAAGCTTAAAGAATCTAAACCTACACCAGAAATATTAATTAATCTATTTTAATAAAAAGAAAACATTATAAATGCATTAATCAGGTACTAGATTGAACGCATTCGAACAATAGAACAACAAACTAATATAAATGAAATGCTTGGTTTTTTAATAAGTTCATACAATAAAAATCAACTAAGTTTAACTAAAATGCACTTAAAAATCAAGTAAACCATATTTTTTAAATGTGCAATTTAAAATGGAATTTCGACGTCATGGATGGCCAAAAAAAGGGCTTGCTTTAAGTACTATGTTCAATTATTAAGGGAAAAATAGACAGTTGCCCATATACAATATAATATATTGTGAATTTTAATATTATTAAAATGCGTAACTGCTACTTTATAACCAAGTCAAACATTGCTATTTTCGCTTAAAGGCAAAAGAATGTTTTTAATCTGATAGTCCACTCAATTAGATCTGTTATTAACAATAACAAGGTAACAGATACAGGCTTTTTAAAAATTATTATTTGGTATTGTAAGATTAAATGGGAACATGCTTTCGAAGAACCATTTTTTTTCAACAATCAAAAATCTAAACTTAGCTACAACATTTCCTATCGTTTTGTTTTTAAGTTTCAATAAAAATAAATTACAAATAATTTTGTGGGGGGGGGTCTTTTGTGGAAAGGACTTGCCATTTATCAAGTTATAAAAGGTATAATGATACAGCTGAATTCTTGGTTATGCAAACTTCGGAAGGGGCGTAAAATGTGAATAAATAAACAAACCTAATAGCCGTTATCTAAGTAGTTAATTATATTTTAATTAAATGATATGTTAAATGAGATATTGTTTTAATTGAGATATTTAACCGGAAAATGATAAATATATCCCAGTTAATAAACACATAATAAAGGATGAAACCTGTACCACTAGGACCCGTGAACGAGTCTGGGGGTCCAGTACATGGTTGAGACTGTACTGTTTCATGGACAACGGTTCTGCAAGGAGGTGACTTGTCCTAGGTCACGCTCAACCGCCAGGTTTTTTCCCCCTTATTATGGGTACCCTATTTTTATAATATTTTATAGAGGCTGGGTGTGCCCCAGGAGGGTCCTAGATCCTATATGATCCATCTCTGGCTGCAAACAGACTAAATAAAAGTAACTGCCCGCAGCGGGATTTGAACCAGGATTTCCGGCATGACAACTCAGTGCTCAACCACTGAGCCACTCCGCTCCCTTAATAAAGGATGAAGCTGTTCTTAAGTTTCTACAGAGCCAATATTTCTTTGCTAGCTCTAAGGTATTTTTAAAAGGACATCATATGAAGGTACAACTCAACGACAAAAACTCTCCAAGTGAGAATTTTTGTATTTATTATTTAATGTTTAGGGTTATATATTAAAATACAAATGTTTTATTTTAAAGTTATGTGTAATTTCTTCAACATATATCAGTCTTTTTGACTAGAGACCCTTTTTTTTTTGTCATTGGGAAATATCTTGTTTAACAGATTCAAATATCTTCGAGTTTCTATTATTTAATATTTTATTTGCTATTTTATGGTTCTTTTAGTATTTATTCCATACGATGATATCATTTGAGATACTTACAGTGACGGCGATTATTTATAAAAATAATAATAACCTACTCTCATTGCCAGTGCAGTAATTTGGCACAGATCTGGAAGGCTGTTGAATCGTAACCTACGGTCTTCTATTTATACCAAGATTAATTAGGAATCTGGGAAATGTCTCAATGCACTCAGTCAACGAAGTATTTTTAGATAATTGTTTAGCTGTCAACTGAAATATAGTTAATAATGAGTAAATAAAACAACATATTTAGAAAACTAAAATTAGAAACTGGACTTTTCAATTAAAAAAAAGGTAAATGAGATTCGATAGTCACATTTGCTTAGTACCTTTCAAACTATTAACTAATTTCAGAAAAATGATTGAGTGTAATAGAGCTTATTTACTGGATAATCTAAAACTTATCCAGTCTCTATTGTTTTCCGAAACAAGGAAATCAAAATTATATAAACTTATTATAAGAGCAGCTAGTCACCTCTGGAGCGTGAACTTCGATTTCCGTAAACTGAGACTGTTCGAAAGAAACTGCATCAAAGCTAGCGGGCTAAAATGGTTAGTTGAAACGAAGCAAGAATAGAACAACCATGGAATTTTACTTTTTAATTAAGAAAATTTATAATTGAAAATAATATAGCATAACCATTTATGTAGACTTTTTTGTACAGATTCAAAAACACCTTATATCTTTCTTCTAGATCTGGAGAACGTCCAGGGGCTCTCCCAGCCTCTTTAAAGTGAGGAGCTTTAGTAAAACCAAAAACCTGTCCCTATACGTACATTGGTTAATAGATTTCATTGGTTCCATTGATGCAAGTGTTTTCATCTTTATCCCTTATTTCTAGCCCAAGATTTAATTTTGACTAAGAAATTTAAGAACGCTCTTTTTTCCATATTAGCTTTTAAGGTCCACGTCATTTCGACTGTCTTTTTTCTTCTTGGTATTTCCCCAGCACTCCTTCATTCGTCGCCGGTGCTTCTCCTTCTTTCTTCCGTCCATTTCGTTCCCTTCTTAAGCTTTGGTTTTTCTTGAAAACCAACGCGAGTATCCAGTTTCATTCTGAGACGGTTGCTTTACAGAACATCCTCGTAGGTAATCCCCATCTCCTGTAAATCTTTTTTTCCTCTTCGAACTAGGCAAGTATGGTCTTTTTTCTCTTAAATACGTAAAAATCCGGTTCGTCAGTCTTGTGGGTTTCATTCTTACCAAGTGTCCATAAAATGATATTCTCCTTTTTCTCACAATATCGATGTTTATGGAACATGAGTGTAATAAGAAATGTTTTATTATTAATCGGAAAAAATATAATTCTACTTAACACGAGCGTACTGACTGAACGTGGGCAGTCAGGCAGGTTGAGATCCAAGCGATACTTGTACCAGCTGGGGTCAACTATATTACACACACCTATTAAATTCGAACACTCCTACTTGTTTTTGTCTGAAGGAGTACACGTCGGATCGCAATATCTTGCCAAGCCTAGCTAGCCGATTAGTATTACCACATTGTAAGTTGCAAAATTTTTATAAACCTGCTTATGTGCCCTCTAAAGTCTCTTACACTCACCTATCAATTAATCTTAATAGTTGATAGCTCATAAATTACGAAATACATTTCGTTGCAAATCATCCAAACTTGATTACGAATGTTGATATAAAAAGTAGTGAGTGATAAAAAAAGGTAGATGGTTGGTAATACTTATACTCGCTTTTATTTTATATACGTTAACTTACAAGGTTTTCAATGGGTCTAAAAAGCTTGTTGTTTATCAGGTAAATTTTATTTTGTTTAATAATTGAAAAGAATACACACTTAGTAATCATGTTACCACCAAATGTCCAGTGATTCACTAAATTACCAAGTAATGTTTCAAATATAGCTAGTGGGGTATTCATTTAAATTATAATACTTATGCATATCTCCTATCTATATGTGTATTTCGTATCTAAATATTATAATACTGCTGCATTATAGTACAACAAGTAAATACAATGATTGATACATAGTGGCATAAGAAGGCAAGTATCCACTGTAGTACTCAAAAAACATTCAACTTAGAATTAACTTTTCTTTTCAGACGCCTTGGAGGATTATTGAGAATTGAAGTTCTGTCACTATCAGATTTGAGATGGAATAACGGTTGCCATTGGGGTTCGGACCAAATAATCAACAAAGGACATTGAGGTTATTATGGATGAATTTATCCGTAACAAATTAAGGATCATTGATGATTTTGGATTGTAAGGATTGGATACGTGAGGAATTCAATGGCTATTAATTTTTATTCCCTCATAATGTTTCCAATTTCATTCCTTCTTGTCGGTTATTAATATATTTTTGTGAAAGTATTACAAAGTGTGCCTACCAAGCCGGTGTTAGCTTAACTAATCTTGAAGATTTGTCATTAAGGTTGTCCTGGCTTCACATTAAAGGTGTAGAAGAAATATATATCAAAACATTCCATTAGCCTTATTGATGTAGTTTAAGAAACCAAAAGATTACTGATCAACAATATTTTCTATATTTCTTCTAGCGCGTGTCAACCAGCTTCCTTACTTTTTTTTACCCATGTTGAGGTCTGTTATAACCTTTTTTATAGGTTTATAGCTGCACTATTTGATTCAATAGTCTGTTTAATTTAAGTGGGATTTATTATTTCGTCTGAATTGTATAGAAGTTATTTCAAGCTCTGACAAGGTAAAACTCTTAGTTATTCATTTATATATTTGAGTCCCGGCTTTGTTTAGGATTCTTGGAAAAATTACATAATAATAGTTACTGTGTTTTTTGCTTTTATGAATTATTTATCTCTAAAAATGTTAGTGATGATTGCCTAGGACTCGTTATTTTGAGCTGTTTACAGGATCCTCGAGCTTTATTTCCATATTTTTCTTCCATCTTAAAAAACAAACTAGAGAAAAACAAAAACTAATAGTTGTGATAAATGAGACCCGTTCCCTGAAGACAGTAATCCCGTCCTTGGAGAAGTTTGTCGAGCTATTAGAGTAATTAAGTGCTAATGACTCGAGTGTCGAATGGCTTGGAGATTCCCCAATAGATTTTAAACGGCTTTCGATTGAGTGTGGAATTCTCCTACTATCTATTATATTTATGTAACGCTATCCAGTGAGTTAACTTCAATCTTTTATTTCTTGTTTAATTTTTACTATCCATGAATAAATATTTATTCAATGAGGTTTGTTTTTGATAATATAATTAATCTTATATAAATAAGTTGGTTATTTCCCTTTGATTATTAGCTAATCAGGTGAACCTCTGATTTTGATTTTATAATGACGTAATTCATTTGTAAACAAAGACGGTATTAAAAGTCTAAATAGGTTTCTATGTTTATATTTGCATTAGTTTTAAATCAAATTAATATTTTTTATACATAGGTGAAGTAGGATACTGGATCATTGATCTCCAAATGCTCAGTTCCAGAACTGCTTTGGCAGGTGAACTATTTATTCTGTTACACTCAGTGTGGTCTGGAGATCTCTCGTGATCTCGGCCAAATCACCTCCTTGCACAATATTGGTTAAGAAACAGTTCTGTTCGTACTGCGATGTACTGAACTCATTACTCCACATGTGTGGTAGTAGTCCGGTTTATTTATTTTTAGTATTGTCTTTTATAAATAGTCATAGCCTTTTGTGGCATAAAAGTAAAACATATGGAAGTTTCAAACGGCTTCAGCCTGAATTTTTAATATTTGCACCCATAATTATCCTACAATCACCTAATATTGGATCACATCTATGATAGAAAACACCTAAAAACTTTTGTGTAACTACAACTTATGTTATAGCAAAAACACATTTATAATGTAATCACCTTTCATTTGATGAAATAGTGATATTGTGAGCGTCCACTGCTGTCCGTGGAGCTCCAAAGCTCATTAAGTCCAAATAAGTGTTTAAGTTATGCATATGAGTCTTTTGTAATTATTTGGGAGCTTAGAGCGTTTGTCTAAATGTTGAAGTAGCCTGGAACGGCGTGCACATTCTAGTCATTTCAGTCTAGTATGAGAATTCCTAAATAAACGTTTGTCTTGGTG
The DNA here is from genome assembly GCA_964056705.1 of Troilus luridus. Taxonomy (NCBI): domain Eukaryota; kingdom Metazoa; phylum Arthropoda; class Insecta; order Hemiptera; family Pentatomidae; genus Troilus; species Troilus luridus. Next base: position 18,055,785 of record OZ057415.1, on the reverse strand, counting down.
TATTCCTAAGCATCGGATGTCACCAAAGGATATTGGAGGGCAGGAATCCATTGGTTTACGATGAAGAGTTTTGTGATGAATACAATTTTAAATATAAAATCATAAATATTAAGTTGACATATATAGTTTGTTTATGTTTTTAAAGTTAATGTAAGCAGAAAACTACTTATAATGGCTAAATAATTTGTTTGATAATATTTAATTTTGCGTCAATTGAATATAGGTAGCTTCCTACAATCCACCAAGCAAGCAAATTAAATACAAGAACCAAGAGCTCAATACAAACGCTGGGGTTAGAGGCGGCGAACAAACACGTCTTCACCCTTTTCCTTAGGGTTGAATAGATTGTAACAGAAGGTAAATTATTCCAAACTGTTTGCTTAAGTGATTACTCACGATGTTATTCCAAAAGATATTAAAGGTCTCGCCCTCTACCCCGAGAATAAATCCTATTCCAAAATTAATTGGCCTCATCACTAACGAGCTATTCTCAATGGCTCGTGTAAGTAATTTTAACACCCTCGTTCACCATGGCTCTTTATAGAGATAGCTGCTTTAATTATGCAATATTTCACCGTAATTAACAATTAATGAATGGTAATAATAGTTTTAAGGATATTTAGGTGAATAATAAATAGTCGTCTGATGGTTGGACAGCCCCGCAGTTGGAATTTTTAAAAGGACTAAACAATTATTAGTTATATCGTACTTCAGAAGGGACGTAAAACGGCCGCCCCGAGTATGTTATTCGTCATAGATCCCTATTCTAATTATAATTGGTGAAATTGAGGACACTGGAGCATCTTTCGATAATTCAGATTTTCGTTCGAATTTCGTCTTTAGAAAGTAGAGAAAACTAAAAAAACATGAAATTTCCCAGAAGAATAAAGTGTATTATGAGCTGTACTACCATTCATCATGAAATGATCTGCCAGGCTGTGAAACTGAGACCTTGGAATAAAATGGAGTATCACTGCACCACCAGGAGGTAAATTCTACTTGTCAATCTCTATATGGGGAAAAATGAATTTTATGGATTGAAACATTTCAATTTATTTATTCACATGAACTATAGATACTCTACAGAGGTATGAACTAAATGTGAAAGATATGAAATATCTTTATATATATATATATATATATATATATATACATATATATATATATATATATGTATGTAGATTTTTTTTTATTAGTGATGTTTTACTTTTTAGTTCGTGAAAAAAAGTGTTTTTACTTTTTATAATATAGACCTCCCATGCAGAAGCTTTAATAACTATTTAATGACTTTTATTCAGAACCAGCTGAAAGTTGTTGAAAAACTTTAATAAACTTATAAAACTTTTTACAAAAAAGAAACTCGGTTAAGTTAGAGTTTGTAATTACACTAATATACAAAAGTTTTATTTAAAAAAAATTGTAATTAAAATTACTAGACATTTATTGATTTAATTATTATCCTGGATCTTTGGGATAATTTTCATGTTTTAGGCTAAATATATATGTTTTTGTACATTAAATTGAAATAAATAATCATACATTTTTTGATATTGATTGTGAATAATGTTATGAGGGGAGAAGGTGGGAGACAATGAAGTTGTCTCCTTTGAGAGCTGAGTCGGAGGGAAACTAAAGAGGCCTTCTCTTCTTCCTCTCTCGCTTCCTTTTAGGCCAAGGGTTCTTCATAATTACCGTCAAGAAAGGATTTTCCAACCAGATATTCCCTTCACGAACCATCAACTGGAATATTCCTTCACTTTTAAAAAATAAAAATGTTTCAAAGGAAACGCTTACAATTTTAATAAAAACGTATAATACAACTTTTCAGCCGATCTTTTTTATAAGTACCATATAATATTATAGAAAAATGGCGTTATTCTGGGGTTAAGTCCCAAAATTATAATGTACATGAATAGGAAATAAACATAATATTTATCTGAGTAGAAGGCTACATATTACAAATAAAAAAGGTCAATGCAAATTTAAAAAAAGTACGAACATGGCTAAATACTAAGCAAGTAAAGAGAACTTAAAAACAGCTGGGACGTGTAACTTTCCATATTTTTAAATAAATCAGTTGATCCAACACAATAAAACATCCATTTACATATGTATTTTGCATACAATCGTCACTGTTATAATTGAACCACTCTACTGTTATCCAGCATTTCTAAATAGTTTACATTGTACCATTTTGGTGATTTGGACATTTATGTAAACATATACAAATTCATTCGTCATAAAACTATTACGAACTAAAAATCCCGGATCAGTATCTTTTGTTGTATATTAAGATTCAGTTATTTATCATTGCCATTTATTGAATTAATCCTGTCAGACTTTAATATTTGATATAATAACTTTGATATATAACTTTTATAATAAATTCGTATTTATATGAATTTTATAATACGCTTTTAGATTTAATTCAAGAAAATAATTAAGAATCAGTTTCTATTTTATTAATTTAATAATTGAAGGGGTCGCAAGGAGATTTCAGTTTCAGATAATTTAGCAGATTGCGCAACTCGCCGTAATCACAACTCAGCCAGAAAATTAGTTGATTTTGCTCCTTTCCGGACACGTCTAGAATTAGTGACATTGTTTTTTGTTCAACGTTTTATAACTGTAAGAAATTTATATATTTTATGCACAGATAACGGGAAATATATTTTAGTGTGAAGAAAAACTTATGAAATATCCATTAAACTTCATTGTTTTACTATGACGTGATTACCAACTGACAAGGTTATATGTGACTGAAAAGATTTGATGATGGAAATTTGGCGAACCGAATTATTATTCGACAGATTATTTCAGGCTCATATGATATAAGGGATTAAAGAGAGACATATTGGATTTGACAGAAATTAACGGAGGGATTACTTCGGAAAAATGTGAATATTATTTGGTCAGATTTTCAATTCATTTACAATGCTCAGCAAAATTTAAACATTTATTTAAAAATTAAAAATTTAAATATGACTATCATATTTGGAAACATAACCTGCAACTTTAAACATAATTGTCATTGTTACCGATACTTTTCAATGTACATACGAAAGAGGTTCTTGTGGAAAGGTACTATTCTCAGCTGACGTATCTTTTTAATGAATGCATGTGAGATGAGGCTAGTTTTATCTGAATATTCAAGATATAATTGTTGTTTTCGTAAGGTTGTTTGTTTACTGGTTAGTTGTTTACAAGAATTATTACAGACACAATTCTTCATAAGTGGAATTTTCCGTTAATAGAATAGAATAGAAAAGTAACTTTATTCTGGAACTAAGTCCCTTTAGAATAACAAACATGAACTGAAAAAGAAACAATATATATCTGGCCAGAAGGATACATGATACAATTCATACATAAATCATATAAAAATTGACAAAAAAAATATTTAAAAAGAAATAATTAAACAAATAATAATTAAAGTAAATAAACAGTACGAATCCTGACAAGATATTAAGTAATTAAAGAGAAAATGAACAACCATGCAATAATTTCTCTACATGATGTACATATTCTTAAAAAAACAAATTAAAGCAACTAAATAACACAGTACATTATTCTATAAATTTCATTCTAAGCAAATGACTAGGCTGCTTAGAGAGCATATTTTTGGGAAACTAGGAGATGTTAGAAAAGCAAGGATTTAAATGATAATAGTGAGGGAGCATGACGGATGTTAAAAGGGATTGAGTTCCACACTGTGGTGGAGCGGGCGAGAAAGGAACGTACGAATGCTTTGGTTCTGTGGGAACGAATGTAGAGATCGGAAAGGCGAGATGTTTCAGATAATATATCGCTAGTAGATATTATTTGTTGCATGTTGAGTTTTAACAAGAATATCATATTTTTATTACGAATTTGGAACCTCAGTTTTAAAGATCCCGGCATCCAGAACAGCTATGAAAGATAAATATTCTTTGTATAAACATTATATAGGCCGAAATGACCAACTGGCCGTTGATCATTATTTTGGCCAAATAACCTCTCTGCACAACCGTTGGCTTAAAAACAGTACACTCCCTATGAGTACTGAACCCTAGAACCTTCCTGAGATGTAGTGGAACATGTTAATAGACATTAACATTTGTTATATTTTCGTTGGTTATAAGATCTAGGATACAGGATACTTTGGGATTTCACTGTCGATAGCCATTGGTTGTATAACCTAAGCTGGTGTTATCTTATTAATGTTGCTTAGTCACGGTCTGGTAACAAACTTACAATGAGTGGCTCTCAAAGCAGCATGCTTTCAAAGGTGTTCTAACTCTACGGACTCCTCGTAAATCTTTTAGTTCATAATACTTAAATAAATATTATAGTATGATACACTTATAACACTTGAATAATTAAAAAATATATTATAGTTTGTCATATTGACTTATGTCAATAAATGGGAAAGATGAATAATTGAATAATAATATAAAATACAAGTACCCGGATCCATGATTTTTAGTTCGTTATAATAATAATAATAATAAAGTGTTTATTTATTCTGGGACAAGCTATTATGTCTTAGAGTGTAAAATAATAACATCTAATTAATTATTACAAATAATTTAGTAAGTGAGAAAGAATTTAAAAAATAAAGAAAAAATGCGAATTACCTCCAATAACAACATTTAAAAAAACAGATTAGAAGGAGATAAAAAAAAATATAAATAAGATAACAATAATTATATTGATAGTTACGTAAATATCAAATTTTATGCCAAGCAATAAACAAAAACTAATAATGAAAAATTCAAACAATGCCATCAGTGATTTATACATTTAAGACAAATGAATTTAAATATTTAAATTAATGTTCAATTCACAAAAATAGTCATATGTAAATTTTCAAACGTTTTTAGTTACATTGCAGATTTATTATCATTTAGATATGTTGGGTGAATGGGACGTGATTCAAATATAACAATAACGATTGTATGCAAAATATTTAAATGGGTATTCTAACCTGTTCTATGTATCAGCTGATTTATTCAAAATAGGGAAGGCTATACATTCCAGCTGTTATATTTTAAACTTTAACTGCATGGAAATATTCACATTCTTTATTTGTTTTCTAAATAGTAATGATGTTAAAATATATATAAAAATAAATGATATCAGTGTCGCAGGTTGTCGCTTCTAGTTGTTATTTAACTCGAATGACAACCTGAGGAACTAATACCAAATAAAATTTAACATTATTATTAGTGGCTACCTCTGTAAGTCGTGTTTAATGACAGACGAAACACTTTCAGATACTAATTAGCATATATCACTGAACTATAAGGTAAATAATAAATTAAATATTTATCAATCTCCAGCACAGAAAAAAAAATTAAAATAAGATAAAAATGAAAATATATTTTTATTTTATTCTCCATTAGTCGACCAGACAACCTATCCCAAGGTTACCGACTATGTAACCATATATATTTATAGATTTAATAAGTATATATATATATATATATATATATATAAATATTTCATAAGCATTTTACATAGATATTACGTATTGATAATATATATAGACATTTTTTTCTTTCTTATTTTCCACTCGTTAGCCAGACAGCCTATCTCAAGGCCACTAACAATGTACAACTGCTCTTAACTGACGAGAAGACGGAAGCTATTAGGTTATATAAGATACGTTTTGGAACCCATTACATCTTCAAAGGATGACGGCTCTTTTAATACTTTTCATCCCTAATAGTCTCTCTCTCTCTCTCTCTCTCTCTCTCTCTCTCACTCACGCTCTCTCTCTCTCACTCCCAATATCTATCTCTTAGAACCTGTACTATTTAAATATGAGTCGTCGAGACGCCTTCTAGAAATAGACTTGTCAAGTGAGTAGCAAGGTTACGATAGTGTTATTATGGTAGTAACCTTTGATAAGACGGACGCCTACTGACCCATTTATATGTAGAATTTTATTTATAGAAATACAAATATGGTTAAAAACATATTCTTCACGATTCAATTGTGATCATAATACAATTCAAAATCAATTTACTTGAAGGGGGAATGATTAGTTTTATATACACCTGCTACCCTTAGATCATTTACAATACAAAAATTTACCTAGACATCACCTGTTGCGAGCAGGTTGAGTAGATAAGATAAACGAGTATATCTTGAACTCTTCAGTACGTTCACTTTGATGGAAAATTCCTGGTAGCTTTCCATAAACAATGGGTATGTATCAGTTACATGTAACATTTTTTATTTTCGAATATTATTCGTTAAATATATAAGATATAAGGAGGAGAAAATGGTCCGGGTGGGGGTCAAAATAAATTCCGAGATAGTAAGAGACAATTATTATTATTATTAGATTAGGTACCAACATTTCGACCCTTACTTCCAGGTCTTCATGAGGGTTGAATTAATCAGAAAAAAATTATTCCAATACATTTATACAAAAATATATAATATAGTATATAGGAAACAAATTTAACATAATTATAAAAAAAACAATAGATCAATTAATAATTATTTTAAACAACAACCTTTAATTTAAAAAAAAGTATCTCGTACTAAAAGAAATATATAGGCCATATTGTTTATTGTAACTATACAATGTGAGGGATACAGAGTGAACAAAAGTGCGAGTTACCTTGGCCTGCTTTGATGTACATCATATGACCTGAACTAACAAATAGGACAGTCTATACACCTTCTATCGGATATAATATAAATTCTCACTGATAGTTATTATATTTTACTATAGCAGAATTTCTATTTCAATAGTTCTCATATTTATAATATCATGCGTATGATAAAATTACTGCAAAAGGAATAACAGAATTATTTTTGTAATCAGATAGAGGAATAATTGAAAGTTAATTTTATTCAGCTAAACATTTTATCAAAAAGTTTCTAAAAAAGGAAAGGAGATACATGCATGGCAACCAATCATAGTTAACTATTATATTTTGATTACTGAGAAATTTCTATTTGATTGGTTCATATTTTCATAATCGAAGAAAATATTGATAAAATATATTACTGCAAACTGAATACCTGAGTTATTTTTGAAGTCAAATTGAGAAATAATTGTAAATTAATTATATTCATCAAAACATTATGAAAAAATGATTTTTAAAAAATGAATGAGGGGTAAATGAATACATTTAATAGGTTTTTAGTGCATTTTAAATGTTTTTATAGACAGATAATTCTTTTATTAGATAACATATATGCGGGGAAACCTGAAGTATATTTTTTAAGTATTATTATTGTAAAACATATTTTATTTTTAATAATATTTTTTGTAAATTTTCAAGGAGTTAGAAAAAATAAAATCACAGTTCTTCAACAACTAAACCTTTTCATCATTGTTTAAATGTAAAGCTAACAATTTTTACTATATTATTTATATTTATAGATGATTTTAATCAACAAATGTATGGCGTTCGTTCATCAAATTTTCCAAAGTATAGCAAGAACTTACTCAAAATTAAATTGTAGGAATTAAATAACTTATATATTTACGCGAATTAACAGACATTTAAGGAAGCACAAATAATTGTTCAATGTGGCACTCTTACTCTTTTAATTAAAAATGTCGATACCTAACTTTATTACTCAAGTGAACCTAATAGAGTGAAATCACTTATACTCTTCAATTACAAGCTCACATCTCAAGCTCAGCAAAATTTAAAAAAATTATATCTTATTTTCAACTGTTTGAAGTAATTTCGATTGGAATCTATATTTAGAGTTATTTAATCATAATTATATGTATACAATTGTTTAATATTGGCATTTACTATTTCATAAAATGTTGGTTTGGTAATTCAGCATTACTTGTGCCTGTATACGTAACACTATCTTGGCGATCAAGGTTGGTGGAAGTGATTAATTTGGCGCCCGAACAGGGTATCGATCCGGCTCGTATTGATTCAATTAATCTTGAAGATGGGAGGCTAACGACATGACACCTCTTGGATGCCTGGGGACGTGGGGGGAAGTGGGGCACGTGCCCCCGAGGCCTTGGAGTAGGAGGTACCGCCACTCAATGGGGCCTTCATTGAGTGCATGGCTGCGTAGATCTGCGGCCGCGACCTTGTCTTGCTTCTCGCTTCTTACATCACTCCCTCGACCTAGTCCTCCCACTGCACGCCACTCTCAAGTTCATAAGAACCAGTCGCGAGGTTTTTCCAACCTTATCTATAATCTTTAAACTATGATTATTATTAATATATCTCTAAATATTATATGATACATCACTGGTAAAAGGAGGTACTATCGTTGCTCAAAATTGGATAATAATGCCACATAACTGAAATTGTACGTTATCAATTTTTTAGAAGATAAAATATGTATAGTAAGCTGTCCATAAAAGATATGTTATCCCGGACTTTTTTGTACCAATATACCGTCATGCATTGCTTCGTTTTATGACAAAAGGATTGGGTATTAGCATCGATAAAACCTTTAGGGAGGCTATACTTTTTCCTAAATTTCCAACAATTATCGTTATATTCTAACCAATTACACAAAACCTTGACAAATTATATACCCAAACCTTTCTCGTGGATCACTCCAGATATTAGTGAAAAACGCATTCAAATCCGTGGATTAGTTATTGAGTTTACCGCGAACAGACAGACAGACGTGGCCGAGGACTTTGTTTTATAATATGTATAGATGTACTTTGTAAAAATGTTTTAAATCACAGAGGCCAGAAAGATGTTTAAGGAAGGTTTCGTCAAACATTAGGGTGTGGCATTGCTTACTGTTATAGAAAAAAGTTTTTTTATTATTGCAATTATGTTTATTATCTTAATGATATAATTATTTATATCAGGGGCGAGGTAGCTTGCAAGGAACTGAAATAATGAGCTGCAAGTCATAGTTCGAGACCGACTGTAGTAGATAAATTAATTAGTATGTTATTACAGGCCCTGGGTGGACCCTCAGGGATCTCGAGTCTCTCCGGGGGCGGGCTTATCTAGTTTCTAAAAAGAGGGTACCCTTAATTAGGGGGAAAGCAACACCGAGCATGATCTGGGCTTAATAATCGTGTACTGAACCGAAGACCCTTGAAGGATTGTAGTTATACTGGTATTATACCCCTTTATAACCAAAATTTGAAACAAATATGTTTAACCATTTTATTGTCCACTGATGTCGAAAACAGGTTTTGCCTTTATAAATTCGTATCTATCACTAATTGAATATTATTTAGTGATTGTCAGCAGATGATGAAATTGATATACCATTTCAGTATGTAGCAACCATAAAATTAATTCGACCAACGTAATTTATGGAGATATTGTTAATAAATTTATTGCAACCTTTTCATGCTGCTGGTCTATATTTTAAGTTATCTGTATTTAAAGAAACTTTATATGCCCTATATCATTTAGGGTTTACTTACATACTTATAAATAACAATATTTATTTAATCACCATTAGGGTTTTCAGATAAAATACATATACTTTATTTTGCCTATATATAAAAATATGATAGTTCATTTGCCTTTGCGATTTTCTCTCAAGCAGTTAGCCTTGAAAGAAAGCACTTGTCTTTATATTCCTCCACCATTTTTTTTTCAATAGTCGATATTTAAATTTTCAATGTCAAACATCTTTATTAATTGGTTACTTCATTTGCAACGTCTGGAGGACATAGTTCAGTTGATGGACTAACACACTATTAAGCTGTTAGTGATACTTCCTAGATGTTGATCGTTTTGTATTATTCACTCTTTAATTGAGCTGTAATTATTCTAATCGAATAATCTTGATTGGGAATAACGAACTTACCACTATCGTAAATTAAGATCAAATTGAAACAAGAAGGACTCTTATGTCGATAGTAAATTTAGAAGAAAAGCAATTGTTTTAAAATAAATCCCCACAAATATGACTATTGTTAAATTATTACTTCCATAAAATATAATAAATCTAATTAAATTTGAATTATTTAAATCAATTGAGATTAAAAAAATGACTTGTGAAAAATTGAAATCCATATAATTATCCATTTCATTTTATGCTGAAGTTCAGAATAAGATTATTTTGAAGTATTCGGGTATATTTTGGAAGAGGTGGAGTCCAGTGTTCAAGTCCGGCTGATATATTACATGATCTTTAATAGCCAAGGATAGACCCTACGGGCTCAGGATACCTTCCTCACCCAGCCTCTAAATAAGTGAGTACCCTTAACTGGGAGGATAGTCTGAGGGTTGAACGTGATCTCAGTCAAATCACCTTCCTCCGTAACCGTTGTCATAGAAACAGACTTTATCGTTTACTGAGCTGAATGTGGGTTGTAGTAGTACAATTTGTTTAGAATTTTTTTTTATTAATTACTAATTCGCAAATATCAAAATAATAATTATTAGCATCATATGGCTAGACTGATAACGCATCGGTGCTACCTCAGGTCCTTATAAGGATCTATCCACTACCAAAAAAAACTAATAATCTATCTGAACTTCTGGAAATCAGGTATATTCAATCGAAATTCGATCAAAAGTCGTTAAAGACGAATAATAACGCTTCTAGAACTATGATTATTTCCTAGGAAATTATGAGTCAGATCCAAATTCGTTTGAATCCAATTTTCCAAAACCATGGGTTAAAACCAAAGGAGTTCGATCATAACTTATGGTCTAACCAAATATCCTAGTAATTGGAACGAGGTGGTCTAGTGGCCAGGGCTTCGAAATAGCTTCTAATGGTTGTCACAATTATAAATTCGTCTATTAACAGAAAATATTGGGCTAATTTAGATTTGAAAAATTGGTTTAACCTTTTAAAAAAATACTTAGAAATAGTCCTGTAACAGAAAAAGGCAGATTGAGACAAGAAATATAGTATCTCCCAACAATACAAACAGATTGAGAAAAAGCCACTTCTAACTTTCTTTTAAGTCCTTCAAGTATTAACTTGCTATTTCTTTGCCGTTGTAGGTGTGGAGAGATTATTGGTTCTTCCCAAGTATTGTGGGCTGTATTACAGATTTTGAATGATTGTATTTCAAGTTGCGGCTTTCAAAACATAGTCTTCATTAGGTAAAGAGAAATCGATATCCAAAAGCTTGCTAGATTGTATTCTACAGTATCTAACGCGAGGTGTTTGCTATATTCTCGCGTTTTATTAAGCGTTCCTAATTTTAGAAGCTAGGTGAGCTACATGAGGAATTGTAGATCCGTGGCTGGTAACATATTAAATAACTTTTTTTCCACAACCGGATTTGAACCCCAAAACTTCAGCACTATACTACACACTGAGCCACCTCGATAAAAAAAAATATATATCATGGTTTATTGCAGGATAGGGTAGTCGAATAGTTCGGTTTGTAACTATAGAATAGGTACATGAAAAAATATAAAAATATTATACATCCAATAATACTTTGACTAATGAAAATTATAATTAAACGCTTTGTTTTAGTGTTCAAGTTTTTTTTAAATATGTTTTTAATGTACAATAATAGCTTTAAAAGCCTCCAGACCATACACCAGAGTACGAGTAATCATAAACAATATTACCGACAATTTAAAAACTCATTTAATACAATTGTACCCATAATTTGTACCAGGAAGTACTAGATGCAAAAATTAACCATTTTCAATTTCCCACAAGGGATGCCAATGGATGCAGTAGCAAATGGCTTGATATTTTTCAACTTCATTTATAACTAATTTCTAACTTCCATTTATGTTATGGATATGTATTTGTAAGGTCTTGTACGCTTTCTGTTGTTCTTTCGTTCTTTAAATTATATAATGAATTGTTTTTGCATTACTGAATACATATATAACAATGTTCTGGTCTGAAGTAATCATGACGTACTGTAGAGTAACTGTAAACAATCTAATTACTATGCAATAACAAATAATGTAATATCAAATATTGTCTTAGGAAATAGCAGAGCTCTTTCTTAAAAAAACGAGATAAATTTCTGTACATTTTATAAATTCGACAGATATACTATAAAAAGATTTAAACAGTTAATTGAAGGGATACACAATTCCCTTAGCTTGATCTAAAACCTACTTTAGCATTGGGTCACTTTCTCGTGGAGAGGAACGCAGTGACATTAAAGGAGCACAGAGATCTCTTGCAGGGGAACTTTCGAATCTCGATTCAAAGGCCTATTGTCTTCTGTATCGATATTCGATTCACGTTACATAGTTTACTTATGCCATCGCAGGCGATATCGGTCAGCCGGTTCGATCACTTTCAGATGCACAACCCACTTTAAGACGCTACTATTATTTTTTATTATGTCTGTCATAAATGTAAGGCGAATATCGCGTTGTACGCCGGACGCTACCCACTACTAAATGAGGCATTCAGGATCGAATGCGGATAACTCGAAAATTTCAAATATTGTTTTTTCCACATTTTTAGTTAGTTTAGTCAAGCAATTTTCTCTAACCCGACACTTTGCCGCCTTATTTCTCATTGCTTATGTCCGGTTATGAACCAAGAGTTTCTGGAGCAGTAAGTCGACCAAATAAGAGGTAAATATGAAAAAGTCAATCACCGAAATTTGGAGCTATTCGCTTTTGTTCCTGAATGACTCAGGAATGCCTAATATATACGAAAGGAAATGATTTATTCCCACTCAGTCTCAATTCTAGCTATAACTCTAAAATATTTCAATAAATTAATTTTTAAAAAAGGAAATAAAAAAGCTAATTAGAGTATTGGCTAATAAAGCAACAAAATTTAACACGCATAAAAACACCCACCTTTGCTACAAGGCCATTATTTATTTTTATTAAAAACATTTTTTATTTTCAGTTAAAATTATATGTCAAGGATTCTGGTCTCGAGAGAGATAAATAGTGAATAAATAGAAATTGTAAGATAGCCATTTTCGATGCCTCTTAGCTCGAAACCTGTTTAGCAATTCTGATTTTTTAATTTTTTTTAAACTTATTATATTTATCTGATTAAGTAAATCTGAATATATAGATAGCTTTGAATATTATGTTATGTATAATATTATAATATAATTATGTCTTATGTATCCGTAGCCTAGCAACGGATTGGGAACTACTCTCGGAGGATTATCAGGAATCGAAGAGGTTGCGAGGTTTTAAAAGTGGGTTTGAGTGGAAATAAAGATTGTCATGAAAAGATTGATATCGGATTCGGGCCAAATCAGCAACAAACGGGACATTAAGGTCATTATGGATTACTTTTTCGTAACAAAGTAAGGAACATTGAGGATTTTACGAAGGATTTTGGATTGAATACGAGAGGAATTCGATGGCTTAGTGGAGCCCAAATGTCCAAATGGTCTAATGATTGTCATGTCTATGAGTCTTTTGTAATGAATTGGGGGCTCAGAGCGTTTGTCTAGTAAATGTTGAAGTATTCTGAAACGGGGAGCTATTTCTTGTCGTGTCAGCAACTACTTTTTCTTTTGTTTTATTTGATGAGTGAATCGTTAGATCCATAGATTGTATGTTATAGTGTTGACATGTTGAAATATAATATATAAATATTTTTGAATTTGATTTTTGCGGGACGTGTGAGACGTTTATTGGTTCACCGTTTTCTCGAGAAATAATAGAGACTGAGAAATAATATAACGTACATATTAAATTTCTTATAACGAATTGATGTAAACGTAATACAAATTTAAGTAATAACACTTAAGTGAGCATTTGTTTGTCACATATCAACAACCAAAAACGAACTATTATAAAAAAACAAACAATTAAATAATTTGAATATACTATATCTATTCCTTATCTTTTAAAATATAATTTAGCTGTTATTTTTTAAAGTGATATGAGTCCATTTTTTCATATTCGCGGTACTTAAAGGTTTTCTTTTGAATTATTTTAAAAATATGGGCAAATGTATTATCATTTAGCAAAGACTGACTAAAGGAATCAGTGAAGCATTGTCATGTTGTATATTTTCTGATACTTAAGAGACTTATGGCTTTGTGCTTCTATGAGCTGACTACATCAAAAGAAAATCCTATCACGCATTGACTTCATAATACAAAGCTTACCCATAAAATTATAGCTTGTGTTTGCACTCCAGGCTTAAAGCAGATATATAGGCCAACAGGTTCTTTAGGAGAATCTTCAGTTGTTTTTTTCCAGTTTAAATGGACACAGAACCGGTTAGGACGGGAAGGCCATTGCACAATAGGTTTTTTTTTTCTTTAAACGACATTGACTCAGCGTATTCATCCAAGCGTCCTTTAAAATGACAGATACAAAATGAAGTATTTAAAAGCTGTGGTAAAAATTAAGAACGTTTATCTATTTAATATTTTCATTAAATATAAGGGTCAATTAATTACTGAAACCAAATCATAACCTTATTAGATTTGATAATACAGACTAACAAGTGATAAATATAAAGTAAGTCATAAACCAAAAACTAAAACAATTAATTGGCAGTCATTTTGTGCACTCTAATATTTTACACTGTCACTTACAATTAATAACAAATGACAATCAGTCATAAGGTAATAAAAAGATGCTTACATCTATATGAGATGTGATATAGGTTTTATATCATATGACCATATGTTCTGTTATTTAATTTTTATTTAGTTGTTTTAATTAATTAATTAATTTATAAAAATAATATATATATTTGTAATATATTTTTGTCTTTTAATTTTTGTATATAGCTATATCTTTATGATAACAATATTTCCATACAGTATGCTCCTCACATGGGGTGTAAACAATTAAGTATGTATGTAAAATAGTATATAAATAGGATTATGCAGGAGTGATAATGTAACCTACACCTACCAGTGAAGTAAGATAAACTCTAACATATCGTTCCTTCAAAAGAACTTTGTCATAACTCAAAAAACCTATCAATGTAGGTATTTGAAAGCACCATGTGAGTTTAAAAAAATTATAATTTGGGTACTGTTAAAGCAAAGAATTCCTATTATAAAGATTGCATTGAAATTATTTTATTAACTATTTGAAATATTTTAAATATTGAAACTTTTTTGATTTTCACTTGTGTCATCATTCCCATAAAACTTGAAGTTAAAACATGACACAACTCAAAATACGACTGTATTAGAAGGAAAAAAAATATCATATCTGAATTAAAAGGCTTAAAAAAATACAATTGCTAATGAAGGTTTAGCTCGAAAATGCCAATTTTTGAATTAGGTCGTTCTTCTTGTTGTTTAATAGTCATTTATTATAATTGGCGCAATATTAATTGTAATCAAGAATTTTAACTTCAGTTTATTCTGATACTTTTTTACATTTGTAGTTTAGTATTAATTTGTGTTAATAACAACTTGTCTGGTTTAATACGTATTCAGACATTGGAAAGTTTAAACCAAGACTCTTTCTTATTTAAGTTATAGACTAAATAATTCCATAAACTGGATTTAAGATTCTTCTGAGCATTCTCCATTACTATATTAAGATGTACCGATTATCAAAAGGACTATTAAGCATATGTTACAGGTTTTCATACTTCACTAGTAGTTGTGGGTTACATTATAACTATATATATAAAATATATATAATCATATATACAAATATGTTGCTGATAATTCAATGTTTCTTGGGAAAAGTTGTAAATGATTAGAGAGAAGTGTCAAATGGAGCGTCTCTTGTTTCGAAAGGAGTCAATAAGATGAGATTACGCAGCGAAAAAGGAAAAGGTTAGCATGTTCACATTTCACTTCACGAGATGGAACAAAATAATCGTTCTTTGCATAACGAATCTGCCCAAGTCGGAGGTTATCAATAATTTAATCATTTTGAATGAGTTAAAATCCTGATTGTATATAATCCGCGAACTTATCGGGCATAATGTTGGTTAGAGTACCAATAACAAATCCCCATTCTAGAAGAAAAGCTAAATCCAAGATTTAGTGGGGTGGTGATTTAAGACCGCCGTTAGTTCGATCCAGTTCTCACCAGCAACAAATTGTTCCTCTAACCCCTTCCCAATCACTACTACTCCACTGGCCCAAATCTCTTAAACACACCCACGGTTCAGAATTAATCATTATTTCAAAGGGGACAGTATTTTTTTTAAAATCATTATTTAACTTAAAACAAATTCAATATTTTCAATACAAGAAATTATAGCTACGAAATAGGACACATGAATACAATGGTATGTATTGATGAAGGTGTTTCTTTATAATTCTTCTCTACAAATTTTGTCAATAGCCCTACACCAAAAATAGAGTGGTAAAGCTATCTTGACCCCGTTCGAGCTAGCGCGACCACAAAGACAGAACGTACGCCGAGAGTAGCAAGCCCTAAGGAACAATACCCCTCCAAATAAAATGAAACAAAAAAACTGATATTAGACCATGGAGCAGCTCCTGTCGTAGCATCCGAAGAGAGGAAGTAGTCTTTACAAGACTAGGGGTAGGACATACAAGGCTTACCAACGCTCACCCAATCATCAATGAACACCAACAATAAGGTCATCGCCTTTTTATCAAAATAAGGATTAATTAAGAATATCTAGTACAGTTATCTTCTACTTTTTATTTTCTCTTATTTTTCTTTATTTATACATTTTTTCATTTATTTTTATTTAATTATTGTTATTTTTTATTTAGTTTTATTGCTTTTTTATTTAATTTTTTTTTCTTCCGGTTTTATAAAAATTACTGCTAAAAAACGAATATAAATAATATATATGTACATTTAAACCAACCTAAACTAAGGCGTTGATGGTTTTACGCTTCAAATTTGGAACAACCAACCACAAATAGAGTCATTTAAAATTGTTTAAAATAATTAATTAAATAATAACTCATTCATTAAGCATTTATAAACTACAATACTATAATCAAAGGAGATACATAAATCGATCTCAACAAAACTTTTATTTAAATTAACTTCCTATACCTTTGCCTCAAGAAATAACTATATTTTGTTATAGTTAGATAAACAACTATCTCATTATTTAGAGCATCGAGCTGTACTCAAACTCTAGATATAAAGTAATATTTTAATTAAATATATTTCTTGGGTTATGAGAAATAATTATATTATTTTACACTATATGTATTTCTCTTCAGACCAGCTGTCTTTTATAGTTAAAATAAAAAGATATTTTGACAGTTATTTTCCTAAACTAATTACATTGATCATTCCAATTGAATATTATTAAACCAGAATATGAAAATCGACTAATGTAGTTATAATACTCTAGTTTATAATTTATAACCTCTAATTAAACAAATATATTAAATTTTTCATTTAAATCATTCCGAAATATAAGGTAAATAACAGCATTTTTGCTGTAAAGAGATGTTATAAATAAAATTTAACTTATTTTCAAGTTTTATTTTATATACAATGTTATGGGGTTTAATCAATGTATTTAGAACAAGGCTGTGAGAATCAATATATATTTAGCCTTGAAATATATCTCGTCGCGTCTTGTGTGTTGAGTCAATATATGTAACCAACGGCAACACTTGACCAAATAATTTATTTTAAGCCGAATTCTGTGCCAAATGAACAACTCATATGAAACTAAACATAACAATAACTGAGATAACGGTTTTTAATCAACAAAAGTCCTATCAAGAATGTAATATTCTTCTTATACATTTCTCAGGTTTGGGGAATAATTTCTATTTATTTTTATTTTCCTATTTTTTCAGAATTATATTGTAATATATTTTTGTAATACATTTTCAAGTAGTATTATTTTCAAGGTCAAATAATTTCACCTCTAAAAGTATAAAAGAAAAAAAAATGGATATTTACTTCCACATGAGGTTTTTTAAATCTGTACGTAATTCAATTTATTATAATATTCTTATTGTTTTTGACACCATTGTTTTTGTTTATGATAAAATAATCGGAATTTGGAACAAAGTTCAACTTTACCTTAAACTTTTTGTTGTGCTGGATGAGTGAAATGTTTGATTCATAGATATCAAGTTATACTGTGGACATGATGCTATTAGAATGTATAACTAATCTCAAATTATATACATTGGATCATTAAGAAGAATAAATAAGTTTTGTTTCATTAGCTGTGGGTATGTATTTATCAACTAAGTATTACTTTCGGCTTTTTGTCAGTTTTAACCCGCTGTCCTATAAAAAATACATATGTATATAAAGAAGAGCAAGAGAGAAATAAATGTGTTTATATACATATGATGACTAAATTAAAAGTTAATTTAATATAATTTTGGCTTATTTATGTTAAAGTACAACACCACCAAGCTGTACTTCTACAACCCATTAATTCAGTTTCAGTAAGTGGTAGAGACTGAACTGATTCTTGGAAGAATGTTGTGCAGGGAGGTGATTTGTCCAAGATCACGCTAAACCGCCAGGTCCCCCCTTAAGTGTACTCCACTTTATAGAGGCTGGGTGAGGACCAAGAGGTTCTACAGATGGGACAGGGTCTATCCCCTGGTGTTAACAGATTAAATAAATTATCTGCCACAACAGGTTTTGAACCCGGGGCCTTCGGCACGCAACTCAGCGACCAAGCTGTGCTGATTGTACGAAAAGTTTGACGAACGCTTTCACGATTGCTTGTTGCGTAATTTATAAACATTATAAAATATGATATACTCGTAGAGGTGAAATTAACTATTCAATATAGATTTTACGTCTATTATTATGAAGCCTTCAACTACGACAGCGTTAAGCAAGTTAATGGCTGTAAGCAATTAATTATGAAGAAGCAATCTGGGACGGAGGAGACGGTGGCGTAAATAATTTAATCCGTCCGAAGGGAAGGTGTCAACAAGGCTACGTCACGGCTTTAATTTGCACATCTCCGGCCAACACCATTTACATTTAAATTGCCGTCCTCCTCCGGGGGCAATTTATAGGGAGCGCCACTTTCGTCGGGGTTAAGTGAAAATCCATATCGATCTAGCTCTTCTTCGTAGCGGCGTAAAAATGAGTTCGGAGAGCAGAAGAGAGAGTGTGTGAGAGAGAGAGAGAAAGAGAGAGAGAGAGAGCGAGAGGAGAGAGAGAGAGAGAGAGAGAGCGAGAAACAATTAATTAAGATAATTGTATTTGCTCAGTGGGGATTACATATTAAAGCCCTTTCATTTGCACCCACACTCGAGCACCAACAATTATCTCGTTTACCACCGTTTTATATTTACCCTTTACTATCTCCGATAATTGCAATCTGTGCTGTAATAATTTTTATTTATCTTATTTTTTCAATATCAAAATAATGTATCCAAGTACAATATTTGTTCATTTAACGCCACTTTATGCTGCTATGGCTAATCGGACGATGCTACAGTGAGAGTCATACATTTTTCCTATCCAGGTATAGCTATGATAAGGATTCTTACGAGTATCTGAAATTGTACAGGCTCAGGAACCTCGTTTTACGTCCCTTCCAAAGGACGGCATAATCAAGGATGCTTATCTCCCTTTTAAAAAATCCTAGGCCTTCCTGTTTGGCTACAAACCCGCGGTCTTGGGCATAATAAGTTGTTATGCTGACCACTGTATCAATGTCAATCAAAGTTCAATCTCGGATACATTTATCATAAAAACTAACGGGACACTTTTGAACCCTAATAATCATAAAGCTTTTTAGGTCATCCTTTACAACTTGAATATTACATTTGTCACAAAATTATACTAAATTTAAAAAAAAAATTTCAATCCTATCTTACTAACAGGTCATTCAAAGTAAATCACAATAATATATTTTCATCCCGCTTATCTCAATCTGTTGGTGTTCCTCAAGGTAGTATCCTTGGCCCAATCCTTTATACAGTTTGTACAGCTGACATCCCGACCCATCCTAATACTATCATTACCACGTATGCGGATGACACAAGTCTATTATCAGTCAATAGCATCCCATACTCTTCAATCCCATATCCCATACCTTGAAAAATCGCGTAGAAACTGGAGGATTAAAATAAATTCCCACAAACCCCGTCAAATCACTTTTATCCTCCGTCGTAAACCAATGACTTCCCGTATCGTTTAATAACATCCCACTGAATCCTGTAGAACAGGTCCGGTACTTAGCACTACACCTTGACAAATGATTAACTTGGAATGGTCATACTAGACTGAAACGACAAGAAACAGCACGCCGCTCCAGGCTACTTCAACATTTACTAGACAGGCGCTCTAAGCTCTCAATTAATTACAATTGACTCATATACATGACAATCATTAGACCATCTGGACTTACGGAATAGAGCATTGGGGCTCCACTGAACCATCGAATTCCTCTCGTATTCAATCCTTACAATCCAAAATCCATCCTAGAATCCTCAATGCTCCTTACTTTGTAAAGAACAAAGAAATCCATTATCACCTTAATGACCCGTTTTCTGCTGATTTGGCCCGAACCCGATATCAATTTTTTCATGACAAACTTCATTCCCACTCAAACCCACTTGTTTCAAACCTCGCAACCTCTTCAATTCCTGATAAACCTCCGAGGCGTCTGAAAAGAAGATGGCCTCGTGATCTTCTATGTTAAACTTTTTATTTGAGAACTAACACTGGGTAGTTTCTCTACTTGTCTTTTCATGCCAATGTATACATTCAGTATATTTACTTGATGTATTCTGTTATTCAGTTGTAAATTTCATCAAATAACCTTTAAAAAATAAATAAAATTTACTCAGAATTAGCACAGAAAGACCAATTAATGGTATAAAATATATTTGTTTTAAAATAATTTATTATAACTTTTTAATCATTGCTTTCATTTTTAAATATTTTTATTTTGAAGAGAAAATATTTACCCCCAGCTTTTTTTTTTATATTTAGCATATTTTTTTTGTTCGAAAAACAACAATTTTTTAACTTGTATGTATGTATTTTTAAATAAGTTTACTGGGTTTTTTTTTAGCCACATTGCATTTTAATCTGTGTTGAAGGATGAAGTATCAGTTGCGCAGGTCGTCGCTTCGTGTTGAGTAACAAGTTTAAATTTATCATTCGTTTCTTTTTTAATATTCCCCATATAATTATTATCGTGAGCGCTTGTGTGGAAAAAATAATGTGATTATTGGAAATTTGAAGTTTTTGCAATCATTTCATCAATAAATGAACGTTTCAACAAACATATGTCGTCTGTACTTGTTAATTATGTTTATTACTTGATGAAATAATCACCGAAATATAAACATTTCCCATAATTACATTCTTTTTTCCATATTAAAGCTAATGATAATTTGTATTTTCGAAAATTATTAAAACGAATAAACAGTCGAAACTTGTAACTCAACTCGAAGCGACGACCTGCGGAACTGATACCAAGGATGATACACTTTATATTTCATTTTCAAGTTTGTTTGTTTTTTTTCTCTTTATATTTTCGTCCACACCTGCCAAAAACAAGTAATTGACAATCAGCGGATTGGCTCTATGGAAAATAATACAGAATGGCATGGAAGGCATGACGAAGAACAGTAGCCAGCGATACCTCTCCATTGGCTTGCTTTAATTTCCTACTGTAAATTCCTCATCCACGTTCTTTTTAGTCTCCTCCTAGTGTTCTCAGGCATGAGAGTCGTGGCTATTTGTTGTATCAATGGGTTTGGGTGTCCGTATAGTTTTTCTTGAAATCGTTTGTAGTACTTCGTATGTGTTGGTCAACCGTTTGTATTTTTAAGTCCGTATGCAATGTTTTGTTTTTGACGTACCATGGTGCATTGGTGATAAGCCTAAGAACTTTTTACTGAAAAGTTTGCAGTCGTTTTCTGTGAGTCTGTTTAGCGATACCCTAAATTCGTAATGCATGTGTCCAAACTGGTTTTAGTAAGTAAGTGTACGTATTTAATTTCTGTCTTAAATCTAATTTGGAGGCTTTTCATGAATAGCGAGTACATTAATTTGAGTTGTGATTTAGTGATTGGCGTTTCATATTAACGTGAGGACCCCATGTCATTCTCCTATCAAATGTTAGTCCAAGGTATTGTGCTTTGTCTCTCTGTGGGATGGGTGAGTTATTAAGGTAAATGGGAGGGCATGTAATCGCAGTTATCCTTGACTTGACTACTATCAATGAAGGATAATATATGACAACATATGAATTGCAACTAGTCCACTTTCCAAAATTTTACAAAAAAGTACCTTCTCTTGGACTAACTACTTCACAATCTACAGTAAAAAAAATTGCGGAAGACGTTATATGCTGAAATTATCCTTTCTACACTTAGCAATCCATATTCCAATATTAGAATAAGAAAAAAATGCCTGTACCACTACAACCTGTGAACGAGTCTGAGGTTCAGTACATGGTAGAGACTGTACTGTTTCATGGACAACGGTTCTGCAAGGAGGTGACTTGTCCTAGGTCAAGATCAACCACCAGTTTTCCCCCATTATTTTGGGTGCCCTATTTTATAGAGGCTGGTTGAGCCCCAGGAGGGTCCTAGATCCTATATGATCTATATGATTAGAATAAGATATTAAAATCGTAATAGAAAATAATTGAAAACTCATTTCAAGCTAGAAGGTCTCCGTTTATTTATCTTAGTAAATTAAACATTATAAATGAAAAGCCACTTCCTACCACAGACCTGAACGGTGGCCCCACGATAAAGTAACCAAGCAAGGAAGAAGTTGAAACAGCGATCGAAGAATTTTCGAAGCATCCGGTTTCGATATCGTTTTCTTCGTGAAATGACTTAAAGGAAAGGAGGAATTTCCAATAGAATGATAATTTAATTCAACTTCTAATAATCAAGATCGGGGAAAAAAAAGAATTTCAGAGCAATAGAAAGAATTTCTATCGTTTACAAAATAGGGTTTCAGATAAGATATAATTAAATTCTTTACAACGACTTATATAATGTTTAAAAAGCTCATACAAGCAAAAAATGTGGACACATTGTACTTTAATCAGTGCTCAAGGATGATACATTATAAAAATCATATTCCAATTTTTCCAAAAATATTCCAAGTACCTTGAGAAATTCAATTGATATACCTGATTATGTATTAAAGAAAGTCATACAGGCATACTTTAATTTAATCTGTTAGCAGCCGGAGATCAGATCCAGGAACCGCCTGGGGCTCACCTTGCCTCTATAAAGTGGGTACCC
Source organism: Troilus luridus (assembly GCA_964056705.1). Taxonomy (NCBI): domain Eukaryota; kingdom Metazoa; phylum Arthropoda; class Insecta; order Hemiptera; family Pentatomidae; genus Troilus; species Troilus luridus. The sequence goes on along the minus strand of OZ057415.1, from coordinate 18,032,768 downwards.
AAAAAAAGGGAGAAATCAGGCTGTTGAGCGTGATCTAGGACAAATCTCCTACCAGCAAAATCATTGTCCAAGAAAGAGTACAGTCTTTACTATGTACTGAACCCCAGTCCCTTAGTTTTTTGAGAAACATATATTTATTTAAATGACTACAATAAAAAAATGTAAATTTGTCTTTTGTTTTTATAATCCTAATCTAAAAGTGAGTAGAATAAAGTTAAGAAAACTAGAATTTTTAATTAAAAAACTCAATTCGATTGTAAAGTGAATGTAAAAACACTAACAGGATAATTTATAAGTAAGAAATCTAATAGATTTTCAATTATCATCGTATTTACGATACCGACAACTAAACGTTATAAACATTTTAACTCATGTTATCCGATTGATGACATATGATGTTCCTATTAAAAATACTTTAATTATTTACTCAATAGTAATTCAATATGTAGTAGGTATATCAAGGCCTTCGTTTGAAGATAATATCTATTTACCTTCTTTAACTGTGGGGAATATGTTAACAGTAAATACCGTGTTGAACGAACATAGTTATTATCAACAATTATCACTTTAAAGTGGTTGAGATTAAGACCTGGAAATATAATTTTTATAAATAAAAAAAAATTGAAAAGGATTGGTGCTATCATGATTTTCCTTTTATCATAGTGGAATATAAAATGCAATGGAGGATAACCATTTTTATAGACCCTTATTGCATGTTTTATCAAAAGCAATTTCCATTTTAATTTTATTGTTTCTAGTCATGCGAAGCAATTAATTATTTTAATTATATAGCGTTATCATTCAAATGTTTAGTATATTTTTCTATAAAGTATTTTTAGTATATTTAATTTACACACATAATACAATAAGTTAATAAATAGATCATTTCTGTCAACATAAACCCCGCCTGAATTTAAATTTTTATTTCCCTTCATATTTTTTTATGTAAACTACTTCTGAAATCCGTTGTGAATTTTTTAAAGCATATAAAGTGAACAACTTTTATTAAGACCGAGGAAAGGTCTTGGGTTCAGTACGCAGTAGAGACTGTACTGTTTCTAGGACAACAGTTGTGGAGGGAGGTGATTGAGATTTTTTTCAATTAGTACCAACTTTATAGAAGCTGTGTGAGCCGCAGGAGGATTTCCAGATGCCACAGGATCTATCCCTGGCTGTTAGTAGATTAAATAAATTATCTACCACAGCCGGATTTGAACCCGGGACCTTCGGAACTGCAACCCTACTTTTATCCACTGATCTACCCTGCTCCCAACTTTTTCCTATAAATAAGATTTAGAGCACATAGGCTAGTTTACCTTTTATGTACAGATTTATAAATTGTAATGTTGAGAAAATAATCGATTTATTTGTATTACAGTAAATACAATTTACGTTATTTTAAATATCTGTGCCCCAGATGATACCATATTCACAAAATAGATAATGTTGCAGGTGAATTGTAATAAATCTATATTATGGTCAACACTTGCAATTACATACTTAAATGTGAAGAATTTTATTTAAGCTGTTTCTATAAAAACTGGCATTTGATCGTGATTTGGGACAAATCACCTCCGTGCACAACCTTTGTACAAGAAAAAGTACAGTATCTACAATGTACTAAACCCCAGATCTTTCGCGGTTTGTTTAGTTTTTAGTGTTTTTTTTAATATACAAATATCTCCGTTTATGCAGACAATCAATCAATGTCAATAAGAGAAAAATTAAGTTACACTCAAGCTTATTCATTACACCATTGAAGGTTTAAAGGCGATAATTACTACTTAAGTTGGATCTCACTCCATTAGGGCACGTCAGTCAGACTTATTTATGAAACACTTCTTCTCGAAATTAATCAGAAGGCTAAGTGATAGCTAGTGATTAATTACTTCACTGCCACTTCCAAACTACTCTCTTTAGCACTATTTTTCATTTTCCATCCCTTCGAATAAGAAAAGGTAAAAAAGCTATGGATTCGTTTCAAATGAAACTTTCATTTTCGTTTTCTATTCTTGCTCTTTAGACTTTCTGATTTTTATGCAAATAAGTCCTAAATACCCCGGCTCTTCTCGCCCTCATTACAAAGCTAACTGGGCAAGAAAAACCGTTAGTTGGCTTAGGCATTTAAACAGCTTTTGGCAGGAGAACTCAAATGTAAAATTGAGAATATAAACATTTATGTACCTACATGGTTTATAAATCTATTTAATTATTTTTAAACATACCTACATTAATCAGACAGTTTCTCAACGAATATTAAAAAAAAATGTATTGATATTTACAATATAATAAAAGATATTTGATGGAATAAAGGAAAGTTGAGAAGCTACAGAAGGGTAGTAGTCGAATAACAAATTCAGCTTAGAAGGTCACGAGGCCATCTCCTTTTTGGACACCTCAGAAGATTATCAGGAATTGAAGAGGTTGCTAGGTTTGAAACTTGTGGGTTTGAGTGGGAATAAAGTTTTTCATGAAAGAATTGGTATCTGGTTCTGGCCAAATCAGCAATATCCCATTATATCCCATTTATCAAGGTCATTATGGATTACTTTGTTCGTAACAAACTAAGGAGCATTAGGGATATTGCGAAGGATTTTGGATTGTTAAGGATGAATACGAGAGGAATTCAATGGCTTAGTGGAACGTATATTTAAAAAAAAAAATTTTAATAGTGTATTTACTTTATTTTCTGAAGTAGTACGATGAGAGTGCTTAGTAAAAAAAAACTCTCTAAATTGAACATGACTTTTAGAAATTAAAATTTAATCAGCAATTTCGAGTAAAAATCCAAATACCGAAAACCCATTTATGTAGTGGAGGAATTATTTAGTATAGAATCTTGTAACGGCATGGCTTAGATATTTCCTCAGTCCAAACTTAATTATTAAATAAATGAAACAAAATTCATAAATAAATGCTTTATTTTAATATTATTTCTATTATCTGTTCTATACAATAATACCCTAGAATAAACAAGAAAAGTTCGAACGATACTAACTGACGCCCAAAATTTATTTCGTTAATTTTTTTAGTTACATTAAATAGCCTGTTTAATGTAGAAATATAATTAACACGCGTTTACTTGTGATAAACTAGTATTGTTTAACATCATAGAAGTAAGGAAGCAGTAACTACGATGTGTGACGTCACATCTTCTCTAATCAATATGATTGTGTTTTGTAACAACTTAAATATGGCGTCTTTTAAGTTATTATGCTCTAGTATAAGTTTAAAAAAAAATCAGAAAACTTTATTAAGTCTAGAGGTATTGCATTATTTTAATAAAACTGATTAAAAACGTTAAAATTTAATTAAGTCATTTTAATAATGATATAATTAGTTTTTCAGTTCGAAAAATCGGGAAAATAGACTAACAGTTAACAATATAACAATGCATATGTTTCGAATTCTCGAATACTGTTCACTCTCCCCTCTACTATTTAATATATATGTTTAAAGTATTCTTAGCCTTAGGAAAAGAAAGTGTAATGGTATGGGAATAATCATAGATAATGAATGCCTGTACGATTTACAATTTGGCGATGACCAGGTTATCATAGCAAATGAAGAAGAGATGGTTGCTTTATGATGAGGAAACTACTGGAAGCCTATAAGCCAGGAGGCCTGGAAATCAGTAAAACAAAAGCGAGTACATGGCATTAAATATTAGTGTAAACTCCTCACTAAATATTGGGGAATGGGATTTGACCCCAACTGAACAATTTAAATATTTAGTTAGGTGGCTTTCGAAGGGGACCAGAAAAGTAATTAGGACTAAAAACTCTGTTCTGTGGAGTAAGGACGTCATGATATCAACAAAAAAGAGACTCTGTACCTCATTTCTTATAAGTATCGCCCTGTATGCCTCAGAAACCTGGTCCATTTCAACTGACTCACTCGGCAAGAAAACTGCTTTCATTGGAGATTTTTGGAGGCGTAGGTGTAGGATATCAAGACTACAACATCTTCCGAATGACAGAATCAGAAAAGCAGTAAACAGACCAGTTAACATCTTATAGTCAGTTGAAACGAAAAAACTTAGTTGGTTTGGTCATGATATGACCAATGGCCTAAAAGGATACTGAAGCATGTACCATCGGAAAGGAGGAAGAGAGGTCGGCCAGAGAAGAGGTGGATAGAAGAGATCCTGGAGGCAATAGCGGCAAGAGGACTTAGAGAGGAAGACTCCTATGATAAAAAGAAATGGCGGCAGAGCTTGTTTGAATTAGGCTACGACATATGACTCATGTTGTAGTAAAGTCATTTTATTTATATATGCTTCGAATTATAAAGTTTATACATTTAGGATAAACTTTTTTATTGTTTTGTATTATTTACTTTTTATTTAGTTAACGGGATTAATCCAAATATTAACAAAATGTATCCTACTATATCTTAAGGGTAGGTTATACACTTACAGGTTGGCAACCTATTCTTGCCCAATTCGAAACGTAAAGACAAATAAGTATTGAACCAGCTTCATATTCAATAACATAAAAGCGTCATTAAAACTGGAAAATTTATATCACTACTGTTCAAATTTGCTTAAAGAATATTTTTATAATGATGAATAAATTAATGATACAATAATTCACAAATGGTTATGGTCACTTTTAATAAAGAATCTACATGAGTTTACTGTCTGAACATTAGTTTTACATAAATGTACATAATAATTATGTTTAGTGCATATTTATAGAAGCTTAATTAAATTATAATATAGATTGCATTATTTTAAACCATTGTTAAAAAATAAATTAATATAAAGATTAAAAATGAACCGAGAATTGAATGACCTAGATACTCGTGAATGAGGAACTCTGTGCTTTATTGACCGACAGGTTTAGGTCAGCATCAAAGTATTTTAAATACCGAAACAATTTCGCCAAGAATATTATGAATTACAAAAAATAAAGTGGTTTACAATCCATTGTATCAAGAGGATAAACGAACATATTGACGTAGTCTGTTGTTCATTGACGTAATTTTCAATAGGGAAATGTGTAGGAATGTATTTATTTTACTTAGTAACGTGATTGTGTAAATTTTAACGAATGTACATAGGAATAGCATGTTCATGGGAATAAGTGAAGTTTGCAAAATGTTGGGTAACACTAAGTTGATCAATACTTCGCTAGCCTTATTGATCTTCCGACAGCGGTGAGATAAACAACTTGGAAAAACAAAGTAGAGGAGTTTTTTTTTTAATTAAATACGTGATTGTGTTGTCTAAGTTAACATTTAATTATCACTTGGCGTCAATTTACTCTTCATTAACGACTTCTATGTGTGCTAAATGGTTCTGAAGAATTCTTTGAAGAACCTGTTGTATATATCACATAGGAAAGGAAACATTATTTAATTTTAACTCATACCAATTTTTGAAATATTATAGTCCATCTCTACAACAAGACAAGTTACAAACTAAAAGAATAAGGATATTTAAACATTGTAACGCTTAAAGTATTTGGTAAAAATTTAATATATATCCAACTCAAGATGCTTCCATCTATATTTTGATCGTTTTTGTATTACATAAGGATAACACATATATTAGATAACTTTTTAATAATTAGTGTTATAATTAAAAAAACAAATAATTATAATTTTAGTTGTTGGTTTAAAATTTCTTACGCTTAAAAAAACATGGGAAATAGAATTATACCAAGTAGTGAATAAAATGATATGCTTGGAGAAGGTCAATATTTTTTTCTTTAACCATGAATAATATGTTGTTCATTGCAGAATTTTATGAACAAATATTTATGGTTTTGCCAGAATGCAGAAAATGCCTGTTATGTTATATGAAGAAATGCCAAAACACATTTTCCTATTACAAGCTGTCTATACTGTTTTCTCTTAACATTACAATAACTAATTCCACAGATTTAGATTCTATATAATTAACTGTTTACGCTTTGAGAATACTTTGGGCCTCTCTTTAGCCTATTAATTGTGCTTGGATATTGAAGAGAGGGACTAAATAAATAAAAACATCAACATAAATTCGCAAATTGAAGTTTTATTGTAATTTTAAGGAACAATGGTACGGCTATTTATTTTTCACATTCTCATAAAAATTTCAATATCTGCTCATAATATTTTATCGATTGAGTTGAATTTGAATTTTTAAAAATGAAGTGAATATAAAAATGAAGAAATGAATAAGGTAATAGCTATTCTTTTTGTTTAGCAACTAAATCGAATTATTGAATTTAGATAGTGAAAAGAGAGAAAAGTATTCTGAAAACGTCAAGGAAAAAATATCAATTGCAATTGTACTAGAGTTTATTGTGATTTTGATGTAACTGGCATAGTAGTGCGGACATTTTATTTTGCAATGTTTGAAAAATATTACAATGTCCACTCAGAATTTTTGATATAGAATGAGTGGAATTTTATATCGTGAAAAATTTAATAAAGTTTCGGTAATAATTCATTTCTGTGATATTTCTTTTTAGTATGTAAATATGATGATTAAATTTATAAACTGAAAAAAGGGACAATATATTCTGAATTCGTAAATCAAAGCTATTAGGTTTTATTGTCATTTTAACAAAAATCACTGAGTTCTGCACACAGTACATTTTCAAGCAAAGTGTCTTAAATATAGCAATGACTATAAAGAGTAATTGCAATCGATTTACTTGTTTAAAAAAATTAAAATCGTGAGATAACCTAAAGTTGTGAGTTACTTCAAGATTATGAGTTTACCAACTCTATCTAATACTAAACCCGCATAACAAGCTAGCTACTAGCTACTAGATGAGAGGAGACGGTCATACTCACAGTTCAGTGTCTTTTTCCATGATGACAAGAGCTTGATGACTATTGAGTTGTAGAGCGTGGTGAGTTGGAGTTGTTGACGGATAGGAGTAAGGACTGAGTGAGACTGAAGAGGAAGATGACCTAGAGGGCACGCCCAGCGGAGCGCGCATGGCTGGCCCACTTCTTCAGCTGATCCCTTTATCTTTTAACTTTCCACCCCCATACTCTCTCCCTTTCATTCAAACTTCACCATCGCTCCCTCTTTCTTCCCATATTCCCCCTTATTCTCCCCCGCCCTGGCCCTCATTTTCCCTTTCAGTCCCCACATTGTTGGGAATGTCTCGGAGATGGATGTTGCGGGAAAAAAAATGATTAGAGGGAAAAGTGGGAAATTTCGATTTTATCACCTCGTATAACCTTCCTTCATTTCTTTTACAGAAGTCGAAAATCTGTTATTATCAGCGACTTTAATACTCCAGTACGGAATTTATACTGAAGTATAAATTGCGGCAATCAACTTTATTTTTTATTATATCTTTCCATTATCGAGAATTTTCACTTTCCTTTCAAATCTACCTTATAACGTCATATATCGAAAACGTAAAGGTAAATTCGTAAATTAATTGTGATTTTAAGAGAGTGCAGAAAAAGTATTTTTATTTTTTTACGAATAATTGAGTTCGATTAGAATTTAAAAAAGAAATATAATCAAGTTCCGATATTCTTTATCTTTCTTTTTATCATTTAAGTCTAATGATTGAATTTATATACTGAAAAGAGAGACAAAGTATCTGAAAACGTAAAGGACAATTCGTAAACTGAAGAAGTTTTGTAACTTAAAGATACAATAGTTCATACAATTTATTTTATTTTTCGCACTCTCTGAAAAGTTGCAGTATATGCTAAGAATGTTTAAACACGATTGAATTGAATTTGAAATTTGTTTAGTATGGAGTTTTGGTGATACATGAATTTAGATATTGAAGAGAAGGACAAATTTGGAATTATTTTCGTGATCGAACTATAATTTCAACCTTTAATTTTATTTAAAATGTAACCAGAATATTTGAAATAAAAATATTGTTTAAAACTATACTTCGATAACGAAAATATTTCCAAATTTGATCAATGAAAATAGAAGATCGTATTTCTCTAACAGGGTGATTTATATTTAAACTATGCCACTAAAGGGTATCAATAGAGAAAAAAATCGGGAAATTAAAAAAGTAATTCTTACATTTATTTATTTTTAATATGAATATTTAAAAAAATTGCAATAACTGAAAAACAACTAAGTTTTGGTGATACTTGAATTTACACATTGAAGAGAAGGAAAAAGTATTCTGAAAAAGTCAAGAGAAATTTTAATACTTCAGTAGCCGTACTGGGGATGATGTGTGCCACTCAATTATATTTTTTATTAGACCTTTTCAGTCTATGGAATTTTCACTTTCACAACACCTAACTGATAATTTAAGATTTTCACATTAATTAAATTAATTGAAATACTTGTCCACATTTTAGCTACCAATATTCCCAAGTAGGTGCATTATACATTATAGGTAACTTCTTTTTTTTTATAATTTATTCATTGAAATTTACAAATATACTGTAGCAATACAACAAGTAAAGGTATGAATAAAGAAAGTAGAGGAACTATCCAATAAAAGTACTCAAATAACAAATTCAACTTAAAAGGTCACGAGGCCATTTTTTTTTCAGGCGCTTCGGAGGACTATTAGGAATTGGAGAGGTTGTTAGGTTTGAGTGGGAATAAAGTTTGTCATGAAAAGATTGATTTCGGATTCGGGCCAAATCAGCAACAAATGGGACAGTAAGGCCATTATGGATGACTTTATTCTTAACAAAATAAGGAGCATTGAGGATTTTACGAAGGGTTTTGGATTCTAAGGATTGAATACGAGAAGTCCCAAAGCTTTACTGAAGTCCAGGTGGGTGTGTCTAATGATTGTAATGTTTATGAATCTTTGAAAAAACAACTTATAAATTATCTTGATATGGAACCGGTTGAACGGATATATCTCTAGAAATGTTTAAAATGGTAGGGGGGGGTAGTGAATAATTTGTTCGCAAAATAAGTATAACATGTGTTATTTGTGCCAACGTCACGGCCTCATTTTTAGACCATCAGAGCTGCGAATAAAATAACACATAATTTTCAACATTTCCAAACTTAAAATTAATTTCATTAAACAATGTTAAAGCTTCAATTGCATTTCAGCAGAATCTACATCTTTTGACATTTTCATATAACCTCTGTGTTGTATCCATCAATTTCTTAAATATTAATGGAAAATATTAAATAAACCTCTACTGCTATTGTACAGCTTAAAATCAGTACGATATCTACTCCTAGTACTACATCGCACAGCACAGATTCTGTTCCACTGTTGTTAACTGGATAATTAATTTACCTACGATAGTTTTAAATTAAACAATATGTTATTTGATGCTATAAAATAAAAACGTATTTTTAGAAGCTGAACATAAGAACTGAAATTCAATTATATATTTTTTTAAAATATCTGAAATATATTATTTTATAATTTATTTATTAAGGCCAAATTATTTTTGGCCAATTTACTTATATTGCAATATTTATAAGCAACTCATAGGAAAAAGGCAAAAGCCTTTTAAAATAACGAAAAGCATGAAATAACACGCCATTTCGTATAGTTTTTTCCAGCTTTCTTTTTTCTTTCGAGACTTTTTCTCAGTGGTGCGAAAAATAACTCTGAATGTCGAAATGAGAACAGTGGGTACAATGATCGTGGGTCTACTTTTCTCTAAAAAAGGCTGGATAATCCGAGAGAAATTCTATCTTTTTTTGTCTTTAAAACTAAAAAAAAAAATAATAAAACCCTACTACTCTGCAATTGAATAAATTGTTTAAAGTGAGCTTAATCATTGTACTTAGGTTAGTGTTTATCATAAAGACATTTTAAATGATTAAACTAAAATAAAACGCAGCTAGCGGCCAGAGATGAATCCTATGGCATCTAGGACTCTCCTGGGGCTCACCAGCCTCTATAAGTGGGCACCGAAAATAAGGGGGGAAATCTGACGTTTGAGCGTGATCTCCCAGCTTAACATACAGTATAGTCTCTACCATGTATTGAACCCCAGAACCTTAACGTGTTGTAGCGATACAGGTAATAAATTACCTTGCCAGATTCCAGTGTGAAATTACAAGGCTATATCTTAAAAAAGATTTTTTAAAGATACAATCCAACTTTAGAATCGCTATTTTAAAAAGTTAGAATTCCTTACTTAAACTCCTTTTTTTTTCTAAACTAACTTTGAGCAGTTAAAGTATATTGGAGCTATCAGTAGAATAGCAATAAATGAAATGTCAGTTAGTATTACTTAAATTTCTTTTTCCATTATTCAACAGTTCTAAAATGTCTGACTTCTTTTTTTCTTCAAGAGACTATTTAATTAAGCTATCGGAAAAGCTGGATGGCATAAGGATTAAAATAAACGTCACGGTTGACAGGAGAAATTGAATTTATAAATTAGTTTTCCATCGCCTTCAGAATATCAATTTAAAAACCGAAAGAGGAATATGAAGGTAATAACAAAATGAATGAATGAATGAATTCATTTTTTTAAAAACTTCGATCTATGATGAAATAAATCTGTGCAATGATCTGGTTAAAAAAAATTAATAAATATTTGAAAAGTTATGTTAAACTGAAATATAGGTCACTAAAATAGGGTCATCCGTGTCGTAGTTAGCATAACTTCCTTTTAAGCCAAGAACGGCAAATGGCCTAAGGATTTTTTTTGTGAGGAATGTCACGGTTATATATGTAAGTGCAATTTAACACTTTTTTCTTCTCTGATTTCTTTAAATGTATTATACAATTTTATTATTGAAATTTTACAATTCCATAATGGGTTATATGGATTCTAAATATGGAAGGCGGAAACATGAATCCCTCACAAATATTTAGAAAAAAGATGTCATTGTAAAACTTTTAAATGCTTTCTAGCGGAATGATTATAAAAAAAAATAAAAAAATTTCCGAGGACATATTACGTATAAACCGAATCTAGACAGCTCATGTAAGTAAATGTGGATATATATTGCATCACATTACTTTACTCTCTTTTGACCTTGTCTTGAGGTAGTTATGTATGCTGAGTTATCATCTTACACCATCGTGATAGTTGCATAGCCATTTATCAACCATCCCACTTTCAATAATCATACAATTATACATATTAAGCGTTTCAATGCTAATGATAGATATAATATATTAACATGCTAAACATAATAAATTAATACTTTGTATTCGTATGCATATATATAAATAGTCAGAGAAAGGTTTTGTCTTTGCCCAAACACCACATAATTGTATTTACAAACCAATGGAGTTGCAAAATAATTCATAATAATTAATTTACCATCATGTCAGAAGTGTAATGATAGCTTGACACCCCTAACCATCCCATATCTTTGAAGGTTATGATTTTTACATGAGAACGTTACATTAAATAGGACTACCTGTAGCGGTAATCCTATTTCATCAATGGTTCGGGCAAAATCATTAATAAATGTGACATTGAGGTCATTATGGATGACTTTATTCGTAACAAAGTATATATTCGTAACAAAGTATATATTTAGGATTTTGCGAAGGATTTTTTTATTGTAAGGATACGAGAGGAATTCGATGGCTTAATTGAGCCCGAAAGCTCTACTCCAGAAAGCCCATATTGGCCTGATAATAGTCATCTATATGAGTCTTTCGTAATTAATTGGGAGCTTAGAGCGTTTGTCTAGTAAATGTTGAAGTTGCCTGAAACGGAGAGCTGTTTCTTTTCTTTTCAGTCTGGTATGAGGATTCCATGTTAAGCGTTCGTCAAAGTGTAGTCCTAAGTACCGGCTCCGTTCTACAGGAATCACTTGGATTTCTAAACGAAATAGGAGTCATATATATGTGTTTGAAAAGTTCGTGCCAAGTCTTCAAGAAATACAGAAATCAATAACGTTAATAAAAAAAATATAACATTAAACGTTACCATGCTATATATTTTTTAATTCTTTGCTCAGGTTAGGCGTTATGGAGAGATAATTTATATATCGATGTATCGATTTCTAGCAATCAAATATAAACATTTGAATTAGTAATGGCGCCTTCATGGAAATATAAGAGCCGAGATAGCGACAAACCGAAAATGAGCATCGCCGAGGCAGTTATCGGCAACTGAATCGATACCTCACCTTCCGAAAGTGGGGGGGGGGAGGATTTTAAATATTCACACTCGGGCTGTTTATGAACTGACCAAAATAGATCCTCGATCGATACCCTTTTTTCGCAACGACGGTTTCTACGGCCAAACATGGGCAACATAGTCACATAAGACATTTTTTACTATATTATACATTAAATATTATTTAAAAAAATATATTATGTACAACAAAAATGAGCAAAAATTCAATTAGAGACCGGTGTACTAGCAATAGTACATTCCCTAACATTTACTGAATCCAATACTCTTCATGGGTTTAAACGGTACGTGTTTTTGACGTGAAAAACTTCTTTAGCTGCGTTTAAACCATTATTACAATGTGATTGGAAAACTCCAAAAAACGAAGTCATTAAAATTTTTGAAGACAAAAAATATGTTTGATTGATGTTACTATTTGATGAGTCTGATTAACTGTTGATGTAGGAAGTTCATGTATTTGACCTTCAATGGTGTAAATTTAGTTTTTTGGTGCATGCGCTGATGATACCAGAATCTGCAAAACAGATATAGCCTTCCAATTGTATTATATAAAGGTTCAAAACCGGGTATGGGAAACTTTAGGGTCTGCACAGTTCCCTAGGGCTCACCGATCCTCTATAAAAAGGCTACCATTAATTGGGGGGGGGACTGGTGGTTGAGAGTGATTTCGGAAAAATCATCTCCATGCAAAACCGTTGTACTAGCAATAGTACATTCCATAACGTTTACTACAACCAAGACTCTTCATGGGTTTAAACGGTACGTGTTTTTGAAGTGAAAAACTTTTTTAGCTGCGTTTAGTGACTTCTGATTGGGGGAAAACTTTAGCATTCGCGTCACCTACGTGCTCGTGACTTATTGCGCAAGGCTATCACTGACAGTAAACTCTCAACTATACTGCACTCAAGACCCTTCATAAATGATTGTGGTACAGGTTTATTTAATTGCATTCTAAGCCAAAACTTGCTTTTCCAAATTTAATTTCAAATTAAACATATTTTTTTCAAATCTTACAAATTTTTATATCTGGTTTTAAGAAATATCTACGGTGCTGGTTTAATGCCCTCACGTAAAATGGGCTGTCTTAAAAATATGTAAATAAAATCCAAACAAAATGTAAATAATATTTTTATTTTATGAAAGTAAGATAATGCAACACAAGAGGGGTATAGGCGAAGAAATATACAGAAATTTGGAAGATCTTGAAAAAGTCATCAGGACCAGGAGACTGAAGTTTTACGGCTACATGGTCAGAATAAACACTAAGAGGCTGAAAAAAAAAAATGTCGATAAAGTCTTAGGCTATAAGAGTATAGGGGGATATGTGAAACAAATAAAAGAGGAGCTGGAAAGGCTAAAAATCAAGGATAAGGATTGCTTGGATAGACAGCTTTTCGGAAAAAAACTAAAAGAAGTTTGAGTTCTTGCAAGAAAGAAGGAGAGACGGAGGAGAAAATATACTAAGAAAGATCGAGAGGAACATTCCAGGAAGAAGAGAGAGTATTGGAGTAGAAGATTATTAAGTGATATTTGCGTGGTCCTCTCTGGCCGATTCGTGTAAAAAAAAAACACAAAAAAAATCATAGCAGATCTGTATTAAATGTTTTGATCAAATCAAGTTATCTTCATTTAGTATAATTTATAGCCTAAGAATTATCATTTTAAGTCTGTTATTTTTCAAGTCGACCATAAATGTTATTATAGACACTGACTTTAATCAAACATTTAAGAAATGATAATTATTTGGCTCATTTTTTGCAATATAAATTTGCAAGGCTGTATCGCTGAAATCGTACATTATATTTAATGATCTTATTCTTGTACAATTAATGAAAATATGTCCAAACTTTTTTTATAACAAATCGTTCTAAGATGTTACTTACTTATTACCGGATGTACTTGTCCATTGGCTATGTTTATATTAGTAAAGATTTAAACTGTTGTTTATAATTTTCTGTAAATTTAGTCTAGCTAGGCAGTATTTAGTGTTTTTTTAACGTAAGTACTTTGAACTAATTTTCTAACAGTCGTTGCCAATTCATAAATGTATTGTTTTTTTTATCTTCATGTTTTTAGATGAGCTCCTTAAACCTTGTTAATTCGATATATAATATTTATTGCCTGACACTATCTCTCGAGTGCCTGAGAAGTAAGTAGCCCGTAATAAATATGCATCGAGATAAGACTTAGAGATAAAGTTTGGAAATTGTGCGATAATGCTCGGGGTTATTGTCCAACCTATCGCGGCATTAGCGTACTCTCTACGGACGCTACGTCGGCGAGATAGCTGAGCCATGGGGCCGAAATATCATATCTTGTGGGAGTTCCTTCTGATAATGCTAGTATCTCGGAGGCTTCTGGTCCAAGCTGCTAGGATTGTACGTCGGTTATCTTCCGTGTCACGCGCTACCATGGTCTCTGTTTTTTGTTCAGATTTGGAGATAGTAGATGTGTAATTTAACAGTGGAAGAAGTTCACAAATAAAAATGTTTCATAATTGCATGGATCTAACAAAACTTGTAAATTATTAGGTTTTACTGTACTAATAGTCAATTATCGTTTAGATATTCCTAAAATATTCGTTAAATTTAGTGTTTTACTCGTGTGTTTTTTTTGCAGTAGAATAAGTATTATAAAATCTAATATTTTCATATTTCAAAACAGTGGATTTTAACTTATTTATGGTAGTATTTTAATTGGTACTTAACCTGAAGGTTTTAATAATTTGTTTGTCAAAAATTAAAATTATTTTGAAATTTACTATTCAACCGATTATATAACTTCAAAAGGAATTTATAAATTTTAAATACAGTAGATAAATCGACAATGTTTTAGAGGATTACTTAAAACTTTCAATTCCCTTAAAGTTTTTGAGCACTACGTAATATTTATACTTTTTTGTCCAAAATTATTTTTTAGTTACATTTTTTGGTTACATATTAAATTATGGTTTTTAAATCTAATACTCAACAGAGACTTACAAATGCCAATTTTAATAATTTTATAAATAAATAATAATTTTAAAAATACCAGGTAAACTGTAAATGATAAATTTGCTATGAACTGCCTGCTGGGTTACTAAACGGCTATAAAATTGTAAACGAGTTTAAAAAAATCGTACTTGAAATCATATATCCATCCATGCCTTTACATAAAATTTTGATTTTTAGTTTTCATCTAATACATTCATTTTGAACAACTGAAAACCATTTGTCTATTTTTTTATAGTGCAATCGTAATCATTGTTTATATATATATATATATATATATATATATAAGATTAATATTTTTTTATTTGTGTTAATACTTTTTTTAGAACTAAATAAAATTCAAGGATGGACTTTTGTAAGATTTGAGTACGATCCTGGGCTAGGAAAGATTATTTAATTATCTATGTGTCAAGTTATGATGTCAGTTTTTTACTGTTTGACGTATTTTGGAACCCCTGAGTCCAAAAAAAGCACCATATTTTTGGTCACAGGTGTCTTTTTCTGTCACAATTATCTCTTAAATTTTGAACTTCTCATGAATATGAACTTGGATACATTTAAGACAGTCAATACATAGTTTTATGTACATATTTTAATTATTTAACTAAATAAATTGAACCATTAGCAGCTGCCCACATGGAATGATCACATCAGTTGTATTTGTAGAATGGTAACCATAGATACGGTATTATAAAAAACCGAAACATTCGTCAACAATTGAAGCTGTTTCAGATGGTAATGAATTGGTTGAATACTCTACTTTTTGTTTGTTTAATAATCGTCCTTAAGCAAGGTCATACTTTTCCGTTGTTTGTTGACGTTGTTGATGTCGGCAGCGTTCTAATGAATGCCATTGTGAGGTCTCTCCATTGTTGGATATTTTATCTCCGCTCAACCAACTTCGTTCTTGAAAATATTTCAATAAGCATAAAATGTCATCAAACAAATTTCAATGATATCTACTATATACGTTTTTTTTGTTGTTTTTTTTCCTTTTTCCCCAATACGGGTGGCATTGGTATATACTATATACGTTGAAATGATAAAATATAATTACTATAATATATGACCAATCATAAGGCCGGTCTATAAAGAAGTAGTTTAAAAGGTTTTTAGATCATTATGTCTTCGTTGTGTGTTGACGCGTTCATACTTCTTGCATGATGTTGATGAAAATAGTAAGGAACATTTTTATCTTGTACTTGTAATTTGTCTTCTGGTATATCGCCATTATTGATTCATCAAAATTTATATTACTTATTTATAAAGGTTAAATAAACACTATTTTTAGTAGAAATGCCTGATTGAAATTGAGAATTAAAAAGAAAACTTCTGAGGATGACTGTATTGTTCCGTAACGTTAATATTATATTGTATAAATAATTTATACGTAGTGTGAATACAATTTTAGGCAGGTAGATTGAATAATTAGAAATATATATTTGAGGCATTCTGGATCAAAAACTGATAAATCCGAAATTTCAAAATTTTAAAATAGTCAAATAATTTTCTGCTCCTAAAACTCTCGAGTTTTGAACCGGCTGAAAAGATAATAAATAAGGCGGCAAAGTCGTGTTATCCCAAAGAGCTTGATTGAACAAGGGAAAATTGTGACAAGGTCAATTTTTGAAATTTTGGAGCTTTCCGCTTTTGATCCTGAACGCCTCATTTATTTAACATCGATCGAATTTTTTTTCCCTTCCTTATTAAAAAATATAGTTTTTAAGTATTTGGTATCATAATTATAAAAACAAATAAAAAAAAAAAGGAATATATTTTTCGTGAAGCGGTTTTGAATTTTATATTTAAAACACTTTTCCATAATTTAACAATTATTGGACGAATAGTAATTTGTTTCTGTTTTGAATTAGACTGTGGAATAATTTACAATTTTGTCTTAAAAGTCGCCAAGAGTGCCCAGATAATGCTTTTGTCTTATTTTTTAGATTTATTATTTTTATTTTATTATTACGGTAAAACATAATCAAAATACATTATTTGATAAATCAATAAATTGTGCACTGCTACGGCAGATATTTTTTTTAATTCTTTTTTATTAATTACTCTCTATTATATTTATAAAAATAATACAAAATAAAATCAATTGATCGCATTAATTAAAAATCTTTCTCCATTTATTAATAACAAAAAATCATTGCTAACTCTCCTTTATAATTTAAATTATTGAATTATAATTACTACTGTTATTGTTCGTATATATTTTAACACAACAGCTTATTCCCTTTCGGTTTTATAGAAAAATTTACGAAGCATTATTAAAAAACTTTTATGAAATCTGCATAAGCAAGTAATTGCTTTATCGATTCATCAACCTTCCACTAATAGAACTAATCAAATATTCATAGAGTAATAATTGGTTCTTTAATCAATGGTTGCCTTCAATATTGTGCCTCAATATACTTTATATAGAAAAAATGTTGTCCGGTGGAGCTGGGTCAAGTGTGATGGGCACATTGGTAAGGATGGTCTGGTATCATCAAGCGCCCTCTTTCCACGTATGATACGAAGGTGGTGTGTGTATATATATATATATATATATATATATATATATATATATATATATATATATATATATATATATATATATATATATATATATATATATATATGTGTGTGTGTGTGTGTGTGGGTGTGTGTGTGTGTATATAGTATACACCCATGCAAATAAACATATGTAATAAGTTGGAATAGAAACAGTAAAAAAAGTACATTCTTTACCATGTAATTAAAACAAGACTCTTCGTGGTATTTACGTATATGTATAAAAGCATGTATACACAATTCTATGAGTGGGAATGGCTATCCACACGCCATTGGTGGGGGAAGGGATGCGGCAGATTAGGGTAACCTTGTGCCATTCATGTGTCTGCAGGAAATTCACAATTACATTACATAAGTCGTCCTTTTTCAAACATGACCGGCAGGAATGTTCCATTGTTAGCCTGCCGGACCAGCTTGTTTATAAAAACGTAAACATAAACACATGACAGGAAAAATACAGGTCATGTATTTTTCTTAATTTTTTTTCTTTCAGGTCATGTATTTTCTTAATTTTCTTTACAGGTCATTATATAGGTATACTCTCATATTGATTGAAAAATCTATTATTCAGGTAAAATATAATATTATAATGCAATGAATATAATAAAAATAATATGATATTCTACTGCATATTCCTTTAATTCCTTCTTAAATAAATAAATAAAAATATCTGAAAGGAATTATTATTATAAATATTATTTAAAAGCACTTCCACTTTATTCAAACAACTTTTTAAAAAATCTTGAAAATAAATAATGAGAAGATGGCTGATGTTTACAAACTTCAATATTTTTCAACCTTGAAGACTCTTCATTGTTCATTTAAAAATAAATATTCGTAAAAAAAATAAAAAGGACAATTTTTTAATATCACTGATTAACCTAACCTGTACTACAGCAATCAGTGAAGGGGTTCAGTAAATGGTAGAGACTTTACTGTTTCTTGGACAACGGTTGTATAGTGATGTGATTTTCCGTGATCAAGCTCAACAACCAGACTGTTCCCCTTATTTTAGGTGTCCACATGGTAGAGACTACTGTAGTGATTTGTCCTAGAAGCTGGGTGAGCCCCACAAGGGTCCTAGATACCATAGGATCCATCTCCGGCCGCTAACAGATTAGATAAAAGTCTGCTTGATTCAAACCCAGGACTTTCGGCATGGTAACGCAGCGCTCTACCACTGAGCCACATCTTTCTCCAACATGACTGATTAACCAATTGTATATAAAATAATATATTGTTTCTTGGTCAACAATTGTGCTGGGATGGGACCTGGCTAAGATTAAACTCAACCCCAAGATTTTTCCCCAATATAAGGTACCCACTTTATGAAGGCTGGTTGAGCCCTAGAAGGGTCCCATAGGGTTTCTTCTTGGCTGTTTAAAACTAATTTATCTGCAACTGCTGGATTTGGTTCTGGGACTCCCATGCACAGCAACTCGGGGCTATACACAGTCAGATATCCCGTTCCATATGTATATACACCTTGTTAACATATGCTCCCATATTACATAAATCCATATATAATTTCGTTACAAGTTACAAATGTACCAAAAAGAAGAATTGTTTTAAAATATGTTCGAATTGTTTGTGCTTTTCAGAGGTATTTTATATTATTTTTACCATACAAAAATATTTTAAAATATAAAAATAATTAGGATGGAAGTTATTAAACATTATTTAACAATTAATCTACATATTATACTGAAAACTAACAAAAAAGGAATATTGTTACTTAGGGGTTGGTAGTTGGAGAGGGGATGCGAATCAATCAAGTCAACTATTTATAGACCTACTCCATTATTCTTGTGGTAGGGGTAAACACTATTGACAACTGATTTTTCCATTAAAAATTTAAATTTAATGAAAGTAAACATTTCTGTATTCTAAGAATTTTCTAATTAATTCACAGACTGTTGTGAAGAAGTGTCATAGCAATATTAAAATAGAGAAAAAAAACAATAAACAGAAAAAATAATCAAAATTGTGATTGTAAAATGAAGAGAAGAGTTGCCACAAATTACAGAAAATAATAACTCGTTTAAAACAATTTTATGCCACCATAGAACAAGAGATTTTAACGAGTCGAAAAGCGAGCAGTAAAATAAACAATTCCCCATCGCGAGATTTATGACAACATAAATTACAGCGAGATAGATTTCAAGGACGACCCTGAAGCGCATTTACACGTGCGCAGGATGACAGCTGACAGTGTGACAGTTGACAGCTGTCATTCAACATAGCAGTAAAGAGGTGGGTGAGACTTACCAGTGGTATGGAGATCAGGAGGTTCTGCAGTGACAGATGTCTTTTGTTGGTAGTTGTTGAAGTATCTTGAAAATAAATATAACCGTTACCGTAAAAAACTTGAAAAACTGTTTAATTTAGTATTAAATAAAATAAACTGACGCTGACTATTAAATAATAAAAAATAAATTGAATTGTGTGAATGTTATTTGTGGTGCGAGGAGATGAAGCGGTGTGGCGAGCGGCGACTTGTCCCCTGGCTGAGTACTCTGTGAGCCTCGCGGCCGGCACCGGGTCGTATATATAGCTGCGCTGACGTCACGGCTACGTCACGGCTGTGACGTCAGTGCCCTCGCTCAATACCCTCCGGATTGACACACTTATGGCTTGCCACCCTCCTACGTCACGGCTTGCCGCCCCCGGGGCCAGCGCTGGGCGGGGTGCAGCCTTGCAACGCTCCTTACCTGCGCAGTCGTTACTTATCTGAAACACCCACCTGTTCCATTTGACTGCATTTTGATCGATTATTATTACACTTATATATATATATATATATATATATATATATATATATATATATATATATATATATACACACACACATATATATATCTATATTTATATTGATAACTTTTAGTTTATTCGTTAAATATCTCTGTTTTAAACAGACCGAATCTCTCAGGAACTTAAATCATATATCTCTCTTTTCCAAAGGTTGACGTGGCTGACTAGGAGTAGTTTAGTAAATAATGATCCTTTTTCATCTAATTGAATAATATTATATTTATTGTTTGATGATCATAGTTACAAGTTCACTTAAATATGACTCAGCTTGTGTCTTAACAGGAATTATACCCTTCGATCTTAAAATTTACGAAATCGTAGAACTTTCATCGATTAAAATGCGTAAGGAAAACTATAGAGAAATCGACAATACCGTGATAGAACGAGAATCTGAACCTATAGATTGGTTACACCCTCAACATTTGCCAAACTTTACACGCACTTGACAGGACATAACGGAACGGATACAGAAATCCTCAACATTTACACAGACGGAAGTAAAGAAGGCAATAATGCAGGCTGTGCTTGGCTACTTTAGGACCCGAATGGGAAATTGCGAAGTGCCTAGTACAAACTAGGCTCCACGTGTTCCAACATCCAAGCTGAGAAGTACGCAGTCGTAAATGCGACAGAATTCTTTCTTGACCTTTCAACCAACATACATACATAGTCATACACACAGATAACATGATCTCGATACAATCAGTTCTCAACACAGACATACATGAGGAACTTATAGAAAATATCAGAATGAACTTATGCACACTTAGGCTTCTAAATTTCTCTTTAAAATTAATATGGGTAAAGGGTGACTCTGGTATTGAGGGCAATGAGATCGCTGATAAATTAGCAAAAGAGGCAGCACAAAGTGATTTGTCTCCATCTTTTCGCAAAACACCAATTTCGTCCATAAAATTAAAAATTGGGGAAGAATCGATTATGAGGTGGAATGAACGGTGGACTGTTTCAAATAAATCTCCTAGTTTGCATAGGTTTATTCCGAAACTGACAACCAGAAACTACAAATTAATAAAATCAACTAACTCAGGTTTTAACTTAACATGGACATACCAAATCATACTTCTATAGATTTCACATAATCAATGACAATACTTGCTCAATAGACAAAGAAGAACAGACATTTAACCATATAATATATGACTGCAAAATGTATGAAGGACAAAGATCGAAATTAATTATCTCCAATTGTTCATATTAGCAGATTTACTTGTTGTAATATTCTTATAGTTGTAAATATCAATAAAAAAAAAAATCTCCATAATATTAAAAGGGAATGTTTGGCCAGTATCTGAACATGATCTATACAATACATTTCGACCCAAATTCACTAAATTTATTTACAGTATTGATTTCGAAAAGTTGACTTCTATTTAAGAATAATCATACAATGTAAAACATAGATAATCATTTGCAACAGTATAAAAGTAATAATGTCTTTTGTTTATAAGTTAGAATTATCACAATTGTTATATGCACAGAGTATACTCTGGTATGGAATGTGCCAACAAATAAACAATCCTTTGAACACGGTTACTTTGAAAGGAAAAAGAAAAAGTTCACTTATATATCTACTTACAAAGAAAGAAAAGGGCGATTTTTCGATATATATGTATATATATATGATGATATATGATATATATGATATATATATATGACAGTCTACATGTTGAGTTGCCAGCTTCTTGGCTAAGACTGCCCTGTCCTCTCTCTTGAGGGAAAAGGTACCGTCCCTTAGGAACCCTTAAGCTACCTTCTCAGTGACCTTGCCCTATTTATATAGATACTCCTAACGTTCCGAATAGTGTCACATATAGGAATATACATATCCATTTTAAGAAGGAAACATAACAAAGGGAATCCAAGCAACCACGAAGCGTTATATGTTCAGCCACGGTGGATAAGCAGTTATTGAGAATATCATTCTCGTGTTAAGTCGAGAGAGTTAACTGTATTTAGGATACATCATATCATTCTTGTAGTTCTTGGGCTCGAAATGAAATTGTACTTCATTTCTAAGCCAATGCCTGACGTAGCACCTTATTAACTGCGACAATAAGACGATGTTTGGAAACTCATATTGGAAAAAAATGAATTAACCACTTATTATGACCTGTCTAATCTACCGGGGCTGTAAATATATAGCTCAGTCGAATTAGGCAAAAGACCTTATCTTAAATTAATTCAAACACAGTTTGAAATTATTTTAAAGCATATTCTGAATTCTAAATAAAAACAAAAATTTTGGATAACTATTTGTTTATGGAAAAAATATGGCAAATGAATAAATTAAATAATAATTACTTATTTAAAACATTTAGTTGTATACTCCATATTGATCTATTAATATGCCACTTCATATGCATTTCTAGTTGTACATATAAATATCTTTTAATAAGAAAACATACCGAAGGTATAGAAAACCTCCGCCTTGTTAAATCAAGCCATAAAAAGCAGTACCTCAAATCAAACCAGACAAATCTGGAAATGGTTTTAAGACCAAAAAAAAAAGTAGTATAATATTGAATAATTATTGGATGACCATTTTCCAATAAATAAATATAATTCGATTCATGTTCATTTACCCACTCCATCTTATCCTTAAAAAAATAGTGCACGTTTGCAATGGCATTTTAAAAACATGAAGAACGGTTTGGGCGCCAAAAAATAGTGATTTTTTTCTACTTTTTACAATTCTTAAATTATAAGAAGAATTCAACCCCACCGAAATCCTCGCCCCCACCAAAATTAAATAACATTCAATTATGCTCGGAATAACAGTTCAATTTCTTCCTGCGGTAATATGTAATATATTCAGGATCGTTAGTCAAATATAAACATTACGCTAAGTTTTACATTATAGTCCTGGAGTTCGATGAGACGCCCAACAATTTCCTGTGCGAAAATTTTCGATTGGTGACTTACAATATGAAAGAATATTAAAGTTTTTATTTTTATTTTGGTTGGCATCGGCAATGAAGAACATTTTACTATCTTGACTTAAAATTATAATTATTTGAAAAAATATTTGTCCTACAAAATGTATGGTTTGATCAAAGAGTCCCCTCCATCCAACGTGTATCGATAACGAGGTCATCAAAAATTATTACTAACCATCTGTTTTTTTTTTTACTTCTTCTTTTTTGACCTCGTTATCGATACACGTTGGAAGGAGGGGACTCTTTGATCAAACCATACATTTTGTAGGACAAATATTTTTTCAAATAATTTAGATAATTATCTTGACATTTAACAAAAAAAAACAAACCCAGTTAGTAATAAATTTTTGAGAATCATCAAATCGACTTATTTTATCCTTGTTACCTCTTTTAGCTACCACAATCGAGAATTTTCGCACAGGAAATTGTTGGGCGTCTCATCGAAACGAAGCTATTCACGAAAATTCAGCTTGATACTAATCAAGTGAAAAAATAGACCATGGATCCTGGACTATTAATGCAACGTAAAAACGGTTATTCCAAATGAAAAATTTCAAATATTTAAAGTTTTAGAGTATCTGTTTTTAAATTTATGGCATTGTATTTATAATTGTCTCATTTCTATGCTTAAACACTAAAATCAGCCGCACAGATGGTTTTTGCTTAATGTTGTTGTTTTGTAGTCTCATCACGTCTGGTGCCGATATTACTATTTTTTGTCTTACTAATTTCATTATAATTTTAAGTCAAGATAGTAGAATTTTTCTTAAATGCCGATGCCAACCAAAATAAAAATAAAATCTTTAATGTTAATATTGTTATTCCGTGCATAATTTAATGTACATCCGTAGTTAACACGAAAATGTTCTGGGCCACGAATCTAAGAAGTCAGGCACTTGTTAATTATCCCTATCCTAATCATACCTGGATCGTCAAATATGCTCCACAAAAATGTAGGAGTCTCTCTGTAGCATCGACCGATTAGCCATAGCGGTGTCAAATGCTGTTAAATGATACAAACAGACTTTCCATACTATTCATGTGATTTTCCATAAAACTTTTTTTTTTTTACTATCAAATATTCAGAGATAAACGCAAGAAAATACTTGATTAAATAAGGAAATATTTGATTTGAAAGTGAGAAAGTACTAACGTCATGTGAACATAAATGATCATGAATGACAGCCAACATGCTAAAAAAAAAAAAAAAGAAAAGAAATAAAACCGTGACACATGCAAACAAAGTAAACTAGAACAATAATTTAAAGTGATGGATAGAAAAGGAAAAAGGCAGTGAACTGTGATCACTAAAACTTGGAGACAAACGACTGCCTTCACAAGCGAATATATTAGTTGAGGGAATATTGCCAAATGATTTAAACTATTATGTGATATACTGAGCCAAATAAAGATTTAACTGGGCACTACCAGAATAAGACCAGGAATACATTCAAATTTAAAGAAGAAAATAGAATACATTTTGGACATTTAGCAGAAACATGTAAACTGATCAATCGATTTCGATACTATCTTATGTACATACAATATACATCATACAAGTTTCGAGAATATCTTATATCTGCAAAAATAGAAAAGTGTTAACTATTCAGTTGCAATATCCCTAGGACATTGATAATAGACGAGATAATCTTATGACAGAGATAATTTAAGTAATTTCGAGTTAAGTTACAATAAGTTTTAACTGTTTATTCGTTTCATTTTTATTATTTTCCAAAAAATCAAGTTATCATTAGCGTTATTGTGGAAAAGATATTGTTATTATGGGAAATGTTTATACTCAGGTAATACTCGTAATTTCATCTAGATATGAATGTTTCAACAAACTTATTTCGTCTATACTTCGAAATTTAAGTTGAAACTTTTATTTCTTCATAAAATGATTTCCGAAATCTACTTTTTTCCACAATAAAGCTCATGATAACTTGTAATGAAACGAATAAACTGTTAAAATTTGTTGTGACTCAACTCGAAGGGACAAACAGCGGAATAATTACTGAAATACCGAATACATTTTTGGGCATTTATGTTTAAGGGTTAATTTACAGAGTTTCAGTGAGACCCCAGCATTTATCGACAATTTCGATTTCGGTTATATCTGTGAATGGTGGAGTGCGGTATAAAAAAAAGGTTTTTGGTTAAACAAGTTTGCGTTCAACCCAAAATATTTAAAGGGGAATTAATTCTACTTAAGGTTTCCCACAAAAAAAAAAAATTCAGTGACATTTAAAGCTTGTTAACATTTTAAGTTGAAAAGCAGAGTCTTAAAAATTCGTGTACACGAAAATATTATATTTTATTAATAATATAAATAAATATTATATGGTGCTACTTTTGTAACCATAAAATAATCTCATAAAAAAATAAAGGAGATGTCTTTTATTGACGCGGTTCCTTGTGACGTCACTACTTGAGAGCCTGTCCGTGAGTATTAACAATAACCTCACTGGAGTCGTCAGCTCTAACCTCTTTGGAGCTGGTGAGATGTAGTGACGCCCAGGTAACCGTAATGTTCAAGCGTCTGACGTAAAATAAAACCACTCACCCGGAATTTTCAGTGCCTCCTTATTAAAAATCTTTATCTGTTGGAAAATATGTATTCTCCCGGTACTGATAAAAATATCTGCCCACATTAATGATGAGAAAACTG
Source organism: Troilus luridus (assembly GCA_964056705.1). Taxonomy (NCBI): domain Eukaryota; kingdom Metazoa; phylum Arthropoda; class Insecta; order Hemiptera; family Pentatomidae; genus Troilus; species Troilus luridus. Next base: position 18,006,753 of record OZ057415.1, on the reverse strand, counting down.
GAGCTATCCTATAGAAGTACACTATGAATATATTTTCCTGCGGTACCAATACATTATCGATAACGTTAATAATACATAAGGTCGATATGCAATTAGATCAATTGGATCGGCGATTTCCACTACCACTGAGGTATTTACTATCTAATGTCATCAATGTATCGGATTGAGATGGAGTCGCTAAAAGCTAAAAATTACGAAAAAGTAGTAACTTACGGTCTGATAATTTTTTCTGATTTCGAGAAAAAAATCCTGAAAAACAGGTTACACTCCACAACCTCTACATATTAAACAAATGTATATTTGCCCTTTTTATGATAAATGAACAATCAATGTTGATAAATGAAAAAGAACTACTCTCGAAATCGAAACCGTTCCATATGTTTATAATATTGAATGATCAACATTTTATAAGTTTAACTCACTACAGCTTGATAATGTATAGCATAATTAATAACAAAATCTCTTTCAACTTGTACGCGTAATAAAGTTACCAAAGTTTTCGGCCACCTTAACCAGGAACGTTTGGAAAAAAAAAACATATCCGGAAAAACATTGATAGAATAAACTTGGAAAAAGTGAGAGAAGGAAATGCCCCTTATTGAAAATTTACACAAACCGTGAATAATTTTAGAATAAATATGGCAGAATATCACGCAAGACTTAGCAAACGCAAAAGCATATGCTGATTTTTTCGGGATGGAAGAATTTCAATATTTGTTTAGGGAAGCAAAAAATTTAGTAAGAAGAAGACGAAGACGCCAAATTAGGGTTCAATTTTACAGATAATACAGAACTAAATAAAAAATCATCACTAACACAAAAAGTTATAAGATAAAAATAAATCATTACAAAAAATATACATATCCTTCATCATTTCCTTTTTTTCAAAACCTTGTGAAACATTAAACATGTATGAAAGGTTAGAAGTTTTACCATGAATCTTCCATTTTATGTTCTGGTTATGTGAATTATGTAAGAAGAAATAATAACCAGATCTGAAAGTTTATTTCGTAGTTTTTGTCTCACTCCACTTCTGTAAACAAAGAATTATAAGAAAGCATGCACCATTACAATCCAAAGGGTCTAGGCTTCAGTACATGTTGTATAGAGAGGTAATTTGGTCCATATCCCCAGGCCCCCCCCCCAAATAACGGTTCCCACATTATAGAGGCCGGGTGAGCCACCGTGGGGTTCACAGGTTCAATATTTAACAGATTAAATAATTTATCTGCCACGACCGGATTCGAACCCGGAACCTTTAACTCTCCAGAGTCCACTATACAGGCTTAGCTACTCCCCTTCCTAAATTATTGAAATAGCTGTGCATTTATGGCATTTTTCCGCAGAAAAGTAGCTTTTGTGAAAAATCAGGTTTCTTAAACTACTTTTTCCATAGTTTTCTATCTATTTTACTGAATAGTAACAAATATGGAAATTTTGAATTAAAATACTTAATACAGAAAAAATTAAAACTATCTCTTTGTCAAAACCATAGATATATACTATAGCCTCGAGAAAGTAATTATTGCTATAGCTTCAGAACTAATATCTATATTTCAGACAGAATGAGGATGAACGTAAGGCCATTGAGCTGTTAAGAAGTGTGATAAAGACAAGGAAGTCTGAAAAACCTAATTTGAAAATTCATTACTTTTTCAACTATCCAATTTCCAACATAATTAAACAATTATTATATTCTTATTTATTCTATAATAGTAATATATTTAAAATAGTGATAAGATTTTTAAAATGGCTGAACAAACAGGGATTTTTCGAGAACCTAACAGCCATAGTAGACAAACCTATAAACGAGATATAGTTTTCGTGTAGTAATCCTAAATGAAATCGGTGCTATTTGACACAATGAAGAGTTAATTCCGTTGGAAAATCAGCACTTCGTTTATATTTCATAATAAAGATAATCTAGGGGAACTGGAAACAGATCACACAAAGGGATGTGATTAGCGATGCTATACACGTGTTTGAAACCTTGTAATAAGACGAGTTACATTTATTAAATAGCAATATCCTGATGAATTTTGATCAGTTTTCTCGTTTATTTCATTAAATCGTTTAATTAAAACTTTTAATGACGAAGGGCCTTTTAATTAGCTTAATTTTCCAATCGTTCCCGGGGTCCCCTCTTGTCTTCCCTCAATACTTCATTATCTGATTTATTTGTTCAATAAATAAATGAACGAAGGAAAACGAGAAAATGAACATTTCTTATTTAAATAACAGTTGTTAATGATGTTTCTAATAATTACATTATTACATTATTTACTAAAATAAATTAAAATCGGTTAACCTTAATAACTTACCTATCCCGCAGACAGATAAAGTACAATACCTACCGTTTGATAGGAGAATGACATGAGGTCCTCACGTTAAGATGAAATGTGAATCACAAAACCATAAACACAATTCAGGAACAACTCGTAAACAGAAATTAAACAAGTAAACTTACTTACTAAAACTAGTTTGGACAGCTTTACGGTATCGCTAAACAAACGCACAGAAAATGATTGCAAACTTTTCAGTCTAAAAAGTACTTAGAATTTTCACCAAAGAACCATGGCACGTCAATAAAAAAAACTTTGCATAAGAACTTAAAAATAAAAACGGTTGACGAACGTACTACAAACGCTTTCAAGAAAAACTATACGGACACCCATACCCATTGATACAACAAACGGCAACGACTCTCATGCCTGAGAACACTAGGAGGAGACAACAAAGAAGGTGGAATGAGGGATTTGTTACAGTAGAAAATTATAGCTAGCCAATAGAGATGTAGCACTGGCTACTGTTCTTCATCATGCTGTATTATTTTCCTGTCAGCCAACCTGCTTATTGTCAATTTTTTTTATTTGACAGGTGTGTATAAAAATATAAAGCGAAAAAAATCGTTTTAATTTTTACAACAGTGAATATTTCAAGTATAATTATTACTTATGTTGCTGACTTATATTGTGAGGATTTATGAATTATGTTGTATTTCACACTTCTTGAATACATGGAACAACCGGTCCGGACATATATCATATATCGTCGCTGTCAAAACAATACCACCTACATTTTATACAATGGTTTATGAAAATGAGTTAGTAATGGTAACGCATTCTACAGGTTGAATCACACACTGAGGAAGGCAGATATTAAGGTCAGCAACATGGCAGAGTATGATTTTTTGATACTTCTCTTCCATAGTTCTGAAAAAAATTGCCAAGTTTATAGTCAGCGCGGTTTTTTTATTCTCTTGTAAAATCGCCCAAATTGTACATAGGCGGTATTGTTTTGACAGCGATGGTATGTGTGTTTTAGACAGATTAAAAGTATCGAACAAATATAAATAAGTTCACAGAAAAAGAGAAAACAATTAATAGTTACGTATACACAAATTTTATGAAAAGGAAAACAACAAAAAAATAATGGAAGAAAATACATAAAATGCCAACTATAATGGCGTATTTTTAAAAACATATAACTGGATGTGTGAACGGCAACATTAGATGAATAGATATTTATGAATATAATAAAAATAATCATTCATCCATCAATTTAAAAAAAAATTAATCGCTTAACTGAATCTCTTTCCCATATAGGTATCTTTAATTTTTGACATAGTATGTTTCATGGCAAGATTAGCCGTTTTTAGAGATATTAACAAAAATATCCAAAAAATTTGATCTACACATACATCTCCTCAATTGTGACTCTACTCCCAGATCCTATGACGTTTTGCATCTTACCAATAAATTAGTTGGGAGCGGGTTAGCTCAGTATATAGACAGCACATCCCTAAGCTGAAGGTTTTGAGTTCTATTCCGGCTTTCACAGATAAATTATTTAATGTACTAACAGCCATAGTGGACCATGTGGGATCTAAATGGCTCTGTAACGTGAGTACCAAAATTAGAGGGGACAATAATGGCGGTTGAGCGTGAATTCGAACAAATCACCTCCCTATTCAACCGTTGTCTTTGAAACAGTGCAGTCTCTACTACGACTGAACCGAAGCCCCTTCATGGGTTGTAGTGGTACAAGTAAAAACCTCCAAACTTATATATATTTTATAATTTATTAGTCCGAATATCGAAAATTATAAACTTTAACTTAAATGAGTGAATAAAAAAAAAATCTAAACTATTTGTTCTTCCTACCAAAGCGGATAAGTTTGATCATATCATAAGAATAAAGTTATTCCCGATAACGTGCAATGTTGCCAACCCAATAACAGGTAAAGACAGAGCATAGCCCATCCAGGATGTTCATGACAACTCGACGTTAGGCATCTGCTGAAAGTTTTGCAGTCCCTGCGATTAGTGATTTACTGAGTTCAGGCAGGCAACTAATTCAACTGAATCCAAGTTGATGTTTGTACAGCGCCGCTCTCGGATTATTTCCGACAGATCCTATAATATTAAGGATCACTAAACCTGTACGAGTCAAAACTTTTATTCAACATAGAATATTGTCATAATTTTATTGCAATTTCAAAATAATAATGGGATGGTTGGTTAAGCTATGTTGCAAATCTTTCTGTCTTTTGCTCTATAACTAGTTCCAATGGGACCGATCCATTAGTGTCCTAACTTCTTACGTACACTCTGGTTCAAGGACAGTGACTAATCGGACTAGATCCAAGGATTATGGCTGTTCGGGGTCAGCAGGCGTTAGGAACTATTTTTCTTTCCCGCTTACAGTCCTTTCTTCCGTTGAACCTCCTGTTGCCTATTTGACTTTCTGGAAAACCACAACGGTATTCCCGATAGATCACTCCTATGTCTAATCTTTCTCATGGGCCTCACTTATATGGGAATGCTTGAGAATTTTCAGGACCAGGATTCGAACTTTTTTTTTTTAAATATTTATTTATTGATATTTACAACTATATTACAATAATATAACTAGTAAATAGGCTAAGTGATACATAATGACATGATATAATGACAAGTAGAGAAACTACCCGCTAGTAGTACTCAAGTCGCATGTTCAACTAAGAAGTCACGGGACCATCTTCTTTTCAGACGCCTCGGAGGATTATCGGGAATTGAAGAGGAAGCTAGGTTTGAAACCAGAGGGTTTGAGTGGAAATGAAGTTTGTTATGAAAGGATAGATACCGGGTTCGGGCCAAATCAGCAACAAATGGGACATTAAGGTCGTTATGGATGACTTTATTCTTAACAAAATAAGGAGCGTTGAGGATTTTACGAAGGATTTTGGATTGTAAGGATTGGATACGAGAGGAATTCGATGGCTTAGTGGAGCCCCAAAGCTCTACTCCGTAAGTCCAAATAGGTCGTATGATGGTCATGTAGATGAGTCTTTTGTAGTTAATTGGGAGGTTAGAGCGTTTGTCTAGTAAGTGTTGAATTAGCCTGAAACTTCGAGCGGTTTCTTGTCTTTTCAGTCTAGTATGAGGATTCCAGGTTAATCGTTTGTCGAGATGCAACCCTAAGTATCGGATCTGTTCGACAGGCACCAGTGGGATATTATTAAAGGATACTGAAGGGCAGGAAGTCATTGGTTTACGACGTAAGGTAAAAGTGATTTGATGGGATTTTAATTCTCCAGTTATGACACCATTCTTCAAGATCAGTGATATGGGATTGGAGGCTTTGGGATACAATAACTGGATTGGTGTTGACTGATAATACACATGTATCATCAGCATACGTGGTAAGGATAGTATTAGGATGAGTTGGGATATCAGCTGTATTAGCAGGATTGGGCCAACGATACTACCTTGAGGGACACCAGCAGATTGGGAAAAGAGGGGTGGATAATTGGATAATTTTTAGAGGTCAGGAAAATATGTGGAGCGGAGTACAGCATTATATATATAGGTACATAAAATAACATTTTTTAAAAACGGACATAAAACTTATAAATGTAAATTATATACATGGATTTGAATTTAGATTTGACATTTGAAGATCTACAGAAATATATTTCTGGTCAAGATTTCCTCAACATTAACAGTTTTAGCACTTCGATCGATTATATTTCAACAGCAGTCAATGGAATACAATACGAGATCACTTTACAACACATTGATTACCACACAAAATATGCATACCCATTTTACGGTCAACAGTCTATTTACAGATGGATTCAGTTACTAAACTCGTAATAAAATCCATACTAACACCATTGATACGAACAGAACTCATTCATAAGTACAGAAAAAAAAATATTCCTATATTTATGTTCAGTTTAATATTAGAAAAAAATTCTGGAATAAACTCAACTCTAATTTTTAAACTATGCGAAAAATGAAAATTGTAGATAAAAATAACATGAAATACTAATTTTAATTTTAATATAATTCATTACATCAGTATATTTATTTTAAGAATATATTCATTAAATATTATAAAAGATGAAGAAGAAAACTCATGAGTCCCCTTGTATTAAATTCGAGGCTTCCTTCGGCAGATAAATTATTTATTTTTTTATTAGTCATAGGTCGACACTAAAGACTGAAGATCTTCTTAGGGCTCATCCAGACTTTACTAAAATTGAACCCTTAAACTGAGTTCAGAGTAACTTCAGTTCAACCTTCAACCTGCACAAACGTTGGGTTTAAAACAGTTAAGTTCCTAACATGTACTACACACAAGGCCCATAAAGGGTTGCGGTGGTACAGAAATCATAAACATTTTCTTTTTTTTAAGTAAAAACTTCTTTAGCCGCTTTTGGCAAGTTTTGGTAGAGGGTAAATTGAGGAGTTAGCTTCATCAACATGGTCGGGACTGGCGACACCTAGCGGCCTGTGCATGAGTTGTACAATCTCTTTTTATCAGCTTTAGCTCAAAGGTTAGACTTCCTTTGATATAAGAATAATTATATTTAATTAACAGATCGTTTGATAGTCGCACAATTGATTCTCAAAATAAGTTTCAACATTGAAATGTAGTTGAACTTTTCGTTTTCCCTTAGAGGATTCTATTTTAATTGTGTTTAGATAATCATTGTTTGAATCTTGTAATTGTAGAATAACTGTATAGGACAATAGTGAATATTTAATATGCTTATATCTTTATGTAGAGATATTAATAACAAAAACAAAGTATTCATTGACGTAAATTTCCAACATTGTTATCTATATTTGCGTTGAAAACTTTGCTAGTCTTTCTAGTATTTTCTAATATTTGATATCGGCAATACATCGTGCAATGAATTTTCGATTATAGCATAATAATTATCTTACTTGCCTGATAAAAAAGAATCCTAGTTCTTCGATCCGATTTTTTACTGGGGTTTTAAAATTGAAAATTATATAAAATTTTAGATACTTATTTATTGTGCAATGTAACCCTAAAAATACTTTTTTAATTGGCTATTTCATGTAAAATATAACGTGAATTCCAAAAAATGATCAACAATATTTTTTGTAATCTGAGAAACATCTTTTCTTCGGCTAAAAAAGAGAAAAAAACGGGAATGTGTGCTGAGGAAACAGGAGGTGAAGTAGAAGAGCCCTCGTGGAACATTACATAATAGGAACAGTCCTCCGGGCAATTGTATTTGTTTTGTATTTAGTGGGGGGGGGGATTTCGGCGGATCGATGATGGATTGGGAGGCTAAGGTAAATAAAACGATGGCATCCAGAGGGAGTTATGAGCCTCTATTCTCAACCGTTGATATCAATATCCGGTTTATCCCTTCAACTATATATACATATATAAATTATTTTATTAAACTTTTATTACAGTAAAACATATAACTTTTATTAAATCTTTGTGATACCTAATCTTTCCGGAACATCATAAATTTCTGTGGTCCATTTAGGTATGGTTTTTCCACTTACAGTCTTTTTGAGCCTTTTACAAGTATAGGGTTTCCTATTAAAAATGTTAATGATATATTTTTCCATAGATGGGCGTACCACAAGACAGTGTTTTAAGCCCTGTTCTCTATTCTTTTACATCTCTGATATTCCGGAGCAACCATGCACCATCATTTATAAATTTGATGACGATGCAGCCATTATTTCGTTTAACAAAGATCCTAATATAGCCTCTATAGCTCTTCGAAATCACATATGTGATCTAGAAAAGTGTTTTCTCAAATGGCAAATCAAATTAATCGCTGCAAAGCCTAATATCCCTATAGAAAGTTTGGTTTCCATTGTAGATAAACGTAATATAAACTATGTACCTTCTATTTTTATTTTATTGTGATTATTTAAATATTTTTATTTTGAAGAGAAAAGATTTGTCCTGGCCGGGATTCGAACCCGGGTCGATGTTCAATGAACATTCTTTCCCACATATATATACATCGCAAAAATTGCGAGTACTGGGGATATAGAATCGGTGAAGAGAATGGATTTGTCTGGCCAGTTTACGAGCCTGGTAGCTTAGTTGGTAGAGTACAGCGCTAGAATTGCGGCAGGACAAATCTTTTCTTTTCAAAATAAAAATATGTACCTTCTAGATAAACGTACACACAAAATACTATCACATCTTCTGTACAAAAGATCATCTCTGGACTTGAGAAACAAACGACTAATCTACAAAACTATTCTAAGACCTATTCGAAGAAATGGAGAATAACTACGTGGTTCAGCGAAACACGCCTATATACACAAAATACAAACAACACAATACAAAATTATAAGAAAAATTTTCAATACACCTTGGTTTATTGACACTATAAATATAGAACATCAAAAAAATTTTGAATAACACTATATACAACGCCATGAACATTCCCGCTGTATATACAATCGCATCAAATCACTTTTACCTTACGTCGTAAACCAATGACTTCCTGTCCTTCAGTATCCTTTAATAATATCCCACTGGTGCCTGTAGAACAGATCCGATACTTAGGGTTGCATCTTGACAAACGATTAACCTGGAATCCTCATACGAGACTGAAAAGACAAGAAACCGCTCGACGTTTCAGGCTACTTCAACACTTACTAGACAAACGCTCTAAGCTTCCAATTTATTACAAAAGACTCATCATTCAATTCCCGATAATCCTCCGAGGCGTTTGAAAAGAAGATGGTCCCGTGACTTCTTAGTTGAACTTATGATTTGAGTACTACCAGTGGGTAGTTTCTCTACTTGTCATTTTCACATGTCATTATGTATCGCTTAGCACATTTACTAGATGTATTTTTATTATACAGTTGTAAATATCAATAAATAAATTAAAAAAAAAAAAAAAATGGTGGAAATACATTATGTGGCATAAAAAATCTGTTTTAATTACTGAATTATAATGTTTTATTTGAATATCCTTCTCTATTGTAAATACCTTTAATAAATTAATTTCTCTTTATTTTATTGATGATAACAATGGACTATTCTTTCAAATTTCTGAATATAATATTAAAAGATCGGTTTTTAAAACAGCTAATTAATAAAGTGTGATTTGACCAGGTTTGTAAAGGGCTACACTGATACAAATTTCTTCTTGACTTCATTATTATTATTATTATTTAATTGAGTATTTTCTAGAAGGAATGATAAAAAAACGAGATATTATTGTTAACAACAAATTAAACTACGTGAAAAGAGGCTGACCTTCAATATTAAGGGAACCTTGCATTGTCCTTTGTTTAACGATTCTCATGTAGTCTCAGGAAAATCTTTTAACTTCTTTGTCAATGTCTATCCACTTTAACATTCAACTACTGTAAAACACAACTAAATTGCGCTAGTGATGATTTGCCGACATATAGAGTATAATTCTCATCATCAGGCTGCTCGATATGAAGCTAACAATCACGAAGATGATAAAGAAAAAGGTTCTTGCAAGGAATCTTCAGCAGCCTTCTTATAAAAAATATTTTAAAAAACAAAAAAAACTTATATTTTTTATATGCTTATTTTTACCTGTTTTAGTCGGTAAAATCATGAAACGGATCCATAAGGTTAGAAATGTTATTGGTAATATTTTTAATCCATTCACCGCGTATTTCTTCTGTTCATGTTGTCAAATTATTTACGACTATCATACAGCTAGAACTTCCTCGTGACTTAATCTGAGTCTGAAAAATGTTTTTATCTCCAGCAGGTACAAAAACATGTGTTTTTGGCTCAATTAATTAGGACTAAAGTACTTCTTTTCTCCCTGTGCAATAGAAATTGAGTCAAAAAGTTAACTTTATTCCCTAGGGAGTAAGGTAAAAATATGACAACCTAATTCGTCTAAATAATGTAGGTTTTTATACTGAAAAAGTTCAGGGTTAGGTTGGTATACCTGTCACACCGGCCATTAAAATCAGCTGTTGTTTCAAAACACCAAAACTAATAAACAGAAGTTCATTTGTGTTCAGGTAGTGTAAGTTATGGATCCACCACATATTGTACAAGAAACAAATAATGTTATTTCAAATTTATTCCCAGCTAAATCAAAATAGTAAATCAAAACAACACTTCAAAATTGTAATAATTGCACATTTAATTTTAGTTTTTGAATTTATTGTAAAACATAACATAAAATAAAATATTATAGCGTATAGTTTGCCTTTTTACATCCCATCTTGAGATAAAATCTTGTATGGCCCTCGGAACTAAATTGATCATTATTCCCAGCAATACTTTACCCCCTCGGATTGGCCTCGTGAGTAAAGATAATTATTCCCTCGCGTTCCCTCGGGTACAAACTTACAGCTGAGGGAATAATAATCTTCTTTAGTCCCTAGGTGAATAAATAACAATTCCATACTAATTTGATATGCTTATCATGTCATTATGACATATTTAGTAGGATTGATCAGCTCCTCAGAACTGAAAGAAGAATGGTAATTGTATTTAAAAAATACCAGTTGTTTTAACATTGAAGGTTCTTGGATTCAGTTCTTGGGTCCAGTACATGTCATACAATATATTTTTCGATATTAATTTGACGAAACGGTTGAAATACGTGATAAATGGATTAAAAATATTGCACGTGGCGATTCAATAGCGTAGGTAATATTTTATGAGATATTACTGACGATTACATCTGAATGGGGAAGTAATCTCTTAATAAAATCTTCTCTAGTTTATAATTAGTTTCAATTATTCCTTTAACAATGATTAGTGGATAATTTTTTTTTTAAATACCACGTTAACCATGAAGGTTTTGGTTTCAATTCTTGGTAGAAATTTTACGATTTCAAAGCCAACTGTTGTGTAAGGTACATCTTTTGTAAGGATATACTAACGCCTGATTAATTAAAAAAAATAATCGAAAACAAAAATTCATATAAAATATAGTGACCGTAAAAAAGAATAGATGGAAGGACAAAAAATGATCTAAGGATGGATATAATTGGTCCTGGGGGGGGGGCAGTCAATAATAACTAATACTCATTTTGTTATTCATATATATCCTTAATGATCTATCCAACGCTGTATATATTTACTTTTCTATAACTCTATGTGTTATTATATAATTCTTAGTACTGCAATATTTTTATAGTCATTTTCTGTTTTTCTTTCTTTGGCCTGAAGATGGCCTATGTCGTAGGACGAAACGTTGGGACTATTAATAAATCAGTTTTTCTTATTTTTGTGTTATTATTGACTCCACCCCCTGACTAATTCTATCCTTCATTAGAATCTTCCAGTCAACTATTTTCTAGATAAAAAAATGATCTAGCTAAAGATTCTGATTCCGATTGTCGTTTTAATTTGTTCTTTTGCTCTGCCCTTTAAGTGTGCTGAATTGTGGATGACGTGGGTTAATATTTTAGGCTTTGTAATGAAGTACCACTACTACTAGTAAAATTTATTATATTTACCAAGGTTAGAACAATATAAGTTTTTTTTTGTTAAATACTGACCAGAATACTGATCAATGGGGCAATGGACGGTCTAGTTTATTTATGACTACTCGTGCGTAATCATAAACACTTAAACTTGTTGCTTTTTACATTACTTGACGTTTTATAGTATAATTATTTTAAAAAATAAATAACAATAATGAAGTTCTTTAATTTATCATTCCAACTGTCTTAATAATTAATTGATAATGATCAGATCTTATTTTATTTTTAAAAAATGGCTGTGACGCTTCTAGACTTTTAATTAAGACATTCCTCATTTAAAAATCATTGCTGACATTCGCTGAATTCCTACCTCGAGATGCAGATAAGATCGACTTCTTAAAATTCCTATTATGGACCGTTTCTTAGGTTACCGTTAAATCCAATAGCAACCAGAGGGTAAGTAACGATTCGATCAGTTTGGACGATATTAAAGTGAGTATTATTACATGAGATAGTGAGCAGTAAGCAATGACTAATTTACAATATGTTTCCCTACAATTACTATTCTGTTATTAATAACATAATGGCTCAATTGTCCAGTTGGGAGTATCAATATTCCTGGTGATGTAAAATGGTAAAGGAATGAAATATCATAGCTATTTCAAGATTTAGTCGTGTCGGTAACGAAAGAAGAATTGATATTTTTGAAAAAAAAATCTTTAGGAAACAGCTTAACCGATTCGATAGTTCTTCAGTTACTTCGAAATACCAATATCTCAATAAACTATCGCTATTTATAACCTCTACATTGTGAAGTTTTGCAATTTATTGAATAATAAAAAATAAAATTTTTGTTCTACCATAAAATTAAGGTCAAATTTATAAATTATAGGAATAAAAATGAATACTATAGTGTCCTCGATAGATAATATTTTCAAAGCAATAATTGCTAGTGGAAAGTTTCCAACAAAATTGAATGGAAAAATGGAATACAAGAATTCGCTTAATACTGCAAAGTTAGATTAAAAATGGCTGACTGGAACACAATCCATAGGAACATATTTTTATTTTCCGTATCTGCCATCTTTTTAGATTATTTTTTCTATAAAATAATATGGATAGCGATAAGTATCGTTCTATTTCAATACCTTTTTAATTAAATATTGATGTAACTATAAATTAATATTTTCCACCATCATTAATCAACTTCGAGAGATAGGAAGTTCTGAGATCATAAATTTAAAATTATTATTAACTTTAATTTGTTGGCGAAATATCAATTTTTTCCTTGTAATTTTAGAGACTCTGTATTTGTCACTTTTTCATTCACGCCTCAACAAATATTTTACATTACTTTCGAGCAGTTGCTTTTCTAAATTAAATTATTTCCAAAAATTATAACTAAATAACTATTGGTAATTCTATTTTTCAAGATTAAGAAGCTACTATAATTTAGCAGTGCTTCCATTTTTCCACCATGCAAAAATAAACAGAAGTAACCGACTCCGAAATTTTATTGCTAAAAGATAACGGCAATTACTTCGACTATTGCAAAACTTGGACTTTTCTTTAAATTTATATTCAAGCAATTGATTGGAGTCTTATCTACAACCTTAATAAAATATTAGTCTTATTATTAACCACATATAATTTTTTTTTTTAAATATGTGCCAACAAAATATACCTATATATATTTCAACTGCGGATAAATGACAAATTACACAAATTTCGAATTTTAATGAATATCAGAGGCAGGGGTCGGCAACCTATGTACCATTTGATTATATCAAGTGAGCCCATTTAGTTCTGAAAATAAAGTATAAGATTGAAAATAAATTATAAAATATGAACATTGATAGTGAAAAGAACGTTAATAAATAAAGTTCATTCAAATATGTTCGCAATTATTTTCTTAATAAAATATTTCTTATTAAATTACGAGTAGACTGCAATATTAGGAAAATATCTCTGACCCAAACGTCTCTTGAATACAGACGTTTTGGTCAATTTCGACCCGCGACCCAAGTTGTAAACCCTTGGTTTATAGTGTGCACATAAAGGGGCTCAACACATCACCTACATAAGCGCGGATCTTAACACTGCCGGGATTTGCCCTTTGAGGATGTTTGCAACGAAGCCTTCTAAACATGATTATTAACAGAGTGTATCAAAGGTTCTAACGTAACATTGAAGCTTACGTATGACAATTAGTTAATTGATATGGTAGCATTCGACTTCTAACAATATTGAAGTGCCTTGTGAAGACGAAAAAAACAAATTCAAAGGTTTTCTCTGGTTTGCATTGGTCACACACTATGACAATTGTTTACACATAAAAAAAATATTTATATCCTAGAATTCTAGGGCAACGGTTGTGGAGATAACGAAGGTGAGTTGTCCAAGATCAGACTGAACCACCAGGTTTTCTCCACCAGTTTAGGGTATCCACTTTATAGAGGCTAGGTAGACCCCGGGAGGGTATCTAGATTCCATGGGGTTCATCCGTGTATGATAACGGATTAAATATACCACAGCCGGATTTGAACCACGAATCTTCAGCAATGTCTGGTGACCAAAAATTAAACAAAAGTATTTGATTTATATCTACATTAGTGCTTTCATTGGTATTTAATTTATGGTTACAATACACATCGTATTATAAAGAATGTTTAGTTAAAATTAAATTACTTGAAGTAAACGGATTAAAGAGATTGTCAAGGGATTCACTTAATGAAATGTAAATATTAAACTTTCTTTTTCTTGTATAAAATTATTTTCAATTTTAGAAACCCAATATTTACATTTTATTACACGAGCTTATAGTTTTTGACTCCCCTAGTCATAAAAAAAAGTTGTTTTTTTTAATTTGCTTCCATTATGTAAAATCTAGATTATGAAACCTGATTCTGAGGTTTTATTTTTAGATGTTTGATATTGGATATGCCTGTAAAGTAATTATATTAATATTAATTATTACAGATCGAGATAGATAAAACTCAAATAATAAGAAAAAAAATTGGAAAACTATATTATAATACAGATGTGACGCATAATATGACCTTAAACTCTTGCTTTCGACTGGTACTAATCTATAATTGTATTCTCTTAGTGAGCTTTGAATAAATTACTACAATTTACGTAACTGTATTTGAAAATATACAAAGCAAATTAATATGAGTGAGTTTAATAGAACAATTTGTGAATTGTAAGTATATCCGATGGTAAAAAACAAATGTATAATATTTAATAATGTAAATTATTGCTTTGCTATAGTGTAACAATTTAGAAAACGACTTGCGCAGAAGTCACCTCGGGCCGGCCTCGCATATGGAAGTTATGCCCTTTCTCCCACTACCTACCTCACTCCACTTGCTATAGTGGCCTAACGATATACCTCAATAATTATATTATTTAGGTTATAATGTTATATTGCTAAGAATTATAATGTATAATTATAGCCTTAATTTATACGGCTCTTCATTCAGGAAAACATCCTAGAAACCGATAAATCATTATAACCTTGGTAACCAGTGACAACTACCTACCACACCTCCCGAGCTCCGCCTCCGATTTCACAATCGGTTGTTTTCTAAATTTTCAGGTAATACATATAGCAATTATTTTCATCGGTTGGATCGGGAATGATTTCATTAGATGATTAGAAATGATTTAACAGTTTTTTTTATGTCCTCTATCAATTACATCCATTTATTTATAATAGGCTACTTTCCTTCAAGTAACTTATGCTTTCAACGTTTCGGAAGTTTCTAGTCTTCAAGGAAACTTCAAATGTCCTACCAATGATTTGATTGGTAATTTCATTTTTTTTTTAATAACAAAGAAGTTCCAACAATCTAATAATTAATAATTGTTACATCTGTAACATCTCCTATGATTTTTTTTTGTTGATTTAATTGATAATTTTATATTTGAATTATCACAGCAATATTTTTTGAATTAATACGTAAAGTAAATAATTCCTTTTCTAACTCTTTTGTACAAGCAACAACATTGTAAAATAAGAACACTGATTACTTATTATTATTAAATCCTGAAGTAACACTGAAGTACTTATTAAATCCATAGTAAGTAACTAACTACCTATTGTCTATATAATTTTATTTGTAAATAATTACAAGGTATTACCAAGAAATCTTTAAAAGGCTAAGATATACAAACCATCGAGTTAAAGCACTTGACAGGATATTTCTTTTGACAGGTAAGCTGATCAGGACTTTTTTTAAATCTACTAGTATAAGATCTATTTCTGAGAGAAAATTTCCAAATTAAAAAAAAATCTATTTTTATTGAAATCCAACGTCTTGATCAATTTTAAACGTCTTCTTAGGGCATTACAGTCCAGTTGAGAGAGAAAAAAAGGTACCCATTCCTTTTTTTTTTTTAATTATTTTAAATTTAACCTTTCTACAGCTTACAGTTTTCGACTTACGCGGTGTACTAATAAGAGAACCAAGGATTAACCCTTCACTTACTGTTTGAACTATCATGTCCTGATGAAGACCTTCAACGTTTTGTTGAAACCTTGGTTTTCGATAAATTTTTTTTTGTTTTACTCTTTGAAATTTTCCAAATGACTAACATCAAGACTTCATGTAAATTTTTCCATCTAACAATAATTATCGAAATTTTTTAAAATTTATCAAGCATAGGGTTGTTGTCCACATTGCTTCATAACAACAACAAAAAAAACTAAACCCTAAAGTCAGTTCAAGAATTGAGGAAGCAAGATCAATCATTTAATAGCATAAAGAAACTTCTCACCAGTCTTGACTTCCCGATTCCTCTGAGAATAAGAATGGCTAACTGCTATATTCCCTAACCTGGATTATAACATGGGCAATGACGAAAACACTCATGAAGAAAGTAGAAATGAAAAATATTGGCTACTGTTGTTGATAATGCAAGGACAGAAAAATTATTTAATCTATTAAATTCTACAGATCGACCCTTTAAGATCTGCACACTCTCCGGTGGCTCACCCAGCCTCGATAAACATGGGACCTTTAAGAGGAAATAACAGCCGGATAGAGCATGAACAAAAGCAAATCATCTTCCTGG
Organism: Troilus luridus; assembly: GCA_964056705.1. NCBI lineage: Eukaryota > Metazoa > Arthropoda > Insecta > Hemiptera > Pentatomidae > Troilus > Troilus luridus. The sequence continues at coordinate 17,989,954 of OZ057415.1, read as the reverse complement.
GCAACCGTTACCTTAGAAACAATACAGCCTCTATCATGTATCAATGTCTTTCATTTGTTGTATTACATTTATTTTTTAAATTATCATTTGATCTTCTACAATTGCTTAAGATTAACACCGTTTTCTTACTTCTATTACTTTTACCGTTAATAGACCCTGTTATTTTAGCACTATACATAAGGAATGTATTTTTTTTTTATTCTTTCCAAGTTATTTTTTAATAAATAAATTTTATGTATTGGGTCATTTCATATAAATTTTTTATCATTTCTAAAAAGTCCGTTTTTACTATTTCTAAAATGTAAACTAGAAATTGGAAAATTCTGTTGTTCACAGATTGCAATGAGCTGTTATTAATCTTATATTTTTTAATAATATTTACTATCATAAACGAGTAATGTTTGGTATGCCGTCAAATATGACCATGGAAACACGCGATTTTCGTGTAATTTTTTTCGTGAGTGTAATCGTTGACACCCGGTAGTCCAAGCTCCAAAACCAGATATTGAAAATTTTATAACATTTTGGGAAATGTATAGAAAACTTAATGTTTTCGTAAAACCAACTACATTGAAAACGGACATTTCATAAGAAACTACACATTCGTAGAAAAATGTTCAAGAATTCCAAATAACAACAATGTTCTATAAAGTAGGACGGTTTACCATGACTTCCTCGAGCTAGATGGATCATGTATTCCCTTCCACCCTGGGCGGCGCCAGGATATTAAAGCAGAGTAAACTTCGGACTGAGGATGATGGGATAAGAGTCGACAAAAAGAGGCGAAACAGATCATTTAGATGCAGTATTGTCGTGTATTAGCTGCCTGGCCATTTGTATCCATCCCCGATATCCGAGCCTCCATACATCACCGTCTGTCGAGAAAGCTTCGGATTTACATCGGGACCCTGGAACGGAATGACCCAGATAGCGTACACGAGGAAAGGAGACCGACCAAATACTTAATATAAACATGGCAGGGTAACCTATATCTACAAGTAATGGCTTCTAAAATATTTTTTTATTTAAATATTTAATGGAGTAAAACTAACGTAGAGTATCTCGTTAAGTGACAATAATGGAGTGTATAAAAAAAAAAATGACCGTTTTATCAAATTCCAGAGTTCAAAAGTCTGTAAATATTTTAATGCTATTTATTATTTACCAACACTTAATAATCCCTTAAGAGCATTCTCTAAGCTTGTTTACTGACACTGGGCTTCTTCAAAAAAAGCACCAGTTTAGTTATTTATTTCAAAGAAGAAACATGACAGTGTCCAACGAAATTCTCGTAATTTTAAGACATTACTGGAAAAAAAAATTCACAGCCGCTGAAGCAACTCGTGAAATTATTAAATATGAAGGAGAAGGTGCCACTGCGCGGTGTTGGTTCGAAAAATTTAGCAGTGGAGATACGACGTTGGAAAAGAAGAAGGGATCCGGGCGACTATTAATGGATATTGGTGAGGTTCTGAAGGAAGTTGTTGAGTCAAATCCGTGCACAAGTATTCGCGAACTAGCCAAGGAGTGTGGTGTGTCAAAACATACTGTTAGTCGCCATCTTCTCTCCATGAACACTCCATTAGTATATGAATTAAGAGAAAAAATTAAAAATTAAAAATTTTCAGGGACTAAATTCTTGTACAATAAGAAAACAGTAAGTAAATTTATTCCAGAATACACATAGTCGCCTTAGTGACACAAACGTATCTAATAAATTGCCATTTTTTTAGAAATTAATGAAATGGTGATTGACGCTAAAATAGAATATGAAGAAAAGTGTTACATACCACCCATATCTGAAAAATATTAATTTTGTAGATGTGTTCTTGTGGCACTAAGGCGACCAAAACGCTATTCAATTATTAACAATGAGTGCTTGTATAAAACCGGAAAAACAGATATACACTTAAAATGCCGCATATCATGTTAAGTGTATATCAAGGGCGTTTCCAGGATTTTTTTCTGGGAGAGGCACAACGACCAGACGAGAAAAAAAAATCAACAATAACTGTTAGAAATAAACTTGTAGTATTAATATAGAAAGATTTCAAAGGTTTATAAAAATATCAAAGCTAAAGAAAAATTAAATCTTTAATAAAGACAATTTTCTTTTATGTTTCCTGCTAAAGATGTCCAGATCACTTCATCAGCGTTCATTTTTGTCGCAACTTCTTGATGGATATGCATTAAAGCCAGTCCATTCAAACGCTCTTCTGTCGTCCTGCTGCGAAGGTATGACTTTGATCGACGTAAGGTGAGAAAGATAGCTCCACAGTGTTAGTAGTCACAGGAAACGTGCACAGCAATTGACAAAGAGTTCTAATACTTGTCAGCACCGATTCTCTTTTGTAAGCATCTGCTGGAGGTATTGGGATTTTTCATTTTCAAGTGCGTGATAGTGCCGCAAGAATAAATTTCGCGATTCTAGCCAGAAATGGACAAGAGTTTTACTCATGTTCTTTCAGTTATTTTATTCATATGTTTTAACAACTATGATCATGTGATTTGCCTATAAGTATGTACTGTAATGGAATCTCCACAGAAGGTACAATAAAGAAACCAGCACATGCCCCCCTTAAATCCACCCTTGTCTGAGCCTGTACTGTTCGTTTACTAATTTTTGGCCTAAAATGTTTCGTATGAGCTTTCGTTATTTTTCTGAATTACTTTGATTATTACTTTTATTGCAACAAGAAAATGGTTCATTTCCAAACACGTTAAGCTATAAACTTTATAATATTGCACAAATCTGTTATCAATTTCGCCTTGAACAATTAATGTTGCAGTACAACCATTACCCTCGGAATAACCTCCTGATTGGGTGAAAGTAAGAAAAACCATAGCATTAGTATTACTTATTTAACATATCGGAGATAGATATAGCCATAGAGCCGGTACTTTGTTTTTATCGCGTGCGCCCTCAAGGTACTTCTCGTCCCCAGGGAAGCAAGGGAATGCAGAACCAGAAAGATAACTATAAAATATCGATCTGCCCTCCCAAACCCAAATGGAATTGTTGATGCAATATTTAACGCTCATCCAATCAGGGGCTTTCCTCGAGGGCGATTTTGTTGGGAATAGTTTTGTTTAACAAAGATGTTTCCAGACTAGGAACATAATCTGCTTGGGTTCGAAAATTGATCACTTAAATTCTTGTTTTGTTTTTTAATAAGCAACAATATCTTACAACCATGTCCTGTTTCCTTACTTATAAAAGTGAAAGGCTTAGCGCCACTAACTAACTTCCATTACTTCACTGAACCCAAATCTGTAAGACAACCTAAGTCTTGTAAGATAACCAGCGGAATAGCCCTTTCTTGACTGAATATTCGATACAATCCCTTATGACGTTGTTCAACCTTAATTAGTGACCACGTTTCACCCCCATATAGTTGGATGGATTATAATCTTATAAATTCTAATGCTTAGATTTCGGGATAACAATAATCATGAAACTAAAAAAAAAATATTATTATTGGTAGCTTCGAACAAGCACATCCCAATTAGATTTAATAACTTCTTTGGTAAGCCTTGATCAATCACTATGTTATACATCACTAGGCCTTCGATGGAATCATAAGCTTTTTTAATATCGATATAAAGCTTTCCAGTGGTGTTAAATGGTTTTATCTAGTTTTTGGCGTAATCATTACACAAAAACTTGGAGATACTACTCATAAACTATTAAGAATCGCAGAAAATCTTTTTATGGCTCACTTGCTGGTACAGACACATTACCACAGAATCCGACAAGGAGACTGAAACGCCTCTGGAGGAGGGGTCTATTACAGAGAGATGAACCACGCTAGGAGTGCCTTCAATGGGAGGTTTCCCCACCCACGCTTCCACGTGAATCCCTTAGGGGAGGTTTTCAAGAGAAGAGTACAGATAAAATATATGCTAAATAGCATTTGTATAACTTCTCAAATAAATATTTATTATTATTTAAAAAATCAAATTAGCTCGAGTAAAGTATCCAATAGTCGAACATTTTAGTCCTAAACACATATTGGTAAATTTAATTATTAGCACAGTTCTACCTGAGAAAATAAATAAAATAAACTGAGGCCATATTATTTGCATGTACATACCTACATAAAAGAAACCTACAGGCACTTTAAAAATTACACCGGTAAAACTGAACAGAGTAGTGTATTAGAATTGACTATGCACTACCTGGTTTTTTGCCGCCTGGTAATAAAGTGGACAGAAGCAAGTGGGGACATTTTGCCTTCCTTTTTTATTTATTTCCATTATTCATGAGGCAATAAATAATCAAAAAGGCCGTGCCACCGCTGGCGTCACCTTCCTCTAACCTCTTTACTTCTTTCTGGCATCTTCTTTCTTTCTTAAGCGGAACTTTTTATCGACACATAGGCAGGAAACAGGTTTAGATTCCGATTCAGCAAGACTCAAGACATTCAGGTTACTTTGTTTATATAATAGAGAGATGTATAAGAGAAACTTTTTAATTAATCTGTAATATAATTATACATTTAAAGTGTGAAGTATGAATGAATAGTTTATAAAATTATGTTTAATATAATAATAAAAATAATTAATTCAAATAAACAAATGTAGCGTTATAACACAAATATGTACCTTTATAATTATAAAAACATTGTTTTTTTCGATGAAGGCGTTTATGGAAATTTGACTAAACTGTAATTTAAATCACATTTAATGTCGGTATTTGTACGTATGGTAAATTTGCTTCAATAAACATATATATGATAAAAAGTTTTGGTTATCAACTGAAATAGACAACATATAAATTGATGTATTAATTTTAATTGATATTTAAATAATATGCTATTTTTTGCTCTATATACAATTATAATTTACAAATACATACACAATTATTTATATTTTAAACTTGATTAACAACATTCGTACTCAATGAAGGATGAAGAAAATATATGAAAATTAATTATTATTTATCTCGAAATTTATAAGGAAAAGCAAACAAGCCGGCCAAAGATAAATATTTTTCTTAATATATTTTTTATTCGACATTCTATAAGACTGGGATGAGCTAATTTCGCTTCCCTCTCAGGCCTTTTCGTAAAACCATGAAAAATATGTGAATAAAAAATGAATAAATATTATCGTTTTCTTACTTTGTTAGTCTTTATTTCGTACCTATGTGAAGGTAAACATTTAATTTTATAACCGACTGAAAAAGATTGTTCAATAATCATGATAACATTGGATCATTTTCAGCCAACCAGCTCTGCCTAGTTCTGATAAAGTAATTTTTTTTTAAAATAACTACTTATAGCAAAGCCCTTCAGGTGGCCTTAGGTTTTTTATTTCTTGGTTTATTGGATTATGCTGTCCTCTGAAAGGGACGTAAAATGGGGGTCCCAAGCCTGAGGATTGTCAGAAACTCTCTAAAAATCCCTGTCCTAATTTCACCTGAAATTCATAATTTAGGACTGTAGCATCTAACAATTAGGCACAGTACCATAAAAGTAATATTAAGTGATATATAGAGTTCCCAATGAAATCATGTTAGGGCATGGAGGAAATTATGACTTCTTTATTTGTTCAGGTAAACTCCTGGGGGAATTATCGATAGTTCAATAGTTTTGATTGTAATTTCTATATCAAAAATATCGATTCTAGGAGCGACGTATGGTCTAGTGGTTAACATATCAAGGTTCTATGCCCACGATCGCGGTTTCGTAGCCCGGCAGGTGACCCTAGGATTTTTCCGCCTTCGGAAGGGACGTTGAACGGGGATCCCTAGCCAGTACGCTGTCAGGTACTCGTTAAGATCCCTATCCCAATTAAACCTGGATAAGCTAAATTTTAGGCTCCGTCGGTAGCATCTTCCGATTAGCCATAACAGCATAAAGTGGGATTAAATGAACAAACGAAAATATCGATAATAAAAAGGGAGACAACTAAGAGTCGTGCAAATGCAAAACCCACTATCGAAGAGGAAATCGATAGCGTTGTTGACATCAAACTATTCACCGAAAATCTAATACTTAGTCTTGGAACGAAAGTTGAAGGAAAATAACTAAATAAAGAAAGAACTCTTGAAAAGCCTACAGAAGGTTTAAATTAATCCGTCCATAAAAAAATACACTCCCAACTCTGTGTTTCAGAGAATTCCATTTTGTAGTTGGAATTTCTTGCTTAAATAGAATTATTTAATAATGCTTTCCAAGTCCAAATCTTACAGGAATTCTCCTCCTTCTATTTAACTATCATTTTTTTTTTACAATTCTACGTTATTCTCAGTCTAATTTTGCATCTTTATTAACGATGAGAGCACACTTCTAAGTGATCATTTGTGTTCATATAATGCCGATAAAATAATTACTTTAAAAACCAGTTCATAGTTATTTAAATGTTCGTTGAATTTGTAATTTCTATTACTATTGCATAAGATCCAATTTTCCCAGATCAGAGGACGTCGATGACGAGAATATTTTAACTAATCTCAGTTAAAAGCTATAAAAACTGTTAATAGAACTGAGTACAATAGAAAAGTAATTTTATTCTGGGACTAAGTCCCTTTAAAATGACAAATATGAATAGAAAAAGAAACATATTGTACATCTGACCATTAGGCTATAATACAAATCATAATGTACTTACAAAAATGCCAACAAAAATAAATATCAGTGAATGAAAATATAAACTGTAAAGGAATTCCAAGAACAAAGTCTAAACAATAAAAACTACTATTTACGAACGATTTTAAGCAAATAACTAAACTTGCTTAGAGAAAATCAGTTTTGGAAGGGAGTTGTTGGGAAAGCAATAGTTTGAGTGAGGTTATGGAAAAAGAATGGCGGATATTAGGGGAATTAAATTGTAGATGTTTGTTATTAAAGGAACTGGTATAAATATTTGAGAGATGAATTCTTGTTTTGGAGTGCTGGACTGTGGATTTGAAGAAAACTGTAGATTTGGGATGGGTGTTGAGATATGATAGATTGGTATAAGAATGATCCGAGGGAATAGTTTCTATGGAAGGGAAGACCCAAGGGATTTTTTAAAGGAGTAAATGTTTAGTTATGCCTTCCTTCAGAATGTAACGTAAAATGGCAGACTTGTGTTTACGAGGTGTCAGATACTCGTTACACATCTCTATCTTAGCAATACCTGGATACGCAAAATTTCGGACTCCCAATGTAGCATCATCCGATTAGCCATGGCAGCATAGAGTGGTGTAAAATCTTTACAAATCAAAGAATCAAATAAATTTAAGTTATACTTTATTTAAAACACAAAACATCCTTGTAAAAAAACAATTATAAAAATACACTGCACAATCACTACTTCCATATGACCACTTCTGCATACTTCACCCCACTCACAAAATCAGCTGTCATATAACCTCTTATTTTACATATCACAACACTCCTCCTCAATGTATGAATGGTTCATTGACTGAACAACGGAAAAAAAAACGGGTCTGGGTTTCAGTACATGATAGAGACTGTACTGTTTCCTGGACAACGGTTCTGCAAGGAGGTCACTTGTGTTGGTCACGCTCAACCACCAGATTTCCCCCCCTTATTTTGGGTACCCTATTTTTATAATATTTTATATAGGCTGAGTGAGCCCCAGGAGGGCCCTAGAACCTACATGATCCATCTCCGGCTGCAATCAGACTAAATAAAGTCTTGCCCGCCGCGGGATTTGAACCAGGATTTCCGGCATGGCTACTCTACCACTGAGCCACTCCGCTCCCTAAAGGAAAAACATCACAAATTCTAACTTCTAATTCAAGTTCAAGTGTCTTCTAATTTTGAAAACCATGTTAAATCGAATGGTTTGTTTAACCCATCACCAGGCTGCTCTGCAACAGACAGTCGCAAAGAAGCGGTTTAAAAGTAAATTAAAATTAATAAAAACGATATTGAGACTAATCCGGAAGTTATGAAAGAAAAAGAAAAGGATAAGGTGGTAAGAAAACTAAAGTCTTAGAATCTGTTACAAATGACAGAATTAATAGATGCGAAGTTATCCTTGATTTTAAACCCAAAAGATCCATGTAAAAAAACTTCCCAAATACACCATCACTACTTCAGAATGACTACTTCTAAATACATAATCCTTCTCCAAACATCACCACTCATACATATTGTGATGTTGTGACATAAATTAATAAACAACTCTATATATGACACTATTTGGAAGTTTATGAACATCTAAATAAATACGGAAGGGTCATTAGCAGGTAGCTTACTCGGTCGCTACCTGGAGCCTTAAGATACAGAACAGTCCAGCTGTAAGCAAGAAGCTGCAACTCAACATGCAGACTGTCATATCTAGGCAAGAGGTCCCCCCTTTCATTATTTGCAAGTAGAATTATCGTTTATCTTGTTACTATGATCCGCACACTATAAATATAATATTATTTAATTAAATAAAAACGTATCTTTATTTAATAACCAACTCCTGCTCAGTTAACCACGCCAACCTTTGTAGAAGAGAGGGATTGTCTGTTACTCATTAATAATATAGAATTACTATATATTAAGTATAACAATCTCAGGGTGGCATCCCATTTTATTATTTGAATATTATTCAGTTAATATGTTCCGACTTTTCCTTGAGATCATGGCTTGGGCAGTGAAGCCAATATAGCTACAACAACAAATAAAATATAAGAAGTAATAAAGTTATTACAACAGTCACTGAACAATAAAAAACAATATTTACATCTGACCGAACTATTAAAGATTTTTAGTAGTAAACATTAGCAGTAGGTAACTCGGAGAAATGTGGTAGATAAATCCTCATTGAAGAGAAGAATCGGCGAGAAGAAGGGATTGAAGATAGATAAGAGCAGGTGAGTGGGGAGGAGCTAGAGTGATGGCTTCAATTTAAAACTCCCCGCCGTCCTCGCCCTATTGAGAACCAAGTCCCTATTCAAGGAACCCAAAGCAACAAAAGCCATACAGGAGTTCCTGTTGGAATGGAATGTACTTACTTCCTTATTCTGTTTCATCGGAAGGATATTATGGCTTCAGGTTAATATCTAGAAAATAGATATTCTTTTGTATGTGCTCCGAATTTCAAAAAAAGAAATATTTTATTAAATTTTGGTTTAATATATAATCTCCTTCCTATGGAATTATAGCATTCTATAAAATACTGTATGTTTTATTTATTGATTTTATTTTAGATACATTATATTATAATATTAGGTATAGAACAATTTTCAAAAGGAAAGCCTTAATTATCTAGAAAACTAGTCAATGTTTCGCCTATTCAGACATCATCAGGACACACACAAAAAGAAAAATCACATGAAAGGAGACAAAATGCAACACATCTCACTTCAACAGATCATCAGCAACCTTGCTCCAAGACGTTTCACTGTTAATTAAGGCAAAGGTAAGTAATATACAAACAGCTATCTTCACTCTCATCAAATGATTTTTTGTTTGTGTATGTCTATGTAACCTGATGATGCCTGAAATGGCGAAATGTTGATTCGTTGAGGCTTTCTAATATTCTAGACACTTACGACTTTTCTTTTTGGGATTTTCTTATTTCATTGTAATTTTTAAATAATAATTGAGCGTTAGCGCAATTTTATCGATTGAACCACTACTACCAACTACCAAAAGAGGACCACAACAGAAATGTGGGAGACCCGGGTTGGAATCCCGGTCTTGGACATATCGTTTCTCTTCGAAATAAAATATAAAAAATTTCATTTAAGCTGGAGTCCCAAACTTACTTGACAGAAACATTTGTACAGAATCCGACAAGGGGATTAAAACGTCTCTATAGCAGTTCGAATTCCTTCGTTATATTATTTATTGTCCCTTTTACATAAATAATAAAGAACTACAAAAGATATGAACACGCTACTCGTGCCTGCCACGATAAAGAAAAAAACTTTAAAATATTTATTTAAAATAAAATAAAATAACTTATCAACGATATAATGGCGTATGTCAACAAGATCCTAATTAAAGTAATGTTCAATGAACATTCTTCCCCTTGTATACATTGCGAATTGCGAGAACACGGGGATATGGGATCAGTGAAGATAATGGATATGTCTGACCGAGGCAAGAACCAGGATAGCTCAGTTGGTAGAGCACCACAACGGAAATTTGGAAGACCCGGTTTCGAATCCCGCCCTTTTTTATTTTCTCTTCAAAATAAAAATATTTAAAATTATAGCAATTAATAAAAAATTAAAAAATAAAATAAATTATAATCATAAATTTTTAAGTTTGTTCCGTTGGCCTTCATTAATAGCGATCTTGTAACGTTTAGTATTAAGGCTTAAGAATAAGTATCTAATGAAATTAAATAGGAGATGGTTAGCGAACTCGATCAATAACAAGACGATATATTATATAACTATATATTTATGCCTCCATTGCAGATTTTTTATCGGGGCTCTCTATCATTTGATAGAAAGAATAATTAGGTACCATCAATCATCAGGCTTGTATAACCGCGGAGGTCAACTATTAAGAGTTAAACATTAACGCAAGATAGAAATTGATTAAGCCACTTTTATGAAAATGAGAACCTCTCTTTGTAATGAGTACCTCATTTGAATTTAGCCAATGAATGGTTAATTACAATTTTTGGTCGCTTCTGCGCCTTAGGCTACAACTACATTGGATCCGATTCGGTGCAACTTGATTCTATCACATACGATGCTGGGGTGTATACATTATACATATTTTACTATACATTATAGTAAAATATAAATGTATTAAAAATAATTAATAAGTAATCTTAATTTTATAAATTTAAAGAACGAAATGTTATAACACGATATATTTCAGTCATTTGATTTGCTAGCGACGTCTCATCGTATCACACCGGATCCAATGCAGGTGTAGCCTTACATGAACTGCTTTGATGCATTAGAACCGTGGATACATAGACGAATGCTAATAACAATTATAGGGAATTAATGATTCTGTTAAATATATAATAGGAAAAGTCTTATTTATGGAATATGTTGACCACAATTATTAAAGGTAGCAGCTGATTGTCAGTGGAAAAATAGAAAGCAGAAGAAGAATAGGAAGAACCTATTGGCTAAAAAAGATGGAATATGAATTGGAGGAAAACTTGAGCACATTGCTGAGGACCTTCATCCGACTTGATGCCGACAAGGCACACGAAGAAGAAGTAACTAATAAGTTTCTGACAGGTTACTTCCAAGAGACTTGGGTTAGAAAGGAAGATTTGGGCACGAAACCATGAGAAAAAATACATCATCGGCTTCGATAGCTTCATCAACTCGCAAATAAGAGACAGTACACTGAAGGTTAAGAGCAGAAAGGCCGAAACTGTATCCAAGTTCACACGAAGTTATTCTTGCAAATAACTGGATTGCGGATTTGTGTTCCGCGATATGTACATACTGTACAGTATACAGGATGAGCTGCGGTCCTGTTATACTTTCCAGGGCTCTGCTGGAAATAAACATGTCCACGGGGAGTGTCCTTCTCCAGCCAGCGTAGCCAAGATCAAGGAGTATGGTCACTATAACGGTCTCTAGTGCAGATTCGCTCAATTACTCTAAGCGGCTGTGATTTCAGCCATTATAACTGTCATCAAAATTGTATATATATATATATATATATATATATATATATATATATATATATATATATAGAGAGAGAGAGAGAGAGAGAGAGAGGGAGATGGTTTAATCCATACGAGTATGGGCATAGGGAGGGGGGTGTATTATTAATCAATATTTTTTTATTATTTTTTTCTTGCATTTACATACGTTAGGGAATGGATCCAAGCCATCGGACTGGATAACGCAATAAATAGAGAAAGAGTAATGAAGTTACAATTTGCGTATAAATTAACACAAAACTACTAAAATAAGAAATCGATATCCATCCAAGCGAAGATTAGACAGTATAAATAAGTTACTAGTGTAGTGGGAGATAAAAACATTTGTGGTGTGGACTGTATCATACTGTAGAGAATGGAAAGTCCAGAGGAGAGTGAGAGAAATTCTTATAAGGCACTAACCTGTGAATATTGAGAAGAGTCCCCTTGAAGACCTGAGTTATGTCGTAATCTGAAGCGGCCAACGAACGAGGGTGAGACAAATTCATATGGTAGAGACCGGGCAGTGTTCTTTAAACGGAAAAACTTATACTTAAACGGAAAACTCTAAAGAGAAGTAGTAACGTGCAGCAAGGCGGAGCAACCACCTTCTTGTTGTAATCTTCCAGGCAGTGTAGCCACTCAGATATATTAAGAAAATAGGAATATATTTAAATTAGTGACTGAAATTAACAGTTAATAACTAATAAAATTAATAACTCTCTTCGATTCGTTTGTTTGTTCATTGTTGCTATGGCTAATCGGACGATGCTACGGTGGGAGCTCTAAATTTTGCCTACCCAGGTTTAATTCGGATAGGGATTCTTAATGAGTATCTGACAACGTACAGGCTCGTGACCCCCGTTCAACGTCCCTATCGAAGGGCGGCGTAACTTACGATTTTTTACTCCCTTAAAACAAACCTGGGGTCACCTGAACCCGCGTTCTTAGGCTTAGTAGTTTGCTACGCTAACCACGAGACCACAGGTGACCCTAAAAATTACTGTCTTCGAGAATAAATTGGAAAGAAAAAATCCCACAAAATTAAATAAACCCTTTTCAAAGAATTAGGACACAAGCAACATATGGATCAGAGTGCTTAACACTCCAACAGAAAAATTCTTGGGCATGAGAAAAACAATGACATTATATGGGTTAAAAGTAGAAATGAAGATTTGTATAAAAACATAGAAAATATCACAGATGCAATGAGAAAGAGAAGGCTAAAAGTATGAACATTTAAAAAGAATGGAAGAAACGCATATTACAAAGGAGATTTTTAATTACGTTAATAAACTAAAGAACAGTAGGATGGATAAAAGCAGTGAAGGAAGATGGCTACAAAATAGGTGATATTTATCGAAGAAATAATTCTTGACAAGAACTGCTTCAGGCTACTACTGTCAATCGGAGCGTGGACAGATGATCAGTTACAAGCGGTTGGAGACAAAGTGAAGAAGTCTTATTAAGCTGTATGCGGTCCATAGATGGCCGAATTTATAAAGAAAAAAAAATTCCATTTATTTATTTTTTTTTTCGTGTTGACTTACTAAAAACCGCGTCATTGCAATTGAACCACCGAGTGGGAAAAGGGAATAAGTGACTGAAACCTATTTTTCAGAAACGCAAAAAAATTGTCAGTAGAAATAGATTTCTGTTAATCTTACAAAATAACATTTTTTTTTTTTTTTTTATTATTTATTTATTGATATTTACAACTATATTACAATAATATAACAAGTAAATTGGCTGAGTGATACATAATGATATGATATAATGACATGTAGAGAAACTACCCACTGGTAGTACTCAAATCGCATGTTTAACTAAGAAGGTCACGTGGCCATCTTCTTCTCAGACGCCTCGGAGGATTATCGGGAATTGAAGAGGAAGCTAAGTTTGAAACTAGAGGGTTTGAGTGGAAATGAAGTTTGTTATGAAAGGATAGATACCGGGTTCGGGCCAAATCAGCAACAAATGGGACATTAAGGTCGTTATGGATGACTATATTCTTAACAAAATAAGGAGCGTTAAGGATTTTACGAAGGATTTTGGATTGTAGGGATTGGATACGAGAAGAATTTGATGGCTTAGTGGAGCCCCAAAGCTCTACTCCGTAAGTCCAAATAGGTCGTATGATGGTCATGTAGATGAGTCTTTTGTAATTAACTGGGAGCTTAGAGCGTTTGTCTAGTAAGTGTTGAAGTAGCCTGAAACGTCGAGCGGTTTCTTGTCTTTTCAGTCTTGTATGAGGATTCCAGGTTAATCGTTTGTCGAGATGCAACCCTAAGTATCGGATCTGCAAAATAACATTAAATATGAAAAATATACTTTCATAAATGGGCAATCTTAATATATATCTATTACAACATTATTTTACACTTTTAGGACCTAGGAACTATTTATTTATTTAAAAGTTATTCCCTTTTTCCACTCATTTGGTTATAATATGTATTTGAGTTTTGTTTGATATATTTTACCATGTACTGCACTGTATTCAGAGATATTGGAAGGTAAAATCATTTATGAAATACTGAAAAACGTTTCAAATACAAATTTATTAACATTTTAAGTACAAAAGTTAACACAGTTTTTACTTCACTTGGAATATAATATTTTACTCGTCATCTTCGGTTCCCTCTTTTGTTTTCCATGATAAAATGCGTGTAAAGAACAGCCTCGTACGTATTGTAAGATTTTTTCCACATCATCTAGTTTTTTTTTTTAATACCCACAGAACCATCTTGGAGGTTTGAAGGAAGATGCAATTCCCTTGGATTTCCCTTTATAAGTTTGAAAACATCTTCTACCAATCGACCGATAAACTCTGTTGCAATTAGTTATCTCCTCTTATTAAAAATTTAACTTTTTTGTCCTGAATGGAATTGCTGGATTTTTTGAAATAGAGTGGCCACCAATCCTTGAAGTTCAAGATTTCTTCATTTGTAACCTGGTAGACAGTAAAATGGGTGTATTTTTTGGAGTGCTTGCTATCATCTCGTTATACTGTGATACTTATACACGGTCATGTTTCCTTATAACACGTTTTACACAAGTTGCGTTCACAAGCTAAAAAACTAAGCCCCCTTACTAGGAAATACTTATGGATATTGTTAAATCTTTCTGTCACTGCAAGTCCTAAAAACAATCTCGTTAGGGTGTGGTTTCGAATATGCCCCCGCAAGCATCGCTAAAGACAAAAAGCTCATTTACAGACTCTGGTAAAAAGTTGGTTATGGAATGACTTAAAATACTGCATACCTCATCAGGCCCTTTCTTTCCTTCACCTTCGTGATACCTGTAGAAGACTGAACTGTTGTCTGCTAAATTATGCACACAAAATATCTACATACACAGTTTGAACTCGAGTTGTCCCCTTGTTCCGCTCACCACCAGACAACCTATTAATTTTAAATGGTCTAGAGCTATTGAGGTATCCCCATTTTCTGCTCAGTAAATGTTCCTACACATGATAAGAAAAATGGCCATTTCAGTTTATATTACAGGAATAATCGAGTTATTTCCTTTTTCCACTCAGTGGTTCAATTGTTTTCTCTTAGCTCAGTACTTCTTCATACCTCCTTTCATTCCTCCATCCATTTCTTTCCTGTCGTTAGCTTTGCTTTTCATAGTTACACCGTTATATTCTTGAATCTCTTTAAAAGTGTATTTCATATACTTTTAAGATAAGTCCTACCTCTTCGGACTAGATTGGTCTTCTTTATTTAAAAATCGATATATCGGTGTTTCATTCTTAGCAAGTTACCTTTTCCTCATAGCATCAGTTATTTTTTAACACGAGTGTACAGCTCACTGTTTTGCCTTTGCCAGGATTCACCTTGGTCTTAAATTCAGGCAAGAATTTTCCTCGGTATATTTCTTTACTTGATTTCTAATCAATCACATTAGTTTATTATATCCATGTTTTGGGGATCATAGTAGAGAGAGGGATTTTTTGTTTTACTGAACTAAGTTTAATGAACTTACTTAATTAATTTTTTGATCAGATTCTAGGACTCTTGTTCTTTGATCGGACGCCCAGACGAGGACTTGCAATGTGGATCAATAGATTTGTTTCTAATAAATATGTTCATAATATTTTATAATTTTTATGACCACAGAATTTAATTTTAAAAAAAAGATGATGAAAATCAGTTAAGTCTGGAGGAAAATATTATTTTAATTTGTTTAATAATTATTACTCGAAATTTAAGCAGTAAGCGAATTTTAGTTTATTTATTTACTATTGGTTTTTGATTTTAAACACACTTGTAATAAATAAAATAGTTTAAACTGATTTGAGAGAAGTTGTAGGAGTTTGTTGTAAAAGGTTGGTCCTTGTTTGACCTTTAGCTCTGGTCGATAATGGATCCGTGCTGTGACCTATCCAAACTTTAACACAATTACTGTTTCAACGCATTTATACATTTTAATTTTTATCATAATTGTATTATTTTCACAAAATGGAGTTTAAGAACTTCAATCTTGCTAATGCGCTATTAAAAATCGTTTAGTGCCGGAGAACACTCATTATATTCTTTTACTTTTTACACTGGAAATTTCTTTGCAATTTACTTTGTTTTATATGTAAGATAACTATATAATGTTAACAATACAATTATTTAAATGAGATGAGCTCAAACTCAAAAAGGGGCATAAATTGTATGCAGAAGGAAAAATACCAATAAGCAAAACCTTAAGTCTCTGAAATACTTAAAAAACCAACTCATCAACATTTCGCCGATTCAGGCATCATCACAGAGACGTACAAAAAGAAAAATGACAACAAAGGAAACAATATGAATCACATTTCACATCACCACAAAAACCACACTGCACATACTTGTGGGACATCTTGGAGTAAGTTTGCTTTTTCTATTTCATGAATCTGTTTGGACTATTCTATGAATCTATTGGAGGAGCGGAGTGGCTCAATGGTAGAGCACTGAGTTGCCATGCCGGAAATCCTGGTTCAAATCCCGCTGCAGGCCATGACTTTTATTAAGTCTGTTTGCAGCGGGAGATGGATCATATAGGATGTAGGACCCTCCTGGGGCCCACCCAGCCTCTATAAAATATTATAAAAATAGAGTACCATAAATAAGGTGGAAAAACTGGCGGTTGAGCGTGACCTAGGACAAGTGACCTCCTTACTGAACCGTTTTCCATGAAACAGTACAGTCTCTACCAGGTACTGAGCTCCAGATCCGTTCACGGGTTGTAGTGGTACAGGTACAGGCTTGGACTATTGATGTGAGATGTGCCTGATAATAACTGAATTGGCGATAAGTTAACAGCTTTCTATTATGGAATTTTTCCAATTGTATTCTAATTAACGAAATATGTTATCCTATCTCATGTATCTGTAAACAGGGTTATCTAATGTTTCCCTTTTTATTGTAATAATTTAAACTTTAAAATTTAATTTTTTTAAACGCTTTCAAAATCTCTCACATAAAGAAAAAAGTACTCAAAAACTTTTGTAGATATCAGTAAAATAATAAAATGGCGTACGTAATTAATTGTATTGAGCAATAAAAAAATACTTGTGGCAAGACAACTTATGGAGGATGTAGAAAAGTAATTAGGTCGACCTCCATGCATTCCTAATTAACGGTACCCTCTTTATAGAGCCTCTGGAGGGCACATCGATTCCACATGGCTGATAACAAGATAGATAATCATCTTCACAGTCGGTCTAGAACCTGATACCAAGACAAAGGTGCCTAGGCAACTCAGGAACACGTCTCCTTAATATAGCCTATTAACTTCTATTTACATATTATTAGATAAATTTTAAGTTGTCAATTTTATAGATTTTATATATAATATGAATCTAATCAGCTTAGGAAAACATGAATTTAGAATTTGTGAATTTTTGTGCGATTTTTATATGTTTCGTAAGTAACTATTATGTTATGACATGCTACATAATGTTATATGCATGTGTATAGAATTCTCAAATTAAATTATAAAAGCTGGAGGAATTTTCAAAAATTCATCACAAACTGATCTATAGGTATTGGCACAAATATTTTATGTTTGTAGTACCACAGTACCACAGTACCACAGTACCACACGGTAAAGAGAGGCAATTTCAGCACCAGTATGTATATGTATGTATTTTGTAAATTTTTAAATAAAGGAGGGCCAGAAATAAAAATTTCTTATTTTTTATAAACTCTTAAAAATAATAAATATCCAACGTTCATATTTCGTATCAAATTCGATTTTCCTAGCCATATAGGTCATCTTTAAATAGCAAGTAAAAGTTCCTAGTATTTTAGCTAGCAATAAGACGAACATTTCTGAAATATATGAGTGATGTTTCTGTTTTAGGTGTTACCAGGAAGTGTTGACTGCCAACGCATACCATGTGGATGGAGATATCGGATTGTCATGGACCGACAACAATGCCATGGGGCATTCCGCCTCAACGCATTTCAAACCAGATATCTGAAACATTTATGCTAAAGCCTATTTTGTCAAAAATTCAAAGAAATAATACCAGGGATAGGCAGCTTAGAGTGTAGAATGTTGAGTTGCTATGCTGAAGGTATTATGGTTCAAATTCGGCTAGTATGTAATTTATTCGATATGTTATCAACCACGGACGTACTCTGTTCGATTTCTCAAGTGGCTCACCCAGCTTCTTTAATTGGAGAATAAACTTGGAGATTGAGCATGATCTCGGGCAAATCACTCCCTGCACAACCGTTTTCCAAACAAGACACTCTCTGTCACAAGCAGAACTTGAGACCATTGGTGGGCTGTAAATAAGTTAGAATAGGGATAATTGTTGGCAAAGCAACCCACAGAGCCTTGAAAAAACCTATGGCCATATCCATCCAATCCATATCCAACGTTAGTACCATAATGTTTAAGCCTTCATTAAGAATATTGCGGGAAGGTGTTGTACCACTCACTGAAAGTAAGTACTTTCAACTAATTGTTGAACCCCAGACCTTCATTACGTACAGAACCATTTACCAATTATATTTTATAAGTCTCAATATTGATAAAGTTAATATTTCTTTGTATTGTTATTATCCTAGAAACTGCTTATAGTACATAAATCATGGCCGCAATTATAGAATAGAGTTTAAAGATGATTGGATGAAATTAAAACTTTAACATATCTTTATTTATATTTTCGGGAGCGGAGTACCTCCGTGAGTAGAAGCCTGTGTTGCTTTACTTAAGGTACATGATTCTAATTCAGCTGTGACAGACACATTACTTAATCTGATAAAAGCAACGGATGGACCATCTGGGATCTACAGAACATCCTGGGGCTTACCCAGTATCTACTGATTGGATACCCATAAATAATGGGAATACCAGGCGTTAACTCTTTACACAATCGTTGTCCTAGAAACGGAACAGTCTTTACCATTTCCTGAACCCATGATTCTTCATGAGTTGTAGTGGTATATATAGATATACCAAAATAACTACTTCTTCTTCACACGGCGCTATGGTCCATGGAAGACCTTGACCTGCTCAGCAATTTTCCTCCACTCAACCGATCTTCCCTTGACTCTTTTCTATGTTCTCATCCCCAGGAGGCTAAGGGTTGCTTCCAAATTGTCCATCTATCGCAGTATATATCTGTCTCTTTCTCTTTCTCCATCTGGACATCCCTCCCTGAAAAGCTTTGGGAGCCATTTTTATTTCATTCTTTACTGCGAAAAAATGAATAGTAATATAGCTAATTTTGTAGTATATACTTTTATCTAGCATTTATATTATTAAATATTTAATAACTACACTAATATTTTATGTAGTATAATTTCTAATAAATATTAATGCTTTTTATTATAAGAATAATATTAAAATGCTAGACAAAGTAAACACAACAAAATTATTGGTATCCCTATTCTTTTTTGCGCAGTTTATACAGGTGTCCCAACTTTAAAATGCTACTAAATAAATATAATTATTCTCACTCAATTATTATTTATATTTTATAAATTTATAAAATAAAATTGGTAGATGATTGAGAATGACATTCGATTCAATCAGGATTTATTTAAATATAAATAAGTATAAATGGGAAAAGTAATTCAGTGAAAATTGTTCGGTTTTTATCCTTTGTATCATTCAAATAAAGGCCCCAGTTTATTATTTATTACAAATATTTTTATTTTATTATTTTTAAATTATTTTATTTATTTAATTGTTCAGTAAATATTTATCAAAAATTGATTGGTTTAATCGATTCGGCGCGAGATTGGTTAAGCTGCCTGATGGAACCGACCCTTACTAATAACGCCCTGACAGCTCTGAGTGCCATAATTGTTGTTGGACAGCAAAGGCCCAAAGCAAACCTCATTTACACCTACGCCACAATGCCTTCTCCACGTCTATTCACGTCTAAGCCATTCACGTGCATAGCAAAACCGTGTGATTGCACCTGTTTGAATCCACCCCCAAACTAACTGCCCTATAGTCTTAATACTCGATAAGTAATCTGTCTATAAGCTTAGTAATTTAAAAAAAAATTACATATTATATTCGAAAATTAATTATTCATAAAATATTTAGGAAATTATTCTAGGTACAAAAAAGTTCAAAATTTACCTTTTCATGTTTTTAATCCCATTTTAGAAAAAAGAAAGACTTATAAATGTAAACATACAAAAATCAAACCAAGTAATATTTACAGTTAGACATTGAGATTGAACTCACTAACACTTAACATAGCCTATTACCCAAACAAACACAGACAAAATACTTGGGCCTTAGAGTGGACAGAAGATTGACATAGAAATCACATGTGACTAATATAAAGAAAAGGTTGAATCGACTCTCACTTACTAAGACTAAAAATATATATATTAAATATATATATGAAACTATCACTAACGAAAATATTATTTACAACATGCTACTTAAACCGAAAAGGATTTATGCCACGCAGATGTGGATTTCATGCAAAAAAATCTCACATTCTGTTCACATTTATAAGTTGAAATTCCTTCGTTATATTACTTATTGTCCCTTTTACATAAATAATAAATAACATCAAAGGATCTGAACATGCTACTCGTGCCTGGCATGGTCAAGAAAAACTCTAAAATATTTATTTAAAATAAAATAAATTATCAATGATATAATGACGTAAGTCAACAAAATCCTAATTAAAGTAATTTTCAATGAACATTCTTCCCCTTGTATACATCGCGAATTGCGAGAACACCTGGATATGGGATCAGTGAAGAGACTGGATTTGTCTGACCGAGATGCGAGCCAGGATAGCTCATGTGGCATAGTACCAGTGGGAGACCCGGATTCGAATCCCGGTCCTGGACATATCTTTTCTCTCCAAAATAAAATATAAAAAATTTAATTTATGTTGGACTCCCAAACTTACTTGACAGAAACATTTTTACAGAATCCGACAAGGGAATTAAAACGTCTCTATAGCAGGGATCTACTACGGAGGGGTGAAACAAACTAGAAGTGCTAGGGGAAATTAGATGGGAGAAATCCACGCTTCTACGAGAATTTCTATAATTTCTCAAATAAACATATATTATTATTAATTTTGTAAAATTATAATTAACAAAATATCAGATGTAACTGAAATCACCATCACTTCTACACATCCCAGTAGCATTATAAGCCACGATGGTCTAGAGTACAGTTCATGGGAGACACAGTACTCTTTCTATGCCAACGGTTGTGTAATGTGGTGATTTGGCCAAGGTTAGGCCAAACCGTCAAGTTTTTCCTTCAATAAAATTACCATCTTTGAACAGTCTGAGAGAGCTAGGAAGGGTCAAAAGATACCATAGAAAGTACCCACTGCTGCTAACAGAATTAATTGTTCATCTGCGGGTTTCGAACCCAGAACTTTAATTTCTATAAACCAGCGTTCTACTCAGCCACCCTGCTCTTCCCTACTACACAGCGTATGTTTCAACCATGTAATGAAAAAAACTAAATTAATGAGCATAAATTAACTCTACCAAACTCGGAAAAAAACATTCTTTTACATCTGTTATAATTGCATTCTTCAAATACAATATCCTCTTCTTCGCAATATCCTCCATGACAGAATAATTTTTCCTGAACCATTAGTTCATTACGACAGGGGACTAATTTACTTAACTCTACCATTTATTTTTTTAAAACCATTTTATGAAAAATAACTACCACAATATTCACTTCTGAGATTAACATTATTTATAAACAAAAAAAGGAGTTTTTCAACAATTATTTAATAAGTTAATAATGCCCGAACTTTAACTATATCAAATGTATAAGAACGATTTTACGAGGAAAGCACTATTTTTATTTTTCATTTATAAATTCCATATAGTTGGATTATGGGAAATTTTTATTATTTTCTATGGCAATTTTCTAGACCATAAATGGTTTTATAGCGTTTCCCCATTATTTTCCATTGTGATTTCCTTTTGTTTTATACTTCTCTCGTGCTTTATGGAGTGAAAATTCAATAGACTATTAAAAGCTTTTTATTTATTCAGGTCCAGATGTTTTATAAAACACAAACAGATTTCAACTAGAACCAGAAATTTTATTTTTCTTAGCAAGATAATACAAATTTAAACTCATCAATAGAGAAATGGAAATCTGCAATCGCAACAAGTAGTTAAGTTCCCCTTTTATACATCCTCAACATAAAAATATAATTTATTGGGTTAAATAAAAAAAACAATCGATTAACTTCCATACCTTTATTTTTATAAAAAATGTTAAAATCCAGAGAAATTCTCTAGATTTGATTCAGCAACAAAAAATCATTCCATGGAAGTTCCTTTTCTTCGTCTTACCCAATTTTCTGGCATCCAAGAGCTGAAAAAAAAAATTTACTTATTGTATTTGGATATATATATATATATATATATATATATATATATATATATATATATATATATATATATATATATATATATATATATATATATATATATATATATATATCTGATTCACTTGCAACCAATAGCTTCAGATATATTATAGCATACATTTTTAGAAGAACTATGTTTAAAAAGATTTGAATGCATATAAATGTAGGCTTGCAGAGAAGTAGTTTATTCCAAATAATTTTTCCTAGCAGGCAAAACGTTAAAGTAGTTAATACTAATGATGATTAACCTGACTGTCATTTGTTTGTATCATAATAAACTTAACCAAGCTTAACTATAAGCTTTTTTATTTAGTTTCACTTTATGCAACTGTGCCTAATCGGACGATTGGATACAGTGGGAATCCAAAATTTACCCATACAGTTGTAATTAGAATATGGTTCATTAACAACTAGCAGACACAGAAAAAGCTCGAGACCGCCATTTTACGTCCAGACTGTCTGCAATCCATTGTAAAATATAACTTTTTTCAATGAATTTCATAATTTTTTCAACCAATTTCATAACTTTATCAACCAAATTCATATTTTTTTCAACCAAATTCATAATTTTTTTAACCATTTTATAATTTTACCAATCAAATTCATAATTTTTTCAACCGATTTCATAATTTGTAAGATGTCGCGGTGTGGTTGTCAGGAAATCATATAACACCAAAAAAAGAGGTGTTACCCATGGTATCGTAAGTTTGACACCCAAAACACTTGCTGCGATTGAGGAAGTAATTGAAGAAAACGCAGCATTTAAGCATTTAATACGTTACAAGAAATAAAAGAGAAACTGTCCCAGTGAAACATTAATGTTTCGATCGCCACAATTCATAGAGGACTATTTCAGATGAAAGTATGGACTCGAAGTTGGCCATGGAGCAAAGAAAACAATACGCTCTAGATTTTGAAAGCTGGATACCTGAAAATCGCTCTCTTATCGTCTTCATTGATAAATCTGGATTTAACTTACATTTAAAAAGAAACTGGGGTAGGCCAAAAGATAACACGAAAGCTATTGTGACTACGCCGACCGTACGAAGGAGGAACACAACTCTCGTCTTGGCTATCAACAACCAACAGGTCGTTCACTTTTTTTTTTATAGCTTCTGGAACTTGTAATAGTGATTTATGTTGCGAGTTTTTGTTTTAATTGCTTAAAAAACTTGATCAGCTTCCCTTCATCAATGGTATTTTTGTGATGGACAATGCAGCTATCAACAAAACTGAGCAGGTTAGAGTTATGGCGCGATCTTCGCATATAATAAAATACCTGGCACCATATTCATCCGGCAGAATATGCTTTCTCAAAAGTAAAATCAAAAGCAAAAGCGATGTTGTCTTCTGGGACAGGAATTCAGAACTCGGAAGAGGTAATCCTAATAAGTACCTCCTTATAAGTGTATCGTTAGAATATGTAATAATTTAATACATCCAAATCTCTTTCCAAATGTATGTATTATATCCAAATATATGTTATATGGTTTCCTGCCAATCACGCTGCGGCATCTTACAAATTATGAAATTGGTTGAAAAAATTATGAATTTGATTGGTAAAATTATGAAATCGGTTAAAAAAATTATGAATTTGGTTGAAAAAATTATGAAATTGGTTGAAAAAATATGAAATTAATTGAAAAAATTATGAAATTCACTGAAAAAAGCCATATTTCGCTAGTTTTACAAGTATTACATTTAATAAGGACTCTACTTACTGTTGAGCTTGGATCTAATCCAAGGAAGGAAGGCTGGCACGTCTGTCATGACAGTTGGAATATTTGTGTTGCAATCGCCGCTTCCAAAAGACACGAGCCCGATCAAGATATACCTGTTGGTTTCTGGGTCCAAGTAAGTTACTGGGCCGCCAGAGTCACCCTGAAAATAAATATTTATCAACATAGAAGAGCTGTATGTTGTTAGTGTTGCTGTTCTTTGAGGTTAGGATCTGCTTTATTTGTTTTGGTTTTTCCTAAGCTGTTTTTCTCTTTCTGCCCTGGTAATGCCGGAATAGTCGAATGATTGAAAGGTATTTTTGTTTCCTATTTTTAGTAAGGAGACTTAAGGTTGGGAATTTTTCAGTATTGACATTATAAATATTTATTGTTATTTTAATATAAATACTTATTATTAGGTATAATTGTACAATGTTATGTTAAAACGATGTTTAACTCGAGTTGAAATGCTAAATTGATTAACTCGATTCGGTTCGGTATCATATTAATAAATTGAATTGTGTAGAAATAGACGAGTTACTTGAACTCTTGACCAGCTTTTTAAATTTCCCCCAGGTACGAATTAGAACTATAAATTTAGAAACAAAATTAAAGTAAGCGGAAAACACACTCAAGATGCAATGATAACATCAAACCGCTGCCGTATATGAAGAGATAAGTGAACAGTGAGATGATGAAAAAAATCAATTTCGTTATTTGACACTATTAGTCCAGGATCCATGGTCCATTTTTTCACTTGATTTGTATCAAGCTGAATCTTCCTGAATAGCTTCGTTTCGATGAGACGCCCAACAATTTCCTGTGCGAAAATTCTCGATTGTGGTAGCTAAAAGAGTTAGCAAGGACAAAATATGTCGATTTGATGATTCTCAAAAATGTATTACAATCTGGGTTTTTTTTTGTTAAATCTCAAGATAATTATCTAAATTATTTGAAAAAATATTTGTCCTACAAAATGTATGGTTTGATTGAAGATTCCCCTCCTTCAAAGATGTAAGTAAAAAAAAAAACAAGCTGGTTAGTAACCATTTTTGATGACCTCGTTATCGATACATGTTAAAAGGACACACATTTTTTCAAATAATTTAGATAATTATCTTGAGATTTAACAAAAAAAAACCCAGTTAGTAATAAATTTTTGAGATTCATCAAATCGACATATTTTATCCTTGCTACCTCTGTTAGCTACCATAATCGAGAATTTTCGCACAGGAAATTGTTGGGCGTCTCATCAAAACGAAGCTATTCAGGAAGATTCAGCTTGATACTAATCAAGTAAAAAAATGGGCCATGGTTCCTGGACTATATGTCAATCCAATAAAAGGAAAGCATAGTATAGCAAAGTATATGTTAAGGTTCTTATAGCTCACCATACAGGCTCCCCTGCCAGGCCAAAAGACGCAGAACTGTGTTTGAGGATACTTGAGTGGGTGGGAGTTCTGGCAGTGGGCGAACGGAAGCTTCTTAACGTCTGTTTCCACCAACTGTCTGATGGTAGTTGTCTGAGCTCCGACCCTTCCCCAACCTGTTCGTAAAGAATAGAATTATTTAGAAAATTACATTTTTTTAACACGAGTTTCCACTAATAGTGGGTGTCCTTAACCAAATGATTGGAGGCTTCCCTCTGTAATGCCCTATCTAAGGTCCATGCTTCCCGCAGAACATGACCCATCATGGATTCCTCCACTTCGTTATCCCAGGTCTTCCTTGGTCTTCCTCCAATTTTTCCATAGGTGGACTACTTTGGGTAGTCATGTGATGATTTTTCGATCCGTAACATGACTACATGCTACAATAAAGTGGGGAAAAAAGAAGAAATCAAGAGTGATGTAGCTGGAGATGTGATTCACAAAACATTTCCAAGTTGATGCCGAATCATGACATTTCAGGCGAAACCACCAAAATATAATCCCAAATCGGCCATGTCTGAGGAGGAGAGAAAGGACAGAAGTGAATGATGAGTTTTGGGGAAGAAATAAAAAATAAAAATCGACCAGATAGCCTTAGGTTCTAGGCTTTCTACATACTCATTTATCCAATGTTGTAAATTATATTAATCCATTGTAATGTTTCGCATGCATACGTTCACTCTGCTACAATCACCTTTATTGCATTCAAAGGTAGGGCTAGGCAGCGAAATAAAATAATGTTTTGACTACAAATAGCATACTGAAGCAAAAAGAAAGTTGAAAAAAATTTGTTTCCAAATATCAACATCATTCAGTTGAAAGGCTCTTCCAAGTTGAAACAGTGAATGTAGAAAGAAAAATGTTACACAAATAGACTAAGCGTTGATGTGATTCCTGCTCATTTGTGAACCGATCAGAAGATGATATATCACGCCAGTTCAGAATCTCTTTCTGATTCTACTAGGGTATAGTAATCTATCATATTGCAAAAGTCATTTTTTGTCAAGGTATTATTTTATAGGTTTTGTGTCATAAACGACCAATAGCTAATGGCTGTTCTCTAATACTCACCAACAAGTTTGACCCACTGATTGTCGATGTTGTAGGGTCCAGTAGGCATACAGATCGGAGATACGGTGGGGTTAAATTGGAGTGGAATTCCCAAAAAGACGAGAGCGATGTCATTGACCATCGTGGAGACATCCTGTGGGTTTTGGTAGTATGCCTCGTGCTCTATCCAGCCGGTCACAGGCGTCACCTGACCAGCTGTAAATCAGAAAATTCATGCTTTAAATACAAAAACGGTACTTTTGCAAGGGGACTTATTCCGCTGGTTGTCGCTTCGAGTTGAGCCACAACAATTTTATCTTTTCATTCGTTTTCCTACTAATACTATCCAAAAATAGAAGGTTATCATGAGCTTTAATACAGATAAGATAACGTTATTATGGAAAATGTGTATACTTTGGTAATCATTTCATCTAAAAATTAACGTTTCAGCATACTTATATCATCTTTTCGATACAAAAGCTCACGATAACTTATATTTTTGGAAACTAATAAAAGAAAAACGAATGAAAAGTTAAAACAACTAGAAGCGAAGAATTTAAAGAAGTAGAAAATGGTCCGGACAAAAGGCAAAAATGAATTCTTAAATAGTTAGCAGTTATTTATAAAAACCTGAGTTACGACCTTGCATGTCTTTAACAAACAAGACATAAAAAATAATATCAAAGGGTCTGACTTTTCCCTGAGATCATTGTATGGGTGGCGAAGCCGATTTAGCAATATACACTATAACAATTAAGTATCTTTATCTTACGCCAGTTGACATCTGAAGTGCCAGCGATGAGGTTGAGCTGGGCATGAGGAGGCAAAG
This sequence comes from Troilus luridus, assembly GCA_964056705.1. Taxonomy (NCBI): domain Eukaryota; kingdom Metazoa; phylum Arthropoda; class Insecta; order Hemiptera; family Pentatomidae; genus Troilus; species Troilus luridus. The sequence continues at coordinate 17,962,468 of OZ057415.1, read as the reverse complement.
GGTGTGTGCAGTGAGCAGCTGTTATGGCGACTGTACTGGTGATGATGGCAGAACCGCAGAGAGCGTCTATAGTATTGCGGATTGCAAGCATGGCCACCCATGGGTACTCGTTCGGCAGGGCGTAAGTACCTCCCACGATTCTTCCTTTCTATAAGATGATATCAGTAATATAGGATTGTCCGGAAAATAATGCAGAAAGTGGGAAGAAATAACAATGAAGGCAGTATAAGTGTTCAAACTACACTGTTGTGGGACCACTGTTGCACGGTAGTCCCAGAGATTTCGAGAGGGAGACTTGAGCCTTGAAGATACACAAGTCCATTGAAGAAGTTCTGCCCTTGATGATGTTCTCAGAGCTTTGGTGGGAGAAAGCCAAGAAAAACTGTTCGAAAACTGGCAGGAAAACTTGAAGTCAACAAACCAATCGTCGATAACCATCCATCATTAGGACAACCATCCAAAAAGGATGGTCTCCAGGAGAAGTCCTGCCAACTTTCAAGACATTTCAACTTCCCAAGATGATTATCGAAGGTTTATTTGCTAACTACGAGATTCCCTACCAGTTTGTGAAAAGTTTTTCAGGGAATTTCTCCCACCAAATCCCAGAGAAAATCATCATCAAGGACGACTTCTTCCACGGTATTCTTTGTCTCCAAGACTCAATTCTCCCTCTCGAAATTTCTGGAACCACCGAAACCACTGGAACAGTGCACTCATATATACTGCCTTCGCCCCAGACTTCATTGTTATTTCTCGCCGAGTTTGAACTCGTAACACAAAATTATGTGAAATTCTCGCTTTGACATCATAGTAAAGACTGAATTATTTCGAAGTAGCTAAATGTTACAGATGTAAACACATCTCTTTGTTTGAAAGAGTATTAATAAGTGTTTACATTTATAAAAGTCAAAAGTCCAACAAATATAAACAGTTTACTATTTCAGAGGCATTTTAAAGAAATCATTAAATTCTACATTCATTTCTTGACTAACCTTTCGTTTGGAGATATTACACTGGAACCTTTATATATTCTAAATAACTGTAATATATATATTACCTTATTGGATAAGCCGCAGGGACAAGTCGTGGTCTTCATACCTGGAGCAGAACCGATACCTGTCTCGTGAGAGTTGGCAGCGAAGGCGCTTACCGCCATGCACACGACCATCGCACAAGTCCACCCCAACATCTGTCGAGAGTAAGAGAGTATGTAGTATCTAAAGGGCGTAAACATGGATAAGTAGAATCAGAAACTAAACAAAAAGTACCATAACGGCTAAACACTATGGCGATTTGAGCATGTTTATAATGATGCCTTCTAATGAAATTGTAACCAAAGTGTATCAAAGGGTCTGACTTAATATTTAAGCTGAAGTATGACTATTAGTTAATCGATTCGGTTCTTCTTTCTTCTAATAATCTTGATGTGAAGTGTCATAAAAATATAATCAAAAGAAAAAAATTCTTTTCTTTTTCTGAGGCTGTTTTCTCAGATCTGCATCTCGGATACAAAATATGGTATTTATATGCTGTCACATAAAAACGAAAAAAACTATTCCACTACGTCCCACGAAGAACCTTGCGTTCAGTACGATGTAGAGACTATACTGTTTCTGGGACAATGGTTGAGCAGGAGATGGTTAGGGGTGGACAAATCCAAGATCACGCTCAACCGCCAGATTTTCGCCTATTTTGGGTATGATGAGCAGGTGGATAAGGCCCAGGAAAGTCTCTAAACCCATAACGATCCACCCCCGGCTGTTAACAGAATAAAATAAATTATCTACCAGAACCGGAATTGAACCCGGGACCTTCACGTCGGCAACTCAGAGCTCTATCACTGATCTATACCGCTCCCAAAACAAGAAACAGAGATATTTCGCCATAAATTAACAATTATACCAATTTTAAATACTCATATTTAAATTTTTTTTTGCAAAATTTATTTCTTTTCCTACTTTCAAGAGTTACAGATTTCAAGCCCTTGTATGTATTTATTGACCCCTTTTAAAGCTTCCAGAAAGCAGGCCAGCTCACTTAGTAGCGCGCTGTATCTCTGTGCTGAAGGTTGGAATCCTGGTATAACCGATAATTTATTTAATCTGTCAATATGAGTAAATGGATCCAATGAGATCTACAGACCTATCTTAGAGACTCAGGCGCTTTAAAAAAAGAACCCCCCCCCCCCCAATCCCTTCACAACCGTTGTCTTAAAAAAACTACTAAGAGCCCATTTTTATATAATTGTCATCAAGGTTTTTAAAATAAAATCATCCTTTATTCTTATGGTTAGATGAAATTCATTAATATAGTGTACCACTAAGCCAATAGTTGATAGAAAAACATTTTAGAGTATAAAAACTTATATTCGTCTTTCTTTTAATGCGCCCCTCAGACGTTTAAACATAGACTTAGCTAATTTGATATAAATTACAATGGAGTAGCACTTAAATGAAAACCACCTTAATAATAATTTCTTCTCAAAATGATTGCTATATCCTATATTTTTATTGTTCTAAAAAGATTTATAACAATATATCTATCAACTATGTTATTAAGGGAAATAACTAAATTTGTATTCTTAGACTAGTAAAATCATTTATATTACCTTTTCCAGTCAACATTTAAATTTTCAATAAATATATTTAAGAACAATTTTGTAACTTACCTTTGCTTAGTAAGATCAAATCTGAATGTATATTAAAATTTGGCATGCTATTTATACTAATCTAATATGAATATTTTATGAAACACTTGCCAATCAACTATATCAAACACCAATCAGAAAAAAGGACTACAAATATTTTTTAGATGTCTATTTTTTGCATCGCAAATACTTATTGGAATAAATTTGGTTTAGATATGTTAGATACGCGAAGATAAATATTTGTTTTCAATATATGATTTATGGACCGTCTTACTGTTTTGGACTTTAAATCTAATAATTTATTTCTAGCATCTTAATATTAATAAATAAAAATTAATGAAGTCGTGGTAGCCAAAAGACTTAGCGTTCTTGTCAATAATGTTCTAAATGTTATGGAGTTGACGATATAATGAAGGAAAAAATTAATTTTATAATAAAAATGCTTGGAGTGCTTTTTTAAGATGTTTCCATAATGGCTCTACTTAGTTTCAGTCATTAAGGTATTTAAACAAATTAACATTAAGCACCTCAATTTTTTTACAATTAATGAACTTATTTTTTTCATTGTTAATTTTTTTTCATTTTAAACTTATTAAACATTCATTTTTTTTTAGGTTTTTCTTTTAAATAATGTGACTTCGTTAGATCAATCTTGACTCTAATCTCACACCTACATTTCTTTCTATTCCTCAGACGTTTAGACATAGACTCGACATAGACACACCTACACTATAACCGTATTTTTGAGTTGTTTAAGCCATTATTTATTTTCTTTTTATTTCGGCTGGCTAAAAACGCGTTTTTTTAAAACTCATATTCATTTTCTACTTTTTATTTCATGTAGTTACAAAAGCGTGTTTTTTAAAAACTATTATTTATTTTTTGTTGCAAAATATACGAAACTCCTCGGTTGATCTTGCCAGTAGTCTTGCAGCTTGTAAAGTATTAAGCCAAGTAAGCTTAGTATTGGCATAAGGTACTACCGTGCCTTCGGGTTTGAAAAATCGATAATCCTGAAATCCTGGTTAGGATTATGAGACAAACTTATTAAATAATTGTACTGTCATCGGTTCTTGGTCCAAGTCTGCAAAAATTCAGTTTAATTCGATGTTTTGAAGTGGTATAAAATGTATTTCAAAGATTCGGTTACATAAATACGTACAGACTAAGTGTAAATATAACCGTGTTAAAAATGAAAAGTTAAAAAAAAATAGATAAAAACCTTATTATTTTTATTTTTTTATTTTTAGTACCTTCCAGTAGTAGAACATCAACGATTCTTTTGATGTGCTTTCAAGGAATGTACATTATTTCATTCTATAACATTCCTGTAGCTTTTCTTCAGTTCGCTTTGCATTTGAAACAATGTACACTAATATTACACTAAATATTTGTATAACATATTTCATGAATGAGGATGTTTATATCTTCGGATAAAAATGTAGTAAGGCTTCACTTTTTAACTAATTTAGGACAAGAGACAATTTTAAAACATTTTTCTTTTTAATTTTGTATGCACAGACGTTTTAGATTATGCATTTAAAATTAGATACCGTTTCATTATAATGAAATTAACATTGGATGATGAAACAATTTTAGTCTCCTCTAAGACAATAAACCTTGAGACATTGTTTGCAGGCAACATTCGATTATAGACGAAAACATTGTAAAAATAAATAGTTTCTGTTGACAACGATCAAATGGCGCCTAAAGTAAAATTTGCCGTACAGGCAGAAAACGAAAACGAATGAAATTTTATTTTTAGGAAAACTAGAAAATATTTGATATAATGATATGATTATATTTATTTCGAAATACATTGTCTAAGACACAGTTATAGAATATTGACACTTGTCGGAGGGAGATGTGAGTACAGGCTCAGAAAACTATTAAAGATTATGATAATTTATTGTATGTTATTTAAAAATTAATAAAAGATTATGGGTTTGTTCTAAAAAAATTTGGGTTGTTTATGAGGCGTTTTATTTTATTTTATTATAAACCTTTTAAGAATGACCGAAAATAAGTGATTATGATTCTTTTTTTCATAAATAAATTCAGGATATATTCCTAAATTAAAACAAAATAGGACATATTCCTGTACATTTTCATAAATTAATTCAAGATCTATTGTGCCTTATGAAATTGAAAAAACAAATACAATTTTCAGATCCGCAAACATAAGATATTTGTTCTATGTATTATTTCTGCAATATCGTAACAAGCAACGAAATAAAAATTATTTAATAAAATTAAGAAATATTTGGTGAAAATCTGTAATAATTAATAATATTCCAGATGGTATGCCTACTTATTATATTTGAAGTTCAGGATGAAAAGCGGAATAACTCAGAAATAAAAAAAAATTCCTGAATGTAATTTGAAAGCTACATTATGAAATTAATAATAAATGAACTTTTTTTTTTATTCATTCCAAATTCATCTCAATGTATTAATTCATATATAGGACATTTGTTACAACCCATCTTTAATTCATCATTTCTTAACAGGTCAAAGAATTATCATTTCTCCAGCCAACTCTTTTACTATTCAGTCTCAGGGGGAGGAAAGAAAAAAAAAGAAAAACCTTTAAACTTATGAAAGTTTTTACTATAAAGTTACTTAGCTTTTAAAAATTAAAATATTATAGAAATATTTAAGTAACTCTTTATACTTAATTTTAATATTATCTAACCTATATGCTATATGATAAAAAAGGTTTTACCAAAACCTACGTTACCTGAATAAAAACGTATATTTAATACTGTTCTTTATACCTCAGGGAATGGAGTGGCTCAGTGGTAGAGCACTGAATTGCCATGCCGGAAATCCTGGTTCAAATCCCGGAGCAGGCCATGATTTTTATTTAGCCTGTTTGCAGCAGGAGATGGATCATATAGGATCTAGGACCCTCCTAGGGCTCACCCAGCCTCTATAAAATATTATAAAAACAAGGTACCCAAAATAAGGAGGAAAAATCTGGCGGTTGAGCATGACCTAGGACGTCACCTTACAGAACCGTTGTCCATGAAACAGTAGAGTCTCTACCATATACTGAACCCCAGACCCTTCATGGATTGTAGTGGTGCAGGTTGTTTTTTTTCTTTATACATCTACAGCCCCGGTGAATAAGTGGTTAAGTCAAATTTTCTCCAAAATGAGTTTCTTGTACTTAAGCAAGCGGAATCGAGTTATTTTCGTAGTGAATAAGGGGATAAGTAAGGCATTGGCTTGAAAAGGAGTAATTTCTTATATAACAACTCCATTTCAAGCCAAAAACTACGAGAACAACACAATTCTGCTTCCCGCAATACAACTAACTCACTCTGGGAAAAACTAGACTTAACCATTTATTCACAAGGCTGTAGATATAATAAAACCTTATTAAAATGATATAAATAGCATCGTATTTCTCGAAACACTATTCATGAAAAAAAATGTTATTAGATAAATTAAATGCAGCCTCATGTAGAATAAAGAAACAAAAATAAATAATAAATAATAATATTTTCCTAAAGAGGACAGTTGTACTAAAAATGAGCCCATTATTTACTTGGTAAATGCCTAGATCATTGAGCTATTATCTTAAAATGGTTTTGTTTTTCTCTTTTAATTGTCCAAAATTGGTGATAATTATCTAACAGACTAGGTAAATGTCGATATCGAGTGATAAAAACAGGCCTCTGTTTCGTCTTGAATATAGAATAGAATAGAAAAGAAACATTATCCTGGGACCAAGTCCCTTTAAAATAACAAACATGAACAGAAAAATACACATAATATATATCTGGCCAGAAGGCTACAAAATAATGCAAATCATGAAGTATTGCAATTGAAAAGTGCCAAAAAACAAGTAAAATAAAAATAAAAATGAAATAACTAAAAAGTACGAATAAATGTATTAATTACCACAGAAAATAAATGAATGAGCTAGAATGCAATAATTTCTTTGCATCGTGCATAGCTTCTTTACGAAAAAGAAAAACAAGTTAGCAAAAAAATCAATTATTCAAAACTTATTCCTTTAAGAAAATGACTGTCCTGCTTAGAGATCATATGTTCGAGAGGCCAGGAGATGTTGGAAAAATGAAGGATTTAAATGAAGTCAGTGAAGGAGCATGGTGGATGTTAGGAGGGATTGAGTTCCACACTGTGGTGGAGCGGGCGAGAAAAAAACGCTCGAATGCTTTGGCTCTGTGGGTTCGAGATTCGTTACTGATGCAAGGCCTGTAGATCTTCCATCAACTCAATTCCTCAAACTCGACCTTTATTATTCTTCCATCTACGATATTATTCTTCGACCTACTCTTCAAACGTCCATTTTTTGTATATGGAATTTCGTTGAAATGATCCCACAAATTTAATAAGTTAGAATAGATTTAAGATAGGATTTGTGTTTAATTTTTCCACAAGAAAGATCTACTTCTTGGTTCCGTTCAATGGAAAATAAAAAAAAAATTGTAAGAATAATGAGGCTTTTCTATTTCATGAAAAGAAATAAAAATAGTTAATATTTTCAGTGGAACAGGTGGAAGAGAGCACGTTACAGGGCTAACAAAAAAAGAAATTGAACTTCCGAGAAGATGCTGTCCAATTAAGAATTGTTATTAAGGATACTCAGTGATTTTTGTTAACTCGTGAATAGAAAAATTCCAAACAAAAATAAAACAGAAAACAAAAATAACTGTCAATATTGCACCTATTTAGGCATCTTCTGTCCAACTGAGCATAATAGCAAAACAAATCAACAAATAAACCACATCCCAACCTCAGCATCAAGAAAGATACTAACCATAAGAAACATCCCACCACCTCCAAGGCCCAAATCCAACTACTCAAGATAAGGAAGACTGTAGGGCATCGCTGGAAAAGGTTAGCTTAAACAACTGATTTAAAAAATAAATGAAAATAGAAAATATAACGAATTTCAAAAACAAAAGAAATAAAAAACATTAGACAAGATACCATATCGAAAAGTAAAGTAGAAGTGCAAGAGAAAATGAAAAGGAATTATCAATTTCAATATTAAGAAAATATCAATTGTTCATTATTCATACCCGGGAAATATCAATATAACTAACTCATATAACTCAGTGGAAATACGACTATTCCACAAAATATATTAATATAGAAGAGCAAAAACTCTACAGAGACTTAAAATACTTGCTGTAGTTTGTGGTTGGGATGTGCTATCTTTGTTTAGTGGCCGTGCTATAATTCTCTTTCTCTCCTGTAGATACCTTACTAAACGAAATATTGACAGGTATTTTAGTTTCTGTTTTATTTTAGAGACTTGAGGTTTTTATTGGTAATATTGGATTCATGTTTTAACAAGTATTTTATATAATTTCATTTACCTCAATAAAATTTTAAAATTAGTTTTCTTAAATACTCTGGCTTGATTCTCTGAATGGTCATTCATTCATTGAGTGTTCATTCACATTTGTCGACATACCAATAATTGATCCTCATCCACAGCCTCTTCTCCTACATTCAATCGCCTCTTTATCTTCACACACATAAATTCTATTTAATTGACTCAATTTGCAAGGATTTTTCATGATCTCTAAACTCTTGTCAATTTTCCTCCAAGATATACGCCCCCAATTTGCAATACAGAAAGATTTACCATGAGTTTGAGGCCAGTTTTATAACATTTTCGAGACTGACAGTTCATAATTAAAGGAAGAATGGAAAAGAGGACATGGAAAGCAGTTTATGCAGATGAGGGTCGAACTGGGGATTACACGCTGGCTCATGGGCTTAAAGTAAAATACAAGAGGATTTTAGAATTAAAAAAATCTGTTTCCTTTCACAAAAGGCAACGAAAAAATCCATGGAAAACAAAAGCTAGTTTTTAAAAAGATTTAAAATATTTTCTAACTTTATTATTAGAATACATTAAACTTTATTTATCAGATCTTCCAGAAGTTCCAATACGGTTTTGAAAGAAAAAATATACAATCTGTTAACAGTCATATATGGACACCATTGGATTTGCAGAACCATCCGGGGATCCTTTTAATTGGGGAAAAAAATTTGGTGGTTGAGAGTGATCTCGGATAAGACACCTCCCTGCATAATCGTTGTAATAGAATCAGTACAGTCTCTACCATGTACTGAGCCCCGTTCTTGGGTTGTAGTGGTACAGGTTTTTATCAAAACTAGAAAAAGAAGTGCACTTATTTTAAATATGGTGTTATGTTAGGGATCAATCTTTTCCGAGTAATTGTCAAAGGGTCTATACGTTTCAGAATCCCTCTAATTAAAAAATGAAACATATTTTTGGCAATTTATAAATTAGTTTCTCAAATAATTATAAATGATAATGGTAAAGGTAATTAAATTAGTTATAAAACGATTTTTTTTTAACAAAATGGTTAATCTGACTAATATTAGCGCATACACAGCCACCAATTTTAAATGCATTTAAGCCTAGTTTTCTTGTGAATCTAACATAAACCACGCCAAACCTACTAAAACAGAACAAAAGAAAAATACCTCTACTTCTAAAAATATTTTTAGGATTCAAAAAGAAGCAGTAATAAATAAGCAATTTCTTATTTGATCTTACTGAAGAAGTATACAGAGTTACTCTATAATGAATAGTCACTGTAACCTCATCAAACATATTTTCAATTAAAACACATGTTTAGAGCTTATAGTGCCATCAATGTGTAGCTTCTTTAAGAATTGTCGATTTGGTTTCTAGTCATTTCAATGGACAAAGAAATAAATTAAAAATCTAACGAATCAATATAGTATTATCCAAATTAATGATCGTCCTCAATCAATAAATAAGGAATTACCGGGTTATACCAATGAACCTGCATAGACTCTCTACCATTGGTTTAAAGTTACTGTACATATCAACAGAAGTGTAAGAGATATGGTTTCCATTGAAATGCTATGATTAAAATGATTAGAATGCTATGAAAGGATATGATTAAAAAGAAGCTGGTTGAAAGAACTTGTATAATTTGCAGGGCTGAAATCAACTCCGGGAATATTCAGAGACTTTTCTTTCTCCAATGTCGTTCTAAAACAAATAACACTGGACAACAAAATGTAACTTTTTGTCTGTTAAATGAATTACAATGGCTGTTCCTTTTAGAATTTGGTGCTCTGATCGCAAATTTGAAAAGCATTTTTGTCTCAGGGGCAAGGATTTTGTGTATTTCAAAATAAAAAATAATATAGTGTTAAAACAAGCAATTTTATTTAATCAGCTTTCATACCGTAATTTAAATCAAAATGTAGCCTTTGATGATTTCCTGCTGTATTTTGCGGCTGGTACATTTCTTCTCAAAGACCAACAATAGTCTGCCAACATATTTGGATCCCACTTTCCTTGGTATCGTTTCTCCAATGGAGTGGATATTTTTTAATGGAATCGCTCACCGTGTTCATCACTCACAGCCCCAAGATTTTCAGGAAAGAAATGCCTTATAATGAAGGAAAGCCTTATAATTTTGTTTAAGATCAGAATCTAGCTCTCTGTAGATTTCTTCTCTTTTATTTCCAAGAAACTCTTTCACAACATTTTTAAAAGAATTCCGAGCTGATTTTTCGGCTCCATTCAAACATTCCTCAAAGTCTTGATGCTTCATAAGCTCCCTTATTTGTGGACCAACAAATACACCTTCTTTTATTTTTGCATCACTGATCCGAGGAAATGTGGCTTAGGTATAGAAATCCAGGGCCACTTTATCCAGTGCCTTAACAAAAATTTTCATCAAACCGAGTTTGATGTGCAATGTTGGAAGATAAACGTTTTCTGGGTTTACTAGTGGTTCGAAAAGTACATTTTTTTTCTCCAGGTACAAGAATTCTTTTGGGCCATTCCTTCTTTATATAATGATTTTTGGGATCTCTCCTGTCCCACTCACACAGAAAACAACCAAATTTTGTAAAACCTGATTGAAGACCTAACAAAAGTCCCAACACTTTGAGGTCTCCACACACATTCCAAGAGTGTTTGTTGATCCAAGAATCCAACTTCCATAGCTATGAAATATAACTTTTTTTTTTTACAAAATTTAAAATTACAAAACTTTGACGGTCATATTCGGAATTACCATAGCAAAATACAATTAGACAGCCACATTTACCCATTTAACAAAAATACGGTTGACCAGTGTAATAGAGTGCACCGAAATTCACGAAAACAAATATAGACCAAAAAGAGAAGGTTAACAAAATTGAATATTTTGAGAAGATATCCAAGAAAGTTATATGAAACATACTGATCTAGAAGATACGTGAAATGGGAAGGGCATAAGACTATTAAAATATAAAATGTCTGTCCGAAAATGCATAAAACGGCCAATCTAATAGCAATGCAGGCAGGGTAAGTGTAAAATTCTAACATTGATTCTACAAGGACATTTTACTTAGGCAATTACCTTAATTAACAAAATATTAATTAAAGCATAGTAAAAACATAATAAACATAGGTTATCATTAATCATTATCATTGTAATTATCAGCATGGCATTATCAGTTATCATTTTGGTGATCATTAATCGTTCAAAAATTCGTTTTGTTTTTGTATTTAATTTATTTGTTTTATCTCACCACTTTTTAAAGCAATGACTATCGTCTTGTTTTTTTTTTTTTTTGTTTTTTTTATCTTTGATAAAACCTTTTGTTATTCTAATTACTCGTTGAGCGGTTATTAGTAGCAGTTATTTCTAATTAGATAGTTGATAAAAGAAAAAAAATATTTGAGGCTACATTATCATAAATACTCATTTATATTTATTAATAAATAATACTAATAATTCATTATTAAATTTATTATAATGAAACATAAATTATTTATAAATTGTCAGTAATATTATAAATAAAATATTATTATATTTTATTAAAATAAATCGAGGACTAAACTATGATTTGGATAATTATGAATACTAGAAAGACGAATAATTAGGAAAATATTTGTAACACGAAAAGCTATGGAAGCTTGAAATGTATGGATGCAAAGAAAATATGTAACAGGTAATGTGAAAAAGATTTGCACTAGCCGGGATTCTAACCCAGGTCGTGCGTCTCTCCGTGACAGCACTACCATTTGAGCTACCAGGAGTCACCTCACAGTCAGGCCAAATCCGTTCTCTCTGGTAGAGTGCTGTCACGGAGAGACGGACGACTCGGGTTCGAATCCCGGCCAGGGCAAATCTTTTCTCTTCAAAATATAAAATAATTGAAAAATGTTATATTAAAAAAAACATAAAGCTTGATGAAACAACTAACAGAGAGATGATTATATAAAAAGTGTAATTAGAAAGTAATAAAAACTCGCCCTAAGCGGTTAGAAGACAGGAAGAATCGATGAAAGTGTATTGGAAGAAAAGATAGAAAAAGAACAACGAATAGGAAATTGGAATTGGCACAACGAATTGGAAGCTGGCCGATTAGAGAAACAAAAGAGAGTATAGACCACTTATATATATATATATATATATATATATATATATATTGTTTTTTAAGTAATAAAATAAAATTTTTCTTCGGTGGCTTCATTGTAACGTAACCTACAACAAACTTTTCTATGGAGATTCTCTCAAATTAGTCTTTTCCAATCTTTTAAGTCGGAAAAAAAATCAATTAAATGGTGTAATAAAAAGTTATGACCAATCTTTGCTTTTCACTTGTGTCATAAGGAAACAAGATAAGAAAATTGATAAGAAATATTGGCTAACAGAAATGTTTGGTCCTTTAAGGTGAACTACAACCCCAATTTATCATAGCAAAGTATGTATGAAAATTAATCAACGAAAAGCTGATTTATACGAAATTGTTGAAAAAATACCAGTGCTATCAAATATCCATATTAGGTTGAAAGTTTTTATGGCACGTTTTTACCAAATCATCTCCCTGCACAACTGTTATCACTGAAAAAAATCAATCTGTATCATTTATTGAACCAAAGACGCTTCATAGATTGAAGTGGTATAGGTGTTTTTTTTCCGTTCTATTTTTTTTTTTTTTTATTAAGGAAGTACGGAATATATGTGAGATAGAGGAAAAGCAAAATAAATAAATCATGTGGATTTACATTTGTATATAGAACCACTATTGTGTATACTTATATATAATATATTGATTTAAGGGCCATTGCTTCCCAGACATTAGCGTAAAAAAAAAAAAGATAGGACCTTCAATTGTCTCAATGTTTCATACTAAGGGATTCGTCAATATTTTTATTGGTTATGTAACAAGTAATCGCAAAGATATTCCTAGTCATCAATGTATCGAGACCGACAGTTATTAGTTAATAAAATTGCTAACTTAAAATTGAAAAGTTCAGATTTTGGATCAGAATCAAAAATCCCATTAAATTCTTTGCTATGTAAGACCGTTTGACATTACTGATATTTATTAAGTGATTTCTTGGTAATCAATTATTTAATTTCTCTCGTTGTTGATGACAAATGTTCACACCATCGTATAAACTATTAAGAATGCAGTAGACTCTTAATAAAAATAGTAGGTATCTTTGACCAGTTAATATAACTGCTATTTATTAAACTGATTCTTGGATACTAGTTTGTTGTTGATCAATTTTCTTACCCTCTTATGAACTATTATGAGTGTTAAAAATCGAAAAAAGGGACCCGCAACTATACTTTCTTTCCAGAGATTAATATTTAATCTTAACAAAAAAATAGTTGTAATAAAATATTTATTAATAAACGGAAATTTACTTATAAATAATACTAGCGGCACAATTATGCTTCTTATAACCCATTAGTATTTCAATGCAAGAATATGCTGATGCTTTGTTTTTATTCAATAATATCGTTCCTTCTTCTATTTATACGATGAATATTTATTGGTGGCGTTTATATCACCGTCTATAGTTGATAGAAAAACATTTTAGGATATATTATTCTATAATATTATAATGAAATAGATATAATATTTCTACTGTTAACAGCTGTTGATTGGCAAACAATTTATATGTAGATTTATATCACTTCGAAAGAGCTTATTAGAATAAAAATGGTGTTCTACTATTTATGTTAATAAAAATACTTACAAAAATATCTATTTATGTCTTAGACCAATCAACAATCGAATAAATAATATACACCAAATAAACAATAAAATATTTTTTTTTTAAACTTTATTATAAGCTTTATGAATACAATAAAAGATCTACCCAAAACATGACTGCACAGGAGAAAAAGACTCATCTACAGAGTTAAAAGGACAAGAACCGACAATACACTATAGAAAACAACCTGCCTAAAAGTCGCATAGTTTAGCCACATCCTTTCACCTATTACCTAACTCGCTTCACTCGGCCTTTGTCCTCCTTGTCACCTAGTTTTTGCTCTTAGTATAATATAATTGCATTTCCTTGGAAATATTATTATTATTTTGTGTTCGACCCGACTACCCTTCGACTTCATTTAGAACGTGTTACTGTTTTTTCGACTTGGATTTCTTCATTTCGGATGTTTGTTGTTATTTGACCCTGCGATAGGCACTATAAAAGTCGGCCACGATTCTCAGCTTGATTGGGGACTACCTTCCCCCCACCAAATCTCCCCAGCCCCACCTACAAATACGCAAAAGATCGTTATCTTAATTGTCAGAAATTAGCGCATCTGTTGAATTTTCACTAGACTCTCTATATAACCGACTAATGTTCACTAATATACATATGAAGCTGAATTTCGGAGCCCATGAAAGCTCGTGTCTATACACAAAATACATCACAACTCAAAATACTAAGAAAAATTGAAAATACTCCTTGGTTTATTTCGAATCTCACTGAGTACGACATGTATATTCTAACTGTAAGATCTTAAATTCGCTACAAATACTCATTTTTCAAGGCGTCATATAATCACCACAACCCATTAGTTATTCTGCTATCTTCCTCTTAGTTGAGATGTTCTGTTTTACTATAATTAATTGACTGTTTATATAAAATTAGTTCATCATATATATTTTTTTCTTATTCAAGCAAATCGATTACGACAATATCACGCTGAATACAACTTGCGATAGTATAGAAATAATAAATGACAAGTGTATTGAGCTTTAAATTTCCTTGAAATAAGATGACATTATAATGGGTTATAATTATACATTATAATGGCTTATAAGCTGAACTTTTTTTTCGCTTACTACCACTGGGCAGTTTCTCTACTTGTCTTTTCATGTCAATGTATTCATTCATTATATTTACTTGATGTATTCTGTATACAGTTGTAAATTTCAATAAATAATTTTTTTTTTAAATTGAATAGATTAGTTTATTAGTATTAGTGTATTTTATTACAAAAAAGTAATCACTATTTAAAAATGAGTAAAAAACAACAAAAGCAATTTAAATTGTTATTAAATATTATTCCATTATATGGAAAAATCGGACTAAAAAAAATCTTCCTTTTTTCATTCGATGCGTGTCCAGAAGGTGCCTAAAATGGTGAAATGTTTTTTCCCAGCAATTTAGAGACTTGAGACTATGCTTTAGGGATTTTTCCACTCCACCACATTTTTAATTCATGTCACTTTTTGAGTTTTTACTTACTTCTTTTGATAATTGAAATTAACAGTAGAGCCAATCCTATTGCCTTTGACATTTTTATTCTCCTGTTTTCCATAATTATTTTTATCCTTTCAATTCCTGAACAAGATATCCTGAAAGTGTCTTGAGCACTAATTAATTATAAATCTTTGTTAAAGCTACTCAGTTGCGCAACCTGAGGAGTTATGTAAAAGAGACTTTTGTTTCGTCAGAACAGACAGCCAGGATAGGGGACAAACAGTCCTTGTAACAGCTCCAAATCACTTATGAATTTTATAAACAAAAGATTTTACGCTGTTGGTGATAACAAAATCTAGTTTAGCTATTTGCCAAGCGTCACCTTGGAGTGGAAAATAGGGTAACTGTTTAGAAACAGGCGATTCTAACCAAATGTCCATAAGCAAGAGTCGTCGTCACACATTTATGATATATTTATGATAAATATTTATAACCATGGTATCGTAAAAAAAATTTCAAAATTATTCAAGCAATTATTTTAATTATTTATCTTAGTAATTTTAATTAGCAAATTAAAATTACAATTGGTAAATATTAAAATAAAAATATATAAGTACAATATAATAAAATACACAAGTCCACCACTGCCTTGGAAGATACCTTGATAATCATGTATTTTAATTTTAATATTAACCAATTGTAATTTTAATTTTGATCTTTATTAATCTTTAATATCAAAGAAATTTTTTGACCTCAACCGGACCATTTTCTTCCATATATATATTTTTTTTTAATTCTTTTTCCCGCCCTGGTAACCCCATGGATGGACTGTTTATTAATATTAGGTCATGTTCCATGCTTAAATAAGCATATTAAATGTCATTACATGTGAATTTAATAATTACAGATCACTTTAGTATTATAATTACAGAATACATTTTATTACAAGTTAACAATATAAGAAATTAAAAATTTACAGTTTCATTAAATTGATAATTTACATGTGAGAATAAAATTAAAATTAAATTTGTAATCATAAATTATCTAATAAAAAAAAATTTAACAAATATAAAAATAAACAAAAAAAAAACAAAATTAGTATTTTAAGCACAGCAAGAAGGTTTTATAAAATTATTTATATAATAAAAAGATCAATGTATAAGTTATAAATATAGAACATTATGATTACACAAAATGTTGCAATTAAAAAATGAAAAACTATATAACTAGTGAATCGCCCTTCTTATGTCTTTGAGTTGATCAAAATCAACGTACTTAATAAATGATAGTAAGTCAGTTTTAAATTTAGAGAAAATTAATTGTTCTGTCTCAGGCCAAGTCCATCCTTTGAGTATTATGTTTTTTTATCAATTTATTTAGTGTATTCCTTATGATTCGTTCTTGAATATATATTTATATATATTATAATATATATAATATATATTATATATATTATAATATATATTATAATATATGTATACAAGGTCAACTATTATTATTCAATAAGATAATCAAACTCCACAGCTTTTTACATTTTTACATAGCAGAATTTGTAAGAATACTGGTTTTACTGTTAATATAGACGGGTATATGGAGAGGTAAAACATAATTCATCATTCATTTTTTAAGTAAAAATTATGCATTAACATTGTCTTATTTTAATGTTTAAGTGTCAATATTATGTTCATACTAGTGAGGGTAATACTAGTAATACTAGTAAGGGATCTGAATGCTGTTAACTATTTACTCGCATTTTAATTAGTTCATTACAAACGTGATTTTCATACAGGCATGGATAATATATCACTCAAATTTAGATGTCGCCATTTGATTATATTTATTGACTGAATCTAAAAATATATATGAATATATTTATTCAAAACATTTTCGGCACTATCTGCTAAACTGTAATTTTGAACTAATCCACTAATTACGTAACCTTTTCAACTTTTTACTTACCTAAGACCTTTTTACTTTTTTAAGAGAAATATCAGTAAACAGTTAATTATATGTATTTTATACTTACATATAATTCAATTTGAGTTCATCCTTTAATGTTTCAAGATGATGTCAATATATTTTCAGATATTCGCTATACAATATACGTCGCTTAATTTACAGTCAAAAGGTTTGAAACGATGACATTGTTCGCCATAATGAAATAATGATTACTAAAACTAATTATTTAAATGTTAACTTAGTACATTAATAAACTTGCTGATATTGTAGTAGTTGTTTTCTTCAAATATTAACTGATCCATAATGATAATAAGCAATTATTAATAAACGTTTAACCCCCTGTAGTGATCCTGGACAGCTGAACTAGATCCAATAAGCGGAACTATTTGGGTAACATCTAACACCTGGAAATTGAAGGTGGCATCAAGGTCGGAGGAAGTCATTACAAGGAGATTGCCGATCCGATGTATTCAGATCAGCAGCTCTGTTTGCTGCAAGATAAACCATTCAGATCTCCAGTTCAGCTTGCTGCAAACCTACATCACGTTTCACAAATTCATAATAATATGTTATCCTATTCATTCAATCGTATAACAGTAAATTGGAACTCAACGGTAAAGATGGGTTGATCAGAACCGAATATAATTAATTGTTATTTTTATTTTGAGCTATTGAAGAATTATGAAGAGAACAAAGGTCGAAAATATATTCCAAGAGATTTTAAGATTTTGAAATATTATGGTTCTGCTATATGTGACACTATCTAGAACATTAGGAGTAACGAGATAAATAGATAAAGTGGCATTGAGGTACCATCAGGTTGTTGTCCCTTAGCATTAAGTGTCCCTTAGGGGCAGGTACCTTTACTCTTAAGATACTAGGGATGGGTAAGGTTGTATCAATCTGATACTTTGTATCTGATATTAAAAAGTAGTTGATACAAGTATCAGATACAGTCGAAATGTACCTGATACTTTTATATCAATTGATACAAGTATCAGATACGGTCAGATTGATACAATCAGATTGATACAACCTTACCCATCCCTACCGCCAAAACAAATCAAGCTCATTTTGGAAATAACATTACATCGTCTCACGTATTTAAAAAAATTATTATCTACTATTAATCACGGTCCTTTTGATAATAAATAAATAAAAAATGAGCAATAGTCGACCACTAATTTAAGCTCCCCTGCTTTGATTACCGACGAAAGACCAATTTCGCCGCAGCTCCCCTAAGTATTAATAAATAAATAAGTATAAATAATAGAGAACAAGTTTCCACTTATTATCAATATAATCTGTAATTTGTCACTTATCGCATATGTAGAAACGAAAATAAACTATAAAATTAGTTAACAGTAAAATGTGGTGTATTGGTTAGCATAACGACCTTCTCTGGCCAAGATTGCGAGTTCACAGCCCGGGCCGATTGCCCCAGGTGTTTTTAAAGGGAGCAAAAGATCTTAGGTTCTCTCATCCTTAGAAAGGGACGTAAAATGTCATTAAATATATCTATCCCAGTTAAACCTAGATTGGCGAAATTTCGCACTTAGTTAAATACATAACTAACTTACTACAAACCGTTGGTTAAGGTGTGACACATATCGCATAAACTATTATAAAATTCTAAGGATTTAACAATACTTTCTTTTAATTTATCTTTGAGGAGTAAGGAAGTTCATTATGGAAGGTGTTTAGCTATTGGACTCTATGCTCTTGCCTTGGTTTAAGACCTCCTGTGGCAGAAAAAATATATACTATCTTTACAGCTATGAGTCGACGGAAAGATCTGTCATTTGGTTATGATTTCGGACAAAATCTTCTTGCCTAATCGTTAGCTTAGAAACAGTGCAGTCTCTTCCATGTACGTTTTTAAAACTTATTCCGTATAACTATAAATTGAAACAGTCCCGTAACCTCCTTTCGTTTATCGTCCCTGAAAAGCAATTTCCAGCTGTTGCTCAAGGGAAGAAAATGAGCACTTCTGGGAGTGAACACGCAGTAAAGGGGCTATCTTAATTTAAATGCGTTAAAGGTTTCGTAAAGGAAGGGATGTTCAAGAGGAGATTAAGAAACGACTCTGGGTACCATCTCTTCTCGCTATAATACACCAAACTGCATGAATAAAACCTGAAAAAAGGGTCACCTGTGGCCTTAAGATTTTTTAAAGATAGTGAAAAATCCTTGATTATAATGTCTTTCAATGGGGGCTTAATATGGTAGTCCCGAGCTGGTGTAATTTCAGGTACTCATTAAAGATCCCTGTCTCTATAGATATACTTAGACCTAGATATGCAACATTTAACTCTCACATCGTAGTACTATCCAATTAAACGTAGCATCATGAAAGGGCGTTAAATGAAACTAAAAAAAAACTGTTAGAAATTAGTGGAAAAATTCCAACTAAAACCCTTAAGTCTCTAAACTAAAACAGGAAATTGAAAATACTTGTCCAATATTTTTTTTGGGTGCATTATTCATGTTTTGCTTTGCTGTTATATTCTCTCTCTGTCCTGAGGATGCCTGAATAGGCGAAATATTGGACAGGTATTTTCAATTTCCTGTTTTAGTAACATTTGTTTAATGTCTCTGTTGACCTTTCCATTTTTCAATACAACTGTTATTTTAGGAAAATACTTATCAAGGTATATTAATAATAGTTTAAAGGGTCTTACCTCCTATTTTACATCCTCTGTGGAAAAAAAAAAAAGTTGAGATCATACATTTAAGCTGAATTTATTATAAGCAACAAAAAAATATCTAATTAATGTAAACAAATGTTCATGTTTCAGTAAAAATAATATAATATTCAATTAAATCGATTAAATACAAGAATCACACGATTCCACTTCCTTCAATAAAATTAACTCATCATGGACGAAATTCGAACTGACCATTCATTCACTGGGACTCCAAATGTACGTATATAAGGAATGCTTGCGAAGCAAAAGAAAAATATCGCATAACTCTTTTTCCAATGCCACTTATCAGCAGAACGATGTGATCAGAAATATTACTTTTTATGATTGGTTATTGATAATAATGGCATACATTAATGTCATGTGAAAAACAAAAATATTCATATGTAATCTATGTATAAAAGACTGAATAAGTAAACAAATGTACGGAATTAGGAAAACTATTCAAATTTAATTGAATAAAAAGTGTTATCAGATCAAACTTATTGTGTCAATGCGATCCTGGGGCAGGTGTAATAGTATCTTCACCATATTATATAAATTTATAATTTTAATGATCATTACTTAAATAATTCAACAATTTCTAATATTTTTCTTAGTTATGCAACTGACATCTTACAAATAACTATGCTATTATAAAAATCATTACTAATAGTTCCGTTAACGCGCGGAACGTGAGATCAATACGAATCGACTGAGAAGGAAGGCAGTAAAAAGGAAAAGGGATATTTTAAGAGAACTCATGAAGAAAGGAAAATACCGAGAAGTGTTTTTCGCGATTTCTTTATTCCGTTATTTATTCCCAACTCAACGCTTAATTATTAATTCATGAAAGCTATTAAGTTACTTGGAAGATTTATAAAATATTCATCAATTCCAATTTTATATTTTCGCATAAAGTACTCAGAAATAAATCCTCTGATGTAACTCGTCTCAATGGTTTCCGTTGCTATAATTATCTAAAAGTACGAATACTTATTGCCTTCAATTTTTCTTTTAACAGATATAGGCCAAGTCCTCAAGAAAGGTATTCATTACATTGTGGGGCCGAACCTTTTATTATAGAAATAAAAATACAACTTACGAAATATTCGATGAAAATTAAAATATTTGCCAAACTAACAGTCTGAAATCACGAAGAGGGAGTGAGCCTCATTGTAATGGTACAAAAAAGGCTATGGACTTCTAAAAAGTGTTAATTTTAACGTAAATGTATAATATTAAAAATTGTCCTTGAAAAATATTAAACAATACCTATTAACCTTTTCCTTATTTGTAATAGTTACTATGATAAAACAAATAATTTCATAATTATTGCATTTATTCAAATAATTGCTTTGCGTTTATTCTTAGATACTTACGTACAAATCTAACAATATTCCAAATTGTCCGACAATAAATTTAATAGGCACTTGCTTGTATATATATTTTTGTATTTGTACCACTAACCCGTGAACGGGTCCGGGGTTCAGTACATGGTAGAGACAGTACTGTTTCAAGGACAGCGGTAGTGCCGGGAGGTGATCTGTCCTAGATCACGCTCAACCGCCAGATCAACCCCTTATTTCGCGTTTTTATAGAGGCTGGGTGAGCCCCAGGAGGGTCCTAGATCCATCTCCGGCTGCTAACTAACAGACTAAATAAAAGAATTGCCTGCAGCGGGTTTTGCACTAAGCCACTCTGCTGTCCTTTTGTATATATTAGAAGATGTTATACTTTCTAGCCTTGTATAGAATATATATAATGTATATTGGTACATGTACAGCGTGTTGGGGGATGTATAGAAATATGTATGGGTCCTCGTGCGCCTGATGACCCTGAACAGCCATAATCCTTGGATCTAGACCGATTTTTCACTGTCCTTGAACCTGAATGAACGTCGGTGGGAAGGAAACTGGTGAATTTTATAACTAGCCAAAATACGAATACAAATAACAATAAAAACGTTTTTCTTGATACTTTGCCGCCAATTCCGAATTCGAGGCTAACGTGAAAGAAGATAGAATATTTTAAAAGTAATTTAACTGCTAATGAGTTCAAAATACTTAGCAAGAAGCTGTAATACGCAAAAATAGTCGAAAAAAGAATAAGATTCGATTTATCACCAATGAAGGCATCATCACGAAATGAGGGGAGTAATGGAATTAATGATGAAGCCTCTTTAGTGTTTCTGTTTGATGTTTTTGTTCTTCACAACAAGAAATTATGGAAAAGTAATATTAACAAAAAAAAATCTCATGGCCAGACTGCAGATTGACAACTGTATTTCCTAATTAGTGATATCTACAAGCTGTCCTAAACATCCAAGGTCCGGTTCCATAATGACACGAAGAGGAAGGCCATATATGACATTTTTATAAGCAGTATCTATCCTTTGAGTCGAGGACGCACAATAATAGTATAAACAACTAACATATAGTAATAACAGCTTACAGTTGCATAAGTCGGAAATAATTTTTTGTTTTAAATGGCATAGCTAAACGTTACAGAAACTATTTATATTATCCAGCTGGCAAGGTGTGCAATTTTCTTTATTTATAGAAATTTAGAACTGTATTGTAATTATACAGGCAAATGTTATGGATGATATATCTGCAGCCCCAGCCAATAAGTGGATAAGTCGAATTTTGTCCCTAATGAGTTTCTTGTATTTTTGATAAGCGGAATAGTGTTTTTCTCATAGTGCTTAAGGGGCTAAGTCTATTTCATAACTCCATTTCCTAAAACTAGGCCAAAAACTACGAGAATGACACAAAACCTTTGTCCTAAAGGAAAGTACAGAAAATTCTGATACCACTGTTATGTGTCTCATAATACTTATAGATTTAAGATAGAATGTCCCAAAGCCATCTTCTTTTCAGAATTCTCGCATGATTATCGGAAATCGAGGTGGAAGCTAGGTTTGAGTGGAATAAAGTTAATCATGAAAAGAATGAAATCGGGTTCGGCCCAAATTAGGGACAAACGGGACATTAAAGTCATTATGGATGACTTTATTCGTAACAAAATTAGGAACATTGAGTATTTTACGAAGGATTTTGGATTGTAAGGATAAGATACGAGAGAATTTCGATGGCTTTGTGGAATCCCAAAGCTCAACTCCTTAAGTCCAATAATAGTCATGTTTATTGGTCTTATAATTGAAATCGTAGAGCGTTTGTCTAGTAAGTTTTTGCACATCTTTTAATGGCTAGGACATTTCTTGTCTTTTCAGTCTATTAGGAGAATTCCAAGTTAATCGTTTATCACAATATCTAGTCCCAAGTATCGGATCTGTTGTACAGGAATGAGTGGGATATTATAAAAAAAGCTGAAGGACAAGAAGTCATTGGTTCACGATGGCAGTAAAAGGTGGTTTGACGGATTTGTGTGAATTTATATAAATTCACTAATCAATTCAAAAAATAAAAATTTTTGTCTCAAATATATCATAATGTACTTGAAACCTAACTATCAAAAAGTTACGAGCTTGGTTCATTTGGAGTAGTTGTTTATTTAACGTCACTTTATGCTGCTATGGCTAATCGGACGATGCTACAGTGGGAGCTCTAAATTTTGCTGGTCCAGGTCTAATTAGGATAGGGATTTTTAACGGGCTCGGGACTCCCGTTTAACGTCCCTTCCGAAGGGCGGCGTAACTAAGGAATTTTTACTCCCTTAAAAAACTTCATTTGGAGTAGAAAACTAACAAAGTTTTTTTTGACCTTGTCACATGATTCCTAAAAATCGTACGAGCTACAGAATGGAAACGAAATGTCCTTGTACTATTCTTGCTTTTATTCATTCAGCGAAACTCAACATCCAGGCACTGTTTCATAATGGATTTTTAACTGAGAAATAAATAAATAGTAATAAATAAATAATTATTAAAAGATAGATCAAGGAAAAATAAAAGATTACAAATGCTTAAAATAGTAAAAAGTTATGATGATTCTCTGTAAAAATATTTTGTTTTTTTATTTTAAATTACTTTTAGAAATAAGATTTTTTGTTTGTTTAAAAAAAAAAATTTATTGAAATGTACAACTGAATTATAACAATAAAACAAATAAATATAATGAATTTTTGCATGGACGACATGTATAAAGGGGAGTAGAGAAAGTATACACTGGTAATACTCAAATACCAAATTCAACTTAGAAGATCATGAGGCCATCTTCTTTTCAGGATTATCGGGAATTTAAGAAGTAGCTAGGCTTGAAACTAGTAGTTTTTTTAGCTAGTAGTGTTTGAGTGGCAATAAAGTTAAAAATATATGTTTTGTTTTTGATTTGATAGCAAAATAGCAATTTGAAAAAGTTTAAGAATAAGAATGGTCGTGGGACAAAATTGTGCTGTTTTTTTCTCACTTCCGGCTGCCATGAAAAACTGGGATACCTGAACTTGATTCTATACATAAGAGCTGTATGCATAATACTACATAAGACCTTTTAAGGTATATACACTATTTTTTAATTTAAATAGAAAAAATTTAAATTTAAAAAGGGAGAATGCAGTGAAATTAAATTAAGACAAATTTCTTATAAACTATTTTTTTTAATAAATCAAAAAAGTCTGAAAAAAAAATTATTTCATTATTTTATTTAAAGTAAAATACTTAATATCATCCTCAAACAAATCTTATCTGGGATCACTAGATGGTTAAAAAATAAGTACAAAACTAAACCACAATATCTTTATATATTATATTACCAGCGTATACTACTAAAATCCTAAGCCCCTTCTGTAATAAAATTTAAAAAACTACTCCATAATTTGTAAAAATTATACAATTGTAGAAGTTGGTCTGGGTAAGGCGGAAAGGGGTATCCCTGTATTTACTTATAATTGAAACTGTATAAAATTATAAACCCCATTAAATAAACTGTTGTTAAAACCAATTATTCTGTGAAAAAAAATTATATCATTTAAAATTGATTACAATAATACATACTATAAATATTTATAAGATTTTGTTATATAAACAATAAATATTTATACATACACAAATTAACAAGAGAAGCTCGTTGAAAGCTCGAGAAGCCAGCCAAGGTTCAAGTTGATGTCATTATGATCTATCAGCTGTGACCACTGTGAGGCTTCCTCAACTAAGAAATGACCAAATAAACATTTACATATCTGTTTGTGTGCGTGTATATATGTATAAATATATATATTTATATAGGTACATATACTGGTATTGGAAGCAATAAAAATTCGATAACTTTAGGTCCAGTCTATTACTCCATTTATCAATAAATATTATTAAAATTAAGGCAATGATTGAAAGACCTGCAGGAATCCTTTATAATTTATGTGATTTAGTTGATTATTTGCTTATTATTTAGAAATGTGCATATTTTCAGTAAGATCTTAATTAAAAATCACATAAGAAAGCTAACTATGCTAAATGATAAGGTAATGATAAATGATGACATAAAAAAGGTATTATATATTTAATAATATAATACATTGTGATTAACATTGTAAAACCATGACAATAGGAAGAAAAAGCGAGCATGGGAACCGAGTCGTAAGACTAAACAACACGAGGTTAGAGCAAGTAAGGAATTTTAAATGTCTCGGTGCACAGCTTAACGAACACGGCTGGATACATGGAGAAATAAAAGACCGAATAAAAGCTGCCATCAGGTGTTTTAATTCCCTCAAGAAAGAATTTATCGGGGAAAAAAAGTGTCAAAAAAGTAGTTTATAAAAACACTTTCCTACCGATTCTCACCTATTCAAGTGAATCTTGGACCGTCGCTAAGAAGCACAAGAGCCAACTCCAAGCCATGGAGACGCGATATATAAGAAAAATGGAAGGGAAGAACAGAAGAGACCGAGTGCGAAACATAACAATACGTTCCAATGTGAGACTTCGGCCAAGCTGGGGATATCATCGAGGAGCATCATCTGGATGGTTTGGCCAAGTTTCCAGAACGGCGGAAAACAGAGTGGCAAAGGCCGTATATGAGACAAAGGTTGAAGGTACGAGACCGAAAGGAAGACTTGGGAGGGCGCAATTCAGGAGGCCTTTGACAGAAGAGGTTTGGAATGGGGAAGGAGAAGAAGATTGGTACAGGGGAGACAGTCATGGGTTAGGCTCTACAGGAGGGATCCTCACACCGTCGGCCGTAGAAGAGGAATAGATTAAATAAATAAAACAAAAATATTTAATAATGTCCACAAAGATACATAGATAAGTATTTTAAAAACTTCAAACAAAAATTTTTAAAATATTTTTCTGTGTATCTATCTTTTTGAAGTTGATTTTAATATATAATCTGAATTACGAAAAAAAAATCAAAATGAAATAAGTATATAAAAATCTGTACTAATACAACTCAACACGTGTCTAGGGCTCAGTACATGAAAGACACCGTACTGTTTCTAGGAAAACAGTTGTGCAGGGAGGTGATTTGTCCAAGACCGCAAAAGGATACTTGGTGAGCGCCAGGAGGTCTTTAGACAACTTAGGATCCATCCGTTCCTGTTGAACAGAACAAACAATATATCATGATTTACTTATTATAATTTATGATGTTAATTTATTATTGTGCAGTTACGGAGTGCTTCCGAGTCATGAAACTCATGTCGTAATAGACACATGACCGTATTTAAAAAATATATTTCAATAATAAAATTAATAATAATAAAAAGAATAAATCGATTAGAATCACAATACAAATTTACAAAAAGAAAAATTCGTTCATTAAATTCGTTACTTGTTCCTTACCGTAATTGCTTCGTAGGAAAACTCTGGCTGTTCGACGAAGATATTGACCGTTCACCCTTGTGTATTACACCAGGTTTTAGGTCGACCGTATGGCCTTTACGTCTTCCTAAAGACGATACAACTGGACGATAAGGTCCAGTTGTAAATCTAAGAAATAACAAGTAAGATATTGATTTAATAATAAGCTTCATTATTATTAATATTATTAGCTTTCGATCATAAATAATTTATGCCGCTCTTATTTTTCTAGGCTATCTCTCTCTGTCACAGCCCGACCAAGCTATATTATTTCAAGTCACGTCGAATAAGATTTCTGAAGGAAAAGACCTAAACCGGGCCATTTATTTCTTTTTTTTTTTTACTTTCCTCACCCAATGCATAATTCAAAATAAATTGTGCAATAACTTTTTGAAATAATTTTTCACCCAAATAACTTATTGTTTTGAACAGTAATGTTTTAAAGCCGGAACAGCCAATTGGGGCTAGAGAGAGGAGTATGCCACACATGAATGAACATTAAAGTTTATCGAATTCATAAAAATGAAATAATTGATTCAAATTTTAATGATTTTTCACATTTATAAATCTATTTTTTTATGTATACAAAACTTTGATTACCAACTTTGAAAAAAATATATGTTTGCGGTATTTTTTGTAACATTCCCCATGGCTGCTAACCTTTAAGATAGTATATATATATATATATATATATATATATATACACCACAAGCTGACAGCCCATTACTATGGAGAAACGTTAACGAGACGAACCATAAACACGGTCGAGTTACCAGAAGAAGAAATATTGAGGATGAAGAAATGCCAAAGAAGGTTGGACAGATGATCAAAGGAAACATGCCAGTGAACGCATGAAAGAATATTGGAATCAGAGAAAACTCCAGCAGAGGAAAAGGCATAAATAAATTTGTTGTGTGATCCTAAGTAGTCAATACGAGAATTTATCATGAACCTTATATTTAATATTCGATAAGCATTCGATTGATTAATATTCTGAAAAATAATATTTAATTAATGCATTATTTATAAATATACTGACTTGAAAAAAACATTTTCAACCTTTGCGTGAATAAGGAAGTTCGTTATAAACTATCTATTCCAATGTGAATCTCAGGCTTAGTTTAAAGCACCAAAGAACACGCTAGAGGCAAAACAAAGTACTTTGTATATGCATGTGCAATATATTGAAAATAGTTTGTGGCATCGTAAACTGCTTGGATTCATGAAACAATGGTTTATATGACTCACTAAATAACAAAACGCCAAACTGAGGAAGATCGAAGGCCAAATATTAAAATATGGGAATTCGAAGTAAATAAAAATATTTTTGTTTCTTTGTTCCTTTGAAATTGGGAGCTGGAAACGTTAGTGTGCTGGGAGATTTATTGAAGGGGTTCAAATTCGGTCATGGTAGTACCAGACCAGACCTTCCTGCGGCTCACCCAGCGCAGGACATTAATATATGGCTTAATCTAAGCCAAACGGTTGAGTATGCTCTCAGCAAAATCTCTTCCCTGAACAATCGTTAATCTAGATATACTATATCTATATATTTTCTATCATATACCGAACCCTTTGTGAGTTTGCACGTTAGCTAAGACTTACCTTTAAGGACTTCAAAGGAATTATAACAAAATAGTAATTTTACATTACACTTATTTTATTATCATTATCATTACCAATGGTAAGTTTGCTCCGGTCAATAAATTGAATAAAAATTATTTTCATATATATATATATAGAAGGCAGAATAAAATACTAAAAACTGCAGTCAATAAATCACAAAATAAACATTGTATTTCTTTGTAAATTTCAAATCAGAATATGATACATTATTAATAGCCTGAAATAGACAGAAGAATCACGAAAGACTTTTGGGTTTGGAAGAAATCAAGCGTTTGCCCAAAGTTTTCCAAACCAGAGCACGCACACTAAAGGAAACTGTCTGAAGGATTAAAATCAATAGAAAGTTTGGGAAACCTTTCGCAGTAAAGTCAGGAGTTAGACAAGGTGATCTCCTCACTCCACTTCTGTTCAATATTGCCCTCTAAGTTTTAGAGGAAAGAAAGGAGACACAACCAGGCACCACTTTAAAAAATAAATACATGTTTTTGTTGATGACGATGTAGTCTTAGATGGATCATCTATTTTGGTTATAAAAAAATGGCCGGACGGTTAATGAGAAAAGTGAAAAAAATAGAATTTTTCTCCATAAATGGATAAAACAAAAATATTAATGTCAATATACATATTGGGGAAAATAAATTCATAGAATGAAGATAAATACACAAAAAATCCGAATAATTTGTGACTCGTTCTTAAGAATCTCCCCCAAAGATATGGTGCTTTCAAGACCTTGCTGAAAAGTCCTGTATTACTGAGCTGAGCTGTGGATTCAACCAGAAACGATGGGAAATACTGTTTATCGCCAATGCTAAGTTTGAGCCATAGTATTAGAGAATGATATTGCCATTTAATATTAGTCCAATGCATTCCTTAGGATAGGAAACACTATTGAGATGTATGGTAAAAAAGAAAAAAAAATATTGGGTCAGGGAATCCCAGATGGAGGCAGATATCGAGAAATGATGAAGCAAAGACAAAATATTCAATAGCAAAAGACCTCAGGGCAAGTTGAAGTTCATGATGATGAGCCCAAGCTATTAATAATAACAATAAAAATTTATTTGAGGAATTATATAAATAACCATGGCACAAATTGCATTTGTGTTCTAGTTTTGAAAACCCCTAACATAGAGATTCACGTGGAAGCATGGATGGAGAACCCATTGAGGAACTCCTAGCGTGTTTCATCTCACAGAAATAGATCCCTGCTCCTGACCCGTTTCAGTCTCCTTGCAGGATTCTGTGCTGATGTGTCTGTCAGTAATGATTGATTCCCACTCAAACCCTCAGGTTTCAAACCTAGCTTCCTCTTCGATTCCCGATAATCCTCCGAGGCGTCTGAAAAGAAGATGGCCACGTGACCTTCTTAGTTGAACTAGTGATTTGAGTACTACCAGTGGGTATTTTCTCTACATGCCATTAACTCATGTCATTATGTATCACATAGCCTATTTACTTGATTTATTATTGTAATATAGTTGTAAATATCAATAAATAAATTATAAAAAAAGAAAAAAAAAAGATTTGAATAGTCTGTAAGTGAGACTTGTTTGCATTATCAAGTAACAAGACCAGAATGATATGAAAAGGGAGTTAGGAGAGCCCCAAAGGGAGAATTAAGGCCCGATCATTTTCTTGGTGGTATCATCAAGTAACATGAAAGTATCAAGGATTTTTCCCTTCCACATACCCGAGACAAGCAATCTTACCTCTTATTCTGCAATTTGTCATTACTATTATTGTTGTCTAAGAAACTGGTTGTGGATTAATGAATATAAAATAAAAAAATAAATAAATATTTGTTGAATAAATAACTATGTATTGATACCTAAATGTCAATAGCCTTCAATGGAGAGGCCTAAAAATGAAAAAAATTGCCTGAACTCATTATATCCGAAAATCTATTCTTAAGATAACCCAACTGTAATTTTTAGTAATATACAATTAAAAAGTGAAAACTGGGAGTTAATAATACCCTCATTATGCGACTAGGCGCTTCGGCCTAACTGTAACCCACATCTGAGGTTAGAAAGTAAAGATAAGGTTAAGTGTGAGGTGTTTTACAAATTTGAAGAAGGTACCACGGGTATGGTACATAATTATAGCATATGATAGAAAATATAATAGTTTATGATAGAAAATATAATAGTTTATGATAGAAAATATAATAGTTTATTCTTATAAGGTTATTATTTTGGTTTAACTTATCTTTCTATTCATATAAAAAGAAACAGGACAAGTTATTGAGTGAAGTTATTGAAATTTAGAGCTCCCAATGTAGCATCGTTCGGTTAGCCATAGCAGCATAAAATTACGTTAAATGGACAAACAACACTCTCTTTCATTATGACCTGAACTTAATATGGTTATATTTAATTTCTCTCTACAAATTACTAACGAAATTTTAATTTCCCTAAATATTGATATTAGTGCCATGTTTTACAAAGGTGAAATTATAAAATATTTATTTATTTATTATTTAATTTTCATTTGCACCTGCGCAATTGCTCATTCAGCAAATTTTATCCTAGTGTTTTTCACTTTGCTTTTCTACATGATCTTCTATATGATGATGGAGTAAAAACATCAATAGGTGAGTAGGTCTCTTGGCCAATGAACTTTTAATCTTTTCCTATCAAGTCCAGGTAACAGGGAGTAGGAAAGCGGAAGAACGAGTGGGTTTGGGTGATATTGTGTCGATGAGTGGAATGTCATGTATTTTTTATGAATATATGGTCAGTTCTTGTCTTTTTAATTTTGTAAGTACGTTCCATGTAAGTCTTTTGTCCAAGTATAGTCCGAGATAACGTACAATTTTTGTAAGGTACTTCGTCGTTGTCAATTTTGACGTAGAGACGAAGGTTACATGGCTCGATTTTGAGGCGTTTATTCTGATTTGCAATTTATAGAACCACTTTTCTAAATCAAACAAATGATTTTGAAGAGCTATAGAGGCAAGCTAAAATAAAATATAAGTGAGAAAATTTATTATTATATTTTTGAAAAATGGGTTCTAAGTGTATTCAATCCTTCGTCCATTTTACTTAAATTATTTTCTTGTAAAAATAAGAAACTATATAAATAATTCCCTAGGCGTGCCAAATCCTGTCCGTCGTCGAAACCATCATAGCTTTTAAGTGTTGCAGGTACTGTATAACCGTCGCCGCACCGATTTTTAAGTTCTTTCAATAATCTTTATTAACGCATGTACTACTTAACTAAATACATGATTAATTAAGTGAAGTGAAGTCTAAATAACGTTATGTTTTATATTTTCATCGATGATTAAAACTTTGGTACAATCTAATACAATGCCATTTTTTTGATGATTCAGGACGTGATTTGGAAATAAGCATGTACAACATTAATCATACTTTATTCAAACTGAAATATTCTTTCGCGAAATCATTAAGTGCTCTTCTGCCCAGGAGCTTTTAATCAGAACCGTTAATCTTTCCCGTCACTCTGTCGTGGATTAATTGTCTTCTATCTACAAAAACAATCTGCCTAAAGAAATAAAATTCGGAGTGTTCTATTGCCCAGGACATATAATAGTCCATGGTAGGAAGGGCCAATTAGACCATTTTACAGATTTAAATTGTTGTAAATTACATTTTTCAATTAATAAATGTAGGCCTAAAAAAGTAAATGTAAAAAAAAAAATATATAGGCAATTGCTAAGAACGATTATTAAGAAAAACAAAAACTGTACCACTACTGCACATGAACAGTCTTGGGTTCAGTTCAGAGACTGTTCTGCTTCTAAGTCAAGCTAATTTGGAGCAGATCACGCTCAACTTTCCCCAATAAGGGTTCCCACTTTGTAGGAACAGGGTGAGGAGGACCTGCAAACCCTTATGGCTCAATCCAAGGCTGTTAAAAATTAAATTCTGCAAAAACGTTATTATTAATGTATTTCTGGGTGTTAGATATATCTTCAGTCTCGGTGAATAAGTGGTTAAATCGAATTTCGTCGAAAGTGAGTTTCTTGTACTTGAGGAAGCGGATAGCTTTTTTTTTTTTTTTTTTTGTAAATAAGGAGCTAAGTCAGGATTAGGCATGAAATAGAGTTATTGCCTACATTGTAACTCATTTATAGCCCAAGACTACGAGAATGACACAATTCTGCTTCCCTCAATACAGTTAACTCTCTCAAGAAAGAATTCGACTTAACCACTTATTCACTGAGTCTGCAGATATAATAATATAATTTAATAATGCATATTTAAATAAATATTTTTTGCGATAATTATTAAACTTAAGGGACCTGCTGACATTCCCACTACCACACCTTTCTACCCTTCACCTTAGGAACCGAACGATGTAACATTTCGTGCCGAGCGTTAAGTATATATTTCGGCCACAAGCGATCAGCTACTTCCAAAATGTTCTAAGCTTCAGGTAGAAATCATTGATGGAGGTTATAATTTCTTAAATTGCCTTCTCAACGATGCCCTTAAGCTATGCGTCCATTGCCCTTTGTGTATGTAAGCTAAGACTCTCACTTAATATGGATTAGCGAAGAAAATATATAAACTGTCATAAAATAAAATAAAATTGTTCTTTAACAGTTATTGGATTCGTTAACCTCGTTTACGATTACAGCCCCGTTTATCTTCGTTCTATTAGGAGCTTAATGGTTGTTATGGAATAGAAAGAGGAGCTATTTGTGAAGCAGTTCAGAACTAGTCACAGCTATACACGATTTCTAGGATAGCTTCGTCTGATTTTCCAAGGAAACTCATCAACACGAAGCAACTTCTAATAGTTCATATATGTCAATGTCCTATTTA
The DNA here is from genome assembly GCA_964056705.1 of Troilus luridus. NCBI lineage: Eukaryota > Metazoa > Arthropoda > Insecta > Hemiptera > Pentatomidae > Troilus > Troilus luridus. Next base: position 17,929,497 of record OZ057415.1, on the reverse strand, counting down.
TTGACAAAGCAAAGGCTGTCGTGCAATGTACATCACACGAAGAAGACGTGGTGTAATATATGTAGATAGTTATATTTGATATTGCAAACAGAATAAATGGTGAGGTTACAAGTAAAATACTCTCGTTAAAAACATAATTTTGAGAAGGTGCTGGAGAAAAGGCTACAGCACTAATTGTGATTGCGAAACGATGAAAAATTAATAAAGATATGATTCTTGATTTTCACAAATATAAACATCTCATTTTTTTTTAGACAAGTAAAGGTGAAAATTATAATTTTGACTTAATGTGTTTTATTAGTAACCCCACAAAACATTGATGTGCATTGTACTGTTATGAAGCTAACGATTGTGCAAGGAGGTGATATGTTCGAGATCACCATCAACTAACAGGTTCCTTCCCTACTAAAAGTAAATATTTGAGTGGAAAATAGTTGACTAGATAATTATACTGATGGGTTGAATTGGTCAAGGTGTGCAGTCAAAGATAACACAAAATAAGCAGAACTTATTTTTTTAATTTTGCCAACGTTTCCGCCTACTATGTAGGCCATCTTCTGGGAAAATATTGGGTGTCGTGACTTGTCAAACTAACACTTCGCTGCCTTAGTATTATTGTATGATACACATATATGAAAATGAGAAAAAAGATATCAATGATTCTGAGTATCTTTTTATTTTTGGTCTTTGGATGATACCCGGTCGCGATTTTTTGACGTTTTGAAGATCTATGTATAGTTTCCGACCCACAGAACCATATGGTATCAAAATCTCTGATTTTTCAATTTTATAGCATACAACCTTGTAATACAATACAAAGGTAGTGACTTGTCAACTCAAAGAAGTTCTGCTTATTTTGTGTTCTGCACCCCCTGACCAGTTCAATCCATCATTAAGCGTAACTATATTATAGAACCTGAGTGAGTCCAGGGTGGATCTGCAGATCCCACAGGATCCACTCATGGCTGTTAACAGATTAAATTATTTTCTGCTACAGCTGGATTAGAACCCAAGACCTTATGTATTGCAACTTAGTGCTCTACAGACAAGCTACTTAAACCTGAACCTACAATTTAAACTTATGAAGTGTTTTGGGTTCAGTATTTGGTAAGACTCGTATCATTTCTAAGCCTAATAGGATCTCCAAGGAATGTGATATGTCAGAAATCATTATCAACTACCAGGTTTTCCCTTCAAATGAGGGTAAAACTTATTTTTTAACCATTATATGCCAGGGTGAGCCCCCCAGTACGTTCGTCAAAACATCGCGAAGCCAATCCAGAGCTGATAACTACTGTAATTAGTACAGGTCACAATAATTCTGACCTGTCTAGAATGGATCTAGATTCGAACTTGCGCCACAATAGTTACGAACTGCTAACTGACGCCTTAACAATCTCAACCACCACGAGCTCTATAACTAATCTATTGTAAATTAGCTAACTTTCAATGAATAAAAGAATTGTTTTTTTGACACTCCTCTTTTCTTTACTTCTTTATATAACTTGTTAAAACATTAAAACTACTAAATAATTTAAATTTAATGAAAATATGTAATATGTAAATAATATATGTAATAAATAAAATAACAAATATTTCAATAGTATAACAAAATCGCTACTAAAGCCATTAAGAAATGTATTCCATTATAATAAAGTTTTATTTATTTTATTAATTATTATTAATAGATAATATTAGGAACTGGGTCTCTCAGTAAGTAGAGGGCTGAGTTGCTGAGCAGTAGGCCTCAATTATGAAACTATGTTTTTTTGTGGATTCGATAAGCAATATACCCAACAAATTGCTGTGGAAATGTCCTCAGGGTCCAATCCAGCTGTGGCAGAAAGAAGTATGTAATCTGTTAACAGCCATTAATCGATCCTGTGGGATTTGCAAACCTGGGGGCTAACCCAGCCTCTATAAGTAGGGTACACTTAATTGGAGGAAAAACCTGGTGGTTGAACTTGGTCTCCAAAATATCTCCGTATATTTTGGCTTTGAAACAGTACAGTCTATCTAAGACACTTGTTGGTTGGAGTGTTACAGTTTTGTATTACTATTAATTGATTCATATTTTTAATTTGTTATTAGTTTTTAAATCTTATTTGTGTAATCAATGGCCTAAGATTAATGACCTAGATTTTTTTCCACCTGAAAACATTATTGGTTCTCACTGCTTCAGAACTGATAAACTCCAGCAGATCTGTTAGACTTCAGATAGATCCTAGTAAATTAAAAAGTATTGAAAAGAACAGTAAAAGTATAGCCTAAATCTTACCTCAGTAGCCGTAGACAGGCGATTGACCTGCCCAGCATGATACTCGACCACACTCGGCTCACTCATCCACATATTTCTGAAAAACTGCCACTTCCTTCATGTCAATATTTTTACCTTATTACGAATTTTTGAAGAATGTAATTATTACCTTTCAACGATAAATTAAATAAGAATGAGCAAACATTTAGCCAAGGTTCTTGGTGACAACGAAGCCTTGGATAATGTGCACATCATGTTGATATTTCAGTTTTTGAAAGCACGTCGCCTAATGTCTGATTCATAGCATTATTCCAAACTGTATATAATTGTCTCTATCGTACATTTTGAATCTTTGAACAAGTCTGTAGTGTGTTATTTATCTGCAATATGTATCAAAAGTGTATATAGCAATTCAGCGCGGAGGATTACATAAAGGTTTCCCCTTTTAAATACCAAAAAACTATGATATTCGTTAGAGCCAACCAAATAATTTTATTTTATTTGTAGATTTCTATATTTTATAATTCTTAAAAGGAATTTTCGTATTATGCAATATCATTATATCATATAGTGGAAACAAATGAAAAAGGTTGGTTTTTGATATTTCCAACTTTAAAAGTCCATTAGCAAGTCCATGTTGACCTGTATAACCGCTGTTGCTTTTCAACGTCCACCTTTCATATTTTTCCTCGTGTAATTAAAGTTATTGCTACTAATGGAAACACAATATTGTTATGGTAATTGGGAAGCTATAGTCAACCACCGGCTCCAATACTGTCTGCTTTTAGAGAATAGCTATCTAAAGAAAATAAAGAAAGAGAAAACAGTCGTTTAGTTTTTGTTAGCAACGAAAACCGAGATAAGGCATGGAATACAATAAACATTTGAAAGTTTTGTTTAATATTTCGAAATGTTTTATAGGACACGTGCCAGCCGTATGTGGCCTGTGTTTCCTCTTCAGTAAAAACATTGCCCCCTTCCCTTCCACAAATATTTTGCCAATAAGGGAAAGGCAGTCAACCTACATTCGTTGTATTAAATTTATTCAAATTTGTATTGTTGTATATATATATAAGATACACATTTTCTATTAAACAAATATATCAAGAAAGGTAAGAACAATTCAGAATTATTGAATCAAGAAGACTGTCAAAAATAGAATATCTATTAATGAAATACTTAGTTACATGTGTGGACGTTCCGCCCTATGTTGCAGATCTTCAACAAGGCTAAAAAAAAATATAAAAAAAAGAACCCAATAGAAATGAAGAGGGTAAAATTAAGAAGAATTGACTAAAAAATAACAGCCCCACATAAGAAGTTTTAAGCTAATAAAATTTTAAACCAACTATCTTGCTGTAGATTCAATAGTTCCAGGGGTATTATAGATTTAGATGGTATTTAATTGTATACTATGTTTTTCAAAATATTATAAAACATTTACCTACATCAAACACGAAGGGTCTTGGTTTCAGTACATGGTAGAGACTGCACTTTTTTCCTCTAATAACCTAATATACTCACATGATATGCGCTGAGTGAGCCCCAGATCTTCCAGATCTTGAAGATCTGAGTGAGTGATCTAAATATCACACAGAGTCTATCTATGGTCTTAGAAGACTAAAAAATTGATGTACCGCAGCCGGATGTACACGAATACAAATGTACACGAGATATTCAGGATAGAAAATAGAAATGGAATTGACTAGAATAATGATATTAATAAATAATAAATTAAATTGAGTTTGAGATTAAGGGACTGGCGTGTTTCCTAATATGAGGACCCATGCTTCTATCAAATATCAGTCCAATGTATTATGCATTGTAAACCTGTGAGATGAGTGAGTTATCAAGGTGAATGGGAGGCCTCGTTTCACCTCTAAGAGTAGAAGTAATGTGTTAGGACTTTTAATGTTTCAGTCCCATCTTCCATAGTTGTTTCTGCTCATTCAACTTTGTATGTTATGTTTAAAGTTTTGTGAGGCCTGTCAAGTTTGATGATTATGGTAGGGACGTCAGGGGACGTTGCTTTCAGTGTGTCGGGACTTCGTGGAATGTCGTTTGTGAATATTATGTACAATAGCGGTGGAAGTATTGATCCCTGAGGCACACCGGCTAAGTCTCATTAAAGATAGCTCTGAGCCCTGTTGGGCTCAGAAAAATCTGTCTTTAAGGAATGACAGAAGAAATTAATAATAAGTACAATATTGGGCTTATTGAAAAGCCCCTAGTGCCAGGACGTTGTCGAATGCTTGTAAAACATGCAGAACTTCTGCTATATTGCTGTCGACATGTCCGTTTGTACTCAGTGTAATTGTAGAGTTATTAAGTGCAACTTTCGAAAAACTAATGGATCTGTATGAGGAAAGGTTGCTGATATCTCTACCTTGTTTTTTAATCATGACTAAAATCGAATTTTTTCATCTATAGGAATTTTATTATTAAGTTGTAGATTGTCGTTAGGAACACAAGAGCTTTCCTAGGCATTTTCTGGAGCACCTGGGCATTTTTCAAGTCAAAGCCCTGGGGCTTTACTTTTTGGTAAATGTCTAATTAGTTCTTTTACTGCTGTTGGAGTAAATGAATGTAATGGAATAAGTGTGCGACATGCCGAAATTTCGTGTTAAGTGTTTGTGAAGTCAGTATATTGAGTAAATATGGAAGAAAGATGGTAGGTGAAGAGCTCAGATTTCATCCGAAATTGTAAAGTAATATTTTTTTTTAATTTTGGCCCAACTATTGCCAGGTTAAATATTACGAAAAAATCGTTATCTCTTTGTTAAATAAATTATTACTTATCAATGAAATTGGTAAAATTATTTTGGAATCAATATAACTTAACAAAAATAGTTATTTTTATATATTATATTATTATTTATTTTAGACTATGGAATAGAAATTTCGTATTTTAAAGTCTAACATAGAAGATGGCCTCGAGACCATCTAATATAGAACTTTATTGGAGTGCTACCGATGGGTAGTTTCTCCACAAGTGTTTTTCATGTCATAATGTACATATCAGCAGATTTACTTGTTATAATAATATTATAGTTGTAAATATCAATAAATTAAATTTAAAAAAAAAAGTCTAACATTTGAATTTGGGAGTTTTTCATTTAATGATTATTTTTTTAATCAAAACTAATAATTCAGTAAAACTAAAATCTTTCTCCTTGTTTGTGTCTTTTTCTTAAGAATGGGTGCCTGAAAATTAAGGTCAGAATTTTTTTGAGATTACTTGGATGCCAACAAAAAAATAAAACAATCGGTCCAGTAATCCCGGAGAAAAGCAGTGATGGGTGAATATAAATATATTTTTTTTTAATATTTGGACTCTTTGTCTTTCGGGATCCGAGGATATAAGCCTATCCTATCTGAGGAAATTCCTTTTTTTTTCTGGAAGGTCAACATATATATTTTTAAAAATATACAAAGGTTTTAAAACTAAAATCTTAAAGAAAATGGTGAGGTAAATAAATAAATAATATAGATAAATAAAATGTAAATAAAAAATAAATTATTTTCAGTCATTATTTTTTATGTTCATTTATTACTGAATTATGGATATATTTGTACAATAGGATGACAGCAACTTTTTAATTCCATTTGCAATAAGTTTTTTTTCTATTATCCTTATAACATTGATGATAAATGTAAGAATCACTATAATGTTTATAATAAATTTATCTATAAATATATATTTATGTACACATGCATATATGTATTTGTTCGTACGTATAATGAATGATAAACAAAATATGTGTTATATATAAACAGGACAAGTGTTACAAGGGCTGCAACAATTACAGAATCATTTGTGTCAGGTTGTCCTGGACTTGGACTTGACCCAGTTTTATTCTCTCGATGAAAGTGGAAATTGATTTTTATCAATTTTAAATTATTCAGTTCCTAAACAGGTTTCTAACAAGCTAAGAAAATTGTAGGGAATACTTTAGATAGTAGAGACAATTCATATGAATTTCACTGATCCATTCTTATCTAGAGCTTATGGATTATTATGTATTTGTTGGTTACCAGAATTAGGTCGCTACACACAACACTTTTATTTTAAAGAATTTGTTTATTTTCAAAGATCTTGAATTAGATGATGTATTTAGCAGTGTCCATTCAATAACGTAGGGCCAAGTAATTACAATAGCACTAAGGAAGAGACAATGTCACTTTCTCAAGAGATAATGCGTCATCATGAAATAAATTACTGCTAAAAATATATAGTAATTCTTTAAATAATGAAACTATACTCTATTTTCAAATAAAATGTCTATTTTAACAATAAAATGAGATCAAAACAAAGAAGAAAAAAAAAATAACTGCATCACCCTGCACATATGTGGTCTAAAAATAAGATTATCTAGGCTTTGACAGTTTCGGAACGCAATGGTTGCTTTCATTACATTCACAACTTTTGGCGTTATACCTATTATATTTTATAGTTATTCAAAAACTTTAGCATAAACATTTTCTATAGTTTAATATAACATTTGATTTATTTTATTTTTTGTTAAGATTTTCTTCTTGTTTAATGTATATCAAAGCAAGAATTGTTTATCTTTATTTTTAAGAATTTTGTTTGGTTTTTTAAATTACAATTTTGGTTTAGTGAGATGATTGTTTTGATGTTTTAAGAAAATAAAGCATGAGTATAATGGCGAATGCAATGTAATGAAACTTGACACAGCAGCTTTACTGATAAGATTTTATTTGCTTGATTATTTAATTTTATTTCATTAAGGAAGAACTGTTCATTTTTATTTAATTTATTTATTTATTGAGAGTTTTCTCTAACCAAATTTTATGATTCTATCCAGTATTCTCTCCAGGCCTTCCAGTCAGACGCAACTTCTTCAATCAACTGAGACCGTATCCTGTCATATCTTCCTGAACTTGTCTAACCTATTGAATTCTTGGACGACCTGTTCTTCTTCCTTCAGGTCACCATTATAGGGTAATTTTATTATTCTTCTATCTTGCATTTTCTTTAGCTCTCCAAACCACTCTCATCGCATGATAGTGATTCTTTCCAGGGTGGTATTTTGAGCGTCTATTATCTCTAGAATCTTATCTCAAGAGATTCCGACTGCCCTCCTCTAGAAGTCCGTATTATTCTTGACTTCCCTTCCTAACTTCCATGTCCCACTACTACATATATAATTATAGACGTTACTATAACATGGAATATTATCTTTTTTCTTATTATTTCTAAGATGTGTGGAATAATAACATCTGGGTTAATAAAGTCTGGGTTTATTTAAAATAATCTAATAAAGTCTGGGTTCAGCATTTCAATTTCTGTTTTTCTTTCTTTGGTTCTTCATGGAACACCCCTTTCCAATGTTTCATATTTTTGAAGAACAGATCCCAGGTACTTGAAGTTCTTAATTTTTAGTTTTTAATAGTTTCACTTCTAAAGGCCTGTTTTCTTCAATATCAATGTATTCAGTTTTATCGAAGTTCGTCATCATTTCTCACCTATTACATTTCTTCTTCTAGGGGTTATCTACTTTTATGATCATCATCATAATCTGCCCTCTTGAACCTCCTATGCAGTGTGAGGAGGAATTCTGTATAGCATTCTCCGGCTCTGCCTGTCTACCATCAACTGTGCTCTTCTGCTCCACTGGAGTCCTCTCTTCTCGAAATACTTCTTCACCACTTCTTCCTAGGTCCTCTTCCTCTTTTTGCCTACCCTTTGGCTCGGTAAGTCTCGCAAGCAATCCTGTTTGGTTTCATGCACAGGAGGTGTCCAAGTCATCTCAGCCGATTTTCTTCTACTGCCACGTTGACTGGGTTAACATTAAGGTTCGACCTGATAATTGTGTACCCTTTCTGTTTTGCCTTCAATCTTCCTGAGAAATCTCTTTTTTGCTGCCTGTGTCCGGAGATCGGTGCTTTTTTTGTCAGATTACCTGAGTATACCCACTTTTCTTTTCTTTCTGTTTAGACTTTTAAGATCTACTCTCTTATTTTATAAATAATTTTGGATTATTCCAATCATTTATTATCTGATAAAATCCAGTGTTATAATTGATGTAGAAGCCATTAGATCAAACCAATAAGCGAGGTTGTAATGCAAAGTAACAGGAAAGGTGTAAAATAACATTGGAAAGGTTTCCACCCTTTGCCGCTTTAAAGGGTAATTTAATCCTGCGGAGTCCTGTAATTCAACCCCTGGGTCTCAAAGCACTGTCTGGACACAATCGTATCTTCCCTGCTTTACTCCAATCTCAAATACACCCCCTCGCTCCTTTGTCGGGGTACTCGAATTACCTCCAATTATCCTTAAAAGGATAAAAAAAAGGCTGGATTCTGGAAAAATCTGAACTCACCTTAAAGCTCCAATATTCAGAGGAAAATGTAATAAAGTTAGGTAGTACTCAAGCTTTTGAAATATTCTCCATTTTTATCTACTTGATATACATAAAGATACTTATTACATGTACAACCCATGAAGCTCAGTACATGGTAGAGACTGTATGGTTTCGAGAACAATGGCTGTGCAGTGAAATGAATTTTCCGAGTCAAACCACCAGGTTTTACTCCATTTAGGGTACATTATTGCTCCTGCCAAAAGAGTATCAATATTAAAATTGGTTGTGAAAGGATAATCATGTCTTTTTTAGGCTTGCAGAGGGATAATACTCAAGAGTATTCTAGGTCATCAATTAGAGCCTTAATGGTGGAGATCTCTTAACAAACTTCGACAGCCAAATTCTGCAGCCTGTGGGTTTATTGTGTAGTGTGTGAAAAATATTATGGAACGAGGATGAAAACGAATTATGCATTGCTCGAATGCTAGTTGTAGAAACTAGGTGTATAGAGTTATGTTGTTTACTTGCCAAGGATCTTCTGATTAAGCATGGTCATGGATATATATAATTTCTGTTTAATTTTCCTACTGTCAACGATATGGAAAAAATAGATTACAGAAATGTCGGTCGTCTGTCATAGTTTTTCTTTTTTCTTTAAAAACGTTAGCTAACTAATGATTGAGTGAATATAAAAGTAAGTCTCAATTGTATAGTAAATATCTGCTTACAAACTTTCATTTCTGCCCAAATCCGATAGATACTCTCAACGCTCCCCACTACGTCTCGGTTTACCCATTGGATGTCAACTAGTCCACGCTACCAGCTAATCTCCAAATCATAAAATATTAATAAAAAGTAATTATATAATAATAAATTTATAATCGTTTATTTAATGAACTATTGGTATTATGCTAAGAGCTATAGATCGCTGAGGTAAGGCCGTTCACCTTCGAGGCAAACTTGTTTCCAGGACCTTGTCATCCAATTCCTTTCCTGACCTCTCCTAGTGCAATCTGCCCTTAACCTCACAGAATTCATATTTAAGTTATTGATGATAGTGGGCAGTCATGGTATTATAATGAATATCATTTGCATTTAATAGTGGTTCGTTCAAGGTAACCAAAGCATTATTATTCTTAAACCACTTTAAAAGATGTTTACCTTAAAGAATCTTCTGGAAGCGTATTATATATACCAAACTGTCATCTGGACAATGCCAAAATGGAGTAACTGAAAATCAGTGGAAAAATAAAGGTTGAATTTGAATTATACTGCTCAAATAATGTAGCTAATTCATTAGTTAAATTATTAATATAATGAAGGATACAATTTGCCTGGGGATCCAGTCATTAATAACAATAAATAATGTTAACTTATTTATTATAAGTACCGACGTTTTTAATAAAATGGATTCTTAATTACCTAAACATTTAAGTACGTAATTAACATGCTTTATGTGCTCTCTAAGATTTGTCCTCGATACCCTGGGTGGTCTAGTTCTCTCTCATTCGTAGACAATATTTCCTTGGTTCATTCTTATCCATCAACTCTCAACACCCTTCATATATCTGCAGTCTCCTCCAATTGAAATCCTCAGTCCAGAACAATGAAACAAAGATTTCGCCTTTCCTATCTCTATACTCGTTCCCGCGGAACCAAAACATTTGGGCGTTCCTTTCTAGCCCGTTTCTCCACAAAACCTCCTAATATCCTCCATGCTTCTTTCCGGTTCTCGTTTACGCTCTTGCTTGTTCACTCCCCTTGCTTCCCAAACAAATACTCAGTTAAGTCAGTCATTGGCTTAAATGAATTATTATTGAATAATGGTTTTTATTGCATAGATTTTTTCTTGTAAAGAACATATACTCCTACTGAAGATAATAAATTCTACTTATACCCAGAAGCTCAGTCAAGCTTCCGATACATATGCATCGGAAGCTTGACATAATTATGGAAAAATGAAAAAGAGTCAATTTTTTGAAAATTTGAATAATTCTGAACGCCTCATATGTAAGTATAGTTTTCTGATTAAAACCAGTGAATGTAATTAACTTCAAATACTTATCTTAATTATCAGGTATGATTTTTTTTTCTTGTATATCTTTCTTAGATTTTGGAGATATTGTTTTAGGAGGAAATAAGTTTGAACATAAAAATAAGTTTAAGTACTTAGGGTTTATGGTAGCTAGAAAAAAAAAAACGAAATGCACGGGGAAATAAAAGCGCGATGAAGGGGAGGAAATGCTTGTTATTATTCGATCTCAAAATTGCTAAGCTCGCGTCTTTTGTCCTGAAATATAAAAATTAGAATTTATGAAAACATCATCCTTCCAACTCTTCTTTACGGTTGCGAAACGTGGCCGCTAACGCTGGGGAATGAACAGCATCTTAAGGTATTCGAAAATAAGGTGTTCCGCAGAATATTCGATCCGAAAAAGAATGAGTCCACAGGAGAATTTAGAAGATTACACAACGCATAATTCCGAGCCACGCACTCGGTTAATATTATTGAAGTGATAACGTCCCGAGGATTAAGATGGCCTTGTTAAGTTTTTGGGCTGAGTAACGAACGAATTGCTAAAATGATAATAAGCGTTGTGGCGACTGGGAAGCGACTTATGGGTACATCGAGGCGAAGATTGCGTTGACAGTTATGTGGCAGGTTTGTGAAGTGGTCCATGGACAGAAGTTTGTGAGCAGAAATTGGTGGTATCGACATCGAGCCTTCGCGTTATTTAAGTCTTTTTATTTATTCATTTATAAAGCTGTCATAAAAGGATGTGAATTAAGAAGAGAATTATGTAAAGAAGGGTAGTTAAGGAAATAACGTCGATGAATTTCGTAAAGCATTAATAAAGATATCCTCCTTCATACCATCCTCCTCACTTCGGGAGGGCACGTGACCCGACCAGATTACTCCAATCTTCCCCTCCTCTTCCCTTCCCACACAACAGAGCTCGCCCCCCGAAAGATATTGAGGAATGGAGGAAAGGCTTTGGATGGCCTCCGATTGGCACTTAAAGAATGATGTTGAAGGCACTTCCTACGGGGGGGAAGGCTGGTCGATATCCTTCTCATTATAAGAGCTCTCTGGGCAGATCAATCTTCCCATCTTTCCCAAAACGTCTCATCCTCAATTTTCGGCAGTGAAAGGTCCTATTTTTCATCAATCAAAGGAACATCCGAAAGAGAGTAGCAAATTAACTTTATACACTAGTGTTAAGGCCAGATGATGTAATAATCTTAATGATGTTATTAAATCATTTTATTTGTAAAAGAATGAACATTTTCTCTTTTCTTTTTTTTCTCCTTTTTGTAAAAATAAAAATTTAAACTTTTATTTCATAACTAGACATTTGTTTAGTTATAATTCTAATATTTCTCATAAGTTTAAAAACACATGTTACAAAAGTGGAGTCGATCGGTTTTTGTTCACTCTGTCTATATCAAGTCAGACAGGGTACTACGAGCTTCTTGGAGTGCATATCAAAAACAATAGCAGAGACGCTTTTGGAATTAAAGCGGTACTAAGTCGATGCCCACCTGGAGGTGGAATTAGTTTATTAGGTCCAACTATTTTGCGGGAGGTCAATCAACGAGTATATAATTATAAGAACTCATAGGATGACCACAATTTACTTGGAAATAGGTGTAATTCTATTTCACTATATAAATAAAAATAAAAATGGGCTTGTAATAAAAAATAGGCTGTTGGGGTCGGTAACGAATGAATTACTAAAAGTTAATAAGCGTTGTATCAACTAATAAACGTCTACGAGAGTAGACCGAGGCGTAGGTGGGAGGATTGCATTAAGGTTTGGGAAGTGGCTCTTGGACGGAAGTTTGTAAGATGAGAATAGTGGCATCGGCATCGAGCCTTCAAGTTCGCTATGCCTTATAATTTTTATTAATTATAAAGCAGAATACATTATGTAAAAAGATTATCATGTTGTAGCTTATGTTTTTATTTGCTCCTATTTATTTATTTATTCTCTTTAGTTGCCTAATATTTTCAAGTAAATTAAAATAGTAACGTAATGTACTTTTTTAATTTACTTATTTGGCGCTTTTGTAAATACTTTATGCTTTGTATCGTTCCATGGAAACATCTGGCTACAGTATATATTGCAGTTTATGCTTATTTGTCTGTTGTTGTCTGGTATTTTTGCCAGACTGAAACGACAAGAAACAGTTCACCATCTGAGGCTAATTCAACATTTACTAGACATAAGCTCTAAGCTCCCAAGCATATTGGGATACTCATATACAAAATACTCATATACAAGACAATCATCAGACCCATCTGGACTTACGGAGTAGAGCTTTGGGGCTCCATTAGGCCATCGGATACCTCTCGTATTCAATCCTTACAATCCAAAACCCTTCTTCAAATCCTCAATGCTACTTACTTTGTTACGAACAAAGTAATCCCTAGTGACCTTAATGTCTCTTTTGTAGCTGATTTGGCCCGAATCCGATATCAATTTTTTCATGACAAACTTTATTCCTACTCAAACTCACTAACTTTCAAACATGTAACCTCTTCATTCCTGATAATCCTCAGAGGTGTCTGATTACTGCCATTTACTTGTTATAACACAGTTGTAAATTTATATGAATAAATTATTTTTAAATAAAGTTTGATATTTTAAGAAGCCTAGTCAAATAATAAATAAAAATTTTTGTTTTCTCTATTCTATTCTATGTCTGTTATCTATATACTATACCTACCATTCCATGCCGATACCGCCTATCTCCACCAACAAACTACCGTCCACGGACAACAACCGAAACACAAATCCACCAGATCACTCACTACGCAATCCTCCCCGCTACCCCTCGGTCTACCCTTCAGATGATTCCCAATAGAATTATATTATATTATAAATTTGATATAACCACTTATTCACAGGCTCGATATAGAAATATCGAATAGTGGTTAAAATGCAGACGTTTACATGAATTTAAGTGTTGATTTCGCTTATACAAAAACGTTGAGCAAGATCCGAAAAATCACTTCTGTTCTGGAGAGTTTGTTTTAAGAAAAATGTATATTTTGATTTTCTATTATTATGCAACGCCCAACTTCCTAAAGATGATACTGTTTCTATGATATGATAGTATTGAGAATTTCGCTTTGAAAAATCTAGCTTTGGATTAATCTAAAACCGGGATCTGAAATGAAAAACATCCGCTTGGACGAGTTTTTGCAGGAATCAGCTAGCCAAGGTTCTTCGCTAACACAGCTGGCTTTTTGCCTCCGTCAGGTAGTTCGATAATTGTTTCCTCCGACGAGACCATGTTCAATAAATGCTCAATTATATGCTCCTTGTTACAGCTCCCAGCATCGTTTAATAGTTCCCAGGGTGTTACGCAATCCCAGCTGATTTCATGTTAAACAGCTGATTTCCGCTTATAATAATTTATACTTATCGAAACAGAATCAGCTGATATTTGAAGTATACAATACATTATTTATGTAACAACAACATGAGTTTATTCCTTTGCCAATACCAAGCAGGCCAAACTAGTAATGCAAAGAGGAGTTTTGAGTTTTAGTAATATAGGGAGTGGTTTTGTATTTTAATCCGTATATTTTTATATGTATATATTGTATATTTGTCACTTTAGTAGTCAATTTGATATATTTAGATGTCATTTTGTAGATGACCAGACCGGGTGTCCGCTTATTGGTTACGACTCAGCAAGACCCTTCTCAGTATACTTCTATCAGAAATATATTTGTTGGGGGTTTTCCGGATTTCTATAGCCGATATAAGCATTTCGCTTCGGGAATGAAATATAGGAACCCGTGGGCTTTCTTACCTTGAACATCCATAATCAATGGATCAAGACCGATTATTTACTGTCCTTGAACCAGAATGTACATCAGTGAGAAGAACATTGGTGAATCAGCCCCAAGATGACTGGTTATGGAGTTACGAGCACACATCCGATGTATGTAAACCATCGTTTTTGAGGTTGAATGAACCCCTCCAGACTTTTTTGCTCCCTCTAGCAATACATGTCTGCAAGGTGACAACATCACTCGACCAAAGATCTGCATATTCTATAGCTCCTTTGAAAAACAAAATAAAACATATTAATGACATAAGTGTGTGTTGGGTGGTTATATATATATATTTATATTACCAATACATTGCGGTACTTCCAATATATTTATTTGTATCATCATAACTCAATTCTTCAAAACGTTTTATATAATTATTTCTTCAGCCCCGGTGAATAAGTGTGTAAGTCGAATTTTTCCAGAGAGAGTTAACTATATTGAGGGATGCGGAATCGTTTCATTCTTGTACTTCATAGGTTTATATTGAGTTGTAATATAAACAATAAGTCCTCTTCAAGCCATGGCTGACTTTGCCCTTATTCGCTATGAAGAGAATACGACTCCACTTTCCTAAGCAGCAGAAACGTAATTCGAACAAAATTCCAATTAACCACTTATTCATTAATATATCTATTAGGGTTCTGATTCCATCTTCAGGACAAAAGATGTAAGCGAGGAATTATATATGCTAATGTTAAAATTTTAATGGATATCTATCTCAAGTTCTAATTACTTTTTTCACATATTTTTTGAGATTATTTCCTCGACTAACATCTTTATGTTTGTTGTTATATTTACTTATTTACTAATGAACAATTCCACAGCTCATTGTTATTTTCCTAACAATCATTAACGTGCTGAGAGAGAAGGCCCTCAGGCGTTAGCTTGGTGAACAATGAACTCGACTTAGAGACGAGAGCTTAGCAGATGACGGCATTGTGTATCATCACTGAATGTGTATCATCATTCAATGGCCCTGCCTTAGCTCTGGTTAACTGAGCACATTCACTAATTCATGGATCTAGGCTAACCTGTGTATCTCAATATACGCATTGTTCTAAAGTATACTTAGGAGAAACATCATCAAACCTACACAAAATACTCGAATAACATGGCTTGTATAAACTATTACTTGTAGTTATTTTAAACAAAGTAACATATTAGAATCGTTTGTACTGAATTTTATTTTAGTGAAAATAATATTATTTTAGGAATTTGATAATTTAATAGTGTATCAACAAGTAATCGGGGTTCAAACATATAATACATATCATCATCTTAGGGCGCTATGGTCCATGGAGGACCTTGGCCTCCTCTACAATTTTCCTCCACTTTGACCGATCTTCCGCTGCTCTTCTTAATGTTCTTACACCAAAGAGCGTAATGTCTGCTTCTGCATGGTCCAGCCATGGCATTCTAGGCCTGCCTCTTCCTCTTTCTCCACCTGGACGTCCCTCCATGATCATCTTTGGGAGACTTTTTTTATCCATTCTGTGAACGTCTTTTTTTTTTTCTTTTTTTTTTATTATTTATTTATTGATATTTACAACTATATTACAGTAATATAACAAGTAAATTGGCTGAGTGATACGTAATGACATGATATAATGACAAGTAGAGAAACTACCCACTGGTAGTACTCAAATCGCATGTTCAACTAAGAAGGTCACGTGGCCATCTTCTTCTCAGACGCCTCGGAGGATTATCGGGAATTGAAGAGGAAGCTAGGTTTGAAACTAGAGGGTGTGAGTGGAAATGAAGTTTGTTATGAAAGGATAGATACCGGGATCGGGCCAGATCAGCAACAAATGGGACATTAAGGTCGTTATGGATGACTATATTCTTAACAAAATAAGGAGCGTTGAGGATTTTACGAAGGATTTTCCGACCATCTTAATCTTGCTTTTTTAATACAAGAAACTATATCAGGTTCTCCATATATACAAGGCATTAAACATATTAATGCAAGGCATAATACTACTAAACTATATTTTTTTTGGTATCAATATATATGAGATTTGTGGAGCACGTACCTAAATGAAAAACACAGGGAAGTACCTAAACATTATACAGGGTTACTGAGTTGTGGATCCTTGGTTTGAAATCAGCCATGACAGATCAATTATTTATTCTTTTAACAGGCGTGCATTGACTTTGTGGGATCTGTAGAGTTTTCTGGGTTCACCCAACATTTATCCCTTTCATTGGGGAAAATCATGGCGGGCAAATATCCTTTTTGGACTTAAACAGTACTACAGTCAACCAAGTACTGGATCAAAGACCCTTTTTATGTCATACTGTTGCAGATTTTAAAACATACCATATATAATATTTAGTGAAAGGTTAACTTGAGTAAATGGAAACCAATTAAGCATTTTCAGCATTGTTTTGTTTGGTATAAATAAAACAGGAAATTTAAAATAGTAGTAAGAAAAAATACACTATGAAATAATTAAAACTTTTTACTTTTTGGATCTTCCATTTTTTTAATCAAAAACAATTTCGTTAGGAGTTTTGTTAATATATAAAATACGTCGCAAACATCCTTTTTTTCTTCTGATTTTTCTAAACAAAAATAGAAGAATATATATATATGATTCAAGACATACGCCAGCTAACGAGTAATGAATAGGAGAAAAACTGAGAAATATTAAAATCTATATTCCCTTTATTCAATTCTTATCTATTTATAGAATCTTGGAACTAATCATAGGCTGAATTACCAGATCCTGGTAAGAGATATATTGATTACTAAATGGCGTTACTTAGCAGAAGAAACCTGACAAAGAGAAACGTGTTGGTGATTTCCAGAGGATCACGTGTTGAGCCACAGTCTTTAGTTCTGTCGAAACTTCTTCAGTTAAAACATTAATTCATTCCTTCTTGCGTCAGTATTTAATCATATTAGTTTATACTTATTACATGTATATATATATATATATATATATATATATATATATATATATATATATATATATATATATAATGAAAAAACAAAAGATAGATTTATTCACAGTACATAATTACAAGTCTTAAGATTACAATAACTTCCAGCACTATGATTTTCTCGCCTGAAATACCAAAAGAAACAGCATTTAAAGCCGTTCCTTCGCGTTTCTTTATATCTTTCATGAGATTAGTTGTAGTTTACTCTACACACAATATTATTTAAACAATTTATAACCGTCCATTAAAACTGTAGTTATCATATGTCTTTTATTTATAGTATCTGTTAGATCAAGTAGGCTGTGTCACTATCACGCCAAATACAAAATTTAGAAAACCGTTCCAATGTTAGCGACGCAGTTTTCTTTACTTACATATGTGTGTAAAATGGTATACTAATTGGTAGGCTTTGTAGGAGTAATAGTTTAACCTACACCTATAAGTGAAGAACAAGTTTCCTGTAACATATGTTTTACAGTATTTTGTTTCATCTTGTTTATTGCCACATCATGGCATTCCAAAAGACTAAAGAAGAATCATTAATTCAGTTTATTTAGGGGTTTTTTTCCAATTGCATTTTTGTTATTTGTTACTGAGTTTTTGTTTTGTTTAATAAATTGTCAGACATTTGGATGGTTAACCGGTGATAGCTTCTAATTTATCAGAATAAGATATAGAATGTAGAATTACAGATATACTTAGTGGAAAATTTTAAAATAAAGAGCCTTGAGCATTTCTAAACAAACCTAAAACAAAAATACCTATCAATACTTCGTCAATTAAGATGAAATCAGGACAGAAGGAGGATTATAAAATTAAAGATATATAAAAAGAAAAAATTAAGCACAAATCTAAGTAAAAAAATGTATTGTTTAACAGGCCTTTATTAATATAATATTATTTACTGTGCAAAATGGGTAGGTGCAAAACGACTACCTTTGGGGACGATTCGCCAGTATCCTTCCCACCGTCGTACAATCAAGGACAGTGATAAATCGGTCTAGATCCGTAGATTATGGCTTTTCGGAGCCAGCAAGAACACGAGGACCTAGATTTCTTTCCCCAAAGCAGACACATTTCCTGTACCAATCCTACTTACTGGCAGGTATTTTACGGAAAAATCACAAAACATTTTTCTACAGTAGTTCGTGGGATTGAGTCATCACTTTTACACCCGATATGTATATTCTGTATTTGATATAATATATTTAATATAATAATAATTGTTTATTATATATACAATAAATATATTTATTGTAGAACATTTACTTAAAAATAATAAGTATTTTTAAACATTAATAATCTACAGCAATTTTAAGATAGTTTAGTACCACAAAGAAACACAACTTTCATTGTAATTGATATAAAAAAACGTGACGAGGTAAGGAGCATTGAGGACGACGATGGATTCTGCATTGTAATTATTAAACACGAGGAGTTTAGTTGAGTCCCGAAGCTCAATTCCCTAAAACCAAATCCACCTAAATGAGTCTTTTGTAATTAATTTGAAGTTCACAGCTTTTGTCTGGAAAGTGTTGAACCGCTCGTTTCCAAGTTTAATGAGGATTCCAAGTTAGACTTTTCAAGATTGAGAACTATACACCGGATCTGTTCAACTGGGAATATGGAATATTATTAAATGCTAATGTTGGAGAGGAAGTTATATTTTAAAGTCTGTCGATATATAGAACATGTAGAACTTACAAATGGATTGGAAATGAAATAAACGTTTCTAGGATAATGTAGATTATGTAAAAAATCTTTTTATAAAGATAATTATACGCGATAATTTTACTGGGGGGTCCATCAGATCTTTCGGTTTTTGTTGGTAGTGCGAAAACACTAGACTGAGTCTAGTTGACAGTCTAGTGTCAACCCATCATACTAACCCTGAAGTAATTGCAATGTGGCTCGAAACTTCGACTTTCCTATAAACAGTTCTCCCTATATAAGAAAAATAAATTTACCTCCACCCGGACCATTTTCTTTCATATATATATATATATATTAGGTCAACTAACATTATTAAATGTATAGATCCATCCAATAGTAGGTATTATATTCTACAACAGAAACTAAGTTATCTTTGTTTTTCAGGTGAAGTTCCTATGAATCATTTTTATAATACAATACTTCCTCAAAAATTTCGGAAGACCAAACTGAGGCACACATATCTTTATTCTTTTTTTGATACATAAATTTGATTATCATAATTCCTCCTTCGATTTTTCCATCTCCATCTTGAATCCAACTAATAGCACACCTCTGACGCATTTTCCACCCTGGGAACACCTTTTTTTACAAACTTTAACAGATTTCATTACCTTACTGCATTAACAAACGGCAATCTTGTTGGATAATGTCCAACACATATACCGTGATGGAGCAGTACAAGACGAATGCACCCTTCATTTTATATATAGTTATTGAATTTTGTTTGTCATAATTATTTCCATATAGATTCATGATATTTTAACGGATTACAATCATGAATGAATCATGAACGGATTAAAATCATTTTAATGAATTACAATCATTCTATGTGATATAAAAGACTACCGGAATATCTCATCACTTCTTCGATGCGACGGTAAATCCCTAAGGGCCATCTCCGATTCGTAAATCTGTCTTCGAATACAAAAGCCCGAAGTGGTGAAGTATCGGCTCTAGAACGGACAACACTCGCTCACTCCCAAGATATATCTCTCCGCGCGGATTGATCTGAGGAAGGTAGGAAGAGCGAAAGGTGGGCGGTGGGAGTGCCTCTCCATCAATCTCAGGGCGGTCTGAGTCGATTGAGGAATATCGGGTGAGTTCCTGAAGAGGGATCTGAAATGTTACCGGGCATTAATATTGGAAGAGAGGGTAGAAAGCGAGTTACGATGAGGTCAACTCTCAAGTCGTAGTAAGCAACCAGCCTATTTAAGTATACATAAACACAAGCGTAATTAAAACCTTGAAAAATATATTTAAAATCGCTCGTTTTTTTAAGGATTACTAACTACATAAACACAAAATGAACTAATCAATAACGTAATGTGGATAATTTCATCCTATAAAAGCACTCATGCTGTTTATTCATTTAATGTCACTTTACGGCGCTATTGCTAATCGGACGAGGCCATAGTGGGAGTCCTAAATCTTAGCTATACAGGTATAATTAGGATAGGAAACTTGAACGAATACCTGACACGCCACAGGTTATGGACCCTCATTTTACGTCCCTACTGAAGCAATGCACAACCAAGGATTTTGTACTCCCTTTAAGATCTCCTAGGGCTAACTACCGGTCTGCGGTGGTCTTGGGAATAGCAGGTTGTTATGCTCACGACTAGGCAACAGCCGACCCCTCAATTATATTGTCCGAACTGTGCTCAGTAAAATTTCCCTGTGAGTTAACTCTAAGTAATCTACCAATAATTAAATATATCATTGAAGTTTAGAAAATATTCTTCTTCACCGTACCCCATCCTACCGCTGTTGCAGTGTGAGGGTGCCTATTAAGGACCAGAAATCAACATCTCTTTCTACAATAAATTCTCTTCTCCTTCACCAATCAAATCCTCTGGCTATGTAGTCTTCCTTTATTCCTTCTTCTTTGTCTCATAAAGTTCCAATCGCCTTTTCTCCTTCATCCATTTGGTCTCACCATTGCAGTCGGTTCCCTCAATGACTTTGTGTAAAGGCTTTCCTTTGGGTTTTGTCCTTAATGTTGTATTAAATATTCTCTCCGTCTTATCTTACCTTTTATTCAATGGAACAAACATCAACGGACTTCTATCATAATTCTACAATCATATATAACAACACTCTAGTAATAGTAAATAATGATATATGAGATTGAATTTCAGCTTTAATTGTAACTTACTAAAAATAAACATCAATAAAATAATTGTATAATATGATTATAGATCTAAAATATCAGTTACAATCATTAGTTAATCTAATTAACAACTAGATAAATAACACTAATGCACATCATGAATTCGGAATACCATTTGTTGTAGCCGCCATTGCAACCAAAATTAATGAGAAGTTTATCCATCAGCCTAATCCCTATCTTGCTCCTCTCAACCCTCCTGATGATCCTCCTACGAGGTTGGAGTTGCTAAGATCATTATCTTGAGCGATGAGAAATCCTTCTTCATCCCGACCGATGTAGATCTTGGAGGTGTATCGTATGCCATATGGAGATCTAATAGGAACGGGATATTTCTTAAGAAGCAAACATCATCCTTAGGCTTAGGTTCATGTTTAGGCTGGCCAATATATTCAAATTTAATAAATTCATGTTTAAAAAAAAGCTAACTTACACGATTTTTTAAAAATATGAATGTTCGATTTAAAACTTTTCTCTTTGTCTTTCGGTCGAAGCCCAAGATGATGACGTTCACCCTCCAAAGGTTTTAAACATCAGTGACAAAATTTATAAATAAAATCTGGAGGGATATTTTTCCTTCCATAACTAAGATAAATTATATTAATATTGAATTATCCCCAAATTAATGCTAATTCATCAAGATTTATCAATTGATCAATAAAAAGTGCAAAGTGCCCAATTAAGTCTTGGGGAGGGGAGAGGAAATTCGAAGCACTTAAGCTTAAGGAGCAGCAACCAGCAACCCCTTAAGTACTCCCAAAGACGGCGGTCGGTTGCTGTACCACTCAAATATCATCGATTCTGTCAAGTTTCCATGTCAAATTAAAGGAACGAGGATTGTAATCTTGTAAAGATTAGCCGCTTATCAGTGATTATGATTTTACAAGAATCATTGGTGATATTGAAATGAAAATATTCAATTCAGACACTTATTGAAAACATCTCACAGTACAATATGGATTGCCAAATATGGATTGGCACAACCCTATTTAAGTATTTTTTAACATATAAGTACGTATTAACAATACTTTATGACAATATTATATTAACAATGTGAGCAGAGTGGCTCAGTAGTAGAGCAATGAGTTGCCACGCCGAAGGTCCTAGGTTCAAATCCCGCTCGCTATGGACCATATGGGACCTGGGAACCTCCTCGGGCTAGATCACCAAGCCTTTATAAATTGGGTACCCAAAATAAGGAGGGAACTCTGGCGGTTAAGCTTGATCTAGTTCTGGTATCAAATTGACACATACACATAAATGTGAACACTATTGACATAAAAATTTAATTATCGTTCTCTTTTCTGCCTTGAAGAAGTCAGCAGCAGTCGAAACGTTGGCCAAAAATTCAACAACACGGTCTAAACCAGAAGATACCACTGAAGTCTTTTGTATATGTAATGTTTTTAGGAGAACAAATATTTGAAAACTAGAGAATGACAAATACACACATTATAGAATAACACAAGATATCCCCAGGGAAAACTATTGGATCTGTGATAAGCAATAATTCCCGAAAAGTGTTTATAAAAAATATTAAACTGTAGAATTTGATGAACAACCTCTTAAGGTAAAATAAGGCATTGTTCATTATATTAGGTCCATAAAAGGGCGAGTCCAATGAAAAATATAGTTATGGGGCGACCTATGGTCTAGTGGTAGCATAACAACCTAAGATCGCGGGTTCGTAGCTTTTTTAGGGGTTCACACAAGGCGGAATCGCAGAGCACGCAACTGGCTAATATAGTTGAAGTGGCATCACCAAGAAGATAAAGATGGGTTTTCTGAAGTTGCTGAATTTAGTACTGAACAAATTCCTAAAAAGGTGCAAGAAGAGAGCATTGCGTTAAAGTTTTGGATTTGGGTTATTAACCGTGAATAAAAGTTAGTACGCAATGATCGGTGGGTGGTATATTATAATTAATTATTAATCCTATCTTTGGCAAGTATGAAATATTTCTAACACATTTTGAAATGAAAAATCCTGTCAAATTAGAACTAGAATATTTGAGGATAAGAAAATGTAGAATCCCGCTTTTATCTTTTCAATTTCTTTTTTACACCAATTTCTGAGAAATCCATCACTCCCGTAAGGCAGGGTATGAGTGTGCTTATAAAACTGCTTCTCAAAGAGCTGCTTCTTTTGAAACATCATCGATCATCCTTACAACCTCCCTTTGGAATTCTTTACACATCTACAGATGTAAAGACTCTCCCGTCCCCCTTTTACTCTTTAAATTCTTTTAATGACCTTTTTCTTTAAAAACTCAAATCACTTTATGTATTAGATGGGACCCAAAAAATCCTAAGAGAGTTACACAATGCAGTGGTTTATGTATGAACGAAGGAGCAAATATATTAAGGCTTGCAGAGGGTTCCGACAGTGGTTCTCAAATTTTTTGTACCATGTTTAAATGAAAATCTTCTACACCCCCTCCCTGTTCAAATAAAATTCCTACTACGTCCCCCTTGAACAGTAAATTGTATGGGAATAAGAAAAAAAAGCAATAAGTATAACATTAAAAACGAAGCATTTAGTTTTACCGTCACAAAATACAATATTATAAGTTCCAATTGAAGGTAAAGAAGTTGTACAACAGAGAGAAATAACTAAAATTAAGTCAGAAATTTTATTTTCATCTGGTAACCCCCCCCTCCCCCGCCCTTCCTGACTTGTGCTCAGGTTGTTGGGGACCACTGTGATAGACGTAAATATAATGCACTTTTTAAAGCAAATTTATTTATAATGCATTGAGGATTAAAAGTGGATAACACCAAAAATCGGCTTTTTCACTAGTTCAATCATGCAATGCTTTATACTCCGAAAACTTAAGGTTCAGAATAGGACTAAAATCATAAGGAATAAGGTGGTTAATGGTCGTGTTGGACAAAATTCGGTACTTGTGATTTAGTAAATCGCCATGAAACCTACCTTGTTATTATGTGTAACTTCTTTGTGCGTTATTAAATGGTTTTCCGTGTTGTTTTTAGTGCTTTTGCCTCGTCAATTTGGTTTATAGCCTATTTAAATTTTTTTATTGACTATTCAATATAATTTGATGTTTTCGTCTTTTTAATTTGGTATTGCATATTTAAAATTTAACAGAATAATACTTATTCGGAAAAAGGAGCTGCCAAATACTTCCAGAAGTTTGGAATAATTCCAATATCAAATGGACTTTGATAAAAAGATAAAGTGGATATGTTTTCGTCGAAAATGTAGGGAAAACGTTTCTACAGGAAAAGGTCAAGAATAGAAGTTTTGGACTAAACTATTGGAAAATGTGAAAAAGTTAATTTTTGAAATTCTGGAATGCCTCATATATACTTTCAATAAAAAAAGAAAAACAACAAAACTATATTAACAAATTACGCTTTTGCTATGACCATAAACAAGTCTCAAGGCCATTTGCGGTTTGGACCTAGAACATCCATGTTTCTCCCATGGACAATTATATTTTGCATGCTCACGTGTTAATAAACCATCTACTCTGTTTGTTTTAGCAAATAACGGATTAAAAAAAATATATTTTAGTTTATATTTTATCGGTTAAGAATTTTGTATATGATTTATTTATGATATACTATAGATAGATATAAGATGAATAAAATGTAAAATCAAAAATATATTTCATTCATTTTTTCCAATCATTCATTGTTTCTTTAAAATTCAAATTTTAACGTAACATTTTTTAAAACTTTAACCACAGGCACAGCAACGCGTGGCCGGGTCAGCTAGTATATATATATTTAGACGTAATAGTTTAGCTTATATGTATATATATTTATTGATCCCCGAAATCGATACTAAATCCTCTAATTCAGGTAAAATCCTTGGCTGTTATAGCGGAGATATATTTCAGCATGGGCTCATATTAATTCGGCTGATCCCTAAATCAACAATTTAATGGTTGACTAATCTACCTATTAAGTTAGACTCGGCATAAACCTGCTAAATTAATGATTAGGGTCGGGCTTACCTACGGGGGGTGAGTCGGCGAATTTAAGATGGAGGGAATATTTATTAATGGAAAATTATTAGTACTTTAATAATCATCATAATAATTCTTTATTTTTTAATTCTAGAAATATGTTTCCAATGTATCTAATTATTATACTCCCATACATTGCAGATAAAGTATTCTGTTAACTGCTGTGAATCGAACTTGTAGGTTGTGGAAACTTCTAGGGATCAAGCATCTAAATAACAATCTGTTCTACTACAACTCATGAAGGGTCTTGAGCTCAGTACACTGTAGAGACTGTACCATTTCTAGCATAAGGCTCTGCAGGGGTTATTTTTCCGAGAGTTCGCAAAACCTCCAGGTTTTTCCCTATTAATCCCGATTTATAGTTGATGGGTGAACTCTAGTTGTACACGTGGATCCCACAAGGTCCATCAGTAGGTATATTGAGTCGTATATTGGGTGGCACGAGTGGGTCGTATTTTAACCAGCAACCTTCAGCACTCTACACACTTCATGTGGGAAAATGTGGCGGTCAAGCTTGAGTTCGAAAAAATCACCTATCAACTACTATTGGCTGAGAAATAGTATAATCCTTGCGATAGACCCCTTCACGGATGTAGTGTCACCAGTTTTAATATAAAAGTTTAGATTATTGTTTTTTCAATTGTAGGGAAAATAATATTTTATATTACAGATTAACATATTAATCAAAATAGTATGTGTGGATGGAGCTCAATAAAAAAAAAAATTAATTATGATAACAATAATGATTTAACGTATGTATATACGCTGCAGTCAATGCAATATTTTT
Source organism: Troilus luridus (assembly GCA_964056705.1). Taxonomy (NCBI): domain Eukaryota; kingdom Metazoa; phylum Arthropoda; class Insecta; order Hemiptera; family Pentatomidae; genus Troilus; species Troilus luridus. The sequence goes on along the minus strand of OZ057415.1, from coordinate 17,903,455 downwards.
CATTCTTTGAATCCTTGACAAACGCTTTAAGTTCCCAATTAATTTCAAAAGATTCATATACCATCAAAAAGCCTATTGGACATACAGAGTAGAGCTTTAGGGCTCGACTAAGCCGTCGAATTCCTCTCGTATCCAATCCTTACAATCCAATATCTTCAATACCCCTTACTTTTTTACAAACAAATTCATCCTTAATGATCCATTTGTTACTTGTTTGGCCCGAATAGAATGTCAGTCCTTTCATAACACATATTATTCCTACTCAAACCCACTGTCCTAAGTACTGCAACAACTCACTCCTGACTCTTCTCTATCTCATTGCCATAGAGGTAGATCCATCATTGATCCTCCTAGACCTGTAACCGGAACGAGTCGGCTACTAGAACAGGAACAGTAACCACATGCGCTCTACATATTTCAGCCTCTATCATCAATCAAGGATAGAATAAGATAACCACTGGAGCCAGCAGAGTAAGGAGGAGCCCAGCAAGCCAATCACAGATGTAGTACCCAGACAGACTATGCAAACAATTCATATTAGTGATAAGTATCATTTCATATACCAATACAATAATTCGTACGATGCCTTTTATTTCATTGCATCCAAATCAATGTTTAGTAAATCTTTCTATTACATATTCCAAAATCATAACCAGAATGGTCTCTTTAAAAGAGGTGGTATATTTCCTATTTGAACACCCAATAGTTTCAAACGTAGCTACCTCTTCAAATCAGGATAACCCTCCGAGGAATCAGAAAAGAAGATGGTCTCGTTACCTTCACCTACCAGTGGGTAGTTTTCTAATTGCCTTTATCCCAGACTTTGTATCATTCGTTCTATTTACTAGTTGTATGGTTATAAAAAAATTTAGGATGGCAGATTTCGTCGACATATTGTGACCTCTGTACCATCCTCCATTGTATAAAACCTTCAGATATTTTTATAAACCTAAAATATAGGCCTATAAGGGAACATCAGTGGAGTTAGTGTTAATGAAGCGTAGACGCGTATAGAGCGCCGGATAGGAGGGCGCAGGCGCAGGGAGGCAGTCGTTACCCAGCACAGTGGGCTCTTCCCCTAACTGGGCCACTAGCCTAGGATCAATAAAAAATTGGGTCGCCTCTTCCAGCCTCTCTTATCTGTCATACCCAAACCTAAATCTATCCTACGCTCTTTGTTTAGTACAGTCCATGCCAAAACATGTTCAAAAATGTCGTATAATACGTACCGATAAAGGGCAGGTACAATGGATGTCATGTGAATCGGCAACTCTTTCCTGAAAACACTCAAGCGAAAATAAGTATTAAATGATTACATAAAAAACTACCCAACATATATAAATCTATATCGTAATGAATCATCTTGTCTTCAGGCATCATCTGATCTTTCCATATGGTTCGCGAACGACCATACATCCATACAACGGATAACAACTAATGGATGACTAAATTCTTGGTACCATTCTCTGTGATCTATCAATATTTAATTTTTGCTTGTCGGTCCTGATGAAACTGATAATGATACATTTAGACCAAATATAACACATCTACTCACACAGCTGTTCATTAGCAAAACAACTCATGAAGAGTCTTGGCTTCAGTAAGTGATAAAGACTTTATTGTTTCATGGACAACGATTATGGACATTAATGATTTATACGATTTGTACTAGTTACTCCATAAGTTCGAAACTAAAAAATAACGTATGCCATGAGAAGATTGATGTCGAATTTGGGCCAAATCAGCAACAAATGGGGCATTCTGGTAATTATGGATAACGTTCTTCACAACAAAGTAAGGATCATTGAAGATTGTATGAAAGGTTTTGGATTGTAAGAATAGGATACGAGAGGAATTCGACGCCTTAGTGGGGCCCCAAAGCTCTACTCAGTAACTCCAAATGGTTCTTATAGTCATGTATATGTGTCTTTTGTAATTAATTGGGAGGTTAGAGTGTATGTCTAGTAAATGTTGAAGTACTGGATGACTAAATTCTTGGTACCATTTCCTGTGATCTATCAACATTTAATTTTTAATTTTTGCTTGTCGATCTTGATGAAGCCGATATTGTTACCTTTAAACCAAATATAACACATCTACCCACGCAGCTGTTCATTAGCAAAACAACTCATGACGAGTCTTGGCTTCAGTAAGTGATTAAGACTTTATTGTTTCATGGACAGCGATTATGGACATTAATGATTTATACGATTTGTACTAGTTACTCCATAACTCCAAATGGTTCTTATAATAGTCATATACATGTGTCTTTTGTAATTAATTGGGAGCTTAGAACGTTTGTCTAGTAAATGTTGAAGTAACCTGAACCGGCTGAGAAATATAATAAAAAACTGAAATAAACTATTATTTATTGATTTCCCGATTTATCAATCTGTAGATAATGGAGGTTCTTCTCTATCCCGTTATCAACTAGATCCCTTAGATATACTAGGGTATATATAAAACTATATATTCTCTTTGGTACTCTAAAGAAGAAAATAAATAAAACAGAGCTTCAGATTCCAATTCTCGATTCTTGACTGATCCACTGAATTTCCCTTTGATATAAATCAGAATTCTTTTGTTCATTAGGGTTTTAGTGTTGGCAACACTGTCTCTTCAGAATACATGATCAAGAATCTATAGCCTCCGCTGGTTGGTTCTGATGCTGATTCACTTTTTTATTTACAATTTAAAAATATTTCCGATTCTATATTTTTCAATTATGCACATAAATAGTGAGGGAAAAATGAAAGAGTTCAGTTATTATTGAGTAAGTTAGTGTACTCACAACCAACATTTCTCATCTACGATTTTCTTAATTAAAAAACAAGGTAATTATTCCGCAGGTTGTCGCTTCGAGTTGAGTCACAACTAATTTTAACTTTATAATCGCTTCCCTTTTAATATTTTCCGAAAATAAAAGTTATCGTGAGCTTTAGTATGGAAAAGAGAATGTAGTTATGGACAATGTGTATATTTCGGTAATCATTTCATCTAGAAATATTCATTCATTATCAACTATTAAGATGACCTTATCTAAAACATAAAACAGCTGAGTGATTAAGTTATTGGATTGAGATAATATCTCAATGGTTGAGATTGTATCACTGGTTGAGTTGTTATGTCTGAACGGCTGTTGAAAGGAAAATAACCATTTTATTAAAGTATTATCATCGTCTCAAACTGGATTATTTATTTTTGCCAATCATTCTGAACTATAGTGCGATAGTTGAGTATTTCCTGATTCAACAACGAAAAGCCTAACAATGGCTTCACATAGATAAAGAACGTTTCCTGTAGACACAGACATCAGGAATAATCATCCACAAAATCATATCATATCAGTATACACACTTAGACTTCATTGTAGCGAATAATCATGAAAGTATAACAAATACACATGGCGGCTAAAATGCAACTGCTTTTTATGGAATACTACTTCAATTGGAATGTTAAACCTTGT